>CM062293.1:298572921-300070090 GCA_031216915.1 Pictodentalium vernedei | reverse complement strand
GGGGACATGTGTTACCTTAGTAACATTCTTCTTGTTTTTTTCTTTTCTCCAATATGCATTTTGTTGAACTATTTACAGTCACTACATGTGGAACCTTTTTTTAAATTCACATACCCCCCCCCCCCCCCCCCCCCCCCCCACCCTGGGGGGCCAATTAGCCACTTTTTTTTTTCTTTCGTCAAAAAATGCTTTTTTACAGTTTTGGTTAAAGTTTGTGGTTAAAAAACCCAGACAAATGCATTTTTTTGCCTGACTGTTTACAATCAGAGCTATAGTCATAACTTTTGAGTCCATCCGTCGGTCCATCCGTCCATCCATCTGTCTGTAAACAATTGGTTTTTGACCGATAACTCCAGTTTGGATTATTTGATTTCAACTAAGTTGATTTGTGTATTTCCCAGCTATTAATACAGGCCAGGTGTGAATATAGGTTCCACAACACACCCACCAACACCCCCACCCCACCCCACCCCCCGACGGTCATTTAGGCAGTTTTTCCAAAAATGCATTTTGAAGGATTGGGAGTTATTAAATGCTAACAAAGAAAAGTAGACTACTATAACACACCACCACTGCATACCAAATATTTGAAGGATTTGAGTTACTAATGAATGAGGTATGTTTTAGAGTAGAGAAATGAAAAAATAAACTTTGAATAGCAAATTTGTATATCACGAGTGCAGATATGGCAGATTTGTTAGGTAAATGGTTAACAAAAAATGGCTCTGACTATTTTGTGTCTAAGCATTGCCATTGCTGGGACAGTCGGACTGTGTGCATGACATCACTCTAGTTATCTGTCCGCCAGTGATTTCTCCCTAGTGAATGAATATTATTTTCAGTGAAATTTGGTATGAGAGATCATTGTGAAAAGTCACTCCTGCACATGTTACCAAAAAGTTGCTCGCATTTTTTCAACAGAGTTCTGGTCCTACTTTGTTTTTAATTCATTTGTGCTTCATTGGTCCAGCACTTCAGTGGGAGCATGGATATGCTTCAGCAATAGCTCTTGTTGTGCTTGTTGGTCTTAGGTAGTGGTAGATTGGCCATCTCATGACATTGCACTACTTCTTGTTTTATGATGTGAGAGCTCAGCAGATCAAAAAAGTAAATTAATAAAAAATGTGTGCAAAATAATTCTGTGGAAAACAGTTTACTCTGTGAGTATATTATTTGCAATCAGTAAATAAGGGACTGTGATTATTTGTTTGTCTGATCAAAAGTCATGTTTGAGCTCTGTCGATCACTCTCCATTCTTATCAATCCATTTTGTATTCATCCATCATCTGTGAACGGGGTATTCACAATTTTTCCTCCAAAACCTCTGAACCAGTTTCAGTAAAAATTTGTAATTAACATTGCATTTTGATATTTTTATACTATAAACCAATGGCCCAGACTAAGCTGGTGCAAACTCAAAGTTATCAAGGGCCAAACACAAATTTTGAACCCCCCCCCCCCCCCCAATCCCCCAAATTTGCTTGCAAAACCAAAATTAAAAGTCCTATCTGGTCCTCCATTCTTTTACTCTTCGTTCAAGCGCAGCCATCTGGAAGTGACTGGAATTGGCGCAAACATAATTCTTTGTCTGGCCCTAAAGTCATCAACAATGAAATGACATCTGTGCTTTAAAATCTCCTTTTTGAAGATGCCAGACACAAATCAATGCAAGAATTGGTGGATCCAAGGCTGTTATTGGATGATGGAAGTGTTCAATGGTGGTTTTAGATGTTCAGGGCTGTAACGTTATAATAATTATAAAATTATTTCATGTTTCCCAATTTCGGGACATACGCCTGATGTCATAATTTTTTTTTAATAATTATTCCACTGTTTGTTAAGTATGCCTTCCCTATCCTTCCATGAACCCTTCCTATTAAACTCTTAAGATTTCTTGGCTATTTTTTATTGAAATTTTTTATTAAATTTCTTGGGAGTTCAACATGTATTACAGAATATTTATTTGTTTTTCCCCCATGGTTACGTCCTCACTCTACGGGTGTTAGGTCATTTAGTCTTTCATCTTCTATCCGATGTATTGTTTTTTCTTCATATGAAGATCTAGCTTTGCATCTGGTAGCATTTAAATTGGTTTCTGACTTTGAGCCTTTTTAGCTCCCCTGACTGAAAGTCAGGGTGAGCTTTTCTATCACTTATCGTCCGTCGTCCGGCGTCCGTCGTGAAGGTGGTGTTTGAGCCTCTTTCTCCTAAACCACTGGCCACATTTTAATTAAATTTCATGTAAGTAGTGGTTATGTAGGGGCATATTGATTTTTATCCAAAATAGGTTTCGGCTCATATTGAGCAGAGGTGTGGGGAAAAAATGGCCAAATTTTTTGAAAATCTTCTTCTAATGAACCACCAGTAGCAGAGACTTGATATGTGGTATACAGTGTCCCTTTGAAGTTTAGAATCAAGTTTGGTCAAGAGAAGTTTGTCGGGCATTATTTGGCTTTGTTATGGGAGGGGCAAAAATTTTGGCCATGCCTAAAATTTCTATTTTCAGAACCGTCAGGTCGATTTGAACCAAATTTGATATGAGATGATAATGGGTCATAAGTAGTTGATTGATGCAAAAAAAAATTTTCTCATTGCCCCATGGGAACCTCAAGACTAAAAATAGAAAAAACCTTAAAACTGCCATATCTCCAAAACTACACGGCACATAGAATTCTTATTTTGTATAAAGCTTACTTTTATCCAGTAGAATAGAATGGTTAAAAAAAATCCCTATCGGTGTGATCACAAGGTACTTTTTTCAGGACTTTGAAAAAGTGCTGAGTCAGCACTTTTTAACACTGTAGGCAATGGGAAAAAGATTAAAAAATCTTCTTCTCCACATCCAGCAGGCAGAATCTTTTGATATTTGATATGCAACATTGTAGGGTGGATCTTATTCAAGTTTGTTCAAATCGGCCCCCTGGGTTCATATTTGGGCTCGGTATAGGAGCCCGATTTCGAACTTAGTGCATTTCAGGCAAATTTCTTTAAAAATCTTCTTCTCCAGATCCAGCACTCAGAATCTTTTGACATTTGATATGCAACATTGTGGGGTGAATCTGATTCAAGTTTGGTTCAAATTGGCCTCCTGGGTTTATATTTGGGCTCAGTATAGAAGCTCGAATTCGAACTTAGTGCATTTCAGGCAAATTTCTTCAAAAATCTTCTTCTCCAGATCCAGCGGGCAGAATCTTTTGATATTTGGTATGCAACATTATGGGGTGGGATCTGATTCAAGTTTGTTCAAAGCAGCCCCCCTGGATTCAATTTTTGGGCTCACTATAGAAGCTCAAAATCGAACTTAGTGCATTTCATGCAAATTTCTTCAAAAATCTTCTTCTCCACATTCAGCATGCAGAATCTTTTGATATTGGTATGCAACATTTGTGGGATGGATCTGATTCAAGTTTGTTCAAATCGGCTCCTTAGATTCATATTTGGGCTCACTGTAGAAGCTCGAATTCAAACTTAGTGCATTTCAGGCAAATTTCTTTGCAAATCTTCTTCTCAAGATCCAGCAGGCAGAATCTTTTGATATTGGGTATGCACCATGCTTAGGGGCTTGAGATTCAAGTTTGTTCAAGCCAAGTCCTTGGGTTGATATTTAGGCTACCATGGTCAGGTGAGCGCCCTCAGGCCCCATGGGGCCTCTTGTTGTGTGCCTGATGTCTTTTTTTCAGTTTTTTCATTAACGTTGTTTACATTGACAATATCCACATATATAGGTAGTATTTTAATATTCTATTACTGTAGAATTACTGTAGGATACATAGATAGCTCAATAAATTTGGATTTTGTCCACACTTAGGCTCTATCGGGATGCCTTTGGGCTCTTAATGTTCCCTTTGGGAACTTAGGCATTTTTCAACAACAAAATTTTCCAAAAATATTTTGAATTTAATTTTGATTGCTATAATTCATGTATCTAAATTATATATTTTGTTGTGGAGTTTGAAGGACTGATATCAACTTTAGTCGATCCACTCCTGCGGACTCTTGTCATTGTTGTGTTCACTGGGATGACTGATGTTGGAGACGGGTGTTGTGGTACGTTGTTGGCGGTTAGGTTCTGAGGCCAGGTCTCTCACCACGTTATAATTCATTTTTAGCTAAATTTTGACGTAAGTCAAATTTGAGGTTATACCATGGCCCGTCATCCATCTTGCCGCCTTCCCATCTGTCTGTCCATCTGCAATTCAATATGGCTTGGGTTAGAGGCCGTATTTATGAACCGATCTTTATGAAAATTCTTGAATACCTTACTTATCACCATGGGATGACAACGAGTGTGTTTTTGGGTACAGTCCGAAATTCAAGCTGGCCACTAGCAGCACTTTTGTACCTTAGTTAGTGCAATCAATTTTTTTGTACAGAACTTCTGTTGGAAAGTTCTGATTCGAATAAATTTTTGTCTGAATGTTTCGTAACATGGAATACATCACATATAATACAGGTTTTTTTCTCTTGCAGAAATTCTGCAAATTAGATGAACTTTGATTTTTTCAATGCTACTTTCACACAGTAAGAACACATGTCAATACGGCTCGGGCTAGGGGCTGTATTTATGAACCGATCTTCACGAAACTTCTTAGCTACCTTTGTTATCACTGTGGGACGAAAACGGGTGTTTTGGGGTGAGGTCCGAAATTCAAGCTGGCCACCAGCAGCCATTTTGTACCTTAGTTAGTGCAATCAGTTTTTAGCTCAACTTTGGCAAAGCCAAATTTGAGCTTATGCCATGGCCAGTTGTCCATCGTCTGTCTGTCCGTCAACACGGCTTGGGCTAGAGGCCGTATTTATGAACCGATCTTTACGAAACTTCTTGGGTACCTTTGTTATGACCGTGAGACGAGAACGAGTGTTTTGGGGTCCGATCCGAAATTCAAGTTGTCCGCTGGCAGCCATTTTGTACAAAATTAGGTGCAATCAGATTTTTGCGCAGAACTTCCATATGAAAGTGCTGATTTGAATAATTTTTTGTATGAATGTTTGGTACCCTGGGATACATCACATATAATACGTTTTTTTTTTTTTTCTCGTGCGTAAATTATGCAAATTAGAGGCCGTATTTATGAACCGATCTTCACGAAACTTCTTGGGTACCTTTGTTATCACCTTGGGACGAGAACGAGTGTTTGTGGGTGCGGTCCAAAATTCAAGATGGCTGCCAGTGGCCATTTTGTACCAAAATTAGGTCCAGTCAGTTTTTTGTCACAACTTCTATACAGCTCGTATTTATGACCTGATCTTCACGAAACTTCTTGGGTACCTTTGGTGGGGTGCCTTTGTTATCACTGTGCTATGAGAACAAATATTTTGGGGTTCAGTCAGACCCACTCTGGGACTCAAAGATTTCTTTTCTAGTTTAGCATCTAACTGTCACCCACCTTTACAATACTTTACCTATACATTTGTTACGGGCTACAGTCAGTATTTATGTACAGACCATTACAATACTTTATATGTACCTTTTTTATCAGGTCATTACCTAGATGTTTGTCATTGCTATGTCACATACTATACATGTACATGTTACTATACATGTACATGTCTTAACAAGTTGAGCTACAATGTCATTGACACTTTCATTTGTACAGAACTTCTGTTGGAAAGTTCTGATTCGAATAAATTTTTGTCTGAATGTTTCGTAACATGGAATACATCACATATAATACAGGTTTTTTTCTCTTGCAGATTCTGCAAATTAGATGAACTTTGATTTTTTCAGTGCTACTTACACACAGTAAGTACACATGTCAATACAGCTCGGGTTAGGGGCTGTATTTATGAACCGATCCTCACGAAAATTCTTGGGTACCTTTGTTATCACCATGGGACGAGAACGAGTGTTTTTGGGTGTGGTCCAAAATTTAAGATGGCTACCGGCAGCCATTTTGTACCAAAATTAGAGCAATCAGTTTTTTGCACAGAACATCTGTGTGAATGTTCTGATGTGAATAAAGTTTAGTAACATCGAATACATCACATATAATACATTTTTTTTTTATCGTGCTGACATTATGCAAATTAGATGGACTTTGATTTATTCAGAGCCACTTATACACAGTAAGAACACATGTCAA
This sequence comes from Pictodentalium vernedei, assembly GCA_031216915.1. Classification (NCBI taxonomy): domain Eukaryota; kingdom Metazoa; phylum Mollusca; class Scaphopoda; order Dentaliida; family Dentaliidae; genus Pictodentalium; species Pictodentalium vernedei. The sequence goes on along the minus strand of CM062293.1, from coordinate 300,064,007 downwards.
TACGGCTCGGGCTTGGGGCTGTATTTATGAACCGATCTTCACGAAACTTCTTGGGTACCTTTGTTATCACCTTGGGACGAAAACTAGTGTTTCTGGATGGGGTCCAAAAATCAAGATGGCTGCAGTGGCCATTTTGTACCAAAATTAGGTCCAATCAGTTTTTTGTACACAACTTTTACACGGCTCAGACTAGAGGCTGTATTTATGAACCGATCTTTATGAAACTTCTTGGGTACCTTTGTTATCACCGTGGGATGAGAATGAGTGGTTTTGGGTGTGGTCCGAAATTCAAGATGGCAGCCGTCAGCAATTTTGTACCAAAATAAGTGCAATCATTTTTTTTGTACAGAACTTTTGTACGGAAGTTCTGATTTGAATAAATTTTTGTAAGAATGTTTAGTAACATTGAATGCTTCACATATAATACAGGTTTTTTTCTCGTGCAGACATTATGCAAATTAGATGAACTTTTATTTATTCAGTGCTACTTATACATAGTAAGTACACATGTCAATACGGCTTGGGTTAGGGGCTGTATTTATGAAACGATCTTCACGAAAATTCTTGGGTACATTTGTTATCACCCTGGGCCGAGAAGGAGTATTTTTGGGTGCAGTCCAAAATTCAAGATGGCTACCAGCAACCATTGTGTACCAAAATTAGGTACAATCAGTTTTTGGTACAGAACTTCTATATGAATGTTTTGATTTGAATAAATTTTTGAATGAATGTATAGTAACATGGAATACATCACAAATTACAGGTTTTTTCTCATTTGGGGCCAAATGTTATGAGAAACTTGCACAAGCCGGAGCATATGTCCTCCCACCGCTCGGGACGCTCTGTCTAGTCTGCAGCCAGGGTCGGCTTCAGTCACGGCTTCCTCCGCTACATTTCACAAGCTGAAATGAAGTTTTCTGGTTGGAAACTTGCACAAGACGGAGCATACGTCCGCCCATTGCTCGGGACGCTCTGTCTAGTCTGCAGCTGGGGTCGGTTTCAGTCATGGCTTCCTCTGCTACATTATTAAAGCACACACTACCACAGGCTAGCTACCCAACTTCAGATAACCAGTCAGCTGCGCAAAGATGGAACCTATCTTGAAGTTGGACCATCCGATAGCTAGCGATACAAGGCTTCGATCAATGAGACGCTTGGAGAAGAGATCTAATCTCCAGATCTTCCTCCCAGGAGCAGCAAGTGGTGGGAAAAACAGAAGACCGCTGCTCCTCAAGCCTCGGGACAGACTTGCTGTCACAGTTGCGCAGCTATTAGTAGCATCCCAGCTAATGCAAGAGCAGACTCCAGTTTGAGCTGTCGGATGGTGTTGGGTTCAGTCCGGGCAATTGTGTATGCAGAAGAAGCCTGAAGTTTCTGTACGGGACACTCGGCTAGATCTGTGGTCAGATCACCGATTGGAGAACCCTCTCCATCCCGTTAACAGTCGGGGCCGACTGTGTCTATTGTGAGAAACCTTATTGAGTCAGAACATGCATCAAAACATTCCTACCACACTGCAGATGGGGCCAGCGGCAGTTATGGCTTCTTCTACTTACATGGAAGCACAGGAAAAAGGATTGAGCCTAGAAGTTTCCAAGTGGGATGCTCTACGAGATCTGGGGACAGATCGAGAGTGCAGAGCATTTTTTCATCCCGTTAATAGTCGGGGACGACTGTTTTGTGTTGTAAGAAACTTCAATGAGGAGGAGCATCCTTCCTTTGTGACGAGTCGGGATGCTTCTCCCACACTTCATCAGGGGTCAGCTGTGGTTACGGCTTCCTCTTCTTCCATAGATATGCACAATATGGGATAGATGCCTACAAGTTTCTAACGTAACGGTTGGCAAGGTCTGAAGCAGACTGTGAGCTGGAGAACCTTTTCCTTTCCTTCAGCAGTCGAGGTTGACTGTTTTGGGTGCGAGAAACTTTAGTGAGTTGGGACGCCCGTTCATGCTTGCGGTTCAGGACGCTTCTTCAACACTGCAGCCAGATTCGGTGGCAGCTATGGCATCTTCCATTGCTTCATTAATGAAGTGTGTTGACCACAGACTAGCTATCTGACTTTGAAAGTTCGGGTTGATAGCTAGTCATTTGAGACTAGTACTACCATTTAACAGACTCCGATGCTGAGCAGTCAGTCAGTGCTGCTTTGGTCCAGTCATCTGTTTAGTTGGAGTTGACCATATGTGCAGATGGAACATATGGATGGTGAGAGGGATACAGAGTGTGAGTCTCCATCTCCCACAGAGGGCACTTTAGGACTGAAAAGTCTTGAGCTCTTAAGAATATTGTTCCATCTGCATAAATCTGCGTTTAGATTAGCAGGCAGGAGGTGAAAATATGTCCCTACCTGCATCATTTAATATATGCTCGGAAATAAAGAATGTGCTATTTCATTTAAAAGAGCAAATCTGGGCGCAGTGTCCAAAGCAGATCACCTTTCCAGAGCTATGATATCGCAATGGAAAGAAATATGAGGACGTGGTTCCTCGCTAAGAGTTCTTTCCAGGGCAGTCATGTGTGCCACATGCAACTCCACACGGACAGTGCATTTGGAGTTGGTAAGACGTGATACTGCCCTTGTGTCGCCATCACTTATAGATGACAAGGTGCAAGGCTCTCTCTGAGTCACTCCGGTAACCAGAAATATACTATTTGACTATGAGCTTGTGTTAATATATGTGCACGCTACAAGAAGCTTCAGTGCTCTGGTATTGATGTTGCTGTCTCATCAACACACTTCAGCAGATCGGGGTAAGCAAGGCCATTCTGCTTTTAAGAAAGCAGCATGAGAATGTCTCGTGAGGGTACAATACCCTCTTATATTTACTCTGGAAGTCATCATTATAGCGACTCGGGAAAGGGGTATATGTCTGATCAAGGCTATAGATCAGACACCCCTAGGCTGCCGATTAACGGAAGGTTTACATCTTCATGAGAAACTGGGCGTTAATCATGGAAGTTCCTTTCGAAGAGAGACACTTCTAGTGGAGGTAAAGGCTTTCTTATTGAAGAGAACAATTGAGGTCGACGAGACGAGCTTTTTCGTGGGGAGAACGTAGTTTCTTCTCCTTCCGTAAGCATAGTAAGTTGTACAAATGATGGACATGACCTCTGTTGCTTGCCAGTTTACTGAGGATTATCAACTTCACGAGAAACTAGACGTTAATCACGGAAGTTCCTTTCAAAGAGAGTCCCGTATTGAAGAGAACAATTGAGGTCGACGAGACGAGCTTTTTCGTGGGGAGAACATAGTTTCTTCTCCTCCCGTAAGCATAGTAAGACGTACAAATGATGGACATGACCTCTGTTGCTTGCCAGTTTACGTAGGATTATCAACTTCACGAGAAACTGGACGTTAATCACGGAAGTTCCTTTCAAAGAGAGTCGCTTCTAGTGGAGGTAAAGGCTCTCTTATTAAAAGGATAAATTGCAGAAGATTAGTGGATGTAGTCTCAGCAGGCTTGCGGCTATCGGCCCGAGCAAGCTCCACTTACATGAATATTTGTTAGACAAATCTTCATGAGAATGTCTCATGAGGGTACAATAACCCTCTTATATTTACTCTGGAAGTCGTCATTATAGCGACTCGGGAATGGGGTATAGGTCTGATCAAGGCTATAGATCAGACACCCCTAGGCCGACGATTAACAGAAGGTTATCATCTTCACGAGAAACTGGGCGTTAATCACGGAAGTTCCTTTCAAAGAGAGTCGCTTCTAGTGGAGGTAAAGGCTCTCTTATTGAAGGGAACAACTGAGGTTGACGCGATGAGGTGCTTTGCGGGGAGGACATAGTTTCTCCTCTCGTAAGCATCGTAAGTTGTACAGGTGATTATTATCATCTTCACGAGAAACTGGGCGTTAATCATGGAAGTTCCTTTCAAAGAGAGTCGCTCCTAGTGGAGGTAAAGGTTCTCTTATTGAAGGGATCAATTGAGGTCGTCGAGAATAGATTTTGGTTGCTTACCACTTGGAGGTGGATTACAAACCTCGCATAAGTGGATAAATGGCAGAAGATTAGTGGATGTAGTCTTGGCAGGCCTGCGGCTATCAGACCGAGCAAGCTCCACTTACATGAATACTTGTTAGACAAATCGTCCAAGAGAGGCTTTCCTTCTGGAGGTATAAGGTTTCCTATTAAAGAAAAGCATTAGATGTCGTCAAAATTATTCTCCAGTTTTTTATTATCACCTGTTTCTTGTCCTGAATCCGGATGGATAGTGCACAGATAGGCTGAGATATGTCTTGGCGTCAAGACAATTATGTCATTGTGTACACCATAGTAGCCTAGCTAATATCTTGAGTGAGATTTTTTCAGTATTAAGTAGTGTTATAACTGCATTTATTATCTCTTGGGACTGCGGTCTCTTTGGGAATTCAGGGCTGTTTATATAGCGGCTCTTCATTCCCTACCTTACATGGCGATAACTGTAAGTCTCCATTAAGTGAGCCTTCAGGGTCGCAACTTACACCGATATATCTGTCTTCATATAGATGAAGACTTATAAACTATGGCTAGTTTTGTAAGTCTTCCTAGTGAGCTTCTAGGGTCTCAGTTATCAGCTTTTAATGGTCTTCCTGTACAGGAAAACCTTTAGCTACTTCATCTAGGCTGAGTTAGTTGTCCTATCGGACATGATACCGTTTGTTAGAGGAGGTTATTCTCTTCAAACCGGTATGGTTTGGTGTGATTATTATGTAAATATGGTGTATTTGTTCATCACATCCTTGCCCGCCCTTAATGGCATTATGGAGTCGGTCAGACGTGAGGGAGCCTTGCGGTTCCTATATTATTTGATGACAAACACATGAATGATTCAAGTAATGCGGGTGAGGGGGGGGGGGGGGGGTTGATATGATTTTGATTACCCCCACCGCCAATGTGTTAAGAGGTGATTACCAGGCAAGACATAGTTTTCTTCTCGTAAGCCTTGTATGCATTTAAGTATAGACATGCATTTCATGACTTCTTGATTGGCAGCAGGGTCGTGTTCTATGACGGCCTCATGGGCACATCCACTTTTTAGTTGGTTGGTGGCCTGTGGTTGTTCGTCTATATGTCATATACAAGCTTATGATTCATCATCAATAAATTGCTAGCCTTTGGGTACCTGCAAGGCTGTCTAATCAGTTAACTGGTATTCAGATGATTAAATGCGGGATTTATATTTATTTATTTATTGATGTTTAAGGTCACATATTTATGCACAATGGCTAATCATGACCGTGACAGTTTTACGGGTGGAGGAAGCCAGAGTACCCGGAGAGAACCACCGAGCAACGACGAGTAGCTGCCAGCTCCCCAACATCGTAACTCCGCACTGCAACACAGGCAGGGTTAGATTGGTTGAAGACATGCGTACCATCGACGTGCAGTACGCCTTAGTACACGGCGTCATCGTGCCCCCACGCGGGCAATGGAGATGAAGTGTCTTGCCCAAGGACACAACGCGGTTGCCGCAGGTGGGATTCGAACCGAGGACCTCTCGGCTTGCAGTCTGCACCTCTACCAACTGAGCCACCGCGCTCCCATGCGGGATTTCAATGCTCACGCGCATAATAAATGCATTATTAGGCAGACGCATTATTGTATGTTATGGACCTTAGAAACAATGAATTATTTCGGGGGCGGTGCACGACGAATCTGTTAATCGTAGCTCGTTCCATTTCTAAATCCAGGTTTCTATTAATTTCTGTACCCAATCGAATATAACTTGTCTTTACACTCTTGTATATTCGCACAGTTCTTGGAGCATAGATATCAGATAGAACACGTCTGGGAGTGTTACTTACTGGAATTTATTGTACACCTGAATGGCGTCGCCTGTGGGTTGACTCGGAAGTGTGTTTACTCTCCAGAGATTGTCTATACATGTGTATGTTATATACTATATCACCGGTTTTCGACCTATCTACGTATGCCAACTCCGGTATATGTTACAAGCAGGCGATATTAATTACCGGGATCGCTGCTATAGCCTTAGCTTCTGAAGTGGCATTAAGCACCAAATTATTAATAATAATTAATACCTGGGTGTCTGTTCGACGAATGTTCATATTGTTATTTGGTACCGCTTTTACTGATTCCAGAGCGCTCCCCTCTGTTTTTGAAGAAGATTTCTTAAAAAAAAAAAGGGGGGGGGGGGGGGGTTATCTCTTCTCCGGCTTGATAAGTGTCTAACTATGAGTGAAGCTGTTTTGTCTGTAGATTACATCTGATCCTGGATACAGCTTGTTTATTATTGTATAGAGCGTATGTAAACTCCCACTTTCGAATTCGCCATCCTAATTTTTGGAGCTTAGTATGGATTAACCTTAAAAATTGGGGGATTGTTACATCCAATTAACATAATCATTCATGCTAAGAATATGGAATTACTTGAATTTGGCACCTTATTTATGATGTGTCTTCTCTATTATTGTATAGAGAGACATACGTGTAATTCCTTTTAATTTAATTTCCTTTCACTTTGGATTGCAGGCTTGGGAACTATGTTGGGCTGCTAATTCTGAAGCCCTAGGCTCTCTGCCTTTTTACGATTCAGCTAGTCGGAGCCATTGGTCTATAGAATAAAAATATCATAAATTTAAAGTAATTTGTATATTTTTTATACTTACCAATGGCCCAGACGTGTATGGCATTCCCATGAGTGGGCACTCATACCTCCCCGCTGAGTTATTATGTAGTATGCTCTTCTACTCTACAAAGAATGATGTTCGCGCCAATTCTGGTCACTTACTGATGGCTAAGCATGCGCAGAGAGTAAAAGTATGGAGGACCAGATAGGACATTTAATTTTCGGTTTTGCAAGCAAATTTGGGGGATTGGGGGTGTTCATAATTTGTGTTTGGCCCTTGATAACTTTTGAGTTTGCACCACCTAGTCTGGGCCATTGGTAAGTATAAAAAATATACAAATTACTTAAAATTTATCATTTTCAGAACCAGTTTGCTAATTTAAGTGGGAATTGGTATTTAGTATTACTGGGTGGCGAACACTTGATAATGAAAAATAAAATATTATATTTCCTAAACTAACACCAGGCATATACTTGTTATGTTTTATGTAATAGGATGAAGTAAAAAATGAACTGTTATTGGCTGCCTTATGGGGCAACATTTGGAACACCTAATTTTACATTGTTTGTAACTGGGAAAATACTAAACCATTCCCTTATAAACTGTCACAAGCACTGCTTAGATATACAGTATGCAGTAGATTTAAGTTTGTTCAAAGAACATTTCTTAGGCATTATTTGAACTTGTGTGGGGAGGGGGGGGGGGTGGCCATTTTCAAAACCCCACTCCCACTTTTCAATTTTTAGCTTAACATGACAAAGTCAAGATAAGCTATTGCCATCATGTGCACACAGGAAATCTGTGAGTCTGTTCACATTTGCTCTTGCACAGGCTACATCCCATAGTTCTTGTCTGATCATCACAAAATTTCATATGCAGGTTCGAAGTCATGTCCAGATGATAATGTCACCTTTTGGTCATGATCAGTCATCCGTGATGGCTGCGTGGGCCGAAAACCTTTAGCAGTCTAAAGATCATACTTGTGAAGGGATTTCATAGGATGACTCTGTATGATGTCTAAATGAGAATGTCCTATTTTGGTCAGGTTCAGTCATCTGTGACAGCCGCAGGGGCAAGTTACCTAGATTCTTTTAGCTCTATCTACAACTTGCATTTATGAAGGGATTTCATTGTAAATTGGTAGGATGACTCACTATAATGTCTAAATGAGAACGTCGTATTTTGGCCTTGATCGGTCAACCGTAATGGCTGCACATGCAAGTGACCTACATTTGTTTAACACAGTCTACAGTTCATATTTATGAAATGATTTTATTGTAACTTGGAAAGATAACTTGGTTTGATGTTTAGATGAGACTGTCTTATTTTGGTCATGATCGGTCATCCGTTAACGCTGCCAGGTCATGTGACTTAAATTTCTTTAGAACTGTCTACAGGTTGTTTTCATGAAGGGGTTTCTACACCCCATAGTTCTTGTATGATCATCACAAAATTCCACATGCAGGTTTGAGGTCATGTCTAGATGAGAATGTGCCCTTTTAGCCGTGATCGATGAACTGTGATGGCTGTGCTATCCTGGTAGGATACCTCTCTATAATGTGTAGATGAGAGTGTCCTATTTTGGTAGGGTTCAGTCGACTGTGTCGACTGCAGGGGCATTTTACCTAGATTTCTTTAGCACAGTCATCAGGTTGCATTTATGAAGGGATTTCATTGTAAATTGGAAGGATGACTTGGTATAATGTCTAGATGAGAACATCCTATTTTGTACATGATCGGTCAACTGTGATGGCCGCACAGGCTCAAGACCTAGATTTGTTTAGCACAGTCTACAGTTCAGATTTATGAAGTGATTTCATTGTAACTTGGAAGGATAACTTGGTATGATGTCTAGATGAGACTGTCCTATTTTAGTCATGATTGGTCAGCTGTTTAGTGACCTAGATTCATTTAACACTGTCTACAGGTTGTTTTTATGAAGTGACTTCATTGTAACTTTGTAGGATAACTCAGTATGATATCTAGATGAGATTATCCTATTTTGGTCATGATCAATCAACCGTGACCTGCACCTGACCTAGATTCCTTTAGCAAAGTTTACAAGTCATATTTATGAAGGGTTTTCATTGTAACTTGGTAGGATGATTCGTTTTGAAATGATTTTACTGTAACTTGGTAACTTTGGTTGACATATGTTAACATTCAGGGCCACATCAAACCATGCAGTACAGTCTACACCTCAAATTAATCTTATTGAAAACATAGCATGTAGGGATCATAAATTAACATATTTTTATACTATAACCAATGGCCTAGACTTAGCTGCTAACTCAAAATTATCTGGGGCCAAACACAAATTTTGCTCCCCAATCCCCAACATTTGCATGCAAAACCGAAAATTAGAAGTCCTATCTGGCCCTCCATACATTTACTCTCCGTGCATGCGCAGACGCCAGGAAGTCACCGAAATTGGCGCCAACATCATTCTTTGTTTGGCCCTTCAGTCAGATAACATCAACTGACATCTGTGCTTTTAAATCTCAGTTTTAATGATGCCAGTCACAAATCAATGGTTTATTTGGTGGATCCAAGGACACAACTGGATGAAGGAAGGAAGAAACGGTGGTTTGAAACGTTCAGGGCTGTAATTTTATAATATTTATAAAAATTAGTTCATATTTCCCGAATTTCAGGGCACGGCCCTGACGTCATCATTGTTGATAATGATTTTTCCACTGTTTGTTAAGTATTCCTTCCCTACCCTCCCTTGATCCCTCCCCAGTTAAACTCCCAAGCTTTTTGGCTTGTTTTACTGAAATTTTTTTATAAAATTTCTTGGGAGTTTAACGTATTATACAGAAGATTATTCTGTATATCCCCATGGTTACGTCCTCACCCTTGGGGTGTTTAGGCATTTTGGTCATGCATCATACATCCGATGTATCGTTTTTTCTTCTGCTGAAGATCTTGATTTACATCGGATAGTTTTATTTTTGTTGCTGACTTCAGACTGTGTTGCCTGCGGTCTTGTTTCCGGTTTTTATTCTGAAGTTGTTTACATTGACAATGCTTTATTTGTATAGGTAGTTTCCTAGTATTTTTACGGAAACAACGGTTGTAAGTAACATAAAATATTCCGGTAGTGCGGCAATTAATATTTGGGATATTATTATGATTTTATCCACACTAGGCTCTTTTGGGCTCATCGTTCCCTTTGGGAGCTTGGACTCTAGAATAAGAAAAAAAATTTCAAAATTTTTCTCTTTTTTAAATATTTTTTCTTTTGGGTGTAATTATTTCATTGTTTATATATTTTAATGTTATCTTCTATTTATGTCGATTTGGTGATAGTACAATCGACCTATTTTAGCTTTTAGGTAATAATATTTCTCAAATAGCAGGGCAAATAAGAGGAAGCCATTCCTCAGTTTACGTGGTCATTATCTTGCTTGTAGTCGATGTACTTCCACTAATTCTTGCAACAAGTGTCAGATTTAGACAACATTGGTGACGGGTGTCATGGTTTGTTGTTTGAGGCGAGTGGACACTAGCGGTCTTCTCGCGCGAGGGGACATGGCTGGTCCTCTCGCCAAAAAGTCACTCTAGTTTCTTAGTTTCTATTTACAGATGAACAAGAACATGGTGAGGTTATGTGACGCCGTCAGAGAGTGTGCTTCCGTCGTCGCAATATACAATTAGAGCTGGCAGCAAAAGTTCTCAAGGATATAAGGCAAGGGCCTAGACCTTAGAATATAGGGTTTACGACCTTGTCTCCAGCTAGCTCAACCGGCGGATCCTTACTCAGAATATGGGTAGCGTGATGCCGGGTATGTCCGTAGTGGTCGAGGAGAGAAACAAGGGTGTAGCGAGCACTATAAAACCCGAACATGCTCATTCTGCGACGATGGAAAGGAGGAAGCAGACAAGTTCTGAGGTATGCTCGTCCAGGTCTGCCATGACCGCGAGCAAGAGAGAGGCCTCTCTCTCTTACAACAACATCTGGGGTCAGAGGTTGTTGGTAGGAACTTGCGTCAGTTGGAGCTTACGTCCATGCTTTCCTGCCCGGGACGCTCCTTCAAATAGGCTGCCGGGGTCGGCTAGTCTTACGGCTTCCCCTACGTTTGAAAAGCACACACGACCACACAAAAACCATGTGTCCTCTCCGGGCTAGTAGATGATATAGGGTGGAGCGAGCACTATAATATAAAACCAGATTCACCCAGCGACGATGGAAGGAGGAAGCCTGCAAGTTCTGAGGTACACTCGTCCAGGTCAGTCAGGACCGTAAGCAAGAGAGAGGTCTCTCTCTCTCTTACAGCATCATTTGGGGACAGATGTTGTTAGTAGGAACTTGCGTCAGTCGGAGTTTACATCCATGCCTCCTGTCTGGGATGTCGTGTCTAATAGACAGCCGGGGTCGTCTAGTCTTACAGCTTCCTCTACATAATGGCTGAAGTACTCTTATATTGCACAGGGTGGTTTCAGTTCCCTGTCGCCGGTGACGCGGTTACTCTTGAATATGAGGACCGTGACACCGGGTGTGTCACATTTACATAGTAAATCAGAGCTAGCTGCAAAAAGTGCCTAATATTATTAGACAAGGAACTAGACTGCAGAATATGGGGTTTACTACCTTGTCGCCAGCTAGCTCGACCGGTGGAGCGATTACTCAGGATTTGAGTAACGTGACTCTGGGTGTGTCTGTAGCGGTCGAGGTGAGAAAAAAGGTGTAGCGAACACTGTAAAATCCAATCAAGCCCACCCTGGAAAGGAGGAAGCCGGTAAGTTCTGAGGTTCACTCGGCTAGGTCTCCCAGGACCGCGAGCAAGAGGGAGACCCCTCTCTCTTTTAACAACATCTGGGGCCAGATGCTGTTGGTAGGAACTTGTGTCTGTTGGATCTTACGTGCCTATTGTCCGGGACGCTCCGTTTAATTCTCAGCCGGGGTCGGCTACAATTCGACTTCTTCAGCGTCTACTAAGCACTCACGACCACACATTGGCTACATGACTTCGGATATCTAGTCTGCATCGTCAATAGGTCCACTCTTTGTCAAGGAAGTCGCATCATCTAGTAGAAAAGGAGACGAGGCCTCATTCATCATCCGCAGTTAAGAGTCATCTAGGACACACTGTCCCAGGAGCAGCCGGCAGACAAGCAATACATGACCGCTGTTCCTCAGGCCTCCGTAACGGGCTTGCTGTCGCAGATGGCGCAGCTCATCGCAGTATTCCAGCAAATGCAGAAGCACTCAACATCAGTCTCAAAACTTGAGCTGTCAGAGGGTGCTCGGTCAGTCCAGTCATCTGCGTGTTCAGATGCTGTTGACCGTGTGATTCTAAAACTAATTTAGACAAATGATGAAAGGGATACGCAGGAGGATTAACCTTCCCTTTCGGAACAACTCATGGATGATATGGATGCTATCCATTATCGCTACCTTGAATTTGTTCCAGTGAATCACAATGCTGCGAATAATTGTGAGAAACCGCTAGCGTTGTTAGACGCTGACTTCATCCGGACAAAGAGGAGGATAGGTCTTTTCCGGTTAAGTCTACACGGGTGTCACAGGTCTTCGATTATTTAGACGATGCCATATTCAACTTCCTGTGGGAAGAAGTAATACGTTTTTTTTTTGTCATCTTTTGTACTTTTAACCGTTTTTTTAACACATCCATTTAAAAAACGGCCGGGGAAGATGTGTTGAGAGTTTCTCTGTGTTTGAATGAGCGGGCTAAGGTCTTGTTTGTGGCCTTACCTTCATCATTTCGCTGTTGAGAAGATAATTTTTTACTCAGAGCAAATTTAGACTCACTGTCTTATGTACTTCACTTTTAAGTACTGTGACGCAACGTCTATATGGAAAGGAGTTTTGTGGACGTTCGTACCTGTTTAAAAATTCTTTCCAGGCCTATTTATATATATATCTCTGTCTTAACAGTTGCCAAGTGGGAGTTATTCTGATGTGACGAAGTCTTGCGTCGTCATCTTTAATATATAACAAGGTGGAAAACTCTCTACAGGTCACTCTGGTTTTCCAGACACTAAGTCTTTTGACAATAAGCTTTCATTAATGTAGGATTAAGCTACAAGAAAGCATCAATACTCAGCTCTTTAGGCTGGGGTTTAATTGACCAACAACAGCAGAAAAGAGTAGGGGAGGATGTCCTAGACTCAGATCATCTATAAGGACTCATAGCGAAGGTATAGGTAACCCTCCTATTATTACTTCAGGGATCGACTATACAGCCACTTGGATAGGGGGTTTAGATCTGTTCGAGATTACTGATCAGACACACCCCTGAGCCAGTGGCTCAAGGCTCTTCTAGAGCTCATTCCGACCGATAATTGACTGGAACTGGATAACGTGTTTAACATGGCTCTAATAGGTTATTTATGATAATCATTCAGTAGAAAAAGTGAGCGTTCGAATGATCGACGGTGCAGCAAGTATAGTTCTTAAGATCACTTGAATAATGAACTAGATAATGTCTCATGGGATGAATGATAGGATACACGTATCCTACAATTCATTTTTAACAAGCTGGTTCGTCTGTTGTTTCACAGAGTGAATTAGCCAGTTGTTAGGCTCGCTTTTGTCTTCTATCAGACACATTATCAGCGAAAGATTTTATGTGCCGGATGGGGTTGTTCAGAGTGGCTACGAATGTTATTTTGATGGATCGCTTACACACACGTCCGCTCCAGTTATTCTTAACTGGAATGGGAAGACGGTTTTTTTTCGCTCTAGACCTGTTTTGTGTTAGTGGATCTAGTAAACATAAGGTCAAGTTTGGGCAGATTTTCAATGGTTTTACAGTTGCCAGATTTGGTTTTCTCAATTATGACGGACGGGAGTTCATAAATTGGGTTACAACCTTGAGTCCGACAGACTCTATATGCAGGGTTCATGGGACCCTCAGTTCTTAGAGATCTCATTTTCAGAAATGATGTCTTATTGTTTAGTCTACATCATTGGATTTATATTATTAGCGATCATGTATGTGGGATCACTCCAGGATAGTTAAGTTTACGACGCACAGGAATAATAGTTTCCATCTTTTGTGTCGCCAGTGTTGGACATTTGAGCGCATACATTTGACGCTCAGCCATATTCATGGGAATGAATGTTAGGATACACGTATCCTTCAATTTATTTGATTCAGTAGATTACATTAAGGTTAATCAGTCTCTCTGATTCCTACTAATAACATATCTGTCGTCACAATATCCTTCTATCACTTTTCTCAAGTGCCTGTTATTGAACATTCGCCAGAAGCTTCGTCCACAAGAGGGCCTTCTTCTTCAGGGGAAGTTTTGTACTTCACGTCATTCTCCGCCCATAGTGGCATAAGGGAGTTTGTTAGATGCGAGGGAGCCTTTGCTGTTCCTATATTTTTACTATCTGGACCAGCAATGATTAAGTAACGTGGATGAGGAGTTTCAACATGACTTTGAATCCCCCCCACCTCACATATACATACTATGCATTTGGGTCGTGTTGGATGGCGCCCTCATAGGCATATACGCAGTTTTGTTGCATTAGTTTCCGGTGATTATTGATTTTTGATATACAAGCGCTTATTAAAATCATCATAATTGCTGCTATTTGAGTTCATCGGTAGCTGCATAACCAGTTATTGGTATTTAGATGATTACATGCTGGATTTTAATGCACTCACGTAATATTTTATTAGGCTATCGCCTTGGTGGACCTTGAAATTATATATTTCAGGGACGGTTCATGTTGGAGCCTGTTAATCATACCTACCTCCATTTCTAGATATTGGTCTCAATTTTGTCGATTCTCAAATCACATATTCTCACATGTTTATGGTTGTAGATATCAGATAGTACACATTGGAGAGTGTTCTTACTGGATTTTATTGTTCAGAGGCCACCTGTGGAGGATCTTGGAAGTGTGTTTTCTCTGCAGAGATTGTTCAGTGTATCTCGATTTAATATGTGTATGTAATATTTTATATCACTGATTTCATCGTACCTGTGTACGCCGTCTGTGATGCATATTTTATAGCGGACAATATTAATTACCGAAATCATCGCTATAGCCTTGGCCTGTGAAGTGGCGTTAAGCACCATTTATTATTCATGAATTAATTCCTGAGTGCCTAATCGATAATTATTAGTCCCCTAATGGCATCGCCAGAGGGGACTATAGGTTTGCACTCCATCCATCCGTCAGTCTGTCAGTCTGTCCGTCTGTCAGTCACACTTTAGTTTTCTGGAGTTTTTTTGGAAGCGCTTCAACGGAATGATTTCATATTTGGTAAACTACTATAAAACAATGACTTACAGATCAAGTTTGAGTTTCATGCTGATTGCATTATTCTTGTGTGAGTTACGGCTCTTGGAAATATGGGAAAAAGCACCAAAATATCAGTTTTCCGGAGTTTTTTTTGGAAATGCTTCAACGAAATGATTTCATTTTTGGTGAACTACTATAGAATGATGACTTACAGATCAAGTTTGAGTTTCATGCCGATTGCATTATTCTTGTGTGAGTTACGGCCCATGGAAATATGGAAAAGCACCAAAATATCAGTTTTCCGGAGTTTTTTTGGAAACGCTTCAATGGAATGATTTCATTTTTGGTAAACTACTATAGAACGATGACTTACAGATCAAGTTTGAGTTTCATGCTGATTGCGTTATTCTTGTGTGAGTTACGGCCCTTGGAAATATGGAAAAGCACCAAAATATCAGTTTTCCGGAGTTTTTTTTTAAACGCTTCAACGGAGTGATTTCATTTTTGGTAAACTACTATAGAACGATGACTTACAGATCAAGTTTGCGTTTCATGCTGATTGCATTATTCTTGTGTGAGTTACGGCCCTTGGAAATATGGAAAAGCACCAAAATATCAGTTTTCCGGAGTGTTTTTGGAAACGCTTCAACGGAATGATTCCATTTTTGGTAAACTACTATAGAACGATGACTTACAGATCAAGTTTGAGTTTCATGCTGATTGCATTATTCTTGTGTGAGTTATGCCCCTTGGAAATATGGAAAAGCGCCAAAATTTCAGTTTTCCGGACTTTTTTTTGGAAACGCTTCAACGGAATGATCTCATTTTTGGTAACCTACTATAGAAGGATGACTTACAGATCAAGTTTGAGTTTCATGCTGATTGCCTTATTCTTGTGTGAGTTATTGCCCTTGGAAATATGGAAAAGCGCCAAAATATCAGTTTTCCGGACTTTTTCTGGAAACGCTTCAACAGAATGATTTCATTTTTGGTAACCTATTATAGAATGATGACTTACAGATCATGTTTCATTTACACTCTGTCCATCCATCCGTCAGTCTGTCAGTCAGTCTGTCGGTCGTATTTTAGTTTTCCGGAATTTTTTTGGAAACGCTTCAAAGGAATGATTTCATTTTTGGTAACCTACTATAGAACGATGACTTACAGATCAAGTTTTATTTACACTCAGTCCATCCATCCGTCAGTCTATCAGTCAGTCTGTCGGTTATACTTTAGTTTTCCGGACTTTTTTTGGAAACGCTTCAACGGAATGATTTCATTTTTGGTAACCTACTATAGAACGATGACTTACAGATCAAGTTTCATTTCTACTCTGTCCATCCGTCAGTCTGTCAGTCAGTCTGTCAGTCATACTTTAGTTTTCCAGACTTTTTTTGGAAAGGCTTCAACTGAATGATTTCATTCTTGGTAACCTACTATAGAACGATGACGTACAGATCAAGTTTGAGTTTCATGCTGATTGCATTATTCTTGTGTGAGTTATGACCCTTGGAAATATGGAAAAACGCCAAAATATCAGTTTTCTGGACTTTTTTTGGAAAGGCTTCAACAGAATGATTTCATTTTTGGTAAACTACTATAGAACGATGACTTACAGATCAAGTTGGAGTTTCATGCTGATTGCATTATTGTTGTGTGAGTTACGGCCCTTGGAAATATGGAAAAGCACCAAAATATCAGTTTTCCGGAGTTTTTTTGGAAACGCTTCAACGGAATGATTTCATTTTTGGTAAACTACTATAGAACGATGACTTACAGATCAAGTTTGAGTTTCGTGCTGATTGCATTATTCTTGTGTGAGTTATGGCCCATGGAAATATGGAAAAGCGCCAAAATTTCAGTTTTCTGGACTTTTCTTGGAAACGCTTCAACGGAATGATTTCATTTTTGGTAACCTACTATAGAAGGATGACTTACAGATCAAGTTTGAGTTTCATGCTGATTGCATTATTCTTGTGTGAGTTATGGGCCTTGGAAATATGGAAAAGCGCCAAAATTTCAGTTTTCCAGACTTTTTTTGGAAACGCTTCAACGGAATGATTTCATTTTTGGTAACCTACTATAGAAGGATGACTTACAGATCAAGTTTGAGTTTCATGCTGATTGCATTATTCTTGTGTGAGTTATGGGCCTTGGAAATATGGAAAAGCGCCAAAATTTCAGTTTTCCAGACTTTTTTTGGAAACGCTTCAACGGAATGATTTCATTTTTGGTAACCTACTATAGAAGGATGACTTACAGATCAAGTTTGAGTTTCATGCTGATTGTCTTATTCTTGTGTGAGTTATTGCCCTTGGAAATATGGAAAAGCGCCAAAATATCAGTTTTCTGGACTTTTTCTGGAAACGCTTCAACAGAATGATTTCATTTTTGGTAACCTACTATAGAACGATGACTTACAGATCACGTTTCATTTACACTCTGTCCATCCATCCATCCGTCAGTCTGTCAGTCAGTCTGTTGGTCGTACTTTAGTTTTCCGGAATTTTTTTGGAAACGCTTCAAAGGAATGATTTCATTTTTGGTAACCTACTATAGAACGATGACTTACAGATCAAGTTTCATTTACTCTCTGTCCATCCATCCGTCAGTCTGTCAGTCAGTCTGTCGGTTATACTTTAGTTTTCCGGACTTTTTTTGGAAACTCTTCAACGGAATGATTTCATTTTTGGTAACCTACTATAGAACGATGACTTACACATCAAGTTTCATTTGTACTCTGTCCAACCATCCATCGGTCTGTCAGTCAGTCTGTCAGTCATACTTTAGTTTTCCAGACTTTTTTGGGAAATGCTTCAACCGAATGATTTCATTCTTGGTAACCTACTATAGAACGATGACGTACAGATCAAGTTTGAGTTTCATCCTGATTGCATTATTCTTGTGTGAGTTATGACCCTTGGAAATATGGAAAAATGCCAAAATATCAGTTTTCTGAACTTTTTTTAGAAATGCTTCAACGGAATGCATGCTGATCACATCTAGGTTATAACATTTGTATAATTATTAATGCTCATTAGTCCGGTAGGGGACATTGTATTGCTTCAGCGATATGAGCGCTCTTGTTTATATTGTTTTTTGGTACCGCTTTTATTGATTCCAGAGCTCTCTCCTCTTTCTTTTGAAGATATATTCAAAAAGGGGGGTGGGGGGGGGGGGGCATTTTCACCCCTTCTCTGGCTTAATGGGTATGTAACTGTGAAGGAAGCTGTTTTATCCATAACTATATTCTGCATACAGCTGTAGTATTATTGTATAGCGTAGGTTTATGGGCAAGTTTCTCTCATTCTCAAATATGCCATCCTAAATTTTGGGGCTTAGTCCAGACTAGCCTTAAAAATTGGGAACTTGTTACATCCTAATTAGCATGATTTCATGCTCAGTTTTAGGATTTACATAATTGGGATCCATATTAGGATATGTATCCTCTATTATGGTATAGAGATACATACATGTAAATTCTAATTATTCTAAATTGCTTCATCATGTTATTGAAGGATTTGATCTATGTTGATCAACTATTTCGGAAGTTCTAGGCCCTCCACCTTTTTACGATTCAGATAAGTCTGGGCCATTGGTTATAGTATAAAAATATGAAAAAATTTAAAGTAATTTATATATTTTTTATACTTACCAATGGCCCAGATGGGAATGGCCCTCCCATGAGTGGACAGTACTGGGCACTCATACCTCCCCACTGAATTATTATATAATAATCTTTTTTACAAAGAATGATGTTGGCGTCAGTTTCGGTGACTTCCTGGCGTCTGCACCTGCGTGGAGAGTAAATGTATGGAGGACCAGATAGCTAGGACTTCTAATTTTCAGTTTTGCATGCAAATTTTGGGGATTGGGGGGCAAAATTTGTGTTTGGCCCTAGATAATTTTGAGTAGCACCAGCTAAGTCTGGGCCATAGGTAAGTATAAAAAATATATAAATTACTTTAAATTTTTTCATATTCTCAGTTATCACAATTCTTGTCTTATTTCATAATCATTTCATAAACATTGAACATTATCATTTTCCTCAAACACTGCACACAGTCAAGTTAAGCTACAGTGTCATTGACACTTTCATTGGAACTGATTGGATGATTTGATCCAAGTTCAGTACGCAGTATTATTGGGTGACATGCACTTGATATATGCTAAATATAGAATAAACGTATAGTGTTTTCAAGTAAAAAAATTATTCTATGAGTAGGATTAAGAATGCAACCCGCGTTTGGTGAGTCGGTTTCATTCTTAATCCTACTCATAGAATAAATTTTTTACTTGAAAACACCATATGGTTATTTTGTTTATCCCATAAATCATTTACAGGGCAGTTGTGGAGAAATCATTCTGTTACTCTCTGGAAAACACTGCGAGAAGTGAGGAGCCCATTGGTCCAATTCGCTCCACAAGCGAAACTGCCAAAAATAAACAAGGTGCACTGATTTCTGTCTAAAATAATCCCCCTACAAACTTGAGCTAAACTTGCAAAAATACTTTATTAAATGAACAATGTTTATCTTTCTTATTTTCGTTGTTGATTGTTGTTTTTTTTTCGTCGCCGATTCTACTTGAGTTTTATAAACAAAGCAAGAGACATGTGCATTTGTTTATTTACACTTTCCTAATTTGGAAAATGAAACATCACTCATCATGCTCCTGCCTTTCACAATCGAACTTGAATGCTTTTCAATGCTTGGTTTTGATTGATTTACTTTGTGTTTTCTTTGTTCTTTGTTAATTGTTGTTCATTTTATTGTTAGAGTTGAAATATGTCATATATTCTAAAACTAAACATTTCAGCGAAGGTCAACATTTGATAAACATCGGTTCATTTTGTCTCCCACAAATGTAAACAGGTCATGCCAACACAAGTGCGGTAGAGGTCAGAGGCAACAAGTCCATCTCTACAATAAGAATAAATTCTTTCAGTATTAAACCTACAGGGAAAATTTATCACCCTACTAGCAGCTGCTAGTAGGGGAATAAAGCAAAAATTTATCCAAAACTTTTATTGTTCGAGTAAACATCCATTTATGGGATGAAAAGGAATTTCACACACCCTTGTGGGAACCGTGTAGCTAAAAAAGAATTTCAAATCCCATTTTTAGCTCAACTTTGGTGAAGCCAAATTTGAGGTATTGTCATGGTCTGTCTGTCCATCTTTCATGCCGTCAAAATGGCTCGGGCTAGAGGCAGCATTTATGAACCGATCTTTACGAAACTTCTTGGGTACCTTTGTTATCACCATGGGCGAGTGTTTTTGGGTCCGGTCCGAAATTCAGGATGGCCACTGGCAGCCATTTTGTACAAAATTAGGTGCAATCAGATTTTTTCGGAGAGCTTCCATATGAAAGCTCTGATTTGAATAAATTTTTGTATGAATGTTTAGTACCATCGGATACATCACATATAATACGGGTTTTTTTCTTGTACGTAAATTATGCAAATTACACTAACTTTGATTTATTTAGTGTTGCTTTCAGCACTGTAAGTACAAATGCCAAGACAGCTTGGGCTAGAGGCCATATTTATGAACTGATCTTTACAAAACTTCTTGGGTACCTTTGTTATCACCGTGGGACGAGAACAAGTGTTTTGGGGTCCGGTCTGAAATTCAAATGGCCACTGGCAGCCATTTTGTACAAAATTAGGTGGAATCAATTTTTTGCGCAGAACTTCCATATGAAAGCGCTGATTTGAATAATTTTTTGTGTGAATTAAGTACCATGGGATACATCACATATAATACAGGTTTTTTTCTCGTGCACAAATTATGCCAATTAGACTAACTTTGATTTATTCAGTGATACTTATACACAGTAAGTGCACTTGTCAATATGGCTCTGGCTAGAGTCTGGATTTATGAACCGATCTTCACAAAACGTCTTGGGTACCTTTGTTATCACCTTGGGACAGGAACGGGTGCATTTGTTATCACTGTGCTCTGAGAACACATATTTTTGGGTTCTTTCAGACCCACTCTGGGACTCAAAGATTTCTTTTCTATTTTAGCATCTACCTGTTGCCCACCTTTACAGTACTTTACCTATACATTTGTTTCAGGCTACGGTCAGCATTTATGTACAGACCGTTACAATACTTTATATGTACCTTTGTTATCAGGTCATTAACTAGATGTTTGTCATTGCTGTGTCACATACTATACATGTACAAGTCTTAACAAGCTGAGCTACGGTAGCATTGACACTTTCATTAAGCTGCTTGGGACAAATATTTGTTATATACTATAGAGTATCTTATTAGTGAGAGCTTCAAACTGGAAGAAAAATGCTGTCATTTTTTTTTAAAAGGTTTCTTTACTGACACTAGACAAATCAAAATACTTTCACTCTCCACACTTATTCTTTCTTCATTCCCTGTAGACAGCTTGATTCAGGTGAGCATTTTTGACTCACTAGAGTCTCTGGTTTCTTTGTTATTGTCCTTCAGAGTCCACTCTTTCCTTCACTCACAACCCTACAGTGTATATGGTATCTGTCATCACAAAAAAGGAGGAATTCTGTCATTCTCTATTTCTAGGAATGTTTCACTGTAAAAATGGAGACTGCCGTAATGAGAAGTTGAAGTGTGATGGTATAAAAGATTGTGCAGATGGATCAGATGAAATGAATTGTCCTGCAGGTATATCAAGTTTTATTAAACTCCAATTAACAGCTTTATTTCTGAAGCTAATGATTGGTCATTGTTGAAATTCTCGAAATACAATATTAGGACATCAACACCTAGAAGCCATAAGTCTAGTTACCTCCAGTATTGTGGTCTGAGATGAACAATTAAAGTAATGGTGAAGAGATAAAAGTTGTATAAGATGTGAGAACCCACAAGACTAGTCACCCCCAATATTGTGATCTGTGACCAATTAACCCTTCACCTAACATGAAAAACAGACGACACTTGCAAAAAAAAATTGACAAGCTTGTTCCAATGAGGGGGTTATAACCTATGTTTTTGAGACAAAAAAAAATGAAAAAAATAATGAATATTAATTGGTGATTTTTAGCCCGACTGTTTGTCTGTCCATCTGTCCATCTGTTAACATTTAGAGATTTGGTTAAAGTTTGTGGTTAAAGTTTTTTACTGAAGGTTCAAGTGGGGTTTTTTTTCCCCTGTTTAGTCATGACTTTTGTCTGTCCGTCTGTTAACATTTGGAGTTTTGGTTAAAGTTTGTGATTAAAGTTTTTTAGTCAACCTTAAAGTTTTTTGGGTTTTTTTTTCTTTTAAATTAATATTACTAATGATTGTATCATTCTCATTATTTTTTTTTTTATGTTTTCTGTTTCATGTAATTTTGGGAAATATTTAACCCTTTTTAGCTCACCTGAGCAAAGCTCAAGGGGAGCTTTACTAATCACTTTCCATCCGTTGTCTGTCGTCATCCTCGTCTGGCATCCGGCCGGTGTCCGGCGTTAACTTTACATTATTGACTTCTCCTTCAAAACCACTAGCCCAATTTTATTCAAATGTTGGGTAAATGTTTATTACCTAATGCCAATTCAGATTTGTTCAAATGAAGTTGCCACTCCTCCTGGGTGGTGCCATGCCCCCAAGGGGCACCAAAATCTTTGAAAATCTTCTTCTCATGAACCAGCAGTATATTTTAAGGTGTAGACTCAGATTTGTTCAAGAGAAGTTTGATGGGCTATATTTAGCATCGTTATGGGAGGGGCAAAATTTTTGGCCCCACCCAAAATTTCTATTTTCTGAACCGAGATGCTGATTTGAACCAAATTTTATGTGAGGGCTTATTGGGTCATAAGTACCTAATTTATGCCGAATTTTTTTTCCCCATAGCCCTGTGGGAACCGCAGGAGCTAAAAATAGAAAAACAATTAAACGCTCATATTTCCAAAACTGCAAGGCACTGAGACTTTTTATTTGGTGTGAAGCTTCCTTATGACCAACAGAAAGGATTAGTTAAAAAAAATTGCCGTCGGTTTTATCATAGGGTACAGTTTCGGGACTTTGAAAAAGTGCCGAGTCAGCACTTTTTAACACTGTAGGCAATGGGAAAAACTTTAAAAAATCTTCTTCTCCAGATCCAGCAGGCCGAATCTTTTAATATTTGGTATGCTATATGCTACATTGTAGGGTGGATCTGATTCAAGTTTGTTCAAATCGGCCCCCTGGGTTTATATTTGGGCTCAGTACAGGAGCCCGAATTCGAACTTAAAGCATTTCAGGCAAATTTCTTAAAAAATCTTCTCCAGATCCAGCAAGCAGAATCTTTTGATATTTGGTATGCAACATTGTGGGGTGGATCTGATTGAAGTTGTTCGAACTGGCCCCCTGGGTTCATATTTGGGCGCACTATAGAAGCCTGAATTTGAACTTAGTGCATTTCAGGCAAATTTCTTTGAAAATCTTCTTCTCAAGATCCACATTCAGAATCTTTTGATATTGGGTATGCAGCATGCTTAGGGGGGTGAGATTCAAGTTTGTTCAAGCCAAGTCCCTGGGTTCATATTTGGGTTCACTGTGGTAGCCCGAATTATATCTTAGTTCGATATGAGGAATATTCTTTAAAAATCTTTTTTTTTAGATCCACTGGTTGGTTCAGAATCTTTGGATATTTGGTATAAGCTTTTCTTAGAAGGAGCAGATGCAACTTGTTGAAATCAATTCTCTGGGTTGATATTTAGGCTACCGTGTCAGGTGAGCGCCCTCAGCTCCTGGGGCCTCTTGTTTGTATGGCAATTTAACTTATAACTTCCAGGTTAAAGTGTTTGGTTAAAGTTTTTTTTTGGAGGAGGTTTGGCAGTGGGGGGGGTTGAAAATTTTATCTTTAATTCTTCAAACAGTTTAGTGGAATGTCACTGTTTCTTATTTGGGACAATGTCTACTATCTACTGAACATTTCTACAGTGATTTTCATTAATATTGGTAGAATTTTAACCCCTCTTTAGCATGTTTTCCAACTTTCTTTGTAATTGAAATTAGACTTTGCCACATACTTTCTTACTCTAATTCTTGCATGGTCAATACAACTTGATTGCATTTACATCAATGATTTCTTTTATCGGTTTTAGGAAATATTTAACCCCTTTTTGCCAAATAATTTTACTTAGTATTGCCAGCTTAAAGTTTCGGATTAAAGTTCTGCTTTTCAAGGTTCTACCTTTTATTCTCCAAAGTGTTAGAACGTCATTTCTTTTTTTCATTTCAGGCAAGGTCAAAGCTGTACATTAGTTTCAAATAATATTGGCATTAATGTATCCCTTTCACTAGGTTTTTTGAGCTTCGTTTCTGTAAATTTCAAATTAGGCTTGTACCACATACTTTGTTACTTTTTATCCCCTCCCACAAGGGAGGGATATAGCACAGAGCTCGCTCCATCGATCTATCTGTCAGTCCGTCCAACCATCAATCCGTCCATCTGTCCAAACTTTCTTTAGGTCATAACTTGAACAGAAGTTA
Organism: Pictodentalium vernedei; assembly: GCA_031216915.1. NCBI lineage: Eukaryota > Metazoa > Mollusca > Scaphopoda > Dentaliida > Dentaliidae > Pictodentalium > Pictodentalium vernedei. The sequence goes on along the minus strand of CM062293.1, from coordinate 300,039,746 downwards.
ATAGATTTGAGTTCTTTTCAGTACATGTCTGTAGGTCAAGTTTGATGACCACAATTATCCAATGAAAATTGTTGAACTTATTGCCTTGCCCATCCTCTGCCAAATAGGCATTTTTTTGTGTACAGTTACTACATGCGGAACTTTTTTAAAACATGCGTACCCCCCCCCCCCCCCCTTCCCCCCCGGGCCAATTAGGCACTTTTTTTTTTCTTTTGTCAAAAATGCATTTTGAACTGTTTTGCTTAATGTTTGTGGTCCCAGGCCAATTAGGCACTTTCTTTTTTTCATCAAAAATGCATTTTTACAGTTTTGCTTGAAGTTATTGGTTAAAAACCCAGACAAACACCCCCCATGCCTCCCCCCCCCCCCCCCCCAAGGCCAATTAGGCACTTTTTTTTCTTTCGTCAAAAATGCATTTTTACAGTTTTGCTTTAAGTTTGTGGTTAAAACCCCAGACAAACACCCACCATGCCCCAACCCCACCCCCACCCCCCAGGGCCAATTAGGCACTTTTTTTCTTTCGTCAAAAATGCATTTTTACAGCTTAAAGTTTATGATAAAATGCTCCACCCCCCCCCCCCCCCAAAGCCAATTAGGCACTTTTTTTTCTTTCATCAAAAATTATTTTTTTACAGATTTGCTTAAAGTTTGTGGTTAAAAACCCAGACAAACATGCCTCCCCACACCCCCGTGGCCAATTTGGCACTTTTATTTTCGTTCATCAAAAATGCATTTTTACAGTTATGCTTAAAGTTTGTGGTTAAAAACCCAGACAACCCCCCTCCCCCCGGGGCCAATTAGGCACTTTTTTTTCTTTCGTCAAAAATGCATTTTTACAGTTTTGCGTAAAGATTGTGGTTAAAAACCCATAAAAACATGCCCCCCACCCCTCACCCCTGGGGCCAATTAGGCATTTTTTTTTTTCGTTTGTCAAAAATGCATTTTTACAGTTTTGCTTAAAGTTTGTGGTTAAAAACCCAGATAACTCCCTCCCCCAGGGCCAATTCGGCACTTTTTTTTTCTTTCATCAAAAATACATTTTTACAGTTTTGCTTAAAGTTTGTGGTTAAAAACCCAGACAACCCTCTCCTACCCAGGGCCAATTGGGCACTTTTTTTTCTTTCGGCAAAAATGCATTTTTACAGTTTTGTTTCAAGTTTGTGGTAAAATGCTCCATCCACCAACACCCCCCCCCTCCCCCACCCCACCCCCCAGGCCAATTAGGCACCTTGTTTCGTTTGTTAAAAATGCATTTTTACAGTTTTGCTTAAAGTTTGTGGTTAAAACCCAGACAACCCTCTCCTATCCAGGGCCAGTTGGGCACTTTTTTTTTCTTTCGTCAAAAATGCATTTTTACAGTTTTGCTTAAAGTTTGTGGTAAAATGCTCCCCCCACCCCCTCCATCCACCAACACCCCCCCCCCCCCCCCCCCAGGCCAATTTGGCACCTTTTTTCGTTTGTTAAAAATGCATTTTTACAGTTTTGCTTCAAGTTTGTGTTTAAAAAGCCAGACAACCCCCACACCCCCAACCCCCACCACCCCAGGTCCAATTATGCACTTTTTTTTTCTTTCGTCAAAAATGCATTTTTACAGTTTTGCTTAAAGTTTGTGGTTAAAAGCACAGACACCCCCCCCCCCCCCCCCCCCCTCCAACTGGTGCCAGTTAGGCATTTTCTCTTTTCTCAAAATGCATTCTGAACAGGGCCATTTAAGTAATATTTTTTCTTTGATACAGAATGCATTTTTAGGCTGACTGTTTACAGTCAGAGCTATAGTCGGGACTTTCATCCGTCCATCCATTGGTCCGTCAGTCCATCCATCTGTCTGTTATCAATTGGTTTTCGACCGATAACTCCAGTTTGAATTATTTGATTTCAACCAAAGTTGATATGTGTATTTTCCAGCTAGTAATACAGGCCAGGTTTGTATAAAAGTTTCACAACTCATCCCCTCTCCAATCCCTCTCAGTCCATCTGCTGCAGAGATATGGCCCTTTGAAAACACAATTTTTCTAAAAAAATTGGTTTCCGTTCATTTAAAGCTGAACGCCTTGACGGATTGACACCAAATTTTTCAGATGTTGTTTTTAGCAAAAAAATGCAGGTCAAGTTCGATATTGGTGTTTCTCAGTCCATCCACGGCAGAGTTATGGCTCTTTGAAAACACAATCTTTCGGAAAAAATTGATTTCCCTTCATTTAAAGTCGAATGCCTTGACGGATCGACATCAAACTTTCAGATGTTGTTTGTAGCAATAAAATACAGGTCAAGTTTGATATTGGTGTTTCTCAGTCCATCCGCTGCAGAGTTTTGGCCCTTTGAAAACACAATTTTTGAAAAAAAATTGGTTTCCGTTCATTTAAAGCCGAACACCTTGACGGATTGACACCAAATTTTTTAGATGTTGATTTTATACACTCGTTTGAAAAACAGGACGTATTATGTGAATGGTCTCTCCACCCATCTGTCTGTCTGTCCGTCCATGGACACATTTCGTTTCCGGACGATAACTTTAATTGTAATGGATTGAGCTGAATTAAATTTGGCATGTGGATTTAGTATGACAAAATACAGGATGGGTTCGATTTCCGTTTCTAGCGGCCGATTTGCAGTAGAGTTATGGCCCTTTATTTATGGGAATTTAGCCCAACTTTTCGTTTCCGGATGATAACTTTAGTTTGCCTTGACCGATTTATTTCAGATTTTCAGTTTTTTTTGTTTTTGACCACAAAATATAGCTCAAGTTCACTTTTGACCACAATCGCATATACCTTTCCAGAGTTATTCCCCTTGAATGATTGCAAATTTGTGGATTTTGTGGTTTCCGGATGATAACTTTAGTTTGCCTTGACCGATTTTTTTCAAATTCTCAGATTTTGTTTTTGACCACAAAGCACAGCTCAAGTTCACCTTTGGCCATAATCACATGTACCGTTCCATAGTTAATCCCCTTGAATGATTGCAAATTTGTGAATTATGTGGTTTCCGGATGATAACTTTAGTTTGCCTTGACTAATTTGTTTCAAATTCTCAGATTTTGTTTATGACCACAAAGCACAGCTCAAGTTCACTTTCGGCCAAAATCGCATGTACCTTTCAAGAGTTATTTCTCTTGAATTTGTGCATTTTGTGTTTTCCGGATTATAACTTTACTATGGCCTAACTGATTTTTAGCTCAACTTGACAAAGTCAAGCTGAGCTATTGCCATCACTTCTCGTCCATCGGCGTACATACGTACGTACGTACGTACGTACGTATGTACGTACGTACGTACGTTAGTACGTTAGTACGTTAGTACGTACGTCCACAATTTCCTTTGGCACACCTCACAGGTCACATTTATGATCAGATTACTTTGAAACTTGGTATGCTTGTTTGGGGTGACCTCTAGATGGGAGCTATCGATTTTCTTCAATTTCCGTCAAAAAATGTTGCCGCGGCCAACGTTCTTAGAACTTAGTTTAGTCAAACCACAATATTTTCCTTTGGCACACCCTACAGGGCACATTTATGATTTGATTGCTTTGAAACCTGGTGTGCTTATTTAGGGTGACCTCTAGATGGGAGCTATCGATTTTATTCAATTTCCGGCAAAAAATGTTGCCACGGCCAACGTTCGTAGAACTTAGTTTAGTCAGACCTCAATATTTCCCTTTGGCACACCCTACAGGGCACATTTATGATCAGATTGCTTTGAAACCTTGTATGCTTGTTTGGGTAGACCTCTAGATGGGAGCTATCGATTTTCTTCAATTTCTGTCAAAAAATGTTGCCGCGGCCAACGTTCTTAGAACTTAGTTTAGTCAGAAGACTCAATATTTCCCTTTGGCACACCCTACAGGGTACATTTATGATCGGATTGCTTTGAAACCTGGCATGCTTGTTTGGGGTGACCTCTAGATGGGAGCTATCGATTTTCTTCAATTTCCGTCAAAAAATGTTGCCGCGGCCAACGTTCTTAGAACTTAGTTTTGTCAAACCACAATATTTCCCTTTGGCACACCCTACAGGGCACATTTATGATTTGATTGCTTTGAAACCTGGTGTGCTTATTTAGGGTGACCTCTAGATGGGAGCTATCGATTTTCTTCAATTTCCGGCAAAAAATGTTGCCACGGCCAACGTTCGTAGAACTTAGTTTAGTCAGACCTCAATATTTCCCTTTGGCACACCCTACAGGGCACATTTATGATCAGATTGCTTTGAAACCTTGTATGCTTGTTTGGGTAGACCTCTAGATGGGAGCTATCGATTTTCTTCAATTTCTGTCAAAAAATGTTGCCGCGGCCAACGTTCTTAGAACTTAGTTTAGTCAGAAGACTCAATATTTCCCTTTGGCACACCCTACAGGGTACATTTATGATCGGATTGCTTTGAAACCTGGCATGCTTGTTTGGGGTGACCTCTAGATGGGAGCTATCGATTTTCTTTAATTTTCATCAAAAAATGTTGCCGCGGCCAACGTTCTTATAACTTAGTTTAGTCAAACCACAATATTTCCCTTTGGCACACCCTACAGGGCACATTTATGATTTGATTGCTTCGAAATGTGGTATGCTTATTTAGGGTGACCTCTAGATGGGAGCTATCGATTTCCTTCAATTTCCGGCAATAAATGTTGCCACGGCCAATGTTCGTAGAACTTAGTTTAGTCAGACCTCAATATTTCCCTTTGGCACACCCTACAGGGCCCATTTATGATCAGATTGCTTTGAAACCTGGTATGCTTGTTTGGGGATACCTCTAGATGGGAGCTATCGATTTTCTTCAATTTCCGTCAAAAAATGTTGCCGGGGCCAACATTCTTAGAACTTAGTTTAGTCAGAAGACTCAATATTTCCCATTGGCACACCCTACAGGGTACATTTATGATCGGATTGCTTTGAAACCTGGCATGCTTGTTTGGGGTGACCTTCAGATGGGAGCTATCGATTTTCTTCAATTTCTGTCAAAAAATGTTGCCGCGGCCAACGTTTTTAGAACTCAGTTTAGTCAGACCACAATATTTCCCTTTGGCACACCCTACAGGGCACATTTATGATTTGATTGCTTTGAAACCTGGTATGCTTGTTTGGGGAGACCTCTAGATGGGAGCTATCGATTTTCTTCAATTGCCGTCAAAAAATGTTGCCACGGCCAACGTTCTTAGAATTTAGTCGAGTCAGACCACAATATTTCCCTTTTGTACACCCTACAGGGCACATTTATGATCGGATTGCTTTGAAACCTGGCATGCTTGTTTGGGAAGGCCTCTAGATGGGAGCTATCGATTTTCTTCGGTTTCTGTCAAAAAATGTTGCCACTGGCAAAAAAAAAATGACACTGGTACCAATGATCTTCAGTTTTGCCATTTCATTTATAACTTACCAAGTTCAAGTTTGTCAAGTTGAGCTACAGTGTCATTGACACTTTCATTTATTATACGCCTGTTGAAAAAACGTCGAATTATGGAATCAGTCTGTCTGTCTGTCTGTCCATTTGTCCATCCATTTGTCCATCCATCAGTCTGTCCGTTCGTCAACATTTGGTTTCCAGATGATAACTTTAGTATTTTTTTTTCGATTGACTCCTAAACTTGGTATGTGGTTTAATCAAAACAAAGGACAAGTCAAGTTCGAATATGGGGTCAGTTCGAACATCGAAGTTCCCCTGAATTATGGACCTTGTTGGACATAGAATGCATCAAATATTTGGTTTCCGGATGCTAACTTTTATTATTTGTTTTCCGATTGGTTCCAAACTTGGTATGTTGTTTAATCACAACAAAATACAGGTCAAGTTTGAATACGGGGTTGGTCCAAACAATTTTCACCCTCACCCCCATCCTTACCCCAACCCTTCAAAAATATAAAACGGGCATATATTGTCCCGCTACGCGGTGCTCTTGTTAAATTTCTATTTAGTTTAAACAATATTTATTTGTGAAAAGAAGTATGATTACATAAACAGTGGTGCAATGAGTAACATGAACAATAAAATACAGATAAGACACAAAATGGGATTCGGCAGCAAGCATTTTTAGCTCACCAACTTTAGTTGTGTGAGCTTATGGCATGGCTCGATCGGTCGGCGTCGACGTCAGCGCATGTGTCCAATAATGTTAAAGCTTCTGTTTAGGTCACTTACTCACCCTATTTCCATATCATGGCCTTTATAATGATCCTATATGATGATTATTATCATTCTGCCATGATTTAACCCCTCATACCCTGCATTTTAAACATTTTTCTTAACATTTTTAGTTGCATTTAGTTTTCTGTTTAGGTCAGAATTTCATGTTTAACTAAGTGTTTAGGTCAGCTGCTGTGCTCCTTCTCTTTCCATGGCACTTATATTCATCATACATGTTCCTCAGTATCATTGTTCCATGATTAACCCCTCATATGCTGCATTTTAAACATTTTTCTTGACATTTTTTAGTTGCATTTAGTTTTCTGTTTAGGTCAGAATTTCGTGTTTAACTAAGTGTTTAAGTCAGCTGCTGTGCTCCTTCTCTTTCCATGGCACTTATATTCATCATACATGTTCCTCAGTATCATTGTTCCATGATTAACTCCTCATACTCTACATTTTAAACATTTTTCTTGACATTTTTAGTTGCGTTTAGTTTTCTGTTTAGGTCAGAATTTCATGTTTAACTAAGTGTTTAGGTCAGCTGCTGTGCTCCTTCTCTTTCCATGACACTTATATTCATCATACATGTTCCTCAGTATCATTGTTCCATGATTAACCCCTCATATGCTGCATTTTAAACATTTTTCTTGACATTTTTTAGTTGCGTTTAGTTTTCTGTTTAGGTCAGAATTTCATGTTTAACTAAGTGTTTAAGTCAGCTGCTGTGCTCCTTCTCTTCCCATGGCACTTATATTCATCATACATGTTCCTCAGTATCATTGTTCCATGATTAACCCCTCATACTCTGCATTTTAAATATTTTTCTTGACATTTTTAGTTGTGTTTAGTTTTCTGTTTAGGTCAGAAATTCATGTTTAACTAAGTGTTTAGGTCAGCTGCTGTGCTCCTTCTCTTCCCATGGCACTTATATTCATCATACGTGTTCCTCAGTATCATTGTTCCATGATTAACCCCTCATACCCTGCATTTTAAACATTTTTCTTTACATTTTAGTTGCGTTTAGTTTTCTGTTTAGCTCGGAATTTCACATTTAACTAAGTGTTTAGGTCAGCTGCTGTGCTCCTTCTCTTCCCCTGGCACTTATATTCATCATACGTGTTCCTCAGTATCATTGTTCCATGATTAACCCCTCATACCCTGCATTTTAAACATTTTTCTTGACATTTTTATTTGCGATTAGTTTTCTGTTTAGCTCAGAATTTCATGTTTAACTTAGTGTTTATTGCAGTTTCTGTGTTTTACTTTTAAGAGGTTGTGTTTAGGTCAGCTTTGTCACATGTTATGAGCATGTTTGATACAGTTCTTGTGTTTGCCAGAGTTACTATCAAAGAGGAATGTTGGTGAGTTGTAGGGCGTTGGCGTCCTTCTTGTTGCATTTGTAAACCATATCTGGGTCACAATTTGCAATCTCTGATAGTCATGACAAGGGAGTTGATTAATGTATTTGTGATAATTATTATATATAGTTTTACCTTGCAATAGATGCGAACTTTTCAACTTCTGATGCATTGTTGGCGAAAGGAGATCAAATAAACAGGAAGACTGTTAATTGGAGCACCTGGGGGGAAGGGATGCCCAGGAGGAATTGATAGCAACTCAGTCACATGTAAAGTGAATATTTTCCTTGCCACTATCAGAGCTCTTGTGAATTTAAATTGAGAATACACCACATTCTGTTAGGTAGTGAGTTGATGTCACATGCATCTTGTGTGAAAGGGAAAGTCCAAATCATTACACATGACTCATGTATCAAACACAAGTGAGGAACAAGCTACCAGGCTACGAGCTCACTGGAAGCTGATTGCAGCTGTGAGTTATAGAAGTAGTATAGTATTTTGAATTACATAATTTAATATTACGGGTAACTTTTACGTCATCGAGGACAGGTATAGCCCGTAGAAAGGTTTTACACATTTGTATATCAACATAGATAACCACCTGATAGGCTGCATACATGAGGTGGATCCAATATGACGTTCTCATTATCCTGAGACTCTCACAGCATCCTGAGACTTCTCCCCCAAATGTCTGTACGGTGGGGATTCATCACCACCGAAAATGACTATTGGGAGCAGTCCCAGGATGATGATGTGTGTTTGTTTCACATCACAGTGACATACGATGATTTAAAAACGTTTACTAGTTAGGATGTATTTATGCAGACTTTTGAAGATATGGTGATTAATTTTGTTAAAACAGAAGTAACACTTCTGTTCAGTAAAATATCAGTATTAACAAGGTAAAGTAATTGTCTGATCATAGCATTCCTTTCTGCGAAATAGATAGGACACTGGAGTAGGTAATGGTCAGTAGTGTGGTCATTGAAGTTGCTACATGATAGGCGCAGTCTGCAGTGGTATATTTGGGCTTTATGTGATTTGTCATTGAAGAAAAAACTTGATACAAGGAGCTTATTGCAGTTCAGAAAGTTTGTAAACATTTGGAGTGAGTTGCTTTCACAAATTTCTGTTGGCAGTGAATTCTATAACTGTGTGGTACTAGGTAAAAATGATCCATTTGTATACTCCCACTTTTAAAAAAAGTGGGGTGTACTGGATTGTGCAAGTCAGTTGGTCTGTCCATCCATCCATTCATCCCCCCATCCACTGCCTGTCCATCCATCTGTCCCTCCATCCATCCATCCATCCATTTGCCCATCCAAACTTTGTTTATGGCATAACTTGAACATTAGTTAACAGATTTCAGTTCTTTTTAGTATGTTTCGCTATAGCAACAATGTCTATGTTAAGTTTATTAACCACTGATATAGCTTGAAAATTATCAGAGTTATGGCCCATTGTTAAGAAAATACCCTTTAAAAAACTTGTTAATGGCATAACTTGGACAGTAGTTAATGGATTTCAGTTCTTGTTGGTATATCTCTGTATAGCAACAATGTCTAACTCAAGTTTGATGACCACCAATATCTGATGGAATTTATGGGGGTTATTGCCCTTTGCTTAAATAATATTGTGTAATTTCTGTTTATGGCATAACTTTAACAATAGTATCAGATTACAATTCTTTTCCATATATGTCTCTATAGCAACAATGTCTACATCAAGTTTGATGACCGGTGATATCCGATGAAAATTATGGGAGTTGTTGCCCTTTGTTAAAAAATATTGTGTAATGCTTGTTTATGGAATAACTTTAAACTTTATTAACCAAATTTTAATTCCTGAGGAACAGTGTCTACCTCAAGTTCGATGATCACCGTTATCTGATGAAAATTGTCAGTTATTGCACTTTGTTAAAAAAATATTGTGTAATGCTTGTTTATGGCATAACTTTAACAATATAGTAACTGGATTTCAGTTCTTTTCAGCATATGTCTCTATACCAACAATGTCTACGTCAACTTCAGAAACCACTGCTATCTGATGAAAATTATGGGTGTTCTTGTCGTTTCTTGAAAAAATATTATGATAAGCTTAGTTTGATTGGTTTTTTATATGCCGTCATTTTTTGATGGACGTATTATGTTATGGCATTGTCCATCTGTCTGTCTGTCTGTAAACAATTTTTGTGTCGCCTACTCCTAAAAGGTTTACATGCTTTTTTGTTCAAACTTTACAAACATGTTGATCATTGTGACAAGAGCAGGTAACTCCATTTTGTATTTCCAGAGTTATGCCCCCTTTTAGTACTTGAAATATCACAGTATTGTGTCGCCTAGTTCTTCAACATTTTACATGCTATATTGTTCAAACTCTGCACACATGGTGATCACCAATTGCCGTTGTGTATGTGACAAGAGAAAGTAACTCAGTTTTGTATTTCCAGGATTATTTCCTCCTTTTAGTACTTAAAACATTACAGTATTGTGTCGCTTGATCCTTCAACAGTTTACATGCTATATTGTTCAAACTTTGCACACATGTTGATCACCAATTGCCGTTGTGCATGTGAGGATATGGAGCAAGCTTCTTTCGACCCTCTTTATCTGTGTCATTATGTCTTGTCTGGCAGTGGTAAAGGAGGAGAAGGTATAAGTACTCAGTGGCGCTTGTGTCTTTTTTGTTTCTTCTTGAGAGGAGGTGGCCTGGATGGAGAGACCATGGAAGTCGGCATTGTTGGTGGACTGCCTGATGATGACTGACTTGGCTCATATGGTCTTGTCGTGGCCAAATCTGGAGTTGTTATGAGTGGTGAGGGAGGTGTCTGAGGCTTTTGTTGTGATTGTGTCTCTGCCTGTTTAGTTATCTCATTGATTTTCCTGAATAGCTGTCCATGCTGTCGATCCATATCTTTATGCTGTAACCTAATGGCCCAGACTAGCTGGTGCAAACTCAAAAGTTATCAAGGGCCAAACACAAATTTTGAACTCCCAATCCCAAAAATTTGCTTGCAAAGCCGAAAATTGAAAGTCTTATCTGGTCCTCCATACTTTTACTCTTCGTGCATGTGCAGCCGTCTGGAAGTGACCGGAATTGGCGCCAACATTATTCTTTGTTTGGCCCTAAAGTCATCAACAATGAAATGACATCTGGGCTTTAAAATCTCCTTTTTTGAGGATGCCAGACACAAATCAATGCAAGAATTGGTGGATCCAAGGCTGTTATTAGATGATGGAAGTGTTCAACGGAGGTTTTAGACATTCAGGACTGTAACTTTATAATAATTTTAAAATTATTTCATGTTTCCCAATTTCGGGACATACGCCTGATGTCATCATTTTTGATAATGATTATTCCACTGTTTGTTAAGTATTCCTTCCCTATCCATCCATGAACCCTTCCTGTTAAACTCTTAAACTTTTTGGATATTTTTTACTGAAATTTTTTATTAAATTTCTTGGGAGTTTAACAAGTATTACAGAATATTTATTCTGTTTTTCCCCATGGTTACGTCCTCACCCTAGGCGTGTTAGGTCGTTTAGTCTTGCATCTTTTATCCAATGTATAGTTTTTTCTTCACATGAAGATCTAGCTTTGCATCTGGTAGTATTTAAATTGGTTTCTAACTTTGAGCCTTTTTTTGTGTGCCTGATGTCTTGTTTCCGTTTTTTTCATTGACGTTGTTTACATTGTCAACGTTCTCATACAGGTTGTATTTTATATTCTATTACTGTAGAATCACTGTAGGATACATGGATTATTAATCTGGTAGTGTAGCTCAAAAAATTTGGATTTTGTCCACACGTAAGCTCTATTGGGATGCCATTGGGTCCTAAATGTTCCTTTTGTGAACTTAGGTGTTTTTTTTTTTTTTAAATTTCAAAAAAATATTTTGAATTTAATTTTGATTGCTATTATTCATTATCTTAATTATTATATATTTTGTTGTGGAGTTTGGAGTCGACTTTAGTTGATACACTCCTGTGGACTTGTAATCCTTGTGTTCTCTGGGATGACTGATGTTGGAGTCAGGTGTCGCAGTACGTTGTTGGCGGTGAGGTTCTGAGGCCAAGCCTCTCACTGCGTTATAATTCATATTGTCAGTTTCTATTTCAGAGGAACATGAACATGATGATGATTTGCTGACACCCATCCAAGTGTGCTACCGTCATCACACTCCATTGAGCATATAGAGCTAGCTGCAGTGCTCATAATTGCAAGAGTTAGGGCCTTTTGTTAAGGGTTTTTAATCTCTTGCAAGTAGCTAGCTCGACCGGTGAAGCGGCTACTTTGTCCGTCGGAGCCGTGACACCCGATAAGTCTGTTGCGGTCGAATGAAGTGTAGATGTGGGTAGAGTGAGCACTTTAATATAAATAAGCTCACCCAGCGATGACAGAAATAGGGAGGAAGTCAGCAAGCTTCTTGTACTCGGTGAGGTCTAATAGACCGCGAGCGGGAGAGGCCCCCTCTCTAACCTAACAACATTTGGGACCAAATGTTATGAGAACGTGGTTCCAAATTTTTATATGGAGACCATTCAGTCAGTAAGAGCAAGCGTTCGCGTGAACAACTATGTGGCAAGCATAGATCTAAAGGATGCGTACTTTCATGTCCTTGTACATCCGACATTCAGAAAGTACCTGCTGTTTGCCATGCAAGGGAAGGTGTATCAGTTGAGAGCAATGTGCTTTGGTCTGAACCTGGCTTCCTGGGCATTCACTCGAATAATGAACTCGATAATTTCATACTTCCGAACTCATTCGTCTGTGGTAACGTCGGCTTACTTGGACGACATTCTACAGAGATACAGCAACAGAATTATTCTTCAGAACGATGTTCAGTGTCTGCTTCTTTTGCTCTGGTGTCTCGGTTTCATCATAAACGAGAAAAAGTCAGATCTAGCTCTGTCCAAGTCGTTCACTCTCTTGGGAATGAGCTTCTAGACTCACAACAATCTGGTTCATCTGCTGTTACCCAGAGCGAAATTTGTCGTTTGTTATGCTCACTTTTGTCTACACTTGGACTCATTAACAGCAAGGGAATTCATGCGACTGATGTTGCTGTGCGGAGCGGCTGCAGATCTTATCCCCTCCAGATATTCTTTAATCAGAACTGGAGTGTGAAGTTGCATTCGCATGAAACCAGTATTGTTTAGCAGACCTAGTAAAACAAGGGTTCAGATTTGGGCAGATATTTAGTGGTTAACTCGGGGAGTTCCACTGCAACTTCCGGATCTGGCTTTCATGGTTATGACAGATGCGAGTCAGATGGGTTGGGGCATGACCCTAAGTCCCGCAGACTTGAGGTGTCAGGGTCTTTGGGACCCTCAGTTCCTAGAGAAGCCCATAACCATCAAAGAGATGGTGTCAATATGGATAGCGCTACAACACTGGATTCACATAATAGCGGATGTCCATGTTCACATTTTGTCGGACAATTCGACAATAGTGGCTTACATCAGGAACCAAGGCGACACTCGTTCAATGCCATTATGTGAATTAACGGGAGAAGATTCTCTATATGTCATGAATCATCATGTTCATCTTTCTGTCCGTCATATACCGGGTCATCTGAATGTACTAGCAAACTCGCTCTCTCGGAAAGTTTGCCTGTTGCCATCAGACTGGACTCTCAACAAGCGAATATTCAGGCAGATTTGCTACCAGTGGGATTGTCCCATGATAGATCTGCTTGCGACGCACCGGAACAATCAGTTACCGACGTTCGTGTCGCCATGGCCCAGATCATCGAGCATATGCAGTAGATGCTCTGTTGATCTCATGGGACGGAATCATAGAATAGGCGTATCCTTCAGCTCCGTTGATTCAGCAGATTCTGTTAAGATCAAACAGTCTTGTTGTGAAATCCTGATATTAGCACCTCTGTCATCTCAGAAACCTTGGATCAATCTTCTCAGGTGTCTGTTATGGGATGTTCCCCGGAAGCTTCCTTCAAGAGAGGATCATCTTTATCACTGGAGGTATTTGTTCTTCATGTCCTTCTCCGTCCTTAGTGGCATTATGGAGGCGGTCAGACGTGAGGGAGCCTTGCGGTTCCTATACTATTTAATGACTAACACAAGAACGATTCAAGTAATGCAGGTGAGGGGGTTCATTATGAACCCCCACACCGCCAGTGTGTAAAGAGGCGATTACCAGGCAAGACGTAGTTTTCTTCCCGTAAGCTTGTATGCATTTAAGTACATACATGCATTTCATGACTTCTCGATTGGCGGCTGTGTCGTGTTCTATGACAACTTCATGGGCACATCTACTTTTTAGTTGGTTGGTTTCCTGTGGTTATTCATCTTTGTCATATACGAGCATATGATTCATCATCAATAAATTGCTTGCCTTTGGGTACCTGGGAGGCTGTCTAGTCAGATAACTGGTATTCAGATGGTTACATGTGGGATTTCAATGCTCACAGGCATAATGAATGCATTATTAGGCAGACATATTATGGTATGTTAATTGTTAGAAACAATTATTTTGGGAGCAGTCTGTGGTGAGTCTGTAAAACATCACTCGATCCATTTCTTGATCCTGGTTTCTATTAATTACAGTACCCAATCAAATACATCTTGTCTTACACTCTTGTATATTTGAACATTTCTAGGAACATAGATATCATATAGAACACGTCTGGAAGTGTTATTTACTGGAATTTATTTTACACCTGAATGGGGTTGCCTGTGGGTTACCTTGGAAGTGTGTTTGCTCTCCATAGGATGTCCCTTGTGATTCTATTGGACATGTGTATGTTATATATTATATCACTGGTTTTCGACCTATCTACATATGCCGACGCCGGTATACGTTACAAGTGGGCGAAAATTACCGGGATCGCTGCTACAGCCTTAGCTTCTGAAGTGGCATTAAGCACCAATTTATTAATAATAATTATTACCTAGGTGTCAATTCGACGAATGTTTATATTGTTATTTGGTACTGCTTTACTGATTCCAGAGTGCTCCTCTCGTCTTTTTGAAGAAGATTCCTTCAAACAGAGAGGGTGGGGGGGATTTTTTACCTCTCCTTCTTCTTGATAAGTATGTATCTATGAGTGAAGCTGTTTTGTCTGTAATTATATCCTGGATACAGCTTGTTAGCTCACCTGACTTTCAGTCAGGAGAGCTATAGTGATCACTCACCGTCCGTCGTCCTGCGTCCATCGTCCGTGAACATGGTGTTTGCGTCTTCTCCTCCCAAACCGCTGAACCAATTTAATTGATATTTGAGATATTAGTTTGTTATGACATCGCAATTTGATTTTGTTCAAATCAAGTTGCCTCGCCCGTGGGTAGGGCCACACCCAAAAAGTGTGCTGAAATCTTAAAAAATCTTCTTCTCATTAACCAGCAGTAGCAGAGACTTGATATTTGGTGTGCAGCTTCCTTTTGAGGTGTAGACTCAGATTTGTTCAAGAGAAGTTTGTGGGGCTATACTTGGCGTCGTTATGGTAGGGGCAAAATTTTTGGCCCCGCCCAAAATTTCTATTTTCCAAACCGAGAGGCTGATTTGAACCAAATTTTATGTGAGGGCTTATTGGGTCATAAGTACCTAATTTATGCTGATTTTTTTTTCCTGTAGCCCCATGGGAACCGCAGGAGCTAAAAATAGAAAAAAATTAAAACGCCCATATCTCCAAAACTGCACGGCACCGAGAATTTTTATTTGGTGTGAAGCTTCCTTAGGACCAACAGAAAGAATTGGTAAAAAAAAATTGCCATCGGTTTTATCATAAGGTACAGTTTGGGGTCTTTGAAAAAGTGCTGAGTCAGCACTTTTTAACACTGTAGGCAATGGGAAAAACATTAAAAAATCGTCTTCCTCAGATCCAGCAGGCAAAATCTTTTGATATTTGGTATGCAACATTGGAGGGTGGATCTGATTCAAGTTTGTTCAAATCGGCCCCCTGGGTTCATATTTGGGCTCAGTATAGGAGCCCGATTTCGAACTTAGTGCATTTCAGGCAAATTTCTTAAAAAATCTTCTTCTCCAGATCCAGCAGGCAGAATGTTTTGATATTTGGTATGCAACATTGTGGGGTGGATCTGATTCAAGTTTGTTCAAATCGGCCCCTGGGTTTATATTTGGGCTCAGTATAGGAGCCCAAATTTGAACTTACTGCATTTCAGGCAAATTTCTTTGAAAATCTTCTTCTCCAGATCCAGCAGGCAGAATCTTTTGATATTTGGTATGCAACATTGTGGGGTGGATCTGATTCAAGTTTGTTCAAATCGGCCCCTTGGGTTTATATTTGGGCTCAGTATAGGAGCCCAAATTTGAACTTAGTGCATTTCAGGCAAATTTCTTTGAAAATCTTCTGCTCAAGATCCAGCAGGCAGAATCTTTTGATATTTGGTATGCAACATTGTGGGGTGGATCTGATTCAAGTTTGTTCAAATCGGCTCCCTGGGTTTATATTTGGGCTCAGTATAGGAGCCCAAATTTGAACTTAGTGCATTTCAGGCAAATTTCTTAAAAAATCTTCTTCTCCAGATCCAGCAGGCAGAATCTTTTGATATTTGGTATGCAACATTGTGGGGTGGATCTGATTCTATTTTGTTCAAATCGACTCCCTAGATTCATATTTGGGCTCACTATAGAAGCTCGAATTCGAACTTAGTGCATTTCAGGCAAATTTCTTCAAAAATCTTCTTCTCCAGATCCTGCAGGCAGAATCTTTTGATATTTGGTATGCAACATTGTGGGGTGGATCTGATTCCAGTTTGTTCAAATCGGCCACCTGGATTCATATTTGGGCTCACTATAGAAGCCCAAATTCGAACTTAGTGCATTTCAGGCAAATTTCTTTGAAAATCTTCTTCTCAAGATCCTGCAGGCAGAATCTTGTGATGTTTGGTATGCAGCATCCTTATGGGGGTGAGATTCAAGTTTGTTCAAGCCATGTCCCTAGGTCCATATTTGGGCTCACTGTGGGAGCTTGAATTGTAACTTTGTTCGAAATGAGGAATTTTCTTAAAAAATCTTCTTCTTCAGATCCAGCAGTCGGAATGGTTTGATATGTGGTGAGTAGCATCCTTGTGGGGGAGGGGGGGATTCAAGTGTGTTAAAGCCAAGTCCATGGGTCCATATTTGGGCTCCCTGTGGGAGCCCAAATTATAACTTAGTCAATATGAGGAATTTTTTTTTAAAAATCTTCTTCTTCAGATTCAGCAGTTGGAATGTTTTGATATTTGGCATGGAGCAACCTTAGGGGGCTGAGATTCAAGTTTGTTCAAGCCAAGTCCCTTGGTTCATATTTGGGCTCACTATGGGAGCCTGAATGACAACTTAGTTCAAAATGAGGAATTTTCTTAAAAATCTTCAGATCCAGCAGATGAATGCTTTTGATATTTTTTATGCAGCATCCTTAGGGGGGTAAGATTCAAGTTTGTTCAAGCCATGTCCCTAGGTCCATATTTGGGCTGATTGTGGGAGCTCGAATTGTAACTTGGTTCAAAATGAGGAATTTTCTTTAAAAATCTTCTTCTTCAGATCCAGCAGTCGGAATGTTTTGATATTTGGTGTGCAGAATCCTTAGGTGTGTGAGATTCAGGTTTGTTAAAGCCAAGTCCCTGGGTTCATATATGGGCTCCCTGTGGGAGCCCGAATTATGACTTAGTTCAATATGAGGAATATTCTTTAAAAATCTTTTTTTAGATCCACTGGTCAGAATATTTGGATATTTGGTTTCAGCTTTTCTTAGGAGGAGCAGATGCAACTTGTGGAAATCAATTCTCTGGGTTGATATTTAGGCTACCATGTCAGGTGAGCGCCCTCAGGCCCCCTGGGGCCTCTTGTGTTTTATTGTATAGGGCGTATGTTTGTGGGGGATTCATTCTCAAATATGCCATCCTAATTTTGGGGGCTTAATCTGGACTAGCCTTAAAAATTGGGAACTCGTTACATCCAAATTAGCATAGTCTTCATGCTAAGAATACGGAATTACTTGAATTTGGCTCCTTATTTATGATATGTCTTCTCTATTACTGTATAGAGAGACATACATGTATTTCCTTTCAAATTTAATTTCCTTTCACCTTGGATTACAGGCTTGGAACTATGTTGATATACTAATTCTGAAGTCTTAGGCCCTCCGCCTTTTTACGACTCAGCTAGTTAGGGCCATTGGGTTATAGTATAAAAATATTATAAATTTAAAGTAATACTTACCAATGGCCCAGACAGGTATGGCCCTCCCATGAGTGGGCACCTCCCTCCTGAATTATTTGTAGTGCTCTTTTCTACAAAGAATGATGTTAGTGCCAATTCTGGTCACTTCTTGACAGCTGCGCATGCTCAGAGAGTAAAAGTAATGGAGGACAGATAGGACTTTTAATTTTCGGTATTGCAAGCAAATTTTGGGGATTGGGGGTTCAAAATTTATGTTTGGCCCTTGATAACTTTGAGTTTGCACCAGCTAGTCTGGGCCATTGGTAAGTATAAAAAATATACAAATTATTTTAAATTTCCAATTTTCTTTCTGTAACGGTCTGGCTCTTCCTGGTGTTTCTGGCTGTCCTGCTCCAGTTATGTGTCCGGATCCCGGTGTTTTAGTTCTGAAGGGAGAGGTGAGTGAGAATCGGGAAGTGGCAAGAGGGCAACTTCCAATTCCGCCTCAGTCTCCCCAGACTCCTCCTCATCCAACAACTCTGGTTGGGGAGACGGCTGTTGGATGGGTCTGTCTGTGGGAGGGGAAGTAGTGGCCACCTCTGGCTCTTACTTTTCCTCACTGTTCTCTCTCTTCTTCTCCAAAAATGCCTCCAAGTGTCGACCATTCCTGCGCTTGTGGACAAGCTCTTCTGTGTCTTCTATTTTCAGGGCCTCCAGACCGCCTTGGGTGAGGACCAGTGTGAGGGGTCCTCTCACTAGAGGTACTACCCCTACCTAAGTTGGGTGGTGTAGTCTTGTCCTTAGTGGTGAACTCCAAAGTCAGATAGATGCTCTCGCCCTTCTCCTGGACAGAACAGGTGATGGGGAAAGAGACGCCCAGAGCTGAGATAGTCTTCTGAGGTATAGCCGGTAAATCCAGTTCTCCCATGTTGTCTTAGTAAAGATGTTCACACTCTGAAGTCAGAGGTGCGAATGTAACCGACAATTGGTCTAAAAGACTTTTCACATCATCACTCCATCTATAAGCACCTATTCTGAGGTGTCAAAAATGGCCAAACTAATAATCAGTCTTTAGAGGGATAAATAAAGAGTTGTTATGGGCAATTAATACATCAGAAAATTTGCAAGTCTCAGTGGTATCTTGAAAATTGAAAAGAATTGTTCCATATTTTGATGCTTTATTATGTGTTATATGTCACTTGGTATAATTGTTCATTGCTAATTGAAGATGAACTTCCATATGTGTTTATTTACAACACTTTTTATTATCTTCTTCAATTGCAGACTGTAAATATTTTGTGACACTCACAGAAAGTCAAACAGCTGAGATTAAGTCACCAGGCTACCCAAGTGATTACAGTCCAAATCTTGACTGCCAATGGACCATTGAATCACCAGTTGGAACAAACGTCTATTTGAATGTTAGTATTTGTAACCTGTTAATAAGAATAAACATTTGACAGTAGCTTTGTATTTTTTCGGTTTTTTGCATTAATTATTAGGCATTCATTTTCTTTGAGAGAATATTGACACAAGACCAAAAGATTATGTAAATTAATTCTACATCTATGAACAGGTCATTTATGTTGTCAATATATGCTAGAATGATGAATCGTTTACACACAATTTGAAATGTATATATCTGTTTAGGCCTAAAAAAATACAAATCTGTTTCTCAAGCCCTCCCGCATGGTCCTTTTGGCTGCCGCATGCTCTCTTTTTATAACCAATCCAAACTTAAAAAAATCAAAATCAAATGGTTTATGTCTGATATTTTATCCAAGTTAATAAAATTGTCCCTTGAGTGCAAGAAGGCTTTGCAATGCTTCTTGCAATCAAGGGATGTAAAACACCACTACCCATGCTATTCTGTAGGTTATGAGGCCTAAAACATAAAACAAACCAAGAACATTAACTTTTTAATGGTAAAGAAATAATTACAAAAATAAAAAATAAAATAAAAAAACGCCCACCCGCATGCAATTTTACAAAAAATGGCCTGAGAAACAGAAGACCTACTTTGTGAGGCCTTACAGTCATTTTTATACCCAAAGTCTAGATGTGATAGACAAATAAGTGAATCTGACATCAGTGGGTAGAGATCTAGTTTATGAGTTATCAGAAGACAAATGCAAATAGAAAACATTCTGAGGGGTGATAATTGAATAGCCAGTGAAAATAACAGGTTTATTAAGTTAACAGGTGTTTGGTTATTTTCCTGTCTTCTTGTGATAACCTGAGCATTTATCCTATTGTATCTTGTTTGACAGTGCTTATTGATTTCTGTCAAAGAAGATATATTAAACTAAATGCTTATGTAGAACAGCTGTTATTATCAAGATTTGAGGCTCAGAGGTTGTTTTTATCAAGCATAATTAGCCTGTTCAGGCAAACAACTATGGCAAGGAACAATTGTTCATGTTCTTAGACATTTTTATACCTCCCACAATGAGCTGTGGGAGGGAAGGGGGATGTGTATACTGAAATCGTCTTGTCCATCCATAGGCATAATTTTGTCCAGAGATTTTTTCAGACGTTTATGGACCAATCTACTAGAATGCTCGAAACTTGGTATGAATATTCACCACCATGGGAATCTGTGCATTTGCGTTTATAGTTCCACGTGGATTATTTTTGTCAGAATTTTATGCCCTTTTTCTACTTGAAATAGCAGTTTCATGGGCCCAAATTTTGTCCGGAGATTTTCTCAGATATTTATACGTTGATTCCTTTAAAACTTGGAATGAATGTTCACTACCATGGGAACCTATGCATCTGCAATTATAGCTTCGATTGGATTTTTTTTGCCAGAGTTATGCCCCTTTTTTCATCTTAGAATAATCATGGCGCCGGGGGTATGGACAGGTCCATCTGGGACAGTCCCACCTCTGGCTTTGGAAACTTTTCACAAAATCAAACTTGACTCATGAATGCGATGAGTGTGGGGGCGTTTTAACATCTGGATAGTATGCTGCCTTACTCAGTTCATTCCCAGGCAGTAACTTTACAGAGTAAGGTTCTCTTCAACTCTGTGATAGGAGAAAAATACTTTTGTCATGTTTGTCATCTATAAGTCAAGGTGGCCATTATCAAAACTAGCACTATTTTGGTGTCTGGTCAATAACTTAAGTTCTAATTATAACAGCTGAACCAAACTTGATCAAAGTATTTGCATATTTGAAGAGAGGAACACTATTAACAAGTGACATTTGTGCAAAACAGATGTAGTGTAATCTCCACAATCACTTCAAATGCCATTTGTATGAATTTTCCAACTAAATTTGTGTTAAATAGTTAGGCTGAATACAGCCAATCTTGTTCTTCAGAAAACTACAGGATTACTTGTCATCACAAAGTCGACAATAAAGAAATGTTTGAAAAACAAAATTAACTAGAATTAAAACTTTTTTGAATAATTGAGATGGTTTTGAATTGAATTACATCAGCAAAAAGCTCTGAAGCCAAATCGAATTGCGAACATTCACCGGACCCTAGTTGTCATCAAAAGGAACCATTCGTTGTTTGATTTCCTGCCACAACACTAGAATCTGACCTATTGTAAGAGACATGTGAGAACATTGAATCTCAGGTGCTATTTTTGTTTGTTCTTCATCATTCTGTCCTGAAATTCCGCAATATTTTATGTAGGGAATCTCACACAAATGATCAAGGAAAAAAATATTGCTGTAGTGAGTACAATGTAGTTATTCATTGGGAGTGTGGTGGCTCATTGGTTATGCCATTGGACTTCAAAACAAAAGGTCCATGGTTTAATCCATACCAGTGGTAACTGTATTGTGTCCTTGGGCAAGGCATTTCATCCCAAGTGCCTGTGTGTTGGCACAGTGATGCTGTGCACTAGGGTGTACTGCACATCGATGGTGAACTTGTCTTCAGCAATGCTAACATTGATTTGCAGCGTTAGTATGTTGGGGAGTCTGACAGTTTCTACCCTTAAAATTGTCCGACATGAGGTGACCTTGGCTGTTGAAAGTGTCATTAAATCCCCAATAAAAAATTGTTATTCAGAGGTAAATAAATACATGTTAGGCCTAAAAAAATTAAAAATCTGTTTCTCAGGCCCTCCCGCATGGTCCTATTGGCTGCCGCATGCTCTCTTTTTATAACCAATTTAAACTTAAAAAAAAATAAAATTAAATGGTTTATGTCTGATTTTACCCAAGTTAAAAAAAATTGATGAATTTGTCCCTTGAGTGCAAGAAGGCTTTGCAATGCTTTAGCATTGCAAAGCCTTCTTGCACTCAAGGGATGAAATACACACCCACCCATGCTATTCTGTAGATTATGAGGCCTAAAACTTGAACCAAGAACATGAACTTTTGATGGCTAAGAAGTAATTACTGAAATAAAAAATAAAATAAAATACCGCTCGCCCGCATGCAATTTCACAAATAATGGCCTGAGAAACAGAAGATCTACTTTGTGTGGCCTTATCACCATTATTTTTTGTACAAAATGTTGTATCAGAGTCAAGCTCTTGTTTCTAAGGTCATATCTCGTCTTGTCGAAATATAGCCTGATAAACAAGAGCAAGACTCTGAGACAACATTTTGTACACAAACATAATGAAGATAGATTTATTTCACAATTCTCAACTGTAATAATCTGATGCATCCTCCCACCTAATTTTCAAATTGAGCTATTAAAAAAACATTGTTTTTCAAAAAATTTCAACAAAACAGTATCCTGTGACCCTCTCATTGGAATGAGCTTGATGAGCTTGATCCAATAAGGGGATCACATGATATAGTTTTGTTGAAATTCTTTTAAACTATTTTTATCAAAAAATAATTAAAATTGTAAATTGTAAATTGTGATATTGTGTACATTGAGTGAAGGGTTAACTAGCATTTTAATATCGTTTTTCATTTTCAGACTCAGTAAAATGCTTGTCATTTTGGATGAAACTATGAGGCTGCCTTGAACTTTTGTGATCCTCGAATAAACTTATTGAGTGTGTACACATTCAACATTCTGGAAAGACTGTGCACTTGAACAGTATAACCGCATATTGTTCCAGCTTGAATGCTTCCAGTGTTTCAGATACAAAACGCGTAAAAACAAAGTGATTCCATAATTTAATAATAAAACTTTTGAGAAGTTTTTTTTTTCTCTTTTCGAATATAGAAATGTATAAGGTCCCTTGCAAATGCATTTTGAAAGCTTGTAATGTTTTATAAACATTTAGTAATGTAAACAAATTGTAACCAAGCATGCGGTTGTATTACACAGTTGCAAGATAGAGATTTTGTGTTGGGGGGCCCTGATATACGCTGTATTTAGGTAATTATGAACCCAATACATACTTATTGTAAGATAGTATGAGTTATTTCACTCGCATATATTCAAGATGTACAGCAGATGATAATTTTTTTTTTCAAGCCATAACAAGTCTTTGTTTTTGCAAAAAATACTTAGTAGTAAACAAGTTCTACTTTGTTCCAAGTTGAAATGATATATGTGTACTAATGAGTATGTTTACTTTCAGTTTTCTCATTTGGAGACTGAGAGGGATGCTGACATCATATATGTAGACCTTGATATTGATGAAATGGAAAGATTTTCAGGAAATATGCAAAGCGCACTACCAAAGGTTGTTGCTACCAGTAACTTTCTGGTTGTCCGTTTTTCATCGGATAATTCTGTCCACAATCAAGGATTTATGGCTCAAGTCAAAACTTGTAAGTAATGTGAGAGAAATGCACAGAATAGTTTGCTTATGAATGAATGTGTATTAATGGGATTGGGGACACAAATTCAATAAGTTAAAGATTATTTCATGGTTGTGGATAATAAGGGAATAAGATGGATGCTTCTCCACCCCACCCCCCCCCCCACCCCCCTAAACCATTTCAAAGAAAAGGCGATATCATTTATTAGCTCACCAACTTTAGTTGTGTGAGCTTATGGCATGGTTCGATTGGTCGGCGTCGGCGTCAGCGTACGTGTCAAATAATGTTAAAGCTTCTGTTTAGGTCACTTACTCGCCCTATTTCCATATCATGGCCTTTGTAATGCTGCTATATGATGATTATTATCATTCTACCATGATTTAACCCCTCATACCATGCATTTTAAACATTTTTCTTAACATTTTTAGTTGCGTTTAGTTTTCTGTTTAGCTCAGAATTTCATGTTTAACTAAGTGTTTAGGTCAGTTGCTATGCTCCTTCTCTTCCCGTGGCACTTATATTCATCATACATGTTCCTCAATATCAGTGTTCCATGATTAACCCCTCATACGCTGAATTTTAAACATTTTTCTTGACATTTTTAGTTGCATTTAGTTTTCTGTTTAGCTCAGAATTTCATGTTTAACTAAGTGTTTAGGTCAGCTGCTGTGCTCCTCCTCTTCCATGACACTTATATTCATCATACGTGTTCCTCAGTATCATTGTTCCATGATTAACCCCTCATACCCTGCATTTTAAACATTTTTCTTGACATTTTTAGTTGCGTTCAGTTTTCTGTTTAGCTCGGAATTTCGTGTTTAACTTAGTGTTTAGGTCAGCTGCTGTGCTCCTTCTCTTCCCATGGAACTTATATTCATCATACATGTTCCTCAGTATCATTGTTCCATGATTAACTCCTCATACTCTGCATTTTAAACATTTTTCTTGACATTTTTAGTTGCTTATAGCTTTCTGTTTAGCTCAGAAGTTCATGTTTAACTTAGTGTTTAGGTCAGCTGCTGCGCTCCTTCTCTTCCCATGGCACTTATATTCATCATACATGTTCCTCAGTATCATTGTTCCATGATTAACCCTTCATATTCTGCATTTTAAACATTTTTCTTGACATTTTTAGTTGCGTTTAGCTTTCTGTTTAGCTCAGAATTTCATGTTTAACTAAGCATTTAGGTCAGCTGCTGTGCTCCTTCTCTTCCCACGGCACTTATATTCATCATACGTGTTCCTCGGTATCATTGTTCTATGATTAACCCCTCATACCCTGCATTTTAAACATTTTTCTTGACATTTTTAGTTGCGTTTAGTTTTCTGTTTAGCTCGGAATTTCATGTTTAACTTAGTGTTTAGTTCATCTGCTGTGCTCCTTCTCTTCCCATGGCACTTATATTCATCATACATGTTCCTCAGTATCATTGTTCCATGATTAACCCCTCATACTCTGCTTTTTAAACATTTTTCTTGACATTTTTAGTTGCATTTAGTTTTCTGTTTAGCTTGGAATTTCATGTTTAACTAAGTGTTTAGGTCAGCTACTGTGCTCCTTCTTTTCCCATGGCACTTATATTCATCATACGTGTTCCTCAGTATCATTGTTCCATGATTAACCCCTCATACACTGCATTTTAAACATTTTTCTTGACATTTTTAGTTGCGTTTAGTTTTCTGTTTAGCTCAGAATTTCATGTTTAACTTAGTGTTTATGTTAGTTTCTGTGTTTTACTTTTAAGAGGTTGTGTTTAGGTCAGCTTTGTCGCATGTTATAAGCCTGTTTGATACAGTTCTTGTGTTTGCCAAACTTACTGTCAAAGAGGAATTTTGGTGAGCTATAGGGCATTGGAGTCCTTCTTGTTCTGTCCCCTCCAATACACAGAGACCAAATATTGGTTAGTGTTCCCATGGGGCCTTGGTTTTCAACAAAGAACCTTGAATTTGATTAAAGCCTTGAAATCCCAGAAAATGGGCCACAAAAAAGCCTTCTATTCATGAAATAATAATGCCATCAAAGCATGTAATCACAACTATATAGTTTCATAAGCCATTGATCATGAAGTTGTAGTATTAACTAGGACACCCCTGTCATCACTCCCTCCCTTCTCTTCCCTTGAGGGAAGTGTGAGGAGGCAGTAATTTCCAAAGGGTCATAGTTAGATCTAGTGAAGGGGGGCCTTGAATATCCTTGATTTTGTCTAGCGCAGGTCCTTGAAAAAATGCTGCAAAATGTCAAGAAATGGCATTGAATTTTGTTTGTTCTTCCCTGCTGGAAACCCTGATGGTGCATTGATCAATACTCGTAGACTTAGTATTTTGGTCTGGGTGGGGGGAAGGGGGGGGGGGAGGAGGTTGTCTCTCGGAAAACCTCATAGAGTTAGGAATGTTAACCCTCTTCATTGACTTGAGCCTACTTTTGAGTAAAATAGCTTCAGATTCAAGGGAACATATACACCGGAACCCTGTTAATTGGCTAGTCACTCAGCCAGTGAAAATCATTCAGTTACAGAACTATTCACTATTCATTTAGTAGGGATTTGGTCTCTTTCCTTTTTTCTGGTGATAAACTGAGCATTTATTCAGTTATGTCTTGTTTAGCAAGTTATATCTTGTTTAACAGAGCTCATGGTGCTTTGTCAAATAAGACATAATAGACCCCTCATACTCTTCATTTTAAACATTTTAATCTATAAAGATTATGAATTTGGTGATAGTCGTTGTAATTTCAGTATTTGTCAGAATATTTCAGTAAAGCCTGTCTTGAGAGACCACTTTTGTGAGAGACCACCTATCTTGAGAGACCACTGCAGCCATATCCCAATTGGTTTCATTCTGTAATGGACCTGTCATGAGAGACCACCTGTATTGAGAGGCTGCAAAACTGTGGAAAAACTCAAAAAAGTTTTTCACCTGTTTTGAGAGACGAGAAAATCATATTTTGGCAATTTCAGAGTCCTAAAATCAAAGCTGCAAATTATTATAAAAATAGCTCTTCTGAAAATATTGATAGAAAGAGAACGCTTTGTTTGTATAAAGTGTATAAAGTAAGAAATTACTATTTTGTATGGACCACCCTCTTCACATCAAAATGCAGTTTATGTACTTTTTTAACTGTAATTTATTAAACAATGCCTCTGTACTTGTAGAAAAACTAAATTAAAATTAAACAATAATAAAAAAAAGTTGAAAAATCACAATTTGTTTCCTTTTCTGCAACAAATATTCCCTGGTTGGTCATTCACTGATTAGCAAAAACCTCAAACCTGTAATGATAGACCACTGGTCTTGAGAGACCACTTTTGCCCGGCAAAAGGGGTGGTCTCTCAAGACAAGTACCACTGTACATAATTCTGTATTTAATTAAGAAGAGTTTTAACCTATATGCAATTAACAGATCAAAATTGTACGGAAGATAATTATGGTAAATGTTTTTTCTGTTTGGAAAGTTATATTCAATAAACAGGGCTATTCAATTCAAATCCAATTGATTGAGACCCACTGTTCAAAATATTCTGGGTTATAACTCAGTTTCATCGCCACCAAACTTTGTACTCATGGTACTCACAGGGATATTTACATCCATTGTTAGCTCAACTTGACGAAGTCAAGCTGAGCTTATTGAATCGCTCTCCACCTGTCGACCATCCTTTGTCCCTCATCACCATGTTTTGGACTTCTCCACACCACTGGGCCAATTCAAGTGAAAGTTTGTGTTAGTGATGGTCCCTAAGGGCATTGTGTTTATGTTCAACTCAACATGCCCAGCCCCATAGGAAGGGGTGGGTGAAAATGCTCCAAAATTTTTTTTTAAATCTTCCTCTCATGAACCAGTGGGCATAATGACTTGGTAATTGGTATGGAGCTTCCTTTTGAGGTGTAGAATCAAGTTGGTTCAAACAAAGTTCGTAGAGCAATATTTGCCTTTGTAATGGGACGGGCGAGATTTTTTGCCCTGCCCTAAATTTCTATATTTTTATACAACAACCAGCTGGTGCTAACTCTAAAATTAATCCAGGGCCAAACAGAAATTTTGCCCCCCAATCCCCAAAAGTGCATGCAAAACCAAAAATTTCATGCCCTATCTGCTCCTCCATTCTTTTGTGAACTCGGTATGCGTAGCTCATCACAGCATCCCAGCGAGTGCAGGAGCAGCCTATGGCAGTCTCAGAACCTGAGCTGTCGGATGGTGCTGGGTCGGTCCAGTCATCTGCACATTCAGATGTGGCAGACCGAGACTCTCAACTTATTCAATCAGATGGTGAAAGGGATATGCACAAAGATTACCCTTCCCTTTCGGAACAGCACATAGTTGCGATGGATTTAATCCATCAATACTATCCTGAATTTGGTCCGGTGAATCAGAATGCTGCGACTACTAGGAAGAAACTGCTGGCGTTTCTGGATGCAGACTTTATTCGGACAAAAGAGGAGGTCCTGTCTTTTCCTGTTCAGTCTATGCAGGTGTCGCAGGCCTTCGGCCATTTAGACGACGCCATATTCAAACTACAGTGGGAAAAAGAAAGGCAGTTTCTTGACATCATCTTCCGTAAATTTACCATTTATTGTACCACGTTCATTTAAAATGGTCGGGGAAGATGTACAGAGAGTTCCTCTATGTTTGGAATAGGCTGAGGATCTAGAGCTATCTTTGCCTGCCTCATTCACAATTTGCTCAGACACAATTGAGACAGCAATATCTTCAAACAAAGCGAATTTGGATGCTATATCTTACACAGATCACCTTTCAAGAGCTGTGGTGCAACGTCTCAACAAGAAGGAATTTGAGGACGTTTATACCTCTTTAAGAGTTCTTTCCAGGGTAGTTATGTTTACCACGTATAACTTAACAGTGGCTAATTTGGAGTTAATCAGACGTGACGGTGCCCTTGCATTGTCATTTTCAATAGATGACAAGGTGAAAAACTCTCTACGGGTCGCTCCAGTATCTGGACACACAATATTTTACGACAAGCTTTCATTGGTTTATGACCAAGCTACAAAGAAAGCATCTAATACTCTGCTTCTAAAGTCAGCGATTAATCGACCTGCTACAGCAGAAAAGAGAAAAGGAGGACGTCCCAGAAGAAATTGTCTAAAGGGGACTCCTTGCGAGGGTATAGGAAACCCTCCTATAATTACTCAAGGGATTTGTCAATACAGCAACCGGGGAAGGTGACGTATGTCTGATCGAGACTACCGGTCAAACGCCCCTAAGCTGGCAGGTCGAGGCTCTTTACGAGGGGGATGTCGTTTCTCCTCCCGTAAGTCTTGCAGGTCCTACAGGTGATGGTCAGGACCTCTATTGCTGGCCAGTTGGCGGAAGGTTATCAAGATTCCCACCAAACTGGATAACAATTACGGAAAACCAGTGGGTGAGAAGTATGGTCTCGGACGGTCTTCGGCTATCTTTCCGAGCGAAACCACCACTAACAAGGTGTCCGCGGTAGACAAATCTTCCTTCAAATCTTTGCAAAAGGAGTCTCTCCTATCGGAGGTACAGGCTCTCTTAGCAAAGGAATAGACTTGATAATAGACTTGAGCTGGATAACAAGCTTATCGTAGCTCCAAAGTTCTATATGGAGACCATTCGGTCAGTAAGGGTGAGCGTTTGAGCGTTTGAGCGAACAACTATGCAGCAAGCATAGATGATATCTAAAGGATGCGTACTTTCATGTCCTGGTACATTCGGCATTCAGAAAGTACCTGCGGTTCGCCGTTCAAGGGATAGTGTATCAGTTCCGAACAATGTGCTCGGTCTGAACCTGGTGCCCTGGGCTTTCACTCGAATAATGAACTCGGTAATGTCTTACTTCTGAGCTCATTCATCTGCAGTAATGTCGACTTACTTGGACGACATTCTTCAGAGATACAGCAAGAAAACCTCTCTTCAGAACAATGTTCAGAGTCTACTTCTTTTGCTCTGACGTCTTGGCTTCATCGTAAACAAGAAGTCGGATCTAGCTCCGTCCAAGTCGTTCATTCACTTGGGAATGAGCTTTGAGACTCATAGCAATCTGGTTCATCTGCCGTTACCCAGATCAAAATTAGTCAGTTGTTATGCTCGCTTTTGTCTACACTCAGATGCATTTACAGTGAGGGAATTTATGCGACTGATGGGGTTGTGCAGAGCGGATCTTATTCTGATGGGTCGCTTGAGCACACGTTCCCTCCAGATATTCTTTATTCAGAACTGGAGTGTGAAGACGCATTTGCTCGAGACCGTTATTGTTTTAATGGACCTGGTAAAACAAAAGATTCAGATTTGGGCAAATATTCAGTGGTTAACTCAGGGAGTTCCACTGCAGCTGCCGGATGCGGCTATCACGATTATGACGTATGCAAGTCAGTCAGGTTGGGGCATGACCCTGAGCCCGACAGACTCAAAGTGTCAGGGTCTTTGGGACCCTCGGTTCCTAGAGAAACACATAAACATCAAAGAGATGATGTCAATATGATTAGCGCTACAACACTGGATTCAGATTATAGCGAACGCTCATGTTCAGATATTGTCAGACAATTTGACAGTAGTAGCGTACATCAGGAACCAGGGAGGTACCCATTTGTTTCTGTTATGCGAACTGACGGAGAAAATTCTTCTGTATGTCGTGAATCATCACTGTCATATACCAGGTCATCTGAATGTACTAACAGACTCGCTCATGGAAAGGTCGCCTGTTGCCATCGGAGTGGACACTCAACAAGTGGGTATTCAGACAGATTTGCTACCAGTGGGATGGACCTATGATAGATTTGTTCGTGACACACCTCAACAATCAGTTGCAGACGTACGTGTCGTCATGTCCAGACCATCGAGCGTACACAATAGATGCTCTGTCAATCTCATGGGACGGAATGATAGGATATCCGTATCCTCCAACTCCGTTGATTCAGCAGATTCTGTTAAAAATCAAACAGTCTTGTTGCAAGATTCTGCTAGTAGCATCTCTGTCGTCACACAAACTGTGGATCAATTCTCAGGTGTCTGTTATGGGATGTTTCCCGGAAGCTTCCTCCGAGAGAGGACCTTCTTTATCAGGGGAAGTCACGCACACTGTATCACAACCCGGAAGGTCTCAACCTTCATGTATTTCCATTGTGTGGTCCTTCTTGCACGGCAAGCAATTTACAGGACGAGCAGTGTACACAATTTCTAACTGCAGGTGGTCCATCTCCTCGCTGAATTACGCAGCAAAGTGGAAGGTTTTCTTTCGTTTGGTGTAAAGATCAGTTGAAAGACGTCTATGATCCGTCCATACTGGATATTGCCAACTTTCTGGTCTACCTGTTTGACATTCTCAAACTGCAGCCCGTCACTATTTAGGACTATAGGTCTATGTTATTGGACACTTATTTTCATCATGATAACTTGGCAATTAGATCTAATGCTTCATTATCCAAACTGGTTAGAAATTTCTCTATAAATAAACCTACAACCCTCAGATTAATTCCTAAGTGGAATTTGGCTTGGGTTCTGTTGAAGCTTAAGGAAGCTCCTTTTGGGGCGTTGGACGTTGTAGTTCAAATTCTTGACCTATAAAACAGCATTTTTCTTTTAGCCTTTACATCCACAAGAAGAGTTAGTGAACGCCATGCTTTATCTGTCTCACTACCGTAGTGTTGGTAATACCATTACTTTAATTACAGAAGTAGGATTTCTGGCTAAGAACCATAAAGGCTCTGCCATCTACGGACAACCGTAGACCTCTGCAGCATCCAGTCAGGACTATGCGCATATATAAACGCCGATCAGAGTTTATTAGAAAAGGAAGAAAACACTTCTTTCTTTCATTGATTCCTAACAGAAGAGATATTTTTGTTCATTCAGTTGGCAATACGCATTGCCTATAAAAGTCTATCTTCGGATCAGCATTCTGTAAATAAGATATCAGCGCATGAAGTTAGAGCGCTGTCCACTTCTTAGGCTTATTCTAACAGTATAGCCATTACTGATCTCATGAAAGCTGCGAGCTGGACACAGCCTTCTACATTTACCAAGTTTTATCTTAGAAATTTAGAGTCAATCTCCGGTGACCTTAGATGTTTAGGTCCTCTGTCTGTTGCTCAGAATGTCGTCCACTAAAATACATCTATAGTTATTTAGGCAACCCGTTCCAGCAGTGACGCTGTTCCGCTGCCCTCTTCATTCTGTGGTCATGTACCTCAGAACAAGGGGAGGGGTGGTGTTTTTTTCCCTTATGATCATCTGGCTTTATAGTGAAAAGCAAGGAAGACCTCCTCCAGTGTCCGTAGTCCCGAGTTGGTGCTGGAATGGTTTTAATGTGTAGCTCGGTGTGAAGCAAATAATATGTCTCATTTATGTATTGTTTTTAAAGTGTAGCTCACTGTGAAGCACTAGTATATGTCACATGTCAAACGGGTGTTAATATACAATCCTCTGACACTTTTAAATCAGTATAAAGAGTCTCATTCTCTGGAATGTCTTATATATTGGCTTCCCTTCACCGAATTAGCGTAATGGGTTATGCTGGCATTAAATGGAGAATTATATAATATGTAATGCTCAATTACATTGTTGGTGTTATGTCTTTCTCGTTTCTTGCAAATGAGAAAGACATATATAATTCCTTTCTCTCCTATTCTCCTGTAGGAAATATCCTTTAAGAAGTGATTGAGTAATTGGATTCTCCTCTATGTCCTAGGCCCTCCAGCCTTTTTATGATTCAGCTAGTCTGGGCCATTGGTTGTTGTATAAAAATATTATAAATTCAAAGTAATTTGTATATTTTTCATACTTACCAATGGCCCAGACTGGGATGTCTCTCCCATGAGTGGGCACTCATACCTCTCCACTGTTTACAACATTTAGCAGGCAATTTCTTAAAAGCATGATGGTTGGCGCCAATTTCAGTGTCTTCCTGATACTGCGCATGCGCAGTTTGCAAAAGTATGGAGGACCAGATAGGACATGAAATTTTCGGTTGAGTTACAAGTTTGTTAAAATGAAGCACCTTGGTTCATACTTGGGCTCAAGATAGGAGCCCAAATTTTTAACTTAGGGCAATATCGGAATAATCTTTAAAAATCTTCTTCTTCAGAATGATTGGTCAGAATCTGGTAATGTTTGGCATACATTATTGTTATGAGGATCAGATTCAAGATTGTTCAAGTGCAAAAATTTATCATGGGGACAATCTTTAAAAATCTTCTTTTTCAGCTCCACCACTAGTCAGCTTTCATATTTGGTTTGCAACATCTTTGTGGGGAGGCAGGGGGGGGGCAGATTCAAGTTTGTTCAAATCGGGTCCCAGGGTTCAGATTTGGGCACCCAATGGTAGTCCAAAATTCAACATAGTGGAATATGAGGGAATTTCTTCAAAAATCTTCTTCAGATTCACCAGTCAGAATCCTTTCATATTTGGTATACAACATCTCTAGGGAGGTCAGATTCAAGTTTGTTAATTTGGGTTCCTGGGTTAATATCTGGTCTCCCTATGGTAGCCCAAATTTTAATTTAGTGCAGTATGAGGACATTTCTTTAAAAATCTTCATCTTCAGATTCACCAGCCGGAATCTTTTCATATTTGGTATGCAACATCTCAAGGGAGATCAGATTCAAGTTTGTTCAAATTTGGTCTCTGGGTTGATATTTGGGCACCCTATGGTAGCCCAAATTTTAATTTAGTGCAGTATGAAGAAATTTCTTTAAAAATCTTCCTCTTCAGATTGGGTTATTGCGAAAACGGCACCTGGCGAAAACGTCACCAAGTGAGTGAAAATGGCACCAATGGTGGCAAAAACGGCACTAATTATACTGGCAAAAATGGCACCATGGGTTGGCAAAAACGGCACCAGTTCGGATGAAAACAGCACCATTATTTAATTCATTTCATTCTGTCATTTTCTGTGCTTTGTTTTGAAACAGTATTTAAGCTTGCGTAGAAACTACCCAGATTGTGTTGGACGCCAGTTCACTTCTCATCTGTGATGGCTGCATTCAGCTCACCGTCAAGTATCGGATGAAACCCATCTCTGGGAATGGTAACACCTTTCGTGGGCCTGCCCGCACTGGTCCACACCAGAGGAAGAGAAACAAAGCACCAACAAACCACCACCACTGAAACCAAAAGAGCCAACGGAACAGAAAAAGAAGAAGAAATCTCTGTCAACCAAATGCTGGGATGCCGACCTCCTCAAGAAAACTCATCGCCCACATGAAGGCCCTGAGTATGACGACAAAGTCAAACACGCTATAGATACCTTCATCAATAAACACCCCGAGGTGTACCGAGACCCTAAATTCAACTATTCAAATTATAACCGCTATGGACATTTCATAACCGTTATGGACTCTGATCATCCTTCACTCCATCCCCAGAGATGGTCATCCACCCTTGGATAGGCAAGCATTGGTCCTGAGTCCCTCGTCTTGCCCTTTTTGTAAACCCTCCCTCGATTCACAATACACCCCTCTCCCCATTTTTACTACTTCGGGAGAAGTCAGAACCTGGGGGGGGGGGGGGGGGGAAGATCGTGTTTTAATTTTATGGGTTGGTACATCCTTGCAAAGGACGCAACAAAGCAAAAATTAAAACACAATCTTTTAGTTTTAGGCCATGTTTGGGCTTGGGGCAGCCCTGACCCAAGAATCCTGGGTCAAACCCAGGCCCCACAAAGTTCTGAGCCTGGGGTTACTACTATCCAACCCGGATTCATAATACAACCCCCTTGTTTACTATTGGCACAGAAGTCAGAACCTTGAGGGTTAGTCTAAACAAGACCTGAATGCTCGTATTTTAATTTTGTTGATTGGGTATGTCCTTTCAAAGGACGTACCAAAGCAAAAACTAAAAAACACGGTCTTTTACACCATGTTTGGACTGGGGCAGTCCAAACCCAAAAGTCCCGAGTCCCGGGGTTACCCTTATTCAATTGCAAAGATGCCCCCCTCGTCCCCCCCCCCCCCCCCCCTCCCACACACACACCCACCCAAAGTATTCTAGAAAAAAAATTAAAATTTATTAAAAATTTATATGAAGATTTTATAGTTTCTGTGTCCGGCATTAAGTTCATTATTGTCAGTCGAGTTTATTATGTTATGCCAATGAACTAATTTCATTGATAATGCTACTTACATTGGCACGTTGTCGATAGAGTATATTTTGTTACTGCAGTTTATTAAGGTCATTGATAACAAATTGAATCCAATTGGTCGATAGGAATAAGTTACAAGACAATGCCAGCCACTTAACACAAACACACTTCTTTTCTGCTTTTTTTTCTTTCTCTCTCTTTTCCCCAATAACCATTACAGAATTATTATAACTCTATGGATACTTAGTAACTGTTATGGATTCTGATCATCCTTCACTTCAGGGAGGTGAGTGTTGGTCCTGCATCCCTCTTCTTGCCCATTTTTTTGCTCACCTGGCCTAGCATCCAGCGTCCATAAACTTTTCACATTTTCAACTTCTTTGTAACCGCTGAGCCTGTGTTAAACTTGGCAGGAATGGTCTATGAGAGGTTCTCTACAAATGATCCTCATTTTGTTCCCATCGGATGAAAAACCTGGCTTCCAGAGAGTTTCTTTGATTCTGATTGGTGGATTTTCAAAAATCTTCTCCTCTGAAACCACAGGGCCAAATGTTTTGAAACGTTGCATGGTTGATGACTGAGACACCCTCTACCAACATTCCTCATTTAATGTTGATCGGATTGCAAACATGGCTGGAATTGTGGCTTATAGTTACTAGAGAAACTCTATGGGAAATCACATTTTCATCTTCTTCTCTGGAACTACTGAGCCGACGTAAACCATACTTTGCAGGAATGGTCTATAGAAGGCCCTCTACAAATGATCCTCGTTTTGTTCCTGTTGGTTGGAAAATATGGCCATCAGAGACATTCTCTGATTCTGATTGACTGATTTTACAAAAATGTTCTCCTCTGAAACTACAAAGTCAAATGTTTTGAAACTTCACATGATTGAGGACTGGGACACCTTCTACCAATGATCCTCATGTAATGTTGATGTAATGTTGCAAACATGGCCACAATTGCAGCTCATAGTTACCATGGAAAGCCCATGGGAAATCAATTTTTATATGTAGTTCTAGGTGAGCGATTACAGGCTGTTTAGAGCCTCTAGTTTATAAACGCTACTAAAGCACATTCAGGCCCCCTGCCAAATAGGTTAACCTGCAGGCCTGCCCCCAAAGTGCGGGTCTTTCTTTGGGTAGACTCCAAAAAGGGCTGTTGGTTCTGTACATGTCTCGGTTTACTTCTGTGAAAGAAGCTTTCCTGCAGAAGCAAGCTCAGCCTCTCTGACAATTGCCAGAAGCAGACTATACTTGCCACTGAAGGCCTCAGAAATAATATTTAACAAGTGGCAAATTATACTTGCCTGATAAAGACACCACATCACCCTCGTGAAGAGGTAGCACCTTTGTTGAGAGGGCCTCCTCTCACACTTGTCCTCACCCGAAGGAGGTCAACCAGATCATCAATAAGAGCACCAAAGCTTCCTCCCTTGGCCTTTCCTCCTCTGCTGCTTCCTGTCATGGTCAGCATCTGTGAAAAAGCTTCAACTTATTATTTCAAATCATTGAAGAATCGAAAGGGGCTTGCCTCAAATTTCCCAGAGTGCCTTCGGCATGTGAAGCCATTTGATCTCACATTATATATTCATATCGTTAAAGAGGAATTTCGGCGCCAGCACCATCTGGGACAGTCACGCCTCTAGTTACATAATGATTAACTGATACTTGGTCTATTTTAGTCACTCCTGAAGGGCTTGAGGACTGACAATGGATCTTATGGAGATTGATTGCTTAATGTCATTCTTGGCCTCTGTTTACATCGGGTTCTGTTCAAGTGAGCACTTCAAGCCTGTGGGGCCTCTTGTTTTTCTCTCAATGTGTGTCACTCAAACCCCCTTCTGAGTTCACACCACATTGGTATAGAATGTTAGGGAGATGATTCAATCTAAAGGGTTCGCACTGAGTTTTTGACATATTGAATGATGTGATTACCTATAAAAATAATTGCAAAATGTTGAAAAAAAAACTCCAACCATCTCTTGTCAGTATGATCATAAATTTGACAGTACAAACATTATAGAGCCAGATGGGAAGTTCTTTTCTTGTGTTTATGCACTGATGTAAGTTCAACTCCAACAATAGGGTTTGTAAACTCAATTGACTTTATACAGTGGAGCCCACTTAATTGGATATCTCTTAATTGTATATCCCTGTTAATTGAATATAATTTCCCAGCACAAAACCATTTACCATACCTCTAGTACAAATTTGTCCTGTTAATTGAATATAGGTTATAGAGTAAACTCCTGTTAATTGAATAAAAAATCTTGTAACCTGTCAAGAAATTACCCTGACTCTCCCCAGTTTTCCTTTGTTTATAGACCCACTTGGCCTCAGTACATCAAATACAGGCATTTAATCTATTGTATCTTGTTTGGCAGAGCTCATGGAACTCTGTCAAACAAGATATAATAGAATAAATGCTAAGTTCATCTCTAGAATACAGGAAAGTTACAGTCCCTGTTAATTGAATACTCCTGTTAATTGAATAATTTTTATTGTTAAAGTGGCTATTCAATTAACAGGGTTCTACTGTACGTCAATAAAAAACAACCATTAAAATGGAAGAACTGCTTCTCATTATGCTACTGTGGTTATTGAGAGCAGTGATACAGCATCCCACAGTCTCTTTAATGGAACTACGTAATGACCATTCAGATGAATTTTTAAATTCTGTAAGCTGGATTCCAAATGTGTCTTTCAGGTAATGTTGAATACACACAATGATTGTAGTAAATGAGGTTGGTAAGATTGGGATATGTGGGGTGGAGGTGTTAATATAATATTTTCAGTAGTTTACCATAATTGTTTTTCAGATAATACTAATTTAATGTTGACTGCTTGAGTGCTCGAGGCCACTATCAGAGCTTTCAGAAAAATGAGGGTACCAAAGCAAAAGCCAACATTTTCCTTGCTCATATTTCATATTCAGTCAAAACCCAAATATTATTTTCTTTATATAAATTTGTTTTATTTCATATTATTGGAGAGTGCCTCGGGCTCTCCAATAATTTGTAATAAAAGAAATTTTGAATAACATATTCAGACCATCAAAAATAATTAGCTCTCAACCTGTTAACTATGCAAATAATACGCAAAAGTTGTATTGAATGTATGTAAATGGTTTGGTGTTTGAAAGTTATATGCAACTAACAGGATTATTCTGTTGAGGAGTATTCAGCTAACTGAGACTAGTCACATTAATTTTAAAGTTAAAATATTTAAGCTATAGAGTAATATACAACATGCTTCAATGGAAATAGTTTTTTGCTGAATCTTTGAAGTTACGCCTATGACACAAACTTTTTTATTATTGTTTCACTTTCAGTGGCAAGTGTCATTATAG
Organism: Pictodentalium vernedei; assembly: GCA_031216915.1. NCBI lineage: Eukaryota > Metazoa > Mollusca > Scaphopoda > Dentaliida > Dentaliidae > Pictodentalium > Pictodentalium vernedei. Next base: position 300,002,046 of record CM062293.1, on the reverse strand, counting down.
TAAAAATTTGTTTACATAACTTTCATTACCAAATACGCCCTCCAAGAGTCACACTTTTTCTAAAATACACACAGTCCTTGAATGCATGAAAGAGCAGTCCTGTTTCTGTGAATGATTTCTTGAAGACTGGTTATTCATTTCCTTTTCTACATTATCTCAAATTTGAAATTTGCAAGGACTTTTGTAATATATCTTAGAACCTCATACGTTGGATGTGACAGCAGATTTTTGCAGAAATGTAGAAGTTTGAAGACACTTTTGTTGGTGTGCTGCACCGTCATGAGTACAAATCACAAATATCGATTGGTCAGATCAAATTTACCTATTGTCAATCAACCAAATAGTCACCAGTACAGAATGAACTCACCTCTGTCTGATGAACACAATAGTCTCCGTGCCACATACCATCCTGTAACATAACATTCTTTTAACATTCGCACTGCTGGGAATATTTCTGTCCAGATGGATAGTACCCGTTATCTTGATCCAGAAGTTTACAACCGACTCAAACTCCGTGGGATACTTAAGAAACCCAGATACAAGAGAGGCGGCCGAAGACACAAGGAATGTGAAATTAAAACTGTGAATTTAGGAAACTTGATTCAGTTGTATTTTTCTGAGATCCACCCGTAAATGCATGCCTGATAAACATTCGTTCAGTTGTTAATAAAGTAGTGAACCTGAAGGGCGTTCTCGAAGACAATGATGTATCTCTTTGTATTTTGACTGAAACATGGCTAATTCAAAATCAGTGATCTCAAACAAAAGGATAAATCTTTTATTCATAACCCACAATCAGGTCGTACTGGTGGAGGAGTAGGGGTGATGTTTGATAACTCTCTCAAGATAAAACCAGAGTTACCCCAAAAGGTTTAAATCCTTTGAGCTTATCATGGGGACATTTGTTAACCGATCCCAAATAATCTGTATAGCCGTTATTTATTGGCTGCCATATGGTGCTAAAAACAAAGCTTCTGAAAGTCCATTTCTTCCAGAATTTTCCTCATTTCTTGGTGACTTGGTTGTGATAAATAGCCTGTTCATCATCGTTGGGGATTTAACTTCCATGTGGACAACCCAAATGATAATGCCACTAATTTCAGCAATACTCTGAAATCCATGGAACTGTATCAGCATGTTCGGATGTCGATACACAAGTGTGGCCATACCCCAACCTTCTCATTACCCGGGAATGTGACAAAAGCTTGGTAAATGACATCGAAGTTACAGATGTTGGCCTATCGAATCACTACCTTGTTAATTTCAAAATCAGTCTTCCCGGGTTATTCATGCCCCAAGTCAAACTGAACTACAGGAAGCTTAGAAACATTGTTCCGGAGGAATTCTCTCAAGTAGTGAGTCCTGTTTCAACGGCGTATCCGGCGTAACCACAAACGTAGATTTGACTGTTGACAAATTTACTGTAATGTGCAATGAATTGATTGATGAATTTGCTCCCGTCAAAAGTAGATCAATCAAGGTACAAGAAACATCTCCATGGTACACTGACGAGATCAGGTCTGCCAAACAACTCCGCCAATCGCTCCAGAAACAGTGGCAAAAATCCAAGCTTGAAATTCATCGAGAATTTTATGTTCACCAGCGAAACCGAGTAAATGTTCTCATTTATGATGCCAAGAGGCGATATTTCTCTGACATCGTGAATGACAACATGAAAAAACCACATGTTTTGTCAGAAGTCATGGACAAACTCCTCCATTGTCCTTAAGAGAGTGTCCTCCCAGAACATTCATCTGCAAAAGAACTGGCGGACACTTTTGGGAAATTCTTTGTCAACAAAATTGAGACGATACCATCTTCTTTTGCTTTTGTTGACACACAGTAATCAGTTACATCACACTTTAACCCTACAGGGACACTGGCTGAATTCAACTCTTTCAAAGCCCTGTTACCTGACGAACTCAGCCTTTTTGTAATGAAATCGCCTTCAAAGTAGTGCCCACTCAGCATAATTCCCACAAAATTGTTAAAGTCTTGTTTGAATATCTTTCTTCCCTGGTTAACAACAATTGTAAATGCGTCCCTCTCATCTGGAACTTTTCCATCCATGATGAAGCAAGGTCTGGACACAGCACTTCTGAAAAAGTCAGGGCTTGACGCTAAAATTTTGAAAAACTACCAACAGGTTTCTAATCTGAGCTTCACATCAAAACTGATTTAACATGTTGTGGCTTCTCAAATTCAAGAACACTTGAACATGTGTGGTTTATCCGAGGAGTTTCAGTCAACATATCGGCAGAGCTGCAGCACTGAAACTGCCTTACTCCATGTCCAGAATGACATTTTGCTGTCAGTGGACAAAAAACAAGTATCTTGCCTGGTACTCCTTGACTTCAGTGCAGTATTCGATACCATTAGTCACACCATACTACTGCACATCTTAGGAAAAAGGATCGGAATTGGAGGTTTGGCTCTTGACTGGTTCAGGTCATACCTTTCACACCACACACTGAAAGTCAACATCCAAGGTGCGGAATCAGTGGAGCTACCACTGAACTTTGGGGTACCCCAAGGATCTGTCCTTGCCCCTCCCTGCTCTATGCAATCTGTTTTGCCACTGGGAGACATTATTCGGCAACATGGGGTAAATTTTCACTTTTATGCTGATGATATACAACTTTATGTACATTTCAGTCCCATTAATGAAAGACAGGCCATCACCTCTTTGGAAAACTGCGTATCTGACATTAAAACATGGATGATGACAAACTTTCTAAAATTGAATGCCGAAAAAACTAAGTAATTTACATCGGTCTGCCGAATCAACTCTCAAAAGTGTCAAATATCAAACCAAATTTTAATGGTCATGTGATCTCTCCCTAGGCTGTTGTGTGGAACCTGGGATATTTTCTGGATGGGATTCTAGCTGGTGACAATCATGTCACACAGGTATGCCGTAGTTCATACTACCATCTGCAGAATATCAGCAGGGTCTGTTCTGTGGTCGATGTGGGGACTGCAAAACAATTGGTTTGTACGTTTGTAACAAGGAGATTGGACTATTGTAACTCTCTGCTATTTGGCTGTAAACAGTCAAATATTAAGAAGCTGCAACTTGTTCACAACTGTGCAGCAAGAATTATCACCAGGCAATGGAAATCATGTCTCATCACTCCCCTGCTCTCTCATCTGCACTGGTTGCCAGTTGAAGAGAGGATCGAGTATAAGATGCTGTTGCTGGCATTCAAAGCCCTGAATGGTCTGGCTCCTGATTATCTGGGCAGTTTGTTGCAACAATATGTACCATCTAGACTCCTCCATTCAACAGCTTTGAACTCCCTGATATCCAAATCAGGTGTCCTTGTAATGGTAGGCGAACGAACGTTTTCCGTAGCTAGCCCCACTCTTTGGAAGAGGCTGCCCGATCACTTAAAGGCACCTCAGACACTAGAAAGCTTCAAAAAGGCACTGAAAACCCACCTTTTAGTCTGCACTTTCGGTGTTGTATCAACTTTATTATACATGTACAATATAGCAGCAGAGCATTCTAAATCCTGAGAGCACAATTTTGTGGATTCATGGCTCTAAACTCTATTTATTATTATTATTATTATTATTATCTGTTCAGTCTGGCCTTTGATTTTTTAATTCATAAATGAAAACTTTTATCTCAAACAAATTTGTTAATTTACACTGATTGCGGCACAAAATCCAACTCAGGCGTATTACTTGGTGCACTGTAATATCTTGAAACATATCGGAAATGTCCTTGAAAATGATTTTAACAGATCTTTGAATTTTTTTTTATCCTTGAAATGGACCCTGCACACACACAGCTTTACTCGGTGCAAATAGAGATCAAACTACACTTGTAATCTATTACAAAGTTGTGATGTTTGAAAGCTACCTGTTGTATGGTGGTTATTTTCTAGTGTGCCATCTTTCTTCACTCATAAAACTGTCTGACACGATATGACCCTGGATATTTGTAGTTTGTGAAACTCTAATAAATAATAAGCCAAGCCGGTAAATTATTTCCGGTCGATTATTCCATATTTAACATTTTTTTTTACTTCCAATCCCATTCCAGTGAAAGCAGATCTCAAAGACAGAGAAATGTTAACAGCTACTTCCATCGAGCAGTATCTTACATCACCATTTAGACATTATGATCTTTATCTTAACAATCAGAACTTTGTGTGGATTATTCAAGCGGAACACAGGACACAAATTATAACTCTGGAGGTGAGATTATGTATAATGTAGCAGTTCCTGCACATCTCTCACATTCTGTTATATATAATAGGTTACAATACAGTGTTTTTTTTCCTTGATGACAGTACTAATCTTTCCTTCTCTCCTCCATCTCATCAAGCTGATTTGGGCAAAAACAACCATCTATCCATTTAGTTTATCATCTCCTGAAAAAAATATACTAAAAAAAAATATAGGTTGCCATGTGAATTTTGCCTTTAAATTTGGAGCTTTCTGTACTTCCGTCCAGTTTTGCACTGAATGAAAGACATATTTTTACCTACACCCACCCAATTTTAATCTTCTCTCACACATTTCAGAAGACAATTGTCACCAATATTTTATATCTTTTCCAAAACATGCACATTAAAATTTTATTCACACTAACAAGCTCAGTTCATTTTCTACCAATCAGATAATTCCAGGAACTTTTATCCTCCATTAAAGGTTGGGGTGCAAACCACTAAAGGCGCTGTTTGCACGAAAACAATGCATTATAACCAATAACCAATGAGGGCTAAACATTTGCTTTTCATACACAGAACCTTTACTGTTTTTTTGCATCATACAATGATTTTCCTTGATTTAAACTAATTAAGCAGTGAGATCTAGAAGCTCTCAGAGTGATCATCTTCTTGGAATAATAAAGTCATCAGGGAAACAAGAAGAGATGTAATCCCGAATACTGACGGTGGAATAGAAAAGCCTAAACCATTTAAACCCAAAATGCTGCTGTTGCAGGCCAGGATTGTGATACGAACTGAACTCATAAAGCAGATAGTTACTCAGTGAATGTGTGTGGTAGACTAATTAAGATTTTCAGTGTGCAGCCACAAGACTGCACATTGAAAATATTGATTGCTCTTCCCCCAAGTATTGACTCTTACCAGTTGATGGCACTGAACTGGCATGGAATATATATATCAGGGTCCAGGAGGTTAAGATTAGCAGATGATCCCCCTTCTCATTTTTTAAAAAATCCTCATCAACAGATTTTCCAGAGACCATTCCCAACCCTCTAATATGGGTAATGTTCCTTAACTTCCCTCATACCACAACCCTTTCAGGTTATGACTTAGCTATTTGTAGAGGTCAAGTTGTTGTTTTGGCTTAACTATTTGTAAAGGTAAAGTTATTTTCCTCTGGAATACTTTCTGGGGGATATATATTTCATTACCAGATGAACCCCATCTCACTTGATTAAAAATCTCCACGAAAAGATTTTCCAGAGACTGTTTCCAAACCTCTAATGTGGATAATTTTCATTAATTTCTCTAATGCCACAACCTCTTTAGTTCTTGACTTAACTATTTGTAAGGATAAAGTTATTTTACTCTGGAATACTTTCTGAAGGATATGCAATTGGGTTGCATGATCAGGAGGCATACAAGTTGTCAAACTTAGAAATAGGCCTCCTAGAATTGAAGTTCAAGAATATACTATACTTTTTGTGAGACAGGAGAACAAAAAGGAAAAACTAATGCCACACTGAAAACAGTGGCTTGAAAATGAAACCAAACAAGAAATGTGAACATCCTCTGATGAACATGTTTTCTAGTGCCTTCATTTGCAGGGGAACAGTGGCGATAAGACAGAACATAAGATGGGTGGAGTATGGGGGACTGGAATTCAAGACCTGAGTTAGAATTTTTGCTGTATTTCACCTGTGACCAAGGCATGCATTAAATACAAAAAATAACTCCCAACATGGATCATTGATTCATGTTCCCCATTCTCTGTCTGAGTTATAATCTGTATTTTTACCAGGATTAACCCTTAAGCCTACAGATTTTTACATATTTTTGCTACACTTTGACAGTCTACATCCTGTGACTTTGCTGCTTTTTTTTGGCAAGTCTTGGCTGCCTATATAGTCAGCCAAGAGTTGCCTAAAATAACTACCAGGGTACTTAGAATGTAACTTGTGAGTTAACCCAAAGACTACATGTAGGGGCACCTGTTCTGTTGCAAACAAATGCAATCAAAGTCAGAATTAGGCCCTCAAGGGTTAAACTTGAATTGAGTGAATGGCCCTGATATTTTTGAAGAAAAACATCACATTTGGTGGTTTTGTGTTGAAGCATTTATTCACATCATAATATCACTCAGATTCATAGCAGCTAATCAGATGCATTCAAATATGATGTTCTTACATGTATGTCGAATTCCATGGTAACTTGTCTCAGTACCTAAATATTAACAGTTTTGTAAAAAATGATGCTGTTAACTTGACCCTTTGAACAGCGAGTCCACTTCTTTGACCCAGGAAGCTGATACTTCATAATTTCATTAACCCTTTACCCAATGAATCTCCCGCAACCGCCCGCGTAATATGCAAATTCAGCAGTTGAAAAAATATTCTTTTTCAAAAAATTTCAACAAAACCATATCATGTGACCCCTCGTTGGAACGAGCTCATCGAGCTCGTTCCAACGAGGGGTCACGTGATATGGTTTTGTTGAAATTTTTTGAAAAAATGATATTTAAAATAATAAATTTTGATATCGTCTGCGTTGGGTAAAGGGTTAAGTAGGATGGCTGCTAAGTGAATGTGTGAGGTAGACCAATCAATATATTCAACATGCAGTCCGAAGACTGCATGTTGAAAATATTAATTTGTCTACCCCCAAATAATGAATATGGTCTCTTCCAATTGCTGCAATTGAACTGACATGGAAGATACCACCCAAATTCAAACATTTAATCTTATTACATTTCAAATTTATATCATATATATTGTGACCATTACATACATTTCTTCTACCCAATTTTTACAAAATTACTGTGTTTCTTTTTGACATTGAGAAATACATTTAAAAAGTATAGTTGGGATTAATTTAGTTTTCAATCAACACTTTAGTAAGCGATTTGACATAATCACATATTTTGAACATAGTAACATAGTTATTTTTTGGTTTCTTCAAGTTGAGAAAACAACCTGAATTTTTTTTTAATTTAATTTTCAAACAGTTGTGTAACTCCCTTTGCTGGACATTTTGAGGAACCAGTACCTTATGTATGTTCAATGATGAATTGATTTTGATTGATAAAGAAATTATTGGACCCACAAAATATTTCCTTCAATATTTTTATTTAAATTCAAATTATACGTGTGTAAATGATGAGAATATTGCTATTATGGGGGGAGATTATCTGCCCATAGAATGGAAACAGTTAAAAACAGTAGATTTCTGATCTGGTATGCAAGCATAATAATGGTTCCTTTACCCCTAAAGGCCCATATAGATTTAATGAATTTCCATTATGTCAGAGCCACAAGGCCTAATAGCTTAACAATGATAAATATTCACATCTTTGCAGTCTTCAAAATCTGCCAAGACTTGACTTGGTGCCACTGCTGGGATAATTTGATAATTGTTTTGACTTTCTTATGATTACACCTGTACTAAGGTCATGAAAGATTGCATTCATAAGCTTAACTTGACAAAGTCAAGATAAGCTATTGCCATCACGCGTGCAGAAGTCTGTTAGCCTGTGAGTCTGTTCACATTTTCCTTTAGCGCAGGCTACATTCCATAGTTCTTGTTCGATAGTCATGGAATTTCATATGCAGGTTTGAGGTCATGTCTATATAGCTAGATGAGAATTTCCCCTTTTGGTCGTGTTTGGTCAACCTGATGGCTGCCCAAGCCCAAAACCTGAAAACCTTTAGCACAGTCTACAGGTCGTATTTATGAAGGGATTTCGTTGTAACTTGGTAGGATAGCTGTATAATGTCTAGATGCGAACATCCCCTTTTGGTCATGATCTGTCAACCATGATGGCTGCCCAAGTCCAAAACCCTAAAACTTTTAGCACAGTCTACAGGTCATATTTAATATGGAGGGATTTCATTGTTACTTGGTAGGATGACTCCATATAATGTCTAGATGAGAACATCCCCTTTTGGTTGTGATGAGTTAACTGCGACGGCTAAAGGTGTTACTTGGTAGGATGACTCCATGTGATGTCTAGATGAGAACTTTCCCATTTGGTCGTGATCTGTCAACCGTAACGGCTGCCCAAGCCAAAAATGTTTAGCACAGTCTACAGGTCGTATTTATGGAGGGATTTCATTGTAACTTGGTAGGATGACTCCATATAATGTCTAGATGAGAACATCCCCTTTTGGTTGTGATGAGTTAACTGCGATGGCTAAAGGTGTCCGAAGCCCAAAAAACCATTAGCACAGTATATAGGTCGTATTTATGAAGGAATTTTATTGTAACTTGGTAGGATGACTCCAGATAATGACTAGATGAGAACATCCCCTTTTGCCCAAACCCAAAACCCGAACACTTCTAGCACAGACTTCAGGTCGTATTTATGAAGGGATTTCATTGTAACTTTGTAAGATGCCTCAGTATAATGTCTAGATGTGGACATCCCCTTTTGGTTGCGATGGATCAACCGTGATGGCTGCACAGGCCCGAAGCTTGAAAACCTTTACAGGCTGTATTTATGAAGGGATTTCATTTTAACTTAATAGGATGACTCGTTTTGGAATGATTTCACTGTAACTTGGTAACTTTGGTTGACATACATTAACTGTGAGGGCCACATTAACCCACCACTCAATTATTTACTACAGTCTACACATCAAATTATTTTTATTGAAAACATTGCATACAGGGAACAGAAATTAAAATATTCTTAATTATCACAATTCTTGTCATATTTCATAGTCCTTTCAGAAACATTGAATATTATCCTTTTCATCAAACACAGCACACAGTCAAGTTAATCTACAGTGTCATTGACACTTTGATTTTGTTTTTGTTGCTAGGAGGAGGATTTGCGAAGGTGTAAATTAATCGAAAGAGTTCTAACAGCAACTTCAAATAAAGTATAGAAATTAACAGAAAACATAAAAACAGAAACCTAGGATTCAGCAGAGCACAGATATGGCCTCGCAAAGTAGATCTGTTTCTCATGCCATTTTTTTTTAAATTGCATATGGGTGTGTGTTTTTTTATTATTTTTAGTCCCCTACCGGCATCGCCGGAGGGAACTATAGGTTTGCACTCTGTCCATCCGTCAGTCTCAGTCTGTCAGTCACACTTTTGTTTTCCGGAGATTTTTGGAAACGCTTCAACGGAATGATTTCATTTTTGGTAAACTACTATAGAACGATGACTTACAGATCAAGTTTGAGTTTCATGCTGATTGCATTATTCTTGTGTGAGTTACGGCCCTTGGAAATATGGAAAAGCACCAATATATCAGTTTTCCAGAGTTTGTTTGGAAACGCTTCAGCGGAATGATTTCATTTTTGGTAAACAACTATAGAACGATGACTTACAGATCAAGTTTGAGTTTCATGCTGATTGCGTTATTCTTGTGTGAGTTATGGCCCTTGGAAATATGGAAAAGCACCAAAATATCAGTTTTCCGGACTTGTTTTGGAAACACTTCAACGGAATGATTTCATTTTTGGTAACCTACTATAGAACGATGACTTACAGATCAAGTTTCATTTGCACTCTGTCCATCCGTCAGTCTGTCAGTCAGTCTGTCAGTCATACTTTAGTTTTCCGGACTTTTTTTGGAAATGCTTCAACCGAATGAACGCTTCAACGGAATGATTTCATTTTCGGTAAACTACTATAGAACGATGACTTACAGATCAAGTTTGAGTTTCATCCTGATTGCCTTATTCTTGTGTGAGTTATGGCCCTTGGAAATATGGAAACGTGCCAAAATATCAGTTTTCCGGACTTGTTTTGGAAACGCTTCAACGGAATGATTTCATTTTTGGTAACCTACTATAGAACGATGACTTACAGATCAAGTTTGAGTTTCATGCTGATTGCATTATTCTTGTGTGAGTTATGGCCCTTGGAAATATGGAAAAGTGCCAAAATATCAGTTTTCCGGACTTTTTTTGGAAACGCTTCAACGGAATTCATGCTGATCACATCTAGGTTATAACATTTGTATAATTATTAATGCTCATTAGTCCGGTAGGGGCCATTGTATTGCTTCAGCGATACGTGCTCTCTTGTTTTTTTTTATTTTTGGAATTATTTCTTTGCCATCAAAAGTTCATGTTCTTAGTTTGTTTTATGTTTGAGGCCTCCTAATCTACAGAATACCTTGAGTCATACCTTGAGTGCAAGAAGGCTTTGCAATGCTAAAACATTGTAAAGCCTTGTTGCACTCAACAGACAAATTTATCAGTTTTATTAACTTACGTAAAATATCAGACAAAAACCATTTAATTTTTATTTTTTAAGTTTGCATTGGTTATAAAAATGAGAGCATGCAGCAGCCAAAAAAACCATGGGTGGGTCTGAAAAAACAGATTTTTAACCTTTTTAAGCCTTAACCAATTCATTCTTGTTTGAAAAAGCTGATTGAGCTTGTCTAATAAGACTGACTTTGTTAAAATCCCAGTTGCATTATGGGAAAAGTTTGTAGCTTGAAATTTTCAACATCAGTGTGCTTACAATTAATGGAAAGATAAATCTTTCATTTTAAGGAGATGCTTGTCATGTATAATTTCCTTGTGTATGTTTTCAGAAAATAGAAGTGGATCTTATGGATGATGCTGAAATTATCATTCGGGATGGGGATATGGTATTTCATCCATTGCTCTCAAAGATAACTTCTAAAGACCCTGGATCAAATGTGATTCAGTCCACTGGAAATAAGATGTACATTCTCTTCTCTTCTTATGGTCAGAAGTATGGTAAAGGATTTAAATTTTCGTACAGAGAAGGTTAGTACAACTGCTACTATCACTACATCTACAGTGGGGCTCGATGAAGCTTGGGATTTCATTTCAGTTTCGAATCTCAAGTTGATATTCAGTTCTGTTCAAAATTGACTGCCCAATCCATGTCCTCTCGAACATCTGTACTTATGTTTTCAGTCATGCTAATTCCAGTATCACTAATCCCTGCCCTTGTTAAATACAAATTTAAGGCTTCTAAGCAATGTTGATGATGAACAATAATCCTTACAAGTTAATATTCCAATTCCTTCTACGAAGGCATGCCTTGATGATGTAGTTGGATTGTTTTATCAATTGGGACTTGAGCTATCACAATTGGAACAAATCAGGTTTATAGTACCCAAATCCCCATCGGTCATCTTCAAGATGCCACTGATTTCGATTTGAGGTGCAATTCAATTTTGAATAATAGACATAATTCGATTTGAGATTCCATTCAAATCAAAAATATGTGATTCACAGGGTCCTAATCTACTGACTACTTTCTCCATATTAAACATGATGTTTGTTCCAGTTTATCATGGAACATATGCTGTAATTGATAGCATTCTTATGTTGTGGTAATGTAAAGCATTTATTTGATGACTTACATATTAATTTTATGTTTTACAATGTTTTCTTCTCAAATATTCCTTATTGTAAATATGTAATAGAGTATTGAGCTGCTGGGTTCATTGATTTCAGTAAATAATTAGTTGGGTAGATTGACACCATGATCCTTTTCCTCCATCCAGAATCACATCTCGTGAACTGTTAGAGGTACATTGACAAACTTTTGCAAACAAACATGTTAACGCCACTTTCTAACCGCACAACGTTTATACCAGTTGTTTGCTTGGTTTCAGAGTTATGGCCTTTAGTGTTCCTGGAAGCAATGTTTATCTCAAAATTTGTGATTTTTATTTTTCATCAAATAATATCTGAAACAAAGGGGAAAAATTCTTTTCTCAGAAAATTTATGGAAATCTGCTATTGACATTCGAACCAATCCTTATATTGGTGTTATCTCCAAGTGTGGAAATGTGGTTGCTCAGTGGTTAGAGCAGCACTGAACTTGGTCCATGGTTTAATCTTGACTGTTGGTAACTTTGTTGTGTCCTTGGACAAGGCACTTAATCCTGATTGCCCATATGCTGGCATGGTGGTGTGTGTACTAAGGCACCTTGGACAAGGCACTTAATCCTGATTACCCACCTGCTGGCCTGGTGGTGTGTGTACTAAAACATACTACATGTTAATGATACACTTACTTCAACCATTGTTAACCCTGCTTGTGTGGAGTTGGTACATTGGGGAGTGTCATAGCTGCTTGCCACTGCTCACTGGCTATCTCCTGGCTTGGCTTACACAGGGTATAAACCGTATAAACCTTTAGCCGGAAATGGAGATGAGCGAGGCGAGAGATTTCTATTTTAATCTCCAAGTTTCAGTCGCAGCGTATCCAAGATCACCGAAAACAAGATTTTTTTAATAAAAGGAATGATCGAAGAATGCAAAATCAGTAAGTATGTTATATAAAACAATATTTAACATTGAAACGACACAACTTAATGGAAAAATCGACTCTTGTAGTATGAAAAAACACCTGCTGATCATCTCAGAAAATAAATTTCTTGGGCAAATTTCTCATTCAAATATCGTTTTTCACATGTTCGCACAAATGTAACATGTTAAAATCATAGATCGACAGATTCGGCGTTCAATTCCACACTAGAAACTATTAACCATTACAACGAAGGAGGTTCGGTGCTACTGAAACTGTTCAAAATATAATGTTACCTTATCGATTTTTTTATACGCCCAGTTGGTAAATCGTTGATCGGGAGTTGGTGATAATTATACATCCAGTTGAGATTATTCGATTTCCCATATGATCGTTCCAATGCCCATATTTGTGCATGTACGAAGGTCTAATCAGTTAACAAACCATATGAACAGACTCGAATGCACAACGTTGACGTCACACCTTTCAACTGAAACACTACTGACTGAACCACCGAACCTGCAACCACGGGGGAGGGGGCGAGAGCACCGCTCCTCCCCCTCCCCGAAGAACTTTCGCCCGCCACCCAAAAGATATCAGACCATGTTTTTCAATCGGCATTCATTTTTTTAATTTACCTATGCATTAGGGTAAATTAGTTCAGTTACAACTGTAACACTTCATTTTGCCTTGGCTCTAATTCCTTCACACCTGTAATTAACATATCCATAATCACTTGTCTATGAAGGTAATCCCATTATTATTTGTGAGCTGTTTATTCATCACACATACATTCATTTTAATGACCTTTTTAAAAAATTTTTGTTTACCGTTTTTGACCGTGGTCGTTTTTACTTCATAACGATCATTTAGTGTCAATTTTTTGCGTTTTTGCCTCCCTTTTTTTTTTATTTATTTTTTTCTATTTATTTTATTTTATGTTGTTGAAGTATGTGTTTGTGGGGGGGGGGGGGGGGAGGGGGGGGGCTACAGTCGAATGGGAAGAAAATGTTTTCACTTCAGATAACGGCGTGTTATAACAATACGCCAATCCTCTGTTAATTGAAACCAGTTTGCCTGACAGCATGCTAAGCTAGCAGTTTATTCGACAATAATCCCTAACCCGACCCCCCACCTCACCCTCTCGCGCTCTCTCATTTTCACTCTCATTTTGGCAACAGTTTTTGTGTCCAATAACTGTCGAACAAACATCAAATGGGCTATTTTTTAGTATTCTCTTCGAAGCAACTGCATCAATAAGTATCTGGCTTTTAATGATTCCATTTTTAGAGAAATTAGCGAAACACTATGGAATCCTACATGAAGTATACCATACCTATACTTTTGTAAATATTCAATGTTGTTCTTTGAGAATTTATTTTATCTGAAATAAATACTGTTTAAACTAAACTGAAGTATTTTTAGATAAGGCGTGACGTCACATGGGATTCCCCCCCCCCCCCCCCCCCCCCCCCCCCCCCCCCCCCCCGATATCTCGCCAATGTCGTGTTAAAACCAAACAGATCCAGGGTCGAAAACAAGCTTTATACTCACCAAGCGAACCCTACTGTGTGACAAAGGCAAAAAGATGAAATAAATAGAATAATTCGCGCCTTACATAAGTATTTTATAAATTTTCATCTTATTTTCACTTATTTTACATACGACTTCACGGAAACAGTTTCGAAACAGGACTTCAGTTACCAGTTTTCTTTTTGAAACTTGAATGCTAAACAACATTCTACATGATGTAGGATAAGCACAGTTAGGTCAACAGTAGCTAAAATTAAATTACGTTGTTGTCAATAGTAGTTCAGAGCAGGGTCAAGTTGTCAAAAATACAAAGCGATCATTTCTTTCAAATTAATCGATCACATTTATTGTCCGATGATAGCCTTCAATACTATTCACATTCTCATTTCCATTTCACTCCTGCTGAAGAACAAAACACCCCTCGGATCCAAATGCTCTCAGGGACGTTTCTGGGTAGTTCAGACTCGGTGTATGTCACAGTGAGATCCTCAAATTTCCAAACTTTCATTTCAAATTGATACCATAAAAAAGTTTCCGACATTTGATGATCGGTTTTGAGAAGGAATTTTCTTTATAGCTTTATGTACAAATTAAATTATATTCGCTTGATACTTGGCCTTTTCTCCATAATTATGAGTGGACTTTTTAATTGGCCAAACAAAAGACTTCTTGTGGTACATGATACTGCTATATTGTGTGGGGCCGTTGAGAGGGAAGGGGGCCGGCGTTATTGGGGGCCCGCCGATTCCCGTAATTTCTTGAAGGCGGGATACTCGTGCGTGCGGCCCCCTCCACTGCACGTCACATTTAGACGAGTAGTGAAGGACTCTCACGTAAGAGAATCCTGCCTTAAGGCAATTAGAGAAAATCGGCGGGCCCTGGTGTTCCAAATTGACACTATTTGTGTGCATTTACGAAAGCGCAATCTCGATGTATTGCTAGCTTACGCAGTTACAAACTTGGAACATTATCAACATTTTAGTTCTGCGCGAAAAAGAACTAGTGGGTCAAACTATAAAAAATAAATGTATTTCAACCAAGAATCACTAGTTCTATATTTGCTTAGAACTAAATGTTTCCAACTTTTTAAATTTGAACCATAAAATTTCCAACTTTCAAAAATTAGGGTCCTCATTGGGGGGTGAGGGAGACAGACCTCCACACAGGCTAAAGATCCAGTCGTAGAACACAACAAATTGGAATTCTCTGCTCCTTTCGTTATCAGACTCGCTTCTAAATTTATTCGTTTGGTTATTTTCTTCGTTTGCGTTTTGTTTTAACACTGACCTCTAACATGCAATTTTAAAAATGTAGTTTACATGTATACCATATTTTTTCTTTGTTTATAGTAATACGATAACACACTGGAAAGGCGTTCATTTGAATCAATTCCACATATTTATTTTTAAAATAGAGTATAGTTGATTATTCAGGAGCGAAGGAATGTAAAATATTTGGGGTGAGGTGGGGCTATCAGAGCTAATCCCAAGTGGACCACCATGTATGCTCACCGTATGCTGTGCAGCAGCATCCGAGCCGCACAGTGGTTAGGTTGTGTGTGTGTGTGGGGGGGGGGGGGGGGTGTAGGGGGGGAAGGGTAGCACAAGAGGCGATATCGCCGTATCCCATTTTCGGTGGTGAGGGTCTGTGGGCTTTCTCTGGGATATTTTGAAAAATGAGGGCCAAAACTCACATGCTCAGTGATTCTGAGGCTGCTGTGACCGACTCCTCAGATGAAATTGGGGTAAGTTAGCTATAGTTGCAGAAAGGTGCCCTTAACTGCAGTAAATAAGTTCAGCATGAATGTTCTTTGGACCTGCTAGATATTTGGGTCTGCCTGTTGCAGACCATTGAAATTTAAGGACCCACAAAAGTTAAGAACTCAACAAATTGTTTATCATGTAAGAAGCAAAGCACAAGAGGCTATTTAAATATAGCCGTGAGTTTATGTTATACCTTTTGTAGTTCACTGAAATTTACAGACCCGATGATTTAAGAACTTAACAAATTGGTACTTGAGCCTAAAAAATCAGGTCACCTGACAAGCATAAAAAATGTATACGACTCATCAACTGAAGATACGAGCGTATACAACTGGGCATATAAAAAAAATCGATAAGGTGACATTATATTTTGAACAGTTTTAGTAGCACCGAACCTCCTTCGTTGTTATGGTTGATAGTTTCTGGTGTGGAATTGAACGCCGAATTCTGTCGATCTATGATTTTAACATGTTACATTTGTGGCGAACATGTGAAAAACGATATTTGAAGGAGAAATTTGCCCGAGAAATTCATTTTCCGAGATGATTAGCAGATGTTTTTTCATACTACAAGAGTCAATTTTTTCCATTAAGTTGTGTCATTTCATTGTTAAATATTGTTTTATATAACATACATACTAATTTTTGCTTTCTTTGTTCATCCCTTTTATTAAAAAAATCTGTTTTGGGGTGATCTTGGATACGCTGCGACTGAAGCTGTTGAGATAAAAATAGAAATCTCTCGCCTCGCTTATCTCCACTTCCGGCTAAAGGTTTATACTAGGTTATACCCTGTGGCTTACTTCACACGTAAAACTTTTCTACACAAAGTGACCCTGGCTTATCAAAAGTGTTGTTATACCACAATAAATAAATAAATCTCCATATGTAGTATGTTACATTGGTTGAGACACCTGCTTGGAGGCCAAAACTTTGCCTAAAGGGGAATTAGTCCCTTAAATGTTAATGGTAGCTGGAAAATCCAATAAACTTACATACTGAAAGTCCAGTTGAGCTGGAGTTACATGTACTACTTTTCATCCATCTGTCATCCATGAGTATTGTATTAATGACTTTTCCTCCAAAACCACCAAACAGATTTCAATGAAATTTGAGGAAAATGTTTGTTATGACCTAGCATTTTTATTTTTTTTAAATTAACCTCCTACTCCCCATTGGGAGCAGTGAAGGTGAATCCTACTAAATTTACAAAAATCTTTTTGTAATCGATTGGATGAGGTATTTCACTTCCCTGTAAGGTGTACACTAGGTTTGTTCAAGAGAAATTTGAAGGTCAGTATTTTCAATTGTTCTGGTAGGGGCTAGATTTTTGGCCCACATCCAAATTTGAATTTTTAAAAACCCTGAGCCGATTTGATTTATATTTGGAGCCCATCATAAGTTTATATATACAGAGTTATGCCAACAAAATTACCATAGTGTCTTCATTGCAACCCATTACAGGTTGAAAAGATAACAACATTTCAAAGATCTTTTTTAGCTCACCGAAGGGAGCAAAACTTGTCGTCCATCATCGTCTGTCGTCCGTCCGTCGTCGTGAACACACTTCTCTGAAACCGCTAAATCGATTTGCTCGAAACTTGGTATGGGTGTTTATTACCATATGTCAATTCAAGTTTATTCAAACGAAATGGACATGCTCACTTGGGGCTCCATGGGGGCATAACTCCGATAGCACCCTATGTATATTAGAGAAATTACTAAAAAATCTTCTTCTCCAGCACAAGTGGGCAGAATCATTTGATATTTGGTATACAGCATTATGGTGTGGATCTGATTTAAGTTTGTTCAAATCGGCTCCCTGGATTCATATTTGGGCTCACTATAGAAGCCCGAATTCGAACTTAGTGCATTTCAGGCAAATTTCTTAAAAAATCTTCTTCTCCAGATCCAGCAGGCAGAATCTTTTGATATTTGGTATTCAACATTGTGGGGTGGATCTGATTCAAGTTTGTTCAAATCGGCCCCCCTGGGTTCATATTTGGGCTCAGTATAGGAGCCTTAATTTGAACTTAGTGCATTTCAGGCAAATTTCTTTAAAAATCTTCTTCTCAAGATCGAGCAGGCGGAATCTTTTGAGCCCGAATTCTAACTTAGTTCAAAATGAGGAATTTTCTTTAAAAATCTTCTTCTTCAGATCCAGCAGTCGGAATGTTTTGATATTTGGTATGCAGCATCCTTAGGGGGGTGAGATTCAAGTTTGTTCAAGCCATGTCCCAAGGTCCATATTTGGGCTCACTGTGGGAGCTCGAATTCTAACTTAGTTCAAAATGAGGAATTTTCTTTAAAAATCTTCTTCAGATCCAGCAGTCGGAAAGTTTTGATATTCTGTATGCGCATCCTTAGGGGGGTGAGATTCAAGTTTGTTCAAGCCATGTCCCAAGGTCCATATTTGAGCTCACTGTGGAAGCCCGATTGATAACTTAGTTCAAAATGAGGAATATTTGGTATGCAGCATCCTTAGGGGGGTAAGATTCAAGTTTGTTCAAGCCATGTCCCTAGGTCCATATTTGGGCTCACTTGTGGGAGCTCGAATTGTAACTTAGTTCAAAATGAGGAATTTTTTGCTCACCGAAGGGAGCTAAACTTATCACTTGTCGTCCGTCGTCCATCCGACATCGTGAACTTTTTTAGCTCACCTGAACAAAGCTCAAGGGGAGCTTTACTGATCACTTTACGTCCGTTGTCCATCGTCCGTCATTAAATTTACATTATCGACTTCTTCTCACAAACTGCTAAACCAAATTGAACCAAAACTGGTGTGCATGTTCCCTATCATATGTCAATTCAAGTTTGTCCAAATCAAGTTGACTCGCCCCCTGGTAGGGCCACAACCAAAAGTGAGCCTAAATCTTAAAAAATCTTCTTCTTATGTTCCAGCAGTAGTAGAGACTTCATATTGGGTGTGTAGCTTCCTTTTGAGGTGTAGACTTAGATTTGTTCAAAGGAATTCTAGGGGTTATATTTGCCATCGTTATGGGAGGGGCAAGAATTTTTGTCCCGCCCAAAATTTCAATTTTCCAAACTGAGAGGCTGATTTGAACCAAATTTGACATGAGGTTTTATTGGGACATAAGTAGTTCATTTATGCCAAAAAAAAATGTTCCTGTCGCCCCATGGGAACCGCAGGAGCTAAAAATTGAAAAAAATTAAAATGCCCATATCTCCGAAACTACACAGCACTGAGAATTCTTATTTGGTGTGAAGTGAAACAGAATGGATTGGTAAAAAAAAATTGCTTTCGATTTTATCGTGGGGTACTTTTTTGGGGACTTTGAAAAAGTGCTGAGTCAGCATTTTTTAACACTGTGGGTAATGGGAAAAACATTTAAGACTACTTTTCTCCCCAACCACTGCTCCAAAAGCTTTCAAATTTCACATATAGCATCTTTGGAAGATTGTTTCACATGTTTATTGAAATCAATTCACTGGGTCCATATTTGGGCTCTCTATGGGAGCCCAAATGTGTAAATTAGTGCAGTATGAGGAATATTCTTTAAAAATCTTCTTCAGATCTACCAATAAGACTCTTTTTTGATATTTGGTATGCAGCATCCTCAGGAGGGATTAGATTCAAGTTTGTTCAAGCCGAGTCCCTGGGTTTATATTTAGGCTGAAAATTTGGGGTCCTGGTCCGGACTAAGAAATTTTGGACCAAAATCCAGTAATGAGTTTTTTTGGTTTTTTATGCGTTTCAGTCAATGTTAAGACAAGACAAAAAAATTTTTTTTTTCACACAGAAAATTTGGGGTGGGACTTAGAAATTTTGGAGCACAATCCAGAAATTAGTTTTTTGTTTTATTATACGTTTTGGTCAATTTTAAGATAAAAAATTTTTTTTTTTTTTTCACACTGTAAATTTGGGATCCGGGTGGGACTTGGAAAATTTTGGACCAAAATCCGGAGATGAGTTTTTTGGTTTTTATGCATTTTGGTCAATTTTAAGACAAAATTTTTTTTTTTTTTTACACTGAAAATTTGGGGTCTGGGTGGGACTTGAAAAATTTTGGACCAAAATTTGGAAATTAGTTTTTTGGTTTTTTATCCATTTTGGTCAATTTTAAGAAGAAAAAAAAATTTTAGTCTGAAAATATTTTGTTTGGGACTTTGAAAATTTCCGAACAAAAATAAAAAAACATGTTTTTTATGCGTTTATCTCAATTTTGGGACGTAAAAGTGCAGGAACTGAAAATAGAAGGAAAATCCTGTGTATTGTGTAGGCACAATTGCTTCATCTAGTTGGTATATGCTTTTCTTAGGAGGGGCATATGTAGCTTATTCAAGTCAAGTCCCTGGTTTGATATTTAGACTACCATGTCAGGTGAGCACCCTCAGACCCCCTGGGGCCTCTTGTTTAAGTACATGGCACAAGTAACTAATTTTTGGCATGAAACATCCATAAAAGGGGAATAATTAGAATGATGATAAAAAATTGTGATCAGTTTCATTAGGGGCCTCAAATGGGGACCCACCATTTTAACACTGGGAAAAGATTCGCTCAACTTGACTTTATACTTGTGTTGCAGTCAAGATATAGCCATAGATGCTGAAAAATAAACATAAGCAGATTTCCACATAGAAGCTTAAATTGAACCTACTAGAGTAGAGAGAGTCATTTACTATGAACTACAAGAACATCTATAGGACTGAACAAATTGGGCTAACTATCATCAGTTTTGTTCACCTGTTAATTGCCTAAAAGAAATAAGGCAACCAATTCTTTCTTCACCTCTTTTACTAGATCTTTACTCAAACTGCTGTTGTATACATTTTTTAACTCTCCAGGAACCTTGATTTTCTGTGTAGTGATGACAAAATTTGATGTTATTTGACAGTGACCATGAGATTCTCCCTACATGCAATTTTACAAAAAATAACCTCTGAAACTGAAGATCTACTTTCTGGGGCCTTAACCTTAAGAGTTCTCACTGGCATACATATATATTATCACCATTATGTTTATGTACAAAATATTGTATCAGAGTCAAGCCCTTGTTTCTAGGGCCATATTTCGAAGAGTCAAGATATACCCTTAGAACCAAGAGCGAGACTTGGATACTTCATTTTGTACCTAAATGTCATGGTGATGATAGAGTTATTATTACAGTTCTCACATGTAAAAACTTGATGACACATCTTAACAAATTGGCTGCCTCCTAGCACGTAATTTACAAATTGAGCAGTTGAAAAAACATTAGTTTTCTGAACATTTCAACAAAATCACATCATGTGACCCCCTCGATGAGCTTGTTCCAGAGGGAGGTCACATGATATGGTTTTTGCTGAAAGTTTTGGAAAATATTTTTTCCGAAAAATCATTAAAATGCTAAATTGTGATATTGTGTTTGGTGAGTAAATATACAGAACAGCACACGCCTGTGAATGGGGTTAATCGATATGGCACAAGTTTTATCCTTCCAAGATGGCGCAAGTTTTATATCGATTAACCCATTCACACACGTGTGTCATTCTGTGTTTATTACATGCTTTCACCTCTATAAAAAACAATATTATTGGAAGGACACTCAGCAATTCATTTGGCAACTATCAACAAAAACAACACATTTTATCGCCAACCAAATTTGTGAGGGGAACCTGTGTTACTATTTCGTTCCAATGTCTTCTATCTGCCTACTGACCAATAGAACATATTGGAACTTAGGGGATGATTTTTAGCTATCGCTAGCGGTTCAAATTGTAATTTCGGTGCCCGATTTGCAGAAAAATCCAGTGAAATTTTGCTTCTATTTAAAAATAGTCTGTCAACGATTTCTCTTCCATATGTGTGCAGAACGGATTCTCATTTTCTGCATGGTTTAGTGTTGCTGTAAATAGGGATTACATAGATCAGGCATGTAATAAAGGGTTAACTAACACTTTAATTGGGGGTGCAGTAGTTGCGGTAACCAGTTCTCATCAGATCACCGAAGTTAAGCAAAGTCGAGCCCAGTTAGTGCTTGGATGGGTGACTGCCTCAGTGATCGCTTCGGACTCCACCAGAAATGTGTCCTTGGGCAAGGCACTGAACCCCGATTCTCCACATTGGGGCACGATGATGCCATGTACTAAGTGTACTGCACGTTGATGGTGTGTATGTTTTCAACCAGTCTAACCCTGCCTGTACTGCAGTGCGGAGTTACAATGTTGAGGAGCTGGCAGCTGCTTGTTGCTCGGTGGTTCTCTCTGGGTACTCTGGCGTACTCCACCCATAAAACTGTCACGACACGATATGACCTTGGCTGTTAATGTGTCATTAAACCTTAATAAATAAATAAATAACACTTTAATTTCAGATTTCATTTTCATACTAGAAAAATGCTTGTCATTTCAGTTGAAACTGAAACACCTGTGCACTGTAACACTTACTGTATTACTGCATGTTGTTCAAGCTTCAGTGCTTCATGTGATATGAAAGATATAAAAGCAATATGGTTCCACAATTTAAAAATTCTACTTTTGAGAATGGGTTTTTTTCTTCTCTTTTCATATAGGGAAATGTACAAGGTCCCTTGCAAGCGTGTTTCGAAAGCTTGTAATAAATAGTAATGTAAACAAATCATAACCAAGCTTATGGTTGTATTATGCAGTTGCTAGATATAGATTTTGTATCAGGGGCCCCTGTTACTATATAGGGTAATTACGGATCCAATACATACTTATAAGATGAATATCTGAATCACTTCTCTTGTCTCTTGCTTAAATTTTAAAGATGGTAAACTGAAAGAAATGGATTATGGAGAGAAAAAATTTAAGATAACCCTTTTTATAGTTAC
Source organism: Pictodentalium vernedei (assembly GCA_031216915.1). Classification (NCBI taxonomy): domain Eukaryota; kingdom Metazoa; phylum Mollusca; class Scaphopoda; order Dentaliida; family Dentaliidae; genus Pictodentalium; species Pictodentalium vernedei. The sequence continues at coordinate 299,979,523 of CM062293.1, read as the reverse complement.
CTTTATTTATAATTTGTACAGGTCTACATCTTCTATGGGGAATTTAGTCTCAAGACAGACACTAACTAAATCAATTAAAAGTATATGTAAAAAGGACTTCATACACATTCTTGGATATGACTTTTCCAAATTTGATTACTTGTTATGCTTCTTTTACAAATTTACGTTATTTGTCTTGAAACTCCAGGGCATTGTACTTTTCAAAGTAAATCATATTTTAATACTAAAACCAATGGCCCAGACTTAGCTAGTGCAACCTCAGTATTATTAAGGGCCAAACACAATTCTTTGGAATTTGGGCCTTTAAAAGGAAAGAGTATGTGGTTTCCTTCTCGGTGTTGTATTCTTAGGTGTCTGAGGCTTTTAGTCCTTTTGTTGACGCCTTATTAGAATCAAGTGCGGCCCTTTTTCCTTTATCTTGAGCGACTAACGTTGTAAGTCTCCATATAATGAGCTGTCTGAAGTCGCAAAAATTTACACCGAGATATAGGTCTTCACGGAGGTGAAGTCTTCTAAGCTCCATCAGCTAGGCCGAGCCTGCTGTCTTTTGGGAATAGAACCGCTAAAGGAAAAGAGTACTCTTTTCCTTCTCGGTGTTCTCGGTCTCGGTGTTGTTTTCTCAAGTGTCGTAGACTTTGGTCTTATTGTTGACACCTTAGTAGCCGAGCTAGAAGTTTGAGCGGTGTTTTTACCCCTGTCATTTGTGGCTAGCATTGTAAGTCTCCTTTAGTGAGCTTCTAGGGCTGCAGTTATCAGCCATTTAATTGTCTCATCGAATAGAAAGACCTTTTAGCTGCTTCAGCCAGGCTGAGACCACTATCCTATCAGACAAGGTACTGTTACATGAGAAGAGGATGTTCTCTCCTTAGTGATATTGTTTTTATGTTAGTTGTCTGAGGCTTTTAGCCCTATTGATAGCGCCATATTAACCTAACATGATTAATGAGCGTTCTTTCGAATGCCTATAGTTAACTCCATTTCAGGATTATATTCCTGCTATAATCGGTACGAGGCGCAAGGAGTTCATCTAGGTTTCTTGTGATCAGGTTCCAGAACATAGTTTTCATCTTCCGCTTTTATTTTTATCAATTCTAATGTTGTGGATTATATTTCCACTTGATGATAGGATATTATGTCTATATGGTGTATTATTTGATGACATGACATGCTGTCTTGATTTCAAGGGATATGTCGATGCAGTTTCAGCGGGTATATTTCTTGCAATAATGCCAGATTCATCACGTCCCCCTCTGTCCTTAGTGGCATTATGGAGTCTGTCAGACATGAAGGAGCCATATGGTTTCTATACTATTCAAGATAACTAACACTAAAGCGTTACGAGTCTTGCCGGGTTAGTGTCATTCTGTTTGCTTGGATTAACTACAAGCTTTTGAGCTGTATTACTTTTATTGAGAATAGCAGCAGCAGTATAACTTGGGAATGTTGCGTGAAGTCTCTTTTTCTTATAGTGAAAAAGGAATTTGTCACTGTCCCAAGCCTTAATATTACTGCATCAGCCTTACTTAACTAGCGATTCAAGTATTGCGGGTGGGGGGGGGGGGGGGGGGAGGTCGATATGAATTAGTCGAAACCCCTCCTCCCCCCGCCCACCCACACACCAACCAATATGTTAAGAGGCGATTACAGGGCAGGACTGCAAGCCTCGTATTCATTCAATTATATGCATGCCTTTCATTGCTCTTCGATTGGCAAGTGGGTTGTGGTCTAACAGTGACATCAGGGGTCCAGCCACTCAACCAGTAGTTGGTTTGCTTCCTGTGATTGATTGTTCATAAGTGATATATAAGCATATGAGTCCTGAACATTAACTGTTTTTGGATTCCAAATTCTATCATGAATACTTTCGGTTGATATTACTAGCCTTTGTGTTTCTGTATGGCAGGCATGTCTCCAAATGTGGCAATTAGTCTACTCTGAGGAGTTACGCTCAGAGCTGTTTTATTTTCTTACGATGTATGAGTGTATTCCTAAGGTTAATTGCATTAATGTTGTTTTATTCCTTCAGTTTCCTGGTTTGTTTTTGTATCACTTGGTCACGCTTTTCATACATGCTGTATTCAGATGAGGGTACAGGTGGGATTCTGTCCATGACAGGCTTTTTAATCGTATCCTGTTTCATATTCTAAATCCAGTTTTCAACCGTAAAGTGGTACACAAGGCATATTCCTACTCTCATATAATTGCACGGTTACAATTGGAATTAATTGTACACCTGAGCGTGGTCGCCTGTGCGTTGGCTAAGAAACGTATGGTTCTATTAGATAACTTTCCATTGGGATTCACTTGGACAAGTTTAAGGTTGTACATATTTATATCACCGGTTTTAGACCTATCTACGTATTCCGGATGTGGCATACATTTTGAAGCTTGTGATTTTAATAACTGCCACAATACAGCCTTAGCTGCTGATGTGGCATTAATATATTAATAATAATTAATAGCCGGGTGCCTTTTAGATGAATATATATATTATTTGGTACTGCTTTTTCACTGTTTCCAGACCACTCCCCTCTTTGTTTTGAAGATTATTCCTTCAAAAAAAGGGGGAGGGGGTGTTTTCTCCTTACCTCTTCTGGCCTTTTAATAAGTGTGTTACTTTGAGTTAAGCTGTTATCGTCTGTAGATTATGTTGATATTATGTACAGCTTGTTACATTATATATGACATACTTTTCCTAATTTTAAGTGTTAGTTATTCCGGACTAGCCTTAAAATTGGGGCCTTGTTACACACATTTAGCGTAATCATTTATGCTAAGTAATAGTGAATTACTTGGATATTGCTCTTTATTGCGGTTTATGTCTTCTATATTGCGAGACATATAGGTAATTCCTTAAAATTTTAATCTCCTTTTCACTTTGGGAGTTCAAATGCAGGCTAAGGAGCTGTATTTTGGTCTGCTAATTCTTCAAGTCCTGGGCTCTTCGCCTTTTTACGATTCAGCTAAGTCTGGGCCATTGGTTTTAGTATTAAAATATGATAAATTTAAAGTAATTTGTATATTTTTAATACTTACCAATGGCCCAGACAGGGATGGCCTCCCATGAGTGGGCACCAGACCTGTTAACATCTGAAGGTGACTGTCCATGAGATTTTGATGAGCTCTCAGTGAGATTTGGATGCTTGTCAGTGAGATTTTTGCGTCCGACCAATACATCAATATTTTCCTTGTTATGCCTCCCACAGTCCCACCAGGGCACACCCCCCCCTCCCAACCCAAATGCATTATATTTCATTTTAATAATTTATTTTAACACTTTTAATGGCATTTGTCAGTAAAAGCATACCAATATGATATCACTGGTCCCCCCCCCCCCCCTGGGACAATGACCCCCCCCCCCCCCCTCCTTCCCCCAATGTGAGTGGATGCCTATCTAGCCTTTGACTTTAACCCCCCCCCCCCCCCCCCCCCTTTTTCAGTCCGGCCATTTTTCTTTGCTCATGCAAGCCCATCCCAGTGCTTCAATACATGGAGGCTGAAACATCTTGGGCCGAAACATCCCAGGACCAAAACGTTCAAGAACCAACACAAGCATTCCTTCTTCGTTCATGCCATTTATTCATGTAAATTACAACTTCAGCGATTTATTTCACAAAGAATACGATTCCAAACTCAACTCACCTTATAAAATCGTAAATCTATATTTTTTTCCGATTTATTCACAATTACCCCTATACATTTCAGTCAATATTTCATTGGCAAATGATATTTACAATTTTTTAAAACCGACTGAAAATCGAATGTTTGTGGTATTTACTTCACACTTCAATCGCGCATAACTGGCATTCCGTTTTACCATCAAACAATTTATTTATATTGTGTTAAATAAATGTGTATCTTTGATAAATTATAATTTTCAACAAGTATTCTGCGTCATAAATTTATATATTGTGGCCAACTTTATAACTTGTTTAATTTTCAAAATAGAACACACGACTCGCCATTGAAAGATGCAGAATTTTGCAGAAACCGAGTCGATCACAGCCAAATCTGACGTCATTGAACACATTCACACAAATGTTTGTAATCTCGCATGTCCGAGATTTCAAACATTTGTAAACAGTAAAATGTTGATTTCAGGACAACTATTTTGAAAAGTGTCAAATCGGGAGAAAATAGGATGTGAGCGTGAGTTGGTGCCTCAAACTGGGAGACTCACAGTGAAACCGGGAGAGTTAACAGGTCTGGTGGGCACTCATACCTCCCCGCTGAGTTATCACTACAGTAGGCACAACTACAAAGAATGATGTTGCCGCCAGTTCTGGTCTCTTCCTGGATACTGAGCATGCGCAAGTACTAAAAGTATGGAGGGCCAGATAGGACTTTTAATTTTCGGTATTGTATGCAAATTTTGGGGATTGGGGATCCAAAATTTGTGTTTCACCCTTAATAATATTGAGGTTACAGCAGCTAAGTCTGGGCCATTGGTAAGTCTTAAAAAAATTTACAAATTACTTTAAATTTATCATTTTTCATGTTTTATAAATTAGATAATGAAGTCTCTAGTTAAAGAGAAATAACAAAGATGAATTCAGGGATTCTTATGCCCTTTTTTGGAAAGGGTCCAGGTCCCATGCAATTTGGAAATTCGCAGTATAATCAAGAGAAATAACAAAGATGAAATCAGGGATTCTTCTGCCCTCTTTGGGAAAGGGTCCAGGGCAATTTGGAAATTCGCAGTACGAAGGCTCCAATTGGGAATTTGTTTTGGAGGAGAAGAAACTCACCAAGGATTAGAAATATTACCTTCAGAATGAACTGAGAACACTTTGACAGTCATTCTGTGGTTTTGCAATTGTGTCTAGGCAAGTCTTGGTTATGTATATAGGCAGCCAAGACTTGCCTTGAAACAACGGCAAGATTCTTTGAATGTAACTTGTATCTAGAAAATGACTCTTGTTTTTGTTGCAGTAAAAAGTGGTCAAAATTGGAATTAGGCATATAAGGATTCAAGAAGAACCTGTTGTCCTTGAATTCAGATGCTTCTTTAGGTTGCAAATATTGTTTTTCTATGGGCTTATGTGCACTAACTTCAGGTTACCAACTGTGAATTAAATTTTTGTTTGAAAAATGGATGAGATTGAGAAATTTGGGTTTGAATTGGGAAAAATCATGCTCAAATGCCATTGAGAATGGGGTCTATATTTGGCCCATGTGATCACCTGAAAGAATTCTTGGAATTTAACCCTTTATGTACCATAATGACAAAAAATGTGCAGCATTATTCACAAAAATCACCATTCAAATTTGATTATCTGTTCAATTTTTGCCTCCATCACATAACTTGGTACTCCTCATTGGGACAAGCTTTTTCCTTTGAGAAGTCATATGCATGTTTTAGAGATAAAAAAAGAAAATTTTTTGCCATTCAACATTTTTTTGATGAGTGTCATATCCTTTGTGTGTTTAGAAAAGGGTTAACTTGCATTTTTCTTGTTTCAGGTTGTTCTGTTTCTCTAAAAGAAGAAACTGGAATGGTTTATTCTTCTGGTTATCCTACTTCCAAATATGCTAACTTTCAAACATGCACCTGGAAAATAGAGACTTCTACACCTAAAAATATTCGACTCCTGTTCAAGGATAATTTTAAACTTGCTGATGATGATTTGCTGGTTAGTGATATTTATTATAAAATGTGTCCAAATAAATGTGACAGGGTTCATACAGGCTTAAAAAGTCCTTGAATATTCAACCTTGGCCCTAAAAATACCCTAAAACATATAAATGCCTCGAAAATTTTCAAATAGCCTTAAAATGTCCTAAACCCTTTGAGACTTTAATTATCCTGACGTTCAAACATCACTGGGAATTCAGTTTCTTCAACGTGTTTCAAAACGCGGCATCAAATGTTGGAAAGTACAAATAACAAGATATTTTTCACATTAGTGATTATCTGGTTGAGGGCTACAGACACTCTCCAATAATATGTAAGAAAACAAATTTATATAAACAAAATATTATTTGTGTTTGACCGAATAAGAAATATAAGCAAGGAAAGTGTTGGCTTTTGCTATGGTATCCTCATTTTTTGAAAGCCCTGATAGTGGCTTCTAGCACTCAACTTGTTGAGAAGTCTTGACAGCAGGATTATATTAGTATTTTAAGCTGCGATAACATTTGGGTCAACGGTTGTCAATGAGCACTGTTGAGGTTAAAATAGGAATTGATGTTAAAACTTTAAAAAATCGAAAGATAATAACAAAACAAATGACCCCAAAGTATCAATGCGCTGTTTGATTTCGTATGTCATAAGACGTTCAAAAGTATCAACGTGCTGTTTGATTTCGTACGTCATAAGACATACAAAAGTATCAAAGGGTTAAATTCTGTTGTATCTGTACTGTAGCCTCCTGTTATGTGTGTAGCATACCTGTTTTATTTACTAAAAGCATCAGCAAAGTGATTATCAAGCATCAGTTATGTTTGACTTAAACATTGATGTTCTCTTATTGTCTTTATCATGGCTAATAATCAACTGCCTTTAATAAACATGCCAGTACAATCAGTCGATGGTTATCCGACTGAAGCTTCCTATCAAGACTCATTCTTCAAGTTAGATTGATAGAAATTTTGATGGATAAGGGACTGTGTGTAGAACAAACTTCACTACTCTGCACTTGTTTATTCACCATTGTTAGTAAAATAAGAATGTATATTTTAAGTATTGGTGAGGTTATAAATAGGCATACGTCTGTTCACCAAATTCTTTCATGACGAATAAAATATTGTTTATATGTGAGGGGTTACAAAACCCTAAACTGCCCAAAACACCTGTTTTGGGAGTAATAAAAATATCCTTATTAATTTTTGCCCCTGCAATTAATAACACTATATATTTTTTGTACTTTGGCTGATACAAGATATTGCAGATGGTGCTTGTTGCCCTCAAGTTACAAATTGTATTATCAGCTTTGGTTTTATGTATCACAGAATGTTTACACCAATTAAAATGCTACATTTAAAACAGTTTTTACAGTCAGGGAGTTTTTGTGAAGATTTAATTATAAAATTCAGATTTCTTTAGTCAGTGTGACCCTAAATTTTATACATCTGGCCCTAAAAATGATTGAAAAGTCATGGATTTCAGAATGATAATTCTGTATGAACACTGTGATTGGAACCTCTCCATTCACTGATTTTCTTGGTGACTTGAAGTTGCTGTAGTACACTTGAGAGAACTGTGATTCCTTTTTTGAGACAAATTATCAAGCAGTACTTCAACTCTTTAGCTATCACTTTGGTCATAGCCAAGACTATTCACAAAAAGGGCATTAAAGTTTTATTATTAGTTCAGTTAGACTCCAAGTGTGGATGAGGTACAATCGTCATTCTTGTACCTTGTCCATTGCCCATTCATCAAGAAGGTGCTGTTTGCATCTTTCTAAAGCTACTGGGCTGATTCATTTTGTTAAAATCAAGTTGCTGCCTGCCATTGGGGTCGTGTGGGGGCAAAAAGTAAAAAAAAAAAAAAATTCTGATGAATCATTAGATACAGTGACTTAATATATGGGTTTAGCTTCCAGTTAAGGGAGTCTTAAGAAGTTTGAGGAGAAAAAATTACAGTTCTGCTAAGGGCAAGATTTTTGGTCCCACCAAAATGTTCAATTTTCAGAAACTATGGGTCAGACTGAATGAAATGTGGAACTTAATATAAGTGAGTGACATAAAACATGATTTCTTCAAAAAAATTAATCGGCTGGCCACAGGAATGCACATAAGATTCAAATGTATTTTTTAGCTCACCGAAGTGAGCTTAACTTATCACTTGCCATCCGTCATCCGGTGTCCGTCGTCGCCTGTCGTCGTCCGTCCTCGTCCGTCGTCGTCCGTCGTGAACTTTACATTATCGACTCCTCCTCCCAAACTACTGGATCAAATTGAACCAAATTTGGTGTGCATGTTCCCCATCATATGTCAATTCAAACTTGTACAAATAATCTTGCACCCACAGGGGGCACCACAAGAGGCATAACTCTGATAGCACCCATGAATTTCCTTCCAAAATTAAAAAAAATCTTCTTCTTCAGATCCACCAGGCAGAATTCTTTCCTATTTAGTATACATCATCTCTAGGGGGTGCAGATTCAAGTTTGTTCAAATCGACCCCCTGGATTCATATTTGGGCTCACTAATTTGAATGCATTTCAGGCAAATTTCTTAAAAAATCCTCTTCTCCAGATCCAGCAGGCAGAATCTTTTGATATTTGGTATGCAACATTGTGTGGTGGATCTGATTCAAGTTTGTACAAATCGGCCCCCTGGGTTCATATTTGGGCTCAGTATAGAAGCCCGAATTCGAACTTAGTGCATTTCAGGCAAAAAATTTTCTTCTCCAGATCCAGCAGGCAGAATCTTTTGATATTTGGTATGCAACATTGTGGGGTGGATCTGATTCAAGTTTGTACAAATTGTCCTCCTGGGTTCATATTTGGGCTCAGTATAGGAGCTTGAATTCAAACTTAGTGCATTTTAGGCAAATTTCTTAAGAAATCTTCTTCTCCAGATCCAGCAGGCAGAATCTTTTAATATTTGAAATCTTTTCATATTTGGTATGCAACATTGTGGGGTGGATCTGATTCAAGTTTGTACAAATCGGCCCCCCTGGGTTCATATTTGGGCTCAGTAGAGAAGCCCAAATGTGAACTTTGTGCATTTCAGGCAAATTTCTTAAAAAAATCTTCTTCTCCAGATCCAGCAGGCAGAATCTTTTGATATTTGGTATGCAACATTGTGGGGTGGATCTGATTCAAGTTTGTACAAATCGTCCCCCTGGGTTCATATTTGGGCTCAGTATAGGAGCCTGAATTCAAACTTAATGCATTTTAGGCAAATTTCTTTAAAAATCTTCTTCTCCAGATCCAGCAGGCAGAATCTTTTGATATTTGGTATGCAACATTGTGGGGTGGATCTGATTCAAGTTAGTACAAATCGGTTCCCTGGGTTCATATTTGAGCTCAGTATAGAAGCCCGAAATTGAACTTTGTGCATTTCAGGCAAATTTCTTAAAAAATCTTCTTCTCCAGATCCAGCAGGCAGAATCTTTTGATATTTGGTATGCAACATTGTGGGGTGGATCTGATTCAAGTTTGTTCAAATCGGCCCCCTGAATTCATATTTCGGCTCAGTATAGAAGCCCGAATTCAAACTTAGTGCATTTCAGGCAAATTTCTTTAAAAATCTTCTCAAGATCCAGCAGGCAGAATCTTTTGATATTGGATATGCAGCATGCTTAGGGGGGTGGGATTCAAGTTTGTTCAAGCCAAGTCCCTGGGTTCATATTTGGGCTCACTGTGGTAGCCCGAATTATAACTTAGTTCAAAATGAGGAATTTTTAGCTCACCGAAGGGAGCTTAACTTATCACTTGCCATTCGTCGTCGTCCGTCGTCGTCCGTCGTGAACTTTACATTAACGACTATTCCTCACAAACTACTGGATCAAATTGAACCAAATTTGGGGTGCATGTTCCCCATCACATGTCAATTCAAACTGGTACAAAGAAACATGCCGTACCCACAGGGGGCACCACAAGGGGCATAACTCTGATAGCACCCATGAATTTCTTTCCAAAATTCAAAAAAATTCTTCTTCTTCAGATCCACCACGCAGAATTCTTTCCTATTTGGTATACATCATCTCTAGGGGAGTCAGATTCAAGTTTGTTAAAATCGGCCCCCTGGATTCATATTTGGGCTCACTATTCAAATTTGAACTTGGTGCATTTCAGGCAGATTTCTTTAAAAATCTTCTTCTCAAGATCCAGCAGTCAGAATGTTTTGATATTTGGTATGCAACATTGTGGGGTGGATCTGATTCAAGTTTGTTCAAATCGGCTCCCTGGATTCACATTTGGGCTCAGTATAGAAGCCCGAATTTGAACTTAGTGCATTTCAGTCAAATTTCTTAAAAAAACTTCTACAGATCCAGCAAGCAGAATATTTTGATATTTGGTATGCAACATTGTGGGGTGGATCTGATTCAAGTTTGTTCAAATTGGCCCCCCCTGGTTTCATATTTGGGCTCACTATAGTAGCTCGAATTCGAACTTAGTGCATTTCAGGCAAATTTCTTAAAAACTCTTCCCCTCCAGATCCAGCAGACAGAATCTTTTGATATTTGGTATGCAACATTGTATGGTGGATCTGATTCAAGTTTGTTCAAATTGGCCCCCTGGATTCATATTAGAAGCTCGAATTTGAACTTTGTGCATTTCAGGCAAATTTCTTAAAAAATCTTCTTCTCAAGATCTAGCAGCCAGAATCTTTTGATGTTGGGTATGCAGCATGCTTAGGGGGGTGAGATTCAAGTTTGTTCAAGCGAAGTCCCTGGGTTCATATTTGGGCTCACTGTGGTAGCCCGAATTATAACTTAGTTCAAAATGAGGAATTTTTAGCTCACCGAAAATGAATTTTCTTGAAAAATCTTCTTCAGATCCAGCAGTTGGAATGTTTTGATATTTGGTATGCAGCATCCTTAGGGGGGTGAGATTCAAGTTTGTTCAAGGCATGTCCCTAGGTCCATATTTGGGCTCACTATGGGAGCCCGAATGATAACTTAGTTCAAAACGAGGAATTTTCTTTAAAAATCTTCTTCTTCAGATCTAGCAGTCAGAATGTTTTAATATTTGGTATGCAGCATCCTTAGGGGAGTGAGAATCAAGTTTGTTCAAGCCATGTCCCTAGGTCCATATTTGGGCTCACTGTGGGAGCTTGAATTGTAACTTAGTTCGAAATGAGGAATTTTCTTAAAAAATCTTCTTCTTCAGATCCAGCAGTCGGAATGTTTTGATATGTGGTGTGTAGCATCCTTAGGGGGGTGAAATTCAGATTTGTTAAAGCCAAGTCCCTGAGTCCATATTTGGGCTCCCTGTGGGAGCCCGAATTATAACTTAGACAATATGAGGAATTTTTCTTTAAAAATCTTCTTCAGATTTAGCAGTCGGAATGTTTTGATATTTGGCATGCACCATCCTTAGGGGGAGAGATTCAAGTTTGTTCAAGCCATGTCCCTGGGTTCATATTTGGGCTCACTGTGGAAGCCTGAATGATAACTTAGTTCAAAATGAGGAATTTTCTTTAAAAATCTTCTTCTTCAGATCCAGCAGACGAATGTTTTGATATTTGGTATGCAGCATCCTTAGGGGGGGGGGGGGGGGGGGGGGGGGGGTAAGATTCAAGTTTGTTCAAGCCATGTCCCTAGTTCCATAAAACTTGTCACTCATGATTTCATTCCTTTGTAGTGTTGATGAACCATGACTAACTGAATGTGACCCCAAATACTTCTTTGAACCACTTTGGCCGGTGAGCGATTAAGGCTCTTTGGGGCCTCTTGTTTTTGCTAAACAGCACAGTGCAAGCAATATATATTGGTAACTTTATTTATTTGTTTATTTAATAAATAAATACTATACAAATATGTTGCTAGAAACTTCAAGCCTCATCTTAGAACTCTGTTAAACCAGATATAACAGATTACATTACTACATTAAATGTACTGAGGTCAGATAGGCCTATACACATGGGCAATTATACTATATTGGATGTACTGAGGCCAGATAGGTCTATACACATGGGCAATCAATCAAACCAGATATAACAGATTACATTACTACATTGGATGTACTGAGGCCAGATAGATCTATACACATGGGCAATCAGTCAAACCAGATATAACAGATTACATTACTACATTGGATGTACTGAGGCCAGATAGATCTGTACACATGGGCATTCAGTCAAACCACATATAACAGATTACATTACTACATTTGATGTACTGAGGCCAGATAGGTCTATACACATGGGGTATCAGTGATTGTCAGAGTAGTTCTTCGATAGATTAGAAGACTTTGTTTTTATTCAATTAACATGAGTTTCCTCTTTACCAAATACAACTAACAGGTCATTTTGCTCTGAAGGTACATGTACTGGCTTGGTGTTTGAAAATTGTTTTCAATTAACTGTGTTATTCATTTAACCCTTTACCAAACATGAAAATCAGACAACACTTGTAAACAAAATTACTGAATAACTGATTTTTACCTTCATTTTTTGGTCTCATTAGCCTATGACACCTCATTGGAACTAGCTAATTTTTTCACACTGGTACCAAAAGTGACAGGAACATCTTACTCACTTCTTCATTGCCATTGAACAGCTTGTTAGTCATTAATATTCTTAAGTTCAAAGTTCACAGTGACAGTGTTTGATAGAAATGTTGATCAACCTGGTTCCAGGGTATAAATCTCCTTTTCAGATGGAATAAATTAATAAAACAAATACTCCCTGAAATAATTTTGTGAGTTGTTTTATTTCCTACACATGAAAACATGAGATTGTGTACACAAATTTGTCAAAGTATTCATTCCCTGAATTTGACATACTCCCATAATTTTCAACTATTAAATTGCTAGTACAGGTAAGCTTGTGCAACTGAGAATACTTGAAGTGATCACTTGTTGACTGTCCCTGTGACTTATGATATTATAGATTTACTGAGCAGTTCTCAACCGAGGAGAGTACTGCCCGCCTGGAAAAAAATTAAGACAAACTACCAAAGGCTCACCTCCATTTTTGAAAACACAAAGATTGAATTGGTCTATTTCATCTTAATATAACAATAACACAATATTTTTATACTGTATACCAATGGCCCAGACTAGCTGGTGCTAACTCAAAATATTTAGGGCCAAACACAAATTTTGCCCCCCAATCCCCAAAATTTGCAGTCCTATCTGGCCCTCCATACATTTACCCTCCTCGCATGCACAGACGCCAGGAAGTCACCGAATCTGGCATCAACATCATTCTTTGTTTGGCCCTTGTCAGATAAGAACAAACTGACATTTGTGCTTTTTATACGCCCGTTTGAAAAACGGGACGTATTATAGTATGGCGTTGTCCGTCCGTCTGTCCATCCGTCCATCCATTTGGTTTCCGAACAATAACTTTAGTATTTGTTTTCCGATCAGCTCCAAATTTGGTATGTGGTTTAATCACAACAAAATACAGGTCAAGTTCGAATATGGGGTCGGTCCGAACATTTTTCGCCTGAATTATGGCCCCTGTTGGACTTAGAATTCGTCAAATATTTGGTTTCAGGATGATAACTTTAGTATTTGTTTTCTGATCGGCTCCAAATTTGGTATGTGGTTTAATCACAACAAAATACAGGTCAAGTTCGAATATGGGGTCGGTCTGAACAATTTTTGCCTCAATTATGGCCCCTGTTGGACTTAGAATCCGTCAAATATTTGGTTTCCGGATGATAACTTTAGTATTTGTTTTCCGATCGGCTCCAAACTTGGTATGTGGTTTAATCACAACAAAATACAGGTCAAGTTCGAATATGGGGTCGGTCTGAACAATTTTTGCCTGAATTATGGCCCCTGTTGGACTTAGAATTCTTCGTCAAATATTTGGTTTCCGGATGATAACTTTGGTATTTGTTTTTCGATTGGCTTCAAACTTGTTAGTCTTTTTCTCAAATGACTGAAAAATTTAGTCATTTCACAAAATCACCCATTTCAAAGTCTGACCGTAACATATATATGCCAGTATAAATTTCTCGCACTCTAAAAAAATTGCAAATGTGTTAAAATGGTACAATTTGAACAGTTCACGGGCGTATGATGCAATGCCCAGCGGTGCTCTTGTTAAAATCTCAATTAATAATGATGCCAGACACAAATCAATGGTTAAATTGGTGGATCCAAGGACAAAACTGGATGAAGGAAGGAAGAAATGGTGGTTTGAAACGTTCAGCACTGTAATTTTATAATATTTATAAAAATTAGTTCATGTTCCCCAATTTCGGGACATGGGCCTGACGTCATCATTGATTGATAATGATCTGTCCAGTTTGTTTAGTATTCCTTCCCTTTCTTTCCTTGATCCTCCCCAGTTAAGCTTCCAAGCATTTTGGCTTGTTTTATAGAAATTTTTTTATAAAATTTCTTGGGAATTTAACATATTATACAGAAGATACTCTGCACATCCCCAGGGTTACGTCCTCACCCTTAGGGTGTTTAAGCGTTTTGGTCATGCATCATATATCCAGTGTATCGTTTTTTCTTCTGATGAAGAATTTGCTTTACATCGGATAGTCTTGTTAGCTCATCTGACTGAAAGTCAGGGTGAGCTTTTCTGATCACTCTTTGTCCATCGTTTGTGTTAGGCGAGTGGACACTATTGGTCCTATCGCAGTGAGGGGACACTGCTGGTCCTCTCGCCAAAATGTCACTATAGTTTTTTAGTTTTTATTTACAGAGGAACAAGAACATGGTGTGATTTCGTGACACCGTCATTGAGTGTGCTTCCGTCGTCACATTATACTATTAGAGCAAGCGGAAAAGTGCTCAATGATATAAGACAAGGGCTAGGCCTTATACAAGGTTTACGTCCCTTGTCTCCAGCTAGCTAAACCCGCAGATCTATCATGCAGAATATGGGTGGTGTGATGTCGGGTATGTCCTCAGCGGTCAAGAAGAGGAATAAAGGTGTAGCGAGCACTATAAAAGCACGAACATGCTCACCCTGTGACGACAGAAAGGAGGAAGCTTGGGAAGGAGGAAGCAGACAAGTTCTGAGGTATGCTCATCCAGGTCTACCATGATCGCGAGCAAGAAAGAGGCCCCTCTCTCTTATAACAACATCTGGGGTCAGAGGTTGTTGGTAGGAACTTGTGTCAGTTGGAGCTTACGTCCATGCCTTCCTGTCCGGAACGCTCCTTCTAATAGGCTGCCGGGCTCAGCTAGTCTTATAGCTTCCTCTGCGTTTGAAAAGCACACGACCGCAAAAAGTCCGTTGTCACCAGCTAGCTTGACCAATGAAGCGGTTACTCAGGCTTCTGAGAACTGTGATCCCAGGTGTGTCCGCTCCGGGCTAGTAGATGATATAGGGTGGAACGAGCACTATAATATACAACCAGATTCACCCAGCGACGATGGAAGGAGGAAGCCTGCAAGTTCTGAGGTGCACTCATCCAGGTCAGTCAGGACCACAAGCAAGAGAGAGGTCTCTCTCTCTCTTGCAGCATCATCTGGGGACAGATGTTGTTGGTAGGAACTTGCGTCAGTCGGAGTTTACGTCCATGCCTCCTGTTCGGGATGTCCCATCTAATAGACAGCCGGGGTCGTCTAGTCTTACAGCTTCCTCTACATAACGGATAAAGTGCTCTTTATATTGCACAGGGTTATAAAACTGCGATGAGTGGTTTCAGTTCCCTGTCGCCGGTGAAACGGTTAAGATTGAATATGAGGTCAGTGACACCGGATGTGTCGCATGTGCATTGTATTCAGAGCTAGTGGCATAAGTGCTCTATTATATAAGACAAGTTCCTAGACCTTAGAATATAGGGTTTATGACCTTGTCTCCAGCTAGCTCAACCAGCGGATCGTTACTCAGAATATGGGTAGTGTGGTGCCGGGTATGTCCGTAGCGGTCGGGAGAGAAACAAGGATGTAGCGAGCACTATAAATTCCAATCATGCTCACCCTGCGTAGCTGGAAGGAAGAAGTCACCAAGTTCTGAGGTACGTTCGGCTAGGTCTCCCAGGACCGCGAGCAAGAGGGAGACCCCTCTCTCTCTTTTAACAACACCTGGGGCCGGGTGTTGTTGGTAAGAACTTGCATCAGTTGGAGCTTACGTACATACCTATTGTCGGGTACGCTCAGTTCACTTCTTAGCCAGGGACGGCTATTGTTTGGCTTCTTCAGCATCTGCCAAGCACTCCCGACTGCACATTGGCTTAGTGACTTAGGATATCTAGTCGGCATTGTCAAGAGGTCCACCTTTTGTCAAGTAAGTCGCACCATCTAGTAGCCAAGAAGAGTAGGCTTCATTCATCGGGACGTCCGCAGTAAGCAGCATCTTGGACACACTGTCCCAGGAGTAGCTGGCTGACAAGCAATTCATGACTGCTGCTCCTCAGTCCTCTGTAACGGACTTGCTGCTGCAAATTGTGCAGCTTATCACAGTATTCCTGCTAAGGCAGAAGCACTCAATGTCAGTCTCAAAACTTGAGCTGTTGAATGGTGCTTGATCGTTCCAATCATCTGCCTGTTCAGATACTGTTACCATGATTCTAAACTGATTTAGACGAATGATGAAAGGGATATGGAGGAGGATAACCTTCCCATTCGGAACAACTCATAGATGATATGTATACAATCCATTATCATTTCCTTGAACTTGTTGTAGTGAATCACAATGCTGTGAGTAATTGTGAGAAACTGCTTGCGTTGTTAGACGCTGACTTCATCCGGACAAAGAGCAGGATAATAAGATCTCTTTCCAGGTAAGTCTACATGGGTGTCACAGGTCTTCAATTATGTAGACGACTCCATATTTATCTTTCTGTGGGAAGAAGTAATATGGTTTCTTATCATCATCTTCTGTATTTTAATCATTTTTTGATCACATACATTTAAAAAACGATTGGGGAAGATGTGTTGAGAGTTTCTCTGCGTTGAATGAGCAGGCTAAGATCTTAGTTGTAGCCTTACCTTCATCATTTCGCTGTCGCTCATATTCTATTGAGAAGATAATTTCTTATTCAGAGCGAATTTAGACTCACTGTGTTATGTACTTCAATTTTAAGTAATGTGCTGCAACGTCTATATGGAAAGGAATTTTGTGGTCTTTTGTACCTTTAAAGAATTCTTCCAGGCCTATTTATCATATATATCTCTGTCTTAACAGATGTTAAGTGGGAGTTATTCTGATGTGATGAAGCCTTGCCTCGTCATCTTTAACAATTGACTAGGTGGAAAACTTGCTTCAGGTTGCTTTAGTTTTCCAGACACTAATTCTTTGATGGTAAGCTTTCATTAATGTGGGATTAAGCTACAAGAAAGCATCAATACTCGGATCTTTAAGTTGGGATCTAATCGACCAACACCAGCAGAAAGAGTAAGAAATGTTGTCTAGACTAATATCGTCTATAAGGACTCATAGGTATAGGTATCCCTCCTATATTTTACTTGAGGGATTGACTATACAGCCACTTGGATAGGGGGTTTAGGTCTGTTTGAGTTTACTGATCAGACACCCCTGAGCCAGTGGCTCGAGGCTCTTATAGAGCTCGGTCCAACAGTTTCGACTGAACTGGATAATTAGGTTATTTGTGATATTCTTTTAGTCAAAAGGTGAGCGTTTGGATGATCGGCGATGCGGCGAGTATAGTTCTTTAGATCACTGGAATAATGATCTAGATAATGTCTCATGGGATGTATGATAATATACACGTATCCTACAATTCATTTTCAACAAGCTGGTTTGTCTGTTGTTTGACAGAGCGAATTAGCCAGTTGTTTCGCTTGCTTTTATCTTTTATCAGATGCATTACCAGTGGAAGATTTTATGCGTCGGATGGGGTTGTGCGGAGTGGCTATGAATGTTATTTAGATGGGTCGCTTACATCCATGTCCCCTCCAGTTTTTCTTAACTGGAGTGGTAGACGTTTTTCGATCTAGATCTGTTTTGTTTTAGCGAATCTTCTTACATAAGGCCAATTTTCGGCCTCATTTATGACTGATGTGAGTTCATATATTGAGTTACAATCCTGAGTCCGATGGTCTCTCTATGCAGGGTTCTTAGGACCCTCGATCTTCGAGTCCACATATTCAGTAATGATGTCTTATTGTTTATGCTACATCACTGAATTTATATATAGCGATCATGTATTTATAGACACAGATCACAGTTTATCAGAAGAGAAGAACGCTTCTTTTGTTATTAATTTCCAACAGAAGAGACATTCCTGTTCATTCTATTGCTAGATGGATTCAATTAGCTATTCATACTGCTTAGGAAAATGTAAATCCAATCAGCAGTCAGTGCTTAAGATTTCAGCATATGAAGTAAAAGCGCTGGCAGCATCTTGGGCTTATTCTAACTGTATGACTATTACATGATCTTATGTAGTATCGCTTCAGGATAGTTAAGTTTGCGGCACACATGAATAATAGTTTCCATCATTTGTGTCGCCAGTATTAGGCATTTGAGCGCATACTCTTGATGCTCAGCCGTATTTATTGGAATGAATGATAGGATATATGTTTCCTTCAATTCATTTGTTTCTATTGATTACATTGAGGTTAAGTGTCTGTTATTGAACATTCGCCAGAAGCTTCCCCCACGAGAGGGCCTTCTTCTTCTGGGGAAGTTCTGTTCTTCACATCATTCTCCGCTCTCAGTAGCATAATAGAGTATGTCAGGCATGAGGGAGCTTGCGGTTACTATATTTTGGGTGTCTGGACCAGCAATGATTAAATAATGTGGGTGAGGAGGTTTCGACATACATACGAATTCCCTCCCCCACCCCCCCCCCCCCCCCCCCCCCCCCCCGCCCCCACACTCACACACTGTCGCGTATATATATCTTAATACATACATACTTTATTTTCTGATTTCTAATATACAAGTGCTGTTTAAATCATCATAATTGCTGTTATTTTAGTTCATAGGTGACTGCATAACCACTTGGTGGTTTTTTAGATGATTACAGGCTGGATTTTAATGCACTCGCGCAATATTTTATTACGCTATCGCTTTGGTGGACCTTGAAATTATTATATATTTCTGGGCCGGTCTGTGTTGGAGCCAGTTAATCATACCTTCCTCCATTTCTTGATCCTGGTCTCGATTTTGTTGGTTCTGAAATCGCATATTCTCACGTGTTTATAGTTGTTGATACCAAATTTTACACATTGGAGAATGTTTTTACCGGATTTAATTGTACAGAGGCTGCCTGTGAATGATCTTTGGAGCATGTTTTCTCTACAGAGATTGTTCTTCGTATCTCGCTTTAATATGAGTATGTTATATTATTATTTCATTAATTTCGTTGTACCTGTATACGCCATCTGCAGTGTATATTTTGTAGCGAATAATGTTGTTTACCAAAATCATCGCTATAGCCTTGGCTTGTGAAGTGGCATGAAGCACCATTTATTATTCATGAATTAATTCCTTAGAGCCTGATCGATATTTATTTATATTGTTTCCTGGTACCGCTTATTGATTCCAGAGCTCTCCCTCTTTCTTTTGAAGATATGTTTAAAAAAAGGGGGTGGGGTGGTCATTTTCTCCATTTCCCTGGTTTTTGGGGTATGTAACTATGAAGGAAGCTGTTTTGTTTGTACTATATTCAGCGTTCAGCTTTTGTATTATTGTATGGCATAGGTTTATGAGCAATTTTCTCTCATTCTCAAATATGCCATCCTAATTTTTAAGGCTTAGTACAGACTAGCCTTAAAAATTTGTGAACTCGTTACATCCTATTTAACATGATTTCATGCTCAGATTTAGGATTTACATAATTTTAATCCATATTAGGATATGTCTCTTCTATTATGGTATAAAGAGACATACATGTAAATTCTACCGTATATATGTCCATGTATATGTCACACTTTTTTACCTGAAATGTTATGTCAAAATCGGGGGTGCGTCTTATACATGGGTACGACTTCTTTCAGAGAATTTTCAGGGCACTGACTTCTTTGAACAAACGTTGTTCCTACCATTTGTCAGTTGTATAACAGACAGTACAATCGTGTGGTTTTGACTGAGTGCAGATTCACCAAAATTATTTTCTTTTCATTTTATTTCAGTTTAAATTCTTCAGAAAATAAATTGTCAATAAAATATTATGTGTGTTTTCTGTTACTTTTATCCATAAATAATAATAAAGAAGTATTCTATTTAGTCGTTGTTGTTCAGTCAGCCCATGTGTTTACATCAGTGCGTGTCCCGGAAATCAACAGGTTTGTGGGGCCAATATGGATGAAACCCTAAAAAATACAAAATCATCAAAATAACAACGAAAAAATAAATAATAATACATTAACACATTAAATGTATGCCAGCAATACCTGGAAAGAAGTATTTATTTATTCCATGAACTCCAATTCACTGATGTGTAATGTCCGATTATAAATTACGCACACGTGCACCAGGTAAAGTTAGTTTCAATAGCACCAACAATGCTTAAGTGGGACAACAATTTGCACTGTAACCTGCACATTTGTTGTATTTTTATTGGTTTTTCCGGAACGTTCTCACGTTCCAGAAAAACCAACTTAATCACAACAACTGCACAGGTTACGGCACAAAAGGTGCTCTGATTCTGAAACTATGAAGTTTCAGTCACAAACGAGCGTTGGATTTTCTTGACAGGGATGAAGACATTGGGGTGATAAACAAACAACGAAAAACAAATAAATGCGAGTATTTTTTAAATCTTTAGTAATAATTTTCCTTTATTCTTTTATCTTATTCACCATGTGGTAACTCCTGAAAACTTGCCTATTTCCATTGCATCCCAAACTGCCCCAAATTGGCAAAACATAACTTGCAACTAATTCTTTTTGACTGCATATATTTAAAAATGGGGGGGGGGGAGGGGGGGGGGGGGTGACTTATACATGGGCTTTAGGCAAAAGGGAGGGATTCCAAGTGTGAGTTTGGGGTGTGACTTATACACGGGGGCAACTTATACACTGACATATACAGTAATTATTCTAATTTTCTTCATCATGGATTAAAGGATTTGATCTATGTTGATCTACTAGTTCGGAAGTTCTAGGCTCTCCACCTTTTTGCGATTCAGCTAGTCTGGGCCATTGGTTTACAGTATAAAAATATGAAAAAATTTAATGTAATTTAAAATTTTTTTATACTTACCAGTGGCCCAGACGGGAATGGCCCTCCCATGAGTGGGCAGTACTGGGCACTCATACCTCCCCGCTGAATTATTATATTATAATCTTTTTACAAAGAATGATATTGGTGCCAGATTCGGTGACTTCCTGGCGTCTGCACATGCGTGGAGGGTAAATGTATGGAGGGCCAGATAGGACTTCTAATTTTCGGTTTTGCATGCAAATTTTTAGGATTGGTGGGCAAAATTTGTGTTTGGCCCTAAATATTTTTGAGTTAGCACCAGCTAGTCTGGGCCATTGGTAAGTATAAAAAATATATAAAATACTTTAAATTTTTTCACTTTCAAGGGCATTACGGTTCATTAATGGCCCAAAAGAAATGATTAACAGCCAAGGTCTTATAAGCAGCCCAAGATGAAGTTGATGGCTGCTAATAAAACAGAGAGCTGTTAATCATTTCTGGTGAGCTGCTAATAGAACGTGAATTCCTGAGAAAGTCATGTTATTACTATTATTACCACTAATAGGAAAGGACATTCAAGTAACCTCAAAATAACGGCAAGACAAAAGTTTAATCAAATTCTGAGAATTAGTCAGACATACTTATCCTTTAATCAAGAACATGAACAATTAAGTTAAGAGTTTGAATTTGAATTTTTGTGAGATGTCGGCATTTACTTTTTAAAGTTTTTCAGGTTGGCAGCTTCAAATAACAAAATGATCATATTTATTCTGACCTTGTATCATTATTGGGCTCCTCATGTTCCAGAAGAGAGGTTTAAACTGTTTTAATTAGCCTAATCACCAAGATAACTGCTGTGAGATTTGTTTTTCTCATGCAGCATCTGATTTAAAAAGTGGAAACAGAAGGTGAGGAACAGGATGTATTTCGGTCACATGATATGTCTGGCCGTCGTGTGCTTATGGAAAGGAGATACCATTACTGATCCAGCACATCACATGATGACTTGAGCATTTATCATGTATTAATGCCCAAGAAATTAGTGATAATGGCTTAAGGAACGCTCACGAAAGTGGTAATAATTGATGTTATCTGAGGATACATGGGGATGTAATTTTAGCATATCCAATCATATTATACAACATAAAATTCAAACATGGTACTTGGGAACTGTGTACCCTGCCAAGGACCTGTATAACTAAGTATGTTGGTTTGTATTATGTTTTAGATTTACAACAGTATGAATGAAAGCAGTGACTCACTTATACTCAGTGTGACTAATACAGATGTGACTCCGGATCCACTAGACTCACCAATGGGAAAGTTCAGCATCAAGTTTGTATCAAATGCCATAAAAAATGAACAGGGATTCTTTGCTTCTTATTCCATTGGTATGTTTAATATTTAATGTTTCCATTTCACATCGATGATTTAATTTTTTTGCTTTTCGCTGTGTTGATCAAAATGTCACAGTAGTAGTATATATTGATGTTTAACCCTCAACACACTAAAGTAAAAAAAACATAATATCACTCCACAAATTCTTCTCATGGTGCTCAAAGAGCTCTGTCAGACAAGACTGAGTTGGTTAATTTCCTAGTTACATTATCATCTGAATGTTTTCAACCAGAAATTTTGTTATTTCTAATCAGAGTGTAGAGGGTTAAATAATGAACATAAATATGTAGAATATGTTGAAAAGTTCTCAGTTTGGTTTTGCTGGATGTTTAACTCTTAACCGGCTGAGTATTTTAAAAATATTTTTCATCACATCTAGTCATGGCTGCCATGAAGCAGCCATGACTAGATACGATGAATTCATATAAATTTAACTCAATAATCGTTGGTCAAACAGATAATCCAATATGCAAGGGAGACTTTGGATAAAAGTGGTCAAATTATATTTATTTCACTGGCAACTATTCCTTGCCCTCGGCAGGAGAATCCTCCAGCAGCATGCAAGGAGTTAAAACTAAATGGCAAGATGTGTTTGCTTTTTTGTTGTTTTTTTGTTGTTTTTTGTTTTGTTTTTTTTTTCATTTTTTGGGGGGAGGGGTGGGTTGTAGGAATGAAATGAATGAAAATATAATAATGATTTTTGATTTAGGTATAAAATATTTAAAACCATCTTTTCATATTTTTATTCCATTGAATATCATGAGTTGGGTATGCTATGCAGAAGGCTGCCCTTTTTTTATGACTTCCAAACAAGAGATTTAAAAAATGCACTGGAATGACATTAACTCTTCACCTACAGAATACTTTTTTATACGCCAATTTTATAAAAGGTCGCATTCTGTCTGGAGGGAGAGAGGGAGGGAGGGAGGGAATTGTTTTCCAGATTTTTGTTCATTGGACATATTGAGAAAATATTTGGTATACAGCTTTGTTATGGATACTTACAGATCAAGTTCGAATTTCGTTCCGCTCAGTTAATTTTTGGTGGAGTTACTGCCCTTGAACTTAGTTACCATTTTCTGGACTTTTTTCGCTATGGATTGACATATTGAGAACAAATTTTATATATAGCTTTGTTATGGATACTTACAGATCAAGTTTGAATTTCGTTCCACTCGGTTGATTTTTGGTCGAGTTACTGCCCTTGAACTTAGAATTTTTAGAGTTTTCTGGATTTTTTTTTTTTATTTTCCAGACTTTTTGAATAAGTATAATTACCTAAAATGGAGAAACTGACAATAAAGTTCAATTGGAACATGAATAATGTTTTATATTTTCTGGAAGTGCAGGCATATTATGCACCCTCCAATGGTGTCCTCTGGTTAAATGAAGCAGCTTTGACAAGATTTGATAAAAAGTTCATGGAAATTAACTCTTAATAAATTGTGAGCATGGTGGCTCAGTGGTTAGAACATTGAACTTGAACTGAAAGGTTGAAGGTTTGATCTTCACCAGCATAACTGCATTGTGTTCTTGGGCAAGACACTTAATCCCTATTGACCATGTCGGGGCATGGTTATACTGTGTGTTTAGGTGTACTGCACATCACAGGTACACTGTTATGATGTGTAATAACAATAATGGTAACAGAAAGAAACCTGAGAATCAACACCAATAACTCCACTTTAACTATTCTGAAATTTAATAATAAACAAGAAAACTATACCAATACTAATCAAAAAAAGGCGATGGGATAAAATGGCCGTGATTCTCCACTCCGCCATACAGATACAAATCTGGTATCGAGTATATTTTCAGTGGTAAAAAGATGAGGTTATTTTGTGCCATTAACCTCATTATTATCTAATTACTACCAAGGACACAGCAGAGCAGATATGAAAACATAAGCACGAAGAAATTCCTTTTGGTAAGATTATACACCTGGAATCACCAGAACAGATGTATCGGTTACGTTTCTATTTTGTACCCTTAATGAGAAATACTGAAATGCTTCAAAGGTTTAAGGCATGACATGTTTGGTGGCCCAGAAGGTCCATTTCCCAAATGTTTATAGGTTCACATACCAAATTTGGTCAAAATTGGTTCAGTAGTTTGCCCTTTGCTAGGGAGTCGCGTTGGTTGCTATGAGAATCCTGTGACTTTACAAGTGCCCTAATAGGTCAAATTGCAAATGTATCATGGGTCCAGATACAGAATTGGGTCAGAATTGTCCTAATACTTTCTCTGTTGCTAAAAAGTCGCTTTAGTTAATATGGATATCACCTGACGTGATAAATGACCAAATGGGTCGATCTCCAATGCATTATGTGTAGAGATATCAAATTTGCGTAAAATAGGCCCAGTAGTTTTCCAGTTGCTATGGAGTTGCGCAGGTTGCTATGGGTGTTACAAGCAATGGCCAGTGACCCTATAAAACGATTTCCCGAGGCATTATGGTTTCATACACCAGGTTTGATTGAAATCGATCCAGTAGTTTGCACGTTGCTATGGAGTTGTGTTGGTTGCTATGGGAGTTATGTAACATGGTCAATGACCCAATATGTCGAATTTGTAATGCATTGAGGGTCCACATACTAAATTCGGACAAAACCAGCCCAGTACTTTCCCCGTTGCTCGGGAGCCGCTTCGGTTACTATGGATGCCACGTGACATGATGAATGGACCAATGGGTCGATTTCCCAAAGCATGGGCTCGGATACAAAATTTGGTTAAAATAGGCCCAGTAGTCTGCCTATTACTAGGGAGTTGTGTTGGTTGCTGTGGGTGTTACGAGACATGGTCAGTGGCCCAATACATCGGTTCCTGAGACATTATGGTTTCATACACCAAGTTTGGTTGAAATTGGCCTGGTAGTTTGTCCATTGCTATGGAGTAGCGTTGGTTGCTATGGGAGTTATGCTATATGGTTAATGACCCAATAGGTCGACTTCGTAATGGATTGTGGGTCCACGTACCAAATTTGGTTAAAATCGGTGCAGTAGTCTGCCCGTTGCTAGGGAGTCCTGTGTTGCTATGGAAGTTAAGTGGCATGGTCATTGCTCAGTGGCTTGATAGATCGGATTCTTGCTATATTCTGGGTCAATCAAGTGAATAATTCCAACATGTTGGGTGCGCAGTGTTAGCCCTCATTTTATTTTTACTGACCCACTAGACACACCATTATTTATATTTCAAAATCAGTGTTTCTAAGAAATCGTTTGAAGGCTACATTTCTGACCTGAGCTTCTTTGAATAATCCTTGATTCACTGTGAAGTCTCGGCGAATCACGTCTCGTGAAAAACTTCCGACGATAAAAAAAATGTGAAAACAATATAAAGGACGATTTCGCTCGAAATCGGCTGTCGCCGTCGTCTCGCTTGGGAGCCTTTGGCTCCATCGCCCTTTAAAAAAATTATAATGAAAATACTTGTCAGTCAAAATAATGTTCAGTAGAATCCAGTAATCCAGTGCTGAAGAAACTTTCCAGCTGGTATTATAATGTCCAAGAATGTGTCTGCAGAAACAGGGTCGGTCCAATAAACTGTGATGAAATGTTCACTCAAAAATTCAGCAGTCTCCAATAAATTCCAATAAAGTATTCAGTGAAATTCAAATAGTTTTAAAATAATCCTGTAGAAACCTGGCTTTTCACAAAATAAATACTGCTTCAGGGCTAGTATAAATTCCCTTAAAAAAATTTGGAAACACCAATTCACAAAGACTTCTTGCATGCTGGCGGGTTGTCCTACCTGGGACGGAGATTTTTTTGTCACTAAAATAAGTATAATTTGGTCCTATTAATAATGACTTCTTGGAGTTTCTATTTGTATGTTTTATTGCGTTTAATGACATATTCAATAGCAAGGAGTGTATGATATGTATGATGCCTGTGAAAAATGACTTCTCAAACAACAATAATCACATATGATTATTAACTTTAATATTCACATCTTTTCCATATCATGGACTTAATTTTCTGTGAATAAATTACATAGTAAGGTTGTGTAGATATATTGGTTATTACCACCATATGGATATCCATGATGGTGTATTGAAGTCTCGACCTTGCCCTTGGGTCATATATTGACTCGTTCTAATGGACATATTGATATATGACTGAGAGATGAGGTCTCAACTTCAATACATTTATTTATTTATTGATGTTTAAGGTCACATAATTCTGCACAATGGCTAATCATGACCATGACAGTTTTACGGGTGGAGGAAGCCAGAGTACCCGGAGAGAACCACCGAGCAACGACGAGCAACTGGCAGCTCCCCAACATAGTAACTCCCGCACTGCAGCACAGGCAGGGTTAGATTGGTTGAAGACATGCGTACCATCGACGTGCAGTATGCCTTAGTACAAGGCGTCATCGTGCCCCCACGCGGGCAATGGAGATGAAGTGTCTTGCCCAAGGACACAACGCGGTTGCCGCAGGTGGGATTTGAACCGAGGACCTCTCGGCTTGCAGCCTGCACCTCTACCTACTGAGCCACCGCGCTCCCACTTCAATACACCATTGTGGAAACCCACATGGTGGTAATAACCAATTTACCTTACAGTATTTCTCCCTTTCTTAACATGTTCACAAAAAGAAGGAATTGGGTAAGGTATTTAACAGCATCTGTTTTGACAATCATTCAGCAACCATCATGTGATTTTGTATGAATGAATATCAAGACATCATGGTATTGCATTCATGCACTATGCATGACATAATCCCCATTTATTGTTCTACTTGTACAAAACCCACTTAGGTTTATAGTACCACTTCAGGCATGTGTTTCTTCATCTGTTTGATGCATTATAGGCCTATATAAAAATGTCATCATGACAAAAAATCATCTAGTCTAATTTATTTTGTTGGGTTGGCAATTTATTTTATCATTTAACCCTTTGAACACGAGTGGTATCTTCCATGCCAGTTAAATGGAAGAAATTTGAAGGGTGCATATCCATTATTTGAGGGTAGAGCAATTAATATTTTCAACGTGCAGTCTAATGGGTGCACATTAAAAATATTAATTGTTCTACCACACACGTTCACTTAGTAGCCATCCTACTTAATGAAATTATGATGTATCGTGTTCCTGGACCATAAAAGCAGCCACTCGTGTTGAAAGGGTTAATTACGATTATCAGCAATGGTGGGTGGCATCGAAATGTGTAAAAACTTGATGCAAATTAAGTAATGGTAAACAATGTTCTCTTTCTGAATCGAAGGATTGCGCTTGTAGTTGGTACCCTCAATACAGATTTGTATTTTGTCTGAACATTTTTACTTGTATTGGGGGAAATATGTTCTTGATAAAAGTTTTGAAATTCTGCCATTAGTATGGTGGAATGCATTATTAAAAACCGAAAATCGCATCAATAAAAGTATAAAAATGTATTTCATTGTTTTATCATGTTTTGAAGTAAACTGTCAAGGTGTTGTTTTTTTTAAATGGTGGAAATCTGTTAACAAAAAAACCATCAGAAATTTCTTAATGTCTATCATTGACTTAACTCTTGTGAACAGAACACATTGAAAAAAGAATCTTGCTATTCAAGTAGATAAACTCTCATACTTCAGACTCGAAATCTAGATATTTTTTATTTGATTCAGAAATTTTGTTATAGCCTACTCATCATCAGACTGAGGCTGATATCATAGTGGAAATATGTTAATTGAATATCCACTTCTCTAGTGAAAACAATACCCCTGGTATTCGATTACCAGGAAATTCATAATTTATCTGTACACTGGTGATAAACTGAGCATTTATTCAATTACATCTTTTTGACAGAGTCCATGGAGCTCTGTCAAACAAGATATATAATAGATAAGATGTCTGTATAGGAAGTAGTGAGGGTTAAAAGGTGCATAAACATAGGAAATTCAGTGGTTGTCAGAGTAATAATATGACATATTTTAAGATTCATTATTGTCCCCCGACCCTTCGGGGGACTATTGTAATCAGCAGTGTCCGTCTGTCCGTCCGTCCATCCGTCCGTGCGTCCGTGCATCCGTCCGTCACACCCTTGTCCGGATGATAATTTTAGTTTGGATGATTTTACTGAAACTAAATTTGGTATGTGTCTTACTTGGGTGGAAATGCAGGTCAAGTTCGAAAATGGGCACGCTCCACTGATTTCTACTGGATTTATTCCCCTTTTTCAACTTAAAAAATACAGTTTTTGTGTTGTCCGGATGATAACTTTAGTTAGGATCATTTGATTGAAACGAAATTTAGTATGCCGCTTATTTGGGTGGAAATGCAGGTCAAGTTCGAAAATGGGCACGCTCCACTGATTTTTACTGGATTTATTCCCCTTTTTCGACTTAGAAAATACGTTTTTTGTGTTGTCCGGATGATAACTTTACTTTGGATCATTTGATTGAAACGAAACTAAGTATGTGGTTTAATTGGTTGGAAATACAGGTCAAGTTAAAAAATGGCCATGCTCTATTTTTACAGGAGTTATTCCCTTTTTTCGACTTATAAAATACACTTTTTGTGTTGTCCGGATGATAACTTTACTTTTGATCATTTGATTGAAATTAACACCCTTAACCTCTCATAAAGACCATGCTCTTGGAACAGATTGCATCCTAACAGCTCCCTTGAATTTGCCATCTTGGTCGGGGGACCGCGGACGTTGCCCTTGTTCAATTAACAGGAGTTTACTTTCTAACCTATATGCAATTAAAATGTGTACAGAAGGTATGGCAAATGTTTTGGTGTTTGAAGTTATATTCAATTATTCAATGCAAAATAGCCAATTATGCGGACTAAAAAGTATTTTGTTCTTATATACTGTTGAAATGTTGTAGAACTTCCTCCATACAATAACTTTAATACAGAACTCTGACACATTAGGCCTAAAAATGATAAAAATCTGTTTCTCTGGCCCTCCCACATGGTCCTTTTGGATGCCGCACGCAATGCAAACGTTAAAAAAAAATGAAAATTAAATGGTATGTGTCTGTTATTTTACCTAAATTAATAAAAGTGATAAATTTGTCCCTTGAGTTTGCAATGCATTAGCATGGCAAAGCCTTCTTGCACTTTAGGGACGAAATACACCACCACCCATGGTATTATGTAGATTATTAGGCCTAAAACTTAAAACAAACCAAGAACATGAACTTTTGATGCCAAAAAAATAATTACAAAAATAAAATAGAAAAAACGCCTGCCCATGTGCAATTTAAAAAAAAATGGCCTGAGAAACCGAAGATATTCTTTGTGGGGTCTTATAAAGTTTTTATCAGTCTCTGTAAGTCTCTTCAAGTATACGTGAGCTCAGCTGAGTAGGGTCTTTCAGAGACTGTGATATCTACTCAAAGCTGCCCATAATGACTGGCAATGAATATTGTGCATTCCCAATGTATAATTTTATAAATCTGACATCATTTCCTGTACAGTGGAGCCCAGTTAATTAAGAGATCTCCTAAGAAAATAATTCTGTTGATTGCATATAACTTCCAAACACCAAACCAGTTACCTTCTGGACACATTTGATCTTGTAATCTGTTGAAGAATTTCTCTGATAATGACTGAATTCCAAATGTTTATACACCTATGTTTGGACTCTGTAATGCAACAGGGGCATTTGCCCTTAACCCGCTGGGTAATTTTAAAATATTTGTTATCAAATCTAGTCATGGCTGCTATGAAGCAGCCATGACTAGATTTGATGAAAAATTCATTGAAATCGGACACAAGAAATCATTTGTTAAAAAGTCTCTTCAACTTACAAAGGAAATATTTGGTTAAATATCCTCAAATTCGACTTCTTTTAATAGCTAGATATTTCCTGTTCTGGGCAGGAATATCCGCCAGCAGCAATGAGTTAATCTATTATATCATATCTGATAGACCCCCATGAGCTCTGTCAGACAAGATATATTGGAATAATTGTCTTGTTTATCACTAGAATACAGAACAATGACCAAATTACTGTTAATTGAATATTCTTGTTAATTGAATATATTTAACTGGAAAATTGACTATTCTGTTGATAGGGCTCCACTGTAATAAATTTCAGAGTCAGTATATTGTAATACCATCCATCCATGAATACAAATCAGACGTATCAATTTTTTGATATTTCCACGAAGCAACACATCTCAGTGGAAGGGCCTCAACTAGGGTTTGAAATTTTAAACCAATTTTAATGTTGTATTTGAACGTTATCCTGAATGATTTTTGCCGGTTTACTATAAGAGTCGAAACGTTAATTAACAATTTTGCTATAACTAGTATCAAAGTGTCTAGCAAATAGTTTTATACTATAAACCAATGACTTGGACTAGCTGGTGCAAATTCAATGTTATCGTGGGCCAAACACAAATTTTGAACCCCCAATCCCCAAAATTTGCTTGTAAAACCAAAAATTAAAAGTCCTCTCTGGTCCTCCATACTTTTACTCTCCACGCATGTGCAGCTGTCAGGAAATGACTAGAATTGGCGCAAACATCATTCTTTGTTTGGCCCTAAAGTCAGCAACAATGAACTGACATTTGTGCTTTAAAATCTCATTTTTTTTTTTAAAAATTTTCCAAAAAATATTTTGAATTTAATTTTGATTGCTATTATTCATGTATCTTAATTTATATTTTGTTGTGGAGTTTAGAGGACTGATATCGACTTTAGTCGATGCACTCCTGTGGACTCTTGTCATTCTTGTGTTCACTGGGATGACAAATGTTGGAGATGGGTGTCGCGGTCCATTGTTGGCAGCGAGGTTCTGAGGCCAGGCCTCTCACCACGTTATAATTAATTTTTTCAGTTTCTATTTCAGAGGAACATGAACATGTTGATGGTATTGTGACACCCATCCAAGTGTGCTACCGTCGTCACGCTCCATTGAGCAAATAGATCTAGCTGCAATGCTCATCTTATGCAAGGGTTAAGGCCTCTAGTTTGTGTTCTTAATCTCTTGCAAGCAGCTAGCTCAACCGGTGAAGTGGTTACTCCATCCGTGGGAGCCGTGACACCGGGTAGGTCTATTGCGGTCGAAGGAAGTGTAGATGTGGGTAGAGCGAGCACTTAAATATAAATAAGCTCACCCAGCAATGACGAAAATAGGGAGGAAATAGGGAGGAAGTCAGCAAGTTTCTTATACTCGGCGAGGTCTAATAGACCGCGAACGAGAGAGGTCCCTCTCTAACCTAACAACATTTGGGGCCAAATGTTGTTATGAGAAACTTGCACGAGTCAGAGCATATGTCTGTCCAGCGCTCAGGATGCTCTGTCTAGTCTGCAGCCAGGGTTGGTTTCAGTCACGGCTTCCTCGGCTACGTTTCACAAGCCAAAATGAAATTTTCTGGTTGGAAAGTTGCACGAGACAGAGCATACATCCGTCCACCGCTCGGGACGCACCATCTAGTCTGCAGCCGGGGTCGCTTCAGTCACGGCTTTCTCCGCTATGTTTTTAAAGCACACATGACTGTACGCTAGCTACCCGACTTCAGATAACCAGTCAGTTGCACAAAGATGGAGCCTTTCTTCGCCCTTGAAGCCAGACCATCCGATAGCTAGCGATCTGAGGCATCGATCAACAGGATGCTCGAAGAAGAGATCTATCTCCGGATCTTCGTCCCAGGAGCAGCAAGTGCTGGGAAAAACAAAAGACCGCTGCTCCTCCAGCCTCGGGAATGGACTTGCTGTCACAGCTGAGGAGCTATTAGCAGCATCCCAGCGAATGCAAGAACAGACTCCACTGTTGAGCTGTCGGACTGTGCTGGGTTCGGTCCGGTCAATTGTGCATTTAGTAGAAGCCAGAAGTTTCTCTATGGGATGCCCAGCAAGATCTAAGGCCAGATCACCAATTGGAGAACCCTCTCTGTCCCGTTAACAATCGGGGCCAACTGTGTCCATAGTGAGAAACCTTATTGAGCCGGAACACACATTGAAACATTCCTTCCACACTGCAGCCATGGCCGGTGGCTGTTATGGCTTCTTCTCCTTACATGGAAGTGCACAAAAGAGGATTAAGCCTAGACGTTTCTAAGCAGGATACTTGACGAGATCTGGGGACAGATCGAGAGTGCAGAGCGTTTTTCATCCCGTTAACTATCAGGGACGACTGTTTTGTGTTGTAAGAAACTTCAATGAGGAGAAGCATCCATTCTATGTGACGAGTCGAGAAGCTTCTGCACTTCAGCTGGGGGGTGGCTGTGGTTATGGCTTCCTTTTCTTTCATGCATATGCATGATAAGGGATAGATGCCTAAAAGCAGAACGGAACGCTCAGCGAGGTCTGGAGCAGACTGCAAGCTGGAAAACCTTCTCCTTTCCATCAGCAGTTGGGGTCAACTGTTTTTCGTGTGAGAAACTTGGTGAGTTGGGACACCTGTTCACGCTTGCGGCTCAGGACGCTCCTTCCACACTGCTGCCGGATTCGGAGGCAGCTATGGCATCTTCCCTTGCTTCATTTTTTAAACACATTGACCAAAGACCAGCTGTCTGACTTCGCAAGTTCAGGTTGATAGCTAGTCGTTTGAGTTTGAGACTAGTACTACCGCTGCATAACCTGTTTACCGGTATTCAGATGATTACATGCTGGATTTCAATGCTCTCTCGCATTTTAATTATTAGGCTGACGCTTTATTGTATTTTATGGACCTTGAAATTATGAACTATTTCGGGGGCGGTCCGTGTCGGAGCCTGTTAATCATACCTACTTCCATTTCTAGATCCAGGTTTCTATTATGTCAGTACTCAGATCGCATATTCACACGTGAATATGGTCATAGATATCGAATAGTACACATTGGAAAGTGTTGTTACTGGAATTTATTGTACACCTAAATGAGGTTGCCTGTGGATTACCTCGGAAGTGTGTTTTCTCTCCAAGAGATTGATCAGTGTCGCTCAATTGGACATGTGTATGTTATATTTTATATCACCGGTTTTTGACGTATCTGTGTACGCCGTCTGCGGTGTACATAATATAGCGGGCAATATTAATTACCAGGATCGTCGCTATAGCCTTAACTTTTGAAGTGGCGTTAAGCACCATTTATTAATCATGGATTAATACCCAAGTGCCTGTTCGACGAGTATTTATATTGTTTTTTAGGTACTGCTCTTTCTGATTCCAGAGCTCTCCCCTCTTTCTTTTGAAGATGCCTTCAAAAGAAAGGGGGTGGGGGAGTGATTTTTACCTCTTCTCTGGCTTGATAGGTATGTAACTATAAAGGAAGCTGTTTTGTCCGTAATTATATCCTGCATACAGCTGGAGTGTTATTGTATGGCATATGTGTTGTGCGGGATTTTCTCTCATTCTCAGATACGCCATCCTAATTTTTGGGGCTTAGTCTGGACTGGCCTTAAAAATTAGGAACTTGTTATATCCTAATTAGCATAGTCTTTATGCTTAGAATAAGAATTACTTAAATTGGGCTCTTTATTTAGGATATGTCTCCCCTATTACTGTATAGAGAGACATACATGTAATTCCTAATTATTCTAATTTTCTTTCACCTTGGATTGCAGGATTGGAACTATGCTGATCTACTATATCGAAAGTCCTAGGCCCTCCACCTTTTTACGATCCAGCTAGTCTGGGCCATTGGGTTATAGTAGAAAAATTTTATAAATTCATAGTAATTTGTATATTTTTAGCTCACCTGAGCGAAGCTCAAGGGGAGCTTTACTAATCACTTTCTGTCCGGCATCCGGCGTCCGGCATCCGTCGTCCGTTGTCCGTCGTTCGTCGTCGTCCGTCCGGCGTTAACTTTACATTATCGACTTCTCCTCCTAAACCACTAGCCCAATTTTATTCAAATGTTGGCTGAATGTTTATTACCTAATGCCAATTCAGATTTGTTCAAATGAAGTTGCCCCTCCTCCTGGGTGGTCCCACGCCCCCAAGGGGCACCAAAACCTTTGTAAATCTTCTTCTCATGAACCAGCAGTAGCAGAGACTTGATATATGGTGTGCAGCTTCCTTTTGAGGTGTAGACTCAGATTTGTTCAAGAGAAGTTTGTGGGGCTATACTTGGCGTTGTTATGGGAGGGGCAAAATTTTTTGCCCCGCCCAAAATTTCTATTTTCCAAACCGAGAGGCTGATTTGAACCAAATTTTATGTGAGGGCTTATTGGGTCATGAGTACTTGATTTATGCAAAAAAAAAAATTTCCCGCAACCCCGTGGGAACCGCAGGAGCTAAAAATAGAAAAAATTTAAAACGCCCATATCTCCAAAACTGCACGGCATTGAGAATTTTTATTTGGTGTGCAGCTTCCTTAGGACCAACAGAAAGGATTGGTAAAAAAAATTGCCATCGGTTTTATCATAGGGTACAGTTTCGGGGCTTTGAAAAAGTGCTGAGTCAGCACTTTTTAACACTGTAGGCAATGGGAAAAACATTAAAAAATCTTCTTCTCCAGATCCAGCAGGCAGAATCTTTTGATATTTGGTATGCAACATTGTAGGGTGGATCTGATTCAAGTTTGTTCAAATCGGCCCCCTGGGTTCATATTTGGGCTCAGTATAGGAGCCCGATTTCGAACTTAGTGCATTTCTGGCCAATTTCTTAAAAAATCTTCTTCTCCAGATCCAGCAGGCAGAATCTTTTGATATTTGGTATGCAACATTGTGGGGTGGATCTGATTCAAGTTTTTTTTTTTTTTTTGTTTTTTTTTATTCAGATCTAAGGTTTTCAATTACAATCAAACGCATAGTTTCCATGAAATTTTACAAAGAGATTTTATACATGACACAAATGACACAAAAAGAGAAAAAGAGAACAAGCAAAGTTTGATTTTCATTCATAGTGATATGACATTTCATTTGTAGCTGCACATTGTTGCAGGAAGCTGCTGTCTGTGTTTTGGTATGGGATCGAGGTGATACATACATATATACATATTAATCTACGTACATGTTGGGTTAGGTAAAGGATTATTGTGACAAAACAGTATATGAAAAAGGCAAAAGGTGTTAACCAGTTAGCAATGAACTGATTGTATCCCACCTAAAGTTTATTTCCTTTCTACGTTTATTCGAGTATGCATATTTGGACATGAGTTCTAGATTTCTGTAGTTTCTTAATTGTTCAATAAATCCTGTATATGTTGGTAAGTTATTTTTCACTTTGCAGGAATAAACGAACTTTCTGTAGATCAACATATAGAAGTCTGTTGTATTATTGGGTGAAGCAAGGATATTTCTGTAGCCTAAAATGATATATTCTGGGGTGAAGGGAAACTCAACGCCGCACTTGTCTTTCAAATGTTCCCAAAAATTCAGAAGAACTGTTTTCACAACAGAACATTCAAAGAACAAGTGAAGTATTGACTCCTTTGTATTGCAACAGAAAGTACATAGTTGCGTTTCAGAGAGTTTGCATTTATAAAGTTTTGAATTCGTATATAATATTTGGTGGACAATTTTAAAATGTAAACTTTGTAAATATGTATCGTCCGTTATTGAAAATGGGATTTTATATATAAAATTACAATCATCTGAGTGCAGATTTACATCCAAAACCTCATTCCATTTATTCTGCATATGAATGGGAGGCGTTGTGTACAGTTCTAAAAATTTAAAATAAAAGGTTCGCGAGACTTTATTAGTAGATTGTAACGTTTCGATGTTTCCATGCTGAATATTATTCATAGGTTTATTGGATCTGGTTGCCGTTTTCCAAGGTTTGGGTAATGCATTTATAATACCCTGGAAAACTGTAAATGGTGTATTAATGTTATACTTGTTGTAGAAGTCAGAGAAGGTTAGGAGGCCGTTGTTGTCAGATACTAGGTCATTTACAAAGTAAATACCTTTATTACACCAAGTTTTATTGAAGAAAAGCTGTCCATTAATTTGTATTTGATTATTTAAGAAAATAGTTTCACCTAATATGTCTGCTGGGGTTGTGATGCTGTTATTGTCCAGAAGAGCCCAGGCCAAAAGAATATCTTTCCAGAAAGTGTTCACGTGTTTTCCAACTACCTTCAAACCTTTTCTTTATGTAAGTGCCAAAGTTTGTAAGTTCCGAACATTTCTAACTCGTCAATTAAAAGGGTTTTCCATGCAGTCAATGAGGTGGAGTCCAATAATTTCTTAATCCAAATCATTTTTAAAGCATGACTAAAAGTTTCAACGTGGGGAAATTTAATTCCACCATTTTCAAAAAGGCCAGTAATTGTTTTACGTTTAATTTTTTCAACTTTTCCGGACCACAAGAAATTATAAAAAACTGTTTGAATTTTGTTAAATAGCTCCTTTGGTGGATCTGGTAAAACCATAAAACAATGTGTCAGAATTGGTAAAGCCAAAGTTTTTATAACAGTATTTCTTCCGATTATTGTTAAGTTACGAAATGACCAATCACTTAATAATTTTTCAATTTTCTGCATTTCGTTAGTGTAATTATTTAGAATATAATTGTCGCTAAATAGATTAAATTCAATCCCCAAAATTTTGAATGATCTGGAATGGTTCCAGACAACTTGTTCTCTTGTTGATAGTGTTTCACCACAACCCCGCTTGGAGCCTATCCATATAACTTCTGTTTTATCAAAATTAACCTTTAAGCCAGAGATTAATGAGAACTGTTTAACCATATTCAGGGCATTGTCTAAAGAGTATCCATCATCGCTTACATACAGAGTGGAGTCATCAGCGTATTGACTTATTAAGTATTCTGAATTTTTTATCTTTATTCCATTTATATTGGGGTTAAATTTTAAAGACGCGCTAAGAATTTCCACGCTAAGAATAAAAAGATAGGGCGATAGGGGATCACTTTGCCTTACACCTCGTTCTATATTGAATCTTTCAGAACAATGGCCATTATTAAGTACGCAACTAGAAATATTGCTGTAGAAGGTTTGGAACCACCTTATCATAGAGGGTCCAAAATTTAAAAATTCCATCGTCTTTTGGATAAAGATCCATTCCAGTGAATCAAAGGCCTTTTCGAAATCTATAAGAACTAGGATGCCTGGCATGTCTAGTTTCTCACATTTAGCAATTAAATCGAAAGTTAGTCTAGTGCACTCCCCAATATAACGACCTTTCATAAAACCGAGCTGGGTGTCTGAAATTAAATTGGGAAGAACTGTTTTTACTCGGTTTGCAATCGCTGC
This sequence comes from Pictodentalium vernedei, assembly GCA_031216915.1. NCBI lineage: Eukaryota > Metazoa > Mollusca > Scaphopoda > Dentaliida > Dentaliidae > Pictodentalium > Pictodentalium vernedei. Next base: position 299,942,387 of record CM062293.1, on the reverse strand, counting down.
GGATTCTATTTTTGTATCTACATTAATTAGGGATATTGGGCGCCAGTTTTTTATGTATTGTCTAGGTTTGTTTTGTTTTGGTATACAAGTAATAATTCCGAGTCTCTGTGTAATTGAAAGTTGTTCCAATTCATAACCACAATTTAACGAGTTTATAAGATAAATGCCAATGTCTTTCCAAAAGAATTTATAGAACTCGGCGGTGAAGCCGTCAGAACCGGGTGTTTTATTGTTTTGCATTGCTTTAAGGGCGTTTAAGCCTTCCGAAAGTGATAATGGCCCTTCGAGAGAATGTTTTTCGTCATTGCTTAAAAAGTTAAGGAAGGGGTTACTTTTGTCAAAAAAAGTATCATCTGTATCAAGAGGTTGATTAGTAGATAGTTTTGATGAATATAAATTTTCGTAAAATGATTTTTGTTCGGTTAGAATCTCGTCTATATCAGTAATTTCCGATCCATCATCTTTCACTAACTTGGGGATAGTTTTTTCTGTATAATGTCTTTTTTCCAAGTTGCAGAAGTACTTGGTCGATTTTTCCCCCTCTATTTTCCATTTTAATTTTGTTCTCATTATTATTCCCTGAAGCTTTTTATCCCTAATGGTTTTAAGTTCGTTTTCAAGTGATCTCATTTCTTCTGACACTGACTCATCCCCGCTGTCGAGTTTAGCATTCAGAACTTTTAAATGATCTTCTATTTCTTGTTGCCTTTTGTCCGCCTTACGTTTTACAGAACAGGCATATGCAATACTTTTCCCTCTGATCATAATCTTTAGTGTTTCCCAAAGAAGCTGGTTATTTATAGTATAACTTCCTGTATTATTATTTGTATATTGGTCTATTGTTTCAGCAATAATTTGTTTAATAGCAGTTACATAGTCTGGGTCACTGAGTAGGCTGTTATTAAACTTCCAAATGCCTTTTCCCCGGGGCTGGTTATCAAAAGACAGTTTTATACTTATTGGATTATGGTCGGAGCGGTATCTAGTGTGAATTTCTGCATTTTTAAAATAGAGTTGCAAGTCTGACGATAATAGAAAGTAGTCTAATCTTGACATTTTATTTTCAGGCCCTCTCCAAGTATAACGTTTTTCCTCTGTATTTTCTAAACGCCAGACATCAAATAAGTCAAATTTTTCCATTAAGTTCATTATTTTTTTATTTGCCTTTTGGTTGTTTTTTTGCTTATATTTAATTGTATCTTTTTCGTAATCTTGGGGAACGTTCCAGTCCCCTCCTATTATGAATGAATCATTACCTATGCTTTCGATTTTAGAGAATAATTCATCATAGAATTGTGGTCTATCGTCATTGGGACCGTAAACAACTGAAAGGGTTAATCGTTGATCCTTGATGGTAGCGTCCAGAATAATAAAGTTTCCAGTCTCATCTAAAATACTTTCGTGTATGGTGAACCCAAAGGTATTTTTAAAAGTATAGCCACGCCTCTGCTTGAACCTGAGTGAGAACAGAATACAGCCTCATAACCTCATTCACTTCTCCCAACAGTTTTCCACTTTCTTGCTCAAATGTGTATCCACCAGAAAAGTTATGTCAAATTTATCCCTGCATCGAGAAAACATGTCTCGTCGTTTATAAGAATCGGAAGATAAGCCACGGCAGTTCATGCTTCCTATTATTATGCTAGCCATTTTGTATGAGGTTATGGGTAAAGCTAGAGGTGTATGTGCAGCTACTATGTTGTGATTTATTCATTTTTCCTTTTTTAAATTTGCATTTCTGTACAGAACAATACATGGAAAGACCTATGAATCTGCTGGGTTTGCCCCTAACAAAAACATTGCTTTTCAGTACAAAGTTGCCATTAGAAAATCTGTTAGATCTGAAATTTAAAAATTTATCAGTAACAAAAAAGGTAACAAAAAACAATAACAAAAATGAACTCATTTTGCTTCTTATCTGTTCCTCTACAAAAGTCGAATTTCTGCACCATAAATTTACAACACAAAAGTTGTTTGTATTGTGCAACTTCTTTTTAGGAGTGTGACATAAGACGGAATCTGTGGTAGAGTGAGGGTTATTCTATACACGGTGTATATATAATTGAGTGAGTATTTATTTGTGTGTGTGAGTGTATATGTGTGCGTGCATGCGTGCGTGTGTGCATGTGTGCGTGTGCGTGCGTGCGTGTGTGTGTGTGTGTGTGTTTGAGTGGGTGGGTGGGTGGGTGGATGGGTGTGTGTGTGTGTAGGTGTGTGTGTGAATGGGTGTGGGTGTGTTTGTTTGTGGGTGTGTGTGTGTGTGTGTGTGTGTGTGTGTGGTCGCTGATGTGAACAAGTTAGTGTGCTATATGGGGAAGGGGATGCAGCTTCTGAAAAGGAATTGGCGGGAAGGCTCACGACTACTATACGTGTGCGTAGAGGGGGCGGCTGTGCGACCGAGCGAGTGAGTATGCGTGTATGCGTGGTCATCTGATGTAATTAACTCTAAATTTGTGAAATCATGATAATATACCCATTTGCCCCTATTTCTCAACCCACATCTAAAGTGCCCTCAATTTCGTTGTGTTGGTGTGGCTGGCCGAGCAGACGACAAAAATAGCAAGACATCTGAAGCGAAGCCCGGTAAAATTTTAACCCAACTGCGTGACATAGCTTCTGCATCAAATCACCACCAAACTCCCCAACAGACTAGGGTGGTTTCGCCCATTTTGTCGTTGACTGTATTGACTGAAATGATACCTTCCAGCGAGAAATGGGAGAAAAACTTACACAAAAAAACATGTGTCTGCACTCTCCCCTGTGCTAAGAAGAGAGCGCACAACCGTGAAGTCCTATGAAGTGGCGTGAAAAGTTTCCAAATGAAAAGCCGGCAGAGTTGGTATTAAGTACTTCAGGAGAAATATGCTAAGCTTATGAGAGGGGAAAAAGCTGATCTGATTTGTTACCACACCTACGCCCCAAAAGTGACAGCCGATAAGGCAAAGCCCCCACCACCGCCAACCAACGAGAAAAGGGGCATTTTCTCTCGCATTACTCGCCTCCCTCTCACAAAAAGTCGAATCCGGTCTCCTGTGGTTGGAGAAGGACAAGTGCTTGTCCAAAGGAGATGCCGCGGGCCACAGCCTGGAAAATGGAGTTGCAAATGCATTCAAAAACGCACCGCATCTCTGCAAGACGGCACTTCTTTTGGCGACTGGTGCTGTTTCGCAAATTAGTTTATAAAGACTCTGTCACTAAAAGAGTCTCGCATTCGTCCGATTATCATTCTAAAGCCCATGGTCACAATTTCACAGTTCCGCTCGTGAGCTTGTGAAAGAAAAAAAAAAAAAAAAAACATAACAAAACAAAGACAAACAGCAGTCAAGACATATTTCATTAAACTTTCAGATTCCACGAAAAATCAAAAATAAAAGGGTGTCGCCCTTTACAAACACACACTCGCATACACGCCCCCACACAAAAATATTCATTTATATATATATTTCTATATACACATATGCGTTCACGTATACAGGCGCATATGCGAGTGTAAGTCGTGTAAAGATTATGTATAGACATAATATCCTTCCGGAATCGCCGCTCCACATTCCATATATGTACAAACAAGCTTATATATATATATATATATATCTTACCTCCTACAAGTATCTGTGAATTTCATTGGTTCAAAGACGTCACATGCAGACTGCATGTAAAATATTCTGTGGATGTGTTTCATGTTACCTTCGAAATGCAACTGTTTGTTATGTACCAATTTGCCCTGATAAAATTTATGGGAGAGTGCCTGTAGGCACTCTCCCCTAAACAGTAATAAGGCAAAGACACGTGAACACATTGTGCGAATTCTCTAATTTAATTTTGATCGCTGTTGTTATTAGTTTTGTGCATCGATGCAGCAGTCGGCAAGGTATATTCATGACACAGTTCGTCGGCAGCCCTGTATGGCACATATGGCATCAGTCAATTCCATATTGGACTCGAACTTCGCTCTCGTCCAATATGAAATTAACCGATACCACATATACCACACTAGGCCACCGACAAACCGTGTAACTAATGATATTGAACAAAAAACTCCCGAAAGACAGCAGTAGAAAATCCCTCTGTGAAAGAAAGACCAATTCCATCATTATTGATCAAAAATGCGATTTGATGCCCCAATCCAGGGCAAGTACGAGACGAATTATCGCTGAAGACGATCTGTTTTTAATAGAATATAAAAAAAAAAAATTGTAGCGTTATTGGGTTGGTACCAATCACATCCAGCAACAACCGGACCCATCCCACCCCGAGCCAACGCATGAAATCCTCCAGCCGATCATTGCCTACGTGCGATGCAAGTCAAATTATTGCTGGAAATTATCAATTGTAAACGGCGTATATTATCAAGTATGTACTGTTTTTGAGTGGGTGCCGAAAGTAGTCTTATTCATGACCGAGGCAACCCCCCCCCCCCCCCCCCCCCCCCCCAAAAAAAAAAAAAAAAAAATTCTGCATTTTTCCTACATTTTCTACTGCGATATCATTTTTTCTTCACTTTCCACTGTGATCTGGTTATTACTCGTTGGGTTTGACGGCATTGATATGTAAGGTTAAAAAGAGCTGGTCACGTCACCATCAAGATAAAGTGACTGGATTACTGCTGAGAACTGCTATGAACATTCTTATTGATTATATCGTCTATGTCGTCAAAAATGTCAAACTTGAGTCTTTTCCCGTTTCGAAGTTTCCCCCATACTGAACCATTGCGATGATAAGCGGCTTCAATTTGATCGTGCCGGTAGAGTCTACTGATCAACCCAGCGTTCAGTGTTGTCACATCATCCGCGATTTTTACTCGGGAGTCGCCTGGATTTCTATTCTGTATTGTCTCCACAATTCTTTTCCTGCTCATCAAAACAGAGTCCCTTATTTCTCTTCTTTGAAATTTTACAATTACTGGTCGGGGTGAGTCTCTGCGATTTGACGGCAGCCTGTGGGAAGCTATAATGTCTGCTTCAGAAACTTGCATGTCTTTGAGTGTAGGATTCACAAGGTCGCAGATAACTTTGGACAGAGTTTCACCAGTGTTTTCATGAAGTCCAAGAATTTTCAAGTTTTGCCTTCTGGAATATTGTTCATTCCGGTTAGCCATCTTAGTTGCATTGTCTGTTTTTTCTTCAGTACCCCTCAATTTCCTGTCAAACTCTCTGTTGTCATGTCTGCATTTCTGAAGTTCACCTTTTAACTGGTTGTTCTCAAATTGGAGGGATCCTATTTTATTTTCCAAGTTTGCGACTTTTGATGATATAAGAGTCTCTATTTCCAGTTTGAGAATATTAATGTTGCTATCAATCACAGAGTTGACGATTGTTCTAACATCATCATGTTTTGGAACATCTTTCAGAGCCGTGGTAATGTGGTTAATCTTATCGTCCATTTCGGCAAGTGAGGTGTTAATCGCGTCATCTCCACTTTGACTCATCATCGACGAATTCTGTCTGTGTCTCTTTGTTGGATTAGCGGACTTTGTATTCTTTTTCCCTTCCATTGTTAATGTTTAACCATTTACCGTTAACCCAAGCTTCGGAGAGTTGATCGATGTCTGACAGAATCAGATACTGAGTACAGCTCACTGATATCCCACTAAAAGTTCAAAACAAAATACCTCGAAGTTAGGATGTTAGGCCGACAAAATACTTGAAAACCGCACGCTAATGGAACATCTGGTATCGATCTAAGCAGGCATTTTGCGTAAATGTTCCAAGATTCCAACAAACGGATCTTATCCATACAGAAATTGCTATTTCAGTTATTTTTTGCAGAAAATTCGACTTCTGTCGCAACAAGTTAAGTTAAGTGTCCGTCCATTTTTTCAATCTCCAGTCTTTGATTTGATCTGATTCAAGTTTGTTCAAATCGGCCCCCTGGGTTTATATTTGGGCTCAGTATAGGAGCCCAAATTTGAACTTAGTGCATTTCAGGCAAATTTCTTTGAAAATCTTCTTCTCCAGATCCAGCAGGCAGAATCTTTTGATATTTGGCATGCAACATTGTAGGGTGGATCTGATTCAAGTTTGTTCAAATTGGCTCCCTAGATTCATATTTGGGCTCACTATAGGAGCTCGAATTCGAACTTAGTGCATTTCAGGCAAATTTCTTCAAAAATCTTCTTCTCCAGATCCAGCAGGCAGAATCTTTTGATATTTGGTATGCAACGTTGCGGGGTAGATCTGATTCAAGTTTGTTCAAATCGACCCCCTGGATTCATATTTGGGCTTACTATAGAAGCCCGAATTCGAACTTAGTGCATTTCAGGCAAATTTCTTCAAAAATCTTCTTCTCCAGATCCAGCAGGCAGAATCTTTTGATATTTGGTATGCAACATTGTAGGGTGGATCTGATTCAAGTTAGTTCAAATCGGCCCCCTGGGTTCATATTTGGGCTCAGTATAGGAGCCTGATTTCGAGCTTAGTGCATTTCAGGCAAATTTCTTAAAAAATCTTCTTCTCCAGATCCAGCAGGCAGAATCTTTTGATATTTGGTATGCAACATTGTGGGGTGGATCTGATTCAAGTTTGTTCAAATCGGCCCCCTGGGTTTATATTTGGGCTCAGTATAGGAGCCCAAATTTGAACTTAGTGCATTTCAAGCAAATTTATTAAAAAATCTTCTTCTCCAGGTCCAGCAGGCAGAATCTTTTGATATTTGGCATGCAACATTGTAGGGTGGATCTGATTCAAGTTTGTTCAAATCGTCTCCCTAGATTCATATTTGGGCTCACTATAGGAGCTTGAATTCGAACTTAGTGCATTTCAGGCAAATTTCTTCAAAAATCTTCTTCTCCAGATCCAGCAGGCAGAATCTATTGATATTTGGTATGCAACATTGCGGGGTAGATCTGATTCAAGTTTGTTCAAATCGGCCCCCTGAATTCATATTTGGGCTCACTATAGAAGCTCAAATTCGAACTTAGTGCATTTCAGGCAAATTTATTAAAAAATCTTCTTCTCCAGATCCAGCAGGCAGAATCTTTTGATATTTGGTATGCAACGTTGCGGGGTAGATCTGATTCAAGTTTGTTCAAATCGGCCCCCTGGATTCATATTTGGGCTTACTATAGAAGCCCGAATTCGAACTTAGTGCATTTCAGGCAAATTTCTTAAAAAATCTACTTCTCCAGATTCAGCAGGCAGAATCTTTTCATATTTGGTAAGCAACATTGTGGGGTGGATCTGATTCAAGTTTGTTCAAATCGGATCCCTGGGTTAATATTTGGGCTCAGTATAGGAGCCCGATTTCGAACTTAGTGCATTTCAGGCAAATTTCTTAAAAAATCTTCTTCTCCAGATCCAGCCGGCAGAATCTTTTGATATTTGGTATGCAACATTGTAGGGTGGATCTGATTCAAGTTTGTTCAAATCGGCCCCCTGGGTTCATATTTGGGCTCAGTATAGGAGCCCGATTTCGAACTTAGTGCATTTAGGCAAATTTCTTAAAAAATCTTCTTCTCCAGATCCAGCAGGCAGAATCTTTTGATATTTGGTATGCAACATTGTGGGGTGGATCTGATTCAAGTTTGTTCAAATCGGCTTCCTAGATTCATATTTGGGCTCACTATAGAAGCTCGAATTTGAACTTAGTGCATTTCAGGCAAATTTCTTAAAAAATCTTCTTCTCCAGATCCAGCAGGCAGAATCTTTTCATATTTGGTAAGCAACATTGTGGAGTGGATCTGATTCAAGTTTGTTCAAATCGGCCCCCTGGGTTTATATTTGGGCTCAGTATAGGAGCCCAAATTTGAACTTAGTGCATTTCAAGCAAATTTATTAAAAAATCTTCTTCTCCAGATCCAGCAGGCAGAATCTTTTGATATTTGGTATGCAACATTGTGGGATGGATCTGATTCAAGTTTGCTCAAATCGGCTTCCTAGATTCATATTTGGGCTCACTATAGAAGCTCGAATTCGAACTTAGTGCATTTCAGGCAAATTTCTTAAAAAATTTTCTTCTCCAGATCCAGCAGGCAGAATCTTTTGATATTTGGTATGCAACATTGTGGGATGGATCTGATGCAAATTTGTTCAAATCGGCTCCCTAGATTCATATTTGGGCTTACTATAGAATCTCGAATTCGAACTTAGTGCATTTCAGGCAAATTTCTTAAAAAATCATCTTCTCCAGATCCAGCAGGCAGAATCTTTTGATATTTGGTATGCAGCATTGCGGGGTGGATCTGATTCAAGTTTGTTCAAATCGGCCCCCTGGATTCATATTTGGGCTCACTATAGAAGCTCGAATTCAAACTTAGTGCATTTCGGGCAAATTTTTCAAAAATCTTCTTTTCCAGATCCAGCAGGCAGAATCTTTTGATATTTGGTATGCAACATTGCGGGGTGGATCTGATTCAAGTTTGTTCAAATCGGCCCCCTGGATTCATATTTGGGCTTAATATAGAAGCCCAAATTCGCACTTAGTGCATTTCGGGCAAATTTATTAAAAAATCTTCTTCTCCAGATCCAGCAGGCAGAATCTTTTGATATTTGGTATGCAACATTGTGGGGTGGATCTGATTTAAGTTTGTTCAAATCGGCTTCCTAGATTCAAATTTGGGCTCACTATAGAAGCTCGAATTCGAACTTAGTGCATTTCAGGCAAATTTCTTAAAAAATCTTCTTCTCCAGATCCAGCTTCAGAATCTTTTCATATTTGGTAAGCAACATTGTGGGGTGGATCTGATTTAAGTTTGTTCAAATCGGCCCCCTGGGTATATATTTGGGCTCCGTATAGGAGCCCAAATTTTAACTTAGTGCATTTCAGGCATATTTCTTAAAAAATCTTCTTCTCCAGATCCAGCAGGCAGAATCTTTTGATATTTGGTATGCAACATTGTGGGGTGGATCTGATTGTGATTCATGAACGTATTTATTTGTAAAGTTGATAGAATCTTAGACAAAATTTGCAGAAAAGATCTACTATAGAAGGGGTGGTATCCAGGGTGAACCGTTTACCCAAATCTAGCAGTACTAATGCATTATTCACACAAATCTCCGTTCAAATTTTATGACCCCTCATTGGAACACACGCATTCAGCTCATTCCAACAAAGGTCATATGCCATGTTTTCGAGACAAAAGAATAAAAATTTTAGTTATTCATGAAATTTTTAGGCAACTGTTGTCTGTTATTCACATTGCTTCATGAAATTTCAGTACTTTTAGAAGTTACCTCAGTAATCAAGGGTTAATTCCCCTTAATTAAATGTCGCCTCTAAAAAACAACCACTTTGCATATCTTACCTTTTTACCAGCATAACTGCCAAAACTTGTCAGCATTCTTCGCAAAAATCGCTATTCAAATTTTAATTTTTGTCTCTTAAACATGCATGTACTTATCGCTTGTAAATACCCCATTGGAATGAGCTTTTTGAGCTCATTCCAATGAGAGGTCGCACACCATGCTTTTTGAGTCAAAAAAGCAATTTTTTAGTTATTCCAGAACTTCGTACGTAAAACACAGCTTTATGACTTCACATTAAAATGAGCTCTCTAAGCTTGTTCCAATCAACATTCACGCACTATGTCTTTCACACAAAAAATAAAATTTTCCATTTATTCAGGAATTTTGTTTGCAAGAACACTCTTAACCCCCCCCCCCCCCTGCCCCTCCCCCCCCCCCCCCCCCCCCCCCCCCACACACACACACAAACACAGACACACACATCTAAAAGTTCGTCAGCAAAAAAACAGTTACTTCAATTTTTAAATGCATTATAGGAACAACTTGCCTAATCAAATTTAAATACTTTTGCATCATTCTGTATCTAGAACAAACCATTTACCATATCTTTACGCAAAATTCTCCAGCATCATTCACAAAAAAACACCATTATTTATATATTCACATTTCTGTCTCAAAAATATACCTGATCTTCCCATACCCCTATTGGAATAAGCTGTTTGAGCTTGTTCCAATGATGATAAAAAAAACTAATATTTTGGAAAATTTGTGAAAATTTTTGTTTTCTTGCATGCAAATATATACATGTAGCACATGGAAGATATCCACAGTTGGGGAGAGATGTCCAAGGCTATCTCTTCACATTCCTTGTTTGTGCTTCATGCTAAACCAGTTTGTCTGCAGAGATAAATTTGCTTTATTAAAAATCATTGGAGATTGGCCACACACCAATGATTTTAAATAAAACTAATTTTAGGTAACAAATGTTGAACTTCAAACAAAATCTATCACTCAACCAGTTAATGTTGATGAGGCATGACATGGTGAAGGTGACCTAAAATACTTCTTAGAGTCACTTTGTCAGGTGAGCGATTAAGGCCACATGGGGCCTCTTGTTTATACTTACCAATCGCCCAGACGGAGATGGCCCTTCCTTGAGTGGGTGCTCATACCTCCCCGCTGAATTATTATGTAGTACTCTCTTTTTCAAAGAATGATGTTGGCACCAATTCCGGTCACTTCCTGACGTCTGCGCATGTGCAGAGAGTAAATGTATGGAGGGCCAGATAGGACTTTTAATTTTCAGGTTTGCAAGCAAATTTTGGGGATTTGTGTTTGGCCCTTGAAACTTTGAGTTAAGCACCAGCTAGTCTGGGCCATTGGTAAGTATAAAAAATTTTCAAAGTACTATGGATTTATAAATTTTTATACTGTACCAAGGACCCAGACTAAGCTGGTGCTAACTCATAAAATTCTAGGGCCAAAGACAAATATTGCCCCCCTCAATCCCCAAAATTTGCATCAGAATCCAAAAAATCAATGTTCTATGTGGTCTTCCATACTTTTATCCACTGCGCATGAGCAGTGTAAAGGAAGTACCGAAATTGGCACCAAATCTTCATTCTTTGTTTGGCCCTGAAACCAGTAACATCTCACTGATATTTGTGCTTATAAATCTCAGTTAACATGATGCCAGGCACAAAATCATGAAAGAAATGGGGGATCTAAGGATGAAATAAGAGGATGAGAGGAAGAATCAGTGGAAGGATGTGTTCAGGGCTGTAACTTATAATTTTTATGCAAAATTATTTCATGTTCCCTAATTTTGGGGCATAGTCCTGATGTTTACATTCTTGTTATGAAATTTCCATGATATGTTCAGTGTTTCTTCTCTCTCTTTCCTTTATACCTTCCTTGCTATTCTCCCATGCTTTTGGCACAATTTTTGTAATTTTTTTTTTTTTTACTGAAATTTCTTGGGAGTTTTTAGCTTGGTAACAGAATGTCTATTCTGTTTTTCCCCATGGTTACATCCTCACCCTAGGGGTGATTAGGAGTTTGGTCATGCATCTACCATCCGATGTACTGCAGTTTCTTCTCTGGAAGCTTCTGTTTTACATCGGATAGTGTTTAAAATTGGTTACTGATTTCGGGCCATATTTTCAGTGCCTGGAGTCTTGTTTGCGGTTTTTATTCACTCTTGTTTACGTTGACAACGGTTACTTCTGACAGTGATTACTTGTCTTCTATTTTTTTTTGACCAGGTCACGCCATCCGCTAGCCAAGGACATGAGGCCTTTCCAGTCGGGACATTCGCATAAGAAGTATGCAGGAATTAGCGTCCCAGGAGCTTCCAGCGGCTAATTTACGTAAGACCGCGGCTCCACAGGCCTCCGTGATGGACTTACTGTCACAGGTAGCTCAACTCATTGCAGCATCCCAGCGCCATCAGAAACTTTTCAGAGCAGGAACTGTCTGAGGAAGCTGGGTTGGTTCGCCCCCCTGCAGAGTCAGTAATGGACGACCGAGATTCTCATGTGGTTCAGTCGGATGGTGAAAAGGAATCAGCAGAGCTGGAATTTTCCCTTTCCGAACAACATAAGGTGGCCGTAGATTTCATTCGGCAACACCTTCCAGAAGTTGTTCCTCCGGACCAAAGTGCTGCGTTACCTGATAAGAGACCGACGACGTTTAGACGACCAGGCAGAAGACTTGAAGTTGTCATTGCCGGTGTCTATGTCATTTCATTCCAGTACGCTGGAGACGACGATCTTGTCTAACAGAATCAGTTTAGATGCATTATCTTACGCAGATCACCTTACCAGAGCGTTATCACTATGTCTCGAAGGAAAAGGATTCCAGGATGTTCAAGGGAGGAGTAAGGCAGGTATTTCGGGGGCGAATACGTCCAAAGGAAGTTCCTATAGAGGATCTAAGAAATCCTCTACGTCTTACTCCAGAGACCGTCGGAGTAGCGACTCAGGTAGGAGTCATATGCTGGTCTAGACAACCGGTCAGACGTCCCTAGGTAGACTGGGCGAGGTGCGGGTCGTGGAGGACGTAGTTTCTCCTCCCACAAGCCTCGAAGGTCCAGGAGGTGATGGTCTAAACCTCTATTGCGGTCCAGTGGATGGAAGGCTGTCGAGATTCTTATCCAATTGGTTGTCAGTTACGGACGAACCATGGGTGTAGGGGGTTATTTCCGAAGGTCTAAAACGGTCCTTCTAGGAAAAAACTCCGTTAACTCGATCTCCACGTTGGACTTGGCTTCCATCAAACCTTCAGAAGAGAGATTCGCTTCTATCAGAAGTCTGGAGAAGAACGCGATACAGGTCGTAGAAAACCAGGAATTTCCAGGTTTCTACAGTCACCTGTTGCTGGTTCCAAAACAAGACGTTTCGTCCAGTTATAGATCTGAAATGGATAAACAAGCTGATCGTGGCTCCAAATTTATATGGAGACGATCCGATCGGTCAGAGCGAGCATTCGAGTGAATGATTATGCTGCGAGCATAGATCTCAAGTATGCGTACTTTCACGTCATGGTACATCCGGCGTTCAGAAAGTATCTTTGCTTCGCTGTTCTATGAGTCATTTATCAGTTCCGAGCTATGTGCTTCGGTCTGAATCTACCGATCTGAGCTTTCACTCGAATAATGAACTCGGTAATGACTCATTTCCGAGCTCATTCATCTGCGGTAACGTCGGCCTACCTGGATGACATTCATCAGAGGTACGGTAACGAGTTAGCGCTTCAGAACGATGTTCAGAGTCTGCTTCATCTGCTCCAACCTCTTGGTTTCATAGTAAACGAAGAGAAGTCAGATTTAGTGCCGTCCAAGTCATTCACCCATCGGGGAATGAGCTTCGAGACGCACAACAATCTCGTTTGTCTACCGTTAACCAGAGCGAAATTAGTCAGTCGTTACACTCGCTTTTGTCTTCACTCAGATGTAGTAAGAGCAAGAGAATTCATGTGACTGATAGGTTTGTGCTGAGCCGCCGCGGATCTCATTCCGATAGGGTGACTACGCACTCGACCACTCCACATATTTTTTACTCAGAATTGGAGTGGAAGATTCATTCGCTTGAAACGAACATCATCTTGTCCAATCAAGTGAAACAAGAGATTCAGACTTGGGCAGATATTCAGTGGTTAACTCAGGGAGTACCACTGCAACTGCCGGATCCGATTTTTACGTTAATGATCGATGCGAGTCAAACAGGTTGGGGCGCAGCTTTGAGCCCAACGGATTCGAGGTGCCAGTGTCTTTGGGATCTGCAGTTCCTAAATAAGCACATAAACATCAAAGAGATGATGTCTATTTGGCTTGTGCTACGTCATTGGTTGAACATTATTCAGAATTCGCATGCTAAAATTCTGTCCGACAATTCGACAGTAGTAGCGTATATTCGGAACCAGGGAGGCACTCATTTCATTCCGTTGTTCAACTTAATGGAAAGAATCCTTCTGTTTGTCCTAGAGCATCAAGTTCTTCTGTCGGATCGTCATATTCCGGGTCGTCTGAACGTTCTAGCAGACTCCCTTTCTCGGAAAGGTCGCATGTTGCCATCAGAATGGACTCTCAACAAACGAGTATTCAATCAGATTTGCTACCAATAGGATTGTCCCATGATAGGTATATTTGCGACACATCTCAACAAGCAGTTGCAGACGTATGTGTCGCCATGCCCAGATCCTCGAGCCTTTGCAGTAGATGCCGTCTTGATCTCTTGGGACGGAATGATAGGATACACGTATCCTCCATCTTCGTTGATTCAACAGATATTGCTAAAATCATGAAATCTCTCTGCAAGATTCTGTTGGTAGCATCTCTGCCACCTCAGAGACCATGGATAAATCTACTCAGGTGTCTGTTGTGGGACATTCTGTGGAAGCTTCCTCCACGGGAGGATCTTCTTTGGCAGAGGAAATCGCACGCTCTGCATCACAACCTGTAAGGTCTCAACCTTCACGTATTTCCGTTGTGCGGTCCTTCTTGCATTTTACAGGATGAGCAGTGGACGCAATTTTTAACTGTAGGAGGACCTCCTCTTCGCTAAATTATGCTGCTAAATGGAAGGTTTTTTCTCTGTGGTGTAGGGATCATTCTGTTGATATTTATGATCCCTCCATTCCAGACATTGCTAATTTTCTGGTCTACATGTTTGAAGAGATCAAACTGCAGCCAATAACTATTAAGGGTTATAGGTCTATGCTATCGGATACCTATGCTCATCATGATAGCTTACTAATGGGATCTAATGTCTCTTTATCTAAGTTAGTGAAAAACTTTTCGATAAATAGACCTAGAACCCTAAGGTTAATTCCTAAGCGGAATTTAGCTTAGGTTCTTCTGAGACTAAAAGAAGCACCATTTGAGCCTCTTGATACAGTGGACTTCAAATACTTATCTTATAAGACAGCTTTTCTCTTGGCCTTCTCTTCTGCAGGAAGAGTTAGTGAGCTTCATGTACTTTCTGTTGATGATTCTCACTATCATAGTCGTAGTGTTTGTAATACTATTACTTTGACTACTAATGTTGGATTTTTGGCTAAGAACTAGGCTCCTAATAAGTACCCTGAACCTATTGTAATTAAGGCTCTTCCCTCTTCAGATGGTCATAGGCCTTTCCTCTATCCAGTTAGAGCTATGCGTATTTACAAACGTAGATCTGAGTTTATCAGAAAGGGACATAAGCGTTTCTTTCTGTTTCTGCTGCCTAATAGAAAGGACATTACGGTCCATTCTATTGCAAGGTGGATTCAGTTAACTATCCGTACTGGTTATGAAAAATTATCTTCATCTCAGCAGTCTGTGCTTAAGATTTCGGTGCATGAAGTAAGAGTGTTGTCTTCATCTTGGACTTATGCTAATAGTGTTGCTATTACCGTTTTGATGAAGGCTGCATATTGATCTTAGCCTTCACATTCACAAATTTTTATCTCAGAAATATTGAGTCCATTTCTGGCGATCTGCATTGTTTAGGTCCGTTATCTGTTGCTCAGAATGTCGTCCGCTAAACATTTGCAACTATAGTTATGCAGGCTTGCTGTTCCGGCAGTGACTCTGTCCTGCTGTCCTCTTCGCTCTGGGGTGATTGACCCAGAGCAAGGGGAAGGGGTGGGGGATGGTGTTCCCTTATATCACCTGCTTTATAGTGAAAAGCAAGGGAATACCTCCTCTGGAGTCAGTAATTCCGAGTAGGTGCCAGAATGGTTTTAAAGTGTAAAGCTAATGTCTATCTCATTTATGTAATATTTTTAAAGTGTAGCTCGGTGTGAAGCATTTGTATATGTTACGTGTCATACGAGTGTTAATATACAATCCTCAGACACTTTCAAATGAGTATAAAGAGTCTCATTCTCTGGACTCTCTGGACTATCTTTATTTATTGGCTTTCCTTTAAAAATTAGTATAATGGGTTATACTGGATGTTAATAGAGATCATTGATGTTATTGTGCTCAATTACGGAAGGGTATTGTGTCTTTCTTTTTTGATATAAACAAGAAAGAAACATGTAAAGCCTGTTCTCCTTTTCTCCTTGAGGGGATAATTCTCTTTACATGTAATTGAGTATATTGGATTTTCCTTTATGTCCAAGGCCCTCCAGCCTTTTTTCTACTCAGCTAAGTCTGGGTCATTGGTACAGTATAAAAATGTTAAAAAATTTATAGTAATTTATATATTTTTTTATACCTACCAATGACCCAGACGGGGATGGCCCTCCCATGAGTTGGGAACTCATACCTCCCCGCTGTTTACATAACGCTTACCAGGCACTGGTTGTAAGAATGAAGATTTGGCGCCAATAACGGTACTTTCTTGACACTGCGCATGCGCAGTGGAAAAAAGTATGGAGGACCACATAGGACATTGATTTTTTGGATTCTGATGCAAATTTTGGGATTGGGGGGGGCAAAATTTGTGTTTGGCCCTAGAATTTTAAGAGTTAGCACCGGCTAAGTCTGGGTCATTGGTAAGTATCAAAAATATATAAATTAGTATAAATTTTTTAACTTTTCAGTGTTTGACGGGTTTGTTGATGAATTTTGAAATATTAAATTAAATTCTCCTCTCAGATTTCTTTCTTTAGAAATTTGACTTCTCTCTGAAGAGCTCTCAACTTCTCCTTTTT
Source organism: Pictodentalium vernedei (assembly GCA_031216915.1). Lineage (NCBI taxonomy): Eukaryota > Metazoa > Mollusca > Scaphopoda > Dentaliida > Dentaliidae > Pictodentalium > Pictodentalium vernedei. The sequence goes on along the minus strand of CM062293.1, from coordinate 299,926,068 downwards.
TGGAGAGAGAAAAGTCAATTCTAAAATTTACCCCTAGGCTGGCCTCTGACACGATGACAGTTGAACATATTTGCAGTTCACTATTATTTTCATTAAAACACCCCATCAATTCAACTTGAAAATAAAAAATTAACTCTTTCACTACTGCTGTTGTCAAGTGGCTTGTTCCATCCATGCACATGCACACAACTACTGCTTCAGGGCTGGAAATATGTCCATTAGCTGAGAAGAGTGGTGAGCGCTGAGTAACCTGGGTGACTCAACACGCTGTAGGAGCCTTGTGACTTGGATGACAAATACAGACACATTGTATGTGTACATTTCCCTCTAAAATGTGGATTTCTACAATATATTTTGAAAAAACGAAAACTGAGTTTTTGTACAAAACTGAAACCGAACCGAAATGCAAATTTCAAAACAGCCCAGCCCTAGTTCATAATTGCCTATAAATTCTGTAACATGGCATGCTTTCGGGTGAGGGTTTTCCTGATTTGAAATATTTCTGAGATCTGCTTGGTAAATTTGGTGTATGGTTCTGACCAGTGTTTTCCATTTTGTTGAGTAAAGAGCTGACTTCGAGAAATATCACTTGAATTTCTCACAGTTGTATATCAGTTCTGCTGTTGTACATCTATTATGAGCATTTAAATTATTTTATCTTGTTTGACAGAGCTCCATGAAACTTTTTCTGTTTTTAGATTGTCCGGATCCAAATTTTAATGAAAACCATACCGTGATTGCCAAAGAACCCATATCCAGTGGCTATCCATATGGAGTTGTAGTACAGATAAGTTGTCAAAATGGGAACTATTTTGCTTATGAAGATTTGAAAAATGCCAGTCCACTTGAATTTGACAGCATCAGTTCAGTGTCCATGGAGTGTTTATCTAGTGGGAAATGGAATATCTCCAGAATTCCTCACTGTTCATGTATGTATCAATTATTTGCTTTGATCATGATGCTATTAATATTCCCATTGAACTATTATTTTTTTCTGTTATCAATCAATATCCCAGAAAATTGAATTGTTCTCTGTCCTGGAAATCAATAGCCATTTAGTAGCTGTTTTTTTACGAGTCAATGATTCCATTATTTTTATTACACTTCAAAAGTTTAACCCTTTACCCAACGTAATGGCCAATACCGGCCAGCACTATTCTAAAAAATTGCCAATTAATTTTCATTATTTTTTGTCTCGAAAACATAGGTTATGACCCCATGTTGGAATGAGCTTGTTGAGCTCGTTCCAATGAGGGGTCATAACCTATGTTTTTGAGACAAAAAATGAAAAAAATTAGTTATGCAAGAATTTTTTTTTGCAAATGTCTTCTGCTTTTCCTGTTAGGTAAAGGGTTAAAAGAAAAGGCTTTATTCCATGTAGATTTTTGTAAGACTCAAAATAAAACAGGACAAGAAGGTTTTATTGCCAAGTTTTTCAATGATGGGGGGGGGGGGGGGGGGGGGGGGTGGTTCCTGATAAACAAGTTTTTCTTTTCAGTTGCCTTATTGGTGAAAAACATATGGAGCACATGCTGATTTTCAAATATTGGACTTCAGGGTCCAATTCAGAGGTCCATTGGCTGTTACTTCACTTTTTCTTTTTAAAAAATTATTAAGTCATCAGTTTAACTCTTAACCAGCTGGGTATTTTAAAAATATTTTTTTCAGCATATCTAGTCATAGCTGCTTTGAAGCAACAATGACTAGATTTGATGAAAAAGTGGGCACAGGGAGTTCTCCGGCTTTCTTCACCCATAAAACTGTTCGACACAAGGTGACCCTGACTGTTGAAAGTGTCGATAAACCTAAATAAAAGAAAAGAATTTGATGAAAAACTCATTTAAATTTATCTCAAGGAATCATTGGTGAAATCTTCAAATCAGTTTATAGGGGAGAAATTGATTAAATGTGTCCAAATTATACTTATTTCAGTGGCAAGAGAAATTCTGTCCTCAGCAGGCATATCCACAGCACCATTAAACTTTTACCCAATGCACAGGATATCATAATTTAATATTTTAAATATTGGTTTTTCAATTTTTAGCTCAACTTTGATGTAAGTGAAATTTGAGCTTAAGCCATGGCCAGTCGTCCATCTGTCCATCAACAATTCAATACGGCTTGGGCTAGAACTGATCTTTACGAAACTTCTTGGGTACTTTTGTTATGACCGTGGGACGAGAACGAGTGTTTTGGGGTTCGATCCGAAATTCAAGTTGGCTGCTGGCAGCCATTTTGTACAAACTTAGGTGCAATCAGATCTTTGCGCAGAACTTCCATATGAAAGCTCTGATTTGAATAATGTTTTGAATGAATGTTTAGTACCATGGGATACATCACATATAATACAGGTTTTTTTCTCGTGCGTAAATTATGCAAATTAGACTAACTTTTATGTATTTAGTGTTACTTTCAGCACTGTAAGTGCAAATGCCAATACGGCTTGGGCTAGAGGCCGTATTTTTGAACCGATCTTTACGAAACTTCTTGGGTACCTTTGGTATCACCGTGGGATGAGAACGAGTGTTTTGGGGTCCGGTCCGAAATTCAAGATGGCCGATGGCAGCCATTTTGTACAAAATTAGGTGCAATCAGATTTTTGCGCAGAACTTCCATATGAAAGCGTTGATTTGAATAATTTTATGTGTGAATGTTTAGTACCATGGGATGCATCACATATAATATGGTTTTTTTTCTTGTGCAGAAATTATGCAAATTAGATGAACTTTGATTTTTTCAGTGCTACTAACACACAGTAAGTACACATGTCAATACTGCTCGGGCTAGAGTCTGTATTTATGAACCGATCTTCACGAAACATCTTGGGTACCTTTGTTATCACCTTGGGGAGGGAACGAGTGTTTCTGGGTGCGGTCCAAAATTCAAGATGGCTACCAGTGGCGATTTTGTACCGAAATTAGGTCTAATCAGTTTTTTGTACACAACTTCTATACGGCTCAGGCTAGAGGCCGTATTTATGGACTGATCTTTACGAAACTTCTTGGGTACCTTTGTTATCACTGTGGGATGAGAACGAGTGTTTTGGGGTGTGGTTCGTCCAAAATTTAACCAGCAGCCATTTTGTACCAAAATTGGTGCAATCAATCAGTTTTTAGCTCACCAAAGGGAGCTTAACTTATCACTTGCCGTCCGTCGTCCGTTGTGAACTTTACATTATCGACTACTCCTCCCAAACTACTGGATCAAATTGAACCAAATTTGGTGTGCATGTTCCCTATCATATGTCAATTCAAACTTGTACAAATAAACTTGCCGCACCCACAGGGGGCACCACAAGGGGCATAACTCTGATAGTACCCATGAATTTCTTTCCAAAATCCAAAAAAATCTTCTTCTTCAGATCCACCAGGCAGAATTCTTTCCAATTTGGTATACATCATCTCTAGGGGGGGGTCAGATTCAAGTTTGTTCAAATTGGCTCCCTGGATTCATATTTGGGCCCACTATAGAAGCCCGAATTTGAACTTAGTGCATTTCAGGCAAATTTCTTGAAAAATCTTTTTCTCCAGATCCAGCAGGCAGAATCTTTTAATATTTAGTATGCAACATTGTGGGCTGGATCTGATTCAAGTTTATACAAATCGGCCCCCTGGGTTCATATTTTGGCTCAGTTTTGGAGTTCGAATTTCAACTTAGTGCATTTCAGGCAAATATCTTAAAAAATCTTCTTCTCCAGATCCAGCAGGCAGAATCTTTTGATATTAGGTATGCAACATTGTGGGGTGGATCTGATTCAGGTTTGTTGAAATCGGCCCCCTGGATTCATATTTGGACTCACTATAGAAGCCCGAATTTGAACTTAGTGCATTTCAGGCAAATTTCTTGAAAAATCTTTTTCTCCAGATCCAGCAGGCAGAATCTTTTAATATTTAGTATGCAACATTGTGGGCTGGATCTGATTCAAGTTTATACAAATCGGCCCCCTGGGTTTATATTTCGGCTCAGTATAGGAGCTCGAATTTCAACTTAGTGCATTTCAGGCAAATTTCTTAAAAAATCTTCTTCTCCAGATCCAGCAGGCAGAATCTTTTGATATTTGGTATGCAACATTGTGGGGTGGACCTGATTCAAGTTTGTTCAAATCGGCCCCCTGGGTTTATATTTGGGCTCAGTATAGGAGCCCAAATTTAAACTTAGTGCATTTCAGGCAAATTTCGTAAAAAATCTTCTTCTCCAGATCTAGCAGGCAGAATCTTTTCATATTTGGTATGCAACATTGTGGGGTGGATCTGATGCAAATTTCTTCAAATCGGCTCTCTAGATTCATATTTGGGCTCACTATAGAAGCTTGAATTCGAACTTAGTGCATTTCAGGCAAATTTCTTAAATAATCTTCTTCTCCAGATCCAGCAGGCAGAATCTTTTCATATTTGGTAAGCAACATTGTGGGGTGGATCTGATTCAAGTTTGTTCAAATCGGCCCCCTGGATTCATATTTGGGCTCACTATAGAAGCCCGAATTCGAACTTAGTGCATTTCAGGCAAATTTCTTAAAAAATCTTCTTCTCCAGATCCAGCAGGCAGAATCTTTTGATATTTGGTATGCAACATTGTGGGGTGGATCTGATTCAAGTTTGTTCAAATCGGCTTCCTAGATTCATATTTGGGCTCACTATAGAAGCTCGAATTCGAACTTAGTGCATTTCAGGCAAATTTCTTCAAAAATCTTCTCCAGATCGAGCAGGCAGAATCTTTTCATATTTGGTATGCAACATTGTGGGGTGGATCTGATTCAAGTTTGTTCAAATCGGCCCCCTGGATTCATATTTGGGCTCACTATAGAAGCCCGAATTCGAACTTAGTGCATTTCAGGCAAATTTCTTCAAAAATCTTCTTCTCCAGCTCGAACAGGCAGAATCTTTTCATATTTGGTATGCAACATTGTGGGTGAATCTGATTCAAGTTTGTTCAAATCGGCCCCCTGGATTCATATTTGGGCTTACTATAGAAGCCCGAATTAGAACTTTGTGCATTTCAGGCAAATTTATTAAAAAATCTTCTTCTCCAGATCCAGCAGGCAGAATGTATTGATATTTGGTATGCAACATTGTGGGGTGGATCTGATTCAAGTTTGTTCAAATCGGCTTCCTAGATTCATATTTGGGCTCACTATAGAAGCTCCAATTTGAACTTAGTGCATTTCAGGCAAATTTCTTAAAAAATCTTCTTCTCCCGATCCAGCAGGCAGAATCTTTTGATATTTGGTATGCAACATTGTGGGATGGATCTGATTCAAGTTTTTTTCAAATTGGCCCCCTGGGCTTATATTTGGGCTCAGTATAGGAGCCCAAATTTGAACTTAGTGCATTTCAGGCAAATTTCTTAAAAAATCTTCTTATCTTTTCATATTTGGTATGCAACATTGTGGGGTGGATCTGATGCAAATTTGTTCAAATCGGCTCCCTAGATTCATATTTGGGCTCACTATAGAAGCTCGAATTCGAACCTAGTGCATTTCAGGCAAATTTCTTAAAAATCTTCTTCTCCAGATCCAGCAGGCAGAATCTTTTCATATTTGGTATGCGACATTGTGGGGTGGATCTGATTCAGATTTGTTCAAATCGGCTCCCTAGATTCATATTTGGGCTCACTATAGAAGTTCGAATTCGAACTTAGTGCATTTCAGGCAAATTTCTTAAAAAATCTTCTTCTCCAGATCCAGCAGGCAGAATCTTTTCTTATTTGGTATGCAACATTGTGGGGTGGATCTGATTCAAGTTTGTTCAAATCGGCCCCCTGGGTTTATATTTGGGCTCAGTTTAGGAGCCCAAATTTGAACTTAGTGCATTTCAGGCAAATTTCTTAAAAAATATTCTTCTCCAGATCCAGCAGGCAGAATCTTTTGATATTTGGTATGCAACATTGTGGGGTAGATCTGATTCAAATTTGTTCAAATCGGCTCCCTAGATTCATATTTGGGTTCACTATAGAAGCTCGATTTCGAACTTGGTGCATTTCAGGTAAATTTCTTCAAAAATCTTCTTCTCCAGATCCAGCAGGCAGAATATTTTGATATTTGGTATGCAACATTGTGGGGTGGATCTGATTCAAGTTTGTTCAAATCGGCCCCTGGATTCATATTTGGGCTCACTATAGAAGCTCGAATTCGAACTTAGTGCATTTCAGGCAAATTTCTTCAAAAATCTTCTTCTCCAGATCCAGCAGGCAGAATATTTTGATATTTGGTATGCAACATTGTGGGGTGGATCCGATTCAAGTTTGTTCAAATCGGCCCCTGGATTCATATTTGGGCTCACTATAGAAGCCCGAATTCGAACTTAGTGCATATCAGGCAAATTTCTTGAAAAATCTTCTTCTCCAGATCCAGCAGGCAGAATCTTTTGATATTTGGTATGCAACATTGTGGGGTGAATCTGATTCAAGTTTGTTCAAATCGGCCCCCTGGGTTTATATTTGGGCTCAGTATAGGAGCCCAAATTTGAACTTAATGCATTTCAGGCAAATTTCTTTGAAAATCTTCTTCTCAAGATCAAGCAGGCAGAATCTTTTGATATTGGGTATGCACCATGCTTAGGGGGGTGAGATTCAAGTTTGTTCAAGCCAAGTCCCTGGGTTCATATTTGGGCTCAATGTGGTAGCCTGAATTATAACTTAGTTCAAAATGAGGAATTTTCTTTAAAAATCTTCTTCAGATCCAGCAGTCGGAATGTTTTGATATTTGGTATGCAGCATCCTTAGGGGGGGTGAAATCTAAGTTTGTTTAAGCCATGTCCCTAGGTCCATATTTGGACTCTCTGTGGGAGCCCAAATGATAACTTAGTTCAAAATGAGGAATTTTCTTTAAAAATCTTCTTCAGATCCATCAGTCGGAATGTTTTGATATTTGGTCTGCAGCATCCTTAGGGGGTGAGATTTAAGTTTCTTCAAGCCATGTCCCTAGGTCCATATTTGGACTCACTGTGGGAGCTCGAATTGTAACTTAGTTCAAAATGAGGAATTTTCTTTAAAAGTCTTCTTCTTCAGATCCAGCAGTCGGAATGTTTTGATATTTGGTGTGCAGCATTCTTAGGGGGGTGAGATTCAAGTTTGTTAAAGCCAAGTCCCTGGGTTCATATATGGGCTAAGCTTTTCTTAGGAGGAGCAGATGCAACTTGTTGAAATCAATTCTCTGGGTTGATATTTAGTCTACCATGTCAGGTGAGCGCCCTCATGCCCCTTGGGGCCTCTTGTTTTTATAACTGTGCAGTGCACAGGGTTAGTCACAGTTTCAGGTAAAAAAAAATTCATTATTAACTAACTCTGTGAAATGTAAAACCTTAGTGTAAATCTCATCTATATCAACTCTTCACGCAATGTAATTGCCAAACCAACCAATAATATTCTCAAGAAGCATTTAAACTCAGTTTATGGCCGCTCATTGAAATCAATTGTGAAAAGTTTTTTGTTGTTGTAAATTCCAAAAATGAAATCATAATCTATTTTCAATCAATAGCTTGTTTTGAATGTGTTATCTCTAGCTCCTTGGAACCTTTCAAAATATACCAGGAATGTCCTGGAAACACCTTGAATTGATTACTCGGTCAATTACAGAAAATCTGGGTAAGTTTATTGTAATCAGGGAAACATTTTTAATATCTGGATGTTATGCCATCTGTGCTGAGCTAATAAAGATTTGTCAGAATTGGAATTAGACCTTCAAGAGATGAAGCAAAAAACCCAGGGCTGTATTAATGAGAAGGGGTTTTGTGATGTAATGTTATATTTTATATTTAAGAAAAAATGATTTTTAACTGCCTTTATTTACTATAACAATCCACTAATAGTTATGTTTTTTTTTCATTTTAGTTCGGTTCTGTGGTGTAGCACCAGTAGTAACCAATGGATTTGTGATAGAATCTACAGGCGTTACTTATGGATCACAAGTGACCTATAAATGTAACAATGGTTTCAAATTAACACCAAAGAATACAATTGATTGTCAAGCTGATGGCACATGGGAACCAAAACCAAAGTGTGATGGTGTGTATTACTTAAAATATTTTTATTGCAATACAGTAGGGAGTGTGGTAGCTCAATGGTTATGGCAATGGATTTCAAACTGAAAGGTCCACGGTTCGATCTTCACTAGGAGTGACTGAGTTGTGTTCTTGCACAAAGCATGTGGGGGCAAGTTGCATGCCCATATGGGTGCACGGTGGCAGTGTGTAGTACAAGGGGGACTGCATGTTGATGGTGCACTGTTCTTAGCCAATTCTACCCTGCTGTTTGGAGTTAATACGTTGGGGGTCTGACAGTTGCTCCCCACTGCTTGGTGGTTCTCTCCATGTACTCTGGCTTTCTTCACTCATAAAACTGTCTGACACGAGGTGATCCTGGCTGTTGAAAGTGTCATTAAACCCCAATAAATAAATAAATTACAATACAATGCAATTTTATTGATTAAATAGTCAAATTTTATTGATTAAATTGCAATACAGTACAATTATATTGATTAAATAGTCGAATTGCCAGCAACAGAATATTTATTTAACCTCTTTTCTTAAAAATCCTCCAAAGCTGACAAATGTTATTCACAAAAAATCATCATTCAGATGTTTGTTATTAATTTTTTGCTTCACAAAGGAATAGAAATGTTATGCATATTGTAATACTATTAGAAATATTCAAATTGAATGGGCATTTAGAGCCCTTGCCTTGATTGTATAACTTAACAAGATGTCTTCAGTTTTACCCTTTACATAATGACTTGCAGATGTAACTTGCAAAAAATCTTGAATAAGACCTAAGAAAGTTAAGAATCTGATTCTCGGGCCCTCCTGCATGGTCATTTGGCTGCTGCATGCTCTCTGTTTATAACCAATGCAAACTTTAAAAAATTGAAAATTAAATGGTTCATGTCTGATATTTTACCTAAGTTAAGAAAATTGATAAATTTGTCTATTGAGTGCAACAAGGCTTTGCAATACTTTAGCATTGCAAAGCCGCCTTGCACTCAAGGGGCAAAATACACCACCACCCATGCTATACTGTAGATTATGATGCCTAAAACTTAAAACAAACCAAGAATATGAACTTTTGATGGCTAAAAAATAATTACAAAAATAAAATATAAAATGCATTGTTTTTTCTTCACATGAAGATCTAGCTTTGCATCAGGTATCAGTTAATTATTTACTGACTTGGGCCTTTGGTGTACCTTTTGTCTAGTTTCCGGTTTTTCTATCTTGACGTTGTTTACTTTTAACAATGCCCTTAGCATTAGTAATATTCAGGGTTTTATTTCATCACAATTATATTAGGATACATTTATTACTATTCCGGTAGTGTAGCTTTAATATTTTGGTGTTGTCCACACTTAGGCTCTATCGGGATGCCCAAGGTAACTTAGACATTCTCAAAAAAAAAAATTCAGAAAAAATTCGTTTTAATTTATTTCGAAATTATTTTTGATTGTCTTTGTCATGTATCCTTATATTGTATGATTATATGTTAGATGATAGGAGTGCAGTAAACTTGTTTGATTATAATTATTTATGAATTTCTGCTGTCTGTGTAGGGTGTAATAGTCTACAACGGATTTACATGCTTGTTGCCTTGCCTTGCCTGTAGTCACTGCACTCCTACTGATTCTGGTCCTATTTGTGTGGTCAGGATCAACTCATTAGGACACTAACATTGGAAGCGGGTGTCACGCTATGTATTCGCGGTGAAGTTCCGATGTCGGTGATGGTATTTTGACACCCATCCAGAATGTGCTGCCATTGTCGTGCTCTGAGGTGTAATTAGAGCTAGCTGCTAAGGTGCTCTTGAATATAAGGAATAAGGGCTCTTATTCTGGGAGCTAGCTTGACCGGTCAGGTGGTTACCCGTATGTGGGAACCGTAATACCGGTTATGTCCGTTGTGGTCAAGGAGAGTGTAGATTTAGGTAGAGCGAGCATCTTTTAATCAAAAGCTCATCCAGCGACGAAGGCAAAATAAGGAGAAGAAGTCTGCAAGTTTCTCTTCGGAAGCTCGTGAGCGGGAGAGCCTTCTCTAACCCAGTAATAGTCGGGGTTGACTATTGCTACCCGACTATAGATGTTCATGCAGCTGAGCGAAGATGCTCCAGTCTTTATCCTTGAAGAAAGAAGATAAAAGAAGATAAGGAAGAAGGAAAAGAAAGTCGGTCCATCCAGTAGCTAGTGATTCAAGGCTTGATTCATCTGGATGTTTGACGAAGAGATCGGCAGCCAGATCTCCATCCCAAGAGCAACATGCGGTGGGAAATAAGCTGCTGTTCCACAAGCCTCCATAACGGACAATTTGCGCAGCTTATCGCAGCATAAAAACCCAAGAAGGGCCACCTGTCAGCAGAACTGTAGTGAGCCGTCGGACGGTGCTGGGTCAGTCAGGTCAATTGTGCATGTGTAGAAGAAGTCGGAAGTTTCTCCATGGGACGCTCGGCTAGATCTGGGGTCAGATCACCGATTGGAGAACCCTCTCCGTCCCGTTAAAAGTCGGGGTCGACTGTATCCATTAACTTGTGAGAAACCATATTGAGTCGGAACACACATCGGAATGTTCTTTCCACACTGCGGCTGGCGCCAGTGGCAGTTATGGCTTCTTCTACTTACATGGAAGCGCACAAAAGAGGAGTAGCCTAGAAGTTTCTAAACGGAATACTCGGTGAGATCTGGGGACAGATCGCGAGTGCAGAGTGTTTTTCTTCCCGTTAACAGTCGGAGATGACTGTTTTGTGTTGTAAGAAACTTCAATGAGTATGAGCATCCGTCTTATGTGACGAGTCTGGATGCTTCTTCAGCCAGGGTCGGCTGCAGTTACGGTTTCCTCTTCTTCCATGGATATGCACGATAAGGTATAGATGCCTACATGTTTCTAATGGAATGCTCGACAAGGTCTGGAGCGGACCCCAAGCTGGAGAACCCTCTCCTTTCCGTCAGCAGTCGGGGTCGACTGTTTTTGGTTCGAGAAACTTGAGAGAGTTGGGAAGCATGTTCACGCTTGCAGTTTAGGACACTCCTTCCACACTGCAGCCAGATCCAGTTGCAGTTATGTCATCTTCCCCTGCTTCATTAATGAAGCTCGTTGACTGCAGACTAACTCTCTGACTTCACATGTTCGGGTCGATAGCTAGTCATTCCAGGCATTTTTATATGGGGCATGTGTCGAGGATCTGGGGCCAGATCTCTGTCCTGTTAGCAACTTATGGTAACAAGTGGATTATCATTGCTCTGCTAGCCTCAGTCACGGACTGGCTGCCGCAGATTGCTCTGCGTATCACTGCATTCCAGTAGTTGCAGGTGACAGGCTCCAATGGTGAGCTGTCGGACGGTGCTGCGTTTGCCCAGTCATCTGTTCAGTCGGATGGAGTTGACCATATTTTCAGATGGAACATTTGGATGGTGAGAGGGCTACAGAGGGTAAGTCTCCATCCCTCTCAGAAGGGCAATTTAAGACTATGAAATTTTAGTCTTAAGCTCTTAGAATATTGCTCCATCCGAATATAAGTCTGCATTTGCTGGGCAAAAAACAGCTTATTATACCGGGCGATGGAAAGACGAAGATCTTTTATCCCCGGACCTTTTGACTCAGGTTATGAGGGGCTTTTGTCCCGATTAACGATGTCTTCCTTGCCTTAGCAATAGTATAAGAAATGCTATGCCCTATTCTTTATGAATAAAGATTCCATAGTGCATAGTTAGGCTGAGACAGCTGTCTTGTTTGGAATAGAGCCGTTAGAGGGAATAAGTACGTCTTTTCCTTCTCGGTGTTGTTTTTCTTGGCGTCAGGGTATTTAGTGCTGTTGTGGACTCCATAGTAGCCTTATGTATTGTTACAGCAGTCTTTTCTTATACATTAGCGGCTAGTGTTGTAAGTCTACATTTAGTAAGCTGTCAAAGGCCGCAAGTGACACAGATATGTCTTCATGCAGACGAAGACTCATAACTGCGTAGCTGCCTTGAAACTACTGGCTCTTTGGGAATTATGGCTGTTAGAATAGTGGCTCATCTTTCCCTACCTTGTGCAACGATGGTTGTAAGTCTCTGTTTAGTGAGCTTTCAAGGTCGCAAGTTACACTGAGATATCTGTTTTCACAGAGATTAAGACTTCTAAGCTACATTAGCTAGGCTCTGACTGCTGTCTTTTGGGAATAAAACCGCTAAAGGAAGAGTGCTTTTGGTTTGTTTGCCTAGGTTGACTTGAGTCTTATTGTTTATACCACAGTAGCCTAGCTAGAATCATGAGCAATGTTTTTCAGTAATTATGCAATGACATAACTGAAATAATTATTTCTTGAGACTACGATCTCTTTGGGAATTTAGGGCTGTTACAATAGCGGCTCTTCATTCCCTACCTTGCATGATGATAGTTGTCAGTCTCTGTTCAGTAAGCTTTCAAGGTCACAACTTACACAGATATATCTGTCTTCATGGAGATGAAGACTTATAACCTATGGCTGGTGTTGTAAGTCTCCTTAGTGAGCTTCTAATGCTGCAGTTATCAGCCCTTTTATTGTCTTTATGAATAGGAAGACCTTTAGCTGCTTCAGCTAGGTTGAGTTCATTGTCCTATCGGACAGGATGCCGTTATGTTAGAGGAGGTTATTCTCTTCCTACTGGTATGGTTTGGTGTTAGTTACATTGTATATGAGGCGATAAGCCCTATTGATGATGCCTTATTTAGTGTAATTACTAAGCGTTTCTTCATGCCTATACTTCCTGAGATCAAATCGAACGTAAGGAGTTCATCTAGGTTTTTATGGTCGGGTGTCAGATCATTGTTTTTGTCTCCCTTTTCATTTCTATCCAATTTATTTCTGTGGATTATATTTCCACCTTAGAGACTGGATATTATGTCTATATGATGTATTATTTGTTCATCACGTACCTCTCCATCCTTAGTGGCATTATGGAGTTGGTCAGACATGAGAGAGCTCTGCAGTTCCTATACTATTTGATAACAAACTTGAGCGATTCAAGTAATGCGGGTGAGGAGGGTTTGATAGGAATTATTCGTAGAACACCCCCACCCCACCAATGTGTTAAGAGGCGATTACAGGGCAGGACGTGGTTGTCTTCCTGTAAGCCTCGAATGCATTCAAGTATATGCATGCCTTTCATGGCTCCTCGATTTGCGGCTGGGTAGTGTTCTAACAGAGACCTCATGGGCAGATCCACTATTTATTTAGTTTGTTTCCCATGGTTGTTCGTTTATAAATCCTATGCGCACATATGATTCCTTATCAATAACATTGCTAGCCTTTGTGTACCTGTGTGGCTGACATGGCGGTCATCTGGGTGACGTTCTCCAATGTGGCAATTGGTCCACTCTGAAAAGTTTCGCTAAGAGCGGTCTGGCCTTTTTTTTTACGATGTATGAGTTGATTACTCAGTTTACTGCATAATAACGTTGTATTATTCATTCAGTTTCCTGGTTACACTTGTATCACTCAGACATACCGTGGATACAGGCTGTATTCAGATGAGTACATGCGGAATTTCATTGCTTGCATGCATAATATGTGCATTTATTAGGCAGATGAATTATTGAACAGATTATATGAATTCTTGCTCTGCTTATAGAGCACATGAAAATTTTGGGGCTATTTGGATCAGTTATGGAACTTCCAATAGGCCGTCTATGCATACGTTCTCAATTTTGGCATCATTATTCGGAGTAGTATATTCTTTCTCTGAACAGTCATTGGTTGTTACAGACCTAGGAAACAATGAATTATTATTAACTCGTCCAATGTTCTAAATCCAGGTTTTTACCAGTGATGGTACACATTCTCGTGTATTCGCATGGTTATTGGAGTTTTATTATTGGAATTAATTGTACACCTGAATGGGGTCGCCTGTTGGTTGCCTTAGAGAGCGTGTTTGCTCTACAAATACTTTCCATTGGGATTCAATTGGACAAGTGTATGGTTGTACACATTATATCACCGGTTTTGGACCTATCTACGTATTCTGACTTCAGTATAAGTTAGAAGCGTGCGCTGTTGATAACCGGGATCGCCACGATAGTCTTAACTTCTGAAATGGCGTTAAGCATCAATAATTAATAACTGGGTGCCTCTTGGGCAAATATATATTGATTATTTGTTATCGCTTTTTTCTGATTCCAGAGCGCTTCCCTCTTTGTTTTGAAGAATATTCCTTCAAAAAAAGGGGTGGGGGGGGGGGGGTGTGTGATTTTTCTTCATCTTTTTCAGCTTAATAAGTATGTAACTATGAGTGAAGCTGTTTTGTCTGTAGATTATTACTGATCCTAGATACAGCTTGTTATTATTTATATATGGCGTGTGTTTGTGGGGGTTAGTCTCTCACTCTTGAATACGCCATCCTGATTTATGGGGCTTAGTCCGGACTAGCCTTAAAATTGGGGGCTTGTTACACCCAATTAGCATAATCATTCATGCTAAGATTACGGAATTGGATATGGCTCCTTATTTATGATATGTCTTCTCTATTATTGTATAGAGAGACATACATGTAATTCCTTTTAAATTTAATCTCCTTTTCACCTTAGAATACAGGTTTAGGAGCTGTTTTTGGTCTGCTAATTCTTAAGTCCTAGGCCCTCAGCCTTTTTACGATTCAGCTAAGTCTGGGCCATTGGTGATTAGTATAGAAATATGATAAATATAAAGTAATTTGTATATTTTTTATACTTACCAATGGCCCAGATGGGGATGGCCCTCCCATGAGTGGGCACTCATACCTCCCCGCTGAGTTATTATTTTAGAAGGCTTGTCTACAAAGAATGATGTTGGTGCCAATTCCGGTCTCTTCCTGAGTACTGCGCATGCGCAGATAGTAAAAGTATGGAGGGCCAGATAGGACTTTTAATTTTCGGTATTATATGCAAATTTTTGGGATTGGGGGGTTCAAAATTTGTGTTTGGCCCTTGATAATATTGAGTTTGCAACAGCTAAGTCTGGGCCATTGGTAAGTATAAAAAAATATACCAATTACTTTAAATTTATCATTTTCTGGCTTGGTCCCCATCATATAATGAAATTTACAAAACTAGATGAGTAATTTAGATCGGACTGAGCCTTTTTTTTTTCTAATTTACTGAACATGTTTCTTAAATTTTGCTATGAATAGGGAATGGCTTGAAGATTCTGTGTATTACTTGATCCCAAAACAGGTAAATGGATCAAGAAACAAAACACTCATCTAAAAAACCTCAACATCTATGTTAACTCTACCTGCTGATATTCCTGCCCTGGTCACCAAATTTTTTGTCACCAGAATAAGTAAGAGTTGGGCATTTTTAATTGAATTTACCTCCTGTAAATTAAATAAAGGTTTTGACCAATAATTTCTAGAGTTAAATTTCTAAAACATTTTCATCATTATCATTTTGATAAAAATATTTTTAAAAATACTCAGCAGGATAAGAGTTAAAAACAATGCATTGTTTGTTTGTTCAGAGTGGTCTCTCTATATTATTAACAGCCAGTAATGCAGACATTCTGAAGCATTCAAATCTTATGGAAACAAAGGGTTAAGTCCTTGCATGCTGCTGTCGAGTACTTCTGACTAGGACACAAAATCTCTTTCCACTGAAATAGTATAATTTGGGGACATTCAACCAAATCCCCCCCACCCCAGCCCCCAGCCTTGAGTTACACTTTGATAAATTTTTCATCATATCTAGTCATGGATACTTTATAGGAGCCATGACAAGATTTCAGGAAAAATATTTTGAAGATACTCGTTAGGTTATGTAGTAAAACACTTCAAATGATCTCATTTGGTATGTTTTGGTTTGACTCCTCATCGCCTCTGTCATTGTGAACAATAAACATTTTAAGCCTTTATCTAACATGAAAAGCAGCCAACACTTGCAAGAAAAATTCTCGACTAAATAATTTTTTTCATTTCAAAAACATCGGTTATGACCCCTCAGGGGCCATAACCTATGTTTTTGAGACAAAAAAAAATAGTGAAAATTAATTGGCGATTTTTTAGAATAGCGCTGGTCGGTTTTGGCTGTTATGTTGGGTAAAGGGTTAAAGCTGTATTGCAACATATAAACACCAAAATAGCACAGACTATTTTTTACAGATCTATTCAAGGCTGTGAAAAATTTGAGAGGGAGATGAACAATAGGGGATGCAACTCTATTCTGTTATGGACACCAGGCATTGGGCGCTATACACAATTGGCACCTGATCATTCCTGTTTGATTCCCTTTTGCACCATGAGAAATGATGCAGTGCTTGTCTATGGTGGTAAACAAGCACTGGTTTACTGGGAAAATAGAACTCAGTAAAGTATACCTGGGGTGAAAGTCCATTAACATGGGTTTAAACGATTAGCTGGACTTGCTTTATATCTATGTTTCAGTCACGATTAGCCAAAGTGAGGAAGTTTGTGAGCTTAAACACCAATAAATAAATGTAAATAGTCAAGTTTGGCTGATTTTTTGTCTTTTGTACATTTTTCAGTTTCTCCAGGGCTCTGGCCTTGGGGTACTCCTAAAATTGTCGCATTTTTTAAGCCAGAGATGCTGATTGAGATAAGCATGGTGAGTCAGTCTATTGGGTGTAAAAAAAATCCCAAATGTACTGGAAAAATTGAATTTTATAGAGTTTTGATTGGTTTTGTGATTCCAGAATGTCATTAGAATGACCATGTCTTACCCTTTCAAAGTATGAGCTTAATGGTCAGAACAAGGATGAGCTGATATGACAAACTGACTTTAACAAGTGGAAACAATTATATGAAAGCTTTGGTTATAGGAAAACACTTTTTGTTTGATGGTGTTTCATATTTAGTTAGAAGCTAAATATTTTGTCTCTGCCAATTAATCTTCTTACAGTTTTTGGTTCAAGCACTCTCCAATAAACTGTGACAGATAAATGCATGTGAAGAAATCCTGATTTGACAAAAGTAATCTAAGACCTAAAAAGTAAAAAATCTGTTTCTCAGGACCTCATGCATTGTCAATTTGGCTGTCCCACGTTCTCTTTTTATAAGCAATGCAAACTTAAAAAAAAACAATAAAAATTAATTGGGTTTATGTCTGATACTTTATCTAAATGAATGAAATTGAAAAATGTGTCCCTTGAGTGCAACAAGGCTTAAGCATCACAAAGCCTTCTTGTATTCAATTGATGAAAAACACCACCACCCAAACAATCTGTCATTTGCAGAATGGGGTCCTCAGAGGGTGAATGGGCTTATGCTATCCCATACAGTGTTCCAATTTATCCTCTGGGTACCTCTTGCTGTTTAGGCTTGAGACCTTGATTCAGATTGAGGTTTACAGAGGGTAACTTTAGTGAAGCTACCCTGCTCTGCATGGTAGCATCACCAAAAACACTCTCTTGTGTTCTCATTCTGTAGATGACAGTCTGCTTATTTTCAGGCTTGTTCAGTAGATTATGAGGCCTAAACATGTAACAAACAAGGAATATGAACTGCCTGCCCACAAGAATTTTACAAAAAATGGCCTGAGAAACTAGATCTACTTTGTTAGGCCTAACACTTTTAGTCAACAGGTAAAGTGCTCAATTATTTTTGGTCAGTAAAATTTGTTCTCATGTTTTTGCCTTGTTACAGCTTATGGAAGAGTGCCTTTAGATACTCTCCTATAAATTGTAACAAAGCAGCAAATCCTTGCAGACTAAATTTCACTTCAAAGATAATATGACGTACATCCACAAAATATGAATTCCTTAAGTTGTGGTACTTCACGTCAGAGTAAAGACCAAATTTGGGCTTCAAGCACTCTTCCATTTAAACTGAAATCATTAATTTTTTCATAAAATGAAGTCACACATGCTTTTTAAGTGGTGAGTACAAAGCATGATTTCAGTTGTGTCATACCATTATGTGCAGTAGAATATGGAAAACAATTCTTCACATTTCACATTGAAAATGTATTTTTATTCAAACAAAAATGATTAACGTCATTTTTTTTCATAGCTTCTACATGTTCTTCTCCCACCGACATTTTTCATGGAAAAGCTAATGTTACTGTTGGTGATGGCACAACATTTGGATCAATTGTTAAGTATGACTGTGAAACTGGTTATGAAATTGACGGAGCACCAATCAAGTTGTGTCAGTCAAGTGGAACCTGGTCAGAAGCAACACCAATTTGCAAAAGTAAGTATTTAAAGAATATTTTTATGTTGAACCAAGAAAAGACTGCAGAAGAAAAAATCAAATAAAATACATGTTGGCCTTGTGAAAAATATATGTTAATTGGTAACAGAATATTTTTATATGTCCCGTCATTCCATCTCAACTTAGATTGTTTGGCTTATGTTTGGTATATATGGCCATTGGATGGAGGATTAATGTTTTTACTTCACACAGCACTATAATCAGAGGTTACACCTTTGACTTGCATATCTCTTTCAGTTAAGTCCTTTGCTATAATTGTGACAATAATCTGTGTTCCTGTCTTTATTTTTGTTCATTGATAATTTTCTACTATAACCCAATGGGCCAGACTAGCTGGTGCTAACTCAAAAATATCTAGTGCCAAACACAAATTTTGCCCCCCATCCCCAAAATTTGCATGCACAACCAAAAATTAGAAGTCCTATCTGGCCCTCCATACATTTACTCTCCGCGTATGTGCAGACGCCAGGAAGTGACCGGAATTGGCGCCAACATCATTTCTTTGTTTGGCCCTCAGTCAGATAATAACAAACTGATATCTGTGCTTTTAAATCACAGTTTTAATGATGTCTGTCACAAATCAATGGTTAATATGGTGGATCCATGGACACAACTGGATGAAGGAAGGAAGAAACGGTGGTTTGAAATGTTCAGGCCTGTAACTTTATAATATTTATAAAAATTATTTCATGTTCCCCAATTACGGGACATGGGCCTGACGTCATCATTATTGCTAATGATTTTTCCACTGTTTGTTAAGTGTTCTTTCCCTATTCTTCCATGAAGCCCCCAGTTAAACTCCCAAGCTTTTTAGCTTGTTTTATTGAAATTTTTATGCTCCCTGACTTAGGTTGGGTGGCATATAGTGATTGAAGTGTGCGTGTGTCTGTCCGTCCGTCCGGGCAGACATATGGGGTTTAGGTGGCTATTTGTTGGTAGAAATGGGGGTTAGGTGACTACCGCAATTTATGTGACTAGTCACATAGTTAAATATCAATATTCTAGGGTGGGGTTTAGAGTTGGGCTGGGGTGGGGTTAGGGTCATTAAAGGGTAGGGTTAGGGTTTGCTACCACCTCAAAAATGTTTCACCCAAAAAGTTGTTTTAATACAATGGACATGCATTTTAGTTAAAATAGACTAGGAATATATTGACTATTTTTATACTGTACCAATGACCCAGACTTAGCTGGTGCTAACTCTTAAATTCTCTTAAAATCCTCCCCCAATCTCCAAAATTTGCATCAAAATTAAAAAATTAGATGTCCTATGTGGTCCTCCATACTTTTGTCCACTGCGCATACGCAGTGTCCAGGAAATAACTAAATTGGAGCAAAATCCTCATTCTTTGTTTGGCCCTTCAATCAGTAACATCTCACTGATATCTGTGCTTAGAATCTCAGTTTAAATTATGCCAGACACAAAATCATGAAAGAAATGGTGGATCTAAGGATGAAATAAGAGGATGAGAGGAAGAAACAGTGAAAGGATGTGTTCAGGGCTGTAACTTATAATATTTTTATACTGTACCAATCCTAGGGGGGTTTGATCGTCCCCTACTAGGCGGGTCCTCAGGTGGCGGATAGAGGACGGCCTGCTCAATTGAGCAGGTTTGCTAATTTCTAATTGGCGGGTTTGCTCAATTGAGCTGGTTCGCTACGGAATATATGAATACGCAGCCCCGGACCAAAATGATCAACCCTGCTAATACCATCTGGCAGGCACCTTGTTCTCCCGTGAGGTGCGTTCTGAAGGCCCCGGAAGAAGGAATCCTGGTAGTTGAGGACTCGGGCCCCGGTTAGGGCAGTCTTCGGGATGGAGACCTGGTCTCCATTTCGGAGATAATGTCCAACACACTGCTTTGGCCCCAATTTCGGGAGTAGACAGATGGTTGGATGGCCCGGTCTGACCAATCGGGAGCCCCCAACCCCAAAAATATCAGGTGTCACGTCGGGGGGCATTGGGTGGTCATTCAATCAGTCATTTCTTTTAATTCAGGTTTATCATTGATACGGAGTGTTGATTTTCAATGTCATTTTTAACCTTTTTAACATCCACTGTTTTGTTGCGCTGTCTGCTTCAATTCTTCGTAGCCATTGTCATAGCTCAGGTGACACAATGATTGGTTGAATGGTCACCACGACCTGGCACTTTTCAAACATTCTACGGGTCAATCCTATGGCGGTATGCATTAGCATCAACGTCGGGGGAGTATGCTCTTCATGTACTTCTGGTTTTGTCACCACCTCTTGTTAGGTTGGGGCATACCCCCTAGGTTGGGCTCAAAGTAAGGGTGGGAGGCATGAAGTGAAGAATTATCTTACTCAAAACTATGGCAACCAAAACAAAAATTAAACGACTGTATGATTCAACACATGATAACACTTCTGTCTCTGATTCTGAATATGACCGAAAATCAAACAATGATCAAACAAATGACTGGCCTCGATTTATACTAATTCGTCCAAGTGATGACAACAAAAAGGTTACTTTCAACCCATTTGCATTGGAGAAGGCAATACAAGGGATCGCTGGCACTGTTAAAAATATTAAAAAATTACGATCAGGTGGCATTTTGATTGAATGTACTGGTAAAGTCCAGTCATTCAATCTCATGAGGACCCAGAAACTTTTAAATGTGGATGTGAAATCGGAAGCTCACAGAACCCTCAATACCAGCAGAGGCGTTGTACGAACCCGTGAGCTTACCGACATAGCTGAAGGAGAAATAATTCAAGAAATGAAAACACAGGGAGTATCGGATGTTAAAAGAATAAAAATAAAGAAAAATGGGAACGAAATCAGCACAAATACTTATATATTTACTTTTAAGACTCCACAGCCACCAAAATCAGTCAAAATAGGTTACATGAACGTCGGGGTGGATTTGTATATCCCAAATCCACTTCGTTGTTTCAGATGCCAGAAATACGGTCACAGCCAAAATTCATGTAGAGGCCAGCCAGTCTGCCACAAATGCAGCCAAAAACACGACGAGCCATGTACCAGTGATATTTTTAAATGCGTAAATTGTCAGGGCAATAAGAGGCAAGAGAAATTATTTCATCGATTCCAGGCATGCATACTTCAACACCTTCGTATGCTGCTGTAACAAAACAAAAAGTTCCAACAAAGTCAATTGAATGCCAGACACAATATACATGGCTCGTAGGTTCAATACCAACCTTACTACAGGCGTTCACAATCGAACACAGCGATCGAATTCAGCAACAGTCAACTCAAACACCACCAAGCCCTCAAATAATACCAAAAGAAAACTTGAAAGGAAATCAGAAAAAAGAACAAATCAAACTTAAAACACAAAATGAGAAAGCAACAGAATTGAAATCAGAAAAGAAAAAGGAACAACCTAACTCAAAATCGAACGCAGAACTTCAAAAGCTTAGTCAGAGTCAAAAAAAAAATCAGGAAAAACTCAAAAAGAAATTAGATAAAGAAAAACAGAAACAGTTATCGGATAGAACACCTAAGGCCCTTCAGGACCCCGTTACCCGTAACAGGTTTGAAGGGTTTGAATCAATGGAAATAGGTCATTGCATCGAAGAAACGTTCGGGCACTTATGCTCGAACTCTTCTCAAAATAAGTCCCCACGTAAAACATCACCCAGGAAGAACACTGGGGCAATCTCGCCCATACGTCCACCTTCCAAATCACCACTAAAACATGGATAACACGCGCAAACAAAATATTATACAGTGGAAATGTCGAGGTTTTAGAGCGAATTTTGATGAACTCGGTCTATTAAGCCAAAAATATAAACCTGCGGCTTTTTGCCTGCAGGAAACGCTTTTAAGGAAACCCGAGGCTCAGGATCATTCAGCTTTTAAACATTATACTTCGTATAATGCCTGGGCTGATGATAATGATCTTCATGTTCGTGGAACGACTGTCTTAGTTAGGAACGACATCATTCACAGTTCTGTACCATTACAGACAAATTTACAGGCTGTGGCGGTACGCCTAACATTAGACAAAACAGTTACACTTTGTTCTATTTACGTTTCACCAAGTAAAGCCTTACAACTGAATGACCTTGAGCTGCTGGTCCGACAACTCCCAACTCCATACATTTTGTTGGGTGATTTTAACGCACATAGCCCCTTTGGGGTAATTCCTGCAGTCAAGAAGATGCAAAAGGTAAAACTGTAGAAGAGTTCATTACAAAATATGACTTGTGCTTGTTCAATGATGGGTCAGATACTTACTTGCATCCCGCATCTGGTTCTTACACTTCAATTGACTTAACAATTGCATGCCCTTCTGTCTTCCTTGATTTTTCATGGAGGGCAGAAGATGACTTGTGCGGGAGTGACCACTTTCCGATTGTGTTGGAGAGTGTAGTTCCGGCGGATGATGAGAGGGTGCCCCAGTGGAACTTTAAAAAGGCTGACTGGGACACTTTCTCATCGCTTTGTTCTGAACGCCTCACACAGGAGAACTTTCAGGACAGTACTGACCAGATTGAACACTTCACCACAGAGTTGATTGACATTGCAAGCCAAGTCATTCCTAAAACCTCGGCAAATCCAAAACGTTTCCATAAACCATGGTTCGACACGGATTGCAAACAGGCTATTCATCAACGCAAAAAGGCTGAACGGGATTTTAATAAGTCACCAACGACGAATAATTTAGATAAATTACGTATTGGTCGAGCACAAGCCCGATGGCTCATCAAACAAAAGAAGAAAACGTCCTGGCAAAATTATGTTTCAAGATTGAATCAAAATACCCCCATCAAAAAGGTCTGGAAAATGATCAAGAAAATTAAAGGTAAAGAATCAAAATCTACAGTACAGCACCTCGAACATAATAATAATAAAATAACATCTAAAAAAGATATTTCGAACACCCTAGCTTCTACCTTTTCCAAAAATTCCTCTTCTGAAAATTGCACTCCGCAATTTATCCCTGTTAAAAAGCAACAGGAGAAACAAAAACTAAAATTCCAATCTGATAATGATGAAAATTATAATGAACCATTTTCTATTGATGAGCTACTAGCGTCATTGAGTAAAGCAAAAGATACAGCAACTGGTCCTGATGAAATACATTATCAGATTTTAAAACATTTGCCAAATTCATCGCTCAAGCTTTTACTTTCTATTTTTAATGATATATGGGTGACTGGCCAGTTTCCATCTTCCTGGTGCAAAGCAACAATCATTCCTATTCCCAAGCCTGATAAGGACCACAGCAATCCAAGCAACTATAGACCAATAGCACTCACTAGTTGCCTTTGCAAAACCATGGAAAGAATGATCAACGATCGGCTTGTTTGGTTTCTGGAATCGAACAATCTGCTGGCAGATGTTCAATGTGGCTTCAGAAACCAGAGAAGCACGGTTGATCATCTAGTCCGCCTTGAAACGTTTATCAGAAATGCCTTTGCCAGAAAAGAACACGTGGTCGCCGTGTTCTTTGATCTGGAGAAGGCATATGACACTACGTGGACGTATGGGATTTTAAAAGACCTCTTCAACATGGGGTTGAGAGGCAGAATGCCACTTTTTATTGAAAATTTTTTAAAGGACCGCAATTTCCAGGTTCGTCTTGGGTCAACATTATCTGACCCTCACGACCAGGAATTGGGAGTACCTCAGGGTAGTATTCTATCTGTTACTCTTTTTTCAATAAAAATCAACAGCATTGTGACAGCTATTGAAACAAATGTTGATTCTTCATTGTATGTAGATGATTTCCTCATCTGCTACAGTGGCAAGAAAATGCCTGCTATTGAGCGCAAACTTCAGCTATCCTTAAACAAGGTTCAGCGCTGGGCTACTGAAAATGGTTTCAAGTTTTCAAAAAGCAAAACAAATTGTGTTCATTTCTGTAAACTCCGGAAACACCACCTCGATCCGGAGTTATTTTTAAATGGAACTCCACTAAAAGTTGTAAAGGAAGTGAAATTCCTTGGCTTGTTGTTTGATGAGAAACTAAGTTTTAGGTCTCACATCAAACAACTAAAAATTAAATGCAAGAAAGCACTTAATCTGCTAAAAGTTGTTGGCAGCACTGATTGGGGTGCCGACCAAAAAACTCTGCTCCATCTGTATAGAGCTCTTGTACGGTCAAAGTTGGATTATGGTTGTGTGGTTTACGGTTCGGCTAGGAAATCCTATCTGAAACCTCTTGATGCCATCCATCATAGTGGTATCAGAATTAGCCTTGGTGCGTTTCGTACGTCACCTATAGATTCTCTTCTTATCGAAGCAGGCGAGCCTTCTCTTGAGAAGCGTCGAATTAAACTCTCTTTGCAATATGTCTCAAAATTATCTGCAAATCCATCAAATCCTGCTTACTGCTATGTTTTTAAACCTCTAAATAAAGTTTTTTTTGATAAAAATCCAAAACAGATTCCTCCACTGGGACTCAGAATCAAAACCCACATGGAGGCTACTGGTGTTGCTCCAGATTCTGTGGCAGAAAATCGTCAACCAAATATACCCCCTTGGCGTCTGTCAAAACCCAAGGTTATTTTAGATCTGGCCTCTTCTAAAAAGGCAAACACAAATTCTTTGAAATTTAAGCAAGCGTATGCCGAGATTAAGTCTCACTATAGAGCATACACTATGTTCTATACAGATGGATCCAAGGATAATGATAGAGTGTCATCTGCTGTTGTTAGTGGTGATCAGACCACCTCAACCAGGATACCTGATACGAGTTCCATTTTTACAGCTGAGGTAAAAGCTATTGACCTTGCGCTCGATGAGATTGAGGCTGAAGAGGAATGGAAGTCCATTATCTTCTCAGATTCTCTTTCTTGTTTACAGGCTCTTCTCAACCCCAGATTGAAGAACCCTCTAATCTTGTCACTTCGTGAACGACTTACTGTAATGAAGTCTGACCAATATGATGTTGTGTTTTGCTGGTTACCTGGACACGTCGGTATTGCTGGTAACACCAGGGCAGACAGTGCAGCGAAACAGGCTCTGAGTAAGCCAATCACTGATTTTCCAATTCCTTACAGTGATTACAAGCCACTTATTTCTAAATACATCCGGTCTTTGTGGCAGTCGGAATGGGATGGAGCTACCAATAACAAGCTCCACCGATTCCGACCAACTGTGTCTGATTATTATCCTCTTTCTCATCTTTGTCGGAAAGATCACGTTATCCTTACACGATGTCATATTGGTCATACCAGACTCACTCATAGTTTCTTATTGGAGGGCACTCTGCGACCTGAATGTGTTCCTTGTCAGCAGGGGCTGACAGTGGAACACATTCTTTTAGATTGTACAGATTTCGATCACGTTAGGCGGCAGTTTTTCACTGTGGAGTCTCTTGGAGACCTTTTTTACACTACCAGTCCGCGCAAGCTTTTGTCTTTTCTAAAAGAAATCAACCTTTTTAGCAAGTTTTAGAGCTTTGTCTTTTAATCTTCCCATCATGATTTGGTATCAGTAGGTTGATTTGTAATATATTTGTTCTTCTTCTTTCATTATGAATATTCATTTTCACATTTTCATTGTATTATCGTTCATCTATCACAATTTTTTTTCTTTTTAAAAGCAGTCCTGACCATTACCTTTTAACTCATTTTCATGACTTTCTCGCCACGATATGGCCTTTGTTGCTGATGTGGCATTAAGCACCAATAAATAAATAAATAATACTGTACCAATGACCCAGACTTAGCTGGTGCTAACTCTAACAAAACCAGGGCCAAACACAAATTTTGCCCCCCAATCCCCAAAATTTGCATCCAAAACCAAAAGAAATCATGTCCTATAGGACCTCCATACTTCGCCCCTACTGCGCATGCGCAGTGTCAAGGACGTCCCGAAATTGGCGCCAATTATCATTCTCTGTTTGGCCCTTCATCAGTCAACATCTCACTGATCTTTGTGCTTGTAAATCTCAGTTTAAAGGATGCCAGACACATAATTTTTGGAGAAATGGTGATTCTAAGGAGGATATAGAAGGAGGAGAGGGAAAAGGAGTGACAAAAAATAATCAGGGCTGTACTTAAAATTTTTTATGAAATTATGTTAAGTTGCCTATTTTCGAGGCATGGGCCTCTTGTTGTCATTCTTGCTAAAATGTTGCACTGCTTATTCAGTGTTTCCTCTCCCCTGGCCTTCTAAGTCCCCCCTTGCAATTCTCCCATGCTTTTGGCATATTTTTGAGAAAGTTCATTTCTAAAATTCTCTTGGGAGAGTTGCTTGGTTACAGAATGTTTTCTGTTATTTTCCCCATAGTTACGTTTTCACCCATGGGTGTATAAACGTTGTGTTCTGCATCTTCCATCTGATGTTCTGCAGATTCTCCCCTTGGAGTCTCTGTCTTGCATCAGATAGAGTGTAATTTTGATGACTGATTTCGGGCCAGTTTTTTCAGTGCCTGGAGTCATGTTTTCTGGTGTTTTACACTGTTTGTTTACATTGGCAACAGCCTTTTTTGAGGGGGTTGTTTGCCTTTGGTGTAGTTTATCTCACTATAAGATACATAATTATTTAATATAAATTTAAAATTTTTGACCACACTTAGCCATCGGATCCATCGGGGCTCAACATTACTTTTCAGAAACTTGGGCTTCGCTGAAAAAATATTTTTTCAAAATTATTTTGATTTGCAATTGTTTTTTCATTATTAATGGATCATGTTATTATGTATCTTTGTGTCAGGGGTTTGTGCGAGTAACTAGGACTTGTTGTTGACTTTTCCCAATGAAAGGATATTGTTCAAATTGTAATGGGAAGAAATCTTCCTCTGACTTTCATGATCATTGTATTAATTGTAGTCAGTGTTCTCGCACTAATCCCTGTTCTATATGTCAATATTGGGATGTCAAACATTGGAAACGTGTGTCACGGTATGTTGTTACTGGAGAAAGGGCTATGCCGGCTCTTTCTCCGCAAGGTCACTCTACTTTCTCAGTTTCTATTTCAGAGGAACAAGAACAGGGTGATGTTTCCATGTTATCTTCTGCAAGTGCGCTTCCGTCGTAACAAATGAATACAGAGCTAGCAGCAAAAGTGCTCATGGAGATTAAACAAATGTCGTCCGCTAGCTCGCCCGGTGTAGCGTCCATTCACCGAATGGTTTGGCAGCCGGGTTCGTCCGATGCGGTCCAGGAGGAAATGTTGGGTGATGCGAGCACTATAAACATTCAACGTGCACACCCAGTGACGGCGGATAGTAGGCGAGATTGGAGGAAGCCTTTGAGTCCGGTTCCTAGCTCGTCCAGGTCCAGCCGGGCCGCGAGCGGGAGAGGCCCCTCTCTCGTACAACAACATCTGGGACCAGATGTTGTGGTACAAAATGTGTCGCAAGTGGAGCATACGTCCGTCGCTCGGGACGCTCTGTTGTATAGGCAGTCTGCGGAGACTGCTCAGGCTTCTTCTTCTCGTCAGCGCACACGACCGCACCTTGGCTGCGTGACCGCCGATATCTTACCAGCTTCGCCGATCAGGGATTCTTCGCCGACCAGGTCACACCATCCGGCAGCCAGAGACACGAGGCCGATGAACTCCGGACGCTCGCATAGAAAAAGTATGCGGGAGCCATCTGATGCGGAGCTGCCCTCGGTGAAGCAGCGAAAGACTGCGCCTCCGCAGGTCTCGACGCCGGACATACTTGTGCAGATAGCACAACTTATCGCAGCATCCCAGCAGCCGACAGAAACGGTGTCGGATCGGGAATTATCCGACGGCGCTGGGTCGGTACGCTCCGCCGAAGCATCAGGGGCGGACGACCGGGAGCATCATGAGGTCCGACCGGATGGTGAAAGGGATACGGATGATTTGGAGCTATCCCTTTCGGAACAACATAAAGCTGCCGTGGACTTCATCCGGCACTTTCTCCCTCAAGTTGTTCCGTCGGGCCAGACTGCTGCGGTTCCGGACAAGAGGATTATAGCGGGGGAGGAATTCGTCACATACAGGTGAATTGTGCACTTGGTGATACCTTCTTGAAATTTGGCACACTGTTAGTGTAGGCTATGAGGTTCTCAAAAACGATCGGCTACAAGTTGACACCGACCGGTGGCGACCAGTAGCGGCACAATCCAAAATGGCCGCCAGCGGCTGAAGGGAACCTCCTTTTCGACGGTCTACCGACTATACATCCGATTGTAAGGGCGCGAAAGTGAACTCTGATCCACGCACGTGTTGGAAACAGACGTGGGAGATGATGTAGAATAAAACGAGATTCTCTATACGGACGCATCAATTTCTTGGAACTTGAAAAGAGCGTTGTTTCTCCGGGATCAGCGTCATTCAGGCAAACCTGAATGACGCTGATCCCGGAGAAACAACGCTCTTTATGAAGCAGTCTCTTTGCCATACAATCTCTTGTTTGGCGTAATTCCGCAAGCAATTCTGATTTGTCTGTCGAAATTAATTCGAGAACGCGATTGTTCACAAAAATCATTCACAGAATGAGTGAGAATCCTCTTCGTGTACGGACTAGTACTGACTGGGAACGTTGTTGCTTTTGCCAGCAAGACAGTTCCAAGAAATTGATGCGTCCGTATAGAGAATCTCGTTTTCATGACGCCTATAAAGCTATTGAGGAAGACATAACGCGCTTCCTAGATAATGGCGTTGAGCTTCCATATAATTTGACCATTGATTGTTTGATGAGAGAGAGTGATGAGTGTATGTCGATGTCACTGTTGACGAATAAGGCAATATATCATAAGACATGCCGTGACAGTATTCGGACTCACATCGTACAGCGCGTGCTACACAAGCGAGAGCGAAATGAGGCAGTGGCATCCTGCTCCACGCTGAGTCCTAAAAGAACACGGACAAGTTTTGAATCTGGCTGTGACAGGAAACTGCCCCAGTGTGTTTATTGTCACAAACACGAAGGTGACAGCAGTGAGCCTATTTGCAGATCAATGTCTGATAACAATAAACTCAAAATTATGGCAAAGGAAGCCGAGAACTGGGTTGTTTTTTCTCGGGTCAATGCAGCATTTGATTCCGCTGCTAGTGATCTTTACTATCACAAAACCTGTTATTGTAAGCTTGCCAATGAAGCACGAGCGGCTAAATCTAAAAAGTCGAAGAACGCCGAACATTCCGCGTCAGGCCTGCCCTATGACCCTCTCGTTATGGCAGAGCTCATAACATTTGTTGAACACAACGATTCCGCGATGAAGCTTGTCGATCTCAAGAATCTGTACAGTCGGAGGTTGAAGCAAGTCGGTTCTGATTGGCTTAGTGAAGAAATACATTCCACTCGATTCAAAGAACATTTGTTGCAGAAATTGGGCGATGGCTGGGACGCCTTCACACAGGGTAGAGATGTGTTTATTTCAAATAGGTTTCGAGTTGGCTCCTTGTTGTCCGAATCTTTAACTCGTATAGTGTCTGAGGAAGAGGCAAAAAAGATAGTTGATGTGGGTCTTCTTCTGCGTAAACACATACTCATATCTCAAGCTCCTTTCACGGGATCATTTTCATCTTATTGCTTGAGCGAGCCTGTACCCAACTCACTCCTGACTCTTCTTAGAGTTCTACTTGAGGGCACATGTAGTATACAGAACTTAGGCGATGATGAGACTGTTAATGCCAAGACTCGAGTGGCTTGTACTATTTCACAGATGTTGATCAGCAATTCAGCGAAACGCTCCGAACATGCACAAAATGTTCACCAGAGACGTGACAGAGAAACTCCAATGCCTCTTTATGTGGGTTTGAAGTTGCATGCCCATGATCGTATGAAAAATCTTATCAGAGATTTTCATCAAATGGGACTCTCTGTCTCTTATGATCGCGTAATGGATGTTCGCAGGAGTTTCGCGAGAGCTGTTTCACTGCGGTTCAAGAACGAAGGTGTTGTAGTCCCAGCTAACTGCAAACGTAATGTTTTCTCGATAGGAACCACTGATAACATTGATGTATCTGGTAGATCTGATATGCATGGTACGTCCATCACACTCATTGGTCAACTGAGCAGGGACAATGTGGGTACTGATCCCCCACCACTGAGTTTAGATGTTCCAGAAGACACACAAATTGAACTCCCAGACGACTATGCATTTGTTCCTTTCGTTGAAGACTTTGGTGGGGACATCAGGCTTGAATCTCCAGATGAATGTAATGTACGGCCCAATGAATATGCAGATTTGAACGTGGGAGAGAATGACTGGTTGTCTCATGTGTCACAGATCAGCAATAAAGGGAAGGTTGATGGCAGCTGGCAGCTTGATGAAGTCCCTGTGACCTTTTCAGGCTTCTTTTCAAAACATGAAGATCAAGACAATGTCAAACCTCGTGCAGTTATTGGGGTATTCCCTGTTTTCAGTGAGCAGAAAGCGGACTCACTCAGTATGCAGAAGCATGCTATGTATGTGGTCAGGGAAGCTACTGCTTTCGTAAACCCCGGCCAGATACCTGTCATTGAAGGTGACTGTCCGTTGTATGCCAGGCAGAAAAAATGTCAATGGCTGTTCCCAGAGGAGATAGGTGAGGATCGAATGGTGTGTATGATTGGATTCCTGCATCTTGAAATGTGCACCCAAGAAGCTGGTGGTAAGCTTATGGGTGGTTCTGGTTGGGAGCGAATGTTTCACCTCGCAAAGATATTCACACCCGGTGTAGCATCATCCCTACTTGGTGGGAAACATGTCAAGAGGACGCGACAGGCATATCTTCTCACTCTAGCTTGGCTTGAGATCCTCAGAAAGAATGCTTATGAGATTTACTGTCAGCAGACTGGGCCCCATGAGTCATTTGAAATGTGGGAACAGAGGATTCTTTCACAATCTCCAACTGCGCGCTATTGGGGTGAAATCGTTCGGAACTTTCTCTTGACAAGCTGTCAATTCGTTCGGAACCAACGAATCGGTAACTGGCCTGGTACACTGTGTTCTATCGATGAGTTGTGCAGTTACTTTTTTGCCCTAGGACATACAAATTATTGTCGGTGGGTCCCCGTATTTCTGAGAGACATGTCTCAGCTACCCAGGCGGCATCCTTCAATCCACAACAAATTCATGGAAGGCCATTTTGTGGTCCAGCGTAGTGAGAGGAAGTTCAGTATGATGGGTTTAGATCAGAGCCAAGAACATAGTATCCAACTACTCAAAGAAGACAGTGGTCCAAAAGGTCTCTATGGCCAGGCTGAAGAGAAAGTCGTTATTGAGCTTTCAAGGTCAGAAGTTCTGCGTGTTATAGATGAGTATGAATATGCAAGTTTCCACACAACATCATCAGATAACACGGAACACCCGGAAAGTTCGGTATCAGAGCAGAAAAAATTTCTGAATCAATTTAAATCTCTCCTCGATCTGGTGAATCAGGGACTCATTATCAACCCTTATGATGAAACTAGTGGTCAGCTGGTGACATTAGATACTGGTGAATATATGGACCCCGAAGTTAGTAAGAGTTTACGGTCATTACCCGAAAGGGGCAAGCATTTATATTCCACTTTCTTGAAGGAAAGGCTTGTGGAATGCACCGTACCCCTGAATGATGTTATTCCCAAGGCAAATATATATACCTTCCTTAACCCACCCCCAGCCAACCTGGACAAAGGCCGAGACAAACTCATGTCAAGTAAAGCAACTGCCGCAATAGTTACCCAGATGTTCGTTTCACTGCAAGCCCGGCCTGATTCAAACATGGATGAGTTTTTCATGCACGAGAATGCACGTGATCCGCCAGCATTATCCGATAGAGGTAAGCTACGGAGTGGGACAAAATCTCAAATTCTCAATTGTTTACCAGCTATTCCTGCACAAGGGAAGAATTCAGCAGCTAGACAAGCTTCAGTTGTCATCTTGGATATGCCTGCTGTAGTCCATGTAATCAAACCACAGAAAGCGGATCTGTTTGGAGAATATGCTCGATTGCAATTATTGCCATACATCGAATCTCTGATTAACACGAACACCACAAGGGTTGATGCGATCTATGACTGTTACCCCGAAGGCAGTTTGAAGAATCAGACGCGAGCAAAACGCCTCGGTGAGACAGCAGTTAGGTTGATACGGGTGTCCGAGAACGTCCCTTTACCTAAAGGGAAGAATTGGCAGGCATTCTTGAAAGTTAGTGAGAATAAAGACGAATTTTTCAAGTTCCTGTCTGCTGAACTGCTGAAATTAACATCAACATCCGAGTACCAGTTGTTAACGACATCAGGAGAATATGTACTATGCAATAAGGATGTTAGCTTATGTGACATATCTCCATCGAACCACGAGGAAGCAGACACGCGCATGATGCTTCATCTCAACCATGCAGTCTCACAAGGTCACAAAATAGCTTTTCTTCGCACGGTTGATTCTGATGTCGTCATTCTGTCTTTGCACCATTTCGCAACATTCCGTGACCTTGGACTCAGTGAGCTGTGGATTGGGTTTGGAATTGGAAAGGCATATAAAGATATGCCAATTCATGAGATAGCTTCACAACTTGGACCTGATTACTGTAAGGCCCTGACTTTCTTCCACGCCTTCACAGGTTGTGATGTAACATCCAGCATGCTCGGCATTGGGAAGAAGACAGGATGGAATGCATGGATGAATTTTCCCGCATCAACTGAAATGATGATAGAATTGACTGAGAATCCGCAAGTCTTTTCAGAGGATTCCCCTCATATGCAGCATATCGAAAAACTCACCATACAGATGTACAGTAACAGTTGTGTCAGTACACGTGTCAATGATGCGAGACGGCATATGTTCACACATGGCCTTAAGTCTATGGAAAACATCCCGCCCACCAAAGCAGCTCTGTATCAACATGTAAAAAGGGTAATTCTTGTGTCATCTTTCATTTGGCATCGTGCTCTGCAGAAACACTTATGTGTGCCAGACCCATCACAGTACGGATGGGAGTGGAATCCACGTCTCAATATTCTGGTCCCATTTTGGACTCACCTAGGAGACGCAAGTGCTGCATGTGCACTGATGCTCCACTGTAGTTGTGCCAAGGCCTGCAAGGGCAATTGCAAATGCTTGAAAGCTGGATTAAGGTGCACACCTTTGTGTAAGTGTGAAGGTGGCTGTTGTAACAATATTGAGTAGTATACTGTCATGTTAGGACCAGTCATCTCCTATTCTGGTATTTTTTTTTCCATTTTCGGCCAGTTAACACATGTCATGTTTCTAGTTGAGTTGATTTTGCTAACAAATGTTCATCCCATGTGGCTTGCTACATTGTCCGGGGTATAGGAATACAGTTTTAGATTTCGGAAAATAGTCTGTTATTTACTGCACAAGACGGTGTTAATTCATGCATAGCATGATACAATATCCCCAACTATTTTGCCTCTGTACAACAGTTGATACCTTCGTTCACCCGTGTGTTCATCTATGGTATCCTTGTCTTTCTCTGGCCATAGGCCACATGTGACTAGTCAGTTCCTACTCCATAGCAAATCAACTTGGAAATCCTTCATCTTGTAGCGCACTCATGTCTCAATGAATCCATACCTGAGTTGATCTAATAAATCTAACGTAAGGTATCAAATTGCCATACCGGATCATATTTCGATAAGTTATTCGCTAAAACATTTCGACCACTCATCGACATCAAAGGTCATGTTTTGGCTCCCAGTGGTGGCTATATCTCTATATCCCTGGTAAAGTAGCATACCATGAGGGATGGGCATTAAGTGTCGGCAACATTAATCCTGACTTGGAACACACCACATCTTAACTGGCCGAAAATGAAGAATACTACTTGTAGTCAAAAAATATTCCTGTACCTCGAATGACTGCAAACATACACTCACCCCTTCTAGTCCCATTTTGCCAATGTTCTATACTGGCAAGATAACATTGTATAATTAACAACGGGAACTAATGCATCCCGAGTTCATTCCAGCACTGCCCTTGCTGGCAGACGTGTCGCTATGGTGTTGAGATTGAACCAGAACTCCTCTAGAAATTTGATAGTTTTATTTTCTTAGAAAATAAATCTATCGAAAATGCCGGAAGTTGAGAATAGACTGTCACTTTAATTGGATTATCAAATGTCCAAGTATCCCCACTGCTGCATACTATCGAGTACCCTTGTTCATGTGTTGACAGGAATCTCTCATACCATGTTCATTTGACCATTGCATTCCCGAGAAACATTCAACACTAATTTATCTACGGACGGACGATCATACTGACAGTCAGACACACAGACGCACACATCGACGGAAATTCTGATCCCATTATCCATTAATCTTCCCCCCAACTTGTTCCAAGGGCTTCACTCCATCATTCACATCAATTACAGCACATGTATGGTGTTAGGTTTGGAGCTTCAGTTGTGCGATCGGCGAAAATAGCTTTTTTTCGATCCGCTTGGCGGCCATTTTGGATTTCGCTGCTAGTGGTGGCTAGAGGATGGTGCCAACTTGTAGCCGATCGATTTTGAAATCTCTGATGCCTACCCTTACATCATGCCAAATTTCAGGAAGGTATCACCAAGTGCACAATTCTAGCGAATTCCTCCCCCGCTATTATAGCGTCATTGGACTCTGAATTTTTTGAGCGGTTCAGGGACATCGCTCCCGAGTTTCCGTCACAGTCCAATAATGTTGCAAGAACATTTGAATTATTGAACGACGCTATATTTAAACTTGCTTCCAAAACGGGGAAAGCAGGTTTCTTGTCCGCCAATACTCTCAACCTGCCTTTCATTAATGCAAGGAATAAATTCGACACCGCAGGACAGGGTATTCCGAGAGTTCCTCTGCGTATGGACGACGAGGCGGAAGACTTAGAGCTATCATTACCGTCATCGGCTTCTATTCCAACCGAGGTGTTGGAAACACAGGCCAGACTGCTGCGGTTCCGGACAAGAGGATTATAGCGTCATTGGACTCTGAATTTTTTGAGCGGTTCAGGGACATCGCTCCCGAGTTTCCGTCGCAGTCCAATAATGTCACAAGAACATTTGAATTATTGAACGACGCTATCTATAAGCTTGCTTCCAAAACAGGCAAAGCTGGTTTCTTGTCCGCTAATGCTCTCAACCTGCCTTTCATCAATTCAAGGAATAAATTCGATACGGCAGGACAGGGAATACCGAGAGTTTCTCTGCGTCTAGACGACGAGGCGGAAGACTTGGAATTATCATTACCGTCGTCTATGACTATTCCAACCACGACGTTGGAAATGACAATAACGTCTAACAGAGCAAGCTTAGACGCTTTATCATACGTAGACCACCTTACAAAGGCGTTATCATTGCATCTTCAAGGGAAAGAATTCCAGGATATACAATCCTCTTTAAGACTTCTTTCAAGGGCAGTAGCTTATTCCACGTGTAACTCCGCCCTTTCAGTGGCAAACCTGGAGTTGGTTAGACGTGACGCAGCCCTAGCTACATCCACACTCGTGGATACTAAGGTGAAGAACTCTCTCAGAGTCGCTTCGGTCTCCGGAGAACTTCTCTTTGACGGCAAGCTTTCTGCTATTTATGATAAAATTACAAAGAAAGCTTCGGATTCTCTGTTGTTCAAATCTGCTTCTAAGAAGTCGGATACGGCAGACAAGAATAAGACAGGCACTTCTGGGTCTAATGCGCCCAAGAGAGGTTCCTATAGAGGTTCCGGTGCGTCCTCTTGGTCTTATTCGAGAGACCGTCAGGGTAGCGACTCTCGTTCGGGACGTCCTTCGGGCTGGGACAACCGGTCGAACGCCCCGAGGTTGGCGGGACGAGGTGCGGGTCGTGGAGGACGTGGTGTCTCCTACCGCAGGCCTCGCAGGTCCAGGAGGTGATGGCTTAAACCTTTATCGCGTACCGGTTGGCGGAAGGTTGTCGAGCTTTTCACAAGAATGGGCGTCGATTACGGACGACCCTTGGGTGAGAGGAGTGACTTCGGAAGGTCTAAAGATATCCTTCAAACGAAAGCCTCCATTAACTCGAAGTCCAAAGTGGACTCAACTTCCGTCAAATCCGCAGAAAAGAGACGCTCTATTATCAGAGGTGCAGTCTCTTTTAATGAAGAACGCGTTAGAGGTCGTAGAAAACCAGGAGACTCCGGGATTCTACAGCCATCTGTTTCTGGTTCCGAAACCAGATGGCTCGTTCTGTCCAGTCATAGATTTGAGCTGGATAAACAAGCTGATCGTCGCTCCGAAGTTTTATATGGAGACGATTCGGTCGGTCAGAGCGAGTATTCGGGTGAACGATTATGCAACAAGCATAGATCTCAAAGATGCGTACTTTCACGTCATGGTACATCCGACATTCAGAAAGTATCTACGCTTCGCAGTCCTAGGAGTGGTGTATCAATTCCGGGCGATGTGCTTCGGACTGAATCTAGCACCCTGGGCTTTCACTCGGGTAATGAACTCGGTAATGATCTATTTCCGAGCTCATTCGTCTGCGGTAACGTCGGCCTACCTGGACGACATTCTTCAGAGGTACGGCAACGAGTTAACGCTTCAGAACGATGTGCAGAATCTACTTCTATTGCTCCGACGTCTCGGTTTTATAGTAAACGAGGAGAAGTCGGATCTGGTGCCGTCCAAGTCATTCACACATCTGGGAATGAGCTTCGAGACGCACAACAATCTCGTTCGTCTGCCGTTAACCAGAGCAAAATTAGTCAGTTGTTACGCTCGCTATTGTCTGCACGCAGACAAAGTCACAGCGAGAGAATTTATGAGACTGATAGGTCTGTGTGGAGCCGCTGCGGATCTCATTCCGATGGGGCGGTTACGCACGCGTCCTCTCCAAATTTTCTTGACTCAGAATTGGAGTGTGAAAATTCATTCGCTCGACGTAGAAGTTCTCTTGTCAGATCAAGTGAAACAAGAGATTCAGACTTGGGCAAACATTCAGTGGTTAACTCAAGGAGTTCCGCTGCAGTTGCCGGATCCGAGTTTTACCATTATGACGGATGCCAGTCAAACAGGTTGGGGTGCATCATTGATCCCAATGGATTCGAGATGCCAGGGTCTTTGGGATCCGCAATTCCTGGGCAAGCACATAAACATCAAGGAAATGAT
This sequence comes from Pictodentalium vernedei, assembly GCA_031216915.1. Taxonomy (NCBI): domain Eukaryota; kingdom Metazoa; phylum Mollusca; class Scaphopoda; order Dentaliida; family Dentaliidae; genus Pictodentalium; species Pictodentalium vernedei. The sequence goes on along the minus strand of CM062293.1, from coordinate 299,888,987 downwards.
GTCAATTTGGCTTGCGTTACGTCATTGGATGGACATTATTCGCAATGCTCATGTCCAAATCCTATCCTACAATACGACAGTAGTGGCGTATATACGGAATCAGGGAGGCACTCATTCAGTTCCGTTGTTCAATCTAACGGAAAGAATCCTTCTGTTTGCGCTAGAACATCAGGTTCTTCTTTCGGTCCGTCACATACCGGGTCGTCTGAATGTGCTAGCAGACTCCCTTTCACGAAAGGGTCGCTTGTTGCCGTCGGAGTGGACTCTCAACGAACAAGTATTCAATCAGATTTGCTACCAATGGGAACGGCCAATGATAGACTTATTTGCGACACATCTCAACAATAAGTTGCAGACGTATGTGTCTCCGTGTCCGGATTCAAGAGCATTTGCAGTAGACGCTCTGTCGATCCCTTGGGACGGAATGATAGGATATGCGTATCCTCCAGCGCCGTTAATTCAGCAAGTATTGCTAAAGATAAAACAATCTCAATGCAAGATTCTGTTGGTAGCATCTCTGTCGCCACAGAGACCGTGGATAAATCTACTCAGGTGTCTGTTGTGGGACCTACCGCGAAAGCTTCCTCCACGGGAGGATCTTCTTTCGCAGGGGAAATCGCGTCAACTCCATCACAACCCGCAAGGTCTCAACCTTCACGTTTTTCCGTTGTGCGGTCCTTCTTGCATGGCAAGCGCTTTACAGGACGAGCAGTGGACGCGATTTCTAACTGTAGGAGGACCTCCTCTTCGCTAAACTATGCGGCTAAGTGGAAGGTTTTTCGTCGTTGGTGTAGGGATCATTCTGTAGATATTTTCGATCCCTCTATACCAGACATTGCAAACTTTCTAGTATACTTGTTTGACGAAATCAAACTGCAGCCTGTTACTATTAAGGGTTATAGGTCTATGTTATCTGATACCTATGCACATCATGATAGTTTACAAATTGGATCTAATGTCTCTTTATCTAAGTTGGTTAGAAACTTCTCGATAAATAGACCCAGAACTCTTAGATTAATTCCTAAATGGAATTTAGCTTGGGTTCTTCTTAAATTGAAGGAAAAGCCATTTGAACCTCTTGGGACAGTAGATATCAAATTCTTATCTTATAAGACAGCTTTTCTCTTAGCTTTCTCTTCTGCTAGAAGAGTCAGTGAGCTTCATGCACTGTCGGTGGATGATTCTCACTGTCGTAGTGTCGGGAACACTATCACCTTCACTACTAATGTGGGTTTTTTAGCTAAGAATCAGGCTCCTAATAAATATCCGGAACCTATTGTTATTAAGGCTCTTCCGTCTTCAGACAGGCGTAGGCCTTTACTCTGTCCTGTTAGAGCGTTACGTATCTATAAACAGAGATCTCAGTTTATCAGAAAGGGACGGAAACGTTTCTTTCTGTCTTTGATGCCTAATAGAAGGGACATTTCGGTCCATTCTATTGCTAGATGGATTCAATTAACTATCCGTACTGCTTATGAGAGTTTATCTTCTTCTCAGCAGTCTGTGCTTAAGATTTCCGCTCATGAAGTAAGAGCTCTTACTACTTCTTGGGCTTATGCTAATAGTATTGCTATTACAGACTTAATGAAGGCTGCTTATTGGTCTCAGCCATCCACATTCACAAATTTTTATCTCAGAAATATTGAGTCCATTTCTGGAGACCTGCATTGTTTAGGTCCGTTATCTGTTGCTCAGAATGTCGTCCACTAAACAGTTGCAACTATAGTTATGCAGGCTTTCTGTTCCGGCAGTGACTCCGTCTGGCTGCCCTCTTCGCTCTGGGCTATTTGACCCAGGGCAAGGGGAAGGGGGGGAGGGGGCGGGTGTTCCCTTAGGTCACCTGCTTTATAGTGAAAAGCAAGGGAATGCCTCCTCCAAAGTCAGTATTTCTGAGTCGCTTCCGGGATGGTTTTAAAGTGTAATATTAATGTTAAAATTCATTCATGTCATATTTTTAAAGTGTAGCTCGGTGTGAAGCATTTGTATATGTCAAGTGTCAAACGGGCTTTAATATACAATACTCGGACACTTTTAAAAGATAATAAAGAGTCTCAGTTCTCTGGACTACTTTATTTATTGGCTTACTTTAAAAATAATTAGTATAAGGGTTATACTGGATGTTAATAGAGAACATGAATGTTATTGTGCTCAATTATAAAGGGTATTGTATCTTTCTAATTTAATATTAAATAAGAAAGATACATGTAAAGCCTAATACTTCTTTTCTCCTTAAGGGGTTACCTCTTTATTGTATAGTTGAGCTTATTGGATTTTCCTCTATGTCCTAGGCCCTCCAGCCTTTTTACTATTCAGCTAAGTCTGGGTCATTGGTACAGTATAAAAATGTTTAAAAATTTATAGTAATTTATATATTTTTTATACTTACCAATGACCCAGACGGGGATGGCCCTCCCAGGAGTTGGGAACTCTTGCCTCCCCGCTGAGTACATAGCGCTGACCAGGCAATGCCAGTAAGAATGATAATTGGCGCCAATTTCGGGACGTCCTTGACACTGTGCATGCGCAGTAGGGGCGAAGTATGGAGGTCCTATAGGACATGATTTCTTTTGGTTTTGGATGCAAATTTTGGGGATTGGGGGGCAAAATTTGTGTTTGGCCCTGGTTTTGTTAGAGTTAGCACCAGCTAAGTCTGGGTCATTGGTAAGTATCAAAAATATATAAATTACTATAAATTTTTTAACTTTTATGCTAAATTATTTCATGTTCCCTAATTTCGGGGCATAGGCCTGATGTTTACATTCTTGTTATGAAATTTCCACAGTTTGTTCAGAGTTTCCTCTCTCCCTTTCCTTTATACCCCCCTTGCAATTCTCCCATGCTTTTGGCATAATTTTTGTAATTTTTTTTCTGAAATTTCTTGGGAGTTTTGGCTTGGTAACAGAATGTTTATTCTGTTTTTCTCCATGGTTACGTCCTCACCCTAGGGTGTAGTCCAATAATATTAGCCTTCGCCTATGCTCCGAATTTATTATTTTTTGATTTTTAATATGTCGCACCGTCGAAGTCTAATCTGATCTTTCGTTTTTCCAGCAGCAAAGTACGAAATTAGGCGACATAACACTAATATGATGAATACTCATTCTCCATACATGTTCCCACATTCGACAAGAATAATATGCCTTCACATTCATATTAGATGTATAAATTTCCTATACTTACTGTCGAATTACGTATTAAATACCAATAATTAAATAAAAACATTTTTTCAAGCAGTAATGTTACAGCGGTTGGAAAATTGTTAAAAATCGTATCCCATTTCCGGGAACGGACCTCAGCGGTTTCGAACAAATCGAGATGAGTGGAAGTCCGGCATCAGTAAGCCAATACCAAACAGCCTATCCACACATTTGTTTTATTTGTGATGTTTGTATATTTGCTGGTGGGCGATATCCAATCATAAACTAATTTTACAACCGATGATTTATTAAACAAGTACCCGTTATAGCATGGGCACACGGGGCAGGGGGTTGGATGATACATACATGTTGGCCTACGTCTCGGCTGTCGCATTATTTGTAATTCACGAGAAATAAAAAAAAAAACTGCTTGCTATAATATTTACACCTATATTTGGGATAGTTCCAAGGAACAGAAATGACATTCACTTTATGGGGGATCTGGGGGCAGGGGCTCACTTGGTTGGAAGTTTGTCACTGGCATTTAATGTCTTGTTAAGGACGTCTACCAGCTATCCCAGTCACAGATTTGGCAATATTCCCCACATTCTGTACATACGGGTCCTACTATTTAACGAACACAAACGAACATAAACGAACATAAACGAACAGGGCTAATATTTATCGCGAAGCGGTTAGGCCTACTGTATCATGGAACGCGTTTCCTGGAAAGAACCGGGGGTGGATGGGGCTCGTTGGTGATGCGTCCTCGGAATCCAAAGTGATAGTTCGATGCATGTTTGTCAATCCAAATAATGGCTATAATCTTTATTTATCACTAAAATACTCATCAGACGTGGATACAATTTTACACACGATTAAAATAGGCGCTTGCCATCCTCTTAAACCTAAATTTCGCTGTTTTCCCCAGCGACATTCTTCTTCAGATAGACAGCTAATTGATTTCACACCTTTGTCACATCTTGTCGACAGCTTCAAGCAGGCTACTACTTAACGAACACAAGAATTTCGCGCCGTCGTACATTTTATAAACCTTATTAATCATCAAAATACTCATCAGAAGTGAATAAAATTTTACAAACGAATAATATATACCCACATATACCTGCATATGCACCCTCAATCATTTTTAACTTGTATTTCCTATTATTTTCTCTTCTGTTCGTTTATGTTTGTTTGTGTTCGTTAAATAGTAGGACCGGTACATACTACATAGTGTAATTTACATAAGATGTTAAAAAGTAGCAGCAGGTGTAATTCTTCTTCTAATTTCTTACCTTTTATCTCTGGAATCTCACAATTCCCCTGACGCTTTATTTACTCCCGTACCGGGCAGACAGTTTCAGTCTTTTCCAAGCTTTATCCTTTCTGAAGAAATTGAAAAACCTGAAAAATTTCTTGCCAAGTTAAAACATTTATCTGCAAGGTTAGATCGAAGGCAGAATATTGTGATAAACAAATAAATAAACAGTTTCTACAAACTGGAATGTTTGTAAGTTGAAATGCTGCATGTGTTGAGTCTTTTGTGAATTTGCTTACTGAGAGTTGAGGACCCAATTGTCACCTCAAATTTTGAATAGTTTATCATTTATATCAAAATATTTGTTCATTGTTCAGATAGCTGCACAACATGCAGTGTTGAAATATAAATCGACATCCGTATATAGTACAAAATGTATTGCAACGACTGCCGCGTCGTTTGACTTGGTGTGCACTACATTATCGGTATTCCGTTTTTCACTCCGCGTTTTCCTATCAACCCATCTTCCGGTTCAACAGTTTGTTTCGAGTTGAAAAAATTGCAGTGCAAATGACGCCTAAATAATTCAAAATATCGATTTATTTGCAAGAAAATGACCACCAGAATGAAGAAAAATGTGTTTTACACAACTGTCAATCGGAAGTAGGAACCAGGTGGGGAAATTTGATCTTTAATCGAGGTCCAACCGTTCAGCGAGAGTCTCTCGCTGAACTTTGCTGCTGGAAAAACGAAAGATCAGATTAGACTTCGACGGTGCGACATATTAAAAATAAAAAAATAATAAATTCGGAGCACAGGCGAAGGCTAATATTATTGGACTACCTAGGGTGGTAAGGCGTTTCGGACATGCATCTACCATCCGATGTACTGCAGTTTCTTCTCAGGAAGCCTCTGTTTTACATCGGATAGTGTTAAAATTGGTTACTGATTTCGGGCCATATTTCAGTGCCTGGAGTCTTGTTTCCAGTTTTTGTTCACTTTTGTTCACATTGACAAAGGTTACTTCTGACAGTGATTCCTTGTCTTCTATTAGTTCTACTCATAGCCAGATACATTAATATTGTCCGTAAGTGTAACATTAATTTTTAAACATGTTTTAAAAATTTTTGTCCACATTTAGGCTTTTTTGGGATCCATTTGGGCTCATTATTCCCGTTGGGAACTTGGGCTCATCTTGAACATTTTTCGAAATTTTTTTTTTTTCTTTTGAATTAATTTTCGAAATGTTTGTTATGGATTATTATTATGTATCTTTGTTTTCAAGAGTTGGTGCGAGTACGATGACTGTTTAATATTTTTTCAAAACGAAAGAATATTGTTCAATTGTAAATCGAGGAAGTCTCCCTCTGATTCTCATGTTCATTGTATTTGTTGTAGTCTGTGTACTCACACCAATTCTTGCTCAGTGTGTGCCAATTCAGATGACAAACGTTGGAGACGTGTGTCACGATATATTGTTAGTGGTGAGAGGTCCATGCCGGTCCTCTCTCCACAGGGTCACTCTAGTTTTTATGTGTACCCATACTATGTATGGTACACATAATGCCGGCATCCGGGGTGACCATCCGTCGTTTGTCCATCCTTTGTCCGTCCGTCTGTCCATCTGTCCGTCTGTCCGTCCATCTGTCCGTCTGTCCGTCTGGCGTCCGTATCCATTTTCTTTGGCATTCGATAACTTGAAAAATATTGCTTGGATTGTCAAGTTACTTTATATTTGTGTTCAGGTTACTGATGTGCCGAGCTGTATAGTTTTTGGTGTAAATCGGATAATTTGATCCTGAGATCTTAACCCTTTATCCTTCAAATTGAAAATTCCTCCAATCCCTTTGGCATTCGATAACATGAAAAATATTGCTTGGATTGTCAAGTTACTTTATATTTGTGTTCAGGTTACTGATGTGCCGAGCTGTATAGTTTTTGGTGTAAATCTGTTATTTTGATCCCGAGATATTAACCCTTTGTCCTTCAAATTGAAAATTTCTCCAATCCCTTTGGCATTCGATAACTTGAAAAATATCGCTTGGATTGTCTAGTTACTTTATATTTGTGTTCAGGTTACTGATGTGCCAAGCTGTATAGTTTTTGGTGTAAATTGGATAATTTAATCCTGAGATATTAACCCTTTATCCTTCAAATTGAAAATTCCTCCAATCCCTTTGGCATTTGATAACTTGAAAAATATTGCTTGGATTGTCTAGTTACTTTATATTTGTGTTCAGGTTACTGATGTGCCGAGCTGTATAGTTTTTGGTGTAAATCTGATGATTTGATCCCGAGATATTAACCCTTTATCCTTCAAATTGAAAATTCCTCCAATCCCTTTGGCATTCGATAACTTGAAAAATATTACTTGGATTGTCAAGTTACTTTGTATTTGTGTTTAGGTTACTGATGTGCCGAGCTGTATAGTTTTTGGTGTAAATCTGTTATTTTGATCCTGAGATATTAACCCTTTATCCTTCAAATTGAAAATTCCTCCAATCCCTTTGGCATTCGATAACTTGAAAAATATTGCGTATGGGTACACATCTGACGATTTCATCGGCCTATTTTTTCAGTCTCTTTTTCAGAGGAACAAGAACAGGGTGATGTTTCCGTGATGTCTTCAATAGTGTGCTTCCGTCGTCGCAATAATGAGCTAGCGGCAAAGTGCACAAGGAATGCGGCAAATGCCTAAGAGGTTCCATATAGGATCGATGGTCACTTGTCGCCCGCTAGCTCCCCCAGTGAAGCAATCATTCACGGAATGGTTGTGACGCCAGGTTCATCCGTTGTGGTCAAGGAGAGGAGAAGGGGTGTTGCAAGCACTATAATCTCGAATCATGCACACCCGGCGACGATGGATCGGAGGATGGAATGGAGGAAGCCAGTCAGTCTGGTAGCTAGCTCGTCCAGGTCTCCTGGACCGCGAGCCAGAGAGGCCCCCTTTCTCTTACAACAACATCTGAGCCCAGATGTTGTGGTATGTAACGTTCATTAGTCGGAGCATACATCCACTCCTCCTGCTCGGGACGCTCCGTCGCATAGACAGTTCGACGCAGCTTGTCTATTGGCTTCCTCATCCTCACGTCAGCACACACGACCGCACCTTGGCTATGTGACCGCAGATATCCAGCCTGCTTTGCCGACTAGGGAGTCCACGTCGACCAGGTCACACCATCCGCTAGCCAAGGACACGAGGCCTTTCCAGTCGGGACGTTCCCATATGAGAAGTATGCAGGAATTAACGTCCCTGGAGCTTCCAGCGGCTAAATTACGTAAGACCGCGGCTCCACAGGCCTCCGTGACGGACATGTTATATCACAGATAGCTCAATTCATTGCAGCATCCCAGCAGCTATCAGAAACTTTTTCAGTAAAGAAACTGTCTGAGCAAGCTGGGTCAGTATGCTCCTCTGCAGAGTCAGTAAGGGACGACCGAGATTCTTATGTGGTCCAGGTGGATGGTAAAAGGGAATCAGCGCAGCTGAAATTTTCCCTTTCCGAACAACTTAATCCGGCATCACCTTTTAGAAGTTGTTTCCTCAGACCAAAATGCTGTGTTACCTGATAAGAAATTGAAAGCGTCACTGGACACAGACTTTTTCGGCCGGATTAGGGACACTGTCCCTGAGTTTCCGACCCAGTCCAGAATTGTCACACAGACATTTGAACTTTTGAATGAAACTATATTCAAGCTAGCCTCTAAGACTGGCAAATCCAGTTACTTAGCACCTAGCGCTATACAGCTGCCTTTCATCAATGCTAGACATAGATTTGAAACAGCAGGACAAGGCGTGTGTTTGGACGACCAGGCTGAAGACCTGGAATTGTCATTGCCGGTGTCCATGTCTATTAACTCCAGTATACTGGAGACAACAATCTCGTCTAATAGAATTAATTTAGATGCATTATCTTAGGCAGATCACCTTACCAGAGCGTTATCATTAGGTCTCAAAGGGAAAGAATTCCAGGATGTTCAATCTTCCTTAAGAGTTCTTTCGAGGGATATAGCATTTTCTACGTATATCTCTGCCCTTTCAGTAGCAATATGGAGTTAGTCAGACATGATGCTGCCCTGGCTGCATCCACAAGAGTAGATAGTAGGGTGAAAAAACTCTCTTCCTGTCACTCCGGTCTCAGGAGAGCTTCTCTTCAACGTTAAGCTTTCTACAATCTATAATTAGATTACTAAGAAAGCTTCGGATTCTCTGCTTTTAATTCCGCTTTGAAAAAGTCGCACTCAGCAGGGAGAAGTAAGGCAGGTACTTCGGGGGCGAATACGTCCAAAGGAAGTTCCTATAGAGGATCTAAGAAAGCCTCTATGTCTTACTCCGTAGACCGTCAGAGTAGCACCTCACATAGGGGTCGTAATGCTGGCCGAGATAACCGGTCAGACGCCCCTAGGTCGACTGGGCAAGGTGCGGGTCGTGGAGGACGTGGTTTCTCCTCCCGCAATCCTTGCAGGGCCAGGAGGTGATGGTCTAAACCTCTATTGCATTCCAGTGGGTGGAAGGCTGTCGAGATTCTTAACCAATTGGTTGTCAATTACGGACGACCCATGGGTGCAAGGAGTTATTTCCGAAGGTCTAAACTGTCCTTCAAGGAAAAACTTCCATTAACTCAAAGTCCACGCTGGTCTCAGCTTCCGTTAAACGTTCAGAAGTGAGATTTGCTTCTATCAGAAGTTCAGTCTCTTCTGGACAAGAACACTATAGACGTCGTAGAAAACCAAGAATCTCCAGTTTTCTGCAGTCACCTGTTCCTGGTTCCAAGATCAGACGGCTCGTTTCATCCAGTTATAGATCTGAGCTGGATAAACAAGTTGATCGTGGCTCCAAAATTTTATATGGAGACCATCCGATCGGTCAGAGCGAGCACTCGAGTGAATGATTATGCTGCGAGCATAGATCTCAAGGTTGTGTACTTTTACGTCATGGTACATCCAGCGTTTAGAAAGTACCTTCGCTTCGTTGTCCCAGGAGTTGTTTTCAGTTCCGAGCAATGATACTCTGGTCTGAATCTAGCGCTCTGGGCCTTCACTCGAATAATGATCTCGGTAAAGACTCATTTCCAAGCTCATTCGTCTGTACTAACGTCGGCCTACTTGGACGACATTCTTCAGGGTTACGGCTGCAAGTTAACGCTTCAGAACGATGTTCAGAGTCTGCTTCAATTGCTCCGACGTCTTGGTTTCATAGTAAACGAAAAGAAGTCGGATATAGTGCCATCCAAATTATTCACCCACGTGGGAATGAGCTTAGAGACGCACAACAATCTTGTTTATCTGCTGTTAACCAGAGTGATATTAGTCATTTGTTACACTCGCTTTTGTCTTCACTCAGATGTAGTAACAGCGAGAGAATTCATGAGACTGACAGGTTTGTGCAGACCCGCTGCGGATCTTATTCTGATGGAGCGGCTACTCACTCGTCCACTCCACATATATTTTATCTCAGAATTGGAGTGTGAAAACTCATTCGTTTAATCGAACATCGTCTTGTCGAATCAAGTGAAACAAGATATTCAGACTTGGGCAGATATTCAGTGGTTAACTCAAGGAGTACCACTGCAACTGCCGGATCCGAATTTTACGATAATGACTGATGCGAGTCAAACAGGTTGGGGGCAACTCTTGAGCCCAACGGATTTGAGGTGCCAGGGTCTTTGGGATCTGCAGTTCCTAAACAAGCACATAAACATCAAGAGATGATGTCAATATGGCTTGCGCTAAGTCAATGAATGAACATTCTTTAGAATTCGCATGTTCAAATTCTGTCCGACAATTCGACAGTAGTAGCGAACATTCAGAACCAGGGAGGCACTCATTCCATTATTCAATTTAATGGAAAGGATTCTTCTGTTTGTCCTAGAGCATCAAGTTCTTCTATCGGTCCGTCATATACTGGGTCGTCTGAACATTCTAGCAGACTTCCTTTCTTGGAAAGGTTGCATGTTGCCGTCAGAATGGACTCTCAACAAACGAGTATTCAATCAGATTTGCTACCAATGGGTTCGTCCAATGATAGACTTTTTTGCAATGCATTTCAACAATCTGTTGCATACGTATGTGTCGCCATGCCCAGATCCTCGAGCGTTTGCAGTAGACGCTCTCTTGATCTCTTGGGACGGAATGATAGGATACGCGTTTCCTCCAGCTCCGTTGATTCAGCAGATATTGCTAAAAATCAAGCAATCTCACTGCAAGATTCTGTTGGTAGCATCTCTGTCACCCCAGAGACCATGGATAAATCTACTCAGGTGTCTGTTGTGGGACATTCCGCGGAAGCTTCCTCCACGGGTGGACCTTCTTTTGCAGGGGAAATCACGCACACTGCATCACAACCCGCAAGGTCTCAACCTTCACGTATTTCCATTGTGCGGTCTTTCTTGCACGACAAGCATTTTACAGGACGGACAGTGGACGCAATTTCTAACTGTAGGAGGACCTCCTCTTTGCTAAATTATGCTGCTAAGTGATAGGTTTTCTATAGGTGGTGTAGGGATCATTCTATTGATATTTATGATCCTTCCATTCCAGACATTGCTAATTTTCTGGTCTACTTGTTTGACGAGATCAGACTGCAGCCAATAACCATTAAGGGTTATAGGTCTATGTTATCGGATACCTATGCTCATCATGATAGGTTACAGATTGGATCTAATGTTTCTTTATCTAAGTTAGTGAAAAACTTTTCGATAAATAGACCTAGAACCCTCAGGTTAATTCCTAAGTGGAATTTAGCTTAGGTTCTTCTGAAGCTAAAAGAATTCTTATCTTATAAGACAGCTTTTCTCTTAGCCTTCTCTTCTGCCAGAAGAGTTAGTGAGCTTCATGCACTATCAGTTGATGATTCTCACTATCGTAGTGTTGGTAATACTATTACTTTAACTACTAATGTTGGATTTTTGGCTAAGAATCAGGCTCCTAATAAGTATCCTGAACCTATTGTTATTAAGGCTCTGGCGTCTTCAGACTGTCATAGGCCTTTCCTCTGTCCAGTTAGAGCCATGCGTATTTACAACATAGATCTGAGTTTATCAGAAAGGGACGTAAGCGTTTCTTTCTTTCTCTGCTGCCCAATAGAAAGGACATTACAGTCCATTCTATTGCAAGATGGATTCAATTAACTATCCGTACTGCTTATGAAATATTATCTTCAACTCAGCAGTCTGTGCTTAAGATTTGAGCACATGAAGTAAGAGCGCTGTCTACATCTTGGGCTTATGCTAATAGTGTTGCTATTACTGATTTGATGAAGGCTGCATATTGGTCTCCGCCTTCCACGTTCACAAATTTGTATCTTAGAAATATGGAGTCCATTTCTGCTGACCATTGATGTTTAGGCCTGTTATCTGTTGCTCAGAATGTCATCCACTAAACAGTTGCAACTATAGTTATGCAGGCTTTCTGTTCCGGTAGTGACTCTGTCCTGCTGCCCTCTTCGTTCTGGGGTATTTGACCCAGAGCAAGGGGAAGGTGGGGGGATGGTGTTCCCTTATATCACCTGTTTTATAGTGAAAGCAAGGGAATACCTCCTCTAGAGTCGGTAATTCCGAGTCGGTGCCGGGATAGTTTTAAAGTGTAAAGCTAATGTCTCTCTCATTTATGTAATATTTTTAAAGTGTAGCTCGGTGTGAAGCATTTGTAAATGTCATGTGTCATACGAGCGCTAATATACAATCCTCGGACACTTTTAAATGAGTATAAAAAGTCTCATTCTCTGAACTATCTTTATTTATTGGCTTTCCGTTAAAAAGATTAGTATAATGGGTTATACTGGATGTTAATAGAGATCATTGATGTTATTGTGCTCAGTTACGGAATGGTATTGTGTCTTTCTTTTTTGATACAAACAAGAAAGATACATGTAAAACCTGTTCTCCTCTTCTCTTTGAGGGGATAATTCTGTTTACATGTAATTGAGCCTATTGGATTTTCCTTCATGTCCTAGGCCCTCCAGCCTTTTTTCTATTCCGCTAAGTCTGGGTCATTGGTACAGTATAAAAATGTTAAAAAATTTTATAGTAATTTATATATTTCTTATACTTACCAATGACCCAGGCAGGGATGGCCCTCCCATGAGTTGGGAACTCATACCTCCCGGCTGATTACATAACGCTTACCAGGCACTGGTTGTAAGATGCAAATTTGGGGGATTGTGGGGGCAAAATTTGTGTTTGGCCCTAGAATTTGAGTTAGCACCAGCTAAGTCTGGGTCATTGGTAAGTATAAAAAATATATAAATTACTATAATTTTTTTAACTTTTATTAGTCTAGGGTGGGGTTTAAAATTGGGGGTGGAGGGGGGAGGGTAGGATTAGGGTCAGTAAAGGGTAGGGTCAGGGCTTGCTACCACCCTAAAAATTTTCCCCAAAATCACTTGTTTTAATATAATGGACATGCATTTTATTGTAGACCCATGAAAATAGCCACATAACTACCAATTGTTAGAACGTCTGTCTGTCCAACCGTGTGTGGTGTGTGTGTGTGTGTGTTTTTTCAAATGACACAATCATGTTTTAGAGGAATTTTGAATGTTGGTTTCTGATCCCCCGCCGGGATTCGAACCCTCGGCAACACCGCCTGGCAATCATGAGTCCAGCATCTAAACCACTAGACCATTGCACACCGTCAAAAAACGATGGCTGGAATCTAGCTTTTTAGATGAAGTCCTCATGATTACTTGGTTCATCTTCCTTTCAGCAGCAGCATGAAAGTGTGGAACGCTCTAGCTACAGTACGACGAAAGTGCTGAGGATGGCCTCAGACGAAGACTGGCACGGGCTTGTTTTTAAGACAAAAAAATTTTTTTTTTACACTGAAAATTTGGGGGCCAGGTGGGACTTGGAAAATTTTGACCAAAATCCGGAAATTAGTTTTTTATGCGTTTTGGTCAATTTTAAGAAGAAAAAAAAAATTTTAGGCTGAAATTATTTTGTTTCGGACCTCGAAAATTTCCAAACAAAAATAAAAAAAAATCTGTTTTTATGTGTTTATCTCAATTTTGAGACTTAAAAGTGCAGGAACTGAAAATAGAAGGAAAATCCTGTGTTTTGTGTAGGCACAACTGCTTCATTTAGTTGGTATATGCTTTTCTTAGGAGGGGCGTATGCAGCTTATTCAAGTCAAGTTCCTGGTTTGATATTTAGACTACCATGTCAGGTGAGTGCACTCAGGCCCCCTTGGGGCCTCTTGTTTGTACACAACTTCTATACGGCTCAGGCTAGAGGCTTTACAATCTTTACAAAACTTCTTGGGTACCTTTGTTATCAACGTGGGATGAGAACGAGTGTTTTTGGGTGCAGTCTGAAATTCAAGATGGACAGAAATTAGTGAAATCAGTTTTTTGTTCAGAACTTCTATATGAAAGTTCTGATTTGAATAAATTTTTGTATGAATGTTTAGTAACATGGAATACATTACATATAAAACGGGGTTTTTTCTCGTGCAGAAATTATGCAAATTAGATGAACTTTGATTTATTCAGTGCTACTTATACACAGTAAGTACACATGTCAATACGGCTAGGGCTGGATGCGGTATTTATTAACCGATCTTCACAAAACTTCTTGGGTACCTTAGTTATTACCTTGGGACGAGAACGAGTGTTTTTGGGTCTGGTCCGAAATTCAAGATGGCTGCCAGCGGCCATTTTGTACCAAAATTAGGTCCAATCAGTTTTTTGTACACAACTTCTATATGGCTCAGGCTAGAGGCTGTATTTATGAACCGATCTTTACAAAACTTCTTGGGTTCCTTTGTTATCTCCGTGGGATGAGAACGAGTGTTTTTGGGTGCGGTCCAAAATTCAAGATTGCCACCAGCAGCCATTTTGTACCCAAATTGGTGCAATCAGTTTTTTGTACAGGACTTTTGTATGAAAGTTCCAGACATGTTAACTCTCCCGGAATGCCCGGGAAAATCCCGGAATTTCAGTGCAGTTCCCGGCCTCCCGGACAGGAATCAGTTTTGGACCAAAAATCCCAGAAAACAACAGTCAAATATTTCATTCCCGTTGTAACTTATGAAAAACTTTCGGAGTAAAATCACATGCATTTCAAACTCTGCTAAAAACTCACGAAGCAGTAAAATATGGATTTAAATTAAATTTATTTAAGAAAAGGGTATTTTATGATATATATTTCAACTGTGTTCATGTTTATTTCTGGGTTTTTTCTTCGTAGATTTGTGATCAATGTGCGAGAGTCGAAGTGAAAATAGGTGACTTACTTTCAAAAAATTGAAAACTCCACCTTCATTTAAATGCAGTTTTTGGAAAATAAAATATATGGAAAGGAATTAAATAATATATATTTATTTATTCCTTCGTAGAATAGCTTTAATTCTCATCCCTCCCTTTTCCAAAATCAAAACGTAAACAACAACTATTTAACACAGTTTAAAAGTAGGTTAAAGTCGCTTAGGATGCCGAAAAATTATGACTGCATATTTAAACACAATGGACTTAATTTCTAACACTACATTTATTCTGTTGTGCTGACTACAGAACTGTTAACTGTTGGCCATCTGTACCCAGAAAATTTCGAATGGAATTAAAAAAGAAATGCTTCAATGATGAAAAGAAAAGTTTTGTGAGGGCACAAACGTCCCACGTGCATGAAGTTTGATAAAGATACTTTCTAAGTACTAATGTTCTTGAAGTAACTGAACATTAGGACATCCTTTCCTGTTAACATTTCCAGACTTGGGAAATTATTAGCTAAGTAGACTTTGATAAGAGCAAATCACAGGTGGTGGTGCTCTGTGGGACAGTGTGGGTGGGTGGGGGGGCCCATGAAAAAGAGGATCCTGAGTGGGGGGTTAAATCAACAGTTATTTTATAATTTTTTAACATAGCATAAATGCATCAGCATAGTTGACAACTAGTTCTGGATATAACCTGGTGTTAATAGTGGTCCATGAGCTGAAAATTCACAAGTTTTTTCTTTTATTTTGTCCCTGCGCAAACTTTTCCCTGAAATCCATCCCATTTCCCTGAAAATCACCTCAGGTTCCCTGAAAAATTATTCTGAAGGTTAACATGTCTGGAAAGTTCTGATTAGAATAAATTTTTATATGAATGTTTAGTAACATGGAATGCATCACATACAGTACAGGTTTTTTTCTCGTGCAGAAATTATGCAAATTAGATGAACTTTGATTTATTCACTGCTACTTACACACAGTAAGTACACATGTCAATACGGCTTGGGCTAGAGACTGTATTTATGAACCGATCTTCACGAAACTTCTTGGGGTACCTTTTTTAACACCTTGTGACAGGAACGAGTGTTTTTAGAGTGTTTTAGGTGCCTTTGTTATCACTCTGCTATGAGAATAAATATTTTTGGGTTCAGTCAGACCCATTCTGGGACTCAAAGATTTCTTTTCTAGTTTAGCATCTAACTGTCACCCCACCTTTACAATACCTTACCTATATATTTGTTACAGGCTACGGTCATCATTTATGTACAGACTGTTACAATACTTTACATGTACCTTTGTTATCAGGTCATTACCTAGATGTTTGTCATTTCTGTGTCACATACTACACATGTACATGTCTTAAACAAGTTGAGCTACAGTTTCATTGACACTTTCATTTGTTGATTTGTTATATACGAGCACTTATTAAAAATCATCATAATTAAATTGCTACTCTTTGAGTACCTCGGAGGCTGCATAACCAGTTAACTGGTATTCAGATGATTACATGCTGGATTTTAATGCTCTCGTGCATTATAATTATTAGGCTAACGCTTTATTGTATTTTGTGGACCTTGAAATTATAATCTATTTCGGGGGCAGTCTGTGTCGGAGCCTGTTAATCATACCTACTTCCATTTCTAGATCCAGGTTTCTATTATGTCAGCACTCAAATCGCATATTCACACGTGTTTACAGTCATAGATATCGGATACTACACGTTGGAGAGCGTTGTTACTGGAACTTATTATACAGAGGTCACCTTTGGGTTATCTCGGAAGTGTGTTTTCTCTCCTGAGATCGTTCAGTGTGGCTCGATTGGACATGTGTATGTTATATTTTATATCACCGGTTTTTGACGTATCTGTGTACGCCGTCTGCGGTGTACGTTATTTAGTGGGCAATATTAATTACCAGGATCGTCGCTATAGCATTAACTTCTGAAGTGGTGTTAAGCACCACTTATTAATCATGGATTAATACATGAGTGCCTGTTTGATGGATATTTATATTGTTTTTTGGTACCGCTCTTACTGATTCCAGTCAAGCTGAGCTATTGCCATCACTTCTCATCCGTCGGGGTATGTTAGTCCACAATTTCCTTTGGCACACCTCACAGGTCGCATTTATGATCAGATCGCTTTGAAACTTGGTATGCTTGTTTGGGGTGACCTCTAGATAGAGCTATCAATTTTCTTAAGTTTCCATCAAAAATGTTGCCGCGGTCAATGTTCTTAGAACTTAGTTTAGTCAGACCTCAATATTTCCCTTTGGCACAGCCTACAGGGCACATTTATGATCGGATTGCTTTGAAACCTGGCATGCTTGTTTGGGGTGACCTCTAGATGGGAGCTATCAATTTTCTTCCATTTCCGTAGAAAAATGTTGCCGCGGCCAACATTCTTAGAACTTGGTTTAGTCAGACCTCAATATTTCCCTTTGGCACAACATACAGGGCACATTTATGATCGGATTGCTTTGAAACCTGGCATGCTTGTTTGGGGTGACCTCTAGATGGGAGCTATCGATTTTCTTCTATTTCCATCAGAAAATGTTGCCGCGGCCAATGTTCTTAGAACTTAGTTTAGTGAGATCTCAATATTTCCCTTTGGCACACCCTACAGGGCATATTTATGATCGGATTGCTTTGAAACCTGGCATGCTTGTTTGGGGAGACCTCTAGATGGGAGCTATTGATTTTCTTCCATTTCCGTCCATCAAAAAATGTTGCCGCTGGCAACGATGTTTGAACTTAGTTTAGTCAGGCATCAATATATTCCTTTGGCACGCTGTACAAAGCACATTTTTGATCAGATCGATTTGAAACTTGGTATGCTTGTTTGGGATTACCTCTAGATGGGAGCTATCGATTTTCTTCTATATCTGCCAATAAATGTTGCCGCTGGCAACGACCTTTGATGAACTTAGTGCAGTCATGCATCAAAATTTCCCTTTGGCACACCCAGCAGGGCACATTTATTATTGAATCACTTTGAAACTTGGTGTGCTTGTTTGGGGTGAGCTCTAAATGGGAGCTATCTATTTTCTTCCATTTCTGTCAAAAAATGTTCCCGTTGGCAAAGTTCTTACAACTTAGTTTAGTCAGACCTCAATATTTCCCTTTGGCACACCCTACAGGGCACATTTATGATCGGATTGCTTTGAAATTTGGCATGCTTGTTTGGAGTGACCTCTAGATGGAAGCTATTAATTTTCTTCCATTTCCATCAAAAAATGTTGCCGCTGACAACGACCTTTGAACTTAGTTTAGTCAGGCATCAATATATTCCTTTGGCATGCCCTACAGGGCACATTTATGATCAGATCGGTTTGAAACTTTGTGTGCTTGTTCGGGGTTACCTCTGGATGGAAGCTATCAATTTTCTTTGATTTCCGTCAAAAAATGTTGCCACTGGCAATGACCTTCGATGAACTTAGTGCAGTTATGCATCAATATTTTGCTTTTGGCATACCCTGCAGTGCACAGTTTTGACCAGATCACTTTGAAACTTGGTATGCTTGTTTGGGGTGAGCTGTAGATGGGAGCTATTGATTTTCTTCCATTTCCGTCAAAAAATGTTGCTGCTGGCAACATTCTTAGAACTTAGTTTAGTCAAACCTCAATATTTCCCTTTGTCACAACCTACAGGGCACATTTATGATCGAATTGTCTTGAAACCTGGCATGCTTGTTTGGGTTGACCTCTACATGGGAGCTATTGATTTTCTTCTATTTTCCGACAAAAAATGTTGCCACTGGCAATGACCTTTGAACTTAGTTTAGTCAGGGATCAACATATTCCTTTGGCATGCCGTACAGGGCTCATTTATGATCAGGATGGTTTGAAACTTGGTATGTTTGTTTGGGGTTACCTCTAGGTGGGAGCTATCAATATTTGTACACTGTACCAATGACCCAGACTTAGCTGGTGCTAACTCCTTAAAATCTAGGGCCAAACACAAATTTTCCCCCCCAATCCCCAAAATTTGCATCAAAATACGAAATTTCAATGTCCTATGTGGTCCTCCATACTTTTTGTCCACTGCGCTTGCGCAGTGTTAAGGAAGTCTCGAAATTAGCGCCAAATGTCATTCTTTGTTTGGCCTTAAATTTAGTAACATCTCACTGATATTTGTGCTTGTAAATCTCAGTTTAAATGATGCCAGACACATAATTATGAAAGAATTGGTGGATCTACGGAGGAAATAAAAGTAAGAGAGGAAGAAACAGTAGCAGGATGTGTTCAGGGCTGTAACTTATAATTTTTTTACGAAATTATTTCATGTTCCCTAATTTTGGGACATGGGCCTAATGTTGTCATTCTTGCTATGAATTTACCATTGTTTGTTCAGTGTTTCCTCTCTCCCTTTCCTTTATTCCCCCCTTGCTATTCTCCCATGCTTTTGGCATAATTTTTGAAAATTTTTTTTACTAAAATTTCTTGGGAGTTTTGGCTTGGTAACAGAATAATTATTCAATTTTTCCCCATGCTTACGTCCTCACCCTTGGGTGGTTAGGCATTTTGGGGTGCATCTACCATCCGATGTACGTCAGTTTCTTCTCTGGAAGTCTCTGTTTTACATCGGATAGTGTTTAAATTGGTAACTGATTTTGGGC
Source organism: Pictodentalium vernedei (assembly GCA_031216915.1). Lineage (NCBI taxonomy): Eukaryota > Metazoa > Mollusca > Scaphopoda > Dentaliida > Dentaliidae > Pictodentalium > Pictodentalium vernedei. Next base: position 299,869,763 of record CM062293.1, on the reverse strand, counting down.
CATGTTTACAGTGCCTGGAGTCATGTTTCCGGTTTTTGTACACCTTTGTTTACGTTGACAATGATTACTTCTGATAGTGATTACTTGTCTTCTGTTTAGTTCTGCTCATAGCCAGATACATTAATATTGTCTGTAAGTGTTACATTAAATTTTCAATATGTTTTAAAATTTTTGTCCACACTTAGGCTTTTTTGGGATCCATTTGGGCTCATTGTTCCCATTGGGAACTTGGGCTCTCATGAAATTTTTTCGAAATTTTTTTTTTTTCTTTTGAATTATTTTTAGCTCAACTTTGGCAAAGCCAAATTTGATCTTTTGTCATGGCCTGTCGTCCGTCCATCCGTACGTCAACAATTGGATACGGCTCGGGCTAGAGGCCATATTTATGAACCGATCTTGACGAAACTTCTTGGGTAACTTCTTTGTTATGATCGTGGGACGAGAACAAGTGTTTTTGGGTGTGGTCCAAAATTCAAGATGGCTGCCAGCCGCCATTTTGTACCGACGATGCAGAAATCTGTATATTTTTATACTGTACCAATGACCCAGACTTAGCTGGTGCTAACTCTAACAAAACCAGGGCCAAACACAAATTTTGCCCCCCAATCCCCAAAATTTGCATCCAAAACAAAAAGAAATCATGTCCTAAAGGACCTCCATACTACGCCTCTACTGCGCATGCGCAGTGACGCAGACGTCCCGAAATTGGCGCCAATTATCATTCTCTGTTTGGCCCTTCATCAGTCAACATCTCACTGATCTTTGTGCTTGTAAATCTCAGTTTAAAGGATGCCAGACACGTAATTTTTGGAGAAAATGTGATTCTAAGGAGGATAGAAGGAGGAAAGGAAAAAGAAGTGACAAAAAATAATCAGGGCTGTACTTAAAATTTTTTGATGAAATTATGTTAAGTTGCCTATTTTCGAGGCATGGGCCTCTTGTTGTCATTCTGGCTAATTGTTGCACTGCTTATTCAGTGTTTCCTCTCCCCTAGCCTTCTAAAGTCCCCCCTTGCAATTCTCCCATGCTTTTGGCATATTTTTGAGAAATTTCATTTCTAAAATTTCCTGGGAGAGTTGCTTGGTTACAGAATGTTTTCTGTTATTTTCCCCATAGTTACGTTTTCACCCATGGGTGTATAAACGTTGTGTTCTGCATCTTCCATCTGATGTTCTACAGATTCTCCCCTGGGAGTCTCTGTTTTGCATCAGATAGAGTGTAATTGATGACTGATTCCGGGCCAGTTTTTTCAGTGCCTGGAGTCATGTTTTCTGGTGTTTTTACACTGTTTGTTTTCATTGGCAACAGCCTTTTTTGAGGGGGGCTGTTTGCCTTTGCTGTAGTTTATCTCACTATAAGATACATTTATATTATCTGAAAGTGTCTCATTAATTATTTAATATAAATTTAAAATTTTTGACCACACTTTGCCTTCGGATCCATCGGGGCTCAACGTTACTTTTCAGCAACTTGGGCTTCGCTGGCGTGAAGGTGGTGTTTGGGTCTTTTTCTTCCAAACCACTGGCCGCATGTTAATGAAATTTCATGTGAGTAGGGGTTATATAGCGGCATTTTGATTTTTGGGCAAATTAGGTTTCGGCTCATATTGAGCAGAGGGGTGGGGCAAAAATGCTCCAATTCTTAAAAAATCTTCTTCTCAAGAACCAGCAATAGCAGAGACTTGATATTTGGTATGCAGCTTCCTTTTGAGGTGTAGACTCAAGTTTGTTCAAGAGAAGTTTGTAGGTCTATACTTGGCGATGTTATGGGAGGAGCAAAAATTTTGGCCCCACCCCAAATTTCTATTTTTTAAACCGAGAGGCCAATTTGAACCAAATTTTATGTGAGGGCTTATTGGGTCATAAGTACCTAATTTATGCAGAAATTTTTTTTCCTGTAGCCCCGTGGGAACCACAGGAGCTAAAAATAGAAAAAAATTAAAACGCCTATATCTCAAAAACTGCACGGCAGTGAGAATTTTTATTTGGTGTGAAGCTTTCTTGGGACCAACAGAAAGGATTGGTAAAAAAAAATTGCTATCGGTTTTATCATAGGGTACTTTTTCGGGACTCTGAAAAAGTGCTGAGTCAGTATTTTTTAACACAGTAGGCAATGGGAAAAAAATAAAGAATTGTTTTCTTCCAAACCACTGCTCTAAAAGCTTTCATATTTTACATATAACATCTTTGGAACATTGATTCACATATTTGTAGAAATCAAATTCCTCGGTTCATATTTGGGTTCCCTATGGGAACCCAAATGTTCAAATTAGTGCAATATGAGGGATATATTTTAAAAATCTTCTTCTTCGGATCCACAAATCAGAATCTTTTGATATTTGCTATGCATCATCCTTAGGGGGGTGAGATTGATGTTTGTTCAAGCCAAGTCCCTGAGTTCATATTTGGACTCCCTTTGGGAACCCAAATTGTAACTTAGTGCAATACGAGGTATATTCTTTTAAAATCTTCTTCTTCGCATCCACCGGTCAGAATCTTTTGATATTTGGTATACAGTATGCTTAGGGAGGTGAGATTCAAGTTTGTTCAAGTCAAGTCCTTCGGCTCATATTTGGTCTCCCTGTGGGAGCCCAAATTATAACTTAGTTCAATATGAGGAATATTCTTTAAAAAAAATTTTTTTTTCAGATCCACCAGTCAAAATGTTTTGACATTTGATGTACAGCATTCTTAGGGGCTGAGAGTGAAGTTTGGTAAAGCCAAGTACCTGGGTTCATATTTGGGCTCACTGTGGGAGCCCAAATTATACCAAAATTTTTATTTTCCAAACCAAAAAGTCGATTTGAACCAAATTTGATATGAGGGCTTATTGGGTCATAAGTACCTAATTTATGCCGAAAATTGTTTTCCTGTCCCCCACGGGAACTGCAGGAGCTAAAAATTTTTTTTCTTTTTAAATGCCCATATCTCCAGAACTACATGGCACTGAGAATTTTTATATGGTGTGAAGCTTCCTTAGGACCGGAAGAAAAAAATGGTAAAAATTTTATCATAAGGTTCTTTTCTAGGACTAAAAGTGCCGAGTCATCATTTTTTAACAGTGTAGCTAATGGGAATAACGTTGAAGAATCTTCTTCTCCCAAAACACTGCTTCAGAAGCTTTTATTTTTGGGCTCCCTATGGGAGCCCATGTATAACTTAGTTCAGAATGAGAAATATTCTTAAAAAATCTTTTTTTTCTGTTACTCCTGTCAGAATCTTTTGATATTTGATTTTTGATTTTCTTAGAAGTGGCAAATTGAAGTTTGTTCAAGTTCTGCTTTATTGATAAAATTGGGCCCAGTAGTAACCAATTCCTGCATTGAAAGCCCTGTAAAGTGGGCAGTGATAGGCATAAACGATTGACCAAACCTGATATTATAATTATGCCTCTGTAATGATGTAGCCTTAGAAAGTGACCTTAAATTCCAATAAATAAATAGATAAATTATTGAGTACCCAATATGGGGATCTAACATATGAACACTCTGGGTTACTAAGTAGAGAAAACACTTTTATGTTGAAAAACTGATAATAACCACAAGGCAGAATCCCTTGCTATTTTGGTGATATGACTCGGCCAGTATCAGGTGAGCGCCCTCAGGCCCCGTGGGGCCTCTTGTTTCATTTATTAATGGATCATGTTATTATGTATCTTTGTGTCAGGGGTTTTTGCGAGTAACTAGGACTTATTGTTGTTCTTTCAAAATGAAGGGACATTGTTCAAATTGTAATAGGAAGAAATCTTCCTCTGACTTTCATGATCATTGTATTAATTGTAGTCAGTGTTCTCGCATTAATCCCTGTCCTATATGTGAACATTGGGATGAGAAACATTGGAAACGTGTGTCACGATATGTTGTTTCTGGAGAAAGAGCGATTCCGGCTCTTTCTCCGCAAGGTCACTCTACTCTCTCAGTTTCTATTTCAGAGGAACCAGAACAGGGTGATGTTTCCATGTTATCTTCTTCAAGTGTGCATCCGTCGTCACAAATGAATTCAGAGCTAGCGGCAAAAGTGCTCATGGAGATTAGATAAATGTCGTCCGCTAGCTCGCCCGGTGTAGCGTCCATTCACCGAATGGTTCGGCAGCCGGGTTCGTCCGATGCGGTCCATTGAGGAAATTTTGGGTGATGCGAGCACTATAAACATAATAGATGCACACCCAGTGACGGCGGATAGTAAGCGAGAACGGAGGAAGCCTTTGAGTCCGGTTCCTAGCTCGTCCAGGTCCAGCCGGGCCGCGAGCGAGAGAGGCCCCTCTCTCGTACAACAACATCTGGGACCAGATGTTGTGGTACAAAATGTGTCTTTAGCGGAGCATACGTCCGTCGCTCGGGACGCTCCGTTGTATAAGCAGTCCGCAGAGACTGTTAAGGCTTCCTCTTCTCGTCAGCGCACACGACCGCACCTTGGCTGCGTGACCGCCGATATATTACCAGCTTCGCCGATGAAGGATTCTTCGGCGACCAGGTCACACCATCCGGCAGCCAGGGATTTGAGACCGATGGACTCTGGACGTTCGCATAGGAAAAGTATGCGGGAGCCATCTGATGCGGAGCTGCCCTCGGCGAAGCAGCGAAAGACTGCGCCTCCGCAGGTTTCGACCCGGACATTCTTGTGCAGATAGCACAGCTTATCGCAGCATCCCAGCAGCCGACAGAAACGGTGTCGGATCGAGAATTATCCGACGGCGCTGGGTCGGTACGTTCCGCCGAAGCATCGGGGGCGGACGACCGGGAACATCATGAGGTCCGACCGGATGGTGAAAGGGATACGGATGACTTGGAGCTATCCCTTTCGGAACAACATAAAGCTGCCGTGGACTTCATCCGGCACTTTCTCCCTCAAGTTGTTCCGTCGGGCCAGACTGCTGCGCTTCCGGACAAGAGAATTATAGCGTCATTGGACTCTGAATTTTTTGAGCGGTTCAGGGACATCGCTCCCGAGTTTCCGTCGCAGTCCAATAATGTTGCAAGAACATTTGAATTATTGAACGACGCTATATTTAAACTTGCTTCCAGGACGGGGAAAGCAGGTTTCTTGTCCGCTAATACTCTCAACCTGCCTTTCATTAATGCAAGGAATAAATTCGATACGGCAGGACAGGGTATACCGAGAGTTCCTCTGCGCATGGACGACGAGGCGGAAGACTTAGAGCTATCATTACCGTCGTCAGCTTCTATTCCAACCGCGGTGTTGGAAACAGCTATTGCGTCTAACAGAGCCAATTTAGATGCCTTATCTTACGCAGATCACCTTACTAAGGCGTTATCACTGCGCCTTCAGGGGAAAGAGTTTCAGGATATACAATCCTCTTTAAGACTTCTTTCAAGGGCAGTAGCTTATTCCACGTGTAACTCCGCCCTTTCAGTGGCAAATCTGGAGTTGGTTAGACGTGACGCAGCCCTAGCTACATCCACACTAGTGGATTCTAAGGTGAAGAACTCTCTTAGAGTCGCTTCGGTCTCAGGAGAACTTCTCTTTGACGGCAAGCTTTCCGCTATTTATGATAAAATTAAAAAGAAAGCTAATGATTCTCTGTTGTTCAGATCTGCTCCTAAGAAGTCGGATACATCAGACACGAATAAGACAGGCACTTCTGGGTCTAATGCGCCCAAGAGAGGTTCCTATAGAGGTTCCGGTGCGTCCTCTTGGTCTTATTCGAGAGACCGTCAGGATAGCGACTCTCGTTCGGGACGTCCTTCAGGCCGGGACAATCGGTCGGACGCCCCGAGGTCGACGAGGCGAGGTGCGGGTCGTGGAAGATGTGGTTTCTCCTACCGCAGGCCTCGCAGGTCCAGGAGGTGATGGCTTAAACCTCTATCGCGTTCCGGTTGGCGGAAGGTTGTCGAGCTTTTCACAAGAGTGGGCGTCGATTACGGACGACCCTTGGGTGAGAGGAGTGACTTCGGAAGGTCTAAAGATATCCTTCAAACGAAAGCCTCCATTAACTCGAAGTCCAAAGTGGACTCATCTTCCGTCAAATCCACAGAAAAGAGACGCTCTGTTATCAGAGGTGCAGTCTCTTTTAATGAAGAACGCGGTAGAGGTCGTAGAAAACCAGGAATCTCCGGGATTCTACAGCCATCTGTTTCTGGTTCCGAAACCAGACGGCTCGTTCCGTCCAGTCATAGATTTGAGCTGGATAAACAAGCTGATCGTCGCTCCGAAGTTTTATATGGAGACGATTCGATCGGTCAGAGGGAGTATTCGGGTGAACGATTATGCAACGAGCATAGATCTCAAAGATGCGTACTTTCACGTCATGGTACATCCGACATTCCGAAAGTATCTACGCTTCGCAGTCCTAGGAGTGGTGTATCAATTCCGGGCGATGTGCTTCGGATTGAATCTAGCACCCTGGGCTTTCACTCGGGTAATGAACTCGGTAATGATCTACTTCCGAGCTCATTCGTCTGCGGTAACGTCGGCCTACCTGGACGACATTCTTCAGAGGTACGGCAACGAGTTAACGCTTCAGAACGATGTTCAGAATCTTCTTCTATTGCTCCGACGTCTCGGTTTTATAGTAAACGAGGAGAAGTCGGATCTAGTGCCGTCCAAGTCATTCACTCATCTGGGAATGAGCTTCGAGACGCACAACAATCTTGTTCGTCTGCCGTTAACCAGAGCGAAATTGGTCAGTTGTTACGCTTGCTATTGTCTGCACGCAGACAAAGTCACGGCGAGAGAATTTATGAGACTGATAGGTCTGTGCGGAGCCGCCGCGGATCTCATTCCGATGGGGCGGTTACGCACACGTCCTCTTCAAATTTTCCTGACTCAGAATTGGAGTGTGAAAATTCATTCGCTCGATGTAGACGTTCTCTTGTCAGATCAAGTGAAACAAGAGATACAGACTTGGGCAAACATTCAGTGGTTAACTCAGGGAGTTCCGCTGCAGTTGCCGGATCCGAGTTTTATCGTTATGACGGATGCCAGTCAAACAGGTTGGGGTGCATCATTAATCCCAACGGATTCGAGATGCCAGGGTCTTTGGGATCCGCAATTCCTGTGCAAGCACATAAACATCAAGGAAATGATGTCAATTTGGCTTGCGTTACGTCACTGGATGGACATTATTCACGATGCTCATGTCCAAATCCTATCCGACAATACGACAGTAGTGGCGTATATACGGAATCAGGAGGCACTCATTCAGTTCCGTTGTTCAATCTAACGGAAAGAATCCTTCTGTTTGCGTTAGAACATCACGTTCTTCTTTCGGTCCGTCACATACCGGGTCGTCTGAATGTGCTAGCAGACTCCCTTTCACGAAAGGGTCGCTTGTTGCCGTCGGAGTGGACTCTCAACAAACAAGTATTCAATCAGATTTGCTACCAATGGGAACGGCCAATGATAGACTTATTTGCGACACATCTCAACAATCAGTTGCAGACGTATGTGTCTCCGTGTCCGGATCCAAGAGCTTTTGCAGTAGACGCTCTGTCGATCCCTTGGGACGGAATGATAGGATATGCGTATCCTCCAGCGCCGTTAATTCAACAAGTATTGCTAAAGATAAAACAATCTCAATGCAAGATTCTGTTGGTAGCATCTCTGTCGCCACAGAGACCGTGGATAAATCTACTCAGGTGTCTGTTGTGGGACCTACCGCGGAAGCTTCCTCCACGGGAGGATCTTCTTTCGCAGGGGAAATCGCGCCAACTCCATCACAACCCGCAAGGTCTCAACCTTCACGTTTTTCCGTTGTGCGGTCCTTCTTGCATGGCAAGCACTTTACAGGACGAGCAGTGGACGCGATTTCTAACTGTAGGAGGACCTCCTCTTCGCTAAACTATGCGGCTAAGTGGAAGGTTTTTCGTCGTTGGTGTAGGGATCATTCTGTAGATATATTCGATCCCTCTATACCAGACATTGCAAACTTTCTAGTATACTTGTTGGACGAAATCAAACTGCAGCCTGTTACTATAAAGGGTTATAGATCTATGTTATCTGATACCTATGCACATCATGATAGTTTACAAATTGGATCTAATGTCTCTTTATCGAAGTTGGTTAGAAACTTTTCGATAAATAGACCCAGAACTCTTAGATTAATTCCTAAGTGGAATTTAGCTTGGGTTCTCCTTAAATTGAAGGAAAAGCCATTTGAACCTCTTGGGACAGTAGATTTCAAATTCTTATCTTATAAGACAGCTTTTCTCTTAGCTTTCTCTTCTGCCAGAAGAGTCAGTGAGCTTCATGCACTATCGGTGGATGATTCTCATTATCGTAGTGCTGGGAACACTAGCACCTTCACTACTAATGTGGGTTTTTTAGCTAAGAATCAGGCTCCTAATAAATATCCGGAACCTATTGTTATTAAGGCTCTTCCGTCTTCAGACGGGCGTAGGCCTTTACTCTGTCCTGTTAGAGCACTACGTATCTATAAACAGAGATCTCAGTTTATCAGAAAGGGACGGAAACGTTTCTTTCTGTCTTTGATGCCTAATAGAAAGGACATTTCAGTCCATTCTATTGCTAGATGGATTCAGTTAACTATCCGTACTGCTTATGAAGATTTATCTTCTTCTCAGCAGTCTGTGCTTAAGATTTCTGCTCATGAAGTAAGAGCTCTTTCTACTTCCTGGGCTTATGCTAATAGTGTTGCTATTACAGATTTAATGAAGGCTGCTTATTGGTCTCAGCCATCCACATTTACGAATTTTTATCTCAGAAATATTGAGTCCATTTCTGGAGACCTGCATTGTTTAGGTCCGTTATCTGTTGCTCAGAATGTCGTCCACTAAACAGTTGCAACTATAGTTATGCAGGCTTTCTGTTCCGGCAGTGACTCCGTCCGGCTGCCCTCTTCGCTCTGGGCTATTTGACCCAGGGCAAGGGGAAGGGGGGGGGGGGGGCGGGTGTTCCCTTAGGTCACCTGCTTTATAGTGAAAAGCAAGGGAATGCCTCCTCCAAGTCAGTATTTCTGAGTCGCTTCCGGGATGGTTTTAAAGTGTAATATTAATGTTTAAAATTCATTTATGTCTTATTTTTAAAGTGTAGCTCGGTGTGAAGCATTTGTATATGTCAAGTGTCAAACGGGCTTTAATATACAATACTCGGACACTTTTAAATGACTATAAAGAGTCTCAATTCTCTGGACTACTTTATTTATTGGCTTGCTTTAAAAATAATTAGTATAAGGGTTATACTGGATGTTAATAGAGAACATGAATGTTATTGTGCTCAATTATTAAGGGTAGTGTATCTTTCTAATTTAATATTAAATAAGAAAGATACATGTAAAGCCTAATACTCCTTTTCTCCTTAAGGGGTTACCTCTTTACTATATAGTTGAGCTTATTGGATTTTCCTCTATGTCCTAGGCCCTCCAGCCTGTTTACTATTCAGCTAAGTCTGGGTCATTGGTACAGTATAAAAATGTTAAAAAATTTATAGTAATTTATATATTTTTTATACTTACCAATGGCCCAGACGGGGATGGCCCTCCCTGGAGTTGGGAACTCTTGCCTCCCCGCTGAGTACATAGCACTGACCAGGCACTGCCAGTAAGAATGATAATTGGCGCCAATTTCGGGACGTCTGCGTCACTGCGCATGCGCAGTAGAGGCGTAGTATGGAGGTCCTTTAGGACATGATTTCTTTTTGTTTTGGATGCAAATTTTGGGGATTGGGGGGCAAAATTTGTGTTTGGCCCTGGTTTTGTTAGAGTTAGCACCAGCTAAGTCTGGGTCATTGGTAAGTATAAAAAATATATAAATTACTATAAATTTTTTAACTTTTATACTGTACCAATGACCCAGACTTAGCTGGTGCTAACTCTTAAAATTCTAGGGCCAAACACAAATTTTGCCCCCCAATCCCCAAAATTTGCATCTAAAACCAAAAGAAATCATGTCCTGAAGGACCTCCATATTTTGCCCTCACTGCGCATGCGCAGTGTCAAGGACGTCCCGAAATTGGCACCAATTATCATTCTTTGTTTGGCCCTTCATCAGTTCACATCTGACTGATATTTGTGCTTGTAAATCTCAGTTTAAATGATGCCAGACACATAAATATTAGTGAAATGGTGGATATAAAGTGCATATAGAAGGAGGAGAGGAAAAATGAGTGACAGAAAATATTCAGGGCTGTAACTTAAAATTTTTTAATGAAATTATGTTAAGTTGCCTATTTTCGAGGCATGGGCCTGTTGTTGTCATTCTTGCTATGAAGTTTCACTGCTTATTCAGTGTTTCCTCTCTCCTTGTCATTTAGATCCCCCCTTGCTATTCTCCCATGCTTTTGGCATATTTTTGAGTAATATTATTACTAAAATTTCTTTGGAGATTTAGCTAGGTGACAGAATGAATTCTGTTCTTTTCCCCATGTTTACGTTCTCACCCATGGGTGTTTAGGCGTAGTGTTCTGCATCTACCATCTGATGTTCTGCAGATTCTTCCCTGGAAGTCTCTGTTTTGCATCAGATAGTGTATTATTGGTAACTGATTTTGGGCCAGGATTATCAGTGCCTGGAGTCATGTTTCTGGTGTTTTTACACTTCTTGTTTACATTGGCAACAGTCTCTGTTGAGGGGGACTTTTTGTCTTTGTACTAGTTTAATTCATTATAAGATACGTTATTATTATTTGTAAGTGTTGCATTAATTGTTTAAAATATTTAAAAAATTTTTGTCCACACTTAGGCTTGGGATCCATTGGGGCTCAACGTTACTTTTCAGAAAATGGGGCTTTGCTGAAAAAATATTTTTTTCAAAAATTATTTTTGATTTCATTTATTTTTTCTATGTTAATGGATCATGTTATTATGTATCTTTGTTTGCAGGGGTTCGTGCGAGTACTAGTACTTATTGTTTTCTTTTCACAATGAAAGGATATTGTTCAAATTGTAATGAGAGGAAATCTTCCTCTGACTTTCATGATCATTGTATAAATTGTAGTCAGTGTACTCGCACTAACCCCTGTTCAGTATGTGAATTTTGGGATGACAAACATTGGAAACATGTGTTACGGTATGTTGTTAGCAGAGAAAGGGCTATGCCGGTCCTTTCTCCGCAGGGTCACTCTAGTTTATCAGTTTCTATTTCAGAGGAACAAGAACAGGGTGATGTTTCCGTGATATCTTCCAAAGGTGCCCCTCCATCGTCACAATCAAATGAAGAGCTAGCGGCAAAAGTGCTCATGGAGATACGCCAATTGCCTAAGAGGTCCCTAGTAGGATCGACGGCGTTGACGTAAGCTAGCTCACCCAGTGTAGCGTCCATTCATCGAATGGTTCGGCAGCCGGGTTCGTCCGTTGCGGTCCAGGAAGGAGATTTGGGTGTTGCGAGCACTATAAATATTCAAGGTGCACACCCAGTGACGGCGGATAAGAGGAGAGAACAGAGGAAGCCTAGTAGTCCGGTACCTAGCTCGTCCAGGTCCATCCGGGCTGCGAGCGAGAGAGGCCCCTCTCTCGTACAACAACATCTGGGACCAGATGTTGTGGTACAAAATGTTTCGCAAGCGGAGCATACGTCCGCCGATCGGGATGCTCCGTTGTATAGAGAGTCCGGAGAGACTGTATAAAAGGCTTCCTCATCCTCTCAGCAGCGTACACGACCGCACCTTGGCTATGTGACCGCCGATATCCAGCCAGCTTCGCCGATCAGGGATTCCACGGCGACCAGGTCACGCCATCCGGTAGCCAGGGACAAGAGGCCTGCAGACTTCGGACGTTCGCATAAGAGAAGTATGCAGGAGTCAGTTTACACAGAGCTTCCGGCGGCTAAGCAGCGTAAGACCGCTACTCCGCAGGCCTCGGTGACGGACGTGCTAGCTCAGATAGCACAAATTATCGCAGCATCCCAGCAACCGACAGAATCGGTATCGGATCAAGAATTATCCGACGACGCTGGGTCAGTATGCTCCGCCGAAGCATCAGGTGCGGACGACCGAGATCATCATGAGGTCCGACAGGATGGCGAAAGGGATACCGAGGACTTGGAGCTATCCCTTTCGGAGCAACATAAAGCTGCCGTAGATTTCATCCGGCACTTCCTTCCACAAGTTGTTCCGTCGGGCCAGACGGCTGCGATGCCGGATAAGAGACTGATAGCGTCATTGGACACTGAATTTTTTGAGCGGTTCAGAGACATCGTCCCTGAGTTTCCGACACAGTCCAATAATGTCACAAGAACATTTGAATTATTGAACGACGCTATCTATAAGCTTGCTTCCAAAACAGGCAAAGCTGGTTTCTTGTCCGCTAATGCTCTCAACCTGCCTTTCATCAATTCAAGGAATAAATTCGATACGGCAGGACAGGGAATACCGAGAGTTTCTCTGCATCTAGACGACGAGGCGGAAGACTTGGAATTATCATTACCGTCGTCTATGACTATTCCAACCGCGACGTTGGAAATGACAATAACGTCTAACAGAGCAAGCTTAGACGCTTTATCACATGCAGACCACCTTACAAAGGCGTTATCATTGCATCTTCAAGGGAAAGAATTCCAGGATATACAATCCTCATTAAGACTTCTTTCAAGGGCAGTAGCTTATTCCACGTATAACTCCGCCCTTTCAGTGGCAAACCTGGAGTTGGTTAGACGTGACGCAGCACTAGCTACATCCACACGTGTGGATAGTAAGGTGAAGAACTCTCTCAGAGTCGCTTCGGTCTCCGGAGAGCTTCTTTTCGACGGCAAGCTTTCAGCAATCTATGATAAGATAACTAAAAAAGCTTCGGATTCTCTGCTTTTTAGTTCTGCTTCCAAAAAGTCAGATACGGCAGAAAAGAGTAAGACAGGTACTTCTGGGACAAATACGCCCAAGAGAGGTTCCTATAGAGGTTCTTATACGTCCTCTATGTCTTATTCTAGAGACCGTCAAGGCAGCGACTCACGTACGGGACGTTCTTCGGGCCGAGACAACCGGTCTGACGTCCCGAGGTCGACGGGACATGGTGCGGATCGTGGAGGACGTGGTTTCTCCTTCCGCAGGCCTCGCAGGTCCAGGAGGTGATGGTTTGAACCTCTGTCGTGTTCCGGTTGGCGGAAGGTTATCGAGTTTTACAGACGAGTGGGCGTCGATTACGGACGACCCCTGGGTCAGAGGGGTAATTTCGGAAGGACTAAGAATATCCTTCAAACAAAAGCCTCCATTAACTCGAAGTCCAAAATGGACTCAGCTTCCGTCAAATCCGCAGAAAAGAGACGCTCTGCTATCGGAAGTACAGTCTCTTTTGATGAAGAACGCGGTAGAGGTCGTAGAAGACCAGGAATCACTGGGTTTCTTCAGCCATCTGTTTCTGGTTCCGAAACCAGACGGCTCGTTCCGTCCAGTCATAGATCTGAGCTGGATAAACAAGCTGATCGTCACTCCGAAGTTTTATATGGAGACGATTCGATCGGTCAGAGCGAGTATTCGGGTGAACGATTATGCTACAAGCATAGATCTCAAAGATGCGTACTTTCACGTCATGGTACATCCGACTTTCAGGAAGTATCTACGCTTCGCAGTCCTAGGAGTTGTATATCAATTCCGGGCGATGTGCTTCGGATTGAACCTAGCGCCCTGGGCTTTCACTCGAATAATGAACTCGGTAATGATGCATTTCCGAGCTCATTCGTCTGCGGTAACGTCGGCCTACCTGGACGACATTCTTCAGAGGTACGGCAACGAGTTAACGCTTCAGAACGATGTGCAGAATCTGCTTCTATTGCTCTGACGTCTCGGTTTTATCATAAACGAGGAGAAGTCGGATCTGGTGCCGTCCAAGTCATTCACTCATCTGGGAATGAGCTTCGAGACGCACAACAATCTTGTTCGTCTGCCGTTAACCAGAGCAAAGTTAATCAGTTGTTATGCTCGCTATTGTCTTCACGCAGACAAAGTCACAGCGAGGGAGTTCATGAGACTGATAGGTCTGTGCGGAGCCGCTGCGGATCTCATTCCGATGGGGCGGTTACGCACTCGTCCTCTCCAAATTTTCTTGACTCAGAATTGGAGTGTGAAGATTCATTCGCTCGATTCAGACGTTCTATAGGCAGATCAAGTGAAACAAGAGATTCAGACTTGGGCAAGCATTCAGTGGTTGACTCAGGGAGTTCCGCTGCAGTTGCCGGATCCGGGTTTTTCCGATTATGACGGATGCCAGTCAAACAGGTTGGGGTGCAACATTGATCCCAACGGATTTGAAGTGCCAGGGTCTTTGGGATCCGCAGTTTCTAAGCAAGCACATAAACATCAAGGAAATGATGTCGATTTGGCTTGCATTACGTCATTGGATGAACATTATTCAGAAAGCTCATGTCCAAATCCTGTCCAACAATACGACAGTAGTGGCGTATATCCGGAACCAGGGAGGCACTCATTCCGTTCCGTTATTCAATTTAACGGAAAGAATCCTTCTGTTTGCTCTAGAACACCAAGTTCTACTTTCGGTCCGTCATATACCGGGTCGTCTGAACGTACTAGCAGACTCCCTTTCACGGAAGGGTCGCTTGTTGCCGTCAGAGTGGACTCTCAACAAACAGGTATTCAATCAGATTTGCTACCAATGGGAACGGGCAATGATAGACTTATTTGCGACACATCTCAACAATCAGTTGCAGACGTATGTGTCACCATGTCCGGATCCACGAGCATATGCAGTAGACACTCTATCGATTTCGTGGGACAGAATGATAGGATATGCGTATCCTCCAGCGCCGTTAATACAGCAAGTATTGCTAAAGATAAAACAATCTCAATGCAGGATTCTGTTGGTAGCATCTCTGTCTCCACAGAGACCGTGGATAAATCTACTCAGATGTCTGCTGTGGGACTTACCGTGAAAGCTTCCTCCACGGGAGGATCTTCTTTCGCATGGGAAATCGCGTCAACTTCATCACAACCCGCAAGGTCTCAACCTTCATGTATTTCCGTTGTGCTGTCCTTCTTGCATGGGAAGCATTTTACAGGACGAGCAGTGGACGCAATTTCTAACTGTAGGAGGACCTCCTCTTCGCTAAATTATGCGGCTAAGTGGAAGGTCTTTCGTCGGTGGTGTAGGGATCATTCTGTTGATATTTTTGATCCCTCCATACCAGACGTTGCAAACTTTCTAGTTTACTTGTTTGACGAAATCAAACTGCAGCCTGTTACTATTAAAGGTTATAGGTCTATGTTATCTGATACCTATGCACACCATGATAGTTTACAAATTGGATCTAATGTCTGTTTATCAAAGTTAGTTAGAAACTTCTCGATAAATAGACCTAGAACTCTTAGATTAATTCCTAAATGGAATTTAGCTTGGGTTCTTCTTAAACTGAAAGAAAAGCCATTTGAACCTCTTGGGACAGTAGATTTCAAATTTGTGTCTTATAAGACAGCTTTTCTCTTAGCTTTCTCCTCTGCTAGAAGAGGCAGTGAGCTTCATGCACTATCGGTGGATGATTCTCACTATCGTAGTGTCGGGAACACTATTACCTTTACTACTAATGTTGGATTTTTAGCCAAGAATCAGGCTCCTAATAAATACCCGGAACCTATTGTTATTAAGGCTCTTCCGTCTTCAGACGGGCGTAGGCCTTTACTCTGTCCTGTTAGAGCTTTACGTATTTATAAACAAAGATCTCAGTTCATCAGAAAGGGATGGAAACGCTTCTTTCTGTCTCTGATGCCTAATAGAAAGGACATTTCGGTCCATTCTATTGCTAGATGGATTCAATTAACTATCCGTACTGCTTATGATAATATATCTTCTACTCAGCAGTCTGTGCTTAAGATTTCGGCTCATGAAGTAAGAGCTCTTTCTACATCTTGGGCTTACGCAAATAGTGTTGCTATTACAGATTTAATGAAGGCTGCTTATTGGTCTCAGCCATCCACATTCACAAATTTTTATCTCAGGAATATTGAGTCCATTTCTGGAGACCTGCATTGTTTAGGTCCGTTATCTGTTGCTCAGAATGTCGTCCACTAAACAGTTGCAACTATAGTTATGTAGGCTTTCTGTTCCGGCAGTGACTCCGTCCTGCTGCCCTCTTCGCTCTGGGCTATTTGACCCAGGGCAAGGGGAAGCGGAGGGGGGGGGGGGGGGGGGGGGGGTGTTCCCTTAGGTCACCTGCTTTATAGTGAAAAGCAAGGGGATTCCTCCTCCGGAGTCAGTAATTCTGAGTCGTTACCGGGATGGTTTTAAAGTGTAATATTAATGTTAAAAATTCATTCATGTCTTATTTTTAAAGTGTAGCTCGGTGTGAAGCATTTGTATATGTCAAGTGTCAAACGGGCGTTAATATACAATCCTCGGACACTTTTAAAAGAATATAAAGAGTCTCAATTCTCTGGACTAACTTTATTTATTGGCTTACTTTAAAAAAAATTAGTATAAGGGGTTATACTGAATGTTAATAGAGAACATGAATGTTATTATGCTCAATTATGAAGGTATTGTATCTTTCTAATTTAACATAAAATAAGAAAGATACATGTAAAGCCTAATACTCCTTTTCTCCTTGAGGGGTTGACTCTATTTATATAGTTGAGCTTATTGGATTTTCCTCTATGTCCTAGGCCCTCCAGCCTTTTTTCTATTCAGCTAAGTCTGGGTCATTGGTACAGTATAAAAATGTTAAAAAATTGATAGTAATTTATATATTTTTTATACTTACCAATGACCCAGACAGGGATGGCCCTCCCAGGAGTTGGGAACTCATACCTCCCCGCTGAGTACATAGCGCTGACCAGGCACTGCTTGTAAGAATGATAATTGGTGCCAATTTCGGGACGTCCTTGACACTGCGCATGCGCAGTGAGGGCAAAGTATGGAGGTCCTTCAGGACATGATTTCTTTTGGTTTTAGATGCAAATTTTGGGGATTGGGGGGCAAAATTTGTGTTTGGCCCTAGAATTTTAAGAGTTAGCACCAGCTAAGTCTGGGTCATTGGTAAGTATAAAAAATATATAAATTACTATAAATTTTTTAACTTTTTGTACAGAACTTTCATATGAAAGCTCTGATTTGAATAATTTTTTGTATGAATGTTTAGTACCATGGGATACATCACATATAATACAGGTTTTTTTCTTGTGTGTAAATTGTGCAAATTAGACTAATTTTGATGTTTTTTGGTGTTACTTTCAGCACTGTAAGTGCAAATGCCAATACGGCTCGGGCTAGAGGCCATATTTATGAACAGATCTTTACGAAACTTCTTGGGTACCTTTGGTATCACCGTGGGACGAGAACGAGTGTTTTTGGGTCCGGTCCAAAATTCAAGATGGCCGATGGCTGCCATTTTGTACAAAATTAGGTGCAATCAGATTTTTGCACGGAACTTCCATATGAAAGCGCTGATTTGAATAATTTTTTGTGTGAATGTTTAGTACCATGGGATACATCACATATAATACGGGTTTTTTTCTCGTGCAGAAATTATGCATTTTAGATGAACTTTGATTTTTTCAGTGCGACTTACACACAGTAAGTACACATGTCAATACGGCTCGGGCTAGAGTCTGTTTTTATGAACTGATCTTCACGAAATGTCTTGGGTACCTTTGTTATCACCTTGGGACGAGAATGAGTGTTTCTGGGTGCGGTCCAAATTTCAAGATGGCTGCCAGTGGCCATTTTGTACCGAAATTAGGTCCAATCAGTTTTTTGTCACAAGTTCTATACAGCTCGTATTTATGAACTAATCTTTACAAAACTTCTTGGGTACCTTTGTTTTCACCTTGGGACAGGAACGAGTGTGTTTTGGGGTGCCTTTGTTATCACTGTGCTGTGAGAACAAATATTTTGGGGACTCAAAGATTTCTTTTCTAGTTTAGCATCTGACTGTCACCCACCTTTACAATACTTTACCTATACATTTGTTACAGGCAACGGTCAGTATTTATGTACAGACCGTTACAATACTTTATATGTACCTTTGTTATCAGGTCATTACCTAGATGTTTGTCATTGCTGTGTCACATACTATACATGTACATGTCTTTGTCTTGACAAGTTGAGCTACAGTGTCATTGACACTTTCATTTCGAAATGTTATAATGGATTATAATATTATATTATATTATGTATCTTTGTTTTCAAGGGTTAGTGCGAGTACTATGACTGTTTATATATTTTTATACTGTACCGATGACCCAGACTTAGCTGGTGCAACTCCTTAAATTATAGGGCAAAGCACAAATTTTGCCCCCCAATCCCCAAACTTTTCATCAAAAACCAAAATTTCAATGTCCTATGTGGTCCTCCATACCTTATATCCACTGCGCATGCGCAGTGTCAAGGATGTCTTGAAATTGGCTCCAAAAGTCAATCTTTGTTTGGCCCTAAAATCAGTAACATGTCACTGATATTTGTGTTTGTAAATCTCAGTTTAAATGATGCCAGACACATAATTATGAAAGAAATGGTGGATCTAAGGATGAAATAAAGGACGAGAGGAAGAAACAGTGGCAGAATGTGTTCAGGGCTTTAACTTATAATTTTTTTACGAAATTATTTCATGTTCCCTAATTTCGGGGCATGAGCCTTATATTGTCATTCTGGCTATGAACTTACCATTGATTGTTCAGTGTTTCCTCTCTCCCTTTCCTTAATAACCCCCTTGCTATTCTCCCATGCTTTTGGCATAATTTTGGAATTTTTTTTTACTAAAATTTCTTGGGAGTTTTGGCTTGGTGACATAATGATTAATCTGTTTTTTTCCCATGTTTACGTCCTCACCCTTGGATGATTAGGCGTTGTGATCTGCATCTACCATCCGATGTACTGCAGTTTCTTCTCTGGAAGCCTCTGTTTTACATCGGATAGTGTTTAAATTGGTGACTGCTTTTGTGCCATGGTTACAGTGCCTGGAGTCATGTTTCCGGTTTTTGTACACTTGTGTTTATGTTGACAACGGTTACTTCTGATAGTGATTACTTGTCTTCTATTAGTTCTGCTCATAGCCAGATACATTAATATTGTCCGTAAGTGTTGCATTAATTTTTTTAAAATGTTAAAATATTTTGTCCACACTTAGGCTTTTTTGGGATCCATTTGGGCTCATTGTTCCCATTGGGAACTTCGGCTCTTCTGAAAATTTTAAAAAAAAAAGAAAAAAAAAATTTTTTTTTAAATTATTTTTCCGAAATGTTATAATGGATTATAGTATATTATGTATCTTTGTTTCAAGGGTTAGTGTGAGTACTATGACTGTTTATATTTTTTCATGATAAAAAGAATATTGTTCAAATTGTAATGCGAGAAAATCTTCCTCTGATTCTCATGTTCATTGTGTTTCTTGCAGTCAGTGTACCCACGCTAATTCTTGCTCAGTGTGTGCTAATTGGAATGACAATGTTGGAGACGTGTGTCACGGTATATTGTTAGCGGTGAGGTGTCCAGGCCGGTCCTCTCTCCGCAAGGTCACTGTAGTTTATCAGTCTCTTTTTCAGAAGAACAAGAACAGGGTAATATTTCCGTGATGTCTTCAACAAGTGTGTCTCCGTCGTTGCAGTCTAACGAAGAGCTAGCGGCAAAAGTGCTCATGAAATACAACAATTGCCTAAGAGGTCCCTAGTAGGATCGACGGCGTTGTTGTCCGCTAGCTCGACCGGTGTAGCGACCATTCATTGAATGGCTCGGCAGCCGGGTTTGTCCGTTGCGATCCAGGGAAGCAGTTTGGGTGATGGGAGCACTATAAACATTGAACGTGCACACCCAGCGACGACGGATCCGAGGATAGTACGGAGGAAGCCTGTCAGTCCGGTAGCTAGCTCGTCCAGGTTTATCTGGACCGCAAGCGAGAGAGGCCCCCTCTCTCTTACAACAACATCTGGGCCGCGATGTTGTTGTATGTTCGTTCGTTAGTTGGAGCATACGTCCACTCCTCCTGCCTGGGACGCTCCGTCGCATAGACAGTCCGACACGGATGGTCTATTGGCTTCCTCATCCTCATGTGAGCACACACGACCGCACCTTGGCTATTTGACCACAGATATCCAGCCTGCTTTGCTGACCAGGGAATCCACGTCGACCAGGTCATGCCATATGCTAGCCAAGGACACGAGGCCTTTCCTGTTAGGACGTTCGCATATTATATAAATGCAGGAATGAATGTTCCTGGAGCTTCCAGCGGCTAATTATGCAAGACCGCAGCTCCACAGGCCTCCGTGACGGATTTGCTACCACAGATAGCTCAATTCATCGCAGCATCCCAGCAGCTATCAGAAACTTTTTCAATAAAGAACTAACTGAGCAAGCTGGGTCTGTTCGCTCCCCTGCAGAGTCAGTAGGGACGACCAAGATTATTATGTGGTCAAGGCGGATGGTAAATGGGAATCAGCACTGCTGAAATTTTTCCTTTCCGAACAACTTAAGGTGCCGTAGATTTCATCCGGCATCACCTTTTAAAAGTTGTTTCTCTGGACAAAAATGCTGCGTTACCAGATAAGAAACTGTAAGCGTCACTGGACAGACTTTTTTGGCCGGATTAGGGACACCATCACTGAGTTTCCGACCCAGTCCAGCCTCTAAGACTGGCAAATCCAGTTTCTTATCGCCTGAGCGCTATACAGCTGCCTTTCATCAATGCTAGACATAAATTTGAAACAGCAGGACAATGCGCGCGGAGAGTTCCTCTGCGTTTGGATGACTAGGCTGAAGACCTGGAACGGTCATTGCCGGCGTCCATGTCTATTTACTCCAGTATACTGGAGACGACAATTTAGATGCATTATCTCATGCAGATCACCTTACTAGAGCGTTATCACTACATCTCGAAGCGAAAGAATTCCAGGATCTTCAATCTTCCTTTAGAGTTTTTTCGAGGGCTACAGCATATTCTACGTATAACTCCACCCTTTCGGTGGCAATATGGAGTTAGTCAGACATGATGCTGCCCTGGCTGAGTGGATAGTAAGGTAAAAAAAAAAAAAAACCCTCTTCCAGTCACTCCGGTCTCAGGAGAGCTTCTCTTCGACATTAAGTTTTCTACAATCTATATTAGATTACTAAGAAAGCTCCAGATTCTCTGCATTAATTCGCTTTGAAAAAGTCGGACTCAGCAGGGAGGAGTAAGGCAGGTTCTTCGGGGGCGAATACGTCCAAAGGAAGTTCCTATAGAAGTTCCAGAGACCGTCAGAGTAGCGACTCACATAGGGGTCATAATGCTGGCCTGAGATATCGGGTCCGACGCCCCTAGGTCGACTGGGCCAGGTGCGGGTCGTGGAGGATGTGTTTTCTCCTTCCGCAATCCTCGCAGGACCAGGAGGTGATGGTTCCATGTCGACCAGGTCCCGCCATCCGCTAGCCAAGGACACGAGGTCTTTCCAGTTGGGACGTTCGCATATTATATAAATGCAGGAATTAACGTCCCTGGTGCTTCCAGCGGCTAATTACGTAAGACCGCGGCTCAACAGGCCTCCGTGACGCACTTGCTATCGCAGATAGCTCAGTTCATCGCAGCATCCCAGCAGCTATCAGAAACTTCAGTAAAGAGCTACCTGAGCAAGCTGGGTCAGTAAGGGACGACCAAAATTATTATGTGGTCCAGGCGGATGGTAAAAGGAATCAGACCAGCTGAAATTTTCCCTTTCCGAACAACTATAGGTGGCCGTAGATTTCATCCGGCATCACCTTTTAGAAGTTGTTTCTCTGGACAAAAATGCTGCCTGATTAGAAACTGAAAGCGTCACTTGACACACACTTTTTCGGCCGGATTAGGGACACCATCCCTGAGTTTCCGACCCAGTCCAGAAATGTCATGGACATTTGAACTTTTGAATGACGCTATATTCAAGCTAGCCTCAAAGACTGGCAAATTAGGTTTCTTATTGCCTAGCGCTATTCAGCGGTCTTTCATCAATGCAAGACATACTTTTGAAATGGCAGGACTAGGCGTGCCGAGAGTTCCTCTGCGTTTGGACGACTAGGCTGAAGACCTGGAATTGTCATTGCCGGCGTCCATGTCTATTACTCCAGTATACTGGAGACGACAATATTGTCTAATAGAATTTAGACGCATTATCTCACACAGGTCACCTTACCAAGAAGAACTTGGATGGCATTCTTCAGGGTTATGGCAGCAAGTTAACGCTTCAGAACGATGTTCAGAGTCTGCTTCAATTGCTCTGACGTCTTGGTTTCTTGGTAAACGAAAAGAAGAAGGATCTAGTGCCGTCCTATTCATTCACCCACGTGGGAATGAGCTAAAAGACGCACAACAATCTCATTCGTCTGCAGTTAACCAGAGTGATATTAGTCAGTTGTTACGCTCGCTTTTGCCTTCACTCAGATATAGTAACAGTGAGAGAATTCATGAGACTGACAGGTTTGTGTGGACCCGCTGCGAATATTATTCCAGTGGAGCAGATACGCACTCGTCCACTCCACAGATATTTTATCTCAGAATTGGAGTGTGAAGACTCATTCGCTCGAATTGAACATCGTCTTGTCGAATCAAGTGAACAAGAGATTCAGACTTGGTTAGATTTTCAGTGGTTAACTCGAGGAGTACCACTGCAACTGCCGGATTCAAGTTTTACGATAATGACGGATGCGAGTCAAACAGGTTGGGGTGCAACTCTGAGCCCAACAGATTCAGGGTGCCAGGGTCTTTAGGATCCGTAGTTCCTAACAAGTACATAAACATGAAGAAATGATGTCAATATGGCTTGCGCTACGTCCATGAATGAACATTCTTTAGAATTGCATGTTCAAATTCTGTTTGACAATTCGACAGTAGTAGCGTATATTCGGAACCAGGGAGGCACTCATTTCATTCCGTTATTCAATTTAACGGAAAGGATCCTTCTGTTTGTCCTAGAGCATCAAGTTCTTCTATCGGTCTGTCATATTCCGGGTCGTCTGAACGTTCTAGCGGACTCCCTTTCTCGGATAGGTAATATGTTGTCGTCAGAATGGACTCTCAACAATGAGTTTTCAATCAGATTTGCTACTAATGGGATCGTCCAATGGTAGACTTATTGCGACGCATTTTAACTAACAGTTGCAGACATATATGTCGCCGTGTCCAGATCCTCAAGCATTTGCAGTAGATGCTCTCTCGATCTCTTGGGATGGAATGATAGGATACGCGTATCCTCCAGCGCCATTGATTCAGCAGATATTGCTCAAGATAAAGCAATCTCACTGCAAATTCTGTTGGTAGCATCTCTGTCACCCCAGAGACCATGGATAAATCTACTCAGGTGTCTGCTGTGGGACATGCTGCGGAAGCATCCTCCACGAGAGGATCTTCTTTCGCAGGGGAAATCGCGCACACTGCTTCACAACCCGCAAGGTCTCAACCTTCACATATTTTCGTTGTGTGGTCCTTGCACAGCAAGCAATTTACAAGACGAGCAGTGGATGCAATTTCTAACTGTAGGAGGACCTCCTCTTCACTAAATTATGCTGCTAAGTGGAAGGTTTTCTCACGGTGAGGTAGGAATCATTCTGTTGATACCTATGCGCATCATGATAGTTTACAGATTGGACCTAATGTCTCTTTATCTAAGTTACGGAAAACTTTTCAATAAATAGACTTAGAACCCTTAGATTAATTCCTAAGTGGAATTTAGCTTGGGTTCTTCTTAAGCTTAAAGAATCGCCATTTGAGCTTCTTGATACAGTGGACTTCAAATTCTTATGTTATAAGACAGCTTTCTCTTAGCCTTCTCTTCGGCTAGAAGAGTTAGTGAGCTTCAGGCACTATCTGTTGATGATTCTCACTTTCGTAGTGTAGGTAATACTATTACCTTGACTACTAAGGTTGGATTTTTGGCTAGAATCAAACTTTTTAAAGTGTAAAGCTAATTCATATAATATTTTTAAGGTGTAGCTCGGTGTGAAACATTTGTATATGTCACGGATCATACGTGCGTTAATATACAATCATCGGACACTTTTTAATGAGTATAAAGCGTCTCATTCTCTGGACTTTCTTTATTTATTGGCTTTCCTTTAAAAAATTAGTATAACGGGTTATACTGGATGTTAATAGAGATCATTGATGTTATTGTGCTCAATTACAGAATGGTATTGTGTCTTTCTTTTTTGATACAAATAAGAAACATACATGTAAAGCCTGTTTCTCCTTTTCTCCTTGAGGGGATAATTCTGTTTACATGTAATTGAGTCTATTGGATTTTCCTTTATGTCCTAGGCCCTCCAGTCTTTTTTCTATTCAGCTAAGTCTGGGCCATTGGTACAGTATAAAAATGTTAAAAAATTTATAGTAATTTATATATGTTTTATACTTACCAATGACCCAGACGGGGAAAGCCCTCCCATGAGTTGGGAACTCATACCTCCCTGCTGATTACATAACGCTTACCAGGCACTGGTTGTAAGAATGACATTTGGCACCAATTTCGAGACCTCCTTGATGCTGCGCATGTGCAGTGGATAAAAAGTATGGAGGACCACATAGGACATTGAAATTTCGGATTTTGATGCAAATTTGGGGGACTGGGGGGCAAAATTTGTGTTTGGCCCTAGAATTTAAGGAGTTAGCACCACCTAAGTCTGGGTCATTGGTAAGTATAAAAAATATATAAATTAATATAAATTTTTTAACTTTCTTCCATTGTCATCAAAAATAGTTGCCATTGGCAACAACCTCTGATGAACTTAGTAAAAACTTAGCGCAGATAAGCATCAAATTCCCTTTGACCCACCCTGCAGGGCACATTTATGATTGGATCGCTTGAAAGCTTGGTGTGCTTGTGTGGGGTGTCATCTATATGGGAGCTGTCGATTTTCTTCAATTTCTGTCAAAAAATGTTGCCGCTGACCTTTGAACTTAGTTTAGTCAGACCTCAATATTTCCCTTTAACACACCCTTCAGGGCACATTTATGATTGGATCACATTGAAACTTGGTATGTGTGTTTATGATAACCTCTAGATGTAAGCTATTGCTTTTTTTCATTTCCATAAAAAATTTTTGTCATTATCACCAGCCTTTGAACTTACTGCATTTGTGCATCAACTTATCCCTTTTGCACTCTCTGCAGGGTATATTTATGAATTTCCGTAGAAAGAAACAAAAAACATTGCCACAAGCAGTGACCTTCTACTTAGTGCATTTGTGCATTAACATCTTCCTTTGGCATGCCTCAGAGGGCACATTCATT
The DNA here is from genome assembly GCA_031216915.1 of Pictodentalium vernedei. Classification (NCBI taxonomy): domain Eukaryota; kingdom Metazoa; phylum Mollusca; class Scaphopoda; order Dentaliida; family Dentaliidae; genus Pictodentalium; species Pictodentalium vernedei. Next base: position 299,844,686 of record CM062293.1, on the reverse strand, counting down.
ATCAGGTTGTATTGAAACTTTGTAAGCTTATGCAGGGTGACAAAGATAGGAGCTATTAATTTTCTTTTCATTTCCATCAAAAACTATTGCTGTTAGCAACAATCTTTGAATTTATTGTGTTTGTGCATCAACATTCTTCTTTGACATGGCCTACAGGCCACATTTATCACAGGATTGTTTTTGAACTTGGTGTGCTTATTAGGCAAGACCTTTAGATAAGAGCTATTGATTAGCATTCATTTCTGTGAAAAAAGTTGCCATTTACAATAACCTCTGAACATACTGCATTTGTGTATCAACATTCTTCCTTTAGCCAGTCTTACAGTTTACATTTCAAAATACATGGATTACTCTGATGTTGTGCACACACAATGCTGTTAATGTTGAAATTTCATCAAATAACATTGGTACCAATGATCTTCAATTTTCCCATTTCATTTATAACTTACCAAGTTCATTTGTCAAGTTGTGCTACAGTGTCATTGACACTTTCATTCTATATTCTGCTGATAAACTTAGCATTTATTCTATTATATCTTGTTTGACAGAATGCATGAGGCTTTGTCAGACAAGATATACCCATAACAGATTAAATTTCTTGTATAGGATAAGCTGGAGCTTGAGAGGTATCCAATTAAATATGCATATCTCTATATTATCATAGTCGAATTAACCGACTAGCATCTGAATCTCATTTCAGCTTTTATATCTATATATTTTCTTATTTTCAGAGCTGAAGTGCCCACTACCAAATATAAAGAATGGCCGTTTTGATAATGATGTTTTGCCTGAGTTTGAGGACACCAGGAGAGTGTTGTGTAACAGTGGATATAGAATAAACGGTAGCTTGGCCCTTAGGTGTGGTTCTGATCAGACATTTGACTCTGTACCAACATGTGATGGTAATTTTATTTTGTATATTTTGTATTATACCACAATTGTTATTTGTATTCAGTATTACCTGATAGAATACAAGGAGTGAAAAATGTGCTAGAAAACCCATGTATGGAATCTGTCCTACAGCATTTAAGAATTATCTGATTGGTTAACTATTCCTATTGATAATGCAAGGATTTGCGTGAGACATTTAAATGCTTTGATACAAAACAATGGCAGCCAAGTCTTCACTCGACATCACTGCTAAGTCAAAGTCTTTCCTTAACAGCAGGGTGCTAAAACTTAGTAGAATTCTTTGTGCCATTAGCAATGATTCAAAATCTTTAACAAGAATCAAATAAATATTTTACAAGAATCAAAGTTTTCCTTGTGAGAAGCATTTGCGAGAATTGATTCTTATTCTCATGTGGAACTAAGTCCTGTGGAGGACTTGAAATTGGGCAGTGTGGTTTTTAATGATTAGTTAGGCTTTTCCCTCTGGAAAAGACTATTGTTTTTCTATGGATTATTATTTTTTGGGTTTTTTTTTTTTTTTTTTTTTTTTGGGGGGGGTTTTTTTTTTTTTTTTCCACACATTTTGTCCGTACGATTCAGAAGCCATTTTCGGACCGATTTTCACGAAATTTTGCACACGCATAGAGGGGCACAAAATCTAAAAATGTACCGAAGCGGAATTTTCGATTTAACCCTTATTTCCTCAGAATTGACAAAAAACTGCCAAAATTGGGGTTTATCGGCACTTTCTCGAAACACGTCTTGTAGATTTTGTTTAAACATTCATCATTTCTAGACCTGCCTGTGACACGACCTTTGATACATACGAGATATTCGGCGATGCATATGGTAACCCTCCACAGGCTGCCAAACATCGAAATTTTTATGAAATGGGTCGGTTTCAGGCCCCCACTGCACCCAAACAATACATGAGAGATAAACATAACTTCCTTTATTGGAAGTGGAATTCACCGAGGATCATTTTTGTCAGTAATAAGGGTGTTCATAAAACCAAGCATTAACCCGTTTTGGACTGGTTAAACAGCAATACCCCCCCATAAAGCTAAAAAATTCATGTTTTCCGTGGATTTCTCTAAACGAGTCTTGTAGATTTTCAAGAAAAATTTGTTACTCCCAGATCTTGGTGTGACAATAGAAGTTGCATGGACAAAATACTAAGGGGGGGCATTTGTTAACCCTCCATGGGCTGCTGAAAGTCAAAATTGTGATAAAATGGGCTGTTTTTGGACGTCAACGGCACCCAATGGGTACACCACAAAGAAAAGTGCGTTCTTTTATCGAGCCCACACTCTATACGGAAACATTTTTATAAGTAGTAAGGATATTCAAAAGTTGAAGTCTTAACCCTTTTTGGGCAGGATAAAGAGAGAGACCCCTTAAAATCTTGAAATTCGAATTTTCTGTGGATTTCTCTAAAAACATCTTGTAGGTTTTCAAGAAAAATTGACTACTCGCAGGTCTTTGTGTGACATTACAAGTGGCATGGACAAAATATTCCGGTGAGCGTTTATTAACCCTCCACAGGCTGCCAAGCTTTGTAATTTTGTTGAAATGGGCTGTTTTCGGACGCACACAGCACCCAATGTGTACCTGAGAAATAAACATAATCTCCTTCGTTGGAAGTGGAATTCACCGAGGACCATTTTTGTAAGTAATAAGGGTATTCAAAAAACCAAGTGTTAACCCGTTTTGGGTGGTTTAAGAGTGATTCCCCCAAAAGCTTAAACAATCATGCTTTACGTGGATTTCTCTAAAAATGTCAAGTAGATTTTCAAGAAAAAACTGGTCCGTCGCAGATCGTGGTATAGCATTATAAACTGCAAGGACAGAATATTCTGATAAGCATTTGTTAACCCTCCACAGACTCTCAAATATCAACACTTTGTTAAAATAGGCTGTTTTCAGCCCCTCACAGCCCCTTGTAGCTGGGAAATAAACATAACTTCCTCTCTTGGAAGTGGAAATCACCGAGGATAATTTTTGTAAGTAATAAGGGTATTAAATAAACCAAGCCTTAACCCGTTTTGGGCTCGTTAAACAGCGATACCCATCAAAGGCTTAAAAATTCAAGTATTTTTATACTGTACCAATGACCCAGACATAGCTGGTGCTAACTCTTAAAATATAGGGCCAAACACAAATTTTGCCCCCCAATCCCCAAAATTTGCATCTAAAACTAAAGAAAACATGTCCTGAAAGGCCCTCCACACTTCGCCCCTACTGCGCATGCGCAGTGTCAAGGACGTTCCGAAATTGGCGCCATTAATCATTCTAAGTTTGGCCCTTCATCAGTTAACATCTGACTGATCTTTGTGCTTATAAATCTCAGTTTAAATGATGCCAGACACATAAATATTAGTGAAATGGTGATTCTAAGGAGGATAGAGAAGGAGGAGAGGAAAAGAATGTGTGACAGAATATTATCAGGGCTGTAACTTAAAATTTTTTAATGAAATTATGTTAAGTTACCTATTTTCAAGGCAGCAGCCATTTTGTTGTCATTCTGATTATTTAGTTACACTGTTTTTTTAAGTGTTTTCCTCTCTCCCTGTCCTTTAAGTTCCCCCTTGCTGTTCTCCCATGCTTTTGGCATAGTTTTTGTAATTATTATTACTAAATTTTCTTGGGAGTTTTAGCTGAATAACAGAATGAATTCTGTTCTTTCCCCATGTTTACGTCTTCACCTAGGGGTGGTTAGGCGTTGTGTTCTGCATCTACCATCTGATGTTCTGCAGTTTCTTCCCTGGAAGTCTCTGTTTTGCATCAGATAGTGTATTTTTGGTAACTGATTTCGGGCCTGGGTGCCTGGAGTCTTATTTTAGTGTTTTTACACTCATTGTTTACATTTTCAACAGCCCTCTGTGTGAGGGGGGGATTTCTAAAAAATAATATCTTGATGTTATTTTAATCATAACTAGATACATTATTATTGTTCGTAAGTGTTGAATAAATTGTTTAAAATATTTTTAAAATTTTTGTCCACACTTAGGCTTGGGATCCATTGGGGCTCAACGTTACTTTTCAGAAACTTGGACTGTTCTGAAAAAATATTTTTTCAAAATATTTTGATTTCAATTATTTTTTCTATATCAATGGATCATATTATTATTATGTATTTTGATTGCCAGGGGTTAGTGCGAGTACCAGGACTTGTTTTCTTTTCACATTGAAAGGATATTGATCAATTGTTTTAAGAGGAAGTCTTCCTCTGACTTTATTATCATTCTATATGTGGTCAGTGTACTCGCATTAACTCCTGTTCTGTATCGTATGATTTCGATGACAATATGGGAAGCGTATGTCACGGTATGTTGTTGGGGATTTGGACACTCCGGTCCTTTCCCCGCAGGGTCACTCTACTTTATCAATTTCTATTTCAGACGATCAAGATTAGGGTGATGTATCTGTGATGTCTTCCAACAGTGTGCCTCCGTCGTCACAATTAATGAAGGGCTAGCGGAAAAGTGCTCATGTAAATACGCCAATTGCTTAAGAGGACCCTAGTAGGTTCGACGGCCTTTGACGTCCGCTAGCTCGCCCGGTGTAGCGTCCATTCACCGAATGGTTCGGCAGCCGGGTTCGTCCGTTGCGGTCTAGAAGGAATTTTGGGGTGATGCGAGCACTATAAACTAACCTAATGCACACCCAGTGACGGCGGATCGGAGGGAGAACGCAGGAAGCCTTTTAGTCCGGTTCATAGCTCGTTCCGGTCCATCCGGACGGCAAGCGAGAGAGGCCCCTCTCTCGTTCAACAACATCTGGCCCCAGATGTTGTGGTACAAAATGTGTCGTAAGCGGAGCATACGTCCGTCGCTCGGGACGCTCCGTTGTATAGGCAGTCCGCTGAGACTGCTAAGGCTTCCTCTTCTCGTCAGCGCACACGACCGCACCTTGGCTGCGTGACTGCCGATATATTACCAGCTTCGCCGATCAAGGATTCTTCGGCGACCAGGTCACACCATCCGGTAGCCAGGGACACGAGGCCTGCAGACTCTGGACGTTCGCATAGGAAGTGTGCGGGAGTCAACGTACACGGAGCTTCCGGCGGCAATGCATTGTAAGACCGCTACTGCTCAGGCCTCGGGAACGGACGTGCTTTCCTTAATAGCACAGTTTATCGCAGCATCCCAGCATCAACTGAATCTGTCGCATATATTTTATCCGACGATGCTGGGTCGGGACGCTCCGCGGAAGCGGGTACGGACGTCCGAAAGTTTCATCCGGTCCGACGGGATACCGAAAGGGATTCGGAGGATTTCGAGCTTTCCCTTTCGGAACAACATATGCTGTTGTGTATGTCATCTGACTTGGTTTTCTCCAGCTTCTTTCGTCGGACCAGAATGCTGCGATGCCGGATAAGAAACTGATAGCGTCGGTGGACTTAGAAATTTTTGGTTCGGTTCAGGGACATCGTCCCTCAGTTCCGACATAGTCCAATAATGTCACACAAACTTTTGAATTATTGAACGACGCTATATATATTATTATTTTATGCTTGCTAACCAAGCATTTCTGGTTTCTTGTTCGAAGAGTTATGGAGATGTCTTTCAAAAGTGTGCCTCTGTCGTCATAGTTAATGAAGAGTTAGCGGCAATAAGTGCTCATGGAATATGTCTATCGCCTACGGAGTGACATTCGCTAGCTCACCCGGTGTAGCGTACATTCATCAAATGGTTCGGCTGCCGGGTTCGTCCGTTGCGGTCTAGGAAGGAGATTTGGGTGATGCGAGCACTTTAATTACTTTAGTACTCACCCAGTGACGGCAGATTGAGGACAGATCGGAGGAAGCCTGTAAGTCCGGTTCCTGGCTGGTCCAGGTCCGTCCGGGCTGTGAGCGAGAGAGGTCCCTCTCTCGCCCAACAACATAGGGGACCGCATGTTGTGGTTCAGATATTTTACATTCGGAGCATATGTCCGTTGGTCGGGACGCTCTGTTATATTGACAGTCCGAGAGACTGTCTTTAATGCTTCCTCATCCTCACACCAGGGCACACGACCGCACATTGGCTACGTGACCTCGAGTATCCGATCAGTTTCGGCATTCAGTGATTCCACGGCGAATAGGTCGCGCCATCCGGTAGCCAAGGGACACGAGGCCTATACACTCCGTTCGCTCGCATATTGGTAGTATGCACGGGGTAGCGATCACGGAGCTTCCAGCGGCAATGCATCGTAAGACCGCTTCTCCTCAAGCCTCAGTGACGGACGTGCTATCCGAGTTAGCACAGTTGTTTCGCAGCATCCCAGCATTTGACAGTTTCTCGGTCGAATCAGGAATTATCCGACGGCGCTGGGTCGGTGCGGTCCGCGGTTGCATCAGGTACGGACGACCGAACGCTTTATAGGGTCCGACAGGATGGCGAAAGGGATTCGAAAGATTTCGAGTTTTCCCTTTAGTAGTATCGGAAGATGCCTTTCATATCTTTTGGCATTATCTTCCAGTGATTATTATTTCGGACTTCATTGCTGCGATCTTGGATAAGAGACTTATAGCGTCATTGGACTCGCATTTTTCGATCGGTTCGGGGACATTGTCCCTGACTTACCGACGTAGTCCAATATGTTCATTACAACATGTGTTTTATTTTTCGACGCTATATATATATACAAGCCTGCTACTAAGCATGATAGTTTAGTTTCTTGTCCGCGTTGCTCATTTCTGCCATTTTATCATTTATATAAATAGTTTATTTTGGCAAAGCAGGGCATACCGAGAGTTCATATTCATCTAGACGGTGTGATTAAAAACTGCATATATTCTTTTTCGCCGTTTATGTCTTTTCCAATTTCAATGTTGGGAACGACATTATGTATAGTAGACTTAACTTAGACGCTTTATTATACGTAATCCGCCTTACTGAGGCGTTATCATTACGTCTTCAAGAAAAGATTTACGGGATATTATTCTCAATGTAATTTCTTTTGAGGGCAGTAGTTTGTTCACGTATAACTCCGCCCTTCAGTGGCTGATTGGAGTTAGTTAGACGTGACGCAGCCCTAGCTACATCCACTCGCGTGGATAGTAAGGTTAAGAACTCTCTCAGAGTTGCTTCGTTCTCGGAGGAGCTTCTCTTCGACGGCAACTTTTCGGCAATCCATGAATTGCTCGATTTACACGTTCTCTTGTCTATCTAGTGTTATAAGAGATTCAGACTGGGGCAAACATTCGGTGGTTGACTCAGAGAGTGCCGCCGCAGTTGCCGGACCCGAGTGTGGCTGTTATGACGGTTGCCAGTCATACAGATTGGGATATAATACTGATCCCTACGGATTCGAAGTGCCAGGGTCTTTGGGTTCCGCACTCTTTTAGCAATCAGTTTTCTTCCGCGGAATAATGTTTTTTAGGCTTGCTTTATGTCATTGCATGAACATTATTCAGAAACGCATGCCCAAATTCCTGTCCTTTAATTCGACAGTAGTGGCGTATCTCCGGAACCAGGGAGGCACTCTTTCGTTTCCGTTATTCAATTTAATGGAAAGAATCCGTCTGTTGGTTATAGTACACCAAGTTCAGTTTTGGTCCGTCATATTCCGGGTCGTCTGATTGTTTTATCGGACTCCCGTTCTCTTACGGGTCGCTTGTTGCTGTCAGAATGGCCTCTCAACAAACAAGTATTCAATCAGATTTGCTATCTATGGGAGCGCCCAATGATGATTTATTTATGACACAGCTTGCTAATCAATTGCAGACGTATGTGTTGGCTTGTCCAGATCTCTGAGCTAATATTCTTAACGCTCTATTGATCTATAGGACGGAATGATAGGATACGCGTATCCTCCGGCGCTGTTGTTTTAGCAGGTATTGCTAAGATAAACAACCACAATACATTTCTGTTGATAGCATCTCTATCTTCACAGAGATCATGAGTAATTTTCTCTCTTGTCTACTGTGGGTTTTAACGTGAAATCTTCCTCTATGTGAGGATCTTTTTCACTGGGTAAATCGTGTCATCTTTATCACAACCTGCAAGGTCGCAACCTTCATGTATTCCGTTGTGTGGTCCGTATTGCATTGTAAGCACTGTACTGGACGAGCTTTGGACGCGATTTCTTACTATAGGAGATCCTCTTCTTCGCTATTCTATGCGGCTAAAGTGGAGGCTCTTCCGTCGTGGTGTAGGGATCATTATGTTCATATTGTTGATCCCTCCATACTACTCATTGCTATTTTTTAGTATTCTTGTTTCACAAGATCTACTGCAGCCTGTTATTATTTAGGTTATAGGTTTATGTTACCTCATACCTATGCACCCTACGATAGTTTACAATTGAGTCTTTTGTCTCTTTATCTAAGTCAGTTAGTAACTTTTTGATAAATAGACTTAGAATCTTTAGATTAAATTCCTATACGGATTTTAACTTCGGTTCTTATTTAGCTAAGTAATCATTTGAGCCTCTGGAAACAGTAGTTTTCAAATTCTGACCTTTTAGACAGTAATTCTGTTGGTTTCTCTTTTACTGTAGAGTCAGTGAGTTTCATGCACTATCGATGGATGATTTTCACTTTCATAGTTTCGGAATCAATACTTCCGTTACTATTTAGGTTGGATTGTTGCATAAGAGTTAGGCTCCTATTATCCGGAACCTATTATTTTAAGGTCCTTCCGTCTTCGTATGGGCATAGGCCTTTACTCTTTCCGGGTACAGTTTATGTATTTATAAACGGATTTCTGTTTATTACTATGGGCGTAAGCTTCTTCTGTCTTTGATGTCTAGTAGAAGGACGTTACGCTCCATTTTATTGTTAATGGATTCTATTAACTATCGGTACTGCTTATAGTATATCATTGACTTAGCAGTTGTGCTTAAGATTTCGGCTCATGAAGTAAGAGTTCTTCTACTTCTTGGGCTTACATTAATAGTGTCGCTATTATAGATTTTTGAAGGCCGCTCATTGCGCTCAGCCATCCACATTCATGAATTTTATCTCAGAAATATTGAGTCCATTTCTGGAGGCCTCTATTGTTAGGTCTATTATCTACTGCTCAGAATGTCATTCACTTAACAGTTGCTACTATAGCTAGGTAGGCTGTCTGTTTCGGCAGTGTCTCCGTTCGGCTGCCCTCTTCGCTCTGGGCTATTTGACCCAGGGCAAGAAAAAGGGGGGGGGGGAGGGTGTTCCCTTGGGTCACCTGTTTTACTATGAAAACAAGGGGATACCTCCTCCGGAGTTAGTAATTCTGAGCTGTTATTGGGATGGTTGTTTAGTGAGAAGTTTAGGTTTTTAAATTCATTCAAGTCTTAGTTTTTAAAGTATAGCTTTTGAATATTGCATATGTCAACGGACATGATTATGCAATCCTCAGACACTTTTAGGAGTATAAGAGTCTCTATTCTCTAGACTTACTTTATTTATTGGCTTACTTTAAAAATTATTAGTATAAGGATTATATTGGATATTAATAGAGTACATGGATGTATGAAGCTCAATTTTGGAAGGTGTTGTATCTTTCTAATTTATCATAAATAAGAAAGATACATGTAAGGCCTATTACTTCTTTTCCCTACAGGGGATGACTCTATTTTATTTTATTGAGCGTATTCCATTTTGCTCTATGTCCTTGGCCCTCCAGCCTTTTTACTATTCAGCTATGTCTGGGTCATTGGTACAGTATAAAAATGTTAAAAAATTTATAGTAATTTATATATTTTTTATACTTACCAATGACCCAGACGGGGATGGCCCTCCCAGGAGTTGGGAACTCTTGCCTCCCCGCTGAGTACATAGCGCTTACCAGGCACTGGTTATTAGAATGATTAATGGCGCCAATTTCGGAACGTCCTTGACACTGCGCATGCGCAGTAGGGGCGAAGTGTGGAGGGCCTTTCAGGACATGTTTTCTTTAGTTTTAGATGCAAATTTTGGGGATTGGGGGGCAAAATTTGTGTTTGGCCCTATATTTTAAGAGTTAGCACCAGCTATGTCTGGGTCATTGGTAAGTATAAAAAATATATAAATTACTATAAATTTTTTAACTTTCCCTGGATTTCTTTAAAAACATCTTGTAAATTTCAAGAAAAAAATGGTCATTCATAGGTCTTAGTGTGCCATTACATGTTGCATGGACAAAATATTCCGGTCAGGATTTGTTAGCTCTACACCAACATCTGAACATCAAAAGTTTGATAAAATGGGCTGCTTTGAAAATAATGCCAATTGTTTTATTTAGTGTGTATTTTGTCCGTATACAAAATTTCTCACCCACATATACCTAAAAATGATTCAATGATACGATTGGACATGTTTCTCTCATATAAAACATGCATAAAACGTGAAAAAAGACTTGATTTATTGCATTTTAGGATTGCACATGTATATTTTTAGAAGATTCTCTGTCTGTTTTTAATCTTCGGCGTCAGTCTTTGATCTTGTTTGGAACGATCAGTAATTAACACCTTTTCGACAAGATCCATCGAAATTTAAAATAAAAAAAAATGAAATTTCACTAAAACTTTTTGCAGAATCGAGTTTTTCAGAAAACTCTGTCGCGATTGCGTGTGTCATTTTCAAAATTCCGATCAGAAATAATGAAATTATAAATATGTAGTTAGCAATAACAAAATTGAAAGCATGTCGACCAAACTTGCATGACGTCAGAACTCGATTCGGGTGAAATACTGCAATAATGCACTGAAAGGTTGAGAATAAGGGACGCTGATATCGAAGTAGGCTTTAAACTGTCCATGGAATGGTCCTAAAATCAAGTTCATGTTTGCAGCGTTACTGCAAATAGGTTTCCCGTATTTCTTGTTAAAATGTTTTGGACCGCCTCACTTCATATTCCACACTGCACTGCATGATATTGTTTATTTATTGGTGTTTAAGGTTTGTAAGTAGTAAGGGTATTTAAAAGAATGAAACTTAACCCATTTTGGACTGAATAAGGAGAGATGCCCCTTAAACGCTTAAAATTTACATTTTCCGTGGATTTCGCTAACTGCTTGCTGGGGATTTTCAAGAACAATTTGACATTGGCAGGTCTTACAAACTGCATAGATAGAATATTCCGCTAGTCGTTTGTTAATACCTCTACAGGCTGCTAAACGTCAAAATTTTAATAAAATCGGCTGTTTTCGGGCAGCAAAATGGGTATGCAATAGATAAACATGACCTCTTTTATCAGACTTAGAATTCCTGAGGGATAATGTATGATAGTATTAAGGGTATTCAAGGGAGCACGGTGGCTCAGTGGTAGACTGTTGTACTTCTATGCTAGAGGTCCCGAGTTCGATCCCCGTCCGGGACGACTCACGTTGTGTCCTTGGGCAAGGCACTTTGGCCCGGTTGCCGACATGGGGGCACGATGTCCCCGTGTACTAAGGCATACTGCACGTCGATGGTACACATGTCTTCAACCTCTGTAACCCTGCCTGAGCGGAGCCTGAACAGAGTGAGAATGTTGAGGAGCTGACAGTTGCTCGTCGATGCTTGGTGGTTCTCTCCGGGTACTCCGGCTTCCTCCACCTCTAAAACTGTCACGGTCACGATTAGCCACTGTGCAGAAGTATGTGACCTTAAACACCAATAAATAAATAAATACATAAATAAATAAATAAATAAATAAATAAGTGTATTCAAAAAACCAAGCCTTAACCCTGTTTTGTCGGATTAAAGACAGACAGCCCATGTCGTGTACGCTGCCTACATTACTTGTAAAATCGACACCCCCCACTAAATCTCCAACGAGGTGCGGTTTCGGACCCGACCACCTGACGGTTCTGACCACATCAAATAACACACCTTCGTTGTATTTAGCAGCAAGAAATTTCCCCAAGAAGCAAAGACAAAATTACGTCTGCGGAAAATAATGGCAAATATTTTATTTAGCCTGTATTTTGTCCGTATAGAAAATTTCTCACCCACATATACCTAAAAATGATTCAATGATACAATTGGACATATTTCTCTCATAAAACGTGAAAAAACACTTGATTTATTGCATTTTAGGATTGCGCATGTATATTCTTAGAAGATTCCCTGTCTGTTATTAAACTACGGCGTGTCTTTGATCTCGTTTGGGACGATCAGTGATTAGCACCTTTTCAACAAGAGCCATGGAAATTGAAAATAAAAAAAATAATCAAATTTCACTAAAACCTTTTACAGAATCGTGTTTTTCAGAAAACGCTTTCGCGATTGCGTGTGTCGTTTTCAAAATTCGGATCAGTAAGCACGAAATTATAAATATGTTGTTGTCAATAACAAAATTGAAAGCATGTCCGTCAAACTTGCATGACGTCAGAACTCGACTCGGGTAAAATACTGCGGTGTGGTGAAAGGACGAGAGTAAGAAACGCTGATATCGCAGTAGGCTTTAAAATGTCCATGGAATGGTCCAAAAATCAACTTTATATTTGCAGCTTTATTGCAAATAGGTTTCCCGTTGTTTCTTGTTGAAATGTTATTTCCGTCAAGGCCAGGTACCATAGAAAATTTGGAATACTGGGCAGTGGGATAGGGCACCTGCCCCATGAACAACTGCCTGCTATTAAAATTAATTAGCGAGGACACCCCCCCCCCCCCCCCCCCCCCCATGCTGTTTATTTTACCTAGGACACCTGCCCTCTGCTGTTTTTTTACCTAGGACACATGCCCCCCCCCCCCCCCCCCCACCCCCCCCCCCCCCCCCCCCCCCCAACACTGTTAGATTAGATTAAACATATTTTATTTGCCACTTGACAATGCAAATCAGGATTGGAGGACAAGTGCTTACCACTTAGAAGCCCCTCCGTTCCTGTACGGTGAATAATAATTTACAATATGGCAGAACGTATTCCATAAATAACAGAATCTAGCAAAATCTAAATATTATAAACATTATAGACAAACACAAATTAAACTGAGAGAAAGAGAGAGAGAGAGAGAGAGATAAAAAAAAAAAATAGAATATAAAGAAAACATGAAATACAACATTAGATCCAGTGATGATGCCCGCCACCCACCCAATTGCATTCTATAGTATATTGGCCGTAATGGGAGTCTAAATTAACATCTTGATTACAGCCACTGAGCATAGGTTTTCACTTCTGGGGATGTACACACCACTGTTTTTTCATCAAGTACACCTGTCCTGCCCCCGTTTGTTTGCTAACGGGTCCCTACCCATTGACCTTTCTATTTTTAGAAGCACCAGGGCCGACGGGGAGAGGGCGTTGTTGGGAGCATGGCTAGATTTTGCTATAAAATGGGGTTGAAGGAAGGTACCCTCAAATCTGGGGCGAAAGTGGCAAAAATGACAAAAGGCTACCTCAACGTATGGTAACGGTATAAACTACAGTCGATCTGGATGATGTACAGACGAAAAATCATACCTTGGAGCCGGTTAGGCAATTTGGCACAAAAAACTCCGACTTCATGCTCAATCGCTGCTCTACAGTAGTCTACAACAGTCCTCAAGTCCATTCCAAACTGATAGAGTCGGGACGAATAGTACTCTCACTTTCCACGCGATGCGTGGTGTTCTTCACGCGGCCTCGACACTCGCAACAGATGCCAAAATGTCGGCCAGGGTGCGTAGAACAAGTTCTGAAAATTAGATGTCGCTGCCTTCAGCGGTCTAGACACGCTTCATGTTTGTGAGAAGTGCAATTTTAATGTCTAATTGGCAAATTTTCGTTAATCGTTACCTGCCAAAAAACCTACTCACCGCCGATTTCTTTTCACTTCAACTTCTGACGATTATCTAAGGTTTAAAGATAGTGTCATGATACCCCTCCCCCGCCGCTCTTTTGGAGCTGGTTAGGCAATGCGGCACCCAAACCTGGGACGTTATGCTCAATCGCAGCTCTACAGTCATCTACAACACTGCCCGTGTCCATTCTAAACTGATAGAGTCGGGACGAATAGTACTCTCACATTCCAAGCGATGAGTGGTGTTTTCCACGCGGTCCGGACACTCCAAACAGATCTCAAAATGTCGGCCAGGGTTCGTAGAACAAGTTCTGAGAATTTCAAGTCGCTGCCTCCAGCGGTCTGAACACCGTTCGTGTATGTCTGAAGTGCTATTTTAATGTCCAATATGCAAATCTTCGTCAATCTTTTCCTGCCTGCCAGAAACCCAATCAACGCCAATTTCTCTTGACTTTAAACTTCTGAGATTCTCGTAGGTTTAAAGGTTGTGTTGGGATCCCTGGTGGCTGTCTTAAAGAAGCAACTTCCATTTACAGTCAACTCTCCACCAGTCACACACATTTGTAACATTTAAGTGGACTTACTCCAGCGAGGAGGCACTGAAGGATTATGCACCCATTCCCGACGTCTTTTTTCGAACTGGCTTGAAAAGGAAGGATCAAATTCAAACAATTACCTCCTCTCTCCAAAACGCCATATCTCAGCCAATTCTAGGCAGATTTCCATGAAATTTTCACTCCTTGTTCATGAATAGTTGTGGCATCACTTTCCATGAAGAGCGACATGAATTTCGCATTTCGTCACGTCGAATTGGAAAAGAGCGTATGCGCAGGGATTTCTCTGAAAACATCTTGGAAGATTTTAAAGAAAAAATGGCCATTTGCAGTTCTTAGTGTGACATTACAAGTTGCATGGAAAAATATTCCTGTTAGTACTTGTTAACCCTCTACAAGCTGCCAGACATCAATATTTTGGATACATTTGAGATAAAATGGACCATTTTCAAATAGACACAGCACTCAGTGGGTATGTGTGAAACAAACATAACTCCTTTTGTGGGTCATTAACTTGTCGGACGACGATATTGATATTAACCCACTCCACCGTTAATGATGGTTTTTACCTAAACAATTTTTTTATCAACTGAGTCATTTGAGACGAACGAAATGGTTTGACGCGCCGAAGGCGCGCAGGGACGATTTGGAGGACAAGCCCCTTTCAACCCTCGTTAGCTGTTTGTTGTTGTTGTAGGATGTCAAGGCGCGGTGGAGAGAGGAAAAGGAAGGAGGGAGGTGGCTTAACCCCATCTAGGCTTCTTCCGGCTCTTGTTCTTTGGAGGTGGTTGAGATTGTGATGTGGAAGTCGACGATGTTGAGTTTAGTGTTGAGTTTGGTGAATGGATTGCGTCTAATTCCTTTTTGAGATCTGCTTTGGATTGTTCCCTGAACTCATGGGTTTCGGAGGCGATTCGGTTTCCCATCTCAACTGCCCGCCTTCCCATCTCTATTATTCTCCTTAATTCTTCGGCGGTGACTGCAGACTTAGGTGGCTGTGTTGCTGAGATTGACACACCCGGGCTGTCCGGTAGAGAAGAAAGTGAGGAGTGAGGGGTGGGAGGTGGTGAAAAGGCAACCTCCGGTTCCTCCTCAGTCTCCACCAGAACTTCCTCATCCAACAGTACCGGCTCAGGAGCTGGCAGTTGGTTGGGTGTACTAGTGGGACTAGGAGGGGAACTGGCAGCTGCCTCCAGGACCTCCATCCTCTCGCTCACCTCTTTCTTCCTATTCCGGAAGGCCTCCAGGCGCCTGGAATCCCGGCGCTTGGTGGACGGACTCTTCTTCTTCTTGCTCTTCTTCTTTACAGGGCCAGGTCCAGGCTTCTTCGGGTGAGGACCAGTGTGAGAGGGGTTCCTCTCACAAAAGGTGCTACCTCTCCCCGAAGAAGGTGTGGCGGTGTTGTGCTCTTCAATGACGAACTCCAAGTTCAGATGGACTCTCTTGCCTGTCTCCCGGACAGTCCAGGTGACAAGGCAAGAGATGCCCAGAGCTGCTATTGTTCTCTTCAATCGCGCTGGTAGTTCCAGTGTTTCCATAATTATGGTGTCAATTATGATCGAGCCAAGTCATTTGAGACTACTCTACTCACCTTTCTCATAACATCAATGAAGGAACTTCAGTGAGACAGTTAAAAACAATTCATCAGACACTGTGGGGTCATGAAGAATCATGGAATCTCATCGGGAAAAGCCATGATTCTCCAGAATCATAAAGTCTAGTTTTTTTTTGTTTTTTTTTTTCCACACATTTTGTCCGTACGATTCAGAAGCCATTTTCGAACCAATTTTCACGAAATTTTGCACACGCATAGCGGAGCACAAAATCTAAAAATGTACCGAAGCGGAATTTTCGATTTAACCCTTATTTCCTCAGAATTGGCAAAAAACTGCAGAAATTGGGGTTTATCGGCACTTACTCGAAACACGTCTTGTAGATTTTTTTTATACATTCGTCATTGCTAGACCTGTCCGTGACACGTCCTTTGATACACACAACATATCAGGCGATGCATATGGTAACCCTCCACAGGCTGCCAAACATCGAAATTTTGATGAAATAGGCCGGTTTCAGGCCCCCACTGCACCCAAACAATACACGAGAGATAAACATAACTTCCTTTATTGGGAGTGGAATTCACCGAGGATCATTTTTGTCAGTAATAAGGGTGTTCAGAAAAGCAAGCGTTAACCCATTTTGAGCTGGTTAAACAGCAATACCCACATAAAGCTAAAAAATTCGTGTTTTCCGTGGATTTCTCTAAATGAGTCTTGTAGATTATCAAGAAAAATTTGTCACTCCCAGGCCTTGGTGTGACAATAGATGTTGCGTGGACAAAATACTGCGGTAAGCATTTGTTAACCCTCCACGGGCTGCTAAAAGTCAAAATTGTGATAAAATGGGCTGTTTTTGGACACCAACAGCACCCAATGGGTACACCTCAAAGAAACGTGCCTTCTTTTATCGAGCGCACAATCTATACGCAAACATTTTTGTAAGTAGTAAGGGTATTCAAAAGTCGAAGTCTTAACCCATTTTGGACAGGCTAAAGAGAGAGACCCCTTAAAATCTTAAAATTCCCATTTTCTGTGGATTTCTCTAAAAACATCCTGTAGGTTTTCAAGACAAATTGACTACTCGCAGGTCTTTGTGTGATATTACAAGTTGCATGGACAAAATATTCCGGTGAGCGTTTATTAACCCTCTAGAGGCTGCCAAGCATCGTAATTTTGTTGAAATGGGCTATTTTCAGGCACGCACATCACCCAACGTGTACCTGAGAAATAAACATAATCTCCTTTGTTGGAAGTGGAATTCACCAAAGACCATTTTTGTAAGTAATAAGGGTATTCAAAAAACCAAGCGTTAACCCATTTTGTGGTTGTTAATAGTGATACCCATCAAGGCTTAAAAATTTATGTTTTCCCTGGATTTCTTTACAAATATCTGGTAGGGTTTTCAAGAGAAAATGGCCATTGATAGGTCTGGATGTCACATTACCAGTTCATTGGATAAATTATTCCGGTAAGCATTTGTTAACCCTCCATGGGCTGCTAAATGTCAAAATTTTGAAAAAATAGTCTGTTTTTGAACAACAACAACATCAGAGAAACGTAACTTCTTTTACCGGGCGCAAAACTGACAGGGAAACATTTTTGTAAGTAGTAAATGTATTCAAAAATCGAGGTCTTAACCCATTTTTAACTGGTTAAGGAGATATACCCCTTAAAAGCTTAAAATTCCAGTTTTCTGTGGATTTCTCAAAAAAAAAAAAAAAATTCAAGAGCAATTAACCATTCGCAGGTCTTCGAGTGACATTACAAGTTGCATGAACAAAATGTTTCGGTAACCATTTGTTAACCCCCCAGAGGCTGCCAAGCATTGACATTTGGAGAAAATGGGCTGCTCTTGGGCAACCATAACACCAAATGTGTACCTACGAGATAAACATAACCTCCTTCATTGGAAGTGGAATTCACCATCGATCATTTTTGTAAGTAATGAAGATATTCACAAAACCAAGCATTAACCCTTTAGAGCTGGTTAAAGAGAGATACCCCTCAAAAAGTTAAAAATTCATGTTATCTGAGGATTTCTTTAAAACATCCCGTAGATTTTCAGGAAAAAATGGCCATTCTCATATCTTAGTGTGACATTACAAGCTGCATGTTCAAAATATTCCTGTAAACATTTGTTAACCCTATGCAGGTTCTCAAACATCAAAATGTTGATAAAATAGGCTGTGTTTGCGTACCCACAGCACCTGAAGTTGGGAGGAGAGATCAAAATAAGTGGAAGTAGAATTCACTGAGAATTATTTTTGGAAGTAATAAGAGTATTCCAAAAACAACACTTAACCCGTTTTGGGCTGGAAAAACAATGATACCCATCAAAAGCTTAAAATTCCTGTTCTCCCTGAATTTCTCTGAAAACATCTTGTAGATTTTAAAGAAAAAATGGCCATTCACAGTTCTTGGTGTGACATTACAAGTTGCATGAATAAATATTCCTGTTGGCACTTGTTAACCCTCTACAAGCTGCCAGACATCAATACTTTGGATACATTTGAGATAAAATGAACCATTTTTAAATTGACACAGCACTCAGTGAGTATGTGTCAAACAAACATAACTCCTTTTGTCGGCCATTGACTTGTTGGACGACGTTATTGACATTAACTCACTCCACCGTTAATGATGGTTTTTACCTAAACAATTTTTTATCAAACTGTGTCATTTGAGACTACTATCTTCACCTTTCTCATAACATCAATGAAGGAACTTCAGTGAGACAGTTAAAAACAATTCATCAGACACTGTGGGGTCATGAAAAATCATGGAATCTCATCGGGAAAAGCCATGATTCTCCAGAATCATAAAGTCTAGTTGAATATGATTTTATGTGTGCTTTATAGTGATGATATAGTCATATATGCAGAACTTGAGCTTAAACTCCACCAGACTATCTGACACAAAAGCTGTATTTTTATACTATAACCCAATGGCCCAGACTAGCTGGTGCAAACACAAAGTTATCAAGGGCCAAACACAAATTTTGAACCCCCAAATTCCCAAAATTTGTTTGCAAAACCGAAAATTAAAAGTCCAATCTGGTCCTCCATACTTTTACTCTCCGCGTATGCGCAGCCATCAGGAAGTGATCAGAATTGGCGCATACATCATTCTTTGTTTGGCCCTAAAGTCAGCAACAATGAACTGACATCTGTTCTTTATAATCTCCTTTTTATGTGTACCCATACTATGTATGGTACACATAATGCCGGCATCTTGGGTGGCCCTCCATCATTCGTCCATCCTTTGTCTGTCTGTCCGCACACACAAATCACTACTTATGTTGCTACGAGTTAGTAAAACAGGATACTTATGTGGTTAAAGTCTGTTACATGGCTAGCCACGTAACAGAATCTCTTATTGTGGGGAGGGGGATGGGGGTTTGGATAAATGTAGAGTAGGGTTAGGGCATTCTGGGGTGGGGTTTAGGGTGGGGTGGGGTGGGGGTTAGTGAAGGGGTGTTAGAGTTATGTGGATAGGGTTAGGGTTAGTTTAGGGTTAGCTTAGGGTTAGGGGTGGGTAGGGTTAGGGTCAGTAAAGGGTAGGGTTAGGATTAGCTGCCCCCCCCCCCCCCCAAAAAAAAAAAAAAAACCCAAAAAACAAAAACAAAACAAAACATTTTCCCGCCCAAAACTTGTTTTATTATGTTGGACATGTGTTTTAGGTTAGCCACCTAACATGTCCATAAAATAGCCACAAAAGTAGCCATTTGTAAGAATGTCCACCCATCCATCTGTCTGTCCGTCCAGTGTCCGTATCCATTTCTTTGGCATTCGATAACTTGAAAAATATTGCTGGGATTGTCAAGTTACTTTATATTTGTGTTCAGGTTACTGATGTTCCAAGCTGTATAGTTTTTGGTGTAAATCTGATAATTTGATCCTGAGATAATAACCCTTTATACTTCAAATTGAAAATTCCTCCAATCCCTTTGGCATGAGATAACTCAAAAAATATCAATCTGATTGTCATGTTACTTCATATATGTGTTCAGGTTACTGATGTGCCGAGCTGTATAGTTTTTGGTGTAAATCTGATAATTTGATCCTGTGATATTAACCCTTTATCCTTCAAATGGAGAACTCCTCCAATCCATTTCTTTGGCATGCGATAACTCAAAAAATATTAATCCGATTATCAGGTTACTTTATATATGTATTCAGGTTACTGATGTGCTGTGCTGTATAGTTTTTTATGTAAATCTAATAATTTGATCTGGAGATATTAACCGTTTATCCATCAAATTAGACACTCCTCCAATCCATTTCTATATGTACCCATACCATGTATGGTGTACATAATTTCGGCATCCGGGGTGGCCCTCCGTCATACAGCTTTCTACTAGTTTCGCGCGTATGGGTACACATCTGATGATTTAATCGGCCTATTTTTTGAGGATGCCAGACACAAATCAATGCAAGAATTGGTGGATCCAAGGCTGTTATTGGATGATGGAAGTGCTCAATGGTGGTTTTTGACGTTCAGGGCTCTAACTTTATAATATTTATAAAGTTATTTCATGTTTCACAATTTCGGGAGATACGCCTGACGTCATCATTTTTTATAATAATTATTCCACTGTTTGTTGAGTATTCCTTCCCTATCTTCCATGAACCCTTCCTGTTAAACTCTTAAGCTTTTTGGCTATTTTTTATTGAAATTTTTTATTAAATTTCTTGGGAGTTTAACATGTATTACAGAATATTTATTCTGTTTTTCCCCATGATTACGTCCTCACCCTAGGGGTGTCGGGTCATTTAGTCTTGCATCTTCTACCCGATGTATCATTGTTTCTTCATATGAAGATCTAGCTTTGCATCTGGTAGCATTTAAGGTCGTTTCTGATTTGGGCCTTTTTGTGTGCCTGATGTCTTGTTTTTATTGACGTTTACATTGACAATGTCCTCATATATAGGTAGTGTTTTATATTCTATTACTGTAGAATTACTGTAGGATACATGGATTCTTATTCCGGTAGTGTAGCTCAAAAATTTGGATTTTGTCCACACTTAGGCTCTATTGGGATGCCCTTAGGCTCTTAATGTTCCCTTTGGGAACTTATGCATTTTTTCCAATTTTTTTTTTCCAAAAAATATTTTGAATTTAATTTTGATTGCTATTATTCAAGTAACTTAATTATATATTTTGTTGTGGAGTTTGGAGGACTGATATCGACTTTAGTTGATGCGCTCCTGCAGACTCTTTTCGTTCTTGTGTTCACTGGGATGACTGATGTTGGAGACGGGTATTGCCGTATGTTGTTGGCGGTGAGGTTCTGAGGCCAGGCCTCTCAATGCATTATAATTCATTTTGTCAGTTTCTATTTCAGAGGAACATGAACATGGTGATGATATTCTGACACCCATCCAAGTGTGCTACCATCATCGAGCTCTGTTGAGCATATAGAGCTAGCTGCAGTGCTCATGACTGATGAGTTAGGGCCTTTTGTTAAGGGTTTTAATCTCTTGCGAGCAGCTAGCTCGACCAGTGAAGTGGTTACTCTGTCCATGGGAGCCATGATGCCGGGTAAGTCTGTTGCGGTCAAAGAAAGTGTAGATGTGGGTAGAGCGTGCACTGAAATATAAATAGCTTACCCAGCGACGATGGAAATAGGGAGGAAATAGGGAGGAAGTCAGCAAGTTCATGTACTTGGCGAGGTCTAATAGACCGCGAGCGGGAGAGGCCCCTCTCTATAGAACCTAGCAACATTTGGGGCCAGATGTTGTTTTGTAGAAACTTGCACAAGCCGGAGCATATGTCCACCCTCCACTTAGGATTCTCTGTTTAGTCTGCAGCCGGACTCGGCTTCAGTCACAGCTTCCTCCGCTACATTTCACTAGCCGAAATGATGCTTTCTGATTGGAAACTTGCACGAGATGGAGCATACATCCGGCCCGCTGCTCAGGATCTCTGTCTAGTCTGCAGCCGGGGTTGGCTTCAGTCACAGCTTCCTCCACTGCATTCTAGTTACCCGAGTTCGGATATCCAGCCTGCTGCATGAAGTAAGAACCACTCTTCGCCTGTGAAGTCTGACCATCCGGTAGCTAGGGAGATGAGGCCTCGATCATCGGGACGTTCGGAGAAGAGATCTATCTCTGACACACCGTCCCAGGAGCAGCAAGTGACTAAGAAACGGAAGACAGCTGCTCCTCAGGCCTCGATGACAGACTTGCTGTCGCAGATTGTGCAGCTGATCGCAGCACATCAGCAAGTGCAGGTGCAGCCTCCCTCAGACCTGAGCTGTCGGACGGAGCTGGGTCGGGTTGGGCCAGTTGTCTGTTCACGCAGATGCAATGGACTGAGATTCGCAACTGATTCTCTCGGATGGTGAAAGCGATAAGGAAGAGGATTACCCTTCCCTTCTCTTTCGGAACAGCACATGGTTGCGATGGATTTCATCCATCAGTACTACCCAGAATTTGTTCCGTCGAATCAGAATGCTGTGACAACAAGAGAGAAACCGCTGGCATCGTTGGATGCAGACTTTATACGGACAAAGGAAGAAGTTCTTTCTTTTCCGGTTCAGTCTAGGCAGGTGTCGCAGGCCTTCGGCCATGTAGTTGACACTGTGTTCATCTCTCGAGTGCGAGGAATAAAGGCGGTTTCTTAACTACATCTTCCATAAACATGCCACGTTCATTTATAAGGATTGGAGAAGATGTTCAAGAGTGCTTCTGCATTTGGATGAGCAAGCTGGGGATCTAGATGTAACCTTGCCTGCATTATTCACTATTCGCTCAGACGCTCAGACACAAAACGGCAATTTCATCAAGTAGAGCGAATTTGGAAGCAATGTCTTATGCAGATCACCTTACCAGATCTATGGTGCAACGTCTCAACGGGAAGGAATTTGAGGACGTTTGTACCTCTCTTAGAGTTCTTTCCAGGGCAGTTTGTATACCACGTATAACTCCGCCCTAACAGTGGCTAATCTGGATTTAATCAGATGTGATGCTGCCCTTGCGACATCATCACTTATAGATGACAAGATGAAAAGCTCTCTCCAGGTCTCTTGGGACATACTATTTTTTATGACAGGCTTTCGTTAGTCTATGAACAGGCTACTAAGAAAGCGTCAAGTTATCTGCTATTGAAGTCAGCGTCTCAACAACCCGCTTCAGCAGACAAGAGTAAGGAGGACATTCCAGATCTAAACGTCAAAAGGGAACTCCTCCCGAGGGTACAAGAAACCCTCTTACAATTACTCTGAAGGTCGTCAATATAGCAACTCGGGAAAGGGGCATAAGTCTGATCAGGACTATCTGACATATGCCCCTAGGCCGATGGGACAAGGTTCTTCGCGGGGAGGGCGTAGGATGTAGTTTCTTCTCCCGTGAGCCTCGCAGGTCATACAGGTGATGTTCAAGACCTCTATTGCTCATTCCGAACAGAACCCACACTAACAAGATGTTTGCATTGGACAAATCTTCCATCAAATCCTTTCAAAAGAGTCTCTCCTTAGCGGAGGTACAGGCAGTCTTATTAAAGAAGTAATAGAGGTCATCGAGAATTGAGATTATCAGGGTTTTTACAGTAACCTGTTCCTCGTACCGAAGCCAGATGGCTCATTCTGACCAGTAATAGACTTGAGCTGGATAAACGAGCTTATCGTGGCTCCAAATTTCTTTATGGAGACCATTCGGTCAGTAAGAGCTAAGTGAATGACTATGCGGCAAGCATAGATCTTTTGGATGCGTACTTTCATGTTCTGGTACATCCCGCATTCAGAAAGTACCTTTGGTTCGCCATAGAAGGGAAGGTTTATCAGTTTAGAGCAATGTGCTTAGGCCCTGGACATTCACTCGAATAATGAAAACAGTAATGTCATACCTCTGAGCTCATTCATCTGCGGTAACGTCGGCTTACTTGGACATCATTCTGCAGAGATTCGACAACAGAATTATTCTTCAGATCGATGTTCAGAGTCTGCTTCTATTACTCCGTCTCTGTTTTATCGTAAATGGGAAAATGTCAGATCTAGCTCCGTCCAAGTCGTTCACTCACTTTGGGTTGAGCTTTGAGGCTCACAACAATCTGGTTTGTCTGCCACTACCCAGAGCGAAATTAGTCAGTTGTTATGCTCGTTTTTGTCTACACTGAGACGCAGTAACAGCGAAGGAATTCATGCGACTGATGGAGTTGTGTGGAGCAGCTTATTCTGATGGGCCATCTACACATGCGTCCCCTCCAGATATTCTTTACACAGAACTGGAGTGTGAAGATGCATTCGCTCGAACCAGTATTGTTTTAACGGACCTAGTAAACAAAGGGTCCAGATTTGGGCAGATCTTCAGTGGTTAACTCAGGGAGTTCTGCTGCAACTGCCGGATCCGGCTTTCACGATTATGACGGATGCGAGTCAGACGGGTTGGGGCGCGACCCTAGGTCCCGCAGACTTGAAGTGTCAGGGTCTTTGGGACCCATGGTTCCTAGAGAAGCACATAACCATCAAAGAGATGATGTCAATATGGCTAGCTCTTCAACATTGGATTCACATAATAGCGAACATCCATGTTCAGATTTTGTCGGACAATTCGACAATAGTAGCTTACATCAGGAACCAAGGTGGCACTCATTTAATTCCATTATGCAAATTAATGGAGAGGATTCTCTTATATGTCATGAATCATCATGTTCATCTTTCTGTCCATCATATACTGGGTCATCTGAATGTACTAGCAGACTCACTCTCTCAGAAGGGTCGCCTGTTGCCATCAGAGTGGACTTTCAACAAGTGAATTTTCAGGCAGATCTGCCACTAGTGGGATCGTCCCATGATAGATCTGTTTACGACTCACCGGAACAATCAGTTACCGATGTTCATGTCGCCATGCCCAGATCATCGAGTGTACGCAGTAGACGCTCTGTTGATCTTATGGGATGGAATGATAGGATATGCGTATCCTCCAACTACGATGATTCAGCAGATTCTGTTAAGATCAAAGAGTCTTGTTGCGAAATCCTGCTAGTAGCACCTCTCACCTCTGTCATCACAGAAACCTTGGACCAACTTGTCAGGTGTCTGTTATGGGCATTCCCTGGAAGCTTCCTCCACGAGAGGACCTTCTTTATTAGGGGAAGTACTTGTTCTTCACTTCCTTGTCCGTCCTTAGTGGCATTATGAAGTTGGTCAGACATGAGGGAGCCTTGCGGTTCCTATGCTATTTGATGACTAACACAAGAACAATTCAAGTAATGTGGGCGAGGGGTTCGATATGATTTCAAATCCCCCCCACACCAATGTGTTAAGAGGCGATTATAGGGCAAGACATAGTTTTCTTCCCATAAGTCTTGTATGCATTTAAATATATACAGGCATTTCATGACTTCTCGATTGGTGGCTGGGAAGTGTTCTATGGCAACCTCATGGGCTCATCCACTTTTTAGTTAGTTGGTTTCCTGTGGTTGTTCGTCTTTATGTCATATACGAGCATATGATTCATCATCAATAAATTCCTAGCCTTTGGGTACCTGGGAGGCTGTCTAGTCAGTTAACTGGTATTCAGATGATTACATGCGGGATTTCAATGCTCGCGCACATATTAAATGCATTATTAGGCAGACGCATTATTGTATGTTATGGACCTTAGAAACAATGAATTATTTCGGGGGCGGTCCATGCCGAGTCTGTTAATCATAGCTTGATCCAGGTTTCTGTTAATTTCGGTTCCCAGTCGAATACTCCTTGTCTTACACTCTCGTATATTTGCATGTTTCTAGGAATATAGATATCGGATAGTACACGTCGGGGAGTGTTATTTCTGGAATTTATTGTACACCTGAATGGGGTCGCCTGTGGGTTATCTCGGAAGTGTGTTTACTCTCCAGAGATCGTCTATTGTGATTCTATTGGACATGTGTACGTTATATATTATGTCACCGGTTTTCAACCTATCTGTGTATGCCGACTCTGGTATACATTACAAGCAGGCGATATTAATTACCAGGATCACCTCTAAAGCCTTAGCTTCTGAAGTAGCGTTAAGCACCAATTTATTAATAATAATTAATACCTGGGTGCCTGTTCAACGAACATTTATACTGTTATTTGGTACCGCTTTTACTGATTCCAGAGCACTGCTCTCTTTCTCTTTGAAGAGGATTCCTTCAAAAGTGGGGGGGGGGGGGGGGGATTTATTTTACCTCTCCTCCGGCTTGATAGTATGTGACTATGAGTGAAGCTGTTTTGTCTGTAATTATATTCTGGATACAGCTTGTGTTTTATTGTGGGGGATATCCTCTCATTCTCAAATATGCCATCCAAATTTTTAGTCGAGTTGTGATGAAGTCAAACTTGACTTACAGTTTGATGATTGGTGGGCGGGCGAGCGGGCTTCGGTTGGGTGGTTGGGCGGTTTTGTGAACAATTAGTTTCCGGATGATAACTTGATAATGGTTCGACCCACGTTCATGAAACTTCATAGGTAGGTTGGCCTCGGTGAGAGAAAGAACCCTATTTTTTGGGATTTGCTAGGTCAAAGGTCAAGGTCACAATGACCCCGAACATAGTAAATCATAAACAATTGGTTTCCGGATGATAACTTGACTATGGTTCAACCCACATTCATGAAACTTCATATCTAGGTTGGCCTTTATGAGAGGAAGAATCCTATTTATTTTGCACTCACTAGGTCAAAGGTCAAGGTCACAGTGACCCTGAACAAAGTAAATCAAAACAATTGGTTTCTGGATGATAACTTGATAATGGTTCGACCCACGTTCATGAAACTTCATATGTAGGTTGGCCTTTATGAGAGGAGGAAACCTATTTATTTTGGACTCACTAGGTCAAAGGTCAAGGTCACAGTGACCCTGAACATAGTAAATCAAAACAGTTGGTTTCCGGATGATAACTTGATAATGGTTCGACCCACGTTCATGAAACTTCATAGATAGGTTGGCATCAGTGAGAGGAAGAACCCTATGTATTTTGGACTCGCTAGGTCAAAGGTCAAGGTCACAGTGACCCTGAACATAGTAAATCAACCCAATTGGTTTCTGGATGATAATTTGACAATAGTTCCACCCACGTTCATGGAACTTCATAGGTAGGATGGCATTGGTGCAAGAAAGAGCCCTATTTATTTTAGAATTGCTAGGTCAAAGGTCAAGGACACAGTGACCCTTCACATAGTAAATTGTAAACAATTGGTTTCCGAACGGTATGTTGATAATGATTAAACCCACTTTTGTGCTGTCACAACTCGACATTGGATACGGGGATCCTATCGGCATTTTTGGAGCTTAGTCCAGGCTAGCCTTAAATATTGGGAACTCATTACATTCAAATTAGCATAGTCTTCATGCTAAGAATGCAGAATTACTTGAATTTGGCTCCTTATTTATGATATGTCTCCTCTATTACTGTATAGAGAGACATACATGGAATTCCTTTCAAATTTAATTCCCTTTCACCTTGGATTACAAGCTTGGAACTATGTTAGTTTACTAATTCTGAAGTCCTAAGCCCTCTGCCTTTTTACTATGGAGCTAGTCTGGGCTATTGGGTTATAGTATAAAAATATTTTAAATTTAAAGTAATTTGTATATTTTTTATACTTACCAATGGCCCAGACGGGTATGGCCCTCCCATGAGTGGGCACTCACACCTCCCTGCTGAGTTATTATGTAGTACTCTTTTCTACAAAGAATGATGTTGGCGCCAATTCCAGTCACTTCCTGAAGGCTGTGCATGTGCAGAGAGTAAATGTTTGGAGGGCCAGATATTACTTTTAATTTTCAGTTTTGCAAGCTGATTTTGGGGATTGCAGGGTTCAAAATTTGTGTTTGGCCCTTGATAACTTTCAGTTTGCACCAGCTAGTCTTGGCCATTGGTAAGTATAAAAAATATACAAATTACTTTAAGTTTATAATTTTTAAGGCCACCCAAAATAAATTAATTGATTCTCATGTAATTTTTTTTTCAAATCAGTATTGGAGGAAGGTTTTTATTTTCAATTTTCTTATTTTTCTTGCATTAAATGAGCTTAGATTGAGTTTTTCCACTGTCTTTTCCCACCTGAAATATACAGGAAGAGCATAATTATACAGATTAACTAATTTAAGTTCAACCCTCAGGAGCCTAACCCTGACTTGGATCACTTTTTACTACAACAGAAAAAAGAACTGCAAGCCAATAAAAACGTCCAATGAATGGGTTCAATTCAATGAGGGATTGCCTGTGGAGCAAAACAGGTAATTATCCAAAATGTTCTTTTTTATAGATATTAATGAATGTGATGATGATACAGATGGATGTGCTGGAAATTGTATAAATACAGATGGTTCATTCTATTGTACATGTAATAGTGGATTTTTTCTCGGTGTTGACAGTAAAAGTTGCCCAGGTATGATATATTGTGATTTAATGTTTTGTTTATATAATGAAGGAGCAGTGAACATTTGGTAAACTCTTCTGAAACTCAACTATGGCAGTTTGTGTCTCCTTATAGATGTCTTCTGAGTTAAAATTTTTTTTAGATTTAAAGAACATCTTTTATATGTTTTAGAGAAGTACTTTTTTGAATTGCCAAACTCCAAAGTGCTCTTTATTGAAATGATAGAGATTCTTTCCAATTTTGTCATCTGCGGGTCAGTCTTCAGTAGGTCTGCACAGTATTTGAATATCAATGACGGTATATTGGCAAACAGTTCAGTTTGAATGCAATATATTACCAAATACCCTTACCACTTTACACAACATTCGTAAATTATAAAGTTCCAGTTCAAAAACTATATTTTTATACAACAATCAATGGCACAGACTAGCTGGTGCTTACTCAAAAATTAATCCAGGGCCAAACACAAATTTCCCCCCCCCCCCCCCCAATCCCCCAAATTTGCATGCAAAACTGAAAATTCAATGTCCTATCTGGTCCTCCATACTTTTCAGTTCTGCGCATGTGAAAGTATCCACGAAGTCACCGGAATTGGTGCACATCATCATCCTATGTTTGGCCCTGAAGTCAAAAACAAGAAACTGACATCTGTGCTTTTAAATCTCATTTTTGAGGATGCCATACACAAATCAATGGTGAAATTGGTGGATCCAAGGACATAATTATACCCCCACTTTTGAAGAAAATGGGGTAATATTGGATTACATGCATCCATCCGTCCGTCTGCATCAGTGCATCCATCCATCCGTGTGTGAGTCCGTCTGAGAATATTCCTAACTTTCATAACTTAAGTAAATTATTATTTTCTATAATATTTGTTGGTCATAGGTATGCCCACACTAGTTAGTTTTTTTTTTATTACTTGTTTAAGCAGTAAACAACACAGTTGTATGAATTATATTTTTTCTTTTATTTATTTAAATGAACTGTACATATATAAACATTTTGTCCCTTTGAGGTGATTCGGTCTGCTTCACAACGCCTCTTGGAATTAGGAGAGCACCACGATGTGGTGGTATCATCAGGTGTGACTGAGGTATGAATACTGCAGTGTCACACAAAGACATGTTATTGAACTAGTACCTAGTTGCAAAGTCCACCATGGGTGAAGATTAGTATTGCAGCCTAGGTGACTGAAATGAATTGGGGAGACGATGCTGAGAACGCAAAGTATTTTCAGCATCGCAACCGCCAAAGAAGGATTGTGAAACAAGCCGAATCTCCCCAAAGAATGAAGAGGGGGAAAGGAACAGGGAAGGAGAGAGGAACCGGTCGGGCACACGGTGCAGGAAAGAAAACAAGGAAAGAATGTCCAAAGCACATCCGGGGAATGGGCACACCCCCATACCGGGAAAAGTCAGTAGGCGTTGATATAAGGGAACAGTACTGAGTCTAGAAACTGCATGAGAGCAGCATCTGGGAGACAACGAGAATGACGGCACAAGGTTACCATCCACTGGAAAACCAGACCTGCGAAAGATGCGCACACAGAAAAACACACTCAGAATCCTGGAAACCACAAATGGCATTTTTATGGCCATTTGACACAAATGCACGTTCATGAATTCCACAGTAGAAGTCACACAGCTGGGACACAGGAATTATTGTGGCCTGTGTGCACGAACACAGGGGTAGAAGACTATGAGATGCACACAAACATATACATACAGTCAGAATGAGAAGAAGAAACACAGCAATAAGAGCATGCACCCAGACAGAAATGTGAAATATTTTGAACAAGGCTGGGGTAGGATGGGCAGAGTAGGGAAACAGAAGAGGATGGCAGAGGAAAAAACAGAGAAAAAGTTGAGCACGGCGCGCATGCCTGCCCAGAACACCACATAAACATGACAACAACCCCAGTTATATATATATATTGTTGTGGAGATTGGAGGACTGATTTCGACTTTAGTTGAAACACTTCTGCAGACTCTTGTCATTCTTTTGTTGCACTGAGATGACTGATGTTGGTGTTGGGTGTTGTTCTGAGGATCAGGGCCTCTCTCCGCATTTTAATTCATTCTGTCAGTTTCTATTTCACAGGAATATGAACATGGTGATGATATTCTGACACCTATCCAAGTGTGCTACCGTCGTCGCACTCTGTGGAACATATGGAGCAGCATGCGGCTAAGGAACGGATATCTGCTGCTCCTCAGGCGTCGATGCCGGACTTGCTGTCGCAGATTGTGCAGCTAATTGCAGCATCCCAGCAGATGCAGCCTTCCTCAGACTCAGAATCTGAGCTGTCGGACGGAGCTGGGTCGGTCCAGTTGTCTGTTCACGCAGATGCAATGGACCGAGATTTGCAACTGATTCTCTAGGATGGTAAAAGGGATAAGGAAGAGGATTACCATTCCCTTTTGGAACAGTACATGGTTGCAATGGCTTTCATCTATCAATACTACCCTGCTTTTGTTCCGCCGGATCAGAATGCTGCGACAACAAGAGAGAAACCGCTGGCGTCGATAGGAGCAGACTTTATCCAGACAAAGGAGGAAGTCCTTTTTTTCCCGGTTCAGTTTATGCAGGTGTCGCAGGCCTTCGGCCATATAGACAACGCCATATTTATCCTCTGGAGTGCGAGGAAGAAGGCAGTTTCTCATCTTCATCTTTCGTATACATACCGTTTTTTGGACCACGTTCATTTAAAAACGGTCGGGGAAGATGTTCAGAGAGTTCTACGTTTGGATGTGCAGGCCGGAGATTTAGAGGTATCCTTATCTGTATCATTCACTATCTGCTTAGACTCAATTGAGATGGCAATTTCTTCAAGTAGGGCGAATTTGGACGTTATGTCTTACGCAGATCACCTTACAAGAGCTATGGCGCAACGTCTCAAGGGAAAGGAATTTGAGGACGTTCGTGCCTCTCTTAGAGTTCTTTCCAGGGCAATTTTGTATACCACGTATAATTCCGCCCTAACAGTGGCTAATCTGGAGTTAATCAGACGTGATGCTGCCCTTGGGTCATCATCACTGATAAGATGACAAGGTGAAAAGCTCTCTCTGAGTTGCTCCGGTTTCCGGGTATTTTATTTTTGATGACAAGCGTTCGTTAGTCTGTGAACAGGCTACTAAGAGACCGTCTAGTGCTCTGCTTTCAAAGTCGGCATATCTATGACCCACTCCCGCAGACAAGAGTAAAGGATGGCGTTTCAGACAAAAATCTTCAAAAGGAAACTTCTCAATGGGGGTTCAAGAAACCCTCTTATAATTACTCTGGAGGTTGTCAGTATAGCAACTCGGGAAAGGGGCGTAGATCTGATTGGGACTATAGGTCAGACGCCCCTAGGTCGACTAGAAGAGTTTTTTTGTGGGGAGGACTAGTTTTTCCTCCCGTAAGCCTCACAGGCATACAGGTGATTCTTTAGACCTCTATTGCTGGTCAGTTGGCGGAAGGTTATCAAGCTCCGCAAAAAACTAGATAATAATCACAGAAGATCAGTGGATGAGAAGTGTAGTCTCGGACGGCTTTCGGCTGTATAACAAGCTTATCATGGCTCCAAAATTTTATTTATGGAGACCATTCGGTCGGTAAAAGCGAGCTTTCGAGTGATCGACTATGTGGCAAGCATACATCTAAGGATGCATACTTCCATGTCCTGGTACATCCGGCATCATAAAAGTACCTGCGGTTTTCCATAAAAGGGAAGGGGTATCAGTTCAGAGAAATATGCGTTGGTCTGAATCTGGACCCCCGGGCATTCACTTGAATAATAATGAACTCTGTAATGTCATACTTACGAGCTCATTCATCTGCGGTAACATCGGCTTACTTGGACGACTTTCTGCAGGGATACAGCAACAGAATTATTCTTCAGAACGATGTTCAGAGTCTGCTTCTGTTACTCCAATGTCTCGGTTTCATCATAAACAAGAAAAAGTCGGATCTAACTCCGTACAAGTCGTCTATTCACTTACGAATGAGCTTTGAGTCTCACAACAATCTGGTTCGTCTGCTGTTACCCAGAGCGAAATTAATCAGTTGTTATGCTCGCATTTGTCTACACTCAGATGCATTAATAGTGAGGGAAATCATGTGACTGTTGGAGATGTGCAGAGCGGCTGTGGATCTCATTCCGATGGGTCGCCTGCGCGCACGTCTCCTCCAAATATTCTTTACTCAGAAATGGAGTGTGAAGATGCTTTCGCTTGAACCAGTATTGTTTTAACGGACCTAGTAAAACAAGGGTTCAGATTTGGGCAGATATTCAGTGGTTAACTCAGGGAGTTCTGCTGCAACTGCCGAATCCGGCTTTCACGATTATGACGGATGCGAGTCAGATGGGTCGGGGCACGACCCTAAGTACTGCAGTCTTGAAGTGTCAGGGTCTTTGGGACCCTCGGTTCCAGGAGAAACACATAAACATCAAAGAGATAATGTCAATACGGCTGCATCACATAATAACGGTCGTCCATGTTCAATTTTGTTAGACAACTTGACAGTAGTAGCGTACATTCGGAACCAGGGTGGCACCCATTCATTTCTATTATGCCAACTAACGGACAAGATTTTCCTATCATCATTTTCATCTTTCTATCCGTCATATACCTGGTCGTCTGAACATACTAGCAGACTCGCTCTCGGAAAGGTTGCCTGTTGCAATTGGAGTGGACGCTCAACAAGCAAGTATTTGGGAAGATTTGCTACCAGAAGGATCACCCATGATAGATCTGTTCGCGGCGCACAAGAACAATCAGTTACCGTCATTCGTGTCTCCATGCCCAGACCATTGAGCGTATGCAGTAGATGCTCTGCCGATCTCATGGGGATGAATGATAGGATATGCGTATCCCCCAATTCAGTTGATTCAGTAGATTATGTTTAAGATCAAACTATCTCGTTGTGAATCCTACTAGTAGCTCCTCTGTTGTCACAGAAACCTTGGATCAATCTTCTCAAGTGTCTGTTGTGGGGCGTTTCCCGGAAGCTTCCTCCACGAGAGGACCTTCTTTATCAGGGAAAGTTTTTGTTCTTCATGTCCTTCTCCGTCCATAGTGGCATAATGGAGTCAGTTAGACATGAGGGAACCGTTGCGGTTCCTATATTATTTTATGATTAATGCAAAAACGATTAAAGTAATGCGGGTGAGGAGGGTTCGACATGGCTTTGAATTCACCAAACCCCTCCACCCCCTCCTATCCCCCCACCCCCCTGCCAATGTGTTTAAACTGTCAAGTTGTCTAACCACAATATTTCCCTTGAGCACACCTTACAGGGCACATTTCTTACAGGGCACATTTATGATTGGATTGCTTTGATACCTGGTATGCTTGTTAGGGGTGACCTCTAGATGGGAGCTATCAATTTTTTTCCATTTCCGTGAAAAAATATTGTTGCGGCAAACGTTCTTAGAACTTAGTTTAGTCAGACCTCAATATTTCCCTTTGGCACATCCTACAGGGCACATTTATGATCGGATTGCTTTGAAACCTGGATTGCTTGTTTAGGGTGACCTCTAGATGGAAGCTATTGATTTTCTTCCATTTCCGTCAAAAAATGTTGCCGCAGCCAACATTCTTAGAACTTAGTTTAGTCAGACCTCAATACTTCCCTTTGGCTCACCCTACAGGGCACATTTATGTTTGGAGTGCTTTGAAACCTGGCATGCTCGTTTAGGGTGACCTCTAGATGGAAGCTATTGATTTTCTTCAATTTCCATAAAAAAATGTTGCCACGGCCAACGTTCTTAGAACTTAGTTTAGTCAGACCACAATATTTCCCTTTGGCACACCTTACAGGGCACATTTATGATCGGATTGCTTTGAAACCTGGCATGCTTGTTTAGGGTGACCTCTAGATGGGAGCTGTCGATTTTCTTCCATTTCCGTCGAAAAGTGTTGCCACGGCCAACATTCTTAGAACTTAGTTTAGTCAGACCTCAATACTTCCCTTTGGCACACCCCACAGGGCACATTTATGTTCAGATTGCTTTGAAACCTGGCATGCTTGTTTGGGGTGACCTCTAGATTAGAGCTATCGATTTTCTTCCAATTCTGTCTGTCAAAAAATGTTGCCACTGGCAATGATCTTTGAACTAAGTTTAGTCAGACATCAATATATTCCTTTGGCATGCCATACAGGGCACATTTATGATCAGATCGGTTTGAAACTTTGCATGTTTGTTTGGAGTTATCTCTAGATGGGAGCTATTGATTTTCTTCGATTTCCGTCAAAAAATGTTGCCACTGGCAATGACCTTTGAACTTAGTAAAAACTTAGTGCAGTTAAGCATCAATATTTCCATTTGACACACCCTGCAGGGCACTTTTAAGATTGGATCGCTTGCAAACTTGGTGTGCATGTGTGGGGTCACATCTATATGGGAGCTGTCGATTTTCTTCCATTTCTGTCAAAAATTGTTGCCGCTGAGCTTTGAACTTAGTTGAGTCAGACCTCAATATTTCCCTTTAACACACCCTTCAGGGCACATTTATGATCGGATCACTTTGAAGCTTGGTATGTATGTGTGTTTGGGGTGACCTCTAGATGTGAGCTATTTTTTAATTTCCATAAAAAGTTATTGTCGTTATCACCAGCCTTTGAACTTACTACATTTGTGCATCAACTTATCCCTTTTGCACTCTCTGTAGGGTATATTTATGAATTTCCATAAAAAAACCCCAAAACCATTGCCACAAAGCAATAACCTTCTACTTAGTGCATTTATGCATTAACATCTTCCTTTGGCATGCTCAGAGGGCACATTCATTATGCAGGTTTTTTTTAAACTTTGTAAGCTTATGCAGGGTGACAAAGATAGGAGCTATTGATTTTCTTTTCATTTCCTTCAAAAACTATTGCTGTTAGCAACAATCTTTGAATTTATTGCATTAGTGCATCAACATTCTTTGACATGGCCTACAGGCCACATTTATCATAGGATTGTTTTTGAACTTGGTGTGCTCATTAGTCAGGAACACTAGATAAGAGCTGTTGATAAGCATTCATTTCTGTGAAAAAAGTTGCCATTTACAATAACCTCTGAACATACTGCATTTGTGTATCAACATTCTTCCTTTAGCCAGTCTTACAGTTTACATTTCAAAATGCATGGATTACTCTGATGTTGTGCACACACAATGCTGTTATGTTGAAATTTCATCAAATAACATTGGTACCAATGATCTTCAATTTTGCCATTTCATTTATAACTTACCAAGTTCAAGTTTGTCAAGTTGATCTACAGAGTCATTGACACTT
Source organism: Pictodentalium vernedei (assembly GCA_031216915.1). Classification (NCBI taxonomy): domain Eukaryota; kingdom Metazoa; phylum Mollusca; class Scaphopoda; order Dentaliida; family Dentaliidae; genus Pictodentalium; species Pictodentalium vernedei. The sequence goes on along the minus strand of CM062293.1, from coordinate 299,809,414 downwards.
TCATATTGTTATTTGGTACCGCTTTTACTGATCCAGACCACTCCCTCTTTCTTTTTTTTACCTCTCCTCTGGTTTGATAAGTATGTAACTATGAGTGAAGCTGTTTTGTCTGTAATTATATCCTGCAAACAGCTGGAGTTCTATTGTTTATGGCATATGTTTGTGGGGGATATTCTATCATTCTCAAATACGCCATCCTTATTTTTTAGGTTTAGTCCGGGCTAGCCTTAAATATTGGGTTCTTGTTACATCCGATTAGCATAGTCATCATGCTAAGTTTACAGAATTACTTGATCTGGGCTTCTTTTTATGATACGTCTTCTCTATTACTGTATAGAGAGACATATATGTAATTCTTAATAATTTTAATTTCCTTTCACCTTGGATTACAGGATTGGAACTATGTTGATCTACAAATTCTGAAATCCTTATCCCTTTGCCTTTTTACGATTCAGCTAGTCTGGGCCATTGGTTTACAGTGTAAAAATATTATAAATTTAAAGTAATTTGTATATTTTTATACTTAACCAATGGCCCAGATAGAGATGGCCCTCCCATGAGTGGGCACTCACTCCTTCCCGCTGAATTATTATGTAGTACTCTCTTCTACAAAGAATGATGTTGGCGCCAATTCTGGTCACTTCCTGATGTCTGCGCATGCGTGGAAAGTAAATGTATGGAGGGCCAGATAGAACTTTTGGGGACTGGGGGGGTTCAAAATTTGTGTTTGGCCCTTAATAACTTTGAGTTAAGCACCAGCTAGTCTGGGCCATTGGTAAGTATAAAAATATACAAATTACTTTCAATTTATAATTTTTGAAGAATAATAATTTTTTCAACTGCTCAGTTTGGAAATTACGCAGGCAGATGTTGTTGGTTCATTTTGTAAAAAGATTAATGTATAAAGCACAAAAGGCAAACTCTCTATCCAGCAGCAAGAGAAGTTAATGCAGTACTTGGTATTAAATTATGAACCACATCATCATGTTTCAGTTCTACCATTTGAACCCTCAAGGCACATTTTCAGTCCAGTATTATGATATTTCCTATTTCAATCAAGTAAATGTTTGCCCAGTGGATTTGTGGGGTACACCAGTCAATATTTTTGCTGAAAATAAAATATTAGGCTAAAAAAAAATAATGTTTTGATTCTCAGGCCCTCCCTCATTGGATTTGAACCTCCTCATTAGACATTTTTATTATGTCATGTTTTTTAAAGAATTTGTGAAAACTTGGAATGGTCATTTTTTCACATTTCTCAACATATAATTATTTAGCTGTGTTTGCAGTAAATTGGTTTTTCTTGTTGCAGTTTATGGGAGAGTGCCCAGAGGCACTCTCCCATAAACTGTAACAAGGCAAATTCTGATATACTGGATCATGATTTAATTATTTATTTATTTGCTGGTGTTTAAGGTCATATATTTCTGCACAATGGCTAATAATGGCCGCAACACCGATATAAACTCAAGTTTAACCATTCATTTAGAGCCATGTTTCCCATTTTAAAGGACTCCTACCCCCAAGCATTGGTTACTGGGGCCTATTCTAATGGATCATGATGTTTGACAGATCTATACCAATAAAAAGAACAATAAAATACAAATCCTTTTAGCTGTTGTTACGGCAGTTAGTTATAAAAGGTATACTATAATTACACTAAAATACAACCTTTTCTCTTTTTCAAGTGGAAAGACAGCAAAAAGATTTACTGAGTATACTTAACCATTTACACGAAAAAAAAAATAAAATGTAAAAATAAAAATAAAATCCTCCCTCCCTCCCTCACTCATTTGAAAAAAAAATTGCCTGAGAATCAATTCATTTTTTTTATTTGGCCTTAATTGGTCTGCCCCCCAAAATGAATACAGACTCCTCTAACTTATGCCATTGAACTGACAGAGTAGATACCATCAGTGTTGAAAGGGTTAAATATAAGGTAACAGAAAATGAACACATACTATCTCATCTGTATATCTTATCTCTTTCTTTCTCAATTTTTCATGTAGACATCTGTTCTAAATCAAAATTTCACAATTTATACTCTGTGGATCCCTGTTAATTTAATCTATATTATGTATAAAAACATCATGTAAGAAGGCATGTGATTGGACATTTTCCATCTGAGTGATGTTATGATGTGAATGAAATACTTCAATACCAAACGGTATTAGCAAGAAAGTTATCCGACCACTGAAGGTGATATTTTTAGCTCACCTTGACAAAGTCAAGCTGAGCTTATTTAATCGCTTTGCATCAGTCGTCCATCAACACCATGTTTTGGTCGTCTCTAAAAAAAAAACACTGGGCCAATTCATGTCAAAGTTTGTGCGAGTGATGGTCCTGAAGGAGGTCTTGCATTTTCCAGCCCCATAGGGAGGGGGTGGGGGAAAATGCTCCAAAATATTTTTAAAATCTTCTCATGAACCAGTTGGTATAATATATAATATATATGACTCTGTTCACATTTTCCTTTAGCACGGGCTACACCCCGCAGTTCTTGTCTGATCGTCACGAAATTTCATATGCAGGTTTGGGGTCATGTCTAGATGAGAACGTCCCCTTTTGGTCGCGATCGGGCAACTGGTATGGCTGCCCGAGCCCAAAACCCGAAAACCATTAGCACAGTCTACAGGTCGTATTTATGAAGGGATTTCATTGTAACTTGGTAGGATGCCTCTGTATAATGCCTAGATGAGAGCGTCCCCTTTTGGGCATGATCAGGGGTCCAAAGCCCGAAAACCTTTAGAACAGTCTACAGGTCATAATTATGAAGGGATTTCATTGTAGCTTGGTAGGATGATTCCAAATAGTGTCCAGATGAGAACGTCCCCTTTTGGTCACGATCATTCAGCCTTGATGGCTGCCCAAGCCCAAAAACCTTTAGCATGTCTGTAGGTCGTATTTATGGAAGGATTTCATTGTAACTTTTTAGGTTGACTCCATATAATGCCTAGATGATGACATCCCCTTTTGGTCGTGGTTGGTCAACTGTGATGGCTACAGGTGCCTGAAGCCCGAAAATCTTGAGCACAGTTTACAGGTGATATTTATGAAGGGATTTCATTGTAACTTCAAAGGATCACTCCAGATGATGTCCAGATGAGAATGTCCCCTTTTGGTTGCGATCATTCAACCATGATGGCTGCCCAAGCCTAAAACCCGAAAACCTTCAGCACAGTCTTCAGATCATATTTATGAAGGGATTTCATTGTAACTTGGTAGGTTGACTTCATATAATGTCTAGATGAGAACAGCCCCTTTTGGACACTATTAGGCAACTGTGTTGGCTACAGGGGCCCAAAGCCCGAAAATCTTTAGCACAGTCTACAGGTGATATTTATGAAGGGATTTCATTGTACCTTGGTAGGATGACTCTAAATAATGTCTAGATGAGAACGTCCCCTTTTGGTCGTGATCATTCAGCCTTGATGGCTGCCCAAACCCAAAACCCCAAAACCTTTAGCATAGTCTATTGATCATATTTATGGAAGGACTTCATTGTAACCCGTAAGTTTGACTCAATATAATGCCAAGATGATGGCATCCCCTTTTGGTTGTGATTGGTCAGTTGTGACGGCTTCAGGGGCCCGAAGCCCAAAAACCTTGAGCATAGTCTACAGGTCATATTTATGAAGGGATTTCATTGTAACTTTGTAGGATCACTCCAGATGATGCCCAGATGAGAATGTCCCCTTTTGGATGCGATCATTCAACCATGATGGCTGCCAGAGCCCAAAGCCCAAAACCCTTTAGCACAGTTTGCAGGTCATGCTTATTAAGGGATTTCATTTAACTTGGTAGGTTGACTTCATATAATGTCTAGATGAGAACGTCCCCTTTGGACGCAATTGGGAAACTGACGGCTACAGGGGCCCGAAGCCCGAAAACCTTTAGCGCAGTCTACAGGCCATATTTATGAAGGGATTTTAATGTAACTTGATAGGATGACTCGTTTTGGTATAATTTCACTGTAACTTGGTAAATGTTGTTGATATACGTTAACTGTGAGGGCCACATACAGTAACTGTGAGGTCATATTAACCCACCCCTCAGCTCTTTAGTACAGTGTATACCTCATATTATTTTTATCATAAGCATAGCATACAGGGAACAGAAATGAACATATTCCCAATTATCACAATTCTTGTCTTATTTCATAATCCTTTCATAAACATTGAACATTATCCTTTTCATCAAAAACAACACACAAGTTAAGCTACAGTGTCATTGACACTTTCATTATTATGTATCTTTGTTTTCAAGGGTTAGTGCGTGTACGATGACTGTTAATATTTTTTCAAAATGAAAGAATATTGTTCAAATTGTAAATCAAGGAAGTCTTCCTCTGATTCTCATGTTCATTGTATTTGCTGTAGTCGGTGTACTCGCACTAATTCTTGCTCAGTGTGATTCAATTCAGATAACAAACGTTGGAGACGTGTCTCACGGTATATTGTTAGTGGTGAGAGGTCCATGCCAGTCCTCTCGCCACATGGTCACTCTAGTTTTTTCAGTCTCTTTTTCAGAGGAACAAGAACAGGGTGATGTTTCCGTGATGTCTTCAAAAGTGTGCTTCCATCGTCACAATGAAGAGCTAGCGGCAAAGTGCTCAACGAAATGCGGCAAGTGCCTAAGAGGTCCCTAGTAGGATCGATGGTCACTTGTCGCCCGCTAGCTCCCCCGGTGAAGCAATCATTCACGAAATGGTTGTGACGCCGGGTTCGTCCATTGCAGTCCAGGGGAGGAGAAGGGATGTTGCGAGCACTATAATCTCGGATCACGCACACCCGGCGACGACGGATTGGAGGATGGAACGGAGGAAGCCAGTCAGTCCGGTAGCTAGGTCGTCCAGGTCTACCCGGACCGTGAGAGAGGCCCCCTCTCTCTTACAACAACATCTGGGCCCAGATGTTGTTGTAAGTAACATTTGTCAGTCCGAGCATACGTCCACTCCTCCTGTTCGGGACGCTCCGTCGCATAGACAGTCCGGCGCAGCTAGTCTAGTGGCTTCCTCATCCTCACGCCAGCACACACGACTGCACCTTGGCTACGCGACTGCAGATATCCAGCCTGCTTCGCTGACCAGGGATTCCACGTCAACCAGGTCACGCCATCCGCTAGCCAAGGACGCGAGGCCATTCCAGTCGGGATGTTCGTATATAAGAAGTATGCAGGAATTAACGTCCCAAGAGCTTCCAGCGGCTAAATTACGTAAGACTGCGGCTCCACAGGCCTCCGGACTTGCTATCACAGATAGCTCAACTCATCGCAGCATCCCAGCAGCCATCAGAAACTTTTTTCAGAACAGGAACTGTCTGAGGAAGCTGGGTCGGTCCGCTCCCCTGCAGAGTCAGAAAGGGACAACCGAGATTCTCATGTGGTCCAGTCGGATGGTGAAAGGGAATCAGCGGAGCTGGAATTTTCCCTTTCCAAACAAGATAAAGTGGCCGTAGATTTCATCCGGCAACACCTTCCAGAAGTCGTTTCTCTGGACCAAAATGCTGCGTTACTTGATAAGAGACTGATAGCATCTCTGGACACAGACAGACCTTACAGACCTTCTCATCCTTACAGACTTTTTTGGCCGGAATAGGTACATTGCGCCGGAGTTTCCGACCCAGTCCAGAAATGTCATGCGGACATTTGAACTTCTTAATGGCGCTATATTTTTATACTGTACCAATGACCCAGACATAGCTGGTGCTAACTCTTAAAATATAGGGCCAAACACAAATTTTGCCCCCCAATCCCCAAAATTTGCATCTAAAACCAAAGAAAACATGTCCTGAATGGCCCTCCACACTTCACCTCTACTGCGCATGCGCAGTGTCAAGGACGTTCCGAAATTGGCGCCATTAATCATTCTAAGTTTGGCCCTTCATCAGTTAACATCTGACTGATCTTTGTGCTTGTAAATCTCAGTTTAAATGATGCCAGACACATAAATATTAGTGAAATGGTGATTCTAAGGAGGATAGAGAAGGAGGAGAGGAAAAATGTGTGACAGAATATTATCAGGGCTGTAACTTAAAATTTTTTAATGAAATTATGTTAAGTTACCTATTTTCGAGGCAGCAGCCATTTTGTTGTCATTCTGGTTATTTAGTTACACTGATTTTTCAGTGTTTTCCTCTCTCCCTTTCCTTTAAGTCCCCCCTTGCTATTCTCCCATGCTTTTGGCATAGTTTCTGTAATTATTATTACTAAATTTTCTTGGGAGTTTTAGCTGAATAACAGAATGAATTCTGTTCTTTTCCCCATGTTTACGTCTTCACCTACGGGTGGTTAGGCGTTGTGTTCTGCATCTACCATCTGATGTTCTGCAGTTTCTTCCCTGGAAGTCTCTGTTTTGCATCAGATAGTGTATTTTTGGTAACTGATTCCGGGCCTGGGTGCCTGGAGTCTTATTTTAGTGTTTTTACACTCATTGTTTACATTTACAACAGCCCTCTGTGTGAGGGGGGGATATTTTTATACTGTACCAATGACCCAGACATAGCTGGTGCTAACTCTTAAAATATAGGGCCAAACACAAATTTTGCCCCCCAATCCCCAAAATTTGCATCTAAAACTAAAGAAAACATGTCCTGAAAGGCCCTCCACACTTCGCCCCTACTGCGCATGCGCAGTGTCAAGGACGTTCCGAAATTGGCGCCATTTATCATTCTAAGTTTGGCCCTTCATCAGTTAACATCTGACTGATCTTTGTGCTTTTAAATCTCAGTTTAAATGATGCCAGACACATAAATATTAGTGAAATGGTGATTCTAAGGAGGATAGAAAAGGAGGAGAGGAAAAGAATGTGTGACAGAATATTATCAGGGCTGTAACTTAAAATTTTTTAATGAAATTATGTTAAGTTACCTATTTTCAAGGCAGCAGCCATTTTGTTGTCATTCTGATTATTTAGTTACACTGTTTTTTCAAGTGTTTTTCCTCTCTCCCTGTCCTTTAAGTTCCCCCTTGCTATTCTCCCATGCTTTTGGCATAGTTTCTGTAATTATTATTACTAAAATTTCTTGGGAGTTTTAGCTGAATAACAGAATGAATTCTGTTCTTTCCCCATGTTTACGTCTTCACCTACGGGTGGTTAGGCGTTGTGTTCTGCATCTACCATCTGATGTTCTGCAGTTTCTTCCCTGGAAGTCTCTGTTTTGCATCAGATGGTGTATTTTTGGTAACTGATTTCGGGCCTGGGTGCCTGGAGTCTTATTTTAGTGTTTTTACACTCATTGTTTACATTTACAACAGCCCTCTGTGTGAGGGGGGGATTTCTAAATAATAATATCTTTATGTTATTTTAATCATAACTAGATACATTATTATTGTTCGTAAGTGTTGAATAAATTGTTTAAAATATTTTTAAAATTTTTGTCCACACTTAGGCTTGGGATCCATTGGGGCTCAACGTTACTTTTCAGAAACTTGGGCTGTTCTGAAAAAATATTTTTTCAAAATATTTTGATTTCAATTATTTTTTCTATATTAATGGATCATATTATTATTATGTATTTTGATTGCCAGGGGTTAGTGCGAGTACCAGGACTTGTTTTCTTTTCACATTGAAAGGATATTGATCAATTGTTTTAAGAAGTCTTCCTCTGACCTTATTATCATTCTATATGTGGTCAGTGTACTCGCATTAACTCCTGTTCTGTATCGTATGATTTCGATGACAATATGGGAAGCGTATGTCACGGTATGTTGTTGGGGATTTGGACACTCTGGTCCTTTCCCCGCAGGGTCACTCTACTTTATCAATTTCTATTTCAGACGATCAAGATTAGGGTGATGTATCTGTGATGTCTTCCAACAGTGTGCCTCCGTCGTCACAATTAATGAAGGGCTAGCGGAAAAGTGCTCATGTAATACGCCAATTGCCTAAGAGGACCCTAGTAGGTTCGACGGCCTTTGACGTCCGCTAGCTCGCCCGGTGTAGCGTCCATTCACCGAATGGTTCGGCAGCCGGGTTCGTCCGTTGCGGTCTAGAAGGAATTTTGGGGTGATGCGAGCACTATAAAATTAACTTAATGCACACCCAGTGACGGCGGATCGGAGGGAGAACGGAGGAAGCCTTTTAGTCCGGTTCATAGCTCGTTCCGGTCCATCCGGACGGCAAGCGAGAGAGGCCCCTCTCTCGTTCAACAACATCTGGCCCCAGATGTTGTGGTACAAATGTGTCGTTAGCGGAGCATACGTCTGTCGCTCGGGACGCTCCGTTGTATAGGCAGTCCGCTGAGACTGCTAAGGCTTCCTCTTCTCGTCAGCGCACACGACCGCACCTTGGCTGCGTGACCGCCGATATATTACCAGCTTCGCCGATCAAGGATTCTTCGGCGACCAGGTCACACCATCCGGCAGCCAGGGATTCGAGACCGATGGACTCCGGACGTTCGCATAGGAAAAGTATGCGGGAGCCATCTGATGCGGAGCTGCCCTCGGCGAAGCAGCGATAGACTGCGCCTCCGCAGGTCTCGACGCCGGACATTCTTGTGCACATAGCACAGCTTATCGCAGCATCCCAGCAGCCGACAGAAACGGTGTCGGATCGAGAATTATCCGACAGCGCTGGGTCGGTAGCCGGGGTCTCGAGGCCTGCAGACTCCGGACGTTCGCATAGGAAGTGTGCAGGAGTCAACGTACACGGAGCTTCCAGCGGCAATGCATCGTAAGTCCGCTACTGCACAGGCCTCAGGAACGGACGTGCTTTCCTTAATAGCACAGTTTATCGCAGCATCCCAGCATCAACTGAATCTGTCGCATATATTTTATCCGACGATGCTGGGTCGGGACGCTCCGCGGAAGCGGGTACGGACGTCCGAAAGTTTCATCCGGTCCGACGGGATACCGAAAGGGATTCGGTGGATTTCAAGCTTTCCCTTTCGGAACAACATATGCTGCGATACCGGATAAGAAACTGATAGCGTCGGTGGACTTAGAAATTTTTGGTTCGGTTCAGGGACATCGTCCCTCAGTTCCGACATAGTCCAATAATGTCACACAAACTTTCGAATTATTGAACGACGCTATATATATTATTATTTTATGCTTGCTATCCAAGCATTTCTGGTTTCTTGTTCGAAGAGTTATGGAGATGTCTTTCAAAAGTGTGCCTCTGTCGTCATAGTTAATGAAGAGTTAGCGGCAATAAGTGCTCATGGAATATGTCTATCGCTTACGGAGTGACATTCGCTAGCTCACCCGGTGTAGCGTACATTCATCGAATGGTTCGGCTGCCGGGTTCGTCCGTTGCGGCCTAGGAAGGAGATTTGGGTGATGCGAGCACTTTAATTACTTTAGTACTCACCCAGTGACGGCAGATTGAGGACAGATCGGAGGAAGCCAACAACATAGGGGACCGCATGTTGTGGTTCAGATATTTTACATTCGGAGCATATGTCCGTTGCTCGGGACGCTCCGTTATATTGACAGTCCGAGAGACTGTCTTTAATGCTTCCTCATCCTCACAGCAGGGCACACGACCGCACATTGGCTACGTGACCTCGAGTATCCGATCAGTTTCGGCATTCAGTGATTCCACAGCGAATAGGTCGCGCCATCCGGTAGCCAAGGGACACGAGGCCTATACACTCCGTTCGCTCGCATATTGGAAGTATGCACGGGGTAACGATCTCGGAGCTTCCTGCGGCAATGCATCGTAAGACCGCTGCTCCTCAGGCCTCAGTGACGGACGTGCTATCCGAGTTAGCACAGTTGTTTCGCAGCATCCCAGCAATTGACGGTTTCTCGGTCGAATCAGGAATTATCCGACGGCGCTGGGTCGGTGCGGTCCGCGGTTGCATCAAGCTACGGACGACTGAACGCTTTATAGGGTCCGACAGGATGGCGAAAGGGATTCGAAAGATTTCGAGTTTTCCCTTTAGTAGTATCGGAAGATGCCTTTCATATCTTCTGGCATTTCTTCCAGTGATTATTTTTCGGACTTCATTGCTGCGATCTTGGATAAGAGACTTATAGCGTCATTGGACTCGGATTTTTCGATCGGTACAGGGACTTTGTCCCTGACTTACCGACGCAGTCCAATATTGTCATTACAACATGTGTTTTATTTTTCGACGCTATATATTTATATATATATACAAGCCTGCTACTAAGCATGATAGTTTAGTTTCTTGTCCGCGTGGCTCATTTCTGCCATTTTATCTTTTTTACATATAGTTTATTTTGGCAGAGCAGGGCATACCGAGAGTTCATATGCGTCTAGACGGTGTGATTAAAGACTGCATATATTCTTTTTCGCCGTTTATGTCTTTTCCAATTTCAATGTTGGGAACGACATTATGTATAGTAGACTTAACTTAGACGCTTTATTATACGTAATCCGCCTTACTGAGGCGTTATCATTACGTCTTCAAGAAAAGATTTACGGGATATTATTCTCAATGTAATTTCTTTTGAGGGCAGTAGTTTGTTCACGTATAACTCCGCCCTTCAGTGGCTGATTGGAGTTGGTTAGACGTGATGCAGCCCTAGCTACATCCACGCATGGATAGTAGGTTAAGAACTCTCTCAGAGTCGCTTCGTTCTCGGAGGAGCTTCTCTTCGACAGCAACTTTCCGGCAATCCATGAATTGCTTGATTTATACATTCTCTTGTCTATCTAGTGTTACAAGAGATTCAGACTGGGGCAAACATTCGGTGGTTGACTCAGAGAGTGCCGCCGCAGTTGCCGGACCCGAGTGTGGCTGTTATGACGGTTGCCAGTCAAACAGATTGGGATATATACTGATCCCTACGGATTCGAAGTGCCAGGGTCTTTGGGTTCCGCAGTCTTTTAGCTATCAGTTTAACTTCCGCGGAATAATGTTTTTTAGGCTTGCCTTATGTCATGGCATGAACATTATTCAGAAACGCATGCCCAAATTCCTGTCCTTTAATTCGACAGTAGTGGCGTATCTCCGGAACCAGGGAGGCACTCTTTCGTTTCCGTTATTCAATTTAATGGAAAGAATCCGTCTGTTGGTTATAGTACACCAAGTTCAGTTTTGGTCCGTCATATTCTGGGTCGTCTGATTGTTTTATCGCACTCCCGTTCTCTTACGGGTCGCTTGTTGCTGTCAGAATGGACTCTCAACAAACAAGTATTCAATCAGATTTGCTATCTATGGGAGCGCCCAATGATGTTTTATTTATGACACAGCTTGCTAATCAATTGCAGACGTATGTGTTGGCTTGTCCAGATCTCTGAGCTAATACTGTTAACGCTCTATTGATCTATAGGACGGAATGATAGGATACGCGTATCCTCCGGCGCTGTTGTTTTAGCAGGTATTGCTAAGATAAACAACCACAATACATTTCTGTTGATAGCATCTCTATCTTCACAGAGATCATGAGTAATTTACTCTTTTGTCTACTGTGGATCTTAACGTGAAATCTTCCTCTATGTGAGGATCTTTTTTCACTGGGTAAATCGTGTCATCTTTATCACAACCAGCAAGGTCGCAACCTTCATGTTTTCCGTTGTGTGGTCCGTATTGCATTGTAAGCACTGTACTGGACGAGCTTTGGACGCGATTTCTTACTATAGGAGATCCTCTTCTTCGCTATTCTATGCGACTAAAGTGGAGGCTCTTCCGTCGTGGTGTAGGGATCATTATATTTTTATACTGTACCAATGACCCAGACATAGCTGGTGCTAACTCTTAAAATATAGGGCCAAACACAAATTTTGCCCCCCAATCCCCAAAATTTGCATCTAAAACTAAAGAAAACATGTCCTGAAAGGCCCTCCACACTTCGCCCCTACTGCGCATGCGCAGTGTCAAGGACGTTCCGAAATTGGCGCCATTTATCATTCTAAGTTTGGCCCTTCATCAGTTAACATCTGACTGATCTTTGTGCTTTTAAATCTCAGTTTAAATGATGCCAGACACATAAATATTAGTGAAATGGTGATTCTAAGGAGGATAGAAAAGGAGGAGAGGAAAAGAATGTGTGACAGAATATTATCAGGGCTGTAACTTAAAATTTTTTAATGAAATTATGTTAAGTTACCTATTTTCAAGGCAGCAGCCATTTTGTTGTCATTCTGATTATTTAGTTACACTGTTTTTTCAAGTGTTTTCCTCTCTCCCTGTCCTTTAAGTTCCCCCTTGCTATTCTCCCATGCTTTTGGCATAGTTTCTGTAATTATTACTAAAATTTCTTGGGAGTTTTAGCTGAATAACAGAATGAATTCTGTTCTTTCCCCATGTTTACGTCTTCACCTACGGGTGGTTAGGCGTTGTGTTCTGCATCTACCATCTGATGTTCTGCAGTTTCTTCCCTGGAAGTCTCTGTTTTGCATCAGATGGTGTATTTTTGGTAACTGATTTCGGGCCTGGGTGCCTGGAGTCTTATTTTAGTGTTTTTACACTCATTGTTTACATTTACAACAGCCCTCTGTGTGAGGGGGGGATTTCTAAATAATAATATCTTTATGTTATTTTAATCATAACTAGATACATTATTATTGTTCGTAAGTGTTGAATAAATTGTTTAAAATATTTTAAAAATTTTTGTCCACACTTAGGCTTGGGATCCATTGGGGCTCAACGTTACTTTTCAGAAACTTGGGCTGTTCTGAAAAAATATTTTTTCAAAATATTTTGATTTCAATTATTTTTTCTATATTAATGGATCATATTATTATTATGTATTTTGATTGCCAGGGGTTAGTGCGAGTACCAGGACTTGTTTTCTTTTCACATTGAAAGGATATTGATCAATTGTTTTAAGAGGAAGTCTTCCTCTGACCTTATTATCATTCTATATGTGGTCAGTGTACTCGCATTAACTCCTGTTCTGTATCGTATGATTTCGATGACAATATGGGAAGCGTATGTCACGGTATGTTGTTGGGGATTTGGACACTCCGGTCCTTTCCCCGCAGGGTCACTCTACTTTATCAATTTCTATTTCAGACGATCAAGATTAGGGTGATGTATCTGTGATGTCTTCCAACAGTGTGCCTCCGTCGTCACAATTAATGAAGGGCTAGCGGAAAAGTGCTCATGTAATACGCCAATTGCCTAAGAGGACCCTAGTAGGTTCGACGGCCTTTGACGTCCGCTAGCTCGCCCGGTGTAGCGTCCATTCACCGAATGGTTCGGCAGCCGGGTTCGTCCGTTGCGGTCTAGAAGGAATTTTGGGGTGATGCGAGCACTATAAAATTAACTTAATGCACACCCAGTGACGGCGGATCGGAGGGAGAACGGAGGAAGCCTTTTAGTCCGGTTCATAGCTCGTTCCGGTCCATCCGGACGGCAAGCGAGAGAGGCCCCTCTCTCGTTCAACAACATCTGGCCCCAGATGTTGTGGTACAAATGTGTCGCTAGCGGAGCATACGTCCGTCGCTCGGGACGCTCCGTTGTATAGGCAGTCCGCTGAGACTGCTAAGGCTTCCTCTTCTCGTCAGCGCACACGACCGCACCTTGGCTGCGTGACCGCCTATATATTACCAGCTTCGCCGATCAAGGATTCTTCGGCGACCAGGTCACACCATCCGGCAGCCAGGGATTCGAGACCGATGGACTCCGGACGTTCGCATAGGAAAAGTATGCGGGAGCCATCTGATGCGGAGCTGCCCTCGGCGAAGCAGCGATAGACTGCGCCTCCGCAGGTCTCGACGCCGGACATTCTTGTGCACATAGCACAGCTTATCGCAGCATCCCAGCAGCCGACAGAAACGGTGTCGGATCGAGAATTATCCGACAGCGCTGGGTCGGTACCCGGGGACTCCAGGCCTGCAGACTCCGGACGTTCGCATAGGAAGTGTGCGGGAGTCAACGTACACGGAGCTTCCAGCGGCAAGGCATCGTAAGTCCGCTACTGCACAGGCCTCGGGAACGGACGTGCTTTCCTTAATAGCACAGTTTATCGCAGCATCCCAGCATCAACTGAATCTGTCGCATATATTTTATCCGACGATGCTGGGTCGGGACGCTCCGCGGAAGCGGGTACGGACGTCCGAAAGTTTCATCCGGTCCGACGGGATACCGAAAGGGATTCGGAGGATTTCAAGCTTTCCCTTTCGGAACAACATATGCTGCGATGCCGGATAAGAAACTGATAGCGTCGGTGGACTTAGAAATTTTTGGTTCGGTTCAGGGACATCGTCCCTCAGTTCCGACATAGTCCAATAATGTCACACAAACTTTCGAATTATTGAACGACGCTATATATATTATTATTTTATGCTTGCTATCCAAGCATTTCTTGTTTCTTGTTCGAAGAGTTATGGAGATGTCTTTCAAGTGTGCCTCTGTCGTCATAGTTAATGAAGAGTTAGCGGCAATAAGTGCTCATGGAATATGTCTATCGCTTACGGAGTGACATTCGCTAGCTCACCCGGTGTAGCGTACATTCATCGAATGGTTCGGCTGCCGGGTTCGTCCGTTGCGGTCTAGGAAGGAGATTTGGGTGATGCGAGCACTTAATTACTTTAGTACTCACCCAGTGACGGCAGATTGAGGACAGATCGGAGGAAGCCAACAACATAGGGGACCGCATGTTGTGGTTCAGATATTTTACATTCGGAGCATATGTCCGTTGCTCGGGACGCTCCGTTATATTGACAGTCCGAGAGACTGTCTTTAATGCTTCCTCATCCTCACAGCAGGGCACACGACCGCACATTGGCTACGTGACCTCGAGTATCCGATCAGTTTCGGCATTCAGTGATTCCACAGCGAATAGGTCGCGCCATCCGGTAGCCAAGGGACACGAGGCCTATACACTCCGTTCGCTCGCATATTGGAAGTATGCACGGGGTAACGATCTCGGAGCTTCCTGCGGCAATGCATCGTAAGACCGCTTCTCCTCAGGCCTCAGTGACGGACGTGCTATCCGAGTTAGCACAGTTGTTTTGCAGCATCCCAGCAATTGACAGTTTCTCGGTCGAATCAGGAATTATCCGACGGCGCTGGGTCGGTGCGGTCCGCGGTTGCATCAAGCTACGGACGACCGAACGCTTTATAGGGTCCGACAGGATGGCGAAAGGGATTCGAAAGATTTCGAGTTTTCCCTTTAGTAGTATCGGAAGATGCCTTTCATATCTTCTGGCATTTCTTCCAGTGATTATTTTTCGGACTTCATTGCTGCGATCTTGGATAAGAGACTTATAGCGTCATTGGACTCGGATTTTTCGATCGGTACAGGGACTTTGTCCCTGACTTACCGACGCAGTCCAATATTGTCATTACAACATGTGTTTTATTTTTCGACGCTATATAATTATATATATATATATACAAGCCTGCTACTAAGCATGATAGTTTAGTTTCTTGTCCGCGTGGCTCATTTCTGCCATTTTATCTTTTTTTACAAATAGTTTATTTTGGCAGAGCAGGGCATACCGAGAGTTCATATGCGTCTAGACGGTGTGATTAAAGACTGCATATATTTTTCGCCGTTTATGTCTTTTCCAATTTCAATGTTGGGAACGACATTATGTATAGTAGACTTAACTTAGACGCTTTATTATACGTAATCCGCCTTACTGAGGCGTTATCATTACGTCTTCAAGAAAAGATTTACGGGATATTATTCTCAATGTAATTTCTTTTGAGGGCAGTAGTTTGTTCACGTATAACTCCGCCCTTCAGTGGCTGATTGGAGTTGGTTAGACGTGACGCAGCCCTAGCTACATCCACGCGTGGATAGTAGGTTAAGAACTCTCTCAGAGTCGCTTCGTTCTCGGAGGAGCTTCTCTTCGACGGCAACTTTCCGGCAATCCATGAATTGCTCGATTTATACATTCTCTTGTCTATCTAGTGTTACAAGAGATTCAGACTGGGGCAAACATTCGGTGGTTGACTCAGAGAGTGCCGCCGCAGTTGCCGGACCCGAGTGTGGCTGTTATGACGGTTGCCAGTCAAACAGATTGGGATATATACTGATCCCTACGGATTAGAAGTGCCAGGGTCTTTGGGTTCCGCAGTCTTTTAGCTATCAGTTTAACTTCCGCGGAATAATGTTTTTTAGGCTTGCTTTATGTCATTGCATAAACATTATTCAGAAACGCATGCCCAAATTCCTGTCCTTTAATTCGACAGTAGTGGCGTATCTCCGGAACCAGGGAGGCACTCTTTCGTTTCCGTTATTCAATTTAATGGAAAGAATCCGTCTGTTGGTTATAGTACACCAAGTTCAGTTTTGGTCCGTCATATTCTGGGTCGTCTGATTGTTTTATCGCACTCCCGTTCTCTTACGGGTCGCTTGTTGCTGTCAGAATGGACTCTCAACAAACAAGTATTCAATCAGATTTGCTATCTATGGGAGCGCCCAATGATGTTTTATTTATGACACAGCTTGCTAATCAATTGCAGACGTATGTGTTGGCTTGTCCAGATCTCTGAGCTAATACTGTTAACGCTCTATTGATCTATAGGACGGAATGATAGGATACGCGTATCCTCCGGCGCTGTTGTTTTAGCAGGTATTGCTAAGATAAACAACCACAATACATTTCTGTTGATAGCATCTCTATCTTCACAGAGATCATGAGTAATTTACTCTCTTGTCTACTGTGGATCTTAACGTGAAATCTTCCTCTATGTGAGGATCTTTTTTCACTGGGTAAATCGTGTCATCTTTATCACAACCAGCAAGGTCGCAACCTTCATGTATTCCGTTGTGTGGTCCGTATTGCATTGTAAGCACTGTACTGGACGAGCTTTGGACGCGATTTCTTACTATAGGAGATCCTCTTCTTCGCTATTCTATGCGGCTAAAGTGGAGGCTCTTCCGTCGTGGTGTAGGGATCATTATGTTCATATTGTTGATCCCTCCATACTACTCATTGCTATTTTTTAGTATACTTGTTTCACAAGATCTACTGCAGCCTGTTGTTATTTAGGTTATAGGTTTATGTTACTTCATACCTATGCACTCTACGATAGTTTACAATTGAGTCTTTTGTCTCTTTATCTAAGTCAGTTAGTAACTTTTTGATAAATAGACTTAGAATCTTTAGATTAAATTCCTATACGGATTTTAACTTCGGTTCTTATTTAGCTAAGTAATCATTTGAGCCTCTGGAAACAGTAGTTTTCAAATTCTGACCTTTTAGACAGTAATTCTGTTGGTTTCTCTTTTACTGTAGAGTCAGTGAGTTTCATGCACTATCGATGGATGATTTTCACTTTCATAGTTTCGGAATCAATACTTCCGTTACTATTTAGGTTGGATTGTTGCATAAGAGTTAGGCTCCTATTATCCGGAACCTATTATTTTAAGGTCCTTCCGTCTTCGTATGGGCATAGGCCTTTACTCTTTCCGGGTACAGTTTATGTATTTATAAACAGATATCTGTTTATTACAAGAGCGTAAGCTTCTTCTGTCTTTGATGTCTAGTAGAAGGACGTTACGCTCCATTTTATTGTTAATGGATTCTATTAACTAGCGTACTGCTTATGGTATATCATTGGCTTAGCAGTTGTGCTTAAGATTTCGGCTCATGAAGTAAGAGTTCTTCTACTTCTTGGGCTTACATTAATAGTGTTGCTATTATAGATTTTTGAAGGCTGCTCATTGCGCTCAGCCATCCACATTCATGAATTTTATCTCAGAAATATCGAGTCCATTTCTGGAGGCCTCTATTGTTAGGTCTATTATCTACTGCTCAGAATGTCATTCATTTAACAGTTGCTACTATAGCTAGGTAGGCTGTCTGTTTTGGCAGTGTCTCCGTTCGGCTGCCCTCTTCGCTCTGGGCTGTTTGACCCAGGGCAAGAAAAAGGGGGGGGGGGGGGGAGGGTGTTCCCTTGGGTCACCTGTTTTTACTATGAAAACAAGGGGATACCTCCTCCGGAGTTAGTAATTCTGAGCTGTTATTGGGATGGTTGTTTAGTGAGAATTTTAAGTTTATAAAATTCATTCAAGTCTTAGTTTTTAAAGTATAGCTTTTGAATATTGCATATGTCAACGGACATGATTATGCAATTCTCACACACTTTTAGGAGTATAAGAGTCTCTATTCTCTAGACTTACTTTATTATTGGCTTACTTTTAAAATTATTAGTATAAGGATTATTGGATATTAATAGAGTACATGGATGTATGAAGCTCAATTTTTGGAAGGTGTTGTATCTTTCTAATTTATCATAAATAAGAAAGATACATGTAAGGCCTATTACTTCTTTTCCCTACAGGGGATGACTCTATTTTATTTTATTGAGCGTATTCCATTTTGCTCTATGTCCTTGGCCCTCCAGCCTTTTTACTATTGAGCTATGTCTGGGTCATTGGTACAGTATAAAAATGTTAAAAAATTTATAGTAATTTATATATTTTTTATACTTACCAATGACCCAGACGGGGATGGCCCTCCCAGGAGTTGGGAACTCTTGCCTCCCCGCTGAGTACATAGCGCTTACCAGGCACTGGTTATTAGAATGATAAATGGCGCCAATTTCGGAACGTCCTTGACACTGCGCATGCGCAGTAGGGGCGAAGTGTGGAGGACCTTTCAGGACATGTTTTCTTTAGTTTTAGATGCAAATTTTGGGGATTGGGGGGCAAAATTTGTGTTTGGCCCTATATTTTAAGAGTTAGCACCAGCTATGTCTGGGTCATTGGTAAGTATAAAAAATATATAAATTACTATAAATTTTTTAACGTTCATATGGTTGATCCCTCCATACTACTCATTGCTATTTTTTAGTATACTTGTTTCACAAGATCTACTGCAGCCTGTTGTTATTTAGGTTATAGGTTTATGTTACCTCATACCTATGCACTCTACGATAGTTTACAATTGAGTCTTTTGTCTCTTTATCTAAGTCAGTTAGTAACTTTTTGATAAATAGACTTAGAATCTTTAGATTAAATTCCTATACGGATTTTAACTTCGGTTCTTATTTAGGTAAGTAAATCATTTGAGCCTCTGGAAACAGTAGTTTTCAAATTCTGACCTTTTAGACAGTAATTCTGTTGGTTTCTCTTTTACTGTAGAGTCAGTGAGTTTCATGCACTATCGATGGATGATTTTCACTTTCATAGTTTCGGAATCAATACTTCCGTTACTATTTAGGTTGGATTGTTGCATAAGACTTAGGCTCCTATTATCCGGAACCTATTATTTTAAGGTCCTTCCGTCTTCGTATGGGCATAGGCCTTTACTCTTTCCGGGTACAGTTTATGTATTTATAAACAGATATCTGTTTATTACAAGGGCGTAAGCTTCTTCTGTCTTTGATGTCTAGTAGAAGGACGTTACGCTCCATTTTATTGTTAATGGATTCTATTAACTAGCGTACTGCTTATGGTATATCATTGGCTTAGCAGTTGTGCTTAAGATTTC
This sequence comes from Pictodentalium vernedei, assembly GCA_031216915.1. Lineage (NCBI taxonomy): Eukaryota > Metazoa > Mollusca > Scaphopoda > Dentaliida > Dentaliidae > Pictodentalium > Pictodentalium vernedei. The sequence goes on along the minus strand of CM062293.1, from coordinate 299,790,105 downwards.
GGCTCATGAAGTAAGAGTTCTTCTACTTCTTGGGCTTACATTAATAGTGTTGCTATTATAGATTTTTGAAGGCTGCTCATTGCGCTCAGCCATCCATTCATGAATTTTATCTCAGAAATATCGAGTCCATTTCTGGAGGCCTCTATTGTTAGGTCTATTATCTACTGCTCAGAATGTCATTCACTTAACAGTTGCTACTATAGCTAGGTAGGCTGTCTGTTTCGGCAGTGTCTCCGTTCGACTGCCCTCTTCGCTCTGGGCTATTTGACCCAGGGCAAGGAAAAGGGGGGGGGGGGGGAGGGTGTTCCCTTGGGTCACCTGTTTTTACTATGAAAACAAGGGGATACCTCCTCCGGAGTTAGTAATTCTGAGCTGTTATTGGGATGGTTGTTTAGTGAGAAGTTTAAGTTTATAAAATTCATTCAAGTCTTAGTTTTTAAAGTATAGCTTTTGAATATTGCATATGTCAACGGACATGATTATGCAATTCTCAGACACTTTTAGGAGTATAAGAGTCTCTATTCTCTAGACTTACTTTATTATTGGCTTACTTTAAAAATTATTAGTATAAGGATTATTGGATATTAATAGAGTACATGGATGTATGAAGCTCAATTTTTGGAAGGTGTTGTATCTTTCTAATTTATCATAAATAAGAAAGATACATGTAAGGCCTATTACTTCTTTTCCCTACAGGGGATGACTCTATTTTATTTTATTGAGCGTATTCCATTTTGCTCTATGTCCTTGGCCCTCCAGCCTTTTTACTATTGAGCTATGTCTGGGTCATTGGTACAGTATAAAAATGTTAAAAAATTTATAGTAATTTATATATTTTTTATACTTACCAATGACCCAGACGGGGATGGCCCTCCCAGGAGTTGGGAACTCTTGCCTCCCCGCTGAGTACATAGCGCTTACCAGGCACTGGTTATTAGAATGATAAATGGCGCCAATTTCGGAACGTCCTTGACACTGCGCATGCGCAGTAGGGGCGAAGTGTGGAGGGCCTTTCAGGACATGTTTTCTTTAGTTTTAGATGCAAATTTTGGGGATTGGGGGGCAAAATTTGTGTTTGGCCCTATATTTTAAGAGTTAGCACCAGCTATGTCTGGGTCATTGGTAAGTATAAAAAATATATAAATTACTATAAATTTTTTAACTTCTTGAAAATAATATCTTGATGTTATTTTAATCATAACTAGATACATTATTATTGTTCGTAAGTGTTGAATAAATTGTTTAAAATATTTTTAAAATTTTTGTCCACACTTAGGCTTGGGATCCATTGGGGCTCAACGTTACTTTTCAGAAACTTGGGCTGTTCTGAAAAAATATTTTTTCAAAATATTTTGATTTCAATTATTTTTTCTATATGAATGGATCATATTATTATTATATATTTTGATTGCAAGGGGTTGGTGCGAGTACCAGGACTTGTTTTCTTTTCACATTGAAAGGATTTTGATCAATTGTAATAAGAGGAAGTCTTCCTCTGACTTTTATAATCATTCTATATGTGGTCAGTGTACTCGCATTAACTCCTGTTCTGTATCGTCTGATTTCGATGACAACATGGGAAGCGTATGTCACGGTATGTTAGTGGGGAATTGGACACTCCAGTCCTTTCCCCGCAGGGTCACTCTACTTTATCAATCAGACGATCAAGATTAGGGTGATGTATCTGTGATGTCTTCCAACAGTGTGCCTCCGTCGTCACAATTAATGAAGGGCTAGCGGAAAAGTGCTCATGTAAATACGGCAATTGCCTAAGAGGACCCTAGTAGGTTCGACGGCCTTTGACGTCCGCTAGCTCGCCCGGTGTAGCGTCCATTCATCGAATGGTTCGGCAGCCGGGTTCGTCCGTTGCGGTCTAGAAGGAGTTTTGGGGTGATGCGAGCACTATAAATCAACCAAATGCACACCCAGTGACGGCGGATTAGAGGGAGAACGGAGGAAGCCTTTTAGTCCGGTTCATAGCTCGTTCTGGTCCATCCGGACGGCGAGCGAGAGAGGCCCCTCTCTCGTACAACAACATCTGGCCCCAGATGTTGTGGTACAAATGTTTCGCATTCGGAGCATATGTCCGTCGCTCGGGACGCTCCGACATATAGTCAGTCCGGAGTAGACTCAATAAGGCTTCCTCATTCTCATGGTAGCGCACACGACCGCTCTTGGCTACGTGACCTCGGATATCCAGTCAGCTTCGCCAGTCAGAGAATCATCGGCGACCAGGTCACACCATCCAGGAACACGAGGCCTGCAGACTCCGGACGTTCGCATAGGAATGTGTGCGGGAGTCAACGTACACGGAGCTTCCGGCGGCAATGCTTCGTAAGACCGCTACTGCACAGGCCTCGGGAACTGACGTGCTTTCCTAAATAGCACAGCTTATCGCAGCATCCCAGCATCAACTGAATCTGTCGCATATTTTTTATCCGACGATGCTGGGTCGGGACGCTCCGCGGAAGCGGGTACGGACGTCCGAAAATTTCATCCGGTCCGACGGGATACCGAAAGGGATTTGGAGGATTTCGAGCTTTCCCTTTCGGAACAACATATGCTGTTGTGTATGTCATCTGACTTGATCTTCTACAGCTTCTTTCGTCGGACCAGAATGCTGCGATGCCGGATAAGAAACTGATAGCGTCGGTGGACTTAGAAATTTTTGGTTCGGTTCAGGGACATCGTCCCTCAGTTCCGACATAGTCCAATAATGTCACACAAACTTTCGAATTATTGAACGACGCTATATATATTATTATTATATGCTTACTATAACCAAGCATTTCTGGTTTCTTGTTCGCAAAGTTACGGAGATGTCTTTCAAAAGTGTGCCTCTGTCGTCATAGTTAATGAAGAGCTAGCGGCAATAAGTGCTCATGGAATATGTCTATCGCCTAAGAGATCCCTTGTAGGATCAACGGAGTGACATTCGCTAGCTCACCCGGTGTAGCGTACATTCATCGAATGGTTCGGCTGCCGGGTTCGTCCGTTGCGGTCTAGGAAGGAGATTTGGGTGATGCGAGCACTATAATTACTTTAGTACTTACCCAGTGACGGTGGATTGAGGACAGATCGGAGGAAGCCTGTTAGTCCGGTTTCTGGCTTGTCCAGGTCCGTCCGGGCTGTGAGCGAGAGAGGTCCCTCTCTCGTTCAACAACATAGGGGACCGCATGTTGTGGTTCAGATATTTTACATTTGGAGCATATGTCTGTCGGTCGGGACGCTCCGTTATATTGACAGTCCGAGAGACTGTCGATAATGCTTCCTCATCCTCACAGCAGGGCACACGACCGCACATTGGCTACGTGACCTCGAGTATCCGATCAGTTTCGTCATTCAGTGATTCCACGGCGAATAGGTCACGCCATCCGGTAGCCAAGGGACACGAGGCCTATACTCTCCGTTCGCTCGCATATTGGTAGTATGCACGGGGTAACGATCACGGAGCTTCCAGCGGCAATGCATTGTAGGACCGCTTCTCCTCAGGCCTCAGTGACGGCCTTGCTATCCGAGTTAGCACAGTTGTTTCGCAGCATCCCAGCAATCGACAGTTTCTTACTCGAATCAGGAATTATCTGACGGTGCTGGGTCGGTGCGGTCCGCGGTTGCATCAGGTACGGACGACCGAACGCTTTATAGGGTCCGACAGGATGGCGAAAGGGATTCGAAAGATTTCGAGTTTTCCCTTTCGTAGCATCGGAAGCTGCCATTCATATCTTCTGGCATTATCTTCCAGTGATTGTTATTTCAGACTACATTGCTGCGATGTTGGATAAGAGACTTATGGCGTCATTGGACACGGAATTTTGGTTCGGTTCAGGGACATTGTCCCTGACTTACCGACACAGTCCAATAATGTCATTAGAACATGTGTTTTATTTTTTGACGCTATATATGCATATAAGCCTGCTACCAAGCATGATAGTTTAGTTTCTTGTCCGCAATGCTCATTTCTGCCGTTTTATCATTTATGCGAATAATTTATTTTGGCAGAGCAGGGCATACCGAGAGTTCATATGCGTCTAGACGGCGTGGTTAAAGACTGGAAATATTCTTTTTCGCCGTCTATGTCTTTTCCAACCACAATGTTGGAAACGACAATGATGTCTAGTAGACTTAACTTAGACGCTTCATCATAAGTAATCCACCTTACTGAGGCGTTATCATTACGTCTTTAAGAAAAGATTTATGGGATATTATTCTCAATGTGATTTCTTTTGAGGGCAGTAGTTTGTTCACGTATAACTCCGCCCTTCAGTGGCTGATTGGAGTTGGTTAGACGTGACACAGCCCTAGCTACATCCACGCGCGTGGATAGTAAGGTGAAGAACTCTCTCAGAGTCGCTTCGTTCTCGGAGAAGCCTCTCTTCGACGGCAACTTTTCAGCAATCCATGAATTGCTCGATTTACACGTTCTCTTGTCTATCTAGTGTTACAAGAGATTCAGACTGGGGCAAACATTCGGTGGTTGACTCAGAGAGTGCCACTGCAGTTGCCGGATCCGAGTGTTATAGTTATGACGGTTGCCAGTCAAACAGATTGGGATATAATATTGATCCCAACGGATTCAAAGTGACAGGGTCTTTGGGTTCCGCAGTCTCTAAGCAACCAATTATCTTCCGCGGAATAATGTTTTTTAGGCTTGCTTTATGTCATTGGATGAACATTATTCTGAAACGCATGTCCAAATCCTGTCCGTTAATTCGACAGTAGTGGCGTATCTCCGGAACCAGGGAGGCACTCATTCGTTTCCGTTATTCAATTTAATGGAAAGAATCCGTCTGTTGGTTATAGTACACCAAGTTCTGTTTCGGTCCGTCATATTCTGGGTCATCTGATTGTTTTACCGGACTCCCGTTCACTTAGGGGTCGCTTGTTGCCGTCAGAATGGACTCTCAACAAACAAGTATTCAATCAGATTTGCTATCTATGGGAGCGCCCAATGATAATTTATTTACGACACAGCTTGCTAATCAATTGCAGACGTATGTGTTGGCTTGTTCGGATCTCTGAGCTAATGTTGTTAACGCTCTATTGATCTAATAGGATGGAATGATATGATATATATATCCTCCGGCGCTGTTGTTTCAGCAGGTATTGCTAAGATAAACAACCACAATACATTTCTGTTGATAGCATCTCTGTCTTCACAGAGACCGTGGGTAATTTACTCTGATGTCTACTGTGGGACTTAACGCGAAATCTTCCTCAATGAGAGGATCTTTTTTCGCTGGGTAAATCGTGTCATCTTTATCACAACCCACAAGGTCGCTACCTTCACGTATTCCGTTGAGTGGTCCGTATTGCATTGTAAGCATTGTACTGGACGAGCTTTGGACGCGATTTCTTACTATAGGAGATCCTCTTCTTCGCTATTCTATGCGGCTGAAGTGGCGGCTCTTCCGTCGTTGGTGTAGGGATCACTATGTTCATATTGTTGATCCCTCCATACTACTGATTGGAACTTTTTAGTATACTTGTTTCACAAGATCTACTGCAGCCTGTTATTATTTAGGTTATAGGTTTATGTTACCTCATACCTATGCACTCTATGATAGTTTACAATTGAGTCTTATGTCTCTTTATCTAAGTCAGTTAGTAACTTTTTGATAAATAGACTTAGAATCTTTAGATTAAATTCCTATACGGAGTTTAACTTCGGTTCTTATTTAGCTAAGTAATCATTTGAGCCTCTGGAAACAGTAGTTTTCAAATTCTGACGTTTTAGACAGTAATTCTGTTGGCTTCTCTTTTACTGAAGAGTCAGTGAGTTTCATGCACTATCGATGGATGATTTTCACTTTCGTAGTTTCGGAATCACTACTTCCTTTACTATTTAGGTTGGATTTTTGCATAAGAGTTAGGCTCCTAATATCCGGAACCTATTCTTATTAAGGTCCTTCCGTCTTCGTACAGGCATAGGCCTTTACTCTGTCCGGTTAGAGTTTATGTATTTATAAACAGATATCTGTTTATTACTACGGGCGTAAACTTCTTCTGTCTTTGATGCCTATTAGAAGGACATTACGCTCCATTCTATTGCTAATGGATTCAATTAACTATCGATACTGCTGATGGTATATCTTGACTCAGCAGTTGTGTTTGAGATTTCGGCTCATGAAGTAAGAGTTCTTCTACATCTTGGGCTTACATTAATAGTGTCGCTATTATAGATTTTTTAAGGCTGCTCATTGCGCTCAGCCATCCACATTCATGAATTTTTTATCTCAGAAATATTGAGTCCTTTTCTGGAGGCCTCTATTGTTAGGTCTATTATCTACTGCTCAGAATGTCATTCACTTAACAGTTGCTACTATGGCTAGGTAGGCTGTCTGTTTCGGCAGTGACTCCGTTCTGCTGCCCTCTTCGCTCTGGGCTATTTGACCCAGGGCAAGAAAAAGGGGGGGGGGGAGAGGGTGTTCCCTTGGGTCACCTGTTTTACTATGAAAACAAGGGGATACCTCCTCCGGAGTTAGTAATTCTGAGCTGTTATTGGGATGGTTGTTTAGTGAGAAGTTTATGTTTTAAAAATTCATTCAAGTCTTAGTTTTTAAAGTATAGCTTTTGAATATATACGTGTCAACGGACATGATTATGTAATCCTCAGACACTTTTAAGGAGTATAAGAGTCTCTGTTCTCTAGACTTACTTTATTTATTGGCTTACTTTAAAAATTATTAGTATAAGGATTATATTGGATATTAATAGAGTACATGGATGTATGATGCTCAATTTTGGAAGGTGTTGTATCTTTCTAATTTATCATAAATAAGAAAGATACATGTAAGGCCTATTACTTCTTTTTCCCTAGAGGGGATGACTCTATTTTATATTATTGAGCGTATTCCATCTTGTTCTATGTCCTTGGCCCTCCAGCCTTTTTACTATTCAGCTATATCTGGGTCATTGGTACAGTATAAAAATGTTAAAAATTTATAGTAATTTCTATATTTTTTATACTTACCAATGACCCAGACGGGGATGGCCCTCCCAGGAGTTGGGAACTCTTGCCTCCCCGCTGAGTACATAGCACTTACCAGGCACTGGTTATTAGAATGATTAATGGCGCCAATTTCGGAACGTCCTTGACACTGCGCATGCGCAGTAGAGGTGAAGTGTGGAGGGCCATTCAGGACATGTTTTCTTTGGTTTTAGATGCAAATTTTGGGGATTGGGGGGCAAAATTTGTGTTTGGCCCTATATTTTAAGAGTTAGCACCAGCTATGTCTGGGTCATTGGTAAGTATAAAAAATATAGAAATTACTATAAATTTTTTAACATTCAAGCTAGCCTCTAAAACTGGCAAATCCGGTTCTTACCGTCACATGCTCTACAGCTGCCTTTCATCAATAATAGAAATAGATTTGAAATGGCAGGACAGGGCGTGCCGAGAGTTCCTCTGCGTTTAGACGACCAGGCAGAAGACTTGGAGTTGTCATTGCCGGCGTCGATGTCGATTCTCTCCAGTACGCTGGAGACGACAATCTCGTCTAACAGAATCAGTTTAGACGCCTTATCTTATGCAGATCACCTTACCAGAGTGTTATCACTACGTCTTGAAGGAAAAGAATTCCAGGATGTTCAAACTTCCTTGAGAGTTCCTTCGAGGGCCATAGCATATTCTACGTATAACTCCGCCCTATCAGTGGCAAATCTGGAATTAGTCAGACGGGATGCTGCCCTGGCTGCATCCACAAGAGTGGATAGTAAGGTGAAAAACTCTCTTTGAGTCGCTCTGGTCTCCGGAGAGCTTCTCTTCGACGGTAAGCTTTCTATAATCTATGATCAGATTACTAAGAAAGCTTCGGATTCTCTGCTTTTTAAATCCGCTTCGAGAAAGTCGGACTCAGCAGAGAGGAGTAAGGTAGGCACTTCTGGGGTGAGAACATCCAAGGGAAGTTCCTATAGAGGATCTAAGAAAGCCTCTATGTCTTACTCCAGAGACCATCAGAGTAGCGACTCAGGTAGGGGTCGTAATGCTGGCCTAGACAACCGGTCAGACGCCCCTAGGTCAACTGGGCGAGGTGCGGGTCGTGGAGGACATAGTTTCTCCTCCCGCAAGCCTCGCAGGTCCAGGAGGTGATGGTCCAAACCTCTATTGCATTCCAGTGGGCGAGAGGCTGTCGAGATGCTTAACCAATTGGTTGTCAATTACGGACGACCCATGGGTACAAGGGGTTATTTCCGAAGGTCAAACACTGTCCTTCAGGGAAAAACCTCCGTTAACTCGAAGTCCACATTGGTCTCAGCTTCCGTCAAACCTTCAGAAGAGAGATTCGCTTCTATCAGAAGTCCAATCTCTTCTGGAGAAGAACGCGATAGAGGTCGTAGAAAACCAAGAATCTCCAGGTTTCTACAGTCACCTGTCCCTGGTTCCAAAACCAGACGGCTCGTTTCGTCCAGTTATAGATCTGAGCTGGATAAACAAGCTGATCGTGGCTCCGAAATTTTATATGGAGACCATCCGATCAGTCAGAGCGAGCATTCGAGTGAACGATTATGCTGCGAGCATAGATCTCAAGGATGCGTACTTTCACGTCATGGTACATCCGGCGTTCAGAAAGTATCTTCGCTTCGCTGTCCTAGGAGTCATTTATCAGTTCCGAGCAATGTGCTTCGGTCTGAATCTAGCGCCCTGGGCTTTCACTTGAATAATGAACTCAGTAATGACTCATTTCCAAGCTCATTCGTCTGCGGTAATGTCGGCCTACTTGGACGACATTCTTCAGAGGTACGGCAACAAGTTAATGCTTCAGAACGATGTTCAGAGTCTGCTTCAACTGCTCTGACGACTCGGTTTCATAGTAAATGAAAAGAAGTCGGACCTAGTGCTGTCCAAGTCATTCACCCACCTGGGAATGAGTTTCGAGACGCACAACAATCTCGTTTGCTGTTAACCAGAGCGAAATTAGTCAGTTGTTACGCTCGCTTTTGTCTTCACTCAGATGTAGTAACAGCGAGAGAATTCATGCAACTGATGGGTTGGTGCAGAGCCGCCACAGATATTATTCCGATGGGACGACTATGCACTCGTCCACTCCAGATATTTTTTACTCAGAATTGGAGTGTGAAGATTCATTCGCTTGAAACGAACATCGTCTTGTCGAATCAAGTGAAACAAGAGATTCGGACTTGAGCAGATATTCAATGGTTAACTCGGGGAGTGCCACTGCAACTGCCGGATCTGATTTTTACGCTAATGACGGATGCGAGTCAAACAGGTTGGGGTGCAACTTTGAGCCCAACAGATTCGAGGTGCCATGGTCTTTGAGAGCCGCAGTTCCTAAACAAGCACATAAACATCAAGAGATGATGTCAATTTGGCTTGCGCTACATCATTGGATGAACATTATTCAGAATTCGCATGTTCAAATTCTATCCGACAATTCAACAGTATTAGCGTATATTCGGAACCAGGGAGGCACTCATTCCATTCCGTTGTTCAACTTAACGGAAAGAATCCTTCTGTTCGTCCTAGAGCATCAAGTTCTTCTGTTGGTCTGTCATAATCCGGGTCGTCGGAACGTTCTAGCGGACTCCATTTCTCGGAAAGGTCGTATGTTGCCGTCAGAATGGACTCTCAACAAACGAGTATTCAATTAGATTTGCTACCAATGGGATCGTCCTATGATAGACTTATTTGCGACGCATCTCAACAATCAGTTGCAGATGTATGTGTCACCATGCCCAGATCCTCGAGCGTTTGCAGTAGATGCCCTCTCGATCTCTTGGGACAGAATGATAGGATATGCTTATCCTCCAGCTTTGTTGATTCAACAGATATTGCTAAAAATCAAGCAATCTCACTGCAAGATTCTGTTGGTAGCATCTCTGTCACCCCAGAGACCATGGATAAATCTACTCAGGTGTCTGTTGTGGGACATTCCGTGGAAGCTTCCTCCATGGGAGGACCTTCTTTCACAGGGGAAATCGCGCACACTGCATCACAACCCGCAAGGTCTCAACCTTCACGTATTTCCATTGTGCGGTCCTTCTTGCACGGCAAGCATTTTACAGGACGAGCAGTGGACGCAATTTCTAACTGTAGGAGGACCTCTTCGCCTAATTATGCTGCTAAGTGGAAGGTTTTCTCTCGATGGTGCAGGGATCATTCTGTTGATATTTGATGAGATCAAACTGCAGCCAATAACTATTAAGGGTTATAGGTCTATGCTATCGGATACCTATGCTCATCATGATAGCTTACAAATTGGATCTAATGTCTCTTTATCTAAGTTTTTGAAAAACTTTTCGATAAATAGACCTAGAACCCTTAGGTTAATTCCTAAGTGGAATTTAGCTTGGGTTCTTCTGAAGCTAAAAGATGCACCATTTCAGCCTCTTGATACAGTGAACTTCAGATACTTATCTTATAAGATGGCTTTTCTCTTAGCCTTCTCTTCTACTAGAAGAGTTAGTGAGATTCATGCACTATCTGTTGATGATTCTCACTATCGTAGTGTTGGTAATGCTATTACATTGACTACTAATGTTGGATTTTTGGCTAAGAATCAGGCTCCTAATAAGTACCCTGAACCTATTGTTATTAAGGCTCTTCAGTCTTCAGACAGTCATAGGCCATTGCTTTGTCCAGTTAGAGCTATGCGTATTTACAAACATAGATCTGAGTTTATCAGAAAGGGACGTAAACGTTTCTTTCTGTCTCTGCTGCTTAATAGAAAGGACATTACGGTCCATTCTTTTGCAGGGTGGATTCGATTAACTATCCGTACTGCTTATGAAATATTATCTTCAACTCAGCAGTCTGTGCTTAAGATTTCAGCGCATGAAGTAAGAGCGCTGTCTACATCTTGGGCTTATGCTAATAGTGTTGCTATTACCGATTTGATGAAGGCTGCATATTGGTTTCAGCCTTCCACGTTCACAAATTTTTATCTTAGAAATATTGAGTCCATTTCTGGCGACCTGCGTTGTTTAGGTCCGTTATCTGTTGCTCAGAATGTTGTCCACTAAACAGTTGCAACTATAGTTATGCAGGCTTTCTGTTCCTGCAGTGACCCTGTCCTGCTGCCCTCTTCGTTCTGGGGTATTTGACCCAGAGCAAGGGGAGGGGGGGGGGGGGGGGGATGGTGTTCCCTTATATCACCTGCTTTATAGTGAAAAGTAAAGGAATACCTCCTCTTGAGTCAGTAATTCCGAGTCGGTGCCGGGATGATTTTAAAGTGTAAAACTAATGTCTATCTCATTTATGTAATATTTTTAAAGTGTAGCTTGGTGTGAAGCAGTTGTATATGTCACATGTCATACGAGCGTTAATATACAGTCCTTGGACACTTTTAAATGAGTATAAAGAGTCTCATTCTCTGGACTATCTTTACTTATTGGCTTTCCTTTAAAAAAAATTAGTATAATGGATTATACTGGATGTTAATAGAGATCATTGATGTTATTGTGCTCAATTACGGAATGGTATTGTGACTTTCTTTTTTGGTATAAACAAGAAAGATACATGTAAAGCCTGTTCTCCTTTTCTCCTTGAGGGGATAATTCTGTTTACATGTAATTGAATCTATTGGATTTTCCTTTATGTCCTAGGCCCTCCAGCCTTTTTTCTATTCAGCTAAGTCTGGGTCATTGGTACAGTATAAAAATGTTAAAAAATTTATAGTAATTTATATATTTTTTATACTTACCAATGACCCAGACGGGAATGGCCCTCTCCTGAGTTGGGAACTCATACCTCCCCGCTGATTACATAACACCTACCAGGCACTGGTTGTAAGAATGTGCAGTGTATAAAAGGATGGAGGACCACATAGGAGATTGATTTTTTGGATTTTGATGCAAATTTTGGGGATGGGGGAGGGGGGGGAATTTGTGTTTGGCCCTAGAATTTTAAGAGTTAACACCAGCTAAGTTTGGGTCATTGGTAAGTATAAAAAATATGTTATTTATTGTTATTTATTTATTGGTGTTTAAGGTCACATATTTCTGCACAATGACTAATCATGACCTCGACTGTTTTACGGGTGGAGGAAGCCGGAGTACCCGGAGAGAACCACTGAGCAATGGCAAGCAACTGTCAGCTCCCCAACATACTGACTCCACACAAGCAGGGTTAGCATTGGTTGAAGACAGGTGCACCATCGACGTGCAGTATGCCTTAGTACACAGCGTCACCGTGCCCCCACGTGGGAAATGGGGGTGAAGTGTCTTGCCCAAGGACACAACGCGATTGCCGCAGGTGGGATTCGAACCGAGGACCTCTCGGCTTGCAGCCTGCACCTCTACCTACTGAGCCACCGTGCCCCCTATAAAAAATATATAAATTACTATAAATTTTTTAACTTTTCAGAGAATTCCCTACAAAAACACGCAAAAAGTAAATTCTATTTTTTAGGTCCAAAAGTCATCAATTCACCCTATTTTTTATCAGGAATATTCAACAATAATGCAAGATGTCAATAGAATGTTTCAAACCTTTATTGAAACAATATATTTTCCCAAGGCTGTTTATTTTTAGAGATTGCATCATTTCCGAGTGCAATATTTTAAGGCGGTTAACTCTAATTTCAATATTTAGTTCTGCGATACCTTATACATCCACACACAACACGCTAACCGTAAGAGGGTTGTACATTAACAACTCGCCCAGAGCTTACTCCTGCCACAAAACGAACACGCATGTTCAAATAAAAAAATGGTGGCCATTCTGAGATCTGAGAAACGTTTTAGTACTTCAGTATTTTTTTTTTGTCAAAGATATGCAGAATGTTGCTCTGTTCCTTGTTTTCTTTTATACATGTGACACCTGTCACTCCAATTCACCAGTGATATGAATTAACATGCCCGTTTAGGAATTTACGCATCCATTTTCCACGATTTTAATAATCTGCCATTTAAAATCCAGAACTAATTTTAGTGGGTTACATATTTTGACAGTCAAAATTTCCATCCGTGTTCACTTGTATTCATACATTCGTTTCAAAGGAAGCTTGTCAGTTGAAGTTAAACATTGAGATCAACACTCAATCAAATTCACTCTCCTCACAGTTTTCATTCACGCAAACTTTATTTGAGGTGAGCGATTTTCCACTTGCCTCCATTTTGCTCCCATTCGTCACTGTATTCTCTGTCAGAATCTATTTTCCATTATGGAATAAACGTGCTGCACTTTGACATTGTTGATGAAATGCAGGTATGTAATACAGTATTGAATTTTACTGGTAAAATAGGACCCAGTCACCACTGTCTGGGGTGGAAGTCCTCTAAAATGGGCAACATGGGTATAAAGGATTGACTAAACTTGGCTTTATCTCCATGATGTTGTCATGATTTGCTTGCCATTGTGCAGAAATATGTGACTTTCAACACAGATAAATAAATAAATATAGTATTGAAAGATCCTGCTCTGCTCATTCCTGCAGCATGTTACATTACATCATATCATTTGTTAACTGGTAGATTTTCAGCAATGTTCAGACATTATGTAAAATTGATGCGCATAAATTTTTTTTTTAAAAATTCAAGATGGCCAACTGGTGGCCATTTTTAGCTCAACTTGACAAAGTCAAGCTGAGCTATTGCCATAACTTCTCGTTCGGCCACAATTTCCTTTGACTCACCACACAGGTTTATGATCAGATTGCTTTGAAACTTGGTATGCTTGTTTGAGGTGACCTTTAGATGGGAGCTATCGATTTTCTTCCATTTCCGTAAAAAAAATATTGCTGCTGGCAACAGCCATTGAACTTAGTTTAGTCAGGCATTAATATATTCCTTTGGCACACCTGACAGGGCACATTTATGATCAGATGTTTGAAACTTGGTATGCTTGTTTGGGGTTACCTCTAGATGGGAGCTATCGATTTTCTTCGATTTCCAGCAAAAAATGTTGCTGCTGGCAATGACCTTCTATGAACTTAGTTTATTCAGCCCTCAATATTTCCCTTTGGTACACCCTACCGGGCACATTTATGATCAGGTCACTTTGAAACTTTATATGCTTGTTTGGGGTGACCTCTAGATGGGAGCTATCAATATTTTTATACTGTACCAATGACCCAGACTTAGCTGGTGCTAACTCTTAAATATTTAGGGCCAAATACAAATTTTACCCCCCAATCCCCAAAATTTGCATCAAAAACCGAAAATTACATGTCCTGTATGGTCCTCCATACTTTTACTCCACTGCGCATGCGCAGTGTCAAGGAGGTCTCAAAATTGGCGCAATTATCATTCTTTGTTTGGCCCTAAAATCAGTAACATGTCACTGATATTTGTGCTTGTAAATCTCAGTTTAAATGATGCCAGACACATAATTTTGAAAGAAATGGTGGATCTAAGGATGAAACAAAGGATGAGAGGAAGAAACAGTGGCAGAATGTGTTCAGGGATGTAACTTATAATTTTTTGTACGAAATTATTTCATGTTCCCTAATTTCGAGGCATGAGCCTTATTTTGTCATTCTGACTATGAACTTACCATTGATTGTTCAGTGTTTCCTCTCTCCCTTTCCTTAATAACCCCCTTGCTATTCTCCCATGCTTTTGGCATAATTTTGGAATTTTTTCTTACTAAAATGTCTTGGGAATTTTATACTTGGTAACAGAATGATTATTCTGTTTTTTCCCCATGTTTACGTCCTCACCCTTGGGTGTTTAGGCTTTGTTTTCTGCATCTACCATCTGATGTACTGCAGTTTCTTCTCTGGAAGCCTCTGTTTTACATCGGATAGTGTTTAAATTGGTTACTGATTTTGGGCCATGGTTTCAGTGCCTGGAGTCATGTTTCCGGTTTCTGTTCACTTTTGCTTATGCTGACAACGGTTACTTCTGATGGTGATTACTTGTCTTCTATTAGTTCTGCTCATAGCCAGATACATTAATATTGTCCGGAAGTGTTGCGTTAATTTTTAAAAATGTTTTAAAAATTTTGTCCACACTTAGGCTTTTTGGGGATCCATTTGGGCTCATTGTTCCCATTGAGAACTTGGGCTCTTCTGAAACTTTTTCAAAATTTTTTTTTTTTAAATTATTTTTTCAAAATGTTATAATGGATTATATTAATTATCTTTGTTTCAAGGGTTAGTGCGAGTATTATGACTGTTTATATTTTTTCAAGATGAAAAAATATTGTTTGCGAGGAAATCTTCCTCTTATTCTCATATTCATTGTGTTTCTTGTAGTCCATGTACTCGCACTAATTCTTGCTCAGTATGTGCTAATTGGAATGACAACTTTGGAGACGTGTGTCACGGTATATTGTTAGCGCTGAGGGGTCCATTCCGGTCCTCTCTCCGCAAGGTCACTCCAGTTTATCAGTCTCTTTTTTAGAAGAACAAGAACAGGATGATGTTTCCGTGATGTCTTCAACAAGTGTGTCTCTGTCGTTGCAGTATTAGAGCTAGCGGCTATGTGCTAATGGAAATACGACAATTGCCGAAGAGGTCCCTAGTAGGATCGAAGGCATTGATCGTCCGCTAGTCCGCCCAGTGTAGCGACCATTCATCGAATGGCTCGGCAGCCGGGTTCTTCCGTTGCGGTCCAGGGAAGCAGTTTGGGTGATGCGAGCACTATAAACATTGAATGTGCACACCCAGCAACACCCAGCAACGACGGATCCGAGAATAGTACGGAGGAAGCCTGTCAGTCCGGCAGCTATCTCGTCCTGGTCTATCCGGACCGCGAGCGAGAGAGGCCCCTTCTCTCTTACAACAACATCTGTGCCACGATGTTGTTGTATGTTCGTTTGTTAGTCAGAGCATACGTCCACTCCTCCTACTCGGGACGCTCCATTGCATAGACAGTCCGACGCGGCTGTTCTATTGGCTTCCTCATCCTCACGTCAGCACACACGACCGCACCTTGGCTGTGTGACCACGTTTGCATATTATATAAATGCAGGAATGAACGTCCCTGGAGCTCCTGCTTCGCCGACCAATGAATCCACGTCGACCAGGTCACTCCATCCGCTAGCCAAGGACTCGAGGCCTTTCCAGTTGGGACATTCACATATTATATAAATGCAGGAATGAACGTTCCTGGAGCTTCCAGCGTCTATTTACGTAAGACCGCGGCTCCACAGGCCTCATTGAGGAACAAGAACAGGGTAATGTTTCTGTGATGTCTTCGAAAAGTGTGCTTCCATCGTCACTGTCAAATGAAGAGCTAGCGGCAAAAGTGCTCATGCAGATACGTCAATTGCCCAAGAGGTCACAAGTAGGATCGATGGCTTTGGCATCTGCTAGCTCGCCCGGTGTAGCAACCATTCATCTAATGGCTCGGTAGCCAGGTTCGTCCATTGCGGTCCAGGAAGGAGATTTGGGTGATGCGAGCACTATAAAAATACGTGCACACCCAGTGACGACGGATACGAGGATGGTATGGAGGAAGCCTATTAGTCCAGTTCCTAGCTCGTCCAGGTCCATCCGGGATACGAGCGAGAGAGGTCCCTGGGCCCGGATGTTGTGGTACAGAGCATTCCTCAGTCGGCGCATACGTCCACCGCTCGGGATGCTCCGTTATATAGACAGTCCGGAGAGACAGCTGTATTGGCTTCCTCATCCTCGCGGCAGCACACACGACCGCCCCTTGGCTATGTGACCAGTGATATCCAGCCCACCTCGCCAACCAGGAATTCCATGGCGACCAGGTCACGCCATCCGGTAGCCAAGGATACAAGGCCTTCATACTCCGGACGTTCGCATAAAGAAGTATGCAGGAGTCAACGTCCTAGGAGCTTCCAGCGGCTAAATCTTGTAAGACCGCAGCTCCACAGGTCTCCGTTACGGATGTACTATCGCAGATAGCACAAATTATCGCAGCATCCCAGCAACTGACAGAAACTCTGTCGGATCAGGAATTATCCGAGGAAGCTGGGTCGGTACGTTCCGCTGCAGGTGCAGGCACGGACGACCAAGAATTACAAGTGGTCCGACAGGATGGTGAAAGGGATACAGAGGAGTTGGAATTTTCCCTTTCGGAACAACATAAAATTGCGATAGAGTTCATCTGGCTTTATCTTTCTGACGTTGTTCCTCCGGACCAAAATGCTGCGTTGCCGCATAAGAGACTGATAGCGCCACTGGACACAGAATTCTTTAATCGGTTTAGGGACATCGTCCCTGAGTTTCTGACACAGTCCAGAAATGTCTCACGGACATTTGAACTATTGAATGACGCTATATATAAACTTGCTACCAAAACTGGCAGGTCCGGTTTCTTATCGGCAAATGCTCTATATCTGCCTTTCATCAATTCAAGGAATAATTCGAAACAGCAGGACAGGGCATTCCGAGAGTTCCTCTGTGTCTAGACGACCAGGCCGAAGACCTAGAATTGTCTATACCGTCGTCTATGTCATTTCTAACCATGACGTTGGAAACGACAATATCGTCTAACAGGGCTAGTTTAGACGCATTATCGAAAGCAGTTCACCTTACCAGAGCGTTATCATTACGTCTCAAAGGAAAAGAATTCCAGGATGTACAAACCTCCTTAAGAGTTCTTTCGAGGGCCATAGCATTCTCCACGTATAACTCTGCCCTTTCAGTGGCAAATCTGGAGTTGGTTACACATGACGCGGCCCTGGCTACATCCACGCGCATGGATACTAAGGTGAAAAACTCTCTCAGAGTCGCTCCGGTCTCCGGAGAGCTTCTCTTCAACGGCAAGCTTTCCGCAATCTATGATCAGATAACTAAGAAAGCTTCAGACTCTATGCTATTCAAATCCGCTTCTATAAAGTTGGATTCAGCGGAGAAGAGTAGGACAGGCACTTCTGGGGCGAATACGTCCAAGGGAAGTTCCTATAGAGGTTCCTATGCGTCCTCTAGGTTTTACTGTAGAGACCGTCAGGGTAGCAACTCAGGTAGGGGCTGTAATACTGGCCGAGACAACCGGTCAGATGCCCCTAGGTCGACGGGGCGAGGTGCGGGCTGTAGAGGACGTGGTTTCTCCTTCCGCAAGCCTCGCAGGTCCAGGAGGTGATGGTATAAACCTCTATCGTGTTTCAGTGCATGGAAGACTGTCGAGTTTCTCAACCAATTGGGAGTCGATTACGGATGACCCTTGGGTTCGAGGAGTGATTTCGGAAGGACTAAAACTGTCATTCAAAGGAAAACCTCCGTTAACTCGAAGTCCAAGATGGACTCAGCTTCCAGCAATTCCACAGAAAGAGGCTCGCTTCTATCAGAGGTCCAGTCTCTTCTGGAGAAGAATGCGATAGAGGTCGTAGAAAACCAGGAATTTCCAGGTTTCTACAGCCATCTTTTACTGGTTTCAAAACCAGATGGCTCATTCCGTCCAGTCATAGATCTGAGCTGGGTAAACAAGCTGATCGTGGCTCCAAAATTCTATATGGAGACCATCCGATCGGTCAGAGCGAGCATTCGGGTGAACGACTATGCTACGAGCATAGATCTCAAGGATGCATACTTTCACGTCATGGTACATCCAGCGTTCAGAAAGTATCTTCGCTTCGCCGTCCTAGGAGTCGAGTTTCAGTTCCGAGCAATGTGCTTCGGTCTGAATCTAGCGCAGCGTTCAGAAAGTATCTTCGCTTCGCCGTCCTAGGAGTCGAGTTTCAGTTCCGAGCAATGTGCTTCGGTCTGAATCTAGCGCCCTGGGCTTTCACTCGAATAATGAACTTGAGCTCATTCGTCTGCGGTAACGTCGGCCTAACTGGACGACATTCTTCAGAGGTACGGCAACGAGTTAACGCTTCAGAACGATGTGCAGAATCCGCTTCTATTGCTCTGACGTCTCGGTTTCATAGTATACAAGGAGAAGTCGGATCTGGTGCCGTCCAAGTCATTCACCCACCTGGGGATGAGCTTTGAGACGCACAACAATCTCGTTCGTCTGCCGTTAACCAGAGCGAAATTAATCATTTGTTACGCTAGCTATTGTCTTCACTCAGACAAAGTTACAGAGAGAGAATTCATGAGACTGATAGGTTTGTGTGGAGCTGCCACGGATTTTATTCCGATGGGGCAGCTATGCACTCATCCTCTCCAAATTTTTCTGACTCAGAATTGGAGGGTGAAGATTCATTCGCCCGATACGGACATCATCTTGTCAAATCAAGTGAAGCAAGAGATTCAGACTTGGGCAAACGTTCAGTGGTTAACTCAGGGAGTTCCACTGCAATTGCCGGATCCGAGTTTTACAATTATGACGGATGCCAGTCAAACAGGTTGGGCTGCAACATTGAGCCCAAAGGATTTGAAGTGCCAGGGTCTTTGGGATCCGCAGTTCCTAATCAAGCACATAAACATCAAAGAAATGATGTCAATTTGGCTTGCTACGTCATTCGATGAACGTTATTCAGAATGCACACATGCAAATTCTGTCGACAATGCAACGGTAATAGCATATATTCGGAACCAGGGAGGCACTCATTCCATTCTGTTATTCAAGTTAACGGAATGAATCCTTCTGTTTGTACTGGAACATCAAGTTCTCCTATCGCACCGTCATATTCCGGGTCGTCTGAACGTATTAGAGGGCTCCCTTTCACGGAGGGGTCGCTTGTTGCCGTCAGAATGGGCTCTCAAGAAACGAGTATTCAATCAGATTTGCTACCAATGGGAGCGGCCAATGATAGACTTATTTGCGACGCATCTCAACAATCAGTTGCAGACGTATGTGTCACCATGTCTGGATCCTCAAGCGGAATGATAGGATATGCGTATCCAGCACCATTGATTCAGCAGATATTGCTCAAGATAAAACAATCTCAATGCAAAATTCTGTTGGTAGCATCTCTGTCTCTGCAGAGACCGTGGATTAATCTACTCAAGTGTCTATTGTGGGACATGTCGTGGAAGCTTCCTCCACATTTCGGTCCATTCTATTACTAGATGGATTCAATTAAGTATCCGTACTGCATATGATAAATTATCTTCAACTCAGCAGTCTGTGCTTAAGATTTCAGCTCATGAAGTAAGAGCTCTATCTACATCTTGGGCTTTCGCTAATAGTGTTGCTATTACAGATCTAATGATGGTTGATATTGGTCTCAGCCTTCCACTTTCACGAATTTTTATCTTAGAAATATTGAGTCCATTTCTGGAGATCTGCATTGTTTAGGTCCGTTATCTGTTGCTCAGAATGTCGTCCACTAAACAGTTGCAACTATAGTTATGCAGGCTTTCTGTTCCGTCAGTGACTCTGTCCTGCTGCCCTCTTCGCTCTGGGGTACTTGATCCAGGGGAAGGGGTGGTGGGGGGGGGGGGGGGGGCGGTAAAAGGGGTTCCTTTAGGTCACCTGCTTAAAAGTGAAAAGCAAGGGAATACCTCCTCTGGTGTCAGTAATTCTGAGTCGGTGTCAGGATGGTTTTAAAGTGTAAAGCTAATGTTAACTCATCCATGTAATATTTTTAAAGTGTAGCTCGGTGTGAAGCATTTGTATATGTCACGTGTCATACGGGCATTAATATACAATCCTCGAACACTTTTAATGAGTATAAGCCTTTATTTACTGGATTCCCTTTGAAAATAAATAGCATAACAGGTTATACTGGATGTTAATAAAGATCCCTGATGTTATTGTGCTCAATTACAGAATGGTGTTGTGTCTTTCTTTTTTTGATGCAAAAAAGAAAGATACATGTAAAGCCTATTTCTCCTTTTTCCTCGAGGGGATAATTCTGTTATATGTAGTTGAGCCTATTGGATTTTCCTTTATGTCCTAGGCCCTCCAACCTTTTTACTATTCAGCTAAGTCTGGGTCATTGGTACAGTATAAAAATGTTAAAAAATTTATAGTAACTTATATATTTTTTATACTTACCAATGACCCAGACGGGGATGGCTCTCCCATGAGTTGGGAACTCATACCTCCCTGCTGAGTACATAACGCTTACCAGGCACTGGTTGTAAGAATGACAATTGTGCCAATTTTGAGACCTCCTTGACACTGCGCATGCGCAGTGGAGTAAAAGTATGGAGGACCATATAGGACGTGTAATTTTCGGTTTTTGATGCAAATTTGGGGGATTGGGGGGTAAAATTTGTGTTTGGCCCTAAATATTTAAGAGTTAGCACCAGCTAAGTCTGGGTCATTGGTAAGTATAAAAAATATATAAATTACTATAAATTTTTTAACTTTCTTCCATTTCCGTCAAAAATAGTTGCCGTTGGCAACGACCTTTGATGAACTTAGTGTAGTTATGCATCAATATTTCCCTTTGACACACCCTGCAGGGCACCTTTATGACTGGATCGCTTGGAAATTTTGGGTGACATCTATATGGGAGCTATTGATTTTCTTTCATTTGTGTTGAAAATTGTTGCCACTGGCAATGACCTTTGAAATTAGTTTAAGTTCAGTGAGACCCCAATATTTCCTTTTGGCACACCCTACAGGGCACATTTATGATTGAATCACTGAAACTTGGTATGCTTCTTTGGGGTGACCTTTACATGGGAGCTATTGATTTTCTTCCTTGTCAAAAAATGTTGCCGTTGATAATGACCTTCGAACTTAGTTTAGTTAGGCATCGATATTTCCTTTTGGCACACCCTACTGGACACATTTATGATTGGATTGCTTTGAAACTTGGTATGCTTGTTTAGGGAGATCTCAAGATGGGAGCTATTGATTTATAGATTTTTTAACATTTGCCTCAAAAAACAATGTTGTTGGCATATTCCTCTGGCATGCCCTACAGGGCACATTTATGATCAGATCACTTTGAAACTTGGTATGTGTGTTTGGGATGACCTCTAGATATGAGCTAATGATTTTTTTCAGTTCCATAAAAGATTATTGTCATTAGCACCAGCCTTTGAACATAGTGCATTTGTGCAGCAACTTTTCTCACAAATGCAATAAATTCAAAATTGTTTCTAACAGCAACTGTTTTTGAAGGAAATGATAAGAAAATCGATAGTTATCTTGGTCACCCTGAATAAGCACACAAAGTTTCAAAACAACCTGATAATAAATGTGCCCTCTGAGGCATGCCAAAGGAAGATGTTAATGCACAAATGCACTAAGTTTGAAGGTCATTACTTGTGGCAATGGGTTTTTTTTTTTTTTTTCTGCAAATTCATACATACACCCTGCAGAGAGTGCAAAAGCATCAACATTCTTCTTTGACATGGCCTACAGGACACATTTATCGTGGGATTATTTTTGAACTTGGTGTGCTCATTAAACCAGACCTCTAGATAAAAGCTATTGATTAGCATTCATTTCTGTGAAAAAAGTTGCCATTTACAATGACCTTTAAACATATTGCATTTTTGTATCAACAGTCTTTCTTTAGCCAGCCTTACAGTTTACATTTAAAAATGCGTTGATTGCTCTGATGTTGTGCACAGACAATGCTGTTATGTTGAAGTTTCACCAAATAACATTGGAACAATCATCTTCAGTTTTGTCATTTAACTTATAACTTACCAAGTTCAAGTTTGTCAAGTTGAGCTTCATGTCATTGACACTTTCATTAATGGAATAGTGTGTAATTAGTTTTCTGCCTAGAACTTCTAAACAACGTTCCCAATTTCAGTCATTTTTGGTATGGAAATGTTGCAGCATAAGTTAACTAACATATCATATGGGTGTTTTTCTCTTGCATAAGTTATGCAAATTAGATAAACTTAAGCTTTTTGCAGTCATATTTGTATGTATTGTGTTGGTGTGTCCTGTTACTGTCCTGTTACCACCTGTATCTCAGAGATGCTTTGACATTTTTGTTTCAAATTCTCAGCATTGATCAGACATTATGTAAAATTAATGCAGAGGACAAGTCAGTTGCAAAAGCCAGTCCAGTCTGACTGCTTTAGGTTGGTCTTCCACTACTTGTAGTACATATTTTTACACAGTATACCAATGGCTCAGATATAGCTGGTGCTAACTCTAAAATATCTAGGGCCAAACACAAATTTTGCATGCAAAACCAAAAATTAGAAGTCTTAACTGGTCCTCCATACATTTGCCCTCTGCGCATGCGCAAATGTCAGGAAGTGACCGGAATTGGTGCCAACACCATTCTTTGTTTGGCCCTTGTCAGATAACAACAAATTGACTTTTGTGTGTTTTAAATCTCAATTAATAATGATGCCAGACACAAATCAGTGGTTAATTTGGTGGATCCAAGGACACAACTGGATGAAGGAAGGAAGAAACGGTGGTTTGAAAATGTTCAGGGCTGTAATTTTATAATATTTATAAAAATTAGTTCATGTTCCCTAATTTTGTGACATGAGCCTGACGTCTTCATTGTTGATAATGATTTTTCCACTATTGGTTAAGTATTCCTTCCCTAACCTCCCTTGATCCCCCCAGTTAAACTCCCAAGCTTTTTGGCTTTTTTAAAAAAAAATTTATATAAAATTTCTTGGGAGTTTAACGTGTCATACAGAAAGTTTTTTCTGTATATCCCTAGGGTTACGTCCTCACCCTTAGGGTGTTTAGGCATTTTTAGTCATGCATCATACATCCAATGTATGTTTTTTTTCTTCTGACGAAGATCTTGCATTACATTGGATAGTTCAAAAGTCTGATACTGACTTCGGGCCGTGTTGCCTGGGATCTTGTTTCCGGTTTTCAGTCTGAGGTTGTTTACATTAGCAACGTTTGTTATTTATGTGTAGGTTTGATATGGTAGGTCTGTTGTAAGATACATTATACAGTCCTGTAGTATGGCAGTTAATTTTTGGGAGGACAAAATTAATTTTGTCCACACTTGGGCTCTTTTGGGATACATTTGGGCACTTCATTCCCTTTGGGAAGTTGGGCTCTTGTCAAACTTTTTTGAAAATTTTTTTTGTGTAAACTATTTTTCGATTTATATTTTGAATATTTTTGTTATGTATCTTTTTATTTGTATTAATGTGGAATTGGTGAGAGTACGATCAACTTAGTCCGTTTCATTTGTAAGCATATTGCTCTTTAGCAAGGCGAGGAAGTCTTTCCTCTTATTTTCATGTAGGTTGCCTTGCTTGTAGTCGATGTACTTCTACTAATTCTTGCTCATATGTGTCGCATGGGATGACAAACGTTGCTGACGGCTGTCACGGTACAATGTTAGCGAGGGACCACTGCCGGTCCTCTCGCGATGAGAGGCTGCCACTGGTCCTCTCGCCCTAAGGTCGCTTTAGTTTATTAGTTTATTTTTACAGAAGAACAAGAACATGGTGATGTTTATGTGATGCCGTCAGATAATGTGCTTCCGTTGTCGCATTAAATAGTCAATCAAAGCTAGCGGCAAAAGTGCTCATGAATATTAGACAGGGCGATAAACCACAGTGTGGTTTCAAATCCCTGTCGCCAGCTAGCTCGACCGGTGAAGTGATACCGTGACGCCGGGTGTGTCCGTTGCGGTCAAGGAGAATAGAAAGGGGTAGAGCGAGCACTATAATATAATATCAATATAAGGCTCACCCTGCGACAATGGAAAGCAAGAAGCTCGGCAAGGTCTGAAGGACCGCGAGCAAGAGAGCCCCTCCCCCTCTCTCTTTTATTATAACATCTGGGGCCAGATGTTATAGATCGGAACTTGCGTCAGTTGGAGCATACGTCTACGCCTCCCGTCCAGGACGCTCCGTTCAGTTCACAACCGGGGTCAGCTATAATTACGGCTTCTTCAACATCTACAAAGCACACACGACTGCACCTTGGCTACATGACTTCTGATATCCAGCCTGCATTGCCGAGAAAGTCTCTCTTCGTCAGAGAAGTCACACCATACAGTAGCCAAGGAGACAAGGCCTCAACGAATCAGAATGCTGCATCTATTTACAAGAAACCGCTAACGTTGTTACACACTAAATTATCCAGAAAAAGAGGAGGAAATGTCTTTTCTGGTTAAGTATAGACAGGTGTTGCAGGTTTTTGGCCATTTAGACGACTCCACATTCAACTTTCCAGTGGAAAGAAGTTAGGCAGTTTCTTGTCATCATCTTCTGTAGTTTTGCTGGTCGGAAAACAGGGAAGATGTATTGAGAGTTCCTCTGCGTTTGAATGAGTAGGCTAAGGACCTAGCTATGGCCTTACCTTCGTCATTCATTATTCGCTTGGTCACAATTGAGATGGCATTTATTCAGAGCGAATTTAGACTCACTGCATTACGCAGATCACCTTTAAGAACTGTGATACAATGTCTCTACGGAAAGGAATTGGAGGACGTTTGTACCTCATTTGGAGTCCTTTCCAGGGCTATATATTTATCACGTATAACTCTGTCTTAACAAGTTGCTAATTCGGAGTTAAATAGATGTGACAGAGCCCTTGTCTCGTCATCCTTAATAGATGACAAGGTGAAAAACTCTCTTGGAGTCGCTCCGGTTTCCTGACACTAAGTATTTTTATACTGTACCAATGACCCTGAAAAAAAAATTCTAGGGCGAAAGTCTCTCTTCGTCAGAGAAGTCACACCATACAGTAGCCAAGGAGACAAGGCCTCAACGAATCAGAATGCTGCATCTATTTACAAGAAACCGCTAACGTTGTTACACACTAAATTATCCAGAAAAAGAGGAGGAAATGTCTTTTCTGGTTAAGTATAGACAGGTGTTGCAGGTTTTTGGCCATTTAGACGACTCCACATTCAACTTTCCAGTGGAAAGAAGTTAGGCAGTTTCTTGTCATCATCTTCTGTAGTTTTGCTGGTCGGAAAACAGGGAAGATGTATTGAGAGTTCCTCTGCGTTTGAATGAGTAGGCTAAGGACCTAGCTATGGCCTTACCTTCGTCATTTATTATTCGCTTGGTCACAATTGAGATGGCATTTATTCAGAGCGAATTTAGACTCACTGCATTACGCAGATCACCTTTAAGAACTGTGATACAATGTCTCTACGGAAAGGAATTGGAGGACGTTTGTACCTCATTTGGAGTCCTTTCCAGGGCTATATATTTATCATGTATAACTCTGTCTTAACAAGTTGCTAATTCGGAGTTAAATAGATGTGACAAAGCCCTTGTCTCGTCATCCTTAATAGATGACAAGGTGAAAAACTCTCTTGGAGTCGCTCCGGTTTCCTGACACTAAGTATTTTTATACTGTACCAATGACCCAGACTTAGCTTCCCTGGAAGTCTCTGTTTTGCATCAGATAGTGTGTATTTTGATAACTGATTTCGGGCCAGGATTGTCAGTGCCTGGAGTCATGTTTTCTAGTGTTTATACACTTTTTGTTTACATTGGCAACAGTCTCTTTTGAGGGGGGCTTTTTGCCTTTGGAGTAGTTTATCTCATTATAAGATACATTATTATTTTCCGTAAGTGTTGCATTAATTATTTAAAATAATTTTAAAATTTTTGTCCACACTTAGCCTTGGGATCCATTGGGGCTCAACGTTACTTTTCAGAAACTTGGGCTTCGCTGAAAAAATATATTTTTATACTGTACCATGACCCAGACATAGCTGGTGCTAACTCTTAAAATATAGGGCCAAACACAAATTTTGCCCCCCAATCCCCAAAATTTGCATCTAAAACTAAAGAAAACATGTCCTGAAAGGCCCTCCACACTTCGCCCCTACTGCGCATGCGCAGTGTCAAGGACGTTCCGAAATTGGCGCCATTTATCATTCTAAGTTTGGCCCTTCATCAGTTAACATCTGACTGATCTTTGTGCTTTTAAATCTCAGTTTAAATGATGCCAGACACATAAATATTAGTGAAATGGTGATTCTAAGGAGGATAGAAAAGGAGGAGAGGAAAAGAATGTGTGACAGAATATTATCAGGGCTGTAACTTAAAATTTTTTAATGAAATTATGTTAAGTTACCTATTTTCAAGGCAGCAGCCATTTTGTTGTCATTCTGATTGTTTAGTTACACTGTTTTTTCAAGTGTTTTCCTCTCTCCCTGTCCTTTAAGTTCCCCCTTGCTATTCTCCCATGCTTTTGGCATAGTTTCTGTAATTATTATTACTAAAATTTCTTGGGAGTTTTAGCTGAATAACAGAATGAATTCTGTTCTTTCCCCATGTTTACGTCTTCACCTACGGGTGGTTAGGCGTTGTGTTCTGCATCTACCATCTGATGTTCTGCAGTTTCTTCCCTGGAAGTCTCTGTTTTGCATCAGATAGTGTATTTTTGGTAACTGATTTCGGGCCAGGGTGCCTGGAGTCTTATTTTAGTGTTTTTACACTCATTGTTTACATTTACAACAGCCCTCTGTGTGAGGGGGGGGGATTTCTAAATAATAATATCTTTATGTTATTTTAATCATAACTAGATACATTATTATTGTTCGTAAGTGTTGAATAAATTGTTTAAAATATTTTTAAAATTTTTGTCCACACTTAGGCTTGGGATCCATTGGGGCTCAACGTTACTTTTCAGAAACTTGGGCTGTTCTGAAAAAATATTTTTTCAAAATATTTTGATTTCAATTATTTTTTCTATATTAATGGATCATATTATTATTATGTATTTTGATTGCCAGGGGTTAGTGCGAGTACCAGGACTTGTTTTCTTTTCACATTGAAAGGATATTGATCAATTGTTTTAAGAGGAAGTCTTCCTCTGACCTTATTATCATTCTATATGTGGTCAGTGTACTCGCATTAACTCCTGTTCTGTATCGTATGATTTCGATGACAATATGGGAAGCGTATGTCACGGTATGTTGTTGGGGATTTGGACACTCCGGTCCTTTCCCCGCAGGGTCACTCTACTTTATCAATTTCTATTTCAGACGATCAAGATTAGGGTGATGTATCTGTGATGTCTTCCAACAGTGTGCCTCCGTCGTCACAATTAATGAAGGGCTAGCGGAAAAGTGCTCATGTAATACGCCAATTGCCTAAGAGGACCCTAGTAGGTTCGACGGCCTTTGACGTCCGCTAGCTCGCCCGGTGTAGCGTCCATTCACCGAATGGTTCGGCAGCCGGGTTCGTCCGTTGCGGTCTAGAAGGAATTTTGGGGTGATGCGAGCACTATAAAATTAACTTAATGCACACCCAGTGACAGCGGATCGGAGGGAGAACGGAGGAAGCCTTTTAGTCCGGTTCATAGCTCGTTCCGGTCCATCCGGACGGCAAGCGAGAGAGGCCCCTCTCTCGTTCAACAACATCTGGCCCCAGATGTTGTGGTACAAATGTGTCGCTAGCGGAGCATACGTCCGTCGCTCGGGACGCTCCGTTGTATAGGCAGTCCCCTGAGACTGCTAAGGCTTCCTCTTCTCGTCAGCGCACACGACCGCACCTTGGCTGCGTGACCGCCGATATATTACCAGCTTCGCCGATCAAGGATTCTTCGGCGACCAGGTCACACCATCCGGCAGCCAGGGATTCGAGACCGATGGACTCCGGACGTTCGCATAGGAAAAGTATGCGGGAGCCATCTGATGCGGAGCTGCCCTCGGCGAAGCAGCGATAGACTGCGCCTCCGCAGGTCTCGACGCCGGACATTCTTGTGCACATAGCACAGCTTATCGCAGCATCCCAGCAGCCGACAGAAACGGTGTCGGATCGAGAATTATCCGACAGCGCTGGGTCGGTAGCTGGGGACTCGAGGCCTGCAGACTCCGGACGTTCGCATAGGAAGTGTGCAGGAGTCAACGTACACGGAGCTTCCAGCGGCAATGCATCGTAAGTCCGCTACTGCACAGGCCTCGGGAACGGACGTGCTTTCCTTAATAGCACAGTTTATCGCAGCATCCCAGCATCAACTGAATCTGTCGCATATATTTTATCCGACGATGCTGGGTCGGGACGCTCCGCGGAAGCGGGTACAGACGTCCGAAAGTTTCATCCGGTCCGACGGGATACCGAAAGGGATTCGGAGGATTTCAAGCTTTCCCTTTCGGAACAACATATGCTGCGATGCCGGATAAGAAACTGATAGCGTCGGTGGACTTAGAATTTTTGGTTCGGTTCAGGGACATCGTCCCTCAGTTCCGACATAGTCCAATAATGTCACACAAACTTTCGAATTATTGAACGACGCTATATATATTATTATTTTATGCTTGCTATCCAAGCATTTCTGGTTTCTTGTTCGAAGAGTTATGGAGATGTCTTTCAAAAGTGTGCCTCTGTCGTCATAGTTAATGAAGAGTTAGCGGCAATAAGTGCTCATGGAATATGTCTATCGCTTACGGAGTGACATTCGCTAGCTCACCCGGTGTAGCGTACATTCATCGAATGGTTCGGCTGCCGGGTTCGTCCGTTGCGGGCTAGGAAGGAGATTTGGGTGATGCGAGCACTTTAATTACTTTAGTACTCACCCAGTGACGGCAGATTGAGGACAGATCGGAGGAAGCCAACAACATAGGGGACCGCATGTTGTGGTTCAGATATTTTACATTCGGAGCATATGTCCGTTGCTCGGGACGCTCCGTTATATTGACAGTCCGAGAGACTGTCTTTAATGCTTCCTCATCCTCACAGCAGGGCACACGACCGCACATTGGCTACGTGACCTCGAGTATCCGATCAGTTTCGGCATTCAGTGATTCCACGGCGAATAGGTCGCGCCATCCGGTAGCCAAGGGACACGAGGCCTATACACTCCGTTCGCTCGCATATTGGAAGTATGCACGGGGTAACGATCTCGGAGCTTCCTGCGGCAATGCATCGTAAGACCGCTTCTCCTCAGGCCTCAGTGACGGACGTGCTATCCGAGTTAGCACAGTTGTTTCGCAGCATCCCAGCAATTGACAGTTTCTCGGTCGAATCAGGAATTATCCGACGGCGCTGGGTCGGTGCGGTCTGTGGTTGCATCAGCTACGGACGACCGAACGCTTTATAGGGTCCGACAGGATGGCGAAAGGGATTCGAAAGATTTCGAGTTTTCCCTTTAGTAGTATCGGAAGATGCCTTTCATATCTTCTGGCATTTCTTCCAGTGATTATTTTTCGGACTTCATTGCTGCGATCTTGGATAAGAGACTTATAGCGTCATTGGACTCGGATTTTTCGATCGGTACAGGGACATTGTCCCTGTCTTACCGACGCAGTCCAATATTGTCATTACAGCATGTGTTTTATTCTTCGACGCTATATATATTTATATATATATACAAGCCTGCTACTAAGCATGATAGTTTAGTTTCTTGTCCGCGTGGCTCATTTCTGCCATTTTATCATTTTTACAAATAGTTTATTTTGGCAGAGCAGGGCATACCGAGAGTTCATATGCGTCTAGACGGTGTGATTAAAGACTGCATATATTCTTTTTCGCCGTTTATGTCTTTTCCAATTTCAATGTTGGGAACGACATTATGTATAGTAGACTTAACTTAGACGCTTTATTATACGTAATCCGCCTTACTGAGGCGTTATCATTACGTCTTCAAGAAAAGATTTACGGGATATTATTCTCAATGTAATTTCTTTTGAGGGCAGTAGTTTGTTCACGTATAACTCCGCCCTTCAGTGGCTGATTGGAGTTGGTTAGACGTGACGCAGCCCTAGCTACATCCACGCGTGGATAGTAAGGTTAAGAACTCTCTCAGAGTCGCTTCGTTCTCGGAGGAGCTTCTCTTCGACGGCAACTTTCCGGCAATCCATCAATTGCTCGATTTATACATTCTCTTGTCTATCTAGTGTTACAAGAGATTCAGACTGGGGCAAACATTCGGTGGTTGACTCAGAGAGTGCCGCCGCAGTTGCCGGACCCGAGTGTGACTGTTATGACGGTTGCCAGTCAAACAGATTGGGATATATACTGATCCCTACGGATTCGAAGTGCCAGGGTCTTTGGGTTCCGCAGTCTTTTAGCTATCAGTTTAACTTCCGCGGAATAATGTTTTTTAGGCTTGCTTTATGTCATTGCATGAACATTATTCAGAAACGCATGCCCAAATTCCTGTCCTTTAATTCGACAGTAGTGGCGTATCTCCGGAACCAGGGAGGCACTCTTTCGTTTCCGTTATTCAATTTAATGGAAAGAATCCGTCTGTTGGTTATAGTACACCAAGTTCAGTTTTGGTCCGTCATATTCTGGGTCGTCTGATTGTTTTATCAAACTCCCGTTCTCTTACGGGTCGCTTGTTGCTGTCAGAATGGACTCTCAACAAACAAGTATTCAATCAGATTTGCTATCTATGGGAGCGCCCAATGATGTTTTATTTATGACACAGCTTGCTAATCAATTGCAGACGTATGTGTTGGCTTGTCCAGATCTCTGAGCTAATACTGTTAACGCTCTATTGATCTATAGGACGGAATGATAGGATACGCGTATCCTCCGGCGCTGTTGTTTTAGCAGGTATTGCTAAGATAAACAACCACAATACATTTCTGTTGATAGCATCTCTATCTTCACAGAGATCATGAGTAATTTGCTCTCTTGTCTACTGTGGATCTTAACGTGAAATCTTCCTCTATGTGAGGATCTTTTTTCACTGGGTAAATCGTGTCATCTTTATCACAACCAGCAAGGTCGCAACCTTCATGTATTCCGTTGTGTGGTCCGTATTGCATTGTAAGCACTGTACTGGACGAGCTTTGGACGCGATTTCTTACTATAGGAGATCCTCTTCTTCGCTATTCTATGCGACTAAAGTGGAGGCTCTTCCGTCGTGGTGTAGGGATCATTATGTTCATATTGTTGATCCCTCCATACTACTCATTGCTATTTTTTAGTATACTTGTTTCACAAGATCTTCTGCAGCCTGTTATTATTTAGGTTATAGGTTTATGTTACCTCATACCTATGCACTCTACGATAGTTTACAATTGAGTCTTTTGTCTCTTTATCTAAGTCAGTTAGTAACTTTTTGATAAATAGACTTAGAATCTTTAGATTAAATTCCTATACGGATTTTAACTTCGGTTCTTATTTAGCTAAGTAATCATTTGAGCCTCTGGAAACAGTAGTTTTCAAATTCTGACCTTTTAGACAGTAATTCTGTTGGTTTCTCTTTTACTGTAGAGTCAGTGAGTTTCATGCACTATCGATGGATGATTTTCACTTTCATAGTTTCGGAATCAATACTTCCGTTACTATTTAGGTTGGATTGTTGCATAAGACTTAGGCTCCTATTATCCGGAACCTATTATTTTAAGGTCCTTCCGTCTTCGTATGGGCATAGGCCTTTACTCTTTCCGGGTACAGTTTATGTATTTATAAACAGATATCTGTTTATTACAAGGGCGTAAGCTTCTTCTGTCTTTGATGTCTAGTAGAAGGACGTTACGCTCCATTTTATTGTTAATGGATTCTATTAACTAGCGTACTGCTTATGGTATATCATTGACTTAGCAGTTGTGCTTAAGATTTCGGCTCATGAAGTAAGAGTTCTTCTACTTCTTGGGCTTACATTAATAGTGTTGCTATTATAGATTTTTGAAGGCTGCTCATTGCGCTCAGCCATCCACATTCATGAATTTTATCTCAGAAATATCGAGTCCATTTCTGGAGGCCTCTATTGTTAGGTCTATTATCTACTGCTCAGAATGTCATTCACTTAACAGTTGCTACTATAGCTAGGTAGGCTGTCTGTTTCGGCAGTGTCTCCGTTCGGCTGCCCTCTTCGCTCTGGGCTATTTGACCCAGGGCAAGAAAAAGGGGGGGGGGGGGGGGAGGGTGTTCCCTTGGGTCACCTGTTTTTACTATGAAAACAAGGGGATACCTCCTCCGGAGTTAGTAATTCTGAGCTGTTATTGGGATGGTTGTTTAGTGAGAAGTTTAAGTTTATAAAATTCATTTAAGTCTTAGTTTTTAAAGTATAGCTTTTGAATATTGCATATGTCAACGGACATGATTATGCAATTCTCAGACACTTTTAGGAGTATAAGAGTCTCTATTCTCTAGACTTACTTTATTATTGGCTTACTTTAAAAATTATTAGTATAAGGATTATTGGATATTAATAGAGTACATGGATGTATGAAGCTCAATTTTTGGAAGGTGTTGTATCTTTCTAATTTATCATAAATAAGAAAGATACATGTAAGGCCTATTACTTCTTTTCCCTACAGGGGATGACTCTATTTTATTTTATTGAGCGTATTCCATTTTGCTCTATGTCCTTGGCCCTCCAGCCTTTTTACTATTCAGCTATGGCTGGGTCATTGGTACAGTATAAAAATGTTAAAAAATTTATAGTAATTTATATATTTTTTATACTTACCAATGACCCAGACGGGGATGGCCCTCCCAGGAGTTGGGAACTCTTGCCTCCCCGCTGAGTACATAGCGCTTACCAGGCACTGGTTATTAGAATGATAAATGGCGCCAATTTCGGAACGTCCTTGACACTGCGCATGCGCAGTAGGGGCGAAGTGTGGAGGGCCTTTCAGGACATGTTTTCTTTAGTTTTAGATGCAAATTTTGGGGATTGGGGGGCAAAATTTGTGTTTGGCCCTATATTTTAAGAGTTAGCACCAGCTATGTCTGGGTCATTGGTAAGTATAAAAAATATATAAATTACTATAAATTTTTTAACTTTTCAAAAATTATTTTTGATTTCTATTGTTTTTTCAATATTAATGGATCATGTTATTATGTATCTTTGCTTTTAGGGGTTTGTGCGAGTACTAGGACTTGTTGTTGTCTTTTCACAATGAAAAGATATTGTTCAAATTGTAATAGGAAGAAATCTTCCTCTGACTTTCATGATCAGTGTATTAATTGTAGTCAGTGTACTCGCACTAACTCCTATTCAATATGCGAATATTGGGATGATAAACATTGGAAACGTGTGTCACGGTATATTGTTAGCGGGGCATGCCGGCCCTTTCTCCACAGGGTCACTCTAGTCTATCAGTTTCTATTTCAGAGGAACAAGAACAGGGTGATGTTTCCATGTTATCCTCCAAAAGTGCGCTTCCGTCATCACAATTGAATGCAGAGCTAGCGGCAAAAGTGCTCATGGAGATACGACAGTTGCCTAAGAGGTCCCTAGTAGGATCGACGGCGCTGTTGTCCGCTAGCTCGCCCGGTGTAGCGCCCATTCACCGAATGGTTCGGCAGCCGGGTTCGTCTGTTGCGGTCCAGGAAAAAGTGTTGGGTGATGCAAGCACTATAAATATACTAGGTGCACACCCAGTGACGGCGGATATAAGGAGAGATCGGAGGAAGCCTTCTAGTCCGGTTCCTAGCTCATCCAGGTCCAGCCGGGCCGCGAGCGAGAGAGGCCCCTCTCTCGTACAACAACATCAGATGTTGTGGTACAAAATGTGTCGCAAGCGGAGCACACGTCCGTCGTTCGGGACGCTCCGTTGTATAGGCAGTCCGCTGAGACTGCTCAGGCTTCCTCATCCTCTCAGCAGCGCACTCGACCGCATCTTGGCTATTTGACCGCGGATATTCTACCAGCTTCGCCGATCAGGGATTCATCGGCGACCAGGTCATGCCATCCGGTAGCCAGGGACACAAGGCCGGTAGACTCCGGACGTTCGCATAGGAAGAGTATGCGGGAGTCAGTTGATGCGGAGCTTCCTGCGGCTAAGCAGCAAAAGACCGCTACTCCGCAGGCCTCGATGACGGACGTGCTAGCTCAGATAGCACAAATTATCGCAGCATCCCAGCAATCGACAGAATCGGTGTCGGATCGGGAATTATCGGACGGCGCTGGGTCAGTACGCTCCGCCGAAGCATCGGGTGCGGACGACCGGGAGCATCGTGAGGCCCAACCGGATGGCGAAAGGGATACTGATGACTTGGAGCTATCCCTTTCGGAACAACATAAAGCTGCCGTGGATTTCATCCGGCACTTCCTTCCTCAAGTTGTTCCGTCGGGCCAGACTGCTGCGGTACCGGATAAGAGACTGATAGCGTCATTGGACACTGAATTCGTCCCTGAGTTTCCGTCTCAGTCATAATGTCACAAGAACATTTGAATTATTGAACGACGCTATCTTCAAGCTTGCTTCCAAAACAGGCAAAGCTGGTTTCTTGTCCGCCAATGCTCTTAACCTGCCTTTCATTAATTCAAGGAATAAATTTGATACGGCAGGACAGGGTGTTCCGAGAGTTCCTCTGCGTCTTGACGACGAGGCGGAAGACTTAGAATTGTCATTACCGTCGTCAACGTCCATTCCAACCGCGGTGTTGGATACGACAATTACGTCTAACAGGGCCAGTTTAGACGCTTTATCTAACGCAGACCACCTTACTAAGGCGTTATCACTACGTCTACAAGGGAAAGAATTGCAGGATATACAATCCTCTTTAAGACTTCTTTCAAGGGCAGTGGCTTATTCCACGTATAACTCCGCCCTTTCAGTGGCAAACCTGGAGTTGGTTAGACGTGGTTTGACGACGAGGCGGAAGACTTAGAATTGTCATTACCGTCGTCAACGTCCATTCCAACCGCGGTGTTGGATACGACAATTACGTCTAACAGGGCCAGTTTAGACGCTTTATCTTACGCAGACCACCTTACTAAGGCGTTATCACTACGTCTACAAGGGAAAGAATTGCAGGATATACAATCCTCTTTAAGACTTCTTTCAAGGGCAGTGGCTTATTCCACGTATAACTCCGCCCTTTCAGTGGCAAACCTGGAGTTGGTTAGACGTGACGCAGCCCTAGCTACATCCACACACGTGGATAGTAAGGTGAAGAACTCTCCCAGAGTCGCTTCGGTCTCCGGAGAGCTTCTCTTCGACGGCAAGCTTTCTGCAATCTACGATAAAATTACTAAGAAAGCTTCGGATTCTCTGCTGTTTAAATCCGCTTCCAAAAAGTCGGATACGGCAGAAAAGAGTAAGACAGGCACTTCTGGGACTAATGCGCCCAAGAGAGGTTCCTATAGAGGTTCCGGTGCGTCCTCTTGGTCTTATTCAAGAGACCGTCAAGGCAGCGACTCACGGGCGAGACGTCCTTCGGGCCGGGACAACCGGTCGGACGCCCCGAGGTCGACAGGACGAGGTGCGGGTCGTGGATGACGTGGTTTCTCCTCCCGCAGCCTCGCAGGTCCAGGAGGTGATGGTATCAACCTCTATCATGTTCCGGTTGGTGGAAGGTTGTCAAGTTTTTTAGAAGAGTGGGCGTCGATTACGGATGACCCTTGGGTGAGAGGGGTGATTTCGGAAGATCTAAGAATATCCTTCAAACGAAAGCCTCCTTTAACTCGAAGTCCAAAATGGACTCAACTTCCGTCAAATCCGCAGAAAAGAGACGCTCTGTTAGCGGAGGTGCAGTCTCTTTTAATGAAGAACACGGTAGAGGTCGTAGAAGACCAGGAAACACCGGGATTCTACAGCCATCTGTTTCTGGTTCCGAAACCAGACGGCTCGTTCCGTCCAGTCATAGATTTGAGCTGGATAGACAAGCTGATCGTCGCTCCGAAGTTCTATATGGAGACGATTCGATCGGTCAGAGCGAGTATTCGGGTGAACAATTATGCTACAAGCATAGATCTCAAAGATGCGTACTTTCATGTCATGGTACATCCGACATTCAGAAAGTATCTACGCTTCGCAGTCCTAGGAGTGGTGTATCAGTTCCGAGCGATGTGCTTCGGATTGAACCTAGCACCCTAGGCTTTCACTCGGGTAATGAACTCGGTAGTGATATATTTCCGAGCTCATTCATCTGCGGTAACGTCGGCCTACCTGGACGACATTCTTCAGAGGTACGGCAACGAGTTAACGCTTCAGAACGATGTGCAGAATCTGTTTCTATTGCTCCGACGTCTCGGTTTTGTTATAAACGAGGAGAAGTCGGATCTGGTGCCGTCCAAGTCATTCACTCATCTGGGAATGAGCTTCGAGACGCACAACTATCTCGTTCGTCTGCCGTTAACCAGAGCGAAATTAGTCAGTTGTTACGCTCGCTATTGTCTTCATGCAGACAAAGTCACAGCGAGGGAGTTCATGAGACTGATAGGTCTGTGCGGAGCCACTGCGGATCTCATTCCGATGGGGTGGTTACGCACTCGTCCTCTCCAAATTTTCTTGACTCAGAATTGGAGTGTGAAGATTCATTCGCTCGACATAGACGTTCTCTTGTCAGATCAAGTGAAACAAGAGATTCAGACTTGGGCAAACATTCAGTGGTTGACTCAGGGAGTTCCGCAGCAGTTGCCGGATCCGAGTTTTACGATTATGACGGATGCCAGTCAAACAGGTTGGGGTGCATCATTGATCCCAACGGATTCGAGGTGCCAGGGTCTTTGGGATCCACAGTTTCTAAGCAAGCACATAAACATCAAGGAAATGATGTCAATTTGGCTTGCGTTACATCATTGGATGGACATTATTCAGAAAGCTCATGTCCAAATCCTGTCCGACAATACGACAGTAGTGGCGTATATCCGGAACCAGGGAGGCACTCATTCCGTTCCGTTATTCAATTTAATGGAAAGAATCCTTCTGTTTGCTCTAGAACATCAAGTTCTACTTTCGGTCCGTCATATACCGGGTCGTCTGAATGTACTAGCAGACTCCCTTTCACGGAAGGGTCGCTTGTTGCCGTCGGAATGGACTCTCAACAAACAGGTATTCAATCAGATTTACTACCAATGGGAACGGCCAATGATAGACTTATTTGCGACACATCTCAACAATCAGTTGCAGACGTATGTGTCACCATGTCCGGATCCAAGAGCATTTGCAGTAGACGCTCTATCGATCTCATGGGACGGAATGATAGGATATGCATATCCTCCAGCGCCGTTATTGCAGCAAGTATTGCTAAAGATAAAACAATCTCAATGCAAGATTCTGTTGGTAGCATCTCTGTCTCCACAGAGACCGTGGATAAATCTACTCAGGTGTCTGCTGTGGGACCTACTGCGAAAGCTTCCTCCACGGGAGGATCTTCTTTCGCAGGGGAAACCGCGTCAACTTCATCACAACCCGCAAGGTCTCAACCTTCACGTTTTTCTGTTGTGCGGTCCTTCTTGCACGGCAAGCATTTTACAGGACGAGCAGTGGACGCGATTTCTAACTGTAGGAGGACCTCCTCTTCACTAAATTATGCGGCTAAGTGGAAGGTTTTTCGTCGTTGGTGTAGGGATCATTCTGTGGATATTTTTGATCCCTCCATTCCAGACATTGCAAACTTTCTAGTATACTTGTTTGACGAGATCAACTGCAGCCTGTTACTATTAAGGGTTATAGGTCTATGTTATCTGATACCTATGCACACCACGATAGTTTACAAATTGGATCTAATGTCTCTTTATCTAAGTTAGTTAGAAACTTCTCGATAAATAGACCAAGAACTCTTAGATTAATTCCTAAGTGGAATTTAGCTTGGGTTCTTCTTAAACTGAAGGAAAAGCCATTTGAGCCTCCTGGGACAGTAGATTTCAAATTCTTGTCTTATAAGACAGCTTTTCTCTTAGCTTTCTCTTCTGCTAGAAGAGTCAGTGAGCTTCATGCACTATCGGTGGACGATTCTCACTATCGTAGTGTCGGGAACACTATCACCTTCACTACTAATGTTGGTTTTTTAGCTAAGAATCAGACTCCTAATAAATATCCGGAACCTACTGTTATTAAGGCTCCGCCATCTTCAGACGGGCGTAGGCCTTTACTCTGTCCTGTTAGAGCTTTACGTATTTATAGACAAAGATCTCAGTTTATCAGAAAGGGACGAAAACGTTTCTTTCTGTCTCTGATGCCTAATAGAAAGGACATTTCGGTCCATTCTATTGCTAGATGGATCCAATTAACTATTCGTACTGCTTATGAAAATTTATCTTCAGTTCAGCAGTCTGTGCTTAAGATTTCTGCTCATGAAGTAAGAGCTCTTTCTACATCTTGGGATTACGCAAATAGTGTTGCTATTACAGATTTAATGAAGGCTGCTTATTGGTCTCAGCCATCCACATTCACGAATTTTTATCTCAGAAATATTGAGTCCATTTCTGGAGACCTGCATTGTTTAGGTCCGTTATCTGTTGCTCAGAATGTCGTCCACTAAACAGTTGCAACTATAGTTATGCAGGCTTTCTGTTCCGGCAGTGACTCCGTCCTGCTGCCCTCTTCGCTCTGGGCTATTTGACCCAGGGCAAGGGGAAGGGTGGGGGGAGGGTGTTCCCTTAGGTCACCTGCTTTATAGTGAAAAGCAAGGGAATTCCTCCTCCGGAGTCAGTAATTCTGAGTCGTTTCCGGGATGGTTTTAAAGTGTAATATTAATGTTAAAAATTCATTTATGTCATATTTTTAAAGTGTAGCTCGGTGTGAAGCATTTGTATATGTCAAGTGTCAAACGGGCATTAATATACAATCCTCGGACACTTTTAAAGAATATAAAGAGTCTCAATTCTCTGGACCAACTTTATTTATTGGCTTACTTTAAAAATAATTAGTATAAAGGGTTATACTGGATGTTAACAGAGAACATGAATGTTATTGTGCTCAATTATGAATGGTATTGTATCTTTCTAATTTATCATAAAATAAGAAAGATACATGTAAAGCCTAATACTCCTTTTCTCCTTTAAATGTTAAAAAATTGATAGTAATTTATATATTCTTTATACTTACCAATGACCCAGATGGGGATGGCCCTCCCAGGAGTTGGGAACTCATACCTCCCCGCTGAGTACATAGCGCTGACCAGGCACTGCTTGTAAGAATGATAATTGGCGCCAATTTCGGAACGTCCTTGACACTGCACATGCGCAGTAAGGGCAAAGTATGGAGGACCTTCAGGACATGATTTCTTTGGTTTTAGATGCGAATTTTGGGGATTGGGGGGCAAAATTTGTGTTTGGCACTAGTATTTTAAGAGTTAGCACCAGCTATGTCTGGGTCATTGGTAAGTATAAAAAATATATAAATTACTATAAATTTTTTAACTTTTTTACAAAATTATTTCATGTTCCCTATTTTCGGGGCATGGGTCTGATGTTTTCATTCTTGCTGTGAAATTTCCATTGTTTGTTCAGTGTTTCCTAAGTGTAACATTAATTTTTAAATATGTTTTAAAATTTGTGTCCACACTTAGGCTTTTTTGGAATCCATTTGGGCTCATCGTTCCCATTGGGAACTTGGGCTCACCTGGAAATTTTTCGAAAAATTTTTTCTTTTGAATTATTTTTTCGAAATGTTGTAATGGATTATATTAATATCATGTATCTTTGTTTTCAAGGGCTAGTGCGAGTACTATGACTGTTTATATTCTTTCAGGATGAAAGAATATTGTTCAAATTGTAATTCGAGGAAGTCTTTCTCTGATTGTCATGTTCATTGTGTTTCATGTAGTCAGTGTACTCACACTAATTCTTGCTCAGTGTGTGCCAATTGGGATGACAAATGTTGGAGACGTGTGTCACGGTATATTGTTAGCGGTGAGAGGTCCATGCCGGTCTTCTCTCCGCAAGGTCACTCTAGTTTTTCAGAGGAACAGGAACAGGGTGATGTTTCCATGATGTCTTCAAGAAGTGTGTCTCCCGTTGTCACAGTCAATTGAAGAGCTAGCAGCCAAAGTGCTGAAGGAAATATGACAATTGCCTAAGAGGTCCCAAGTAGGGTCGACGGCGTTGTCGCTCGCTAGCTCGCCCGGTGAAGCAATCATTCACGAAATGGTTGTGATGCCGGGTTTGTCCGTTGCGGTCCAGGAAAGAAGATCTGGTGTTGCGAGTACTATAAACATAGGACGTGCACACCCAGTGACGACGGATCGGAGGACAGAACAGAGGAAGCCAGTCAGTCCGTTAGCTAGCTCATCCAGGTCTACCCGGACCGCGAGCGAGAGAGGCCCCTCTCTCTTACAGCAACATCTGGGCCCAGATGTTGTTGTACGTATCGTTCGTCAGTCGGAGCATACGTCCACTCCTCCTGCTCGGGACGCTCTGTTGCATATGCAGGATTCAACATCCCAGGAGCTTCCAGCGGCTAAATCACGTAAGACTGCGGCTCCACCGGCCTCCGTGACGGACTTGCTATCGCAGATAGCTCAACTCATCGCAGCATCTCAGCAGCCGTCAGAAACTTTTTCGGATCAGGAATTGTCAGAGGAAGCTGGGTCGCTTCGCTCCCCTGCAAAGTCAGAAAGGAACTACCGAGATTACCAAGTGGTCCAGCTGGATGGCGAAAGGGATTCAGCGGAGCTGGAATTTTCCCTTTCTGAACAACTGAAGGTAGCCGTAGATTTTATCCGGCAATACCTTCCTGAAGTTGTTTCTCTGGATCAAAATGCTGTGTTACCGGATAAGAGACTGATAGCGTCACTGGACACAGATTTTTTCGGCCGGAATAGGGACATGGCGCTTGAGTTTCCAACCCAGTCCAGAAATGTCACACGGACATTTGAACTTTTGAATGACGCTATATTCAAACTAGCCTCTAATATGGGCAAGTCCGGTTTCTTATCTCTTAATGCTCTACAGCTACCTTTCATCAATTCAAGGAATAAATTTGAAACAGCAGGACAGAGCGTACCGAGAGTTCCTCTATGTCTGGACGACCAGGCTGAAGACCAGAATTGTCCTTTCTGTCGTCTTTGTCAATTCAATCCAGTACGCTGGAAACGACAATCTCGTCTAACAGAAGCAGCTTAGATGCATTATTGTATGCAGATCACCTTACCAGAGCATTATCACGTCTCGAAGGAAAAGAATTCCAGGATGTACAAACTTCCTTAAGAGTTCTTTTGAGGGCCATAGCATACTCTACGTATAACTCTGCCCTTTCAGTGGCAAATCTGGAGTTAGTTAGACATGATTCTGCACTGGCTGCATCCACTAGAGTGGATCGTAAGGTGAAAAACTCTCTTCGAGTCGCTCTGGTCTCTGGAGAGCTTCTCTTCGATGGCAAGCTTTCCATAATCTATGATCAGATTACTAAGAAAGCTTCAGACTCTGCTGTTTAAATCCACTTCTAAAAAGTCGGATTCAGTGGAGAAGAGTAAGACAAGCACTTCTGGGGCGAGTACGTCCAAGGGAAGTTCCTATCGAGGTTCTAAGAAGACCTCTAGGTCTTACTCCAGAGACCGTCAGGGTAGCGACTCAGGTAGGGGTCGTAATACTGGCCAAGACAACCGGTCAGACACCCCGAGGTGCATGTCATGGAGGACGTGGTTTCTCCTCCTGCAAGCCTTGCGGATCCAGGAGGTGATGGTGTAAACCTCTTTCGTGTTCCAGTGGGCGGAAGGCTATCAAGTTTCTTAACCAATTGGTTGTCAATTACGGACGACCCATGGGTTCGAGGGGTGATTTCAGAAGGGCTGAAACTGTCCTTCAAAAGAAAACCCCCGTTAACTCGAAGTCCACGATGGACTCAGCTTCCGTCATATCCTCAGAAGAGAGATTCGCTTCTACCAGAAGTCCAATCTCTTCTGGAGAAGAATGCGATAGAGGTCGTAGAAATCCAGGAATCTCCAGGTTTCTACAGCCATCTGTTTCTGGTTCCAAAACCAGACGGCATGTTGCGTTCAGTCATAGATCTGAGCTGGATAAACAAGCTTATCGTGGCTCCAAAATTTTATATGGAGACCATCCGATCGGTCAGAGCGAGCATTCGGGTGAACGACTATGCTGCGAGCATAGATCTCAAAGATGCATACTTTCACATCCGGAGTTCAGAAAGTATCTTCGCTTCGCTGTCCTAGGAGTCGTTTATCAGTTCCAAGCAATGTGCTTCGGTCTGAATCTAGCGCCCTGGGCTTTCACTCGAATAATGAACTCGGTAATGACTCATTTCCGAGCTCATTCGTCTGTGGTAACGTCGGCCTACCTGGACGACTTTCTTCAGAGGTACGGCTACGAGTTAGCACTTTAGAACGATGTTCAGAGTCTGCTTCAACTGCTCCGACGTCTTGGTATCATAGTAAACGAAAAAAAGTCGGATCTGGTGCCGTCCAAGTCATTCACCCACTTGGGAATGAGCTTCAAGAGGCACAACAATCTCGTTCATCTGCCGTTAACCAGAGCGAAATTAATCAGTTGTTACGCTCGCTTTTGTCTTCACTCAGACATAGTAACAGTGAGATAATTCATGCGACTGATAGGTTTGTGCGGAGCCGTCGCAGATCTTATTCCGATGGGGCGGCTACGTACTCGGCCACTCCAAATATTTCTGACTCAGAATTGGAGTTTGAGGATTCATTTGCTCCAAACGAACATCGTCTTGTCAAATCAAGTGAAACAAGAGATTCAGACTTGGGCAGATATTCAGTGGTTACCTCAGGTAGTTCCACTGCAATTACCGGATCCGAGTTTTAAGATTATGACGGATGCCAGTCAAACAGGTTAGGGAGCAACATTGAGCCCAACAGATTCAAAGTGTCAGGGTGATTGGGATCCGCAGTTCCTAAATAGGCACATAAACATCAAAGAGATGATGTCAGTTTGGCTTGCGCTTCATCATTGGATGAACATTATTCAGAATTCACATGTTCAAATTCTGTCCGACAATTCGACAGTAGTAGCGTATATTCGGAACCAGGGAGGCACTCATTCCATTCCGTTATTCAACTTAACGGAAAGAATCCTTCTGTTTGTCCTAGAGCATCAAGTTCTCCTATCGGTCCGTCATATTCCGGGTCGTCTGAACGTTCTAGCAGACTCCCTTTCTCGGAAGGGTCACATGTTGCCGTCAGAATGGACTCTAAACAAACAAGTATTCAATCAGATTTGCTACCAATGGGATCGTCCTATGATAGACTTATTTGCAACGCATCTCAACAGTCAGTTGCAGACGTATGTGTCGCCATGCCCAGATCCTTCAGCGTTTGCAGTAGACACCCTCTCGATCTCTTGGGACGGAATGATAGGATTTTCGTATCCTCCAGTGCTGTTGATTCAGCAGATATTGCTAAAGATAAAGCAATCTCACTGCAAAATTCTGTTGGTAGCATCTCTGTCACCCCAGAGACCATGGATAAATCTACTTAGGTGTCCGTTGTGGGACATGCCGCGGAAGCTTCCTCCACCGGAGGATCTTCTTTCGCAGGGGAAATCACGCACACTGCATTACAACCCGCAAGGTCTCAACCTTCACGTATTTCTGTTGTGCGGTCCTTCTTGCACGGCAAGCATATTACAGGACAAGCAGTGGATGCAATTTCTAACTGTAGGAGGACCTCCTCTTCGCTAAATTATGCTGCTTAGTGGAAGGTTTTCTCACGGTGGTGTAGGGATCATTTTGTTGATATCTATGATCCCACCATTCCAGACATTGCTAATTTTCTGGTCTACCTGTTTGATGAGATCAAACTGCAGCCTGTTACCATTAAGGGTTATAGGTCTATGCTTTCAGTTACCTCTGCACATCATGATAGCTTACAGATTGGATCTAATGTCTCTTTATCAAAGTTAGTGAAAAACTTTTCGATAAATAGACCTAGAACCCTTAGATTAATTCCTAAGTGGAATTTAGCTTGGGTTCTTCTTGAGCTAAAAGAAGCACCATTTGAGCCTCTTGATACAGTGGACTTCAAATTCTTATCTTATAGGACAGCTTTTCTCTTAGCCTTCTCTTCTGCTAGAAGAGTTAGTGAGCTTCATGCACTATCTGTTGATGATTCTGACTATCGTAGTGTGGGTAATACTGTTACTTTGACTACTATTATTGGATTTTTGGCTAAGAATCAGGCTCCTAATAAGTATCCTGAACCTATTGTTATTAAGGCTCTTCCATCTTCAGACGGACATAGGCCTTTACTCTGTCCAGTTAGAGCTATACGTATTTACAAACGTAGATCTGAGTTTATCAGAAAGGGACGTAAACATTTCTTTCTATCTCTGCTGCCGAATAGAAGGGACATTATGGTCCATTCTATTGCAAGGTGGATTCAATTAACTATCCGTACTGCTTATGAAAAATTATCTTCAACTCAGCAGT
This sequence comes from Pictodentalium vernedei, assembly GCA_031216915.1. Lineage (NCBI taxonomy): Eukaryota > Metazoa > Mollusca > Scaphopoda > Dentaliida > Dentaliidae > Pictodentalium > Pictodentalium vernedei. The sequence goes on along the minus strand of CM062293.1, from coordinate 299,745,482 downwards.
CTGTGCTTAAGATTTCGGCGCATGAAGTAAGAGTGATATCTACATTTTGGGCTTATGCTAATAGTGTTGCTATTACCGATTTGATGAAGGCTGCATATTGGTCTCAGCCTTCCACATTCACGAATTTGAAATATTGAGTCCATTTCTGGTGACCTGCATTGTTCAGGTCCGTTATCTGTTGCTCAGAATGTCGTCCACTAAACAGTTGCAACTATAGTTATGCAGGCTTTCTGTTCCGGCAGTGACTCTGTCCTACTGCCCTCTTCCAATTGGGGTATTTGACCCAGAGTAAGGGGAAGGGGGGGGGGGGGGGGGATGGTGTTCCCTTATATCACCTGCTTTATAGTGAAAAGCAAGGGAATACCTCCTCTGGAGTCAGTAATTCCGAGTCGGTGCCGGGATGGTTTTAAAGTGTAAAGCTAATGTTTATCTCATTCATGTAATACTTTTTAAAGTGTAGCTTGATGTGAAGCATTTGTATATGTCACGTGTCATACGAGCATTAATACACAATCCTCTGACACTTTTAAATGAGTATAAAGAGTCTCATTCTCTGGACTATCTTTATTTATTGGCTTTCCTTCAAAAAATTAGTATAACGGGTTATACTAGATGTTAATAGAGATCATTGATGTTATTGTGCTCAATTACGGAATGGTATTGTGTCTTTCTTGTTTGAGATAAACAAAAAAGATACATGTAAAGCCTGTTTCTCCTTGAGGGGATAATTCTGTTTACATGTAATTGAGCCTATTGGATTTCCATTTATGTCCTAGGCCCTCCAGCCTTTTTTTCTATTCAGCTAAGTCTGGGTTATTGGTACAGTATAAAAATGTTAAAAAATTTATAATAATTATCCCCGCATTTGAAAAAATGCGGGGATATATTGGTCATCTTCATCCGTCCGTCCGTACGTCCGGGAATGGTTTCCGGCGAAAAACTCCTAGGGGTTTCAATTCGAAACATTGAAAGTGTGTTCATGTTCATTCATATGGTCTGTAGATGTGCATAAAGGTTTTGGATTATTGATTCGGCCCTCGGGGGCGTAAGTGGCACCACATTTGTCGTTAGAGGAATGGTTTCTGGCAAAAAACTCCTAGGGGTTTCAATTTGAAACATTGAAAGTGTGTTCATGTTCATTCATAGGGTCTGTAGATGTGCATAAAGGTTTTGGATTTTTTATTCGGCCCTCGGGAGCGTAAGGGGCACCACTTTTGTCGTTAGAGGAATGGTTTCCGGCGAAAAACTCCTAGGGGTTTCAATTCGAAACATTGAAAGTGTGTTCATGTTCATTCATAGGGTCTGTAGATGTGCATAAAGGTTTTGGATTTTTGATTCGGCCCTCGGGGGCATAAGGGGCACCACTTTTGTCGTTATAGGAATGGTTTCCGGCGAAAAACTCCTAGGGGTTTCAATTCGAAACATTGAAAGTGTGTTCATGTTCATTCATAGGGTCTGTAGATGTGCATAAAGGTTTTGGATTTTTGATTCGGCCCTCGGGGGCGTAAGGGGCACCACTTTTGTCGTTAGAGGAATGGTTTCCGGCGAAAAACTCCTAGGGGTTTCAATTCGAAACATTGAAAGTGTGTTCATGTTCATTCATAAGGTCTGTAGATGTGCATAAAGGCTTTGGATTTTTTATTCGGCCCTCGGGGGCATAAGGGGCACCACTTTTGTCGTTAGAGGAATGGTTTCCGGTGAAAAACTCCTAGGGGTTTCAATTCGAAACATTGAAAGTGTGTTCATGTTCATTCATAGGGTCTGTAGATGTGCATAAAGGTTTTGGATTTTTGATTCGGCCCTCGGGGGCATAAGGGGCACCACTTTTGTCGTTAAAGGAATGGTTTCCGGCAAAAAACTCCTAGGGGTTTCAATTCGAAACATTGAAAGTGTGTTCATGTTCATTCATAGGGTCTGAAGATGTGCATAAAGTGTTTGGGTTTTTGGTTCGGCCCTCGGGGGCGTAAGGGGCACCACTTTTGTCATTACAGGAATGGTTTCCGGTGGAAAACTCCTAGGGGTTTCAATTCGAAACATTGAAAGTGTGTTCATGTTCATTCATAGGGTCTGTAGATGTGCATAAAGGTTTTGGATTTTTGATTCGGCCGTCGGGGGCGTAAGGGGCACCACTTTTGTCGTTAGAGGAATGGTTTCCAGCGAAAAACTCCTAGGGGTTTCAATTCAAAACATTGAAAGTGTGTTCATGTTCATTCATAGGGTCTGTAGATGTGCATAAAGGTTTGGGATTTTTGATTCGGCCCTCGGGGGCATAAGGGGCACCACTTTTGTCATACGAGGAATGGTTTCCAGCGAAAAACTCCTAGGGGTTTCAATTCGAAACATTGAAAGTGTGTTCATGTTCATTCATAGGGTCTGTAGATGTGCATAAAGGTTTTGGATTTTTGATTCGGCCCCGAGGGGTGCAAGGGGCGCCATTTTTGTCATTAGAGGAATGGTTTCCGCCGAAAAACTGCTAGGGGTTTCAATTCGAAACATTGAAAGTGTGTTCATGTTCATTCATAAGGTCTGTAGATGTGCATAAAGGTTTTGGATTTTTGATTCGGCCCGAGGGGCGCAAGGGGCACCATTTTTGTCGTTAGAGGGATGGTTTCCGGAGAAAAACTCCTAGGGGTTTCAATTCGAAACATTGAAAGTGTGTTCATGTTCATTCATAGGGTCTGTAGATGTGCATAAAGGTTTTGGATTTTTGATTTGGCCCCGAGGGGCGCAAGGGGCACCATTTTTGTCGTTAGAGGAATGATTTCCGGCGAAAAACTGATAGGAGTTTCAATTCAAAACACTGAAAGTGTGTTCATGTTCATTAGTAGGGTCTGTAGATGTGCATAAACGTTTTGGATTTTTGATTCGGCCCTGAGGGGCGCAAGGGGCACCATTTTTGTCGTTAGAGGAATGGTTTCCAGACAAAAACTCCTAGGGGTTTCAATTCGAAACACTAAAAGTGTGTTCATGTTAATCAATAGGGTCTGTAGATGTGCATAAAGGTTTTGGATTTTTGATCCGGCCCCGAGGGGTGCAAGGGGCACCACTTTTGTCGTTAGAGGAATGGTTTCCAGCGAAAAACTCCTAGGGGTTTCAATTCGAAACATTGAAAGTGTGTTCATGTTCATTCATAGGGTCTGTAGATGTGCATAAAGGCTTTGGATTTTTGATTCGGCCCCGAGGGGTGCAAGGGGAACCATTTTTGTCATTTGAGGAATGGTTTCCAGAGAAAAACTCCTAGGGGTTTCAATTCAAAACACTGAAAGTGTGTTCATGTTAATCAATAGGGTCTGTAGATGTGCATAAAGGTTTTGGATTTTTTATTTGGCCCCGAGGGGTGCAAGGGGCACCATTTATGTCATTAGAGGAATGGTTTCCAGAGAAAAACTCCTAGGGGTTTCAATTCAAAACACTAAAAGTGTGTTCATGTTAATCAATAGCGTCTGTAGATGTGCATAAAGGTTTTAGATTTTTGATTCGGCCCCGACAATAATCACAAATGCGAATGCGGGGATATACTATAGTGTGCTTTGCACACAAATGACACCCCTCTAGTTTATATATTTTTTATACTTACCAATGACCCAGACGGGGATGGCCCTCCCATGAGTTGGGAACTCATACCTCCCCACTGTTTACATAACGCTTGCCAGGCACTGGTTGTAAGAATGAGAATTGGCGCCAATTTCGGGACTTCCTTGACACTGTGCATGTGCAGTGGATAAAAGTATGGAGGACCACATAGGACATTGAAATTTCAGATTTTGATGCAAATTTGGGGGACTGCGGGGCAAAATTTGTGTTTGGCCCTAGAATTTTAGGAGTTAGCACCAGCTAAGTCTGGGTCATTGGTAAGAATAAAAAATATATAAATTACCATAACTTTTTTAACTTTTGACCTTAAGCTTTCATTGGTTTATGACCAAGCTACAAAGAAATCATCAATACTCTTCTCCTTATGTCGACGTATAATCGACCTGCAATAGTAGAAAGGAGTAAGGGAGGACGTCCTAGACAGAAGCTCGCGTGTAAGGACTCCTTGTGAGGGTATAATAACCCTCCTATAATTACTCTAGGGATCGTCATATAGCGACTCAGATACAGGGCTTTACGTCTGATCGAGACTTCCGGTCAGACGCCCCTAAATTGCTGGGTCGAGGCTCTTTGCGAACGAGACACAGTTCCTCCTTCCGTAGGCTTTGCAGGTGCTACAGGTATGCATTAGGACCTCTGTTGTTTTGCGGTTGACGGATGGTTATCAAGATTAGTATCAATCTGGATAACTATTACGGAAGACTAGTAGGTGAGAAGTGTGGTTTCGGAAGGCCTGCGGCTATCTTTCCGAGAGAACCACAACTAATTAATGTCTGATGGACAATGCTTCCGTCTAATCCTTGCATAAGAGTCTCTCCAATCGGAGGTAAAGGTTCTCTTGACAATGATGGTGATAGAGGTCGTCGAGAATCAAGATTCTCTAGAATTCTGTAGCCACCTGTTACTCGTACTGAAGCCAAAGAGCTCATTCCGACAGATAATAGACTGGAGCTTGATAACAAGTTTATCAAAGCTCTAAAAGTTTATTTATGGTTTTCATTTAGTCGGTTAAATGAGTGTTCGAGTGATTGACTATGCTGTAAGCATAGATCTAAGGATAGCTTTGGTCTGAAGATAGCGCCCTGCGCTGTCACTCGAATATTAACTTGGTAATGTCTCATAACAATCTGGTTTGTTTGCTATTATCCAGAACGAATTAAGTTTATGCGACTGATGGGGATGTGCTGAGTGGCTACGCATCTTGTTTAGATGGGTCGCTTACGCACACGTCCCCTCCAGTTATTCTTACACAGAACTGGAGTGTGACAATGCATTCGCTCAGGACCAGTCTTGTTTTAACGGATATAGTAAACAAAAGGGTCCATATTGAGGCAGATTTTCAGTGGTTAACTCATTAGTTCCGCTGCAACTGCCAGATCCGGCTTTCACGATTATGACGGGTATGAGTCAATTGTTTGGGGCACGACCCTGAGTCCTACAGACTATAAATGCAGGGGTCTGAGACCCTCGGTTCCTGCAGAAACACATAATCATCAAGAATAATGTCAATATTTTTAGCGTTACATTAATGCTTTCACACTTGTTCAGAGATTGTTGAACAACTCAATCGTGGTAGCGTACATCAGTAACCAGGGCAGCACCCATTCACTTTTGTTATAATACCTAACGGAGAATCATTTTCATGTTCATCTTTCTATCCGTCATATACCAGGTTGTCTGAACGTACTAGCAGACTCACTCCACGGAAAGGTCGCCTGTTTCATATGTATGGAAATTCAACAGGCGTTTATTTGTACAGTTTTGCTACCAGCGGAATCACCCACTGATTCTTTAGTTTGCGACACACCGGAACAATTAGTTACCGTCATTTGTGTCGCCATGCCCAGATTATTGAGCGCAGGCAGTAGACGCTCTGCAAATTCATGGGGAGCAATAATAGGATATGCGTATCCTCCTATTCATTTGATTCAGTAGCTTACGTTTAAGTTTAAACAGTGTATCCTACTGGTAGCACCTCTGTTGTCACAGAAATCTTGGATCAATATTCTCAAGTGTCTGTTATGTGACGCTCCCCAGAAGCTTTCTCCATGAGAGGGTCTTCTTTCAGGGGACGTTTTATTCTTCACGTTTCTCTCCGTCCATAGTGGCATATGGAGTCATTTAGATATGAGGGAACTATTGCATTTCATATATTTTTTTATCTTTACTGACACATGTACGATTAAATAAAATGGGTGAGAGGATTTTGTTATGACTTCGAATTAACACCCCCCTCCCCCCCCACCCCCCACTGTGAGAGAACCATTGCGGTTCCTATATTTTTCTGTTAACTGACACAAGTACGATTGAATAATGCAGGTGAGGAGATTTCGTTATGACTTCCAATTTCCTTATGTGTTGTAGGCAATTACCGGGCAAGACATAGTTCTCTTCCCGCAAGCTTCGTTAATCTAATACATGCATATTATGCATTTATGTAGTGTTCTGTTGCGGCCTCATGGGCTCATCCACTTTTTAGCTGAATTAATACCCTATTATTTTGGTTGATTTGTTATATATAAGAATTTATTTATAAATCATCACAATTAAATTGCTACTCTTGAGTACCTCACAGGCTGCATAACCAGTTAACTGGTATTCAGATTGTTACATGCTAAATATATATGCGCTCGCGCATTATTATTATTACACTAACGCTTTATTGTATTTGGTGGACCTTGAAATAATAATCCATTTTGGGGGCGGTCCATGTAGGAGCTTGTTAATCATACCTATATACATCTCTAGATCCAAATTTTTATTTTTTAACCTCATATTACACATGCCTTTACAGTCATAGATATCGGATTATTCATGTTGGAGAGTGTTGTTACTGGAATTTATTGTACAGTGGCCACCTACGGATTACATAGGAAGTGTGTTTTCTCTTCAGGAATCGTTCTGTGTGGGTTGATTAGATATGTGTATATTATATTTTTATATATCACCAGTTTTCGATGTATCTATGTACATTGTCTGCGGTGTATGCTGTTTAGTGTGCAATATTAATTTCCAGGATCGTCGCTACAGCCGCAACTTCTGAAGTATCATTAAGCACCATTTATTAGCCCGACTGTTTACAGTGTTTTGTTTTTTTCCCTGTTTAGTTAACATTTGGAGTTTTGGTTAAAGTTTGTGGTTAAAGTTTTTTATTTAACCTTCAAGTACAGGCTACACCCCATAGTTCTTGTCTGATCGTTACAAAATTTCATATGCAGGTTTTGGGCTATGTCTAGATGAGAACGTCCCCTTTTGGTCATGATCGGTCAACCGGTATGGCTGCCCGAGCCCAAAACCCGAAAACCATTAGCACAGTCTACAGATTGTATTTATGAAGGGATTTCATCGTAACTTGGTAGGATGCCTCTTATAATGCCTAGATGAGAACGTCCCCTTTTGGGCATTATCTGTCAACCGTGATGACTGCCCAAGCCCGAAACCCAAAAACTTTTAGCACAGTCTGCAGGTCATGTTTAATATGGAGGGATTTCATTGTAACTTGCTACGATGACTCCGTATGATGTCTAGATGAGAATTTCCCCATTTGGGCATGATCTGTCAACCGTGATGACTGCCCGAGCCCAAAACCCAAAAACCTTTAGCACAGTCTACAGGTCATATTTATGAAGGGATTTCATTGTATCTTGATAGGTTGACTTCATATTATGTCTAGATGAGAAAGTCCCCTTTTGGACGTGATTGGGCAACTGTGACGGCTACAGGGGCCCGAAGCCCAAAAACATTTAGCACAGTTTACAGGTCATATTTATGAAGGGATTTCATTGTAACTTGATAGGATGACTCCAAATAATGTCTAGATGAGAACGTCCCATTTTGATCTCGATCATTCAGCCTTGATGGCTGCCCGAGCCCAAAAACCTTTAGTATAGTCAAAAGGTCATATTTATGAAGGAATTTCATTGTAACTTGTTAGGTTGACTCCATATAATGCCTAGGTGATGACATCCTCTTTTGGTTGTGATTGGTCAACTGTGACGGCTGCAGGTGCCCGAAGGCCGAAAACTTTGAGCACAGTCTACAGGTCATATTTATGAATGGATTTCATTGTAACTTTGTAGGATCACTCCAGATGATGCCCAGATGAGAATGTCCCCTTTTGGTTGTGATCATTCAACCATGATGGCTGCCCGAGCCCGAAGCCGGAAAACCTTTAGCACAGTCTTGAGGCCATATTTATGAAAGGATTTCATTGTAACTTGGTAGGTTGACTTCATATAATGTCTAGATGAAAACATCTCCTTTTGGATGCAATTGGGCAACTGTGAGGCTACAGGGGCCCGAAGCCTGAAAACCTTAAGCACGGTCTAGAGGTCATATTTATGAAGGGATTTCAGTGTAACTTTGTAGGATGACTCCAAATAATGTCTAGATGAGAATGTCCCCTTTTGGTCGCGATCATTTAGCCTTGATGACTGCCTGGGTCCAATACCCAAAAACCTTTAGCATAGTCTATAGGTCATATTTATGGAAGGATTTCATTGTAACTTGTTAGGTTGACTCCATATAATGCCTAGATGATGACATCCCCTTTTGGTTGTGTTTGGTCAACTGTGCTTGCTTCAGGGCCCCGAGGCCCGAAAATCTTGAGCACAGTCTACAGGTCATATATATGAAGGGGTTTCATTGTAACTTCGTAAGATCACTCCAGATTATGCCCAGATGACAACGCCCACTTTTGGTCATGATCATTCAACCATGATGGCTTCCCGAGCCAAAACCTTTAGCACAGACTACAGGTCATGTTTGTGAAGGGATTTCATTGTAACTTAGTAGAATGACTCAGTATAATGTCGAGATGAGGACGTTCCCTTTTAGTTGCAATCGGTCTACCATCATGGCTACATAGGCCTGAAACCCGAAAACTTTCAGTACAGTCTACAGGCCATATTTATGAAGGGATTTCAATGTAACTTGACAGGATGACTTATTTTGAAATAATTTCACTGTATCTTGCAACTTTCATTGACATATGTTAACTGTGAGGGCCACATACATTAACTGTGAGGTCATATTAACCCACCCCTCAGCTCTTTAGTACCGTGTACACCTCATATTATTTTTTATTAAAAACATAGCATACAGGGAACAGAAATTAACATATTCCCTATTATCACATTTCTTGTCTTATTTCATAATCCTTTCATAAACATTGAACATTATCCTTTTCATCAAACACAACACACAGACAAGTTAAGCTACAGTGTCATTGACACTTTCATTATCCCTTTCCACAAGGGAAGGATATAGTGCAGAGCTCGCTCCGTCTGTCTATCTGTAAGTCCATCCGTCAGTCCGTTCGTTCGTTTGTCAGTCTGTTTGTCTATTGCCCTGCCCAGCCCCCGCCAATTAGGCATTTTTTTACCTGCATCGCCTGCGGCAGAGCAGGCCTAGTAACTGCTCGACACCGTCCGTCAGTCCGTCCTTCTGTCCGTCTGTCCATCAGTCCGTCCGAAACACTTCTTCCGTCAAAGTTTTCTTGACTTCCTTGAAAGGGAATGATTTTATATTTGGTCTGCTGCTTCAAAATGATGAGTTGTATCGTGTATCTAATTTTCAGATCTTCCGTGCAGCCACTTCCTGTTTGCCGGTACTTTGAAGTCTGTTCATCTCTGTAATCAATTGCATGCAGTGGCGCAGGGCCAGACCCGGTATTCATCTTGGCTTGTTCTTCCTTTCCTCCAGTATGCATTTTGAACTATTTACAGTCACTACATGCGTAACTTTTTTTTAAACTCATGTGACCCCCCTCCTATCCCACCCACCCACCCACCCACTGGGGGGGGGGGGGGGGGGGGGGCAATTAAGCACTTTTTTTTTCTTTTGTCAAAAATGCATTTTTACAGTTTTGCTTAAAAGTTTGTGGTTAAAAATCCAGACAAACACCACACACCCCCCTTTTGCCAATCAATGTCATTCTCCAAACACTCTGTTACAATGTCATTTCTTTTTTTCATTTCAGGCAACGTCTACTGAAGCTGTACACAGTGGTTTCAAATAATATTGGCATTCATTTAACCCTTTTCACAACGCTTTTCGAACTTAGTTTCTCTAAATTTCAAATTGGGCTTCTACCACATACTTTATTACTTTTTATCCCCTCCCACAAGGGAGGGATATAGCACAGAGCTCGCTCCGTCCGTCTATCTGTCAGTCTGTCTGTCTGCTCATCAGTCCATCTGTCTGTCTGATCTTTCTTTATGCCATAACTTAAACAAAAGTTAACAGATTTTAATTCTTTTCAGAACATGTCTCTTGGTCCAACCAATGAAAATTGTTGAAGTTATTTGTATTTATAATACAGGCCAGGTTTGAATATAGGTTCCACAACTCCCCCCCCCCCCCCCCCCCCCCCCCTCTCCGCACACACACACACACACACACACATGTCACTTAGGCAATTATTGCCAAAATGCATTTTGAAGGACTGGGAGTTATTACATGCCAGAAAAAAAAGAAAATTGACTCCTATAGCCCAACATTGCTTTATGTACTGCATCTTTAATTCTTTACCTAACACAAGTTGAAGCCAACATTACAAATTATTTTTCTGAAACATCAGATTCATGGCTTATTAGTCCTTATTAAGCTCATCAAGCTTGTTCCATTAATAGGTCATGTGGTATGTTTAGGAGTAGAGAAATGAAAAAATAAAATTTTGTACACCACGAGTGCAGATATGGCAGATTCGTTAGGTAAACGGTTAACAAAAAATGGCTCTAACTATTTTGTGTCTAAGCATTGCCATTGCTGGGACTGTCGGGCTATATGCGTGACATCACTCTAGTTAATACCTGAGTGCCTGTTCGATGATTAATTATATTGTTGTTGGGTACCGCCTCTTATTGTTTCCAAAGCTCTCCCCTTTTTTCTTTTGAAGATTTCTTCTACCCATAATCTGGCTTAAAATGTATGTTTCTTTGAAGGATGCTGTTTTTATCCGTATTTATATCCTGCATACAGTTGAAAGGTTATTGTAAGACGTATGTTTGTGGGAGATTTTCTCTTTTTCTCAGATATGCCATCCTAATTTTTGGGGCTTAGCCCAGACCAGCCTTAAAAATTAGGAACTTGTTAACTCCTAATTAGCATAGTCTTCATGCTTAGAATAAGGAATTACTTAATTGGGCTACTTGTTGAGAATACGTCTCCTCTATTACTGTATAGAGAGACATTCATATAATTCCTCACTATTCTAAGTTCCTTCATCATGGATTGCAGGATTGGAATTATTTCAGAAGTCTTAGGCCCTCCACCTATTTATGATTCAGCTATGTCTGGGCCATTGGTATACTGTGTAAAAATATGATAAATTCATAGTAATATGTATATTTTTATACTTACCAATGGCCCAGACGGGAAAGGACCTCCCATGAATGGACACTCATACCTCCCCGCTGAATTATTTTGTAATACTCTCTTTTACAAAGAATGGTGTTGGTGCCAATTCCAATTCCAATTCCGGTCACTTCCCGACATCTGCGCATGCGCAGAGGGTAAATGTATGGAGGACCAGTTAGGATAGATATTCTCATCTGTGGTTGATTTTGGAGGGTAGAGGGATCAATATTTGTATGTCTGATTTTGTGACATTTATCTTTATTGAAGTTATTTCCTAATCACGTAATGGTTTCTCTTAAATTTGAAATTGCCATGGTATAATATTTACAGAAACAATAACTTAGTATTATTCATCAAAAAGTTGCATCTAAGTACTTAATTCTATGAACTGCACCTCAAAAGAAATCAGCGACACTTGTCTTTTTCAAATTTCCCGAATGACATAGAATTATGAAAGGACGCTGGTTTTGTTTACATTGGCATGACGGGGGTTCAAACCCATGCCGAGATAGTTTCCTTCAGCACCAATCTCCTCGCGAAACTATACTGGGGTCTGTTGGTGGCCGAGTGGTGTGCGTGGTTCAGTATAGTTTCGCTAGGCGGTTAGTGTCGAAAGAAACTCTCGGTGTGGGTTCAATCCCCCACCATGCCAAGGTAAATAACTTAGTACACGACCCCTGTCCTTCAACCAATGCTATTGCTAACCCTGCTTGTGTGGAGTTGGTATGTTGGGGAGCTGACAGTTGCTCGGTGGTTCTCTCCGGGTACTCTGGCTTCCTCCACCCGTAAAACTGTCACGGTCATGGTTAGCCATTGTGCAGAAATATGTGACCTTAAAAACACCAATAAATAAATAAATAAATAAATAAATAAATAAATAATAAATAAATAAATAAATAAATAAATAAATAAATAAATAAATAAATAACAGACCCCTGTCAATGGCTGTGTGGTGTGTGTGTGGTTCAGTATAGTTTCGCTAAGCGGTTGGTGCCGAAAGAAACTCTTGGCATGGGTTTGAACCCCTGCTATGCCAAGGTAAATAACTTAATAGTTTACAAATTTATGCAATGAAGGTGTACAAAATGTAAACATGTCTTTTTACATAAATTTGAATTATACATTTTAAAGCATTTTTATTTTTAAACTACCATTTCTAACAATGTCTTTCTATTTTTGTAGATGCGTTAGACTGTCTTCATATGAATGCATATTGCAGTCAGATGTGCTCGGAAGATAAAGTTACAGGAGGCTACAACTGTGAATGTGATAAGACTGGATACACTTTGTTCACAAGAAATGGTACAGAGGAACACTGGATACCTAGTACCCAGGATGGATTGTCTTATTCAGATTTATATTACATCAATCACACATGTGTTCGTAAGTAGTACTGAAGCTCTTTTTACTAACAGGTTGTAGTCTTAAAAAGGCTGAGAAACCATTGGGTAAGGTCAATATGCATATATATATTTATATATAGTTCACAACATTCTTATGGTTCTTAATTTATTTATTTATTGGAGTTTAATGACATTTTTGTCAGCAATGACAACCTTGTGTCAGACAGTTTTACAGGTAGAGGAAGTTGGATTACCCAGAGAGAACTCTCCAAGATACTGACTCCACACACGCAGGGTTAGCATTGGTTGAAGACAGCCATGTCATCGATGTGCAGTACACCTTAGTACACAGGACCACCATGCCCCCATGTGAGCAATCAGGATTAAGTGTCTTCCCAAGGACATAACACAGAATTAAATTGTCACTACAATATGTTTCTAAACTGTTGGCTAATCTATTAAACCCCACTTATAACTTTGTCTCCGATCCTCAAAGTGTGGAATTTTGAAATAGAAACAGAGTATTTAAAATAGAAACAAGAAACATATTGCTCCCTTGGGAATCAGAATTAAACTTCCTATGGAATCCACCACACTTGGATCAGATTCGATAAAAAAGAGTTGTGAATCACATATTTCTCCTTAACATCTAAGTACTGTTAATTTGGACCTTGCTTCTTCAAAAAAATCTGAGACAAACTCTGAAGTTAAAAAAAAATACATCAAAATGAATTCAAAATATAGTGCATATAGAAGGAGCTATACAGATGGATTTAAAGATGGTGATGAAGTATCATCAGCCATTCTTACTGGTGATCAGATCACCTTGATCCAAATATCAAATAAAAGTTCTGTTTTCACAGCTAAACTTAACGCTCTGCAACTAGTGCTAGAACACATAGAGAATGTAGAGGAAAGGCAGTAAATTATATATTTTTATACAACAACCAATGACCCAGACTAGCTGGTGCTAGCCAAAACCCCCCAAAATATGTCCTAACTGGTCCTCCATACTTTTGCGAACTGCGCAGGTGGAGTATCCAAGAAGACATCGAAATTGGTGCCAAACATCATTCTTTGTCAGTAACAACAAACTGACATCTGTGCTTTTTAAATCTCAGTTTGTTGGACCACGTTCATTTAAAACGGTCGGGGAAGATGTACAGAGAGTTCCTTTGTGTTTGGATGAGCAGGCTGAGGGACTAGAGCTATCCTTGCCTTCGTCATTCACTATTCGCTCGGACACAATTGAGATGACAATTTCTTCAAACAGAGCAAATTTAGATGCTATGTCTTACGCAGATCACCTTTCAAGAGCTGTGGTGCAGCGTCTCAATGGAAAGGAATTTAAGAACGTTCATACCTCTTTAAGAATTCTTTCCAGGGCTGTTATGTTTACCATGTATAACTCCGCCTTAACAGTGGCTAATTTGGAGATATGGAAAAGCACCAAAATATCAGTATTTTTATACTGTACCAATGACCCAGACATAGCTGGTGCTAACTCTTAAAATATAGGGCCAAACACAAATTTTGCCCCCCAATCCCCAAAATTTGCATCTAAAACTAAAGAAAACATGTCCTGAAAGGCCCTCCACACCTCGCCCCCACTGCGCATGCGCAGTGTCAAGGACGTTCCGAAATTGGCGCCATTTATCATTCTAAGTTTGGCCCTTCATCAGTTAACATCTGACTGATCTTTGTGCTTTTAAATCTCAGTTTAAATGATGCCAGACACATAAATATTAGTGAAATGGTGATTCTAAGGAGGATAGAGAAGGAGGAGAGGAAAAGAATGTGTGACAGAATATTATCAGGGCTGTAACTTAAAATTTTTTAATGAAATTATGTTAAGTTACCTATTTTCAAGGCAGCAGCCATTTTGTTGTCATTTTGATTATTTAGTTACACTGTTTTTTAAGTGTTTTCCTCTCTCCCTGTCCTTTAAGTTCCCCCTTGCTATTCTCCCATGCTTTTGGCATAGTTTTTGTAATTATTATTACAAAATTTTCTTGGGAGTTTTAGCTGAATAACAGAATGAATTCTGTTCTTTCCCCATGTTTACGTCTTCACCTACGGGTGGTTAGGCGTTGTGTTCTGCATCTACCATCTGATGTTCTGCAGTTTCTTCCCTGGAAGTCTCTGTTTTGCATCAGATAGTGTATTTTTGGTAACTGATTTCGGGCCTGGGTGCCTGGAGTCTTATTTTAGTGTTTTTACACTCATTGTTTACATTTACAACAGCCCTCTGTGTGAGGGGGGGATTTCTAAAAAATAATATCTTGATGTTATTTTAATCATAACTAGATACATTATTATTGTTCGTAAGTGTTGAATAAATTGTTTAAAATATTTTTAAAATTTTTGTCCACGCTTAGGCTTGGGATCCATTGGGGCTCAACGTTACTTTTCAGAAGCTTGGGCTATTCTGAAAAAATATTTTTTCAAAATATTTTGATTTCAATTATTTTTTCTATATTAATGGATCATATTATTATTATGTATTTTGATTGCCAGGGGTTAGTGCGAGTACCAGGACTTGTTTTCTTTTCACTTTGAAAGGATATTGATCAATTGTTTTAAGAGGAAGTCTTCCTCTGACTTTATTATCATTCTATATGTGGTCAGTGTACTCGCATTAACTCCTGTTCTGTATCGTATGATTTCGATGACAATATGGGAAGCGTATGTCACGGTATGTTGTTGGGGATTTGGACACTCCGGTCCTTTCCCCGCAGGGTCACTCTACTTTATCAATTTCTATTTCAGACGATCAAGATTAGGGTGATGTATCTGTGATGTCTTCCAACAGTGTGCCTCCGTCGTCACAATTAATGAAGGGCTAGCGGAAAAGTGCTCATGTAAATACGCCAATTGCCTAAGAGGACCCTAGTAGGTTCGACGGCCTTTAACGTCCGCTAGCTCGCCCGGTGTAGCGTCCATTCACCGAATGGTTCGGCAGCCGGGTTCGTCCGTTGCGGTCTAGAAGGAATTTTGGGGTGATGCGAGCACTATAAATTAACCTAATGCACACCCAGTGACGGCAGATCGGAGGGAGAACGCAGGAAGCCTTTTAGTCCGGTTCATAGCTCGTTCCGGTCCATCCGGACGGCAAGCGAGAGAGGCCCCTCTCTCGTTCAACAACATCTGGCCCCAGATGTTGTGGTACATAATGTGTCGCAAGCGGAGCATACGTCCGTCGCTCGGGACGCTCCGTTGTATAGGCAGTCCGCTGAGACTGCTAAGGCTTCCTCTTCTCGTCAGCGCACACGACCGCACCTTGGCTGCGTGACCGCCGATATATTACCAGCTTCGCCGATCAAGGATTCTTCGGCGACCAGGTCACACCATCCGGTAGCCAGGGACACGAGGCCTGCAGACTCCGGACGTTCGCATAGGAAGTGTGCGGGAGTCAACGTACACGGAGCTTCCGGCGGCAATGCATCGTAAGACCGCTACTGCACAGGCCTCGGGAACGGACGTGCTTTCCTTAATAGCACAGTTTATCGCAGCATCCCAGCATCAACTGAATCTGTCGCATATATTTTATCCGACGATGCTGGGTCGGGACGCTCCGCGGAAGCGGGTACGGACGTCCGAAAGTTTCATCCGGTCCGACGGGAAACCGAAAGGGATTCGGAGGATTTCGAGCTTTCCCTTTCGGAACAACATATGCTGTTGTGTATGTCATCTGACTTGGTCTTCTACAGCTTCTTTCGTCGGACCAGAATGCTGCGATGCCGGATAAGAAACTGATAGCGTCGGTGGACTTAGAAATTTTTGGTTCGGTTCAGGGACATCGTCCCTCAGTTCCGACATAGTCCAATAATGTCACACAAACTTTCGAATTATTGAACGACGCTATATATATTATTATTTTATGCTTGCTATTCAAGCATTTCTGGTTTCTTGTTCGAAGAGTTATGGAGATGTCTTTCAAAAGAGTGCCTCTGTCGTCATAGTTAATGAAGAGTTAGCGGCAATAAGTGCTCATGGAATATGTCTATCGCCTACGGAGTGACATTCGCTAGCTCACCCGGTGTAGCGTACATTCATCGAATGGTTCGGCTGCCGGGTTTGTCCGTTGCGGTCTAGGAAGGAGATTTGGGTGATGCGAGCACTTTAATTACTTTAGTACTCACCCAGTGACGGCAGATTGAGGACAAATCGGAGGAAGCCTGTTAGTCCGGTTCCTGGCTTGACCAGGTCCGTCCGGGCTGTGAGCGAGAGAGGTCCCTCTCTCGCCCAACAACATAGGGGACCGCATGTTGTGGTTCAGATATTTTACATTCGGAGCATATGTCCGTTGGTCGGGACGCTCCGTTATATTGACAGTCCGAGAGACTGTCTTTAATGCTTCCTCATCCTCACAGCAGGGCACACGACCGCACATTGGCTACGTGACCTCGAGTATCCGATCAGTTTCGGCATTCAGTGATTCCACGGCGAATAGGTCGCGCCATCCGGTAGCCAAGGGACACAAGGCCTATACACTCCGTTCGCTCGCATATTGGTAGTATGCACGGGGTAACGATCACGGAGCTTCCAGCGGCAATGCATCGTAAGACCGCTTCTCCTCAGGCCTCAGTGACGGACGTGCTATCCGAGTTAGCACAGTTGTTTCGCAGCATCCCAGCAATTGACAGTTTCTCGGTCGAATCAGGAATTATCTGACGGCGCTGGGTCGGTGCGGTCCGCGGTTGCATCAGCTACGGACGACCGAACGCTTTATAGGGTCCGACAGGATGGCGAAAGGGATTCGAAAGATTTCGAGTTTTCCCTTTAGTAGTATCGGAAGATGCCTTTCATATCTTCTGGCATTATCTTCCAGTGATTATTTTTTCGGACTTCATTGCTGCGATCTTGGATAAGAGACTTATAGCGTCATTGGACTCGGATTTTTCGATCGGTTCAGGGACATTGTCCCTGACTTACCGACGCAGTCCAATATTGTCATTACAACATGTGTTTTATTTTTCGACGCTATATATATATATATACAAGCCTGCTACTAAGCATGATAGTTTAGTTTCTTGTCCGCGTTGCTCATTTCTGCCATTTTATCATTTATATAAATAGTTTATTTTGGCAGAGCAGGGCATACCGAGAGTTCATATGCGTCTAGACGGTGTGATTAAAGACTGCATATATTCTTTTTCGCCGTTTATGTCTTTTCCAATTTCAATGTTGGGAACGACATTATGTATAGTAGACTTAACTTAGACGCTTTATTATACGTAATCCGCCTTACTGAGGCGTTATCTTTACGTCTTCAAGAAAAGATTTACGGGATATTATTCTCAATGTAATTTCTTTTGAGGGCAGTAGTTTGTTCACGTATAACTCCGCCCTTCAGTGGCTGATTGGAGTTAGTTAGACGTGACGCAGCCCTAGCTACATCCACACGCGTGGATAGTAAGGTTAAGAACTCTCTCAGAGTCGCTTCGTTCTCGGAGGAGCTTCTCTTCGACGGCAACTTTTCGGCAATCCATGAATTGCTCGATTTATACGTTCTCTTGTCTATCTAGTGTTACAGGAGATTCAGACTGGGGCAAACATTCGGTGGTTGACTCAGAGAGTGCCGCCGCAGTTGCCGGACCCGAGTGTGGCTGTTATGACGGTTGCCAGTCAAACAGATTGGGATATAATACTGATCCCTACGGATTCGAAGTGCCAGGGTCTTTGGGTTCCGCAGTCTTTTAGCAATCAGTTTAACTTCCGCGGAATGTTTTTTAGGCTTGCTTTATGTCATTGCATGAACATTATTCAGAAACACATGCCCAAATTCCTGTCCTTTAATTCGACAGTAGTGGCGTATCTCCGGAACCAGGGAGGCACTCTTTCGTTTCCGTTATTCAATTTAATGGAAAGAATCCGTCTGTTGGTTATAGTACACCAAGTTCAGTTTTGGTCCGTCATATTCCGGGTCGTCTGAATGTTTTATCGGACTCCCGTTCTCTTACGGGTCGCTTGTTGCTGTCAGAATGGACTCTCAACAAACAAGTATTCAATCAGATTTGCTATCTATGGGAGCGCCCAATGATGATTTATTTATGACACAGCTTGCTAATCAATTGCAGACGTATGTGTTGGCTTGTCCAGATCTCTGAGCTAATATTGTTAACGCTCTATTGATCTATAGGACGGAATGATAGGATACGCGTATCCTCCGGCGCTGTTGTTTTAGCAGGTTTTGCTAAGATAAACAACCACAATGCATTTCTGTTGATAGCATCTCTATCTTCACAGAGATCATGAGTAATTTACTCTCTTGTCTACTGTGGGTCTTAACGTGAAATCTTCCTCTATGTGAGGATCTTTTTCACTGGGTAAATCGTGTCATCTTTATCACAACCAGCAAGGTCGCAACCTTCATGTATTCCGTTGTGTGGTCCGTATTGCATTGTAAGCACTGTACTGGACGAGCTTTGGACGCGATTTGTTACTATAGGAGATCCTCTTCTTCGCTATTCTATGCGGCTAAAGTGGAGGCTCTTCCGTCGTGGTGTAGGGATCATTATGTTCATATTGTTGATCCCTCCATACTACTCATTGCTATTTTTTAGTATACTTGTTTCACAAGATCTACTGCAGCCTGTTATTATTTAGGTTATAGGTTTATGTTACCTCATACCTATGCACACTACGATAGTTTACAATTGAGTCTTTTGTCTCTTTATCTAAGTCAGTTAGTAACTTTTTGATAAATAGACTTAGAATCTTTAGATTAAATTCCTATACGGATTTTAACTTCGGTTCTTATTTAGCTAAGTAATCATTTGAGCCTCTGGGAACAGTAGTTTTCAAATTCTGACCTTTTAGACAGTAATTCTGTTGGTTTCTCTTTTACTGTAGAGTCAGTGAGTTTCATGCACTATCGATGGATGATTTTCACTTTCATAGTTTCGGAATCAATACTTCCGTTACTATTTAGGTTGGATTGTTGCATAAGAGTTAGGCTCCTATTATCCGGAACCTATTATTTAAGGTCCTTCCGTCTTCGTATGGGCATAGGCCTTTACTCTTTCCGGGTACAGTTTATGTATTTATAAACAGATATCTGTTTATTACAAAGGGCGTAAGCTTCTTCTGTCTTTGATGTCTAGTAGAAGGACGTTACGCTCCATTTTATTGTTAATGGATTCTATTAACTATCGGTACTGCTTATGGTATATCATTGACTTAGCAGTTGTGCTTAAGATTTCGGCTCATGAAGTAAGAGTTCTTCTACTTCTTGGGCTTACATTAATAGTGTCGCTATTATAGATTTTTGAAGGCCGCTCATCGCGCTCAGCCATCCACATTCATGAATTTTATCTTAGAAATATTGAGTCCATTTCTGGAGGCCTCTATTGTTAGGTCTATTATCTGCTGCTCAGAATGTCATTCACTTAACAGTTGCTACTATAGCTAGGTAGGCTGTCTGTTTCGGCAGTGTCTCCGTTCGGCTGCCCTCTTCGCTCTGGGCTATTTGACCCAGGGCAAGAAAAAGGGGGGGGGGGGGGGGGAGGGTGTTCCCTTGGGTCACCTGTTTTACTATGAAAACAAGGGGATACCTCCTCCGGAGTTAGTAATTCTGAGCTGTTATTGGGATGGTTGTTTAGTGAGAAGTTTAGGTTTTTAAAATTCATTCAAGTCTTAGTTTTTAAAGTATAGCTTTTGAATATTGCATATGTCAACGGACATGATTATGCAATCCTCAGACACTTTTAGGAGTATAAGAGTCTCTATTCTCTAGACTTACTTTATTTATTGGCTTACTTTAAAAATTATTAGTATAAGGATTATATTGGATATTAATAGAGTACATGGATGTATGAAGCTCAATTTTGGAAGGTGTTGTATCTTTCTAATTTATCATAAATAAGAAAGATACATGTAAGGCCTATTACTTCTTTTTCCCTACAGGGGATGACTCTATTTTATTTTATTGAGCGTATTCCATTTTGCCCTATGTCCTTGGCCCTCCAGCCTTTTTACTATTCAGCTATGTCTGGGTCATTGGTACAGTATAAAAATGTTAAAAAATTTATAGTAATTTATATATTTTTTATACTTACCAATGACCCAGACGGGGATGGCCCTCCCAGGAGTTGGGAACTCTTGCCTCCCCGCTGAGTACATAGCGCTTACCAGGCACTGGTTATTAGAATGATTAATGGCGCCAATTTCGGAACGTCCTTGACACTGCGCATGCGCAGTAGGGGCGAAGTGTGGAGGGCCTTTCAGGACATGTTTTCTTTAGTTTTAGATGCAAATTTTGGGGATTGGGGGGCAAAATTTGTGTTTGGCCCTATATTTTAAGAGTTAGCACCAGCTATGTCTGGGTCATTGGTAAGTATAAAAAATATATAAATTACTATAAATTTTTTAACTTTCTGGAGTTTTTTTGGAATGATTTCATTTTTGGTAAACTACTATAGAACGATGACTTACAGATCAAGTTTGAGTTTCATGCTGATTGCATTAATCTTGTGTGAGTTATGGCCCATGGAAATATGGAAAAGCTCCAAAATATCAGTTTTCTGGACTATTTATGGAAATGCTTCAACCGAATGACTTCATTCTTGGTAAACTACTATAGAACGATGACTTACAGATCAAGTTTGAGTTTCATGCTGATTGCATTATTCTTGTGTGAGTTATGGCCCTTGGAAATATGGAAAAGCACCAAAATATCAGTTTTCTGAACTTTTTTTGGAAATGCTTCAATGGAATTCATGCTGATCACATCTAGGTTATAATATTTGTATAATTATTAATGCTCATTAGTCCAGTAGGGGACATTGTATTGCTTCAGCGATACATGCGCTCTTGTTAATAGATAACAAGGTGAAAAACTCTCTACGGGTTGCACCGGTATCAGGACACACAATTTTTGACAATAAGCTTTCATTGCTTTATGACCAAGCTACAAAGAAAGCATCTAATACACTGCTTCTTAATACACTGCGTCTAATCGGTCCGCGCGGCAGCAGAAAAGAGTAAGGGAGGACGTCCTAAACAGAAATCGTCTAAAGGTGACTCCTCGCGATGGTATAGGAAACCCTTCTATAATTACTCTAGGGATCATCAATACAGTGACCCGGGAAGGGGGCATAGGTCTAATCGGGACTACCGGTCAGATGCCCCTAAGCCTGTGGATGGGGCTCTTTGCGAGGGGGGCATGGTTTCTCCTCCCATAAGCCTCGCAGGTCCTACAGGTGATGGTCAGGACCTCTATTGCTTGCCAGTTGGCGGAAGGTTATCAAGATTCGCAACAAACATTGGTTGAAGACATGCACACTATCGACGTGCAGTACACCTTAGTACACGGCATCATCATGCCCCCATGTTGACAAACGAGGTTAAGTGCCTTGCCCAAGGACACAATGTGGGAGTCCGAAGCGATCGTTCAGATGGTCACCCATCCAAGGACTAACCGGGCTCAATGTTACTTAACTTTGGTGATCTGATGAGAACCAGTTACCGCAATGCCACCGCACCCCAAGGGATTTTATTGTAACTTGGTAGGATGACTCCAGATAATGTCTAGATAAGAACTTCCCCATTTGGTCATGATCATTCAGCCGCTGCCGAGCCCAAAACACGAAAACCTTTAGCACTGACTACAGGTAGTATTTGTCAATGGATTTCGTTGTAACTTGGTGGGATGACTCTGTATAATGTCTAGATGAGAACTTCCTCATTTGGTTGTGATCTGTCAACCATGACGACTGCCCAAGTCCAAAACCTGAAAACCTTTAGCACAGTCTACAGGTTGTATTTATGTAGAGATTCCATTGTAACTTGGTCGGGTGACTCCATATAATGTCTAGATGAGAACGTCTCCATTTGGTTGCAGTTGGTTGCAATTGGTCAACTGTGACATCTATAGGGGCTCAAAAACCTTTTGCACAGTCTACAGGTCATATTTATGAAGGGATTTCTTTGTAACTTGTAGGATGACTCCAGATAATGTATAGATGAGAACGTCCCCTTTTGGTTGCGATCATTCAACAATGACGGCTGCCTGAGCTTAAAACCCGGAAAACATTAGCACAGACTCCAAGTTGTATTTATGAAGGGATTTCATTGTAACATGGTAGGATGACTCAGTATGATGTCTAGATCAGGACGTTCCCTTTTGGTTGAAATTGGTCAACCGTGATGGCTACACAGGCCCGAAGCCTGAAAACCTTTATTATGAAAGAGATTTATTGTAACTTGATAGAATGACTTGTTTTGGAATAATTTCACTGTAACCTGGTAACTTTGGTTGACATACATTGACTGTGAGGGCCACATACATTAACTGATATACATTAACTGTTAGGGCCACATTAACCCACTCCTCAGTTCTCTTGTACAGTCCGCACCTCAAATTATTTTTATTGAAAATATAGCATACAGAGAATAGAAATTAACATATTCCCAATTATCACAATTCTTGTCTTATTTCATAATCCTTTTATAAACATTGAACATTATCCTTTTCATCAAACACAATGCACAGTCAAGTTGAGCTAGAGTGTCATTGACACTTTCATTACAAATAGCTAGTGTTAGTAATGAGTATTACCATGGGGAAAGCCTAACTTCCATGTTATAGATAACATAGTTTAATGTATATTCATTATGTCTCACACTAAATGCAGCACTAATGGTTTTAGAAAATTAAAATTAGCCATATGAGTAATGAAATCGAACCCATACCTAAATATTCAGTCAACCTCCCCCGACTGCCCCTCCTCGACCTCCTCCCCTATTGGTTTATTCAGAAATTGCTCTTCAAACTCTGTTTACTGTTTTTACTTTCAAGATATAATTAGAAATCCTCCTTAAATGCTAGATTCAATTGGCCAGTTAGCAAAAAAAATGAATATTTTGGTTATTTAAAAAAAAATAGTGCACACCTCATCTACTAAACATGTTGTGCTACATTTTGGTAACAGTTACTCCTTTTACCCAGTCCATATGATTATCAAAATTTGTTATTTTTGACAAAGAAAATGCTTCGATTCTCAGGCACTCCTCTCTTCATTTTTAGCTTAACATGACAAAGTCAAGATAAGCTATTGCCATCACGCGTGCGGAAGTCTGTGAGTCTGTTCACATTTTCCTTTCGCACAGGCTACACCCTGTAGTTCTTGTCCGATCATCACAAAATTTCATATATAGGTTTGGGGTCATGTCTAGATGAGAACGTCCCCTTTTGGTCTCAATCGGTCAACCGAGATGGCTGCCTCAGCCCAAAACCTGAAAACCTTTACCACAGTCTACAGGTCTCATTTATGAAGGGATTTCCTTGTAACTTGGTAGGATGCCTCTGTATAATGTCTAGATGAGAATGGCCCCTTTTGGTCATGATCTGTCAACCAGGATGGCTGCCCAAGGCTGAAACCCCAAAACTTTTAGCACAGTCTGCAGGTCATATTTAATATGGAGGGATTTCTGTGTAACTTGGTAGGATGACTCCGTATGATGTCTAGATGAGAACCTCTCCATTTGATCACGATCTGTCAACGGTGACGTCTGCCCGAGCCCAAAACCCGAAAAACTTGACCACAGTCTACAGGTCATATTTATAGAGGGATTTCACTGTAACTTGGTAAGTTGACTTCATATAATGTCTAGATGAGAACATCCCCTTTTGGACACGATTGGTCAACTCTGACAGGTACAGGGGCCCAAAGCCTGAAAACCTTTAGCACAGTCTACAAGTCATATTTATGAAAGGATTTCATTGTAACTTGGCACGATGACTCCAAATAATGTCTAGATAAGAACATCCCCTTTTGGTCACGATCTCTCAGCCGTAATAGCTGCCTGAGCCCAAAACCCATAAACCTTTAGCATAGTCTATAGGTCGTATTTATGGAAGGATTTCATTGTAACTTGTTAGGTCGACTCCATATAATGCCCAGATGATGACTTTCCCATTTTGGTCGTGATTGGTCCACCATTTGATGGCTACAGAGTCCCGAAGACTGAAAACCTTTAGCACAGTCTACAGTTCCTATTTTTTTTTTATACCCCCACTTTCGAAGAAAATGGGGGTATACTGGATTACATGCGTCTGTGCATCCGTCTGTGTGTCCGTGTGTGAGTCCGTCCGAAAATATTCATAACTTGAGTAAATTATTATTTTTTATTTTTTATAATATTTGTTGGTCATAGGTATGCCCACACTAGTTATTTTTTTTATTATTTTTTTTTGTTTGTTTCTTGTTCACTTAGAAATTGTGTCCGTCCAAGCCAAATTTTGTCTGTTCAGCCTGTATCTCAGGTATCGAATGTTCTATTGCAATGAAATTTGTCATGAGCACTGCTTATGGTATAAGCTTTAAAAAAATGATTCAACGATATTTCTCACATTCTCCTTTTTAGTGTTATCCCCCTTTTTTGACTTAGAAATTGTAGGAAATAGACATTATTTGTCTGTTCAGCCTGTATCTCAGGTATCGGTTATCGAATTTTGGTGAAATATGGCGTGCAGTTTGCCTATGACAAAGGCTTCTGCCTCATTGCATAAAACTTCCCAACACCAAACAATTTACCATACCTTTTGACTTAGAAATTGTTGGAAATTGTTGAAAACTTTCAAAGAAAATGGGAGAGGGGGGTGCATACTGTATTGGGGTTATCAGATTTCAGTGAAATATGGCATGCAGTTTGCCTATGACAAAGGCTTCTGCCTCATTGCATAAAACTTCCAATCATGAAACAATTTACCATACCTTTTGACTTAAAAAATTGTTGGAAATTGTTGAAAACTTTCAAAGAAAATTGAAGGGGGGGTATACTGGATTGCATCTGTCCATCTGTGCATCCGTCCGTCAGTCCATACGAGAATATTCATGAAAGATATTTGTTGGTCATAAGTATGCCCACACTAGGCGGTACACCACGTGGGGGTATGCACAGGATGAAAGTCCAGCTCTTGTTTTTTTTTCATTTTTTTTTTGGCATCCTAAGAAGAATAGTACATTATAAAAGATTACAACAGAATTGAATTTTTATAGCATAATATATATACATACAGAGCCGTTCTCCAGTTATTCAAAACATGCATCAGTTAGGTAGTTCCATTTTTTCTTAATATGCTCAGCCTTGCCGATTGAGTACATGTATAGAGAATACATTTCAATATTTTTGTAGGATTTTACAGCTCTTGCTGGACCTGAGAAAGAGGGGATGATATTACTTCGACTGCAGGTGTAAATATACTTTTTGTAGATGAGGAGACAGGTATTCCAGACATTTGGATATGCATGCTCGGAAGTTGCGCCTAAAATTATTTCTCTTTTATTGATGTTTAGTAAAACTTGAGAATCCGGATTAAGGCTAACCTTTTCCACTAGTGAAAGAAAAACTATTTTTGAGAAAGAATTATTGTAAAACAGATGTGTGGTTGTTTCCTTTGTATTACAACAGAAAGAACACAGCTCTGTTTCCGAAAGCCCACATTTGAAAGAATTTAGATTTTGTGAATAGGATTTTGTGGTTAATCTTGTATTGTAAACTTTGTAGATATGTATCATCTGTTTCCCTAAAAGTTTGTTTGTAAATGAGTTGCCAATCATTATGGTCAAGATTTTCATCTAATGTGGTGTTCCATTTCTCATGGGTATGTGTGGGTTTTTGTGACACTTTATTAAGAAATATTGGATAGAAATGTCTGTTTGCTTTAGTGCAAGATATGATGTCACTTACCAAGGGATCAGAAGCATATTCAAGTTTTGTACCATTGGATATTATATTTTTCCATGACCTTGGTATTGCATTCACCACACCGAGGTATTTGGTGAATGGTATATCAAGGTCATATTTCAACTTAAATTCTTGAAAGTCAATAATGGCTCCAGAAGCACTAAGTATATTGTTTATGAAGAAAATACCCTTTGTACACCAACGTCTGTAAAGAAAGGATTCATTGTTAATTTTTATATAATTATTATAAAATAGTGGTTGTTTGAGGATCTCGGTCGGGGTTGTGGGATCGCTATTTTTTAAGAGAGCCTATACATTAAGCACATTTTTCAAGAAAGGGTCCATATAATTTGAAACTCTAAGTTTACCATGTTTATTCAAAGACCACATTTTGCACCACCCAAAAGTTTCAAAATTATCAACTACGAGTGTTTTCCATTAGCCCATTGTTTCTGAATCTGGTAACTTTTTGATCCATATAATTTTTAGCTCAACTTTGGCGAAGCCAAATTTGAGCTTATGCCATGGCCAGTCGTCCGTCTGTTTGTTAACAATTCAATACGGCTCGGGCTAGAGGCCGTATTTATGAACCGAACTTTACGAGACTTCTTGGGTACCTTTGTTATGACCGTGGGACGAGAACGAGTGTTTTGGGGTCCAATCCGAAATTCAAGATGGCCACTGGTGGCCATTTTGTACAGACTTAAGTGCAATCAGATTTTTGCGCAGAACTTCCACATGAAAGCACTGATTTGAATAATTTTTTGTATGAATGTTTAGTACCATGGGATACATCACATATAATACAGGTTTTTTTCTGGTATGTAAATTATGCAAATTAGACTAACTTTGATGTATTTTAGTGTTACTTTCAGCACTGTAAGTGCAAATGCCAATACGGCTCGGGCTAGAGGCCGTATTTATGAACCGATCTTTACGAAACTTCTTGGGTACCTTTGGTATCATCGTGGGACGAGAACGAGTGTTTTTGGGTGCGGTCCAAAATTCAAGATGGCCGATGGCAGCTATTTTGTACAAAATTAGTTGCAAGCAGATTTTTGTACAGAACTTCCATATGAAAGCGCTGATTTGAAAAATTTTGTGTGTGAATGTTTAGTACTATGGGATACATCACATATAATACGGGTTTTTTTCTCATGCAGAAATTATGCAAATTAGATGAACTTTGATTTTTTCAGTGCTTTTTACATACAGTAAGTACACATGTCAATATTGCTCGGGCTAGAGGCTGTATTTATCAACCGATCTTCACGAAACTTCTTGGGTACCTTTGTTATCACCTTGGGACGAGAATGAGTGTTTCTGAGTGCGGTCCAAAATTCAAGATGGCTGCCAGTGGCCATTTTGTACCGAAATTAGGTCTAATCAGTTTTTTGTACACAACTTCTATACGGCTCAGACTAGAGGCCGTATTTATGAACCGATCTTTACGAAACGTCTTGGGTACCTTTGTTATCACCGTGGGATGAGAACGAGTGTTTTGGGGTGTGGTCCGAAATTCAAGATGGCCACCAGCATCCATTTTGTACCAAAATTAGTGCAATCAGTCTTTTGTACAGAACTTCTGTATGAAAATTCTGATTTGAATAAATTTTTGTATGAATGTTTAGTAAAATGGAATACATCACATAGAGTGCAGGTTTTTTTCTCGTGCAAAAATTATGCAAATTAGATGAACTTTGATTTATTTAGTGCTACTTATACACTGTAAGTGCACATGTCCATACGGCTTGGGCTAGAGTTTGTATTTATCAACCGATCTTCACGAAACTTCTTGGGTACCTTTGTTATCACCTTGGGATGAGAACAAGTGTTTCTGAGTGCGGTCCAAAATTCAAGATGGATGCCAGTGGCCATTTTGTACCAAAATTAGGTCCAATCAGTTTTTTGTCACAACTTCTATACAGCTCGTATTTATGAACTGATCTTCACGAAACTTCTTGGATACCTTTGTTTTCACCTTGGGACAGGAATGAGTGTGTTTTGGGGTGCCTTTGTTATCACTGTGCTATGTGAACAAATATTTTGGTGTTCAGTCAGACCCACTCTGGGACTCAAAGATTTCTTTTCTTGTTTAGCATCTGACTGTCACCCACCTTTACAATACTTTACCTATACATTTGTTACAGGCTACGGTCATTATTTATGTACAGACCGTTACAATACTTTATATGTACCTTTGTTATCAGGTCATTACCTAGATGTTTGTCATTGCTGTGTCACATACTATACATGTACATGTCTTGACAAGTTGAGCTACATTGTCATTGACACTTTCATTAAAGAGCAACACAGTGTTTTTACATGGGGTAGTTTGAGCCCATCATTTTCGATTAAATTGATTATAAAGTCACGTTTAATTTTGTCCATTTTATCCAACCATAGAAATTTAAAAATTATACTTTGGGCTTAAAAAAATAAAAAATCTGTTTCTCAGGCCCTCCCGCATGGTCCTTTTGGCTGCCGCATGCTCTCTTTTTATAATCAATTTAAACTTAAAAAAAATAAAAATTAAATGGTTTATGTCTGATATTTTACCCAAGTTAAAAAAATTGATGAATTTATCCCTTGAGTGCAAGAAGGCTTTGCAATGCTTTATTTGAGGTATTGCCATGGCCCATTGGCAGTCTGTCCATCCGTCCATCGTGCCGTACACACGGCTCGGGCTAGAGGCTGTTTTTATGAACCGATCTTTACGAAACTTCTTGGGTACCTTTGTTATCACCGTGAGATGAGAACAAGTGTTTTGGGGTCTGGTCCGAAATTTAAGACTGCTGCTGGCAGCCATTTTGTACCAAAATTAGGTGCAATCAGATTTTTGGGCAGAACTTCCATATGATTTTGAATAATTTTTTTGTATGAATGTTTAGTACCATGGGATACATCACTTATAATACGGGTTTTTTTCTCATGCATAAATTATGCAAATGAGACTAACTTTGATTTATTTAGTGTTACTTTCAGCACTGTAATTGCAAATGCCAATACGGCTCGGGCTAGAGGCCGTATTAATGGACCGATCTTTACGAAACTTCTTGGGTACCTTTGTTATCACTATGGGACAAGAACAAATATGAGTGTTTTTGGGTACAGTCTGAAATTCAAGATGGCCGCTGGCGGCCATTTTGTACAAAATTAGGTGCAATCAGATTTTTGCGCAGAAGTTCCTTATGAAAGCGCTGATTTGAATAATTTTCTGTGTGAATGTTTAGTACCATGGGATACATCACATATAATACAGGTTTTTTTTCTCGTGCATAAATTATGCCAATTAGACTAACTTTGATATATTTAATGTTACTTTCAGCACTGTAATTGCAAATGCCGATACGGCTCGGGCTAGAGGCCGTATTTATGAACCGATCTTTACGAAACTTCTTGGGCACCTTTGTTATCACCTTGGGACAAGAACGAGTGTTTTTGGGTGCAGTCCGAAATTCAGGATGGCCTCCAGCGGCCATTTTGTACCAAAATTGGTGCAATCAGTTTTTTATACAGAACTTTTGTATGAAAGTTCTGATTTGAATAAATTTTTGTATGAATGTTTAACATACAGGTTTTTTACTCATGCAAAAAATATGTCAATTAGATGAACTTTGATTTATTCAGTGCTACTTATACACAGTAAGTGCACATGTCAATACGGCTCAGGCTGGAGTCTGTATTTATGAACCGATCTTCACGAAACTTCTTGGGTACCTTTGTTATCACCTTGTGACAGGAACAAGTGTTTTGGGCTGCCTTTGTTATCACTGTGCTATGAGAACAAATATTTTTGGGTTCAGTCAGACCCACTCTGGGACTCACAAAGATTTCTTTTCTAGTTTAGCATCTAACTGTTGCCCACCTTTACAATACTTTACCTACACATTTGTTACAGGCTATGGTCAGCATTTATGAACAGACCGTTACTTTACATGTACCTTTGTTATCAGGTCATTACCTAGATGTTTGTCATTGCTGTGTCACATACTATACATGTACATGTCTTAAACAAGTTGAGCTACAGTCTCATTGCCACTTTCATTATTATTATTATTATTATTATTATTATTATTATTATTTTTATTATTGCTACTACTACTACTACTACTGCTGTTCTTATACGAATACTGAAGGACAGTATCTGCAATAGTATCCTTAACTATTTGTAAGTATTTGGGGTGGCTTAGCAAACTGTTATTAAATTTCCAAATATTGCGTCCTCTGGTTTGATTTATAAATTTCAGAGAAATTACAACTGGTGCGTGGTCCAATCTGTACATGATACCAATATCTACTTTCTGAACAGCTGTGTAAGTCAGATGTGATTAAAAAGTAATCTAATTTTGACAGTTTTTTATGAGGGCCGCTCCACGTGTACCTTTTTTTTCCAGGATGTTCTAAACGCCATGCATCATGTAAGTCGAGTTTTTCCATATGTTTGTGGATGCATTCATTACATTAAACATTATTTTGTTTTTTTATAATTTAGTGTATCTAAACTTTGGTCCAATGCCACATTCCAATCCCTACCAATCAACACTGACGTGTAACCGATATTTTCTACAGTATTAAAAAAGTTTTTATAAAAACTAAGTTCGTCATTATTAGGGCTGTATATCGCAGTGATGGTTAATCACTGCGATTGGATCAAAACATCTAACACGACAAATTTTCCATCTGTATCAATTAGTTTATTTTCAATTTCGTAGCCAAAACTGTTTTTGAACAGAATGACAGTCCCCCTTTTGTTACTTTTGTATGATGAAAAGACTACTTCCAACCCCCACTCATGTTTCCAAATGTTTTCAACTTCATTTGAGGAGTGTGTGTCTATTAGAAATGTTATAACGTTTGCGTCTCTACATTTTGAGAAGATGTCACTTCGCTTGATGGGGTCTGAGGATAGACCTCGACAGTTTAAACTTATGAAAATTAAACTATCCATGAGGATTCATTTGGTTTAGTCTGTCATAAACAATCTGCAAGGTCAATCATATTACAGTAGATTTATAATTGGAATTAATATTCTGATTAAATATATATGCCAATTTCAAAACAATATCTGCAAACAAAACAATAACAAGGGGGATATGGCCGACATAGGTCCCCCATAAGCTTCTGCATAGGTGACATGATTTAACAATAGAGGGGTGCCAGAACAAATTGTGAATATAGAACCCTGTATCACATATATATGTTTGAGATTGAGTTTATTTTTAAAACCAGATAATTTTAAGATGTAAAGCATCATTGGTTTTTAGCTTAACTTGACAAAGTCAAGATAAGCTATTGCCATCACGCATGCGTAAGTCTGTTAGTCTGTTCACATTTTCCTTTAGCTCAGGCTACACCCTGTAGTTCTTGTCTGATCATCTCAAAATTTCATAGGCAGGTTTGGGGTCATGTCTAGATGAGAACGTCCCCTTTTGGTTGCGATCAGTCAACCGGTATGGCTGCCCGATGCCAAAATCTGAAAACCATTAGCACAGTCTACAGGTCATATTTATGAAAGGATTTCATTGTAACTTGGTAGGATGCCTCTGTATAATACCTAGATGAGAATGTCCCCTTTTGGTCATGCTCTGTCAACCGTATTGGCTGCCCAAGCCCGAAGCCCAAAAACTTTTAGCACAGTCTACAGGTCATATTTAATATGGAGGGATTTCATTGTAACTTGGTAGGATGACTCTGTATGCTGTCTAGATGAGAACTTCCCCATTTGGTCGTGATCTGTCAACCGTGACGACTGCCCGAGCTGAAAACCTTTAGCACAGTCTACAGGTCATATTTATGGAGGGATTTCATTGTAACTTGGTAGGTTGACTTCATATAATGTCTAGATGAGAAAGTCCCCTTTTGGACGTGATTGGGCAAATGTGACGGCTACAGGGGCCTGAAGCCCGAAAACCTTTAACACAGTTTACAGGTCATATTTATGAAGGGATTTCATTGTAACTGGTAGGATCACTCCAAATAATGTCTAAATGAGAATATCCCCTTTTGATCGCGATCATTCAACCTTGATGGCTGCCCGAGCCCAAAAACATTTAGCATAGTCTATAGGTCGTATTTATAGAAGGATTTCATTGTAACTTGTTAGGTTGACTCCATATAATACCTAGATGATGACATCCCCTTTTGGTCGTGTTTGGTCAACTGTGACGGCTACTGGTGCCCAAAGCCCGAAAACCTTGAGCACAGTCTACAGGTCATATTTATGAAGGGATTTCATTGTAACTTCGTAGGATCACTCCAGATGATGCCCAGATTAGAATGTCCCCTTTTGGTTGCGATCACTCGGCCATGATGGTTGCCCGAGCCCAAGCCCGAAAACCTTTAGCACTGTCTACAGGTTTTATTTATGAAGTGATTTTATTGTAACTTGGTAGGTTGCTTCATATAATGTCTAGATGAGAAAGTCCCCTTTTGGACGTGATTGGGCAAATGTGATGACTACAGGGGCCCGAAGCCTGAAAACCTTTAGCACAGTCTACAGGTCATATTTATGAAGGGGTTTCATTGTAACTTGGTAGGATCACTCCAAATAATGTCTAGATGAGAATATCCCCTTTTGGTCGCGATCATTCAACTTTTATGGCCGCCCGAGCCCAAAAACCTTTAGCATTGTCTATAGGTCGTATTTATGGAAGAATTTCATTGTAACTTGTTAGCTTGACTCCATATAATGCCTAGATGATGACATCCCCTTTTGGTCATGATTGGTCGACTGTGACGGCTACAGGGGCCCGAAGCCCAAAAACCTTGAGCACGGTTTACAGGTCATATTTTTGAAGGGATTTCATTGTAACTTCGTAGGATCACTCCAGATGAAGCCCAGA
This sequence comes from Pictodentalium vernedei, assembly GCA_031216915.1. Classification (NCBI taxonomy): domain Eukaryota; kingdom Metazoa; phylum Mollusca; class Scaphopoda; order Dentaliida; family Dentaliidae; genus Pictodentalium; species Pictodentalium vernedei. The sequence goes on along the minus strand of CM062293.1, from coordinate 299,712,649 downwards.
TGACAACATCCCCTTTTGGTTGCGATCATTCAACCATGATGGCTGCCCGAGCCCGAAGCCAAAAAACCTTTAGCACAGACTACAGGTCATACTTTTGAAGGGATTTCATTGTAACTTGGTAGGATGACTCCAAATAATGTCTAGATGGGAACGTCCCCATTTGGTCTTGGTCGTTCAGCCTTGATGGCTGCCCAAGCCCAAAAGCCTTTAGCATAGTCTATAGGTCGTATTTATGGAAGAATTTCATTGTAACTTGTTAGGTTGACTCAATATAATGCTTTGATGATGACATCCCCTTTTGGTCATGATTGATCAACTGTGACGGCTACAGCCCCAAAACCTTGAGTACAGTCTGCAGGTCATATTTATGAAGGGATTTCATTGTAACTTTGTAGGTTGACTTCACATAATGTCGAGATGAGCACATCCCCTTTTGGATGCGATTGGGCAGCTGTGATGGCTACAGGGGCCCGAAGCCCGAAAACCTTTAGCACAGTCTACAGGTCATATTTATGAAGGGATTTCATTGTAACTTGGTAGGATGTCTCCAAAAAATGTCTAGATGAGAACTTCCCCTTTTGGTATCTATCATTCAGCCTTGATGGCTGACCGAGCCCAAAACCCCAAAACCTTGAGCATACTCTATAGGTCATATTTATGGAAGGATTTCATTGTAACTTGTTAGGTTGACTCCTTATAATGCCTAGATGATGACATCCCCTTTTGGTCGTGATTGGTCAACTGTGATGGCTTCAGGGGCCCGAAGCCCAAAAACCTTGAGCACAGTCTACAGGTCATATTTATGAAAGGATTTCATTGTAACTTCGTAGGATCACTCCAGATGAAACCCAGATGACAACATCCCCTTTTGATCATTCAACCATGATGGCTTCCCGAGCCCAAACCCCCAAAAACTTTAGTACAGACTACAGGTTGTATTTATGAAGGGATTTCATTGTAACTTAGTAGGATGACTCAGTATAATGTTGAGATGAGGACGTCCCCTTTTAGTTGCAATCGGTCAACCGTTATGGCTACACAGGCCTGAAGTCTGAAAACCTTTAGCACAGTCTACAGGCCATATTTATGAAAGGATTTCAATGTAACTTGATAGGATGACTTGTTTTGGAATAATTTCACTGTAACTTGGTAATTTTCGTTGACATACATTAACTGTGAGGGCCAAATACATTAACTGTGAGGGCCACATTAACCCACCCCTCTGTTCTTTAGTACAGTCTACACCTCATTTAAGAATTAATACAATTTGTATTAATGGAAGTTTAAGCTGAAACAAGAATATCTTTCACTAATTAAACTGATCTTGTATGGTTTCCATGTATACCAGGCTAGGTACAAGCAGCGCTGAGTTGCTTTATACCATGTATAGCCGCAAGAGCTATTTCTATAAATTTAACTAAGTTCTATGCAGATATTTTAATGTTAATACTGGGCTTTCCTTGGTTGTTAAAAATTACCATTTGTTGCCTCCAAGCTGACTCAGACTTGCAGGCTGCAGAATGGTATTTTTCTGTAGACGGGAACAATCCATCCATTGTCATGTGTTACTAGTGACATTCCAGAGTTGTGACATGGGTATTCTAGCTAAACGTTTCCAGGAAAACTACAAAGAGGTATGACCAAATATGGAAATGGGAATTGCAAAACTTAATTGTATATACCAAGTCCCATCTAGACCAAATCAGTCTCGCTCATTTCTTTGAAATGCACAGACATTCTGTTCAGTCTGTTCAGTAATTTGCATTGTCTATTGTTTCACGATTAAACAACAGTCTACAAACATGTACTTTCGGTTTCACTCTGTTTACGTTTATGTGTGCGGCGTCGGCAACATCGCCTGTTGACTATTTAAGCCACTGTTTGTTCTGTGGATATTACGTGTAGGGGATGTTTTTTCGTTCAAGTTTGGGGGACTTTCAATTTACGGTTACATTATGGGTCATATACGGAGGTCACAAACAAAAGTATCAGACAGTTAAAAAAATACCAACAGGAGTGTGTCAGATTCTACAAAAAGACGAACTACCTCACAAAGTTGGGATAACGCAATTCCGGAAAATTGGACAACGGCCGAATTACAAACACAATTGCTAAATCATGGCTTTGTGGTACCCGCAGGGCTGAAGAAATCGCTTCTTGTCCAGTTATATTTGGTTAATGTATCTGGTAAGTCAATAACTCCCTCACATATCGACGAACTGTCTGCTGTTGAGCAGTTAATTCCTTCCTTTACAGCATCCGGAAGTGCTGTTTCCACCAACGTGTCAAGGTCAAGTAGAGAATTACCACAACAAACTTCTATTACACACCTTCAGGAATCTTTGTCGCAATTACAGGAATCAGTTTCTTCTTTCCAACAAGCCTTGAATTTGGAAAACATGGCGGACCGCTCTACTATTATTCCGGAAACGTGTGCCTCAACAAAACCAACGTCTGAACCACCTCCATTGTTATCTGCGACGGCTTTTCGTGACGCTTTCCTTGTGGATTCGGAGTTTCCTGTTTCAAATTCAAGTTCAACATCGACCGAAACATCGACGCCAGTTTCTTCACTTCTGGCTTCTCAAGTCATTCCACCATCTGGCCCCAGAAGCTGCACAGAGACCCGTCGCACTTCCAGAATTTTCAGCAGTGATCCTCAATTAAACCTGATCAGGACGGCGGTGTGGCAGGCTTCTGTCAGCGACAACACTCTACACACTTATACATCAGCTTTACATCATTTTCAAGACTTCTGTACCTCGTACAAGATACCCCTTTCACCCAGCGGATTTCCTTCAGAAGTTTCCGAAGATGTCCTTCTGACATATGCAGCCTATTGTCATGGTGTTAAGTCTCTTTCTTATCATACTATAAAATTGTACCTTTCTGGCATCCGCTATTTCTGCCTCCGTTTTTGCATCCCTGCCCCATTTACCCGCACTAATGATTCGCAGCCCGCGCGATTACAGATGTTTCTGCGCGGTATTAAGCATTTACAGAAACCCTCTACCACCCGTCATTTGCCTATTACTTTTAGCATTTTGCGACAGATATGTCATGCCCTCCGCAGGGGTTTTCGCAATCCCTACTTTGACTCCTTAATGGAAGCCGCTTGCTGCATCGCATTTTTCGGTTTTCTTAGATGTTGCGAATTTACAACCCATAGTCTGCGTTTCAACCCAGCCTGTAGTCTCTGTGTGGGTGACATCCAATATCGTTTGACAGATCAAGTCCTTTTGCTTCACTTGAAGGCCTCAAAGTGTGACCCCCTTCTGCAAAGGTGTTACCATTCAGCTCTATCGGACTGGGCACTATGTTTGTCCCATCCACAGTCTCCTGGCTTTTTTTGCGCTCAAACCATCAACTTCCTTCCAACCTGATGCACCTCTTTTTTTGTCTTTCAAATGGATCTCCCCTCACTCGCACCCTTTTTATCCAGTCGTTGAAAGCACTCCTTTCCCTTATTGGCCTCCCCGATTCCCGCTACAATGGCCACTCATTTAGAATAGGCGCCGCCACTTCTGCAGCAGCCGCTCATGTTGAAGACCACCTGATCAAGACACTAGGGCGATGGTCCTCGGATTGCTACTCCCATTATATTCATGTTTAGGGTGTCAGTGTCATGCAGGCACAGAGGGCCATGTGTACATGACCATTGTGCTGTACATGTGGTGTTCTGGGCAGGTATGAGCACCCGCTTCGTCGTGGCAGCCCATGTTTCTGACCACTTGCACGCGTTTCGGTTGGGGGTATATATATTATTGTCACTCTTGCCCCTGCATGTTCCAGGACACTGTATCGTGTGCACGCATGGAGGGCCATGTGTGCCTGGCTACTGTCAAGCACATGTGGTGTCCTGTGCAGGCACGCGCGCCGTGTCCCTCACAGGCTTTGCAGCCACTTGTGTTCTGACATCGCCCCTCTTGCTGTTCGGCACCGTCGGACTTGCGCAGCGGGCCACCTTTGCATGTCGCTGTTGTCGTGTACATGTGGTCACCTGTGCATGCCTGCACATTGCGTTGCCCCTGTAGGCATGATGAACCCAGGCCTTGTTCGCTTCGTTGGCGGTTGTCCGCTTGCTCTTGCTCCTGTTTTCATCCCCACGGTGTCATGCATGCGTGGAGGGCCATATAGACGCGGGTTGTTGTCATGTCCATGTGGTGTTCTGCGCAGGCATGCACACCGTGCTCAACTTTTTCTGGGTTTTTTTTCCCTCCGCCGTCCCCTTCGGTTTCCCAACTCTGCCCATCCCACCCAACTTTGTTCAGTTATTTCACGTTTGTCTGGGTGCATGCTATTATTGTTGCATTTCTTTTTCTCATTCTGACTGTATGTATATGTTTGTGTACGTCTCATCGTCTTCTGCCTGTATTTGTGCACACAGGCCACAATAATGCCTGTGTCTCAGCTGTGTGACTTCGTCTGTGGAATTCGTGGACGTGCATTTGTGTCCAATGGCCATAATAATGCCATTTGTGGTTTCCAGGATTCTGTGTGCGCACATCTTTCGCGGATCCTGTTTTTCCAGTGGATGGTGACCTCGTGCTGGCATGCTCGTTGGCTCCTGGACGCTGCTCTCCTGCAGTTTCTGGACTCAGTACTGTTCCTTTATTTCAGCACCTACTGACTTTTCCATTTGTGGGGGTGTGCCCATTCCCCGGACGTGCTTCTGACATTCTTTCCTTGTTTTCTTTCGGCACTGTGTGTCGACCGGTTCCTCTCTCCTTCCCTATTCCTTTCCCCCTCTTCATTCTTTGGGGAGATTCGGCTTGTTTCACAATCCTTCTTTGGTGGTTGCGATGCTGAAAATACTTTGTGTTCTCAGCATCGTCTCCCCAATTCATTTCAGTCACCTAGGCTGCAATACTAATCTTCACCCAAGGTGGACTTTGCAACTAGGTACTAGTTCAATAACATGTCTTTGTGTGACACTGCAGTATTCATACCTCGGTCACACCTGATGATATCACCACATTGTGGTGCTCTCCTAATTGTACGCTGTATTGTGAAGCAGACCGAATCACCTCAAAGGGCCAAAATGTTTGAATGTTTATATATGTACAGTTCATTTAAATAAATAGAAGAAAAAATATAATTCATTCTACTGTGTTGTTTACTGCTTAAATTAAGAATTAATACTAATAATAATAACTATTAATAATAATTTGTATTAATGGAAGTTTAAGCTGAAACAAGAATATCTTTCACTAATTAAACTGATCTTATATGGTTTCCATGTATACCAGGCTAGGTACAAGCAGCTGAGTTGCTTTATACCATGTATAGTCTCAAGAGCTATTTCTATAAATTTAACTAAGTTCTGTGCAGATAATTCTTGTCTTATTTCATAATCCTTTCACAAAAAACATTGAACATTTTCCTTTTCATCAAACACAACACACAGTCAAGTTAAGCTACAGTGTCATTGACACTTTTATTATTTTCTTGCAGATTCTTCTAATATTATTGCAAATTGGAAGCTTCAAAATTTTTTATTTATTTTGATTAATGTATGTAACTGAAATCTGTAGAGCATAACTCCGCGTATATCCTCTGGCAAGCAAAGACTTTCCAAGAAATGATTGCCAAGGGACTTAGAATGTGAGGTATATTGGCACCTGTCCTGTTGCAGTAAAAAATCATCTCACTTGGAATTTGGCCTTTGAGGGTTAAAACTGAATGCATTAATGTGTATCCTCATGCACTTTCAAAATATTCTGTTTGGAAAGATGGCAGAAAGCCTCTCAATCCATGCTCACTATATGCAAGAAATAGAAATTAAAAATACCCCCCCCCCTCCCCCCCACTGATTTGAAAAAAAAATTAAATTTATTTTGTGTAACCTTAGTCATATTTGTTTTTAAATTTTTTTTAAAAATTCAGCAAAAAAATATCATGTGACCCCCACATTGGAACAAGCTCACATGATATGATTTTCTTGAATTTTTTTTTAAATATTTTTTTTTTCAGCTGCTCAATTTGTAAATTACTTGGGTGGAATGTGATAGGTACATTGGGCGAAGGTGTAAGAATCACTGGATTAACTATTCAGTAATAAAAGGATTTTAGTTTATGATATTCTATAAGAAGTATATTTTTTGATTTACTTTGAAACAGGTAAAAATTGTCCAGATTTACCAGATATTCCAAATGGTGTAAAGTCCACAATGCAAGAAAAGTTTTTTTTTGAAGACAAAGTTAAATATACATGTAATATTGGCTATGTGATAGAAGGAGGAGTCAATTTTCAGAAAACTAAGGAGATGAGCTGTTTGGAGACAGGAATATGGTCAGGAAGTGTTCCTAATTGTACAGGTAAGGATTGAAGATAATGGCTTAATTATCTTATTTCGATGTACTTTGTTTTCTGCAGAAAATACTATTACTTTCACTACTGATGCTTCCTTCGTTAGCAACTTTCACTACTAACACTTCTTCTCTGTCTGATAACCAAGTTCCAGATGTAGAACCCACACCTATATCTATTGGGGCTGTACCTCCAGAAGATCAATCTGGAAATGGTCCTATTGTTTGCCCAGTGTGGGCTGTCATGACATATTTTGCTAGGATTTGTTTCATTAAGAAAGTTAGGAAGACATTATTTCCTTTAATTTTAGGTAAGAAAGGTATCTCACCATACTTCATTTCGCTGTGGATTCAGGCAGCAACCCAAGTTGCTTATATCACCTTACTCCAGCAGATCAGATATCCAACATTTTCATAGCTCATTAAGTTTGGCAGCTTTCATAGACTTATGCTGACTTGGTGTCCATTTACTAACCTGACTGTATAGGGATAGTAACTAGGCTTGGAGTGCTAATTGATGAAGGCACTAGGTTATTAAGTTGGGTCCTGCGAACATCCGAGATTCGATTTGATATCGATATCATACATCTGCTTTGAGATCCATTCCGAATCAGTCTCAAGATTTAATTTTTTAGCTTTACTTGACAAAGTCAAGATAAGCTATTTCCATCACGTGTGCAGAAGTCTGTTAGTCTGTGAGTCTGTTAGTTGGTGAGTATGTTCACATTTTCCTTTAGCGCGGGCTACACCCAGCAGTTCTTTTCTGATCGTCACAAAATTTCATATGCAGGTTTGGGGTCATGTCTAGATGAGAATGTCCCCTTTTGGTCGTGATCGGTCAACCGGGATGGCTGCCCGAGCCCAAAAACCATTAGCAGAGTCTACAGGTTGTATTTATGAAGGGATTTTATTGTAACTTGGTAGGATGCCTCTGTATAATGCCTAGATGGGAACATCCACTTTTGGGCATGATTTGTCAACCGTGATGGCTGCCCAAGCCCGAAACCCAAAAACTTTTAGCACAGTCTGCAGGTCATGTTTAAGTTGGGGGGTTTTCATTGTAACTTGGTAGGATGATTCCTTATGATGTCTAGATGAGAATCCCCATTTGGGCGTGTTCTGCCAACCGTGACGACTGTCCGAGCCCAAAACCCGAAAACCTTTTGCACAGTCTACAGGTCATATTTATTGAGGAATTTCATTGTAACTTGGTGGGTTGACTTCATATAATGGCTAGATGATAAAGTCTCCTTTTGGGCGTGATTGGGCAACTGTGATGGCTACAGGGGCCCGAAGCCCGAAAACCTTTAGCACAGTCTACAGGTCATATTTATGAAGGGATTTCATTGTAACTTGGTAGGATGACTTCAAATAATGTCTAGATGAGAACGTCCCATTTTGATCGCGATCATTCAGCCTTGATTGGTGCCCGAGCCCAAAAACCTTTAGCACAGCAAAAGGTCATATTTATGGAAGGATTTCATTGTAACTTGTTAGGTTGACTCCATATAATGCCTAGATGATGACATCCCCTTTTGGTCATGATTAGTCAACTTTGATGGCTACAGGTGCCCAAAGCCCGAAAACCTTGAGCACAGTCTACAGGTCATATTTATGAAGGGATTTCATTGTAACTTCGTAAGATCACTCCAGATGATGCCCAGATGAGAATGTCCCCTTTTGGTTGTGATCATTCAACCATGATGGCTGCCCGAGCCCGAAGCCCAAAAACCTTTAGCACAGTCTACAGGTCATATTTATGAAGGGATTTCATTGTAACTTGGTAGGTTGACTTCATATAATGCCTAGATGAGAATGTCCCCTTTTGGACATGCTGGGCAACTGTGATGGCTACAGGGGCCCGAAGCCCAAAAACCTTTAGAACAATCTACAGGTCATAATTATGAAGGGATTTCATTGTAGCTTGGTAGGATGACTCCAAATAATGTCTAGATGAGAACATCCCCTTTTGGTCGCAGTCATCAGCCTTTATGGCTGCCCGAGCCCAAGGACCTTTAGCATAGTCTATAGGTCATATTTATGGAAGGATTTCATTGTAACTTGTCAGGTTGACTCCATATAATGCCTAGATGATGACATCCCCTTTTGGTCGTGATTGGTCAACTGTGATGGCTACAGGTGCCGAAGCCCAGAAATCTTTAGCACAATCTACAGGTCATATTTATGAAGGGATTTCATTGTAACTTCGTAGGATCACTCCAGATGATGTCCAGATGAGAATGTTCCCTTTTGGTTGTGAATCATTCAACCATTATGGCTGCCCGGGCCTGAAGCCTGAATACCTTTAGCACAGTCTACAGGTCATATTTATGAAGGGATTTCATTGTAGCTTGGTAGGATGACTCCAAATAATGTCTAGATGAGAACGTCCCCTTTTGGTCACGATCATTCAATCTTGATGGCTGTCCGAGCCCAAAAACCTTTAGCATATTTATGAAGGGATTTCATTGTAACTTGGTAGGTTGACTTCATATAATGCCTAGATGAGAATGTCCCCTTTTGGACATGCTGGGCAACTGTGATGGCTACAGGGGCCCGAAGCCCAAAAACCTTTAGAACAATCTACAGGTCATAATTATGAAGGGATTTCATTGTAGCTTGGTAGGATGACTCCAAATAATGTCTAGATGAGAACATCCCCTTTTGGTCGCAGTCATCAGCCTTTATGGCTGCCCGAGCCCAAGGACCTTTAGCATAGTCTATAGGTCATATTTATGGAAGGATTTCATTGTAACTTGTTAGGTTGACTCCATATAATGCCTAGATGATGACATCCCCTTTTGGTTGTGATTGGTCAACTGTGATGGCTACAGGTGCCCGAAGCCCAAAAATCTTGAGCACAGTCTACAGGTCATATTTATGAAAGGATTTCATTGTAACTTCGCAGGATCACTCCAGATAATGCCCAGATAAGAATGCCCCCTTTTGGTTGCAATCATTCAACCATGATGGCTGCCCGAGCCCAAAGCCCGAAAACCTTTAGCACAGTCTACAGGTCATATTTATGAAGGGATTTCATTGTAACTTGTTAGGTTGACTTCATATAATGTCTAGATGAGAACGTCCCCTTTGGAAGCAATTGGTAAACTAACGACTCCGGGGCCAAAAGCCTGAAAACCTTTAGAACAGTCTACAGGGCATATTTATGAAGGGATTTCAATGTAACTTGATAGGATGACTCATTTTGGAATAATTTCACTGTAACTTGGTAACTTTCGTTGATATACTTTAACTGTGAGGGCCACATACGTTAACTGTGAGGTCATATTACTCACCACTCAACTCTTTAGTACAGTGTACACCTCACAATTTTTTTATCAAAAACATAGCATACAGGGAACAGAAATGAACATATTCCCAATTATGACAATTCTTGTCTTATTTCATAGTACTTTAATAAACATTGAACATTATCCTTTTCATCAAACACAACACACAAGTTAAGTTACCGTGTCATTGATACTTTTATTTTTTTAATCTCTTGTGCTTACTGCAGTTTGTTACATTTCCAACGAAAATTGGATAAAATTGATGTTAGACAATTCATTCATGTAGGCTCAATTCATATTTAATTGAGTAATTTACAATGTTTAATTGTTAGGTTAGAAGTATAGAATGTTCAAGGGTTGTGCACGACATGCAGTTAATTTCTCAGGCCTACCTGTAAATAAATAGTGATCTTCGGTTAGTAAAGGGTTCAGAATATCCAGTTTGATACAACTAATTATGCATTTTTGTGGTGATAGCAACACGTTAACACTGCAAACTATACAACCCCATCCATGAAAATAGTTTCAAAATTAGAAGTCAGGCAGTGTCATCGTCCATAATCAACTGTATAAACAAAGCAATGGGTTTCAAACAACATCACCTGGCATGACCAACTTCGTTCCTTTACCAAATTGTCCCCTGGGTCATTTCGTTCCTTCTCCATTTCATACTGAGTAGATTCACACTGAGCCATTTTGCACCCATACAAACAGACTGGAGTAAGAGAGTGATGTATTGACAAAGTGGATTCATGTGCTGGTCTCTCATGCCAGAGGTCACAGGTTTTATCCTTGGTCGGGAGAGATTCTGAGATGACCCAACATTCTCTAGCAAAATCAATTGTGACTTTGATGCTACTACAGCATACAGCCCTATCATATGATAAATACAAATATGGATGGAGTTTTGGATGTAATGAAGAACAGAAGCAGCAGTGCACAATTTAATATACATCCCAAATGTACCCTCCCTCTCCCAGCCTGCCTCCCACACTATCTCATCTCATGATATATTGTTTTTTCATGAGCCGAATTGTACATTTTACGTAACCTGTACCATAATGTTCAACCCTCTTATGTCTGCTTAGATTGGGCAGACTCTTGTACTCAATTTATCAGATGTTACAGATGTGCATTTCGTCTTTAAGAATATGTCCGAATAAATTCTTCCATTTTATATTGTGATGTTTTGGCTTATACCTTATGGCATTGAGCCATGTATAAGTCGGATGCCATTGTGGGGCTTGGCTCAGATTGAGAATCTGGGCAGTAAATAAGAAGACACCGACTGAAATTACACTGATATTTTTATACTGTACCAATGACCCAGACTTAGCTGGTGCTAACTCTAAAATATTTAGGGCCAAACGCAAATTTTACCCCCCAATCCCCCAAATTTGCATCTAAAACCAAAAAATACATGTCCTATATGGTCCTCCATACTTTTACTCCACTGCGCATGCGCAGTGTCAAGGAGGTATCGAAACTGCCGCCAAAAGTCATTTTTTGTTTGGCCCTCAATACAGTTACACTTCACTGTTATTTGTGCTTGTAAATCTCAGTTTTAAAGATTCCAGACGCATATTTATGAGAGAAATGATGGATATATGGTGGAAATAGAAGGTGGAGAGGAGAAAACAGTGGAAACAAATGTTCAGGGCTGTAACTTATAATTATTTTACGAAATTGTTACATGTTACCTATTTTCCTGGCATGACCTTATTGTGGTCATTCTTGCTATGAATGTTCCATTGTTTAATCAGTGTTTCCTCTCTCCTTTCCTTTATTCCCCCTAGCTATTCTCCCATGCTTTTGGCTTAAATTTTGTAATGTTTATTACTAAAATTTCTTGGGAGTTTTGGCTTGGAAACAGAATTATTTTCTGTTTGTTTCCCATGTTTACGTCCTCACCCTAGGGGTGTTTAGGCATTTTGATCTGCATCTACCATCTGATGTTCTACAGTTTCTTCTCTGGAAGCCTCTGTTTTGCATCAGATAGTGTTTAAATTGGTAACTGATTTCGGGCCATGTTTGTTTCAGTGCCTGGAGTCATGTTTCCAGTTTGTTGACACTTTTGCTTATGTTGACAACTGTTACTTCTGACAATGATTACTTGTCTTCTGCTTAATTTAGTTCATAGCAAGATACTTTAATATTGTCCGTAAGTGTTACATTAATTTTTCAAAATGATTAAAAAATTTTGTCCACACTTAGGCTTTTTTGGGATCCTTTGGGCTCAGGGTTCCCATTGGGAACTTGGGCTCGTCTGAAAATTTTTTCAAACAATTTTTTTTTTTGAAAATTATTTTCTTTTGAATGTTATAATGAATTATAATATATTATGTATATTTATTTCAAGAGTTAGTGCGAGTAATATGATGGTGTATATTTTTTCTGGTTAAAAAAATATTCGTCAATCGTAATGCGAGGATATCTTTCTCTAATTCACAAGTTCATTGTGTTTCTTATAGTCAATGTTATTGTAGTCGCATTAATTCTTGCTCTGTGTGTGTTGATTGATATGACAACGTTGGAGACATGTGTCACGGTATTTTGTTGCGGTGAGAGTTCCATTACGGTCCTTACTCCGTAGGGTCACTATATATTATCAGTTTCTTTTTCAAAACTCAGAGTGATGTTTCTGTGATGTCTTCAACAAGTGTGTCTCTGTCGTTGCAATATTAGGGCTAGCGGGAAGTGCTCAAGGTATTATGACAATTGCTGGGAGTTAGCTAGTTCTATCAAAGGCATTGTCACTCACTAGTCTGCCCGGTGTCGCGACCATTCACAAGAAAAGAATGGCTCAGCACCTGGGTTAGTCCGTTGCGGTCCAGAAAGCAGATTGGGTGATGCAAGCACTATAAAACTTAAGATGTGCACACCCAGCAGCGACGGATCCGAGGATAGTATGGAGGAAGCCTGTCAGTCCGATAGCTAGCTCGTCCAGGACCCCGGACCACGAGCGAGAGAGGCCCCCTCTCTCTTGCATCAACATCTGCGCCGAAATGTTGTATGTTGTTCGCTTAGTCGGAGCTTACATCCACTCCTCCTGCTCGGGACGCCCCATCGCATGACAGTCCTATGCGGCTGTTATATTGGCTTCCTCATCCTCGTCAACACACACGACCACACCTTGGCTATGTGACCTCAGATTTCCAGGGGACGTTTGCATATTATATAAATGCAGGATTGAACGTCCCTGGTGCTCCTGCTTCGCCGCCCAAGGAATACACGTCGACCAGGTCACTCCATCTGCTAGCCAAGGATACGAGACCTTTCCAGTTGGGATGTTCGCATATTATATAAATGCAGGAATGAACGTCTCGGGAGCTTCCAGCAGATATTCACGTAGGATCGCGGCTCCACAGGTCTCATAGGGTAACATGAACTCGGTATTGTTAGCGTGATGTCTTAGTAAGTGCCCATGTAAATACGTCAATTGCCTGGAGTTCCGTAGTAGGACCGATGGCATTGGCGTCTGCTAACTCTCCCAGTGTTGCGACCATTCACCGAATGGCTCAGCACCCGGGTTTGTTCGTTGCGGTCCAGGAAGGAGATTTGGGTGATGCGAGCACTATAAAATACAATGTGCACACCCACTGACGACGGATACGAGGATGGTATGGAGGAAGCCTATTAGTCCGGTTCCTGGCTCGTCCAGGTCCATCCGGGCTGTGAGCGAGAGAGGTCCCTCTCTCGTATTACAACATCTGAGCCCAGATGTTGTGGTACTAAACGTTCCTCAGTCGGAGTATACGTCAACCGCTCGGGACGCTCTGTTATATAGACAGTCCGGAGAGACTGCTGTTTCGGCTTCCTCATCCTCACGGCAGCACACGCGACCGCACCTTGGCTACGTGACATGTGATATTCAATCATTATCGCCGACCAGGGATTCTACGGCATCCAGGTCATGCCATCCAGTAGCCAAGGATATGAGGCCTTCATTCTCCGGGCATCCGCATATTAGAGGTATGCAGGAGTGAACGTCCAAGGAGCTTCCAGCGGCTAAATCCTATAAGACTGCAGCTCCACAGGCCTCTGTTACGGACATGCTATCGCAGATAGCACAAATTATCGCAGCATCCCAGCAACCGACAGTAACTCTGTTGGATCAGGAATTATCCGAGGAAGCTGGGTTGGTATGTTCCGCTGCAGGTTCAGGCACGGACGACGAAGAATTTCAAGTCGTCCGACAGGATGGTGAAAGGGATACGGATGAGTTGTATTTTCCCTTTTTGGAACAACATAATTGCCGTAGAGGGCATCCGGCATTATCATCGGACGTTGTTCCTCCGGACCAAAATGCTGCGTTGCCGGATAAGAGACTGGACACAGAATTCTTAATCGGTTTAGGGACATCATCCCTCAGTTTCCAACATAGTCCAGATATGTTTCACAGACATTTGATCTGTTGAATGACGCTATATTTATATAACTTGCTACCTAAATGGGCAGGTCAGGTTTCTTATCGGCAATATGCTCTACATCTGCCTTTCATCAATTCATCGAATATTTTGAAACGGCAGGACAGAGCATTCTGAGAGTTCTCTGCGTCTAGACAGCCAGGTCAGAAACTAGTATTGTTTATCTGTCGTCTATGTCAATTCCAACCATGATGTTGGAAATAACAATATTGTCTAGCAGGGACAGCTTAGATGCATTATCGTACGCAGATCACCTTACCAGAACGTTATCATTACATCTCAAAGCAAAAAGAATTCTAGGATGTACAACCTCCTTAAGAGTTCTTTCAAGGGTCTCACATAAACTCCGTCCTTTAGTGGCATTATGGAGTTGTTTGGACGTGACGCAGCCCTGGCTACATCCATGCGTGTAGATGGTAAGCTGAAAAACTCTCTCAGAGTCGCTCTGGTCTCCGGAGAGTTTTCTTCGATGACAAGCTTTCCGCAGTTTATGATCAATTAACTAAGAAAGCTTTAGACTCTCTGCTATTTAAATTCACTTCCATATAGTCGGATTCAGCAGAGAAGAGTAGGACAGGCACTTCTGGGGCGAATACGTCCAAGGGAAGTTCCTATAGAGGTTCCCATGCATCCTGTAGGTCTTATTCTAGAGACTGTCAGGGTAGCGACTCAGGTAGGGGCTGTAATTCCTGTCAGTCGCCCCTAGGAATATGAGGCGAGGTGCGGGCTGTAGAGGACATGGCTTCTCCTTCCGCAAGCCTCGCAAGACCAGGAGGTAATGGTTTTATCCTCTATCGTGTATTAGTGAGCGGAAGTCTATCGAGTTTCTCAATTATTTGAGATTAGATTACGGATGTACCTTGGATTCAAGGGGTGTTTTCAGAAGGACTATATTGTTCCTCAAACGAAATCCTCTGTTAACTCGGAGTCCAAGATGGACTCAGCTTCCGTCAGTCAGTAGAATAGAGGCTCGCTTCCATCAGAAGTCCAGTCTCTTCTGGAATGATCGCGATAGAGATCGTAGAAATCCAGGATTTTAAAGGTTTCTACAACCATCCTTTTCTGGTTCCAAAACCAGACGGCTCGTTCCGTCAACTCATAATCTGAGCTGGATAACAAGCTGATAGTGGCTCTAAGTTTCTATATGGAGTCCATCCGATCGGTCAGAGTGAGTATTCGGGTGTACGACTATGCTACATGCATAGATATGCATAGATTTCTAGTTACATACTTTCACGTCATGGTACATCAGGGGTTCAGAAAGTATCTTTGCTTCTTTATCATAGGAATTATGTTTCAGCACCGACCAATGTGTTCCGGTCTGAATCTAGTTCCTGGGCTTTCACTCGAATAACGAACTCGGTAATGACTCATTTCCGAGCTCATTCGTCTGTGGTATCGTCGGCCTTCCTGGACGACATTCTTCAGATGTACGGCAACGAGTTAACGCTTCAGAACAATGTGCAGATTCTGCTTCTTTTGATCCGACGTCTCGGTTTCATAAGTAAACGAGGAGAAGTTGGATCTGGTTTCGTCCAAGTCATTTACCCACCGGGGGATGAGCTTTGAGATGCATAACATTCTCGTTCGTCTGCCGTTAATCAGAGCGAAATTAATCAGTCGTTATGCTCACTATTGTCTTCGCTCAGACAAGGTTCAGGGAGAGATCTCATGTGACTGATACGTTGTACTGATCTGCCATGATTTTATTCCAATGGGGCGGTTACGCATTTGTCCTCTCCAAATTTCTTTTAATTCAGAATTGGAGGGTGAAGTTTCTTTCGCTCGATACGGACATCTTCTTGTCAAATCAAGTGAATAAGAGATTCAGACTTAGGCAAGTTTTCTGGGCTTAACTCAAGTAGTTCCACTGCAATTGCCGGATCCGAGTTTTCAGTTTCGATGGATGCCAGTCAAACAGATTGGGTAGTTTTATTGAACCCAAAGGATTAAAGTGCCAGGGTCTTTTGTTTCCGTAGTTCCTTATCAAGCACACAAACATCAAGATTGATGTCATTTTGTCTTGCGCTATGTTATTGGAGGAACGTTATTCAGAATGTTCATATGCTAATTCTGTCCGACAACTCGATGGTATTAGCATATTTTCGGAATTATGGAGGCACTCATTCCATCCTGTTATTTATGTTAACGGATTGAATCTTTCGGTTGGTACTAGAACATCAAGTTCTCTTTTTGTTCTGTAATATTCTGGGTCGTCTGAACGTATTAGCGGACTCCCTTCACAGAATGGACTTCCAACAAACGAGTATTCAGTCAGATTGCTACCAAGGAGAGCGGCCAATGATCGACTTATTTGCGACGCATCTCAACAATCAGTTGCAGACGTATGTGTCATAGTGTTTCAATCTTCGAACGTTTGCAGTAAACGCTCTATCGTTCTTGTGAGATGGAATAATAAGATATACGTATCTTCCAGTGCCATTGATTCAACAGATATTGCTCAGATGTAATTTTTTCAATGCAAATTCTGTTGGTAGCTTCTCTAGCTCCACAAAGACTGTGGATTAATTTACTCAGGCGTCTGTTGTGGGACATGCAGTGGAAGCTTCCTCCACATTTTGGTCCATTCTGTGGTCAGATGGATTCAATCTACTATCAGTTCTGCTTATGATTATATCTTCATTCAGCAGTCTGTGCTTTAGTTTTAAGCTCATGAAGTAAGAGTTCTTCTACATCATGGGCTTAGACTAATAATGTTGCTATTACAGATCTATTGAGGGCTGCATATTGGTCTTAGTCCTCCATTTTCACGATTTTGTATCTGAGAATATTGAGTCCTTTCTGCAGATCTACATTGTTTAGGTCCATTATTTTTTACTCAGAATGTCGTCTACTAAACAGTGGCAACTATATGTGTATAGGCCTTCGGTTCCGGCAGTGACTCTGTCCTGCTGCCCTCTTTGCTTTGGAGTATTTGATCAAGGGCAAGGGGGGGGGGGGGGTGTGGGGGGGTGGTGTTCCCTTAGGTCACCTGCTTTATAGTGTAAAGCAAGGAAATACCTCCCTTAGAGTCACTAATTCCCAGTCGGTTCTGAGATGATTTTAAGGGTAAAGCCTATGTTTACTCATCTGTGTAATATATTTTAAAGTGTTGATTGGTGTGAAGTATCTGTATATATCATGTGATTAATTGGGTGTTAATATACAATCCTCGAACACTTTTAAATGAGTATATTGAGTCTCATTTCTCTAGACTCCCGTTTTTATTGGCTTTCCTTTTAAAAAATATTAGTATAAAGAGTTATACTAGATGTTTATAGAGATCATTGATATTATTGTGCTCAATTACAGAATGGTGTTGTGTCTTGCTTTTTTGATACAATAAGAAAGATATATGTAGCCTATCTCTCCTTTTCTCATTGAGGGGATAGGTCTGTTTTAGGTAATTGAATCTATTGGATATTTTTATACTGTACCAATGACCCAGACATAGCTGGTGCTAACTCTTAAAATATAGGGCCAAACACAAATTTTGCCCCCCAATCCCCAAAATTTGCATCTAAAACTAAAGAAAACATGTCCTGAAAGGCCCTCCACACCTCGCCCCCACTGCGCATGCGCAGTGTCAAGGACGTTCCGAAATTGGCGCCATTTATCATTCTAAGTTTGGCCCTTCATCAGTTAACATCTGACTGATCTTTGTGCTTTTAAATCTCAGTTTAAATGATGCCAGACACATAAATATTAGTGAAATGGTGATTCTAAGGAGGATAGAAAAGGAGGAGAGGAAAAGAATGTGTGACAGAATATTATCAGGGCTGTAACTTAAAATTTTTTAATGAAATTATGTTAAGTTACCTATTTTCAAGGCAGCAGCCATTTTGTTGTCATTCTGATTATTTAGTTACACTGTTTTTTCAAGTGTTTTTCCTCTCTCCCTGTCCTTTAAGTTCCCCCTTGCTATTCTCCCATGCTTTTGGCCTAGTTTCTGTAATTATTATTACTAAAATTTCTTGGGAGTTTTAGCTGAATAACAGAATGAAATCTGTTCTTTCCCCATGTTTACGTCTTCACCTACGGGTGGTTAGGCGTTGTGTTCTGCATCTACCATCTGATGTTCTGCAGTTTCTTCCCTGGAAGTCTCCGTTTTGCATCAGATGGTGTATTTTTGGTAACTGATTTCGGGCCTGGGTGCCTGGAGTCTTATTTTAGTGTTTTTACACTCATTGTTTACATTTACAACAGCCCTCTGTGTGAGGGGGGGATTTCTAAATAATAATATCTTTATGTTATTTTAATCATAACTAGATACATTATTATTGTTCGTAAGTGTTGAATAAATTGTTTAAAATATTTTTAAAATTTTTGTCCACACTTAGGCTTGGGATCCATTGGGGCTCAACGTTACTTTTCAGAAACTTGGGCTGTTCTGAAAAAATATTTTTTCAAAATATTTTGATTTCAATTATTTTTTCTATATTAATGGATCATATTATTATTATGTATTTTGATTGCCAGGGGTTAGTGCGAGTACCAGGACTTGTTTTCTTTTCACATTGAAAGGATATTGATCAATTGTTTTAAGAGGAAGTCTTCCTCTGACCTTATTATCATTCTATATGTGGTCAGTGTACTCGCATTAACTCCTGTTCTGTATCGTATGATTTCGATGACAATATGGGAAGCGTATGTCACGGTATGTTGTTGGGGATTTGGACACTCCGGTCCTTTCCCCGCAGGGTCACTCTACTTTATCAATTTCTATTTCAGACGATCAAGATTAGGGTGATGTATCTGTGATGTCTTCCAACAGTGTGCCTCCGTCGTCACAATTAATGAAGGGCTAGCGGAAAAGTGCTCATGTAATACGCCAATTGCCTAAGAGGACCCTAGTAGGTTCGACGGCCTTTGACGTCCGCTAGCTCGCCCGGTGTAGCGTCCATTCACCGAATGGTTCGGCAGCCGGGTTCGTCCGTTGCGGTCTAGAAGGAATTTTGGGGTGATGCGAGCACTATAAAATTAACTTAATGCACACCCAGTGACGGCGGATTGGAGGGAGAACGGAGGAAGCCTTTTAGTCCGGTTCATAGCTCGTTCCGGTCCATCCGGACGGCAAGCGAGAGAGGCCCCTCTCTCGTTCAACAACATCTGGCCCCAGATGTTGTGGTACAAATGTGTCGTTAGCGGAGCATACGTCCGTCGCTCGGGACGCTCCGTTGTATAGGCAGTCCGCTGAGACTGCTAAGGCTTCCTCTTCTCGTCAGCGCACACGACCGCACCTTGGCTGCGTGACCGCCGATATATTACCAGCTTCGCCGATCAAGGATTCTTCGGCGACCAGGTCACACCATCCGGCAGCCAGGGATTCGAGACCGATGGACTCCGGACGTTCGCATAGGAAGTATGCGGGAGCCATCTGATGCGGAGCTGCCCTCGGCGAAGCAGTGATAGACTGCGCCTCCGCAGGTCTCGACGCCGGACATTCTTGTGCACATAGCACAGCTTATCGCAGCATCCCAGCAGCCGACAGAAACGGTGTCGGATCGAGAATTATCCGACAGCGCTGGGTCGGTAGCCGGGGACTCGAGGCCTGCAGACTCCGGACGTTCGCATAGGAAGTGTGCGGGAGTCAACGTACACGGAGCTTCCAGCGGCAATGCATCGTAAGTCCGCTACTGCACAGGCCTCGGGATCGGACGTGCTTTCCTTAATAGCACAGTTTATCGCAGCATCCCAGCATCAACTGAATCTGTCGCATATATTTTATCCGACGATGCTGGGTCGGGACGCTCCGCGGAAGCGGGTACGGACGTCCGAAAGTTTCATCCGGTCCGACGGGATACCGAAAGGGATTCGGTGGATTTCAAGCTTTCCCTTTCGGAACAACATATGCTGCGATGCCGGATAAGAAACTGATAGCGTCGGTGGACTTAGAAATTTTTGGTTCGGTTCAGGGACATCGTCCCTCAGTTCCGACATAGTCCAATAATGTCACACAAACTTTCGAATTATTGAACGACGCTATATATATTATTATTTTATGCTTGCTATCCAAGCATTTCTGGTTTCTTGTTCGAAGAGTTATGGAGATGTCTTTCAAAAGTGTGCCTCTGTCGTCATAGTTAATGAAGAGTTAGCGGCAATAAGTGCTCATGGAATATGTCTATCGCTTACGGAGTGACATTCGCTAGCTCACCCGGTGTAGCGTACATTCATCGAATGGTTCGGCTGCCGGGTTCGTCCGTTGCGGTCTAGGAAGGAGATTTGGGTGATGCGAGCACTTTAATTACTTTAGTACTCACCCAGTGACGGCAGATTGAGGACAGATCGGAGGAACCCAACAACATAGGGGACCGCATGTTGTGGTTCGGATATTTTACATTCGGAGCATATGTCCGTTGCTCGGGACGCTCCGTTATATTGACAGTCCGAGAGACTGTCTTTAATGCTTCCTCATCCTCACAGCAGGGCACACGACCGCACATTGGCTACGTGACCTCGAGTATCCGATCAGTTTTGGCATTCAGTGATTCCACAGCGAATAGGTCGCGCCATCCGGTAGCCAAGGGACACGAGGCCTATACACTCCGTTCGCTCGCATATTGGAAGTATGCACGGGGTAACGATCTCGGAGCTTCCTGCGGCAATGCATCGTAAGATCGCTGCCCCTCAGGCCTCAGTGACGGATGTGCTATCCGAGTTCGCACAGTTGTTTCGCAGCATCCCAGCAATTGACGGCTTCTCGGTCGAATCAGGAATTATCCGACGGCGCTGGGTCGGTGCGGTCCGCGGTTGCATCAAGCTACAGACGACCGAACGCTTTATAGGGTCCGACAGGATGGCGAAAGGGATTCGAAAGATTTCGAGTTTTCCCTTTAGTAGTATCGGAAGATGCCTTTCATATCTTCTGGCATTTCTTCCAGTGATTATTTTTCGGACTTCATTGCTGCGATCTTGGATAAGAGACTTATAGCGTCATTGGACTCGGATTTTTCGATCGGTACAGGGACTTTGTCCCTGACTTACCGACGCAGTCCAATATTGTCATTACAACATGTGTTTTATTTTTCGACGCTATATATTTATATATATATACAAGCCTGCTACTAAGCATGATAGTTTAGTTTCTTGTCCGCGTGGCTCATTTCTGCCATTTTATCTTTTTTACATATAGTTTATTTTGGCAGAGCAGGGCATACCGAGAGTTCATATGCGTCTAGACGGTGTGATTAAAGACTGCATATATTCTTTTTCGCCGTTTATGTCTTTTCCAATTTCAATGTTGGGAACGACATTATGTATAGTAGACTTAACTTAGACGCTTTATTATACGTAATCCGCCTTACTGAGGCGTTATCATTACGTCTTCAAGAAAAGATTTACGGGATATTATTCTCAATGTAATTTCTTTTGAGGGCAGTAGTTTGTTCACGTATAACTCCGCCCTTCAGTGGCTGATTGGAGTTGGTTAGACGTGATGCAGCCCTAGCTACATCCACGCGTGGATAGTAGGTTAAGAACTCTCTCAGAGTCGCTTCGTTCTCGGAGGAGCTTCTCTTCGACGGCAACTTTCCGGCAATCCATGAATTGCTTGATTTATACATTCTCTTGTCTATCTAGTGTTACAAGAGATTCAGACTGGGGCAAACATTCGGTGGTTGACTCAGAGAGTGCCGCCGCAGTTGCCGGACCCTAGTGTGGCTGTTATGACGGTTGCCAGTCAAACAGATTGGGATATATACTGATCCCTACGGATTCGAAGTGCCAGGGTCTTTGGGTTCCGCAGTCTTTTAGCTATCAGTTTAACTTCCGCGGAATAATGTTTTTTAGGCTTGCTTTATGTCATTGCATGAACATTATTCAGAAACGCATGCCCAAATTCCTGTCCTTTAATTCGACAGTAGTGGCGTATCTCCGGAACCAGGGAGGCACTCTTTCGTTTCCGTTATTCAATTTAATGGAAAGAATCCGTCTGTTGGTTATAGTACACCAAGTTCAGTTTTGGTCCGTCATATTCTGGGTCGTCTGATTGTTTTATCGCACTCCCGTTCTCTTACGGGTCGCTTGTTGCTGTCAGAATGGACTCTCAACAAACAAGTATTTAATCAGATTTGCTATCTATGGGAGCGCCCAATGATGTTTTATTTATGACACAGCTTGCTAATCAATTGCAGACGTATGTGTTGGCTTGTCCAGATCTCTGAGCTAATACTCTTAACGCTCTATTGATCTATAGGACGGAATGATAGGATACGCGTATCCTCCGGCGCTGTTGTTTTAGCAGGTATTGCTAAGATAAACAACCACAATACATTTCTGTTGATAGCATCTCTATCTTCACAGAGATCATGAGTAATTTACTCTCTTGTGTACTGTGAATCTTAACGTGAAATCTTCCTCTATGTGAGGATCTTTTTTCACTGGGTAAATCGTGTCATCTTTATCACAACCAGCAAGGTCGCAACCTTCATGTATTCCGTTGTGTGGTCCGTATTGCATTGTAAGCACTGTACTGGACGAGCTTTGGACGCGATTTCTTACTATAGGAGATCCTCTTCTTCGCTATTCTATGCGACTAAAGTGGAGGCTCTTCCGTCGTGGTGTAGGGATCATTATGTTCATATGGTTGATCCCTCCATACTACTCATTGCTAGTTTTTAGTATACTTGTTTCACAAGATCTACTGCAGCCTGTTGTTATTTAGGTTATAGGTTTATGTTACCTCATACCTATGCACTCTACGATAGTTTACAATTGAGTCTTTTGTCTCTTTATCTAAGTCAGTTAGTAACTTTTTGATAAATAGACTTAGAATATTTAGATTAAATTCCTATACGGATTTTAACTTCGGTTCTTATTTAGCTAAGTAATCATTTGAGCCTCTGGAAACAGTAGTTTTCAAATTCTGACCTTTTAGACAGTAATTCTGTTGGTTTCTCTTTTACTGTAGAGTCAGTGAGTTTCATGCACTATCGATGGATGATTTTCACTTTCATAGTTTCGGAATCAATACTTCCGTTACTATTTAGGTTGGATTGTTGCATAAGAGTTAGGCTCCTATTATCCGGAACCTATTATTTTAAGGTCCTTCCGTCTTCGTATGGGCATAGGCCTTTACTTTTTCCGGGTACAGTTTATGTATTTATAAACAGATATCTGTTTATTACAAGGGCGTAAGCTTCTTCTGTCTTTGATGTCTAGTAGAAGGACGTTACGCTCCATTTTATTGTTAATGGATTCTTTTAACTAGCGTACTGCTTATGGTATATCATTGGCTTAGCAGTTGTGCTTAAGATTTCGGCTCATGAAGTAAGAGTTCTTCTACTTCTTGGGCTTACATTAATAGTGTTGCTATTATAGATTTTTGAAGGCTGCTCATTGCGCTCAGCCATCCATTCATGAATTTTATCTCAGAAATATCGAGTCCATTTCTGGAGGCCTCTATTGTTAGGTCTATTATCTACTGCTCAGAATGTCATTCACTTAACAGTTGCTACTATAGCTAGGTAGGCTGTCTGTTTCGGCAGTGTCTCCGTTCGGCTGCCCTCTTCGCTCTGGGCTATTTGACCCAGGGCAAGAAAAAGGGGGGGGGGGAGGGTGTTCCCTTGGGTCACCTGTTTTTACTATGAAAACAAGGGGATACCTCCTCCGGAGTTAGTAATTCTGAGCTGTTATTGGGATGGTTGTTTAGTGAGAAGTTTAAGTTTATAAAATTCATTCAAGTCTTAGTTTTTAAAGTATAGCTTTTGAATATTGCATATGTCAACGGACATGATTATGCAATTCTCACACACTTTTAGGAGTATAAGAGTCTCTATTCTCTAGACTTACTTTATTATTGGCTTACTTTAAAAATTATTAGTATAAGGATTATTGGATATTAATAGAGTACATGGATGTATGAAGCTCAATTTTTGGAAGGTGTTGTATCTTTCTAATTTATCATAAATAAGAAAGATACATGTAAGGCCTATTACTTCTTTTCCCTACAGGGGATGACTCTATTTTATTTTATTGAGCGTATTCCATTTTGCTCTATGTCCTTGGCCCTCCAGCCTTTTTACTATTCAGCTATGTCTGGGTCATTGGTACAGTATAAAAATGTTAAAAAATTTATAGTAATTTATATATTTTTTATACTTACCAATGACCCAGACGGGGATGGCCCTCCCAGGAGTTGGGAACTCTTGCCTCCCCGCTGAGTACATAGCGCTTACCAGGCACTGGTTATTAGAATGATAAATGGCGCCAATTTCGGAACGTCCTTGACACTGCGCATGCGCAGTGGGGGCGAGGTGTGGAGGGCCTTTCAGGACATGTTTTCTTTAGTTTTAGATGCAAATTTTGGGGATTGGGGGGCAAAATTTGTGTTTGGCCCTATATTTTAAGAGTTAGCACCAGCTATGTCTGGGTCATTGGTAAGTATAAAAAATATATAAATTACTATAAATTTTTTAACTTTCGTTATGTCCTAGGCCCTCCAACCTTTTTACTATTCAGCTAAGTCTGGGTCATTGGTACAGTATAAAAATGGTAAAAAATTTATAGTAATTTATATATTTTTTATACTTACCAATGACCCAGGCGGGGATGGCCCTTC
The DNA here is from genome assembly GCA_031216915.1 of Pictodentalium vernedei. NCBI lineage: Eukaryota > Metazoa > Mollusca > Scaphopoda > Dentaliida > Dentaliidae > Pictodentalium > Pictodentalium vernedei. Next base: position 299,688,062 of record CM062293.1, on the reverse strand, counting down.
CAGGAATTGGGAACTCTTGCCTCCCCGCTGCGTACATAACGCTTACCAGGCACTGGTTGTAAGAATGACTTTTGGCGGCAGTTTCGAGACCTCCTTGACACTGCACATGCGCAGTGGAGTAAAAGTATGGAGGACCATATAGAACATGTATTTTTTGGTTTTAGATGCAAATTTGGGGGATTGCGGGGGTAAAATTTGCGTTTGGCCCTAAATATTTTAGAGTTAGCACCAGCTAAGTCTGGGTCATTGGTAAGTATAAAAAATATATAAATTACTATAAATTTTTTTAACTTTCTGCAATTGCGCACTCTGAAAAACAAGAATATATTGGCGCATTAGTTGTCCGCCAACAAATCTGGTAAACAAATTATCTGCCAACAGTGAATAAACAATGGCAAAAACGGGAACAATTATCCGCCTGCATTAAAGCATCAGCAGATAACTTATACAACAACAAACAAATCATACGCTACACTTATCCGCCACAAAAGCATATAAATAGCTCTGATAAACCAGGCAGCAACATCAAACTCTTTTAACCACTGAGGAGACTAAAACAGTCGAAACCGGTTTGGTAAAAGATAAACGGGAGAGAATCTATTCTCATGAGGTAACTGTTCTAACCTTTAGCCTTATGTATACATTACTGAAGGAGGAATGGCGACTGAAAAAGAACCAACATTCCCCGTTAGTGGGAGCACAGGGTCAATGAGCACTGGCTCATTGCTAGAATCCTCAGAATATGAGGTCACAATTATTAATAACTTGGACCTTTGATGCCCAAAAAGGGCTCGACTCGAAAGTGAAGAAGGGAACAATACCAGAACAAAGTTTATGTGCAAGCACAAATTTCAGACATTCACAGAGAAGTTTACCAAGAGCTTCGAAATGCCATAGTTAGACAAGTGAAAATTGAACAACACCTGGCGTTTCTCAGAAAATGTATAGAGCGACACACCCCACAAAGGGCTTAGACTCCACTAAGGGTTAGAAAATCTCTACTCGGATAAGAGCCCAAGGAACACGAGACAGAGTTTCTATTGAACAGCTCCATTGAATTGTGGAGACTACATACAAGTCATACACACACAAGGATAGAGAAGGAATTTGAAAACACAAATTCCACACAAAAAGCATGGGACAGAACTGCCACGAACGAAGAAAGAGAAGAAGCCAAGAAGGTTTTAGAACCAGTAGCCAATCACTATTAACTCTAAAATTCATACTACTAATGAGCTCTCGATTTGTCTCATTGAAGTTATAAAAGGCAACCTGGAAACTGAAACCAGCACACACATTAGGAAACAGCGAGAAAAACACTGGATGAGCACCCTACAAACTCTTAACACTGTTGGGCCTCAACAGTCTAACTGGGGCAATCTAATTTATTAGAAGGCAAGTAGTTAAAAGAAAGTAAATTTATTACATGCCTGTTCATTGAAATCCCCATCTACAGCAACATTAAACCATGTGGAAAATGAAAGTCTGTTCTGCACATATGTGCGGAACAGAAATCATTGACAGACTATATTTTTATACTGTATACCAATGGCCCAGACTAGCTGGTGCTAACTCAAAAATATCTAGTGCCAAACACAAATTTTGCCCCCCAATCCCCAAAATTTGCATGCAAAACCGAAAATTAGAAGTCCTATCTGGCCCTCCATACATTTACCCTCCACGCATGCACAGATGACAGGAAGTCACCGAAACTAGCGCCAACATCTTTCTTTGTTTGGCTCTTCAGTCAGATAACAACAAACTGATTTCTGTGCTTTTAAATCTCAGTTTTAATGATGCCAGACACAATTCAGTGGTTGTTTTGGTGGATCCAAGGACACAACTGGATGAAGGAAGGAAGAAATGGTGGTTTGAAACATTCAGGGCTGTAATTTTATAATATTTATAAAAATTAGTTCATGTTCCCCAATTTCGGGTCATGGGCTTGACGTCATCATTGATTGATAATGATCAGTCCACTGTTTTAGTATTCCTTCCCTACCTTCCCTTGATCCCCCCAGTTAAGCTCCCAAGCTTTTTGGCTTGTTTTATTGAAATTTTTTTATAAAATTTCTTGGGAGTTTAATGTATTATACAGAAGATTATTCTGTACATCCCCAGGGTTACGTCTTCAACCTTGGGGTGTTTGGGCATTTTGGTCAAGCATCATACATCCGATGTATCATTTTTTCTTCTGATGATTTCTGTTACTGACTTTGGGCCGTGTTGCCTGGGGTCTTGTTTTCGTTTTTTTCTTTTCATTGACAATGCTCTAGGTAGTTTCCTATTATTTTTAGGAACGACGGTTGTAAGTAACATGAAATACTTTGATAGTGTGGTACTTTATTTTATAGCATATTTTTATAATTTTGTCCACACTTAGGCTTTTTGGGGCTCATCGTTCCCTTTGGGAACTTGGGTTTTTATATAAGAAAAAAAATTTCAAAAATTTTTTTTTATTTTTTGAAGGAATTTTTCTTTTGGATGTATTTATTTCATCAATTTTAATGTTAGCTTATATTTATGAAGATTTGGTGGTAGTACAATTGACATATATTAGATTTTAGGTAATAATATTTATCTAATAGTAGGGCAAATAAGTGGAAGCCTTTCCTCTATTTACATGGTTGTTGTCTTGCTTTTAGTCGATGTACTTCCACTAATTCTTGTTCCATGTGTCAGATTTTGACTATGTGTATGACTGGTGTCAGGTTTTGTGTTAGGTGAGTGGACACTATCGGTCCTCTTGCAGCGAGGGGACACTGCTGGTCCTCTCTCCAAAATGTCACTATAATCTTTTAGTTTCTATTTACAGAGGAACAAGAACATGGTGAGGTTCATGATGCAGTCAGAGAGTGTGCTTCCATCATCGCATTATACTATTAGAGCAAGCTGAAAAGTGCTCAATGATATAAGACAAGGGCTAGGCCTTAGAATATAGGGTTTACGTTCCTTGTCTCCAGCTAGCTCAACCGGCAGATCTATCACGGAGAATATGGGTGGTGTGACGCCGGGTATGTCCGTAGCGGTCGAGAAGAGGAACAAGGGTGTGACGAGCACTATAAAATCCGAACATACTCACCCTGCGATGACGGAAAGGAGGAAGCAGACAAGTTCTGAGGTATGCTCGCCCAGGTCTACCATGATCGCAAGCAAGAGAGAGTCCCCTCTCTCTTATAACAACATCTGGGGTCAGAGGTTGTTGGTAGGAACTTGTGTCAGTTGGAGCTTACGTCCATGCCTTCCTGTCCGGGATGCTCCTTCTAATAGGCTGCGGGGTCGGCTAGTCTTATAGCTTCCTTTACGTTCGAAAAGCACACACTACCACACAAAGTCCGTTGTCGCCAGCTGGCTCATCCGGTGAAGTGGTTACTCAGGCCTCTGAGAACTGACGCCGGGTGTGTCCACTCTGGGTTAGTAGATGATATAGGGTGGAGCGAGCACTACAATATACAACCATGCTCACCCAGTGACGATGGAAGGAGGAAGCCGGCAAGTTCTGAGGTACGCGCGTCCAGGTCAACCAGGACCGCAAGAGAGAGGCCTCTCTCTCTTAAGCATCATCTGGGGACAGATGCTGTTGGTAGGAACTTGCGTCAGTCGGAGTTTACATCCATGCCTCCTGTCCAGGACGTCCCGTCTAATAGGCAGCCGGGGTTAGCTAGCTCGACCGGCGGATTGTTACTCAGAATATGGGTAGTGTGACTCCGAGTATGTCCGTAGCGGTCGAGAGAGAATAAGAGTGTAGCAAGCACTATTAAATCCAATCATGCTCACCCTGCGTTGATGGAAGGAAGAAGCCAGCAAGTTCTGAGGTACGCTCGGTTAGGCCTCCCGTATCGCGAGCAAGAGGGAGACCCCCTCTCTCTCTTTTAACAACATCTGGGGCCGGGTGTTGTTGGTAGGAACTTGCGTCAGTCAGAGTTTACGTACATAGCTATTGTCCGGTACGCTTAGTTCAATTCTTAGCCTGGGACGGCTACAGTTTGGTTTCTTCAGCATCTACCAAGCACTCCCGACCGCACCTTGGCTAAGTGACTTAGGATATCTAGTTGCATGGTCAAAAGGTTCATCTTTTATAAAGAAAGTTGCACCATCTAGTAGCCAAGGAGATGAGGCTTCATTCATCGGGACGTCCACAGTAAGAGCCATCTCAGACTCACTGTTCACTGGCGGACAAGCAATTCATGACCGCTGCTCCTCAGGCCTCTGTAATGGACCTGCTGTCACAAATTGCGCAGCTCATCGCAGTATTCCTGCTAAGGCAGAAGCACTCAACGTCAGTCTCAAAACTTGAGCTTTTGAATGGTGCTTGATTGGTCCAGTCATCTGCCTGTTCAGTTGCCGGTGACTGGGATTCTAACTGATTTAGACAAATGATGAAAGGGATACGGAGGAGGATAACTTTCTCTTTCGGAACACCTCATAGATGATATGGATACTATACATTATCATTTCCTTGAACTTGTTCCAGTGAATCACAATGCTGCGAGTAATTGTGAGAAACCGCTAACGTTGTTAGACGCTGACTTCATCCGGACAAAGAGCAGGATAATAAGATCTCTTTCCAGTTAAGTCTACACGGGTGTCACATGTCTTAGATTGTGTAGACGACGCCATATTTAACTTCCTGCGGGAAGAAGTAATTCGGTTTCTTATAATCTTCTGTATTTTTAACCGTTTTTTTGTTCACATACATTTAAAAAATGACCGGGGAAGATGTGTTCAGAGTTTCTCTGCATTGAATGAGCAGGCTAAGATCTTAGTTGTAGCCTTACCTTCATCATTTAGCTGTTCGCTCAGACACAACTGAGAACATCCTAGGGGGGTTTGATCATCCCCTACTAGGCGGGTCCTCAGGTGGCGGATAGAGGACGGCCTGCTCAATTGGGCAGGTTTGCTAATTTCTAATTGGCAGGTTTGCTCAATTGAGTTGGTTTGCTGCAAAATACATAAATACGCAGCCCCGGACCAAAATGATCAATCCTGCTAATACCATCTGGCAGGCACCTTGTTCTCCCGTGAGGTGCGTTCCGAAGGCCCCGGAAGAAGGAATCCTGGCAGTTGAGGACTCGTAGCCCCGGTTAGGGCAGTCTCCGGGATGGAGCCCTGGTCTCCATTTCGGAGATAATCTTGTTCAACACACTGCTTTGGCCCCAATTTCGGGAGTAGAAGGATGGTCGGATGGTCCGTTCTGGCCAATCGGGAGCCCCCACCCCAAAAAGTACTGGGTGTCACGTCGGGGGGCATTTGGTGGCCATTCAATCAGTCATTTCTTTTAATCATTTATCATAATTGCCATTGTGTGATGTTTTTAAACTAATTTTTTAACCAAATACTTATTTCTGCTGCACTGTTTGTTTCAGTTTCACGTGGCAACCGTAATTACAGTGTTTTATAAAGTGATTGGTTGGATGGTCGCCATCTGAAGACCTGGCACTTCCACACACGGGCCAATCAGTCAGTGGCATGCCTCGGCATCAACACTGGCTGAGTATACTGCTCCATACCAGGTATGTGGGAATACCGGCAGCCCGGTGGGTTCACTGCATGGCAGTAACCCTACCCCCTTGTTGGACTCCATGGTGGGTGGGAGCCGGAGCAGTGAACGCATTACTACATTAACATGGATCACATACCCAATAAAAAAAAGAAACGAGGTCGAGAAATACAGCTCACTTCATCAGACTCTGATTCAGATAAGGATACCGACACTTATAACTTTTCAAAGAATTGGCCAAGGTTTATTATCATCTATGCGGAAGATGAAGGTAACATGGCATCATCAGTCAACCCATTTGTATTAGAAAAAACTATTAAAGGTATAGCAGGGACAGTGAAGGATGTAAAAAAATTAAGATCAGGGGGAATATTGGTCGAATGTAAGACGGAATTTCAGGCAGTGAATCTATTAAAAATTGAACACATTATGGATATGAAAGTTGTGGCCTTTCCGCACAAGACCCTAAATTCCAGCAAGGGTGTGCTTAGAACAAGAGAACTTGCAGGCATGGATGTAATGGATATACGGAAGGAACTAACATCACAAAATATCACAGAAGTCAAAAGAATTGAGATTAAAAAAGAGGGTAAACTCATACAGACCAACACATACATTTTAACTTTTGGCTCATCTCAACCGCCAAAATCAATTAAAGTGGGTTACATGAACATCAAAGTGGATTTGTACATACCAAATCCACTTCGATGCTTCAAATGCCAAAAGTTTGGTCATAGTCAAAACAACTGTAGAGGTCAAACAATATGGTTTAGATGCGGTCAACAACATGAAGAGCCATGTAACAACCCAATCAAGTGTGTAAACTGCCAGGGCAATCATATGTCATCCTCTAAAGATTGCCCTATCTGGCAAAAAGAAAAAAACATCCAAAAGGTGAAGTGTGAAAAACAAGTAAGCTTTCAGGAAGCCAGAGCAATTGTAACATCTACGCTTGGCTTCAATACATCAGCACCATCGTATGCCACAACAGTAAAACAAAAGGTACCCACAAAGTCAGTAGAATGCCAGACACAGTATACATGGCTCAACAGCACAATTCCTTCCTTATTACAGGCATTTACTATGGATCATCCTAATCAAACAGAAACACAATCAACACAAACCAAATCAACTGTTCCCTCAACAAATGACCAAATAACAAAAACAATTCACACGCAAGACCACACAAACGAGCTATCACAAAAAAATAAAAATTCTAATCCAAAACCTGAACAAAAGAATGAGTCAAATAAATTGAAATCAAATCAGCAACAAAGATCCCAGCAAGAAAATCTGAGTCAGAGTCAGAGGAGAAAACAACAAAAAGAGCAAAAAGAAAAGGATAAAAAGAAATTAGAACCAGACAGACTCCCAAAACGCCTTCAAAATGTTGTGACGAACAACATGTTTGATGGCATCGAGGCAATGTCAGTCGATGAGTGCATCGATGACACATTCTCGTCTAAGCCACGCCTGTCTTCATCACAGGGTAAGTCCCCACGTAAGACTTCACCAAGAAAAACGGGGGCAATATCTCCCATACGTCCACCAGCAAAATCGCCACTCAAACATGGCCAACACACCTAAACACAATATAATACAGTGGAATTGTCGAGGTTTTAGAGCGAATTTTAATGAACTGGGCCTTCTAAGCCAAAAATATAAACCTGCTGCCTTTTGCCTGCAGGAAACTCTTCTAAGGAAACCCGAGGCTCAGGATCATTCAGCTTTCAAGCATTATACATTGTATAATGCCTGGGCAGATGACAATGATCTTCATATTCGTGGAACATCTGTTTTAGTTAGGAATGACATCATTCACAGTTCTGTTCCATTACAGACAAATTTACAGGCTGTGGCGGTACGCCTAACATTAAATAAAACAGTAACACTTTGTTCTATTTACGTTTCACCGAGTAAAACGCTACAGCTAAATGATCTTGAGTTACTGGTCCAACAACTCCCAACTCCGTACATTTTGTTGGGTGATTTTAATGCGCATAACCCTCTTTGGGGAGCTTCCTGCAGTCAAGAAGACGTAAAAGGTAAAAGTGTAGAAGAGTTCATTACCAAATATGACTTGTGTTTGTTTAATGATGGTTCAGACACTTATCTGCACCCCGCATCTGGTTCGTATACATCGATTGATCTTTCAATTGCATGCCCTTCTATCTTCCTCGATTTTTCTTGGAAGGTAGAAGATGACTTGTGCGGGAGTGATCACTTTCCAATTGTATTGGAGAGTGTAGTTCCGGCGGACGATGAGAGAGTGCCCCAGTGGAACTTTAAAAAAGCTGACTGGGACACTTTTTCATCGCTTTGTTCTGAACGCCTCACACGGGAGAAATTTCAAGATATTGCTGACCAAATAGAACATTTTACAAACGAGCTGCTTGACATTGCAAACACAGTCATCCCTAAAACCTCGGCAAATCCAAAACGTTTCACCAAACCATGGTTTGATATTGAATGTAAACAGGCTATAAAGGATCGTAAGAAAGCTGAAAGGGAATTTAACAAGTCACCAACTACACATAATTTAGACAAACTTCGTATAAATCGGGCAAAAACAAGACGACATATAAAACAAAAAAAGAAAAGTTCTTGGGAAACTTACATTTCTAAGATTAACCAAAACACCCCTATCACTAAAATTTGGAAAATGATTAAAAAGATTAAAGGAAAAGAAACAAAATCAACTGTACAACACCTGAAGGAAAACAACACCTCAATTACATCTAAAACAGAAATTTCAAATACTTTGGCCTCTGCATTTTCAAAACATTCGTCGTCTAAAAATTGTAATCCAGAATTTATCAAAATTAAAAAACAGCAAGAAAAACAAAAGATCAAATTTACCTCCAACAATTTAGAGGATTACAATGAACCATTCTCTATGGAAGAGTTACGTAACTCTTTGCATAGAGCAAAGGATACTGCCACTGGTCCCGATGAAATTCACTACCAGATTTTAAAGCATCTGCCACAAACATCTCTGGAACTTTTATTGTCAATTTTTAATGGCATTTGGGTGACTGGCCAGTTCCCACCATCCTGGCGTAAAGCAATTATAATTCCTATTCCTAAGCCTGATAAAGATCACAGCAACCCAAGCAATTACAGGCCTATTGCCTTAACCCGTTGTCTGTGCAAAACCATGGAGAGGATGATCAATGACCGAATTGTCTGGTTTCTGGAATCGAACAATCTGCTTGCGGATGTTCAGTGTGGTTTCAGAAACCAGAGAAGTACTGTGGATCATTTGGTCAGACTTGAAACGTTTGTTAGAAATGCCTTTGCTAGAAAAGAACATGTGGTCGCCATCTTCTTTGATCTAGAGAAGGCATATGATACAACGTGGACGTATGGGGTTTTAAAAGATCTTTTTAACATGGGGTTGAGAGGGCGTATGCCTATTTTTATTGAAAACTTTTTAAAGGACCGCCAATTTCAGGTTCGTGTTGGGTCAACGTTATCTGATCCTCACGAGCAGGAATTGGGGGTTCCTCAGGGTAGTATCTTATCGGTTACCCTTTTTTCGGTGAAAATTAATAGCATCATCGAGACAATTGAGAATATGGTAGATTCTTCGTTGTATGTAGATGATTTTTTAATCTGCTACAGCAGCAAGAAAATGAATGCTATAGAGCGCAAACTTCAGCTGTGCCTAAACAAAATTCAAAAATGGGCCACGGAGAACGGTTTCAAATTTTCAAAGATGAAAACAAATTGTGTTCATTTTTGTAAGCTTCGGAAACATCACCTCGATCCGGAGTTAAAACTTGATGGGAGTCCTATTAAAGTTGTTAAGGAAGTGAAATTCTTAGGTTTGTTGTTTGACAGCAAACTGAATTTCACTTCCCACATAAAACAACTAAAAGTTAAATGTAAGAGAGCTCTGAACCTACTGAAGGTCGTTGGTAGCACTGATTGGGGTGCTGACCAGAAAACTTTGCTCCATCTGTATAGGTCACTCGTTCGATCAAAATTAGATTACGGTTCTATAGTTTACGGTTCTGCAAGGAAGTCATACCTAAAACCACTTGATGCTATTCACAATAGTGGTATTAGAATTAGTCTAGGGGCTTTTCGAACATCCCCAATAGACTCGATGCTTGTTGAAGCAGAGGAGCCCTCTCTCGAGAAACGCAGAATTAAATTGTCTCTCCAATATGTGTCTAAACTTTTGGCCAATCCTTCAAATCCTGCTTTTAATTGTATTTCAGAACCTCAAAATGTTGACTTTTTTAACCGACATCCGAAACATATTCCTCCATTGGGAATTAGAGTTAAACCCCACATGGAGTCTGCAAAAATTGATTCTGAATCTATAAAAGAAAACCGTAAATCACACATTCCTCCTTGGCATCTTAAAAAACCTACAGTTATTTTGGACCTTGCTTCTTCCAAAAAATCTGATACCAATTCCTTGCAGTTCAAACAAAAATATGCCGAAATAAAGTCCAAGTATAGTACATATACAAGGATCTATACAGATGGATCTAAAGATGGTGACAAAGTATCATCAGCTGCTGTTACTGGTGATGGTATCACCTCAATCAGAATACCGAATCAGAGTTCTATTTTCACAGCTGAAGTTAAAGCTATACAACTTGCACTTGAACATATCGAAAATGTACAGGAAAAGAAGACGATTATTTTTTCTGACTCTCTTTCCTCTTTGCTTGCTTTGCTCAACCCCAGGTTGAAGAACCCTCTCATTTTGGAACTTCGTGAGAAGTTAACAACTCTCATGTCTGACCAATATGATATCGTGTTTTGCTGGTTACCCGGACATGTAGGTATCGCTGGTAACACCAGAGCAGACAGTGCAGCAAAACAGGCTTTAACCAAGCCTCTCACTGATTTTAAGATCCCTTTCAGTGATTTCAAGCCTCATATTAGTTGTTACATCAAATCTATGTGGCAGGCGGAATGGGATGGGGCGACAAATAACAAGCTCCATCGCTTCTGACCAAACATATTTGATCACTACCCATCTAGTAACCTCTGTAGAAAAGATCATGTTATTCTGACACGATGTCATGTTGGTCACACACGACTTACACATTCCTTTCTGTTGGAGGGTGATATGCGACCAGAATGTGTTCCATGTCAGCAGGTGTTGTCAGTGGAGCACATTCTCTTAAATTGTACTGATTTTAATCTTGTTAGAGGGCAGTACTTCACAGTTGGATCCCTTAGAGATCTATTTTACAATACGAGCCCACACAAAATTGTATCATTTTTGAAAGTAATCAACCTTTTTAACAAATTTTAAAATTGTTTTTATTCTTTTAATCTAGACTCATCAAGCTCAGTTCATCAGGTTGATTTAGAAGTAGACATCTTTCACTTATCTCATTGCTCATTGTTATTTAAATTATTCTTGTCTTTGACATGTCTATTGTGATGATCCTTTGTTTTTATTCAATCTTTTACTTCATAATATTGACTTTTTACTTTTCTCTGATTTCTCGCCACGATATAGCCTTAGCTGCTGAAGTGGCGTTAAGCACCAATAAATAAATAATAAATAACTGAGAACATAATTTCTTATTCAGAGCGAATTTAGACTCATGGTCTTATGTACTTCAATTTTAAGTACTGTGATGCAACGTCTATATGGAAAGGAATATTTTTATACTGTCCCAATGACCCAGACTAAGCTGGTGCTAACTCTAAAATATTTAGGGCCAAACACAAATTTTACCCAAAATTTGCATCTAAAACCAAAAATTACATGTCCTATATGGTCCTCCATACTTTTACTCCACTGCGCATGCGCAGTGTCAAGGAGGTCTCGAAATTGGCGCCAAAAGTAATTCTTTGTTTTGCCCTCAATACAGTTACTCTTCACTGTTATTTGTGCTTGTAAATCTCAGTTTTAATGATGCCAGACACATAATTATGAGAGAAATGGTGGATATAAGGAGGAAATAGAAGGAGGTGGGGAAAAAACAGTGGAAAGAAATGTTCAGGGCTGTAACTTATAATTATTTTACGAAATTATTTCATGTTACCTATTTTCGAGGCATGACCTGTTGTGGTCATTCTTGCTATGAATGTTCCATTGTTTAATCAGTGTTTCCTCTCTCCCTTTCCTTTATTCCCCCCTAGCTATTCTCCCATGCTTTTGGCTTATTTTTTGTAATGTTTATTACTAAAATTTCTTGGGAGTTTTGGCTTGGAAACAGAATTATTTTCTGTTTTTTCCCCATGTTTACGTCCTCACCCTTGGGTGTTTAGGCATATTGGTCTGCATCTACCATCTGATCTTCTGCAGTTTCTTTTCTGGAAGTCTCTGTTTTGCATCAGATAGTGTGTAAATTGGTAACTGTTTTCTGACCATGTTTTCCAGTGCCTGGAGTCATGTTTCTGGTTTGTTTACACTTTTTGTTTATGTTGACAACGGTTACTTCTTATAGTGATTACTTGTCCTCTGCTTAGTTCAGTTCATAGCTAGATACATTAATATTGTCCGTAAGTGTTACATTAATTTTTTGAAATGATTTTAAAATTTTTGTCCACACTTAGGCTTTTTGGGGATCCATTTGGGCTCATTGTTCCCATTGGGAACTTGGGCTCTGATGAAAATTTTTTCAAAAATTTTTTTGGGGAAATTATTTTCTATTGAAATGTTATAATGGATTATAATATATTATGTATATTTGTTTCAAGGGTTAGTGCGAGTAATATGACTGTGTATATTTTTTCATGTTGAAAAAAAAAAAAAATAAAATATTGTTCAAATTGTAATGCGAGGATATCTTCCTCAAATTTTCTGGTTCATTGTGTTTCTTATTGTCAATGTATTCGCATTAATTCTTGCTCTGTGTGTGTTGATTGGTATGACAGCGTTGGAGACGTGTGTCATGATATTTTGTTAACGGTGAGGGATCCATTATGGTCCTCTCTCCACAGGGTCACTCTATATTATCAGTTTCTTTTTCAGAATGATGTTTCCGTGATGTCTTCAACAAGTGTGTCTCCGTCGTTGCAATATTAGGGCTAGCGGGAAGTGCTCAAGGTATTATAACAATTACCGGGAGTTCGCTAGTTCGATCGAAGGCATTGATCGCCCCCTAGTCCGCCCGGTGTCGCAACCATTCACCAAATGGCTCAGCACCCGTGTTCGTCCGCTGCGGTCCAGGGAAGCAGATTGGGTGATGCGAGCACTATAAAACATCGGATATGCACACCCAGCAATGACGGATCCGAGGATACTCTGGAGGAACCCTGTCAGTCCGGTAGCTAGCTCGTCCAGGTCCACCCGGACCGAGAGAGGCTCCCTCTCTCTTGCATCAACATCTGCGCCGCAATGTTGTTGTATGTTTGTTCATTTAGTCGGAGCTTACGTCCACTCCTCCTGCTCGGGACGCTCCGTCGCATGACCGACGCGGCTGTTATATTGGCTTCCTCATCCTCGTCAACACACACGACCGCATCTTGGCTATGTGACCACAGATTTCCAGGGAACGTTCACATATTATATAAATTCAGGATTGAACGTCCCTGGTGCTCCTGCTTCGCCGACCAAGGAATATATGCGTCAACCAGGTCATTCCATCTGCTAGCCAAGGATACAAGACCTTTCCAGTTGGGACTTTCGCATATTATATAAATGCAGGAATGAACGTCACTGGAGCTTCCAGCGGATAATTTACGTAGGACCGCGGCTCCACAGGTTTCATAGAGTAACATGAACAAGGTGTTGTTACCGTGATGTCTTTGTTAAGTGTGCTTCCGTCGTCGCAGTCAAATGAAGAGTTAGCGGCAAAGTGCTCATGTAGATGCGTCAATTGCCTGGAGTTCCCTAGTAGGATCGATGGCTTTGGCATCTGCTAGCTCGCCCGGTGTCGCGACCATTTACTGAATGGCTCAGCACCCGGGTTCATCCGTTGCAGTCCAAGAAGGAGATTTGGGTGATGCGAGCACTATAAAATACAATGTGCACACCCAGTGACGACGGATACGAGGATGGTACGGAGGAAGCCTATTAGTCCGGTTCCTAGCTCGTCCAGCTCCATCCGGGCTGCGAGCAAAAGAGGTCCGTCTCTCATACTACTACATTTGGGCCCAGATGTTGTGGTACAAAACGTTCCTCAGTCGGAGTATACGTCCACCGGGACGCTCCGTTATATAGACAGTCCGGAAAAACTGCTGTTTCGGCTTCCTCATCCTCACGACAGCACACTCGACCGCACCTTGGCTACATGACCGGTCATATTCAACCAAAATCGCCGACCAGGGATTATACGGCAACCAGGTCACGCCATCCGGTAGCCAAGGATACGAGGACTTCATACTCTGGACATTCGCATATAAGAAATATGCAGGAGTCAACGTCCAAGGAGCTTCCAGCAGCTAAATCCTGTAAGACTGCAGCTCCACAGGCCTCTGTTATGGACGTGCTATCGCAGATAGCACAAATTATTGCAGCATCCCAGCATCCGACAGTAACTCTGTCGGATTAAGAATTATCCAAGGAAGCTGGGTTGGTACGTTCCGCTGCAGGTTCAGGCATGGACGACAAAGAATTACAAGTGGTCCGACAGGATGGCGAAAGGGATACGGAGGAGTTGTATTTTCCCTTTCGGAACAGCATATTTGCCGTAGAGTATATCCGGCATTATCTTCTGACGTTGTTCCTTCGGACCAAATTGCTGCGTTGCCGGATGGAGACTGATAGCGCCACTGGAATTCTTATCGGTTTAGGGACATCATCCCTCAGATTCCGACATAGTCCAGAAATGTCTCACGGACATTTGAACTGTTGAATGATGCTATATATATATAACTTGCTACCTAATCGGGCAGGTCAGGTTTCTTATCGGCAAATGCTCTACATCTGCCTTTTATCAATTCAAGGAATAATTTGAATTGGCAGGACAGAGCATTCAGAGAGTTTCTCTGCATCTAGACGACCAAGCCAAGACCTAGTATTGTCTATACCGTCGTCAATGTCAATTCCAACCACGATGTTGGAAATGACAATATCGTCTAGCAGGGTTAGCTTAGACGCATCATCGTACGCAGGTCACCTTACCAGAGCATTATCATTTCGTCTCAAAGGAAAAGAATTCCAGGATGTACATCATCCTTAAGAATTCTTTCAAGGGCCTCACGTAGAACTCCATCCTTTTAGTGGCGATATGGAGTTGGTTAGACGTGACGCAGCCCTGGTTACATCCACACATGTGGATAGTAAGGTGAAAAACTCTCTCAGAGTCGCTCGGGTCTCCAGAGAGTTTCTCCGGAGAGTTTCTCTTCGACAGCAAGCTTTGCGCAATATATGATCAGATAACTAAGAAAGCTTCAGATTCTCTGCTATTCAAATCCCATATAGTTGGATTCAGCAGAGTAAAGTAGGACAGGCACTTCTGGGGCGAATATGTCCAAGGGAAGTTCCTATAGAGGTTCCTATGCGTCCTCTAGGTCTTACTCTAGAGACCGTCAGGGTAGCGACTCAGGTAGGGGCCGTAATACTGGCCGAGACATCCGGTCAGACGCCCCTAGGTCGACGGGGCGAGGTGCGGGCCGTGGAGGACATGGTTTCTTCTTCCGCAAGCCTCGCAGGACCAGGAGGTAATGGTATTAACCTCTATCGTGTACCAGTGAGCGGAATACTGTCAAGTTTCTCAATAAGTTGGGAATAGATTACGGACGTCCCTTGGTTTCGAGGGGTGACTTCGGTAGGACTAAATTGTCCTTCAAACGAAAACCTCCGTTAACTCGAAGTCCAAGATGGATTCAGCTTCCGTCAAGTCCGTAGGAAAGAGGCTCGCTTCCATTAGAAGTCCAGTCTCTTCTGGAATGATCGCGATAGAGATCATAGAAATCCAGGAATTTCCAGGTTTCTACAACCATCCTTTTCTGGTTCCAAAACCAGACGGCTCGTTCCATCCACTCATAAATCTGAGCTGGATAAACAAGCTGATCGTGGCTCCAAGTTCCTATATGGAGTCCATCCGATCGGTCAGTGCGAGTATTTGAGTGTACGACTATGCTACATGCATAGATCTCAAGATGCGTACTTTCCTGTCATGGTACATCAGGCGTTCAGAAAGTATCTTTGCTTCTTCATCATAGGAGTCGTGTATCAGCTCCGAGCAATGTGCTTCGGTCTGAATCTAGCCCCCTGGGCTTTCACTCGAATAACGAACTCGGTAATGACTCATTTCCGAGCTCATTCGTCTGCGATAACGTCGGCCTACCTGGACGACATTCTTCAGAGGTACGGCAAGGAGTTAATGCTTCAGAACAATGTGCAGAATCTGCTTCTATTGCTCCGACGTCTCGGTTTCATAAGTAAATGAGGAGAAGTTGGATCTGGTATCGTCCAAGTCATTCACCCACCGGGGGATGAGCTTCGAAACGCACAACATTCTTGTTCGTCTGCCGTTAACCAGAGCGAAATTAATCAGTTGTTACGCTCGCTATTGTCTTCACAGACAAAGTTACAGCGAGAGATTTCATGAGACTGATAGGTTTGTGCTGAGCTGCCGCAGATTTTATTCCAATGGGGTGGCTACGCACTCGACCTCTCCAAATTTCAGTCAAACAGGTTGGATCGTATCATTGAGCCCAACAGATTTGAAGTGCCAGGGTCTTTAGGATCCGTAGTTCCTAATCAAGCACATAAACATCAAGAATGATGTCATTTTGGCTTGCACTACTTTATTGGACGAACGTTATTCAGAATGCTCACGTGCTAATTCTGTCCGACAATTTGACGGTATTAGCGTATTTTCGGAATTAGGGAGGCACTCATTCCATTCTGTTATTCATGTTAACGGAATGAATCTTTCTGTTTCTACTAGAACATCAAGTTCTCCTATCGGTCCATCATATTCCGGTCGTCTGAACGTATTAGCGGACTCCCTTCACGGGGGGGCCGCTTGTTGCCATCAGAATAGACTTTCAACAAACGAGTATTCAATCAGATTTGCTACCAAGGAGAGCGGCCAATGATCGACTTATTCGCGACGCATCTCAACAATAAGTTGCAGACGTATGTGTCACAATGTTCAGATCTTCGAGCGTTTACAGTAGACGCTCTGTCGATCTCATGAGACGGAATTATAGGATACACGTATCTTCCAGCGCCGTTGATTCAGCAGATATTGCTCAAGTTAAATTATCTCAATGCAAAATTCTGTTGGTAGCATCTCTAGCTCCACAAAGACCGTGGATTAATTTACTCAGGCATCTGTTATGGGACATGCCTTGGAAGCTTCCTCCACATTTCCGTCCATTCTATGGTCAGATGGATTCAATTTACTATCAGTTCTGCTTATGATAATATCTTCAATCAGCAGTCTGTGCTTTAGTTTTAAGCTCATGAAGTAAGAGTTCTTTCTACATCATGGGCTTACGCTAATAATGTTGCTATTACAGATCTAATGAGGGCTGCATATTGGTCTTAGCCCTCCATTTTCACGTATTTGTATCTGAGAAATAATGAGTCCATTTCTGCAGATCTGCATTGTTTAGGTCCATTATTAGCCCCCTATGGGAACCGTAAGGGACTATAGGATTGCACTCCGTTCGTCTGTCCATCCGTCCATCCATCTGTCCGTCCATCTGTCTCTCCGTCTGTCTGTCTGTTTTTTATTTATGTTACCACCTCTCCCTCCAACATGCTTTAAGCTACACCTTTCATATTTGGTACATGGATAAATGGATGATGCACGCTCAAAATTTTTTTTCAAAATCCAAGATGGCGGAATGGCGGCAATTTTTGTTGTGTTTTTTAAGCTTTTTTTCTCTATTTTTATGTTACCACCCCTCCCACCAACATGATTCAAGCTACGCCTTTCATATTTGGTACATGGATAAATGGTTCTGAGGGGATGATGCACGCTCAAAATTTTTTTTCAAAATCCAAGATGGCGGAATGGCGGCCATTTTTGTTGTGTTTTTTAAGCTTTTTTCTCTATTTTCATGTTACCACCCCTCCCACCAACATGGTTCAAGCTACACTTTGCATATTTGGCACATGGATAGAGGGTTGGGAGGGGATGATGCACATTCAATATTTTTTCTTCAAAATCCAAGATGGTGGCATGGCGGCAATTTTTGTTGTGTTTTTTAAGCTTTTTTCTCTATTTTATGTTACCACCCCTTACTCCAACATGGTTCAAGCTACACTTTTTATATCTGGCACATGGATAGAGGGTTATAATGGGATGTTGCACGTTCAATATTTTTTAAAAAAAATTCAAGATGGCGCCATGGCAACCATTTCTGTTGTGTTTTTTAAGCTTTTTTCTCTATTTTATGTTACCACTGCTCCCTCCAACATGGTTCAAGCTGCACTTTTCATATATGGTACATGGATAAAGGATTATGCACGCTCAATATTTTTTTTTCAAAATCTAACATCTGTCTGTCTGTCCGTCTGTCTGTCTGTCTGTCTGTCTGTCTGTCTGTTTTTATGTTACCACCTCTCCCTCTAATATGCTTCAAGCTACACCTTTCATATTTGGTACACGGATAAATGGTTCTGAGGGGATGATGCACAGTCAATATTTATTTTTCAAAATCCAAGATGGCAGAATGGTGGCCATTTTTGTTGTGTTTTTTAAGCTTTTTTCTCTATTTTATGTTACCACCCCTCCCTCCAACATGGTTCAAGCTACGCCTTTCATATTCATATATGGTACATGGATAAAAGGTTGTGAGGGGATTATGCACACTCAATATTTTTTTTTCAAAATCCAAGATGCTTATATACTCTAGTGTCTTCTGTGACAAAAACAGCTTATGTCACAAAAGCGCCGTAGGGGACTAATACCACCTCGGTGGTCAAACACTTGTTTTTCACTCAGAATGTCGTCTACTAAACAGTGGCAACTATACATGTGTAGGCTTTCGATTCCGGCAGTGATTCTGTCCTGCTGCCCTCTTTGCTCTTTAGTATTTGATCCAGGGCAAGGGGAAGGGGGGGGGGGGGGTTCCCTTAGGTCACAAGGGAATACCTCCCTTGGAGTCAGTAATTTTGGGTCGGTACCAGGA
This sequence comes from Pictodentalium vernedei, assembly GCA_031216915.1. Taxonomy (NCBI): domain Eukaryota; kingdom Metazoa; phylum Mollusca; class Scaphopoda; order Dentaliida; family Dentaliidae; genus Pictodentalium; species Pictodentalium vernedei. The sequence goes on along the minus strand of CM062293.1, from coordinate 299,669,542 downwards.
TGGTTTTAAAGTGTAAAGTTAATATTTACTCATCTATATAATATTTTTTAAGTGTCGCTCGGTGTGAAGCATTTGTATATGTCACGTGTTAATCGGGCGTTCATATACAATCCTCGGACACTTTTAAATTAGTATATAGAGTCTCATTTCTCTTGACTCCCTTATTTATTGGCTTTCCTTTAAAAAATATTAGTATAAAGGATTATACTGGATGTTAATAGTGATCATTGATGTTATTGTGCTCAATTACAGAATGGTGTTGTGTCTTTCTTTTTTGATACAAATAAGAAAGATACATGTAAAGCCTATCTCTCCTTTTCTCCTTGAGGGGATAGTTCTGTTATATGTAATTGAGTCTATTGGATTTTCCTTTATGTCCTAGGCGCTCCAAGCTTTTTACTATTCAGCTAATTCTGGGTCATTGGTACAGTATAAAAATGTTAAAAAATTTATAGTAATTTATATATTTTTTATATTTACCAATGACCCAGACGGGGATGGCCCTCCCATGAGTTAGGAACTCTTACCTCCCCGCTGAGTACATAACGCTTACCAGGCACTGGTTGTAAGAATGACTTTTGGTGCCAATTTCGAGACCTCCTTGACACTGCGCATGCGCAGTGGAGTAAAAGTATGAAGACCCATATAGGACATGTAATTTTCGGTTTTAGATGCAAATTTTGGGGATTGGGGGGTAAAATTTGCATTTGGCCCTAAATATTTTAGAGTTAGCACCAGCTAAGTCTGGGTCATTGGTAAGTATAAAAGAAAAATAAATTACTATAAATTTTTTAACTTTGTGGTCATTTGTATCTTTTAAAAAATTCTTTCCAGACCTATCATAATATATATCTCTGTCTTAACAAATGTTAAGTGGGAGCTATTCTGATGTGACGAAGCCTTGCGTCATCATCTTTAACATTTGACTAGATGGAAAACTTGCTACAGGTCGCTTTAGTTTTCCAGACACTAAGTCTTTGATGTTAAGCTTTCATTAATGTAGGATTAAGCTACAAGAAAGCATCAATACTCAACTCTTTAAGTTGGGGTCTAATCGACCAACACCAGCAGAAAGAGTAGGAGTGGCTGTTGAAGACTCAGATCGTCTATAAGGACTTATAGCGAAGGTATAGGTATCCCTCCTATATATTACTTTAGGGATTGTCTATACAGCCACTTGAATAGGGGGTTTAGGTCTGTTTGAGTTACTGATCAGACACCCCTGAGCCAGTGGCAGACTGGAACTGGATAATTAGGTTAATTATGATAATCTTTCAGTCGAAAAGCGAGCGTTCGGTGATCCAGCGAGTATAGTTCTTTAGATCACTTGAATTATGATCCAGATAATGTCTCATGGGATGAATTCATTTTCAACAGGCTGGTTCGTCTGTTGTTTCACAGAGTGAATTAGCCAGTTGTTTGGCTTGCTTTTATCTGTTATCTGACGCATTAACAATGGAAAATTTTATGCACCGGATGGGGTTGTGCGGAGCGGCTATGAATGTTATTTCGATGGGTCGCTTACACACACGTCCCCTCCAGTTATTCTTAACTGGAGTGGTAGACGTTTTTCGCTCTAGACCTGTTTTGTTTTAGAGAATCTTTTAACATAAGGTCAAGTTTGGGCATAATTTAATGGTTTTCTCAATTATGACAGATGTGAGTTCATATATTGGGTTACAATCCTGAGTCCGATGGCCTTTCTATCAGGGATCTTGGGATCCTCGGTTCATGGAAACCACATATTTAGATATGATGTTTCATTGTTTACGCTACATCATTGAATTTATATTATTACTGATCATGTATTTATAGACGCAGATCAGAGTTTATCAGAAGAGAAGAAACGCTTCTTTTGTCATTAATTTCCAATAGAAGGGACATTTCGGTTCATTCTATTGCTTGATGGAGTCAGTTAGCTATTCGTACTGCTTAGGAAAAATTTATCTTCCAATCAGCAGTCAGAGCTTAAGATTTCAGCGCATGAAGTAAAGCGCTGGCAGCATCTTGGGCTTATTTTAACTGTATGGTTATTACATGATCTTATGTAGTATCGCTTCAGGATAGTTAAGTTTGCGGCACACATGAATAATAGTTTCCATTATTTGTGTCGCCAGTATTAGGCATTTGAGCGCATACATTTAACGCTCAGCCGTTTTCATGGGAATGAATGATAGGATATGTGTATCCTTCAATTCATTTGTTTCTATTGATTACATTGAGGTTATGGTGTCTGTTATTGAACATTCGCCAGAAGCTTCCCCCACGAGAGGGTTTTCTTCTTCACGGGAAGTTTTGTTCTTCACGTCATTCTCCACTCTCAGTGGCATAACGGAGTATGTCAGACGTCAGGGAGCTTTGTGGTTGCTATATTATTTATTGCTGTTTGGACCAGCAATGATTAAGTAATGTGGGTGAGGATGTTTCGACATGAATTTGTATTCTCCCCCCCCCCCCCCCCCCCCCCCCCCACACTGTCACGTATATATATCTTAATACATACATACTATGCGTTTGGGTCGTGTTGCCTGGCACCCTCATAGGCATATACGCAGTTCTGTTGCATTAGTTTTCGGTGTTTATTTTCTGATTTCTAATATACAAGCACTTATTTAATCATCATAATTGCTGATGATTACAGGCTGGATTTTAATGTACTTGTGCAATATGTTATTACGCTATCGCTTTCGTGGACCTTGAAATTATTATATATTTCGGGGGCGGTGTGTGTTGGAGCCGGTTAATCATACCTACCTCCATTTCTAGATCCTGGTCTCTATTTTGTTGGTTCTGAAATCACATATTCTCATGTGTTTATAGTTGTGGATACCAAATAGTACACATTGGAGAGTGTTCTTACCGGATTTAATTGTGCAGAGGCCTCCTGTGAATGATCTTGAAGCGTGTTTTCTCTGCAGAGATTGTTCATCATATCTTGCTTTTATATGTGTATGTTATATTATTATTTCACTGATTTCGTCGTTCCTGTATACGATGTCTGCAGTGCATATTTTGTAGCAGATAATGTTATTTACCAAAATCATCTCTATAGCCTTGGCTTGTGAAGTGGCGTTAAACACCATTCATTATTCATGAATTAATTTTTGAGTGCCTGATCGATATTTATTTATATCATTTCCTGGTACCACTTATTGATTTCAGAGCTCTCCCCTCTTTCTTTTGAAGATATGTTCAAAAAGGGGGGGGGGTGGGGATTTTGTTCACTTCTCTGGCTTATTGGGTATGTAACTATGAAGGAAGCTGTTTTGTCCGTACTATATTCGGCGATCAGCTGTAGTATTATTGTTTGGCATAGGTTTATGGGCAATTTTCTCTCATTCTCAATATGCCATTCTAATTTTTAGGGCTTTGTCCAGACTAGCCTTAAAAATTGTTTATTTGTTACATCCTAACTAGCATGATTTCATGCTTGGATTTAGGATTTACATAATTGGGATCTATATTAGGATATGTCTCTTCTGTTATGGTATAAAGAGACATACATGTAAATTATAATTATTATAATTTTCTTCATCATGGATTGAAGGATTTGATCTATGTTGATCTACTATTTCGGAAGTTCTAGGCCCTCCACCTTTTTACAATTCAGCTAGTCTGGGCCATTGGTATACAGTATTAAAATATGAAAAAATTTAAAGTAATTTATATATTTTTTATACTTACCAATGGCCCAGACGGGAATGGCCCTCCCATGAGTGGGCACTACTGGGCACTCATACCTCCCCGCTGAAGTATTATATTATAATCTTTTTTTTTTTATATAAAGAATGATGTTGGCGCCAGTTTCGGTGACTTCTTGGCGTCGGTGCATGAGCGTAGGGTAAATGTATGGAGGGCCAGATAGGACTTCTGATTTTTGGTTTTGCATGAGAAAAAAACTTGGGGATTGGGGAGCAAAATTTGTGTTTGGCCCTAGATATTTTTGAGTTAGCACCAGCTAGTCTGGGCCATTGGTAAGTAAAAAAAATATATAAATTACTTTAAATTTTTTCATTTTTAAATAGAAGCAAAATTTCACTTGAATTTTCTAAAATCGATCAATGCCATTACAATTTGAATCGCTAGCAATAGCTGAAAATCGCCTCCTGAGTTCCAATGTATTCTATGTGCCAGAAGGCCAGTAGGCACATAGAACACATTGGAACTCAGGGGCCAAAATAGTAACACAGGTTCCCCTTGCAAAATTGGTCAGCAATAAAATCTGTTCTTTTTGTTGAAAGTTGTCAAATGAATTGCTGAATGTCCTTCTAATAATTGTTTATATAGATGGGAGGGTGTGTAATAAACACAGAATGATGCGCTTGTAAATGGATTCATCGATATAGCTCTTGTGCCTCTCATTTTATTCTTCTGCCCTGGCTCTCCTGACATATCGATTAACCCATTCACTTACACATGTTGTTCAGTGTATTTATGTCTCAATGTTTATAATTTATTATGCATTCTCTTTTTTTTAGTTGCACAGTGTTCTTCAGATTACTCCTTTACTCCAACACCACTGTCACCAATAACACCCGCTTTGTCCACTAATGGAGTGTTAAAGTATAATGAAGTGCTTACTATAACATGTGATTTGAAAATACCAGGAATTAATGTGTTCATTAAACAAAGGAAATGTGTGTATGATAAAACAACACAAGAATACAAACTAGAAGGAGATAGTTATGACTGTGGATGTAAGTATTAATTTTTAGCTCAACTTTGATGTGAGTCAAATTTTTAGCTCAACTTTGACGTAAGTCAGATTCGAGGTTATGCCATGGCCCGTCGTCCATCTGTCTGTCCATCCATCTGTCCGTCCGTCTGTCCATCAGCAATTCAATACGGCTTGGGCTAGCGGCTGTATTTATGAACCGATCTTTACAAAACTTCTTGAGTACCTTTGTTATCACCGTGGGACGAGAACGAGTGTTTTTGGGTGCTGTCCAAAATTCAAGATGGCCATCAGCAGCCATTTTGTACCTTAGTTAGTGCAATCAGTTTCTTGTACAGAACTTCTGTATGAAAGTCCTGATTCGAATAAATTTTTGTCTGAATGTTTAGTAACATGGAATACATCACATATAATACAGGTTCTTTTCTCGTGCAGAAATTCTGCAAATTAGATGGAGTTTGATTTTTGCAGTGCTACGTACACACAGTAAGTGCACATGTCAACATGGCTTGGGCTAGGGACTGTATTTTTGAACCAATCTTCACGAAACTTCTTGGGTACCTTTGTTATCACGTTGGGATGAGAATGAGTGTTTCTGGGTGCGGTCCAAAATTCAAGATGGCTGCCAGTGGCCATTTTGTACCAAAATTAGGTCCAATCAGTTTTTTGCACACAACTTCTATACGGCTCAGGCTAGAGGCCGTATTTATGAACCAATCTTTATGAAACTTCTTGGGTACCTTTGTTATCACCGTGGGACGAGAACGAGTGTTTTTGGGTGCGGTCTGAAATTGAAGATGGCCGCCAGCAGCCATTTTGTACCAAAATTAGTGCAATCAGTTTTTTGTACAGAACTTCTGTATGAAGTTCAGATTTGAATAAATTTTTGTATGAATGTTTAGTAACATGGAATACATCACATATAATACAAGTTTTTTTCTCTTGCAGAAATTATGCAAATTAGATGAACTTTGATTTATTCAGTGCTACTTATACACTGTAAGTGCACATGTCAATACGGCTAGAGCTGGAGGCTGTATTTATGAACTGATCTTCACGAAACTTCTTGGGTGCCTTTGTTATCACCTTGGGACGAGAACGAGTGTTTTTGGGTGCGGTCCGAAATTCAAGATGGCTGCCAGTGTCCATTTTGTACCAAAATTAGGTACAATCAGTTTTTTGTACACAACTTCTATACGGCTCAGGCTAGAGGCCGTATTTATGAACAGATCTTTATGAGACTTCTTGGGTACCTTTTGGTACCTCTGTTATCACCGTGGAAACGAGAACGAGTGCTTTTGGGTGCAGTCTGAATTTCAAGATGGTGCCAGCAGCCATTTTGTACCAAAATTAGTGCAATCAGTTTTTTGTATGAATGTTTAGTAACATGGAATACATCACATATAATACAGGTTTTTTCTCGCTCAGAAATTATGCAAATTAGATGAACTTTGATTTTTTCAGTGCTACTTACACACAGTAAGTACACATGTCAATACAGCTCGGGCTAGGGGGCTGTGATTATTAACCGATCTTCATGAAACTTCTTGGGTACCTTTGTTATCACCTTGGGACGAGAACGAGTGTTTCTGGGTGCGGTCCAAAATTCAAGATGGCTGCCAGTAGCCATTTTGAACTGAAATTAGGTCCAATCAGTTTTTAGTTCACCTGACTGAAAGTCAGGGTGAGCTTTTCTGATCACTCTTTGTCCGTCCGTCCGTTGTCCATCGTCTGTCGTCCGTCGTCCTGCGTGAAGGTGGTGTTTGGGCCTCTTTCTCCTAAACCACTGGCGACATTTTAATTAAATTTCATGTAAGTAGTGGTTATATGGGGGCATTTTGATTTTTAAGCAAATTAGGTTTCGGCTCATATTGAGCAGAGGGGTGGGGAAAAAATGGCCAACTTTTTTGAAAATCTTCTTCTAATGAACCACCGAATTTCAAGATGGTGCCAGCAGCCATTTTGTACCAAAATTAGTGCAATCAGTTTTTTGTACAGAACTTCTGTATGAAAGTTCTGATTTGAATAAATTTTTGTATGAATGTTTAGTAACATGGAATACATCACATATAATACGGGTTTTTTTCTCGTGCAGAAATTATGCAAATTAGATGAACTTTGATTTTTTCAGTGCTACTTACACACAGTAAGTACACATGTCAATACGGCTCGGGCTAGGGGGCTGTGATTATTAACCGATCTTCATGAAACTTCTTTGGTACCTTTGTTATCACCTTGGGACAAGAACAAGTGTTTCTGGGTGCGGTCCAAAATTCAAGATGGCTGCCAGTAGCCATTTTGTACCGAAATTAGGTCCAATCAGTTTTTAGCTCACCTGACTGAAAGTCAGGATGAGCTTTTCTGATCACTCTTTGTCCGTCTGTCCGTTGTCCATCGTCTGTCGTACGTCGTCCTGCGTGAAGGTGGTGTTTGGGCCTCTTTCTCCTAAACCACTGGCCACATTTTAATTAAATTTCATGTAAGTAGTGGTTATTTAGGGGCATTTTGATTTTTATGCAAATTAGATTTCGGCTCATATTGAGCAGAGGGGTGGGGAAAAAATGGCCAACTTTTTTGAAAATCTTCTTCTAATGAACCACCAGTAGCAGAGACTTGATATCTGGTATACAGAGTCTTTTTGAGGTTTAGAATCAAGTTTGTTCAAGGGAAATTTGTCAGGCATTATTTGCCTTCGTGATGGAAGTGGCAAAAATTTTGGCCACGCCTAAAATTTGTATTTTCAGAACCGTGAGGTTGATTTGAACCAAATTTGATATGAGATGATAATGGGCCATAAGTAGTTGATTGATGCAAAAAAATTTTTCTCATTGCCCCATGGGAACTTCGGGAGCTAAAAATAGGAAAAACCTCAAAACTGCCATATCTCCAAAACTACACTGCACAGAGAATTCTTATTTTGTATAAAGCTTACTTTTATCCAGTAGAATAGAATGGTTTAAAAACATCCCTATTTGTTTGATCACAAGGTACTTTTTTCAGGACTTTTGAAAAAGTGCTGAGTCAGCACTTTTTAACACTGTAGGCAAAGGGAAAAACATTAAAAAATCTTCTTCTCCAGATCCAGCAGGCAGAATCTTTTGATATTTGGTATGCAACATTGTGGGGTGGATCTGATTCAAGTTTGTTCAAATCGGCCCCCTGGATTCATATTTGGGCTCACTATAGAAGCCAGAATTCGAACTTAGTGCATTTCAGGCAAATTTCTTAAATCTTCTTATCCAGATCCAGCAGGCAGAATCTTTTGATATTTGGTATGCAACATTGTGGGGTAACTCTGATTCAAGTTTGTTCAAATCGGCCTCCTGGGTTTATATTTGGGCTCAGTATAGGAGCCCAAATTTGAACTTCGTGCATTTCAGGCAAATTTCTTTGAAAATCTTCTCCTGAAGATCCAGCAGGCAGTATCTTTTGATATTGGGTATGCACCATGCTTAGGGGGGTGAGATTCAAGTTTGTTCAAGCCAAGTCCCTGGGTTCATATTTGGGCTCACTGTGGTAGCTCGAATTATAACTTAGTTCAAAATGAGGAATTTTCTTTAAAATATTTATTTATTTATTTATTGATGTTTAAGGTCACATATTTATGCACAATGGCTAATCATGACTGTGACAGTTTTACGGGTGGAGGAAGCCGGAGTACCCGGAGAGAACCGCCGAGCAACGACGAGCAGCTGTCAGCTCCCCAACATCGTAACCCCGCACTGCAGCACAGGCATGGTTAGATTGGTTGAAGACATGCCTACCATTGCGTGCAGTACGCCTTAGTACACGGCGTCATCGTGCCCCCACGTGGGCAATGGAGATGAAGTGTCTTTCCCAAGGACACAACGCGGTTGCTGCAGGCGGGATTCGAACCGAGGACCTCTCGGCTTGCATCCTGCACCTCTACCTACTGAGCCACTGCGCTCCATTTTCTTTAAAAATCTTCTTCAGATCCAGCAGTCGGAATGTTTGATATTTGGTATGCAGCATCCTTAGGGGGGTGAGATTCAAGTTTGTTCAAGCCATTTCCTTAGGTCCATATTTGGACTCACTGTGAAAGCTCTAATTGTAACTTAGTTCAAAATGAGGAATTTTCTTCAAAAATCTTCTTCTTCAGATCTAGCAGTTGGAATGGTTTGATATTTGGTGTGCAGCATTCTTAGGGGGGTGAGATTCAAGTTTGTTATAGCCAGGTCCCTGGGTTCATATATGGGCTCCCTGTTGGAGCCCGAATTATAAACTGGTCAGAATCTTTGGATATTTGGTATAAGCTTTTCTTAGGAGGAGCAGATGAAACTTGTTGAAATCAATTCTCTGGGTTGATATTTAGGTTACCATGTCAGGTGAGCGCCCTCAGGCCCCCTGAGCCTCTTGTTTGTACACAACTTCTATACGGCTCAGGCTGGAGGCCGTATTTATGAACCAATCTTTATGAAACTTCATGGGTACCTTTGCTATCACCGTGGGACGACAACGAGTGTTTTTGGGTGCGGTCTGAAATTCAAGATGGCCGCCAGCAGTCATTTTGTACCAAAATTAGTGCAATCAGTTTTGTAGCTCACCTCAGCGAAGCTCAAGGGGAGCTTTACTTATCATTTTCCGTCCGTCGTCTGGCTTCCGGCGTTAACTTTACATTATCGACTTCTTCTCACAAACTACTCAACCAAATTGAACCAAATTTAGAGTGCATGTTCCCTATCATATGTCAATTCAAGTTTGTTCAAATCAAGTTGACCCGCCCCTTGGTATGGCCACACCCAAAAAGTGAGTCTAAATCTTAAAAAATCTTCTCATGAACCAGCAGTAGCAGAGACTTGATATTAGGTGTGAAGCTTCCTTTTGGGTTGTAGACTCAGATTTGTTCAAGAGAAGTTCTAGGGGCTATATTTGCCATCGTTATGGGAGGGGGCAAGAATTTTTGCCCCGCCCAAAATTTCTATTTTTCAAACCGAGAGGCTGATTTGAACCAAATTTGATATGACGTTTTATTGGGACATGAGTAGTTAATTTAATGATAATAATAGTTAATAATAATTAATAGTTAATAATAGTTAATGATATTTGGTATGCAACATTGTGGGGTGGATCTGATTCAAGTTTGTTCAAATCGGCTCCCTAGATTCATATTTGGGCTCACTATAGAAGCTCGAATTCGAACTTAGTGCATTTCAGGCAAATTTCTTAAAAAAAATCTTTTTCTCCAGATCCAGCAGGCAGAATCTTTTGATATTTGGTATGCAACATTGTTGGGTGGATCTGATTCAAGTTTGTTCAATTCGGCTCCCTGGGTGTATATTTGGACTCAGTATAGGAGCCCAAATTTGAACTTGCATTTCAGGCAAATTTCTTTGAAAATCTTCTTCTCAAGATCTAGCAGGCAGAATCTTTTGATATTGGGTAAGCGCCATGCTTAGGGGGTGAGATTCAAGTTTGTTTAAGCCAAATCCCTGGGTTCATATTTGGGCTCACTGTGGTAGCCCGAATTATAACTTAGTTCAAAATGAGGAATTTTCTTTAAAAATCTTCTTCTTCAGATCCAGCAGTCGGAATGTTTTGATATTTGGTATACAGCATCCTTAGGGGGGTGAGATTCAAGTTTGTTCAACCCATGTCCCTAGGTCCATATTTGGGCTCACTGTGGAAACCCGAATGATAACTTAGTTCAAAATGAGGAACTTTCTTTAAAAATCATCTTCTTCAGATCCAGCAGTCAGAATGTTTTGATATTTGGTATGCAGCATCCTCAGGGGTTGAGATTCAGTTTGTTCAAGCCATGTCCCTGGGTTCATATATGGGCTCCCTGTGGGATTCAATATGAGGAATATTCTTTAAAAATCTTTTTTTTTAGATCCACTGGTCAGAATCTTTGGATATTTGGTATAAGCTTTTCTTAGGAGGAGTAGATGCAACTTGTCGAAATCAATTCTCTGGGTTGATATTTAGGCTACCATGTCAGGTGAGCACCCTCAGGCCCCCTGGGGCCTCTTGTTATTAAAAACATAGCATACAGGGAACAGAAATTAACATATTCCTAATTTTCACAATTCTTGTGTTATTTCATAATCCTTTCATAAACATTGAACATTATCCTTTTCATCAAACACAACACATAGACAAGTTAAGCTACAGTGTCATTGACACTTTCATTATCCTCTCCCACAAGGGAGGGATATAGCACAGAGCGCGTTCCATCCGTCTATCTGTCCGTCTGTCCGTCCATCCATCCATCCGTCCATTCATCAGTCCATCTGTCTGTCCGAACTTTCTTTATGCCATAACTTAAACAAAAGTTAACAGATTTCAATTCTTTTCAGTACATGCATCTAGGTCAAGTTTGATGATTACAATCATCCAATGAAAATTGTTGAAGTTATTGTCCTGCCCAGCCCCCCACCAATTAGGCATTTTTTTTTCTTTCTTTCTTTCTTCCAATATGCATTTTTAACTCTTTACAGTCACTTCATGCGGAACTTTTTTTTAAACTCACGTAATGGCTCCGACTATTTTGTGTCTAAGCATTGCCATTGCTGGGAAAGTCGGGCCGCATGCGTGACATCACTCTAGTTATTTCTGAGAAGGAAGCTTTTTCACGTAGCGTAATTTATGCAAAAAGATTGGATAACGCTGAGTTAGAATGGTGTGGTCCTTAATAGATACTGCAGTATGGAGATAGAACAAAATAATTTTGCATTTTAACTGGTCGAATACTTTGTTAGCCTGACTGTTCACAGTGAGGGCTATAGTATTGACTTTTGTCCGGCTGTCCGTCCCTCCATCCGTCTGTCTGTCCGTCTTTCTGTCTGCCTTTTTCTGTTAACATTTAGAGTTTTGGTTAAAGTTTGTGGTTAAAGTTTTTTATTGAAGGTTCAAGTGGGGGTTTTTTGGGGTTTTTTTTCTTCTTATTCTTGTTTAGTTGACATTTGGAGTTTTGGTAAAAGCTTGTGGTTAAAGTTTTTTATTCAATCTTCAAGTACAGACTATAAGTGGTATTTCTTGTCTGATCGTCACGAAATTTCATATGCAGGTTTAGGTCATGTCTACCTGAGAATGTTCCCTTTTGGTCATGATTGGTCAACCGGTATGGCTGCCCGAGCCCAAAACCCGAAAACCATTAGCACAGTCTACAGGTTGTATTTATGAAGGGATTTCATTGCAACTTCATAAAATGCCTCTGTATAATGCCTAGATGAGAACGTCCCCGTTTGGGCATGATCTGTTAACCATGATGGCTGCCCAAACCCAAAACCCAAAAACTTTTAGCACAGTCTGCAGGTCATGCTTAATATGGACGGATTTCATTGTAACTTGATACGATGACTCCGTATGATGTCTACATGAGAATTTCCCCATTTGGGCGTGATCTATCAACCGTCACGACTGCCCGAGCCCAAAACCTGAAAACCTTTAGCACAGTCTACAGGTCATATTTATGGAGGGATTTCATTGTAACTTCATAGGTTGACTTCATATAATTTCTACACATGAGAAAGTCCCCTTTTGGATGTGATTGGGCAACTGTAACGGCTACGTGTGCCCGAAGCCCGAAAACCTTCAGCACAGTCTACAGGTCATATTTATGAAGGGATTTCATTATAACTTCGTAGGATCAAACCACATGATGCCCAGATGAGAATGTCCCCTTTTGGTTGCGATCATTCAACCATGATGGCTGCCCGAGCCCAAAGCCCGAAAACCTTTAGCACAGTCTACACGTCATTTATGGAGGGATTTCATTGTAACTTGATAGGTTCACTTCATATAATGTCTAGATGAGAACGTCCCCTTTTGGGCAACTGTGATGGCAACAGGAGCCCGAAGCCCAAAAACCTTTAGCACAGTCTACAGGTCATATTTATGGAGGGATTTCATTGTAACTTGATAGGTTGACTTCATATAATGTCTAGATGAGAACGTCCTCATTTGGGCAACTGTGACAGCAACCGAGGTCCAAAACCCAAAAACCTTTAGAATATTCCACAGGCCATAATTATGAAGGGATTTCATTGAAGCTTGGTAGGATGACTTAGTTAAAAACCCCCATTAGGCTTTTTTTTCCCTTCTTTTCTCCAATATGTATTTTGAACTATTTACAGTCACTACATGCGGAACCTTTTTTAAACTTACATACTCCCCTCTCCCCCCCTCCCCCAGGGGCCAATTAGGCACTTTTTTTTTTATTTTGTCAAAAATGCTTGTTTACAGTTTTGGTCTTTAGGCATTTTTTTTTTATTTCCTCCAATATGCATTTTGAACTATTTACAGTCACAACATACAGAACTCTTTTTTTCCTTTTGTCAAATATGCTTGTTTTGGTTAAAGTTTGTGGTTAAAAATACAGACAGAAATTATCCCCCCCCCCCCCCCCCCCCCCCCCAATTAGGCATTTTTTTTTTCCTTTCTCGAATATGCATTTTGAACTATTTACAGTCACTACATGCGGAACCTTTTTCTAAACTCACGTAACCCACCCCACCCAACCCCACCTGGGGTGGGGGTGCAATTAGGCACTTTTTTTTCTTTCGTCAAAAATGCTTTTTTACAGTTTTCGTTAATGTTTGCAGTTAAAAACCCAGACAAACACTACCACCCACCCAAACAACCCACCCCCACCCCCCATGGTGCCAGTTAGGTCTTTTTTTTTCTCTGCTCAAAATGCATTCTGAAGGATTTAGACTGACCACATGTAGAAACAAAAATGGACTCCCCTAACACACCCTCACTCTCCCCCACCCCCCATCCCCCACCCCACCTCCTCCTCACCCAGGGCCATTCATGCAATATTTTTTCTTCGGTACAAAATGCATTTTTAGCCTGACTGTTTATAGTCAGGGCTATAGTCATGACGACTTTCGTCCGTCCATCTGTCGGTCCATTCATCTGTCTGTAAACAATTGGTTTCCGACTGATACTCCAGTTTGGATCATTTTATTTCAACCAAAGTTGATATGTGTATTTTCCAGCTAGTAATACAGGCCAGGTTTCAATATAGGTTCCACAACTGCACCCCCCCCCAGCCCCCCCCCCCCCCCCCCCCTCCTCCCCACACACACACACCCCTCCACACACACACAAATGGTCACTTAGGCTATTATTCCCCAAATGCATTTTGAAGGATTGGGAATTATTACATGCAAAAAAAAAATTTACTCATATAGCCCAACATTGCTTTATGTACTGCATCTTTAATCTTTTACCTTACACAAGTTGAAGCCAGCAGTTCAAATTATTTTTCTGAAACCTCAGATTTTTTCATTTTTTATTTATTTACTTCTAACCATGGCCTATTACTCCTTATTGGAACAAGCTCATGAAGTTTGTTCCATTAATAGGTCATGAGGTATGTTTTGAAGTAGAGAAATGAAAAAATAAAATTTGAATAGCAAATTTTGTATATCACGAGTGCAGATATGGCAGATTCGTTAGGTAAACAGTTAACAAAAAATGGCCCCGACTATTTTGCGTCTAAGCATTGCCATTCCTGGGACAGTCGGGCTGCATGCGTGACATCACTCTAGTTTGTGTTTTATTTTTTTATTTTAAAATGTAGAAAAACATCCAAAGAATACAACGGAACCAAAATCTCAATTTTGACAAAATGAAGATGAACATTATTGTTCTCATCCGATGACATATCTGCCATAAACTCATTCACACCAGACAGCAGACAGGGATCAATTTTTGGTCCTTCCATATGAGAAAAGACCACTTCTGTCAAAAGCCTGTCTCTGAATACCGCAAGCAAAATCAGCAACATTTTTAAAATAGAAAAATTATTTTTTGACTTCTTTCAATGAAATACTTTACAAATACATGCAAGTGATGTGATATATTGAAACGACAGAAAAATAGAACCATGCCCTTTTTTCTACAAATTTGCTATATGACACACTGCCAAAAATTAAGAGACCCATATTTTTTCTTTAGACAATCTGATGCCATTTCTGCAAATTCTGGCGCCCAAAATATTGGAATATCCTTGAGAGTCACTGCCTTTTGTGATATGCCCTCTTGCTAATATACAGCAGTTGGAGGAATGAAATATCACAGATGCATGGCGGTACACTGTGATGCCTTATGTAATTCCCAGTTCTATCCAGTGGAGTAAACAGTGTGTCACAACATCATCGACATGGATGACAGAGCACTGCTGAAGGGTCAGTTTTTTATCTTCAAATTTGACTCCTTTCACATCTAGCACTGTTTAATCCTTTACTTAACATGAAAAGCAGATGACACTTGCAAAAACAATTCTTGAATAACTAATTTTGTTCATTTTTTAGCCCGACTATTTACAGTGAGGGCTATAGTCATGACTTTTGTCCATCTGTTCGTCCGTCTGTTAACATTTAGAGTTTTGGTTAAAATTTGTGGTTAAAGTTTTTTACTGAAGGTTCAAGTGGTGTTTTTATTTTTTTTTTCCTGTTTAGTCATGACTTTCTTCTGTCTAGACGTCTGTTGACATTTGGAGTTCTGGTTAAAGTTTGTGGTTAAAGTTTTTTAGTAAACCTTAAAATTTTTTTTTTTTTTTTTAAATTGATATTACTATTGATTGTATCATTCTCATTTTGTTTTTATTTTTTTTCTGTTTCATGTTATTTTGAGAAATATTTAACCCTTTCTTTTATGGCAATTTAACTTACAACTTCCAGGTTCAAGTTTTTAGAGTTAAAGTTTTGTTTTTTTTTTTTTGGGGGGGGGGGGGGTGTTTGAAAATTACACCTTTAATTCTTCAAACAGTTTTGTGGAATGTCACTGTTTCTTATTTGGGACAATGTCTACTATCTACTGAACATTTCTACAGTGATTTTCATTAAAATCAGCATGATTTTAACCCCTTTTATACATGTTTTCAGACTTACTTTCTTTGTATTTGAAATTAGACTTCGCCACATACTTTCTTACTCTAATTCTTGCATGGTCAATACAACTTAATAATTCCATTTACATCAATGATTTCTTTTATCGGTTTTAGAAAATATTTAACCCTTTTTTGCCAATCAATTTTACTTAGTATTCCCAGCTTAAAGTTTCGGTTTAAAGTTCTGCTTTTCAAGGTTCTACCTTTCATTCTCCAAACACTCTGTTACAATGTCATTTCTTTTTTTCATTTCGGGCAAGGTCTACTGAAGCTGTACACAGTAGTTTCAAATAATATTGGCATTAATTTAACCCTTTTCACAACACTTTTCAGGGAGGGGGGGGGGGGTGGGAGGGCAATTAGGCACTTTTTTTTTCTTTCATCAAAAATGCTTTTTTACAGTTTTGGTTAAAGTTTGTGGTTAAAAACCCAGACAAACACCACCATCACTGCACCCCCCCCCCCCCCCCCCCCCCCCCCCCAAATTAGGCTTTTTATTTTCTTCTTTTCCCCAATATGCATTTTGAACTATTTACAGTCACTACATGCGGAACCTTTTTTTTAAACTTATGTACCCCCCCTCCCCCGGGGGCCAATTAGGCACTTTTTTTTTTCTTTTGTCAAAAATGTTTTTTTACAGTTTTGATTAAAGTTTGTGGTTAAAAACCCAGACAACAAACACCACCAGCCCAGAATTCCACCCCCCCCCCTCCCCCCCACTCCCACCATGCATTTTTTTTCTTTATTTCCTCCAATATGCATTTTGAACTATTTACAGTCACTACATGCAGAACTTTTTTTTTTCCTTTCGTCAAAAATGCTTTTTTACAGTTTGGGTTAAAGTTTGTGGTTAAAAACCCAGACAAACACCACCGCCCATTTTTTTTCAATTTTTACTTCTAACCATGGCTTATTAGTCCTTATTGGAACAAGCTCATCAAGTTTGTTCCATTAATAGGTCATGAGGTATGTTTTGAAGTTGCGAAATGAAAAAATAAAATTTGAGTAGCAAATTTTGTATATCACGAGTGCAGATATGACAGATTCGTTAGGTAAACGGTTAACAAAAAATGGCTCCGACCATTTTGCATCTAAGCATTGCCATTGCTGAGACAGTTGGGCTGCATGCATGACATCACTCTAGTTTGTCTCAAAAACATAGGTTATGACCCCTCTTTGGAACGAACTCGTTCCAACGAGGGGTCATAACTTATTTTTTTGAGACAAAAAATGAAAAATATAATGAAGATTAACTGGTAATTTTTGTGAATAGCGCTGACTGGTTTTGGCTATTACGTTGGGTAAAGGGTTAATAGACGTTACTACCCTCTTTCCCTCCACCACAAAGATTCAAACAACCAATCCTTCTGATATTTGTAATGTTTGATCCATATAGAACATAAGAATTTGCTACAATCAGTGGCCGACAATATGGGTGTCTTTGTTTTGAAGGGGCCAAGTTGAAAGTTGAAGAGAGTACAAGACGAACTGTTCAACTGGAACTGCTTGAACCCTGTATAATGGTGCAAGTGTTTAAAGGTGGCCAACTCATCAAATGAAGAGAAATAATGTCAAAAGAGACTAATAACATGTTTGAAGTTAGTGTAAAAGTCGAATTATGGGAGATAAAGAAGGGATGCATTATCCACTCAGTTTCCACACGATTCCACTGGCTTCAGTGTGATCACAGAGCTAAAAAATGGAAAGAGAATATTGTGCAGGTTTTTGTAGGACAAATTTAGAAAGTTTTAAGAAGCCACATCATGCATGCATTTTACTACAGTAGATGATGGCAGACTGACAGTAGTATTTCTTCAATATAGGTGGTCGATCAGCTGATTTCCCGTCTATCTGTCAGGAACACTTCAATTTTTCTATAGATTTTTGAGTTGTGATGGTTTGCTAAGTTTTGAATGCAGTGTTGTGACCCAATCGCAGTGGTCTTATTTATGCCAGTTCTTTGTCCCATCCCTGTATCCGTGCTATTTATTAAAAGTTTCAAAAGGGTTTCTCCTAAGGGAGGTACAGAGCAACATTTCAGGAATTACTCCTAGGGTAGTTTTGTATCAGCCTGAAAGGGACCAAATTCACAAAATTACCTCCTTTCATCAAAACGCTGTTGCCCATTCTCTAGGGATTTCCATCAAATCTTCAGTGGTAGTGCAGGAGTAATTATTGCCTCATCTTTTGCAAAACAAAGTGACAAAATTCCTGCATTTTATCATGCTGAATAGGAAAAGAGAGCCTGTGCACGCATGTTGGGTTCCTATAGGGCACACTTGTAGTTTCTGGAGTTTGAAAATTAGGTAGAGTTCCTAGAATAAATGCTGAAAATTTAGAGTGGCTGCTCCCAGAACTTTGGCCACTGTCTATTCTAAATGACGGTAAAGTGCAGGATACACATAGGTTGAAAGTGGTTGGAAGCAGTGATGGTAGGGTTAACAGGTGGTTTGGATCATTAAAAGGGTGACAGATACCTTCACCCTGATGTTGGGTGTGGTGTGCGAGCTGTCATTGGCCATGTTTTTTAGATGGCGTAAGATAATTGCCCTGCAATTTCAAATCTATCGGACTGAGAGTTTTGTACGAAATATAGCAATAAACATCTTTGGGCAAGAAATAGGATTCTCATGATTTGTCAGACCATTCACAGGACAAAATTTGTGTTTCACTTGTCAACTGTTAAAGCTCAGTCTTTTAAAGACCAGTTGTACCTTGTTAAATCATACCTTATACAGAACCTACCAATTTTTTTAAAGAATTGCTTAGTATTGTGATTTATCTTTTTCAGATGTTAATTGTGGTGAACCTGCTTTACTTGGAAACATTAAAACATGGGGATCAGCTTTGAAGTTCAATTATGGAGACACTTTTGAATTTCGATGTGCTGATCTGTTTGATGAAAAAGGAGCAAGCAGTCAAGGAAATAAAATCGTTAGATGTGAATCCGATGGTCAGTGGGGTTTAGGAGATCTGCAGTGTGTTGGTGAGAAGTTTTAATTTGATATATGAATAACCATTATTTAACAGGTTGAGTACTGGGCACCCGTATCCAGGTTCCATTCTGAAGTACAGGTACCACAATATATTCTGTGGATGTAATATTCTATAAAAGGAAATTGTCTTTTTATGCATTTGCCTTACTACAATTTATTATGGCACTCTCCCATGAACTGTAAGAACACAAATGATGATGATCAAAAATACTTTAACCCTTTACCCAACATAATGGCCAAAACCAGCCCAAACCAGTCAGCACTATTCTCAAAAATCGCCAATTAATTTTTATTATTAGCTCACTTGAGCAAAGCTCGAGGTGAGCTTTACTGATCACTTGCCATCCGTTGTCTGTCCGTCTGTTAACTTCACATTTTCGACATCTTCTCAAGAACCGCTGGGCCAATTTACATGAAACTTGATGTGAATCTTCCCCAACATGTGTCCACCCAGGTTTGTTCATAAGATGGTACCACACCCACCAGGGGGTCTACAAGGGGCATAGCTCTAACACTACCCTCAATTTTCTTAAAAAATCTTCTTGTTCAGAACTGTTTATCAGAATCTTTTAATATTTGGTATAAATTTGTTCAAACCAAGTCCCTAGGTCCATATTTGGGCTCTGTATTGAAGTCCGAATTTCAAAATTAGTGAAATCTTAGATTGTATCTTTAAAATTCTTCTTCTTAAGATCCCCTGGTCAGAATCATTTAATATTTAGTATCAATAAACTATATGAGGTGCAGATTCAAGTTTATTCAAACCAAGTGCATTGGGTGATATTTGGATTTCCTATGGGAGCCTGAATTTCAACTCGGTGCAATGTGGGGTTAATTCTTCAAAAATCTTCTTCAGATCCACCAGTCAGAATCTTTTCATATATGGTATGCAGCATGCTTAGGGGGGTGAGATTCAAGTTTGGTCAAGCCAAGTCCCTGGGTTAATATTTGGGCTCACTGTAGGAGCCCAAATTATAACTTAGTTCAAAATGAGGAATTTTCTTTGAAAATCTTCTTCTTCAGATCCAGCAGTCTGAATGTTTTGATATTTGGTATGCAGCATCCTTAGGGGGTGATATTCAAGTTTGTTAAAGCCAAGTCCCTGGGTTCATATATGGGCTCCCTGTGGGATTCAATATGAGTAATATTCTTTAAAAATCTTTTTTTTTTTAGCTCCACTGGTCAGAATCTTTGGATATTTGGTATAAGCTTTTCTTAGGAGGAGCAGATGCAACTTGTTGAAATCAGTTCTCTGTATTGATATTTAGGCTGTCAGGTGAGTGCCCTCAGGCCCCTGGCTCTTGTTTATTTTTTTGTTACTGTGTTCAACAAACGATATAATATGTTTGAGATTAGTTCTCAGTTGAGATCGTAAGTTAACATAATACAGTGAACCAGGACACTTTCCAGTCCGTAGTGGGGGGGGGGGGGGAGGTGGGGGGGGGGGGGGGGGGGTACTACGGTGCTGTATCCAACGTGTCAGTTGTCATGATGTATGGGTTTTTTTGCACAACTGAATCTTGATCTGTCCCCGTCTTTCAACACCTGTTGTTATACATCATTTGTTGTCATATCTGATCGACTCATATTGAAATGTGTTGAGCAATCAAATATCAGTCCTAACGTGGGGCAACAAGATCTCAAAAGAAGCTTGCCCGACGGACAATCACGTTTTTTCACTATTTGCGAGCCCTGGTCATAATTATGAAGAGATTTCATTGTAGCTTGGTAGGATGACTCCAAATAATGTCTAGATGAGAACATCCCCTTTAGGTCATGACCATTCAGCTTGATGGCTGCCCGAGCCCAAAAACCTTTAGCATAGTCTATAGGTCGTATTTATGGAAGGCTTTCATTGTAACTTGTTAGGTTGACTCCATATAATGCCTAGATGATGACATCCCCTTATGCCATTATTGGTCAACTGTGATGACTACAGGTGCCTGAAGCCCAAAAACCTTGAACACAGTTTTAAAGGTCATATTTATGAAGGGATTTCATTGTAACTTTGTAGGATCACTCCAGATGATGCCCAGATGAGAATGTCCCCTTTTGTTTGCGATCATTCAACCATGATGGCTGCCCGAGCCGAAGCCCGAAAACCTTTAGCACAGTCTTCTGGTCATATTTATGAAGGGATTTCATTGTAACTTGGTTGACTTCATATAATGTCTAGATGAGAACATCCCCTTTCGGACACAATTGGGCAACTGTGACGGCTACAGGGGCCCGAAAACCTTTAGCACAGTCTATAGGTCATATTTATGAAGGGATTTCATTGTACCTTGGTAGGATGACTCCAAATAATGTCTAGATGAGAACGTCCCTTTTTGGTCACGATCATTCAGGCTTGATGGCTGCCTGAGCCCAAAAACCTTTAGCATAGTTTATAGGTTGTATTTATGGAAGGATTTCATTGTAACTTGTTAGGTTGACTCCATATAATGCCTAGATGATGACATCCCCTTTTGGTCGTGATTGGTCAACTGTGATGGCTACAGGTGCCCGAAGCCCAAAAATCTTGAGCACAGTCTACAGGTCATATTTATGAAAGGATTTCATTGTAACTTTGTAGGATCACTCCAGATGATGCCCAGATGAGAATGTCCCATTTTGGTTGCACTCATTCAACCAGGATGACTGCCCGAGCCCAAAGCCCAAAAACCTTTAGCACAGTCTACAGGTTATATTTATGAAGGAATTTCGTTGTAACTTGGTAGGTTGACTTCATATAATGTCTAGATGAGAATGTTCCATTTTGGATGCAATTGGGCAACTGTGATGGCTACAGGGGCCCAAAGCCTGAAAACCTTTAGCACGGTCTGTAGGTCATATTTATGAAGGGATTTCATTGTAACTTGGTAGGATGACTCCAAATAATGTTTAGATGAGAATGTCCCCTTTTGGTCGCGATCATTCTGCCTTGATGGCTGCCCGAGCCCAAAACCCAAAAACCTTTAGCATAGTCTATAGGTCGTATTTATGGAAGGATTTCATTGTAACTTGTTAGGTTGACCCCATATAATGCCTAGATGACTCCATATAATGCCTAGATGATGACGTCCCCTTTTGGTTGTGTTTGGTAAACTATGACAGCTTCAGGGGCCCGAAACCCAAAAACCTTGAGCACACTTTACAGGTCATATATATGAAGGGATTTCATTGTAACTTTGTAGGATATCTCCAGATTATGCCCAGATGACAACGCCCCCTTTTGGTCACGATCATTCAACTATGATGGCTTCCCAAACCCAAAACCCAAGTGCAGACTATAGGGTGTAATTCTGTAATGTCGAGATGAGGATGTCCCCTTCTAGTTGCAATCGGTCTACCGTCATGGCTACACAGGCCTGAAGCCCGAAAACCTTTAGCACAGTCTACAGGCCATATTTATGAAGGGAATTCAATGTAACTTGATAGGATGACTCGTTTTGGAATAATTTTATTGTAACTTGTTAACTTTCATTGACATACGTTAACTGTGAGGGCCACATACATTAACTGTGAGGTCATGTTAACCCACCCCTCAGCTCTTTAGTACAGTGTACATCTTATATTATTTTTATTAAAAACATAGCATGCAGGGAACAGAAATTAACATATGCCCAATTATCACAATTCTTGTCTTATTTCATAATCCTTTCATAAACATTGAACATTATCCTTTTCATCAAACACAACACACAGACAAGTTAAGCTACAGTGTCATTGACTCTTTCATTTTAAGATCCACTGGCCAGAATCTTTGGATATTTGGTATAAGCTTTTCTCAGAAGGGGCAGATGCAACTTGTTGAAATCAATTCCCTGGGTTGATATTTAGGCTACCATGTCAGGTGAGCTCCCTCAGGCCCCCTGTGGCCTCTTGTTTTTTTCATATTTTGTCTCAAAAACATTGGTTATGACTCCTCGTATGAGCTCGTTCCAATGAGGGGTTGTAACCTATGTTTTTGAGACAAAAAATGACGAAAAAATAGGTATTCAAGAATGTTTTGCAAGTGTCATCTGCATTTCATGTCAGGTAAAGGTTAACTCTCTACCAGTTGACAAGCATCAAACACAAATATATATCAATATTTTATCAGTTGGTCACATGGAAGAATAAAGTCATTATTGATGTAAGCTCTCAGGCCACCAGTCTAATTCTGTCAAAAATTTGGGCTGGAATCAGTCTAGTCCTCAAATTGATCATCACCTGTGATTCACTTGTCTGGAATAAATGTTTGCTTTTCCAACTAACTGATATATTCCAGATAATTGTGATTCACATTTATGCACATTTATAACTGGTGCAGACCAAGAGAATTTAGGCCAAACACTTAATTTTGAATCCCCCCAAATACAAAACACAAGCCAAAGTAAAAAAAAAATTGAAGAGCGATGTAAGGTCCTCCATACCTGATGTCTGCACTGAAACAGAGATCCAAGAAGTGCCATCCATTCTCGCTAATAATCATTCTTTTGTTTGGCCTCAGTGTTAACATTTGATTGTTTACTTACACTCTACAGTTTTGAAGTTTTGATGACTTCACATTCTTGTTCATAATGGAATGCTTCTTTAGAAGATGTAACAATGATATCAGTGTAAGATGGCAGACAAAATGACATAAGGACTTATGGACTCTGGTCTGGTTTAATCCTTCATTGAGTCTAACATTATATCATAGCCTGGGAGGGATCAAGTATACCGAGGCCTTGCCCCAACTTCAGGTTCTTTTACCTATTCTAGCCATAAAATGTCTTCTGTCATTTCTGGTCAAGAACTCATGGGTAATGAACTTTGTGTATTTGATCAGTATGAGCCAGTGGGGGTTAATACTTCCACTGGCTCTCCAACCAAATTCTAAAGGGACTATAGTTCTAGCTTATAGCTCTGCCGATCCTCATTTTTGGCTCAAATCGAATATCAAATCGAAACTTGCAAAAGATTCAAATCCAAATTGAATCTGAACCAAATCCATTTCTGATGCAAATAACCCATCAAGAAGCTATAGGGAAAATTCTCTGTGTTTCATATCCAAACTGCATCGATTAGTGAAGAAACGAATGGACATCGAAACCATCAAAGTATTTGAGCATTTTGCTCTGTCTTCTACAGCACTCCGTCCAGAAGAATTGCAAACCATGGTTCCTTACCTGGCTGTGGATCATCATAGTTGACTTAGATATTCGCCTGATAAATAGTCTGATCATTGATGTCATTGTTCACCACACAGACATCATTATCATTTGGATTGATGTGTACCACATGATATGACTAGAGATTCATCACCCATCAACACCTATTCTTCTCATCATTGTTCATGCAAATATCACCTTTCAACATATCCATGGCGATTTTCATCAAGATATCATAATCGTCCATTACATTTGGATTCCAAGTCTGGACAAGTTTCAAAAAAGCTTTGGAAGTGCTCTTGCTTGCATTCTCTATGTAAAATGCACCTTCAGAACAATATTACTCATGGAAGTGGCTTCATATTTATTTATTTATTTATTGGTGTTTAAGGCCACATACTTCTGCACAGTGGCTAATCGTGACCTTGACAGTTTTACAGGTGGAGGAAGTCGGAGTAACCGGGGAGAACCACCGAGCATCGATGAGCAACTTGGCTTCATATTACTCAGATTCTTGATCAGAACATTCAGATGACAGAAATCAAGTGACCTGCTCTGTTCGTGTAGAGCCGTCGGATGACAATAGCGGTCTATGTCTATCAGTGCAACACATGGAAGTGATATTTTTCATTTAGCAGCTTATTCTGGATCTTGTTCCTAAGGAGCTATAAAGCGCTTTCTCACTCACAAAACTGTCTTCCTCTTTGGATATGATTCATTGTCATGAAAAAGAGGATTCTCTGTCTTTTCAGATCCTGTATCAGTAGATGATAGAGGCCTTCAAGAGAATTAATGTTCTTTTTTTACAGATAGCAACTACAACTTCACGATGGCCATTCAGTCTATACCTCTTCAATTGGATAGAAAGTCTCATGATCTGAACATCAGTTGCCATCTCAATGTTCCGTTCATACCTTCCTTCTGGATCAAACTATTGAATCCTCCAGGGGCTTACTGGATGCTCTATTCTTTGTTGGCCATATAACTTCTGCTCTAGGTAAAAGGCAGGACAAAAATGAATTTGAAGAAATTCTTTCTCCACTTAGAGTGTTATCTGACTCCATTATGGGTCATCTTTGATTTTACATATCTGGTAAGTGTCATCAGTAAAGACTATGGAGCAGGGAAAGATATGGAAAAAAGACTTACACAAGCCAGAGCAGCATTCGCATGACTTCACATCATCTGGAAGTCTAACAAATACAGCCAGAAAACCAAGATCAAGATATACCATAGAAATGTAAAATCTGTACAGCTATATGGCACAGGAGGATAATAGCAAATGTCACCAAGAAAATTGAAACATTCCATAACAACTGCCCTCAAAAGATCAACAAAATATGCTGGTCAAACAAAATATCCAGCATCAACCTTCTGAAAATAAGTAACAGCAAAAACCTATTGGAAGAAGCTAAACAGCGGCGGTTCAAATGGTTAGGTCATATACTACGCCTGCCACAAGATCAACACCCTAAAACAGCTCTTCATTGGACATCACCAGGAAAGAGAAAGCTGGGGAGACCTAGCACCACCTGGAGGAGAACCATTGGAACTGAATTGAAGGAACTTGGCTACGTCTGGGGAGGAGCACAGAGATAAATGGTGGCAGCTTGTTGTGGCCTTATGCCCCGGTGGGACGAGGAGGACAATTAAGTAAGTAATGATTGCCAAAAACAGCCATCTTGGATTTGGCATATGAATTGTCAACAAATCCATTAGCACACCCTGCAAGCTGCATCTCTTGCCCAGTCTTTTTCAAATTTGATATGTAGCTTTTGTATGATGTCTAGATGGGAGCTATTGAATTTTTCTGAATTTTGTTGAAAAACATGGCTTCCAGCAGCCATCTTGGATTTGGATATAAATTGTCCAATAATTCCTTTGGCTGCTAGTGACCATCTTGTGTTTGTCAAAAAAACCCATTAGCACACCTTACAAGCCACATCCCTCAACCCATCTTCTTCAAAATTCATATGTAGCATTGCTGTGATGTCAAGATGGGAGCTATTAAATTTTTCTGAATGTTGTTGAAAAACATGTCTGGCAGTGGTTGTTTTGCAATTGGGATATAAATTGCCAACAATTCCAGTAGCAGACCTCTCAGGCCACACCTCTTACCCAATCTTTTTCAAATTTTATATGTAACTTTGGTGTGATGTCTAGATGGGGGTTATCAAATTTTTCTGTATTCTGTTGAAAATGATGCCCACCACTGGCCATCTTGGATTTGACTTATGAATTGTCAACAATACCATTAGTACACTCAACAGGCCCCATCTCTCAGCCAATTTTTTTCAGACTTCATATGTAGCTTTGGTGTAATGTCTTTTCTGTAGAAACTTGAGTGAATGACTTGGCGTTACTGGATCTTTCTATTTAGTTCAGTCCCTTCTTGGACAGGTTGAGCAGCAATGTTAATGACACTTTCATTTTATATTTTGTTTGCTGCATCCATTGTGGGATCAGATTAAAGTTTGGTCAAAGCACATCCCTGGGTTCATATTTTGGCTCCCAATAGTCCTTCAAAATTAAACTTGAGCAATGTGAATGAAATTTTTAATATCATTTTCATATCCACCGTTCAGAATCTTTTTATATTTGATATGCAGTCTTTTTTGGTGGATTAGATTCAAGTTCGTTCAAATCAAGTCTTTGGGTTCATATGTGGAACCCAAATTTTAACTTAAAGTATTCAATATGAGGAAAATTTCTTAAAAATCTTCTTTGGATCCACCATTTAGAATCTTTTAATGTATGGCATGCAGCATTCTAAGGAGTTTCAGATTCAAATCTGTTCATATCAAGTCTCTGGTATCACTTTTGTGGTCCTCGTGGGAGCCCAAATTGTTACGTAGTGCAATATGAAGAAATTTGGTTAAAATACCTTCTTTTTCAGATGCACCAGTCAGAGTCTTTTGATATATAGGAATTTGCATCCCTTGTGGGTTAGATTCAAGTTATTTCAAATCAAGTCCCAAGGTTCATATTTAGGTTAAGTTGTGCAGTATGAGGAATATTCAAAAATTTTCTTCTTCAGATTCACTCATCAGATCTTTTGATATTTGAAACATAGCATTACTATGATTCCCAGAATTCCATCAAAGTATTTAGCTTGGCTGATTTTGATGGGCACCAGAGGGGTTTGAAATTTAATGAGATGTAAATGTAGATGGATTTGATTAATGAACAAATGTGACCTTGAATCCTTCTTTAAACAACTTTCTCAAATAAGCATGTAAGTCCCCATGGAGCCACTTATTCTATATTATCTCTCTCTGTAATTAATAGTGAATTAAAAAAAATATTTACATCTTAATCTGTCAACACTCCTATATCTGAGTCAAGTACGCATGCCATGAAGATCACATGAACTGAAACTGTCACAAAAACTTGAGAGAGTTTTTTGAACCTGTATCAACAGATTTGAACCTAAGTCTGTTGAATCGTTATCACGACCATTAATAATTAATGCAAACAAATCACTGTATGGGTATATCTGTCAACATTGAAAATACATTTGTAGGAGGAATGAAACAATAGTGAAGGAAACATAGGCTGAAACATCGCTGAACCAATGTGTTTCAAGGCAGAAACATCCCATTCCAAAATGGGATGTTTCATCTTTTTTTTTAGAGGGTTGAGCATCCAAGTCCAAAATAATCTCAATTCTGAAATATCCTGTAAGTGTATTGCCTACAATCCATTATAGTGTTAATATTTACATACAATTGAAACTAAAAACCAAAGTAATATCGTTGGGATAATGTTTACAAAGAAAAGACTAAAACTCTTGTATAATCTTTGTCAGGTCCGAGCCATATATATCTTGTGATTTTAAATCCAAATAATACAGTAATACTGTACATGTTAAGAAGAAAACTGCTTTTTGAAAATATTTGGTTCACATGAATGTAAAGTAATTTTATTTGATTGTTAATCCCCAAAATACAACCAGATTTTCAATAGTTTGAAAAATAGGTTTCTCAGTACATCGCCAGATTTTCTGCATATGGAGGCAATAATGAGAGTTTGGGAAGAACCAAAACCAAACTGAAACCCAAGTTGTTTTCCCCCAAAAGACTGAAACCTAACTACAAATTACATAACCATCCATCTCTTAGATATATGTCTTTTTGACTGCAGCTGTACTAAGACAGTGAATATTTACTGAATGAATACTCAGCTGAAGAGAGGTATTCAATTAACAAGATTAACCAAGTGCGAAGTTACTTTTCAATGGGCATTTGTAATGAGAGTATTTTTAGCTCACCTGAGCGAAGCTCAAGGGGAGCTTTACTGACCACTTTCCGTCCGTCGCCCATCGTTAACTTTACATTATCAACTTCTTCTCACAAACTACTTAACCAAATTGAACCAAATCTGATGTGCATGCCTATCGTATGTCAATTCAAGTTTGTTCGAATCAAGTTGACCCACCCCTTGGTAGGGCCACGCCCAAAAAGTGAGCCTAAATCTTAAAAATCTTCTTCTCATGAACCAGCAGTAGCAGAGACTTGATATTAGGTGTGCAGCTTCCTTTTGAGGTGTAGACTCAGATTTGTTCAAGAGAAGTTCTAGGGGCAATATTTGCCATTGTTATGGAAGGGGCAAGAATTTTTGCCCCACCCGAAATTTCTATTTTCCAAACCGAGAGGCTGATTTGAACCAAATTTCACATGAGGTTTTATTGGGACATAAGTAGTTAATTTATGCAAAAAAATTTTTTCTTGTCACCCCATGGGAACTGCAGGAGCTAAAAATAGAAAAAAATTAAAACGCCCATATCTTTCAAAACTACATGGCTCTGAGAATTCTTATTTGGTGTGAAGCTTTCTTAGGACCAACAGAATGGAATGGTCCAAAAAAATTGCTATCGGTTTTATCATGGGGTACTTTTTTGGGACTTTGAAAAAGTTCTGAGTCAGCATTTTTTAACACTGGGTAATGGGAAAAACATTTAAGACTACTTTTCCCCCAAACCACTGCTCCAAAAGCTTTCATATTTCACATTTCACATCTTTGGAAGATTGTTTCACATGTTTATTGAAATCAATTTCCTGGGTCCATATTTGGTCTCTCTGTGGGAGCCCAAATGTTTAAATTAGTGCAGTATGAGGAATATTCTTTAAAAATCTTCTTCTTCAGATCTACCAATAAAAATCTTTTGATATTCGGTATGCAACCTTAGGGTGAGATTCAAGTTTGTTCAAGCCAAGTCCCTGGGTTCATATTTAGGCTGAAAATTTGGGGTCCCGGTCCGGACTTGGAAATTTTAGACCCAAATCCAGAAATGAGTATTTTTATACTGTACCAATGACCCAGACATAGCTGGTGCTAACTCTTAAAATATAGGGCCAAACACAAATTTTGCCCCCCAATCCCCAAAATTTGCATCTAAAACTAAAGAAAACATGTCCTGAGAGGCCCTCCACACTTCGCCCCTACTGCGCATGCGCAGTGTCAAGGACGTTCCGAAATTGGCGCCATTTATCATTCTAAGTTTGGCCCTTCATCAGTTAACATCTGACTGATCTTTGTGCTTTTAAATCTCAGTTTAAATGATGCCAGACACATAAATATTAGTGAAATGGTGATTCTAAGGAGGATAGAAAAGGAGGAGAGGAAAAGAATGTGTGACAGAATATTATCAGGGCTGTAACTTAAAATTTTTTAATGAAATTATGTTAAGTTACCTATTTTCAAGGCAGCAGCCATTTTGTTGTCATTCTGATTATTTAGTTACACTGTTTTTACAAGTGTTTTTCCTCTCTCCCTGTCCTTTAAGTTCCCCCTTGCTATTCTCCCATGCTTTTGGCATAATTTCTGTAATTATTATTACTAAAATTTCTTGGGAGTTTAGCTGATTAACAGAATGAATTCTGTTCTTTCCCCATGTTTACGTCTTCACCTACGGGTGGTTAGGCGTTGTGTTCTGCATTTACCATCTGATGTTCTGCAGTTTCTTCCCTGGAAGTCTCTGTTTTGCATCAGATGGTGTATTTTTGGTAACTGATTTCGGGCCTGGGTGCCTGGAGTCTTATTTTAGTGTTTTTACACTCATTGTTTACATTTACAACAGCCCTCTGTGTGAGGGGGGGATTTCTAAATAATAATATCTTTATGTTATTTCAATCATAACTAGATACATTATTATTGTTCGTAAGTGTTGAATAAATTGTTTAAAATATTTTTAAAATTTTTGTCCACACTTAGGCTTGGGATCCATTGGGGCTCAACGTTACTTTTCAGAAACTTGGGCTGTTCTGAAAAAATATTTTTTCAAAATATTTTGATTTCAATTATTTTTTCTATATTAATGGATCATATTATTATTATGTATTTTGATTGCCAGGGGTTAGTGCGAGTACCAGGACTTGTTTTCTTTTCACATTGAAAGGATATTGATCTATTGTTTTAAGAGGAAGTCTTCCTCTGACCTTATTATCATTCTATATGTGGTCAGTGTACTCGCATTAACTCCGGTTCTGTATCGTATGATTTCGATGACAATATGGGAAGCGTATGTCACGGTATGTTGTTGGGGATTTGGACACTCCGGTCCTTTCCCCGCAGGGTCACTCTACTTTATCAATTTCTATTTCAGACGATCAAGATTAGGGTGATGTATCTGTGATGTCTTCCAACAGTGTGCCTCCGTCGTCACAATTAATGAAGGGCTAGCGGAAAAGTGCTCATGTAATACGCCAATTGCCTAAGAGGACCCTAGTAGGTTCGACGGCCTTTGACGTCCGCTAGCTCGCCCGGTGTAGCGTCCATTCACCGAATGGTTCGGCAGCCGGGTTCGTTCGTTGCGGTCTAGAAGGAATTTTGGGGTGATGCGAGCACTATAAAATTAACTTAATGCACACCCAGTGACGGCGGATCGGAGGGAGAACGGAGGAAGCCTTTTAGTCCGGTTCATAGCTCGTTCCGGTCCTTCCGGACGGCAAGCGAGAGAGGCCCCTCTCTCGTTCAACAACATCTGGCCCCAGATGTTGTGGTACAAATGTGTCGTTAGCGGAGCATACGTCCGTCGCTCGGGACGCTCCGTTGTATAGGCAGTCCGCTGAGACTGCTAAGGCTTCCTCTTCTCGTCAGCGCACACGACCGCACCTTGGCTGCGTGACCGCCGATATATTACCAGCTTCGCCGATCAAGGATTCTTCGGCGACCAGGTCACACCATCCGGCAGCCAGGGATTCGAGACCGATGGACTCCGGACGTTCGCATAGGAAAAGTATGCGGGAGCCATCTGATGCGGAGCTGCCCTCGGCGAAGCAGCGATAGACTGCGCCTCCGCAGGTCTCGACGCCGGACATTCTTGTGCACATAGCACAGCTTATCGCAGCATCCCAGCAGCCGACAGTAACGGTGTCGGATCGAGAATTATCCGACAGCGCTGGGTCGGTAGCCGGGGACTCGAGGCCTGCAGACTCCGGACGTTCGCATAGGAAGTATGCGGGAGTCAACGTACACGGAGCTTCCAGCGGCAATGCATCGTAAGTCCGCTACTGCACAGGCCTCGGGAACGGACGTGCTTTCCTTAATAGCACAGTTTATCGCAGCATCCCAGCATCAACTGAATCTGTCGCATATATTTTATCCGACGATGCTGGGTCGGGACGCTCCGCGGAAGCGGGTACGGACGTCCGAAAGTTTCATCCGGTCCGACGGGATACCGAAAGGGATTCGGTGGATTTCAAGCTTTCCCTTTCGGAACAACATATGCTGCGATGCCGGATAAGAAACTGATAGCGTCGGTGGACTTAGAAATTTTTGGTTCGGTTCGGGGACATCGTCCCTCAGTTCCGACATAGTCCAATAATGTCACACAAACTTTCGAATTATTGAACGACGCTATATATATTATTATTTTATGCTTGCTATCCAAGCATTTCTGGTTTCTTGTTCGAAGAGTTATGGAGATGTCTTTCAAAAGTGTGCCTCTGTCGTCATAGTTAATGAAGAGTTAGCGGCAATAAGTGCTCATGGAATATGTCTATCGCTTACGGAGTGACATTCGCTAGCTCACCCGGTGTAGTGTACATTCATCGAATGGTTCGGCTGCCGGGTTCGTCCGTTGCGGTCTAGGAAGGAGATTTGGGTGATGCGAGCACTTTAATTACTTTAGTACTCACCCAGTGACGGCAGATTGAGGACAGATCGGAGGAAGCCAACAACATAGGGGACCGCATGTTGTGGTTCAGATATTTTACATTCGGAGCATATGTCCGTTGCTCGGGACGCTCCGTTATATTGACAGTCCGAGAGACTGTCTTTAATGCTTCCTCATCCTCACAGCAGGGCACACGACCGCACATTGGCTACGTGACCTCGAGTATCCGATCAGTTTCGGCATGCAGTGATTCCACAGCGAATAGGTCGCGCCATCCGGTAGCCAAGGGACACGAGGCCTATACACTCCGTTCGCTCGCATATTGGAAGTATGCACGGGGTAACGATCTCGGAGCTTCCTGCGGCAATGCATCGTAAGACCGCTGCTCCTCAGGCCTCAGTGACGGACGTGCTATCCGAGTTAGCACAGTTGTTTCGCAGCATCCCAGCAATTGACGGTTTCTCGGTCGAATCAGGAATTATCCGACGGCGCTGGGTCGGTGCGGTCCGCGGTTGCATCAAGCTACGGACGACCGAACGCTTTATAGGGTCCGACAGGATGGCGAAAGGGATTCGAAAGATTTCGAGTTTTCCCTTTAGTAGTATCGGAAGATGCCTTTCATATCTTCTGGCATTTCTTCCAGTGATTATTTTTCGGACTTCATTGCTGCGATCTTGGATAAGAGACTTATAGCGTCATTGGACTCGGATTTTTCGATCGGTACAGGGACTTTGTCCCTGACTTACCGACGCAGTCCAATATTGTCATTACAACATGTGTTTTATTTTTCGACGCTATATATTTATATATATATACAAGACGGCTACTAAGCATGATAGTTTAGTTTCTTGTCCGCGTGGCTCATTTCTGCCATTTTATCTTTTTTTACATATAGTTTATTTTGGCAGAGCAGGGCATACCGAGAGTTCATATGCGTCTAGACGGTGTGATTAAAGACTGCATATATTCTTTTTCACCGTTTATGTCTTTTCCAATTTCAATGTTGGGAACGACATTATGTATATTAGACTTAACTTAGACGCTTTATTATACGTAATCCGCCTTACTGAGGCGTTATCATTACGTCTTCAAGAAAAGATTTACGGGATATTATTCTCAATGTAATTTCTTTTGAGGGCAGTAGTTTGTTCACGTATAACTCCGCCCTTCAGTGGCTGATTGGAGTTGGTTAGACGTGAGGCAGCCCTAGCTACATCCACGCGTGGATAGTAGGTTAAGAACTCTCTCAGAGTCGCTTCGTTCTCGGAGGAGCTTCTCTTCGACGGCAACTTTCCGGCAATCCATGAATTGCTTGATTTTTACATTCTCTTGTCTATCTAGTGTTACAAGAGATTCAGACTGGGGCAAACATTCGGTGGTTGACTCAGAGAGTGCCGCCGCAGTTGCCGGACCCGAGTGTGGCTGTTATGACGGTTGCCAGTCAAACAGATTGGGATATATACTGATCCCTACGGATTCGAAGTGCCAGGGTCTTTGGGTTCCGCAGTCTTTTAGCTATCAGTTAACTTCCGCGGAATAATGTTTTTTAGGCTTGCTTTATGTCATTGCATGAACATTATTCAGAAACGCATGCCCAAATTCCTGTCCTTTAATTCGACAGTAGTGGCGTATCTCCGGAACCAGGGAGGCACTCTTTCGTTTCCGTTATTCAATTTAATGGAAAGAATCCGTTTGTTGGTTATAGTACACCAAGTTCAGTTTTGGTCCGTCATATTCTGGGTCGTCTGATTGTTTTATCGCACTCCCGTTCTCTTACGGGTCGCTTGTTGCTGTCAGAATGGACTCTCAACAAACAAGTATTCAATCAGATTTGCTATCTATGGGAGCGCCCAATGATGTTTTATTTATGACACAGCTGGCTAATCAATTGCAGACGTATGTGTTGGCTTGTCCAGATCTTTGAGCTAATACTGTTAACGCTCTATTGATCTATAGGACAGAATGATAGGATACGCGTATCCTCCGGCGCTGTTGTTTTTAGCAGGTATTGCTAAGATAAACAACCACAATACATTTCTGTTGATAGCATCTCTATCTTCACAGAGATCATGAGTAATTTACTCTCTTGTCTACTGTGGATCTTAACGTGAAATCTTCCTCTATGTGAGGATCTTTTTTCACTGGGTAAATCGTGTCATCTTTTTCACAACCAGCAAGGTCGCAACCTTCATGTATTCCGTTGTGTGGTCCGTATTGCATTGTAAGCACTGTACTGGACGAGCTTTGGACGCGATTTCTTACTATAGGAGATCCTCTTCTTCGCTATTCTATGCGACTAAAGTGGAGGCTCTTCCGTCGTGGTGTAGGGATCATTATGTTCATATGGTTGATCCCTCCATACTACTCATTGCTATTTTTTAGTATACTTGTTTCACAAGATCTACTGCAGCCTGTTGTTATTTAGGTTATAGGTTTATGTTACCTCATACCTATGCACTCTACGATAGTTTACAATTGAGTCTTTTGTCTCTTTATCTAAGTCAGTTAGTAACTTTTTGATAAATAGACTTAGAATCTTTAGATTAAATTTCTATACGGATTTTAACTTCAGGTTCTTATTTAGCTAAGTAATCATTTGAGCCTCTGGAAACAGTAGTTTTCAAATTCTGACCTTTTAGACAGTAATTATGTTGGTTTCTCTTTTACTGTAGAGTCAGTGAGTTTCATGCATTATCGATGGATGATTTTCACTTTCATAGTTTCGGAATCAATACTTCCGTTACTATTTAGGTTGGATTGTTGCATAAGAGTTAGGCTCCTATTATCCGGAACCTATTATTTTAAGGTCCTTCCGTCTTCGTATGGGCATAGGCCTTTACTCTTTCCGGGTACAGTTTATGTATTTATAAACAGATATCTGTTTATTACAAGGGCGTAAGCTTCTTCTGTCTTTGATGTCTAGTAGAAGGACGTTACGCTCCATTTTATTGTTAATGGATTCTATTAACTAGCGTACTGCTTATGGTATATCATTGGCTTAGCAGTTGTGCTTAAGATTTCGGCTCATGAAGTAAGAGTTCTTCTACTTCTTGGGCTTACATTAATAGTGTTCTATTATAGATTTTTGAAGGCTGCTCATTGCGCTCAGCCATCCATTCATGAATTTTATCTCAGAAATATCGAGTCCATTTCTGGAGGCCTCTATTGTTAGGTCTATTATCTACTGCTCAGAATGTCATTCACTTAACAGTTGCTACTATAGCTAGGTAGGCTGTCTGTTTCGGCAGTGTCTCCGTTCGGCTGCCCTCTTCGCTCTGGGCTATTTGACCCAGGGCAAGAAAAAGGGGGGGGGGGGGGAGGGTGTTCCCTTGGGTCACCTGTTTTTACTATGAAAACAAGGGGATACCTCCTCCGGAGTTAGTAATTCTGAGCTGTTATTGGGATGGTTGTTTAGTGAGAAGTTTAAGTTTATAAAATTCATTCAAGTCTTAGTTTTTAAAGTATAGCTTTTGAATATTGCATATGTCAACGGACATGATTATGCAATTCTCACACACTTTTAGGAGTATAAGAGTCTCTATTCTCTAGACTTATTTTATTATTGGCTTACTTTAAAAATTATTAGTATAAGGATTATTGGATATTAATAGAGTACATGGATGTATGAAGCTCAATTTTTGGAAGGTGTTGTATCTTTCTAATTTATCATAAATAAGAAAGATACATGTAAGGCCTATTACTTTTTTTCCCTACAGGGGATGACTCTATTTTATTTTATTGAGCGTATTCCATTTTGCTCTATGTCCTTGGCCCTCCAGCCTTTTTACTATTCAGCTATGTCTGGGTCATTGGTACAGTATAAAAATGTTAAAAAATTTATAGTAATTTATATATTTTTTATACTTACCAATGACCCAGACGGGGATGGCCCTCCCAGGAGTTGGGAACTCTTGCCTCCCCGCTGAGTACATAGCGCTTACCAGGCACTGGTTATTAGAATGATAAATGGCGCCAATTTCGGAACGTCCTTGACACTGCGCATGCGCAGTAGGGGCGAAGTGTGGAGGGCCTCTCAGGACATGTTTTCTTTAGTTTTAGATGCAAATTTTGGGGATTGGGGGGCAAAATTTGTGTTTGGCCCTATATTTTAAGAGTTAGCACCAGCTATGTCTGGGTCATTGGTAAGTATAAAAAATATATAAATTACTATAAATTTTTTAACTTTTTGTTTTTTTATGCGTTTCGGTCAATTTTAAGACAAAAAATTTTTTTTTTTTTACACTGAAAATTTGGTATCCGGGCGGGACTTCCAATATTGTGGACCAAAATCCAGAAATTAGTGTTTTGGTTTTTATGCGTTTTGGTCAATTTTAAGACAAAATTTTTTTTTTTTTTTACACTGAAAATTTGGGGTCCGGGTGGGACTTAAAAATTTTGGACCAAAATCCAGAAATTATTTTTTTGTTTTTTTATGCGTTTTGGTAAATTTTAAGAAAAAAAAAAAATTTTAGTCTGAAAATGTTTTGTTTGGGACTTCGAAAATTTCCGAACAAAAATAAAATGTTTTTTATACGTTTATCTCAATTTTGGGACATAAAAGTGCAGGAACTGAAAATAGAAGGAAAATCCTGTGTATTGTGTGGGCACAATCACTTCATCTAGTTGGTATATGCTTTTCTTAGGAGGGGCATATGCTGTTTATTCAAGTCAAGTCCGTGGTTTGATATTTAGACTACCATGTCAGATGAGCATCCTCAGGCCCCCTGGGGCCTCTTGTTTTCAAAGATATCACACTACTGCAAAAGAAGCCTTAATTTAGCAAATAATTCACAAATAATTGTTTTGTTGCAATTTATTAAAGAGTGCCAGTTGTCACTTCATTAAATTGTAATAAAATAGTTTTATATTAATACTTTTCATTAGAGCCCTGATAGTGGCTTCTTGCACTCAACCAGTTAACTGGATGAAGGCTAGATTATTTTTGGTGGTCTGAATTTTGTTCTTCAGCACTTGTTTTATTACAAATTATTGGAGCGTGCATGTTGTCAATTTCCAATAATTTGTAATAAAACAAATTTATATAACAAAATATTATTTGCATTTGACTGAATATGAAAATGTTGGTTTTTGCTACGGTACCCTTATTTTTTGAAAGCCCTGATAGTGGCTTCTAGCACTCAAACAGTTAAGAAGAATTGGATCATATACTGTATTCGTCTAGAGATAAACTGAGCATTTATTCTATTATATCATGTTTAACAGAGCTTGTGGAACTCTTTCAAACAAGATTAAATGTATTCTACATTGAATGTATTGATGCCAAATAAGTCTATATGTGTGGAAAATTCAGTGGTTATCGGAGTAATTCTTTGATAGATGACAAGATGTTTTATTCAAGTAACAAGAGTTTACTCAATGTGTAATTAGCAGGTCAATTTGTACTGAAGGTTTGGTAAATGGTTTGGGGTTCTATTCAATTAACAGGTTTATGCAATGAAAAGATAGTGAATTGAGTGGGCTCCACTGTAGATGAAAATAAAATTGGAAGGAGAGCAGTGCTGTATTAATTAGGTAAACAAGTTTCAGATTAATACTGGATACCAATACCTGAGGTGTGTGTGTGTGTGAGCAGTAAAGGTATAAACAAATGGCTAAACTCAACATTGTGATCATGATATATCCATAAATGCTGAAAGCATCCTACCTTAACTCTTTACCCAACACACACGTTATCAAAAATTATTATTTTAATTATTGGTTTTTTAATATTTAATTAAAAGATGTCAACCAAACACAATCATGTGGCCTCCTCATTGGAACAAGCCCAATAAGCTTGTTCCAATGAGGGTTCACGTGATATGGCTTAGTTGACATTTTTAGATAAAATGATATTTTGTCAACTGCGCAAATTGTATATTATGTGAGCAGTGGAATTCAATTCGTTTGGTAAAGGGTTACACACCAGTGAATAATATAGTACTTATTATCCTCATCCTATTACACATTTGGGAGAGTTAATGTATCTTAACAGACATAAAATCACATTCTGTATTTAGTTTTGATCATAAGGTGAGCAGCTCAAGAAGAATTAGTGTTAGTACCTTTGCCTGTCTGTTTGTGATCAAACACCACTAAAGAAAATAAATCTATCTCTCAAAACAGTGAATGTCACCTAGGTTTCAACAACCCAGACAGATGCACTTTTTTCAGTTCTGAGTTTCTTATTACAATTGTTTACAACAGGCTTGCACTACAGTGGAAGTCCCTAACTTGGAAGTATACTCTCTATTTTCTTCTTTCCCAAGGGATTTGGGAAAGAAAAGTGATGCAAAAGCACTAAGAAAAAATAAGCCAAAACTGGGCTGAGTGCGACCGGAACACACCCAGTAGAGGACACTCGACTCAACATACTAACTCCACACAAGCAGGGTTAACATTGGTTGAAGACAAGTGCACCATCGTCGTGTAGTATGCCTTAGTACACAACACCACCGCACCCCCACTTGGACAATTGGGGTTAAGTGTCTTGCCCAAAGAAACGCGGTTGCCGCAGTTGAGATTCGAACACAGGACATTACAGTTTGCAGCTTGTACCTCTACCTACTGAGCCACTGCGCTCCCAGGGAAGGTCTAAATGAAATGATGACAATCACATGTATTTATCAAGCCTGAGCAAGGCATGCTTTCGGAATGCCTTCAGTGAAGGCATGCCTTTATAATATAGTTAGAATAAATAAATAACATTAATCCACCTCAAACTCTGTCATTTCTATAAAAAGATACCCAAACTGTCGGCCACTGGTGGTGTGTGTTCTCATGGAATTGGGGGTCAGTGCGGATTTGTTCCCAGCAGATGACCAATTTTGAGTAGGGTACATGCTAATTATGTCTAAGCAGGAAGAGTGGAAGCCCTGTGTGACAATTGTTACTTACATGCCTTTGGCCTGATTTCAGAATGCCTTCGATAAAGGCATGAATGCATGCACTCGGAGAAGTCAATCGTGTGTGTGTGTGTGTGTGTGTGTGTGTGTGTGTGTGTGTGTGTGTGTGTGTGTGTGTGTGTGTGTGTGTGTGTGTGGGTTTGTCTTACCAACTTGACGAGGTAACTAGACAAAAGAGTTTGCGTGTTTCGCCTTACCGAGGTACAAAAGACAAAGGAAACCCTTTACCTCGGTTGTTTTCCCAGAACTGTACCGGCAAAACGAGGTAGAAACCTTTAGTCCACACAAAGGACAAACAATGGGGTACCTCGGTATGTAGGGTAGACAAGACTCAGTGTGTGTGTGTGTGTGTGTGTGTGTGTGTGTGTGTGGGTTTGTCTTACCAACTTGACGAGGTAACTAGACAAAAGAGTTTGCGTGTTTCGCCTTACCGAGGTACAAAAGACAAAAGAAACCCTTTACCTCGGTTGTTTTCCCAGAACTGTACCGGCAAAACGAGGTAGAAACCGTTAGTCCACACAAAGGACAAACAATGGGGTACCTCGGTATGTAGGGAAAACAAGACTCTGTGTGTGTGTGTGTGTGTGTGTGTGTGTGTGTGTGTGTGTGTGTGTGTGTGTGTGTGTTTTTGTTTGTTTGTTTGTTTGTTTGTTTGTTTGTTTGTTTGTTTGTTTGTTTGAGGTTAAAAAATCGCATTGGCACAGACATTTCCTACTGAAACGTTTTTTTCTTTTAATATGCCGCCGAAAAATTGTTTTCATTTACTGAACCCTGATTGGTTTCAAACATGACAAAAAAGTACATAAAATTGATTTAAATCAAGTGATGAGCTTAGGAACTGGTTAAACTGACTGGCAAAAACTGATGTTATTCATTGATGGGCTCTAATTTAGTCCTTACAAGGATATTACGCAAGCTTTTGTTTTTCTTATAGGCGATGACAGGTTGAAGATTCAAAGGTTCATTTAATTTAGCATTGGTAAAATTGAATTCATCTTTTAACATTTTTGCTATTTCGATATTCATTCTGTTGTACGTTAAAGTGAAAGGAATGATGGACCTCCTTTCGCATTCGCCCTCTGATATGTTCATACCAAATGGCCAGAGGGTTTGAAGCGTATTGATCCAAAAAGCTTCACGTTTTTTTCTAAATTCATCCGTTTCTTCTAATGTGTCTTTAATTGGTGGTTGTTCAATAGGATGGATTTCGAAATCGTCCAAAGAATGGCCAGGAAGGTTAAAATGTTGTGCTACTGGGGCATCAGCATTATGTTTTATATCCTGTTTGTGTCTAGTAGCACGTTCTCGGAAAGGATTTTGACTTTGACCAACTTACTGTTTCCAACAGTGCTTACATGTGATAAGGTAAATAATGTTTGGTGAATCACAATTGAGGGGGTTACGGATCTGATAATGATTTTTCGTTTGTTCGGAGGAAAATTCCTCTTTCTGATCAGGCATAAAAGTATGCAATCTACATCGAGGCTTTTTGCAATTAAATACCGCGCCACTACCATTCTGCAATGGTCTGTTGTGTTCAGTCTTCAGTGGTTCGAAATCAGAGGTTTCAGCTGGACTTTCGAGCTTTTTTAGAGTTCGAGATTTTAAGGTACGCAAAAAGCGCAGTGAGTATCCTCTCGATCTGAGGGCGCCAAATAGAGTAGAACAAGCCTCGTTGAAATTTACCTTATCACTTGAATTGCGGTGGAAACGAATGAGTTGTGATTTGATGATACCTTTGAATGTATGTTGAGGATGAAATGATTTTGTGTTCAACAATTGATGTGAATCAGTTGGTTTAAAATATACTTTATAATCTAAATGACCGGACGCCTGAAATTGCTTGCCTTTATACACAGTCACATCGAGAAAATCAACAGAATTTTCACTGATAGTAGCTTTCAATTTAATATTTGGATCGTGATTGTTCAAAATTTGTAAAAATTCATCAAAATCTTCTTTTGAATGTTCCCAAATAATAAAAATGTCATCTAAATACCTGAGATATACGAGAGGATGCTTTGCACATTTGCTTAAGGCATTTTCCTCCCATTCCGCTACATAAATGCTTGCAAAACTAGGACTGAATCTTTTGCCCATAGGACAACCCATTATTTGTAGAAAATAGTCTCCATTGAATTGAAAGTCATTACCTTTTAAGCTCAGCTCTAAAAGATCCAAAATTTGTTCATCCGGGCGTTTTGCATCCGGATATTTTTCAAATGCATTTTTAACTGATTTAACACCTTTATCAATATCAATGTTCGTATACATACTGTCGATATCTAAAGTAGCCAGAATTGCATTTTTCGATACTTTCAATTTCGAAATTTTTGACAGGAAATCCTGTGTATTTTTTTGATAGCTCGGATGTCTATTTGCTATAGGTTTCAGATGATAATCAATTAATTCCGAGATCGCATAAGATTCCGAATTACAATCTGATACAATTGGCCTCCCGGGTGGAGTTAAGTCATCCGTCCATGAAGAACAGTCCTTGTGGATCTTTGATAGGATATAAAATTATCTTGTTTGAGCACTGAGCTTAGCTGTTAAATATTTCAATTGTTTTTTGGTAATGTGACCTTTGTCGAGGAGAAATATTAAGATCTTATTGAAGTTTTTGATATTACTAGGCCAAATAAGTGAATCTATTTTCTTATAATGTTTAGTATTGCTGAGTTGTCTCATGGCTTCCTTTATATAATTATCCCGAGATAGAACAACTACCGACCCACCTTTCTCGGCTGGTTTAATTACTAATTTCTTATTTTTTCGAAGTTTTGTGAGGGCTCTCCATTCACCAGCTGTTAAATTGTCTTTATCGGAGAGTATGTTCATGCTGAACACCTTTTGGATGATTCATTTGCTAGCCTCAATAATTTCGGGATCTACTTCACTATCTGGAGGTGACCAACCAGATGATTTTGTAAAAGGAAGTTTCCGACCGCTGGAGTTTCTAAAGCGGTCTGCTAATTTCATTTGTCTAAGAAAATTACAGTTGTATGATGGTAAATTTGTTTGGTTATCAGTTTTAGGCTTTGGTGCTGGTACAAAAGTTAAACCGCAATCTAAAAGCGATTTCTCTTGGGTTGTTAGGTCATTGGTGCCAGACAGGTTAACCACATTAGTTCCTAACCCCACATCTGTTAGGCAGCTGTTACCTTTGCCTTTACTTAGTTTAAATTTAGGTGGTTCAACCAGTGATCGTACATAATATTGGCGGTTCTCATGGTCCAATGGATTAAATCCTGAGTAACATCAAACTTCGCGTCATCAATTTTTGGTATAACGTTAACGTCCTTCACTTTCCGAATGGTTTCGTTGATGATGCTCAGGGTTCTCCTCTCAGCCTGAGGGAGTTTTTGCGAAAAGTTTAGTTCAGCGAAATAAATTTTTGCTGATCTAAACTTGACCCTGATATCGCTAAGCATATTCCACAACTGCTTAACTACGAGATCAGAATTATCGTTTCGAGAATTCACGCTAATATTTAATAATATTTTTTTAGGACTGGACTGGCCCCTGTGCCCTTTAAACATAGAGCGCAGATGATTGAATTTGGCGCCGGGGTAACACTCCACCTGGATGTCCGGATGGGGATTTCGATCAATGCATCCTAAATTTGAACTTCCAATCATAAGGATGTTTTTACAAACATCGGGGAGGCGCCAATTCCTTTTGTCAAAATTAACTCCGCTTTTATGCCGAAACTGGGAGAATTTAGAATCAAATGAGCGGCCCGAGTTGCAGCTCGGTGATTTGACTTTCTCTGAGTACGATATACCTGGTTGAACCACACTAGAGGCAGGAGAAGGGGGAGAAGAAACAGAAGCAGGAGAGGAAACAGAAGCATGAGAAGAAACAGAAGGAGGAGGAGTTCTAGTGAGAGTACTAGGAGAAGAAGAAAGGCTGAGGAGGAGGAGTAGGAGGTAGAGGAACAAGACGAGGCGAGATAGCGTTACTCAATTTGCAAGCATCTTCAGTCACAATATGGACCAGAGATGTTTGCAAATTGAGGCGCTTACTCTGAGAGAAAGAAGAAGTAGAAGGAAAAGAAGAGGGAGAAGTGCTTTGCCTTGATCTTTTCTTATTTTGCTTTTCGCGTTGGGGTAGAGGGACAACACGGGCCGGAGTTTGCTTACTCCCTCCCGTATTGTTCCTTACTCCAGACACTGGGCGAAGTTCCGAAATGTAAGACTCATAGGCCAAAATCGTCTTATCTGTCAACTTATTTTTAAAGTTCTTTTTAGCCCAGATCAAGGCACGCGCCGAAGCGCTGTTGAAGTCTATTTTTTCGAGTCCAGGAGGTGGTCGCATAGCCAAAGTTATCTTAAACTTCAACTGGTTTAAATTCATCTTATAATGCTCAACTAAAGCATTTAACGTTTGGTTGGCCCATCCCACACAGTGTGTGTGTGCGTGCGTGCGTGTGTTCATGCATGCGTGCGTGCATGCATGCGTTGCGGTGCGTTGCATTGCGGTGCGGTGCATTGATTTTCATTGGGCAGGGGCTGGGAAGCATTCTGCGAGGTTAATGCAAGGGGTGGCATCCAAGGGAAGGTCCATTTCATTCCCATCATGATAAATTTTGAGTGTAATACTTGCATAATTAGGTCTAAAACAAGGAGTCTTGAATCAATGCACAGCGACTAGTACTCACACAATTGGCATGCTTTCAGAATGCCTTCGATGATGACATGCATTCGGAGATGTCATGCGTTTGTACATGCCTTTACCATGCCATACCTTGGCAATGCCTCCTGAGAAAGCTTTCCTTGATGATGTCGGCAGAATCACATTTTATTGAAACGTCCTGCAACACAACAAGTACATACAAGGTGTCTAATGGAATTGGGGGTCAGTGCCGATTTGTTTCCGGCAGATGATCAATTATGAGTCGGGTACATGCTGATTATGTCTAAGGAAGAGAGGAAGCCCTGTGTGCCGATTGTTATGTGCGTGCCTTTGGCCTGATTTCAGAATGCCTCCGATGAAGGCATTGATGCATGCACTCGGAGAAGTCATTTGTTTGTGTTTGTGTGTATGTGTGAGGGTTTATGTGAGTATGTGTGCGTTAGTTTAACCCCACTATCGAGTTAAATTATAGAAGTACACAGTCACGTACAGAGCTACACCAAAATACCGAGGTGAATTCCCTGTTACCTTGGTATGGTAACCCCACCAAGTTACTCCACTTTCAGTGCTGGATCCTATAAACATAACTTGAGAAGTTTCTCGTTTCTTCAATACGGTATTTGTGTGCATCGTCTGTGTGGAACACACTCCGTAATCAGAAATCCAGCATGACTAATTTTACAGCCGATGCATGTGTGATGCCCAGGTGCTCTTGGGTATAGGAGTTGGGAGACTTGATGGAACCCCAGCGACCAAAGCGCCCTTAAGGCTGGTACTTCCTATTCACAATATCCTCATGGATCACTGGTTGCCCAATGATACATAAAAATACAGTGAATAGTGAATCAGCGATGTCACAGTTAGGATGACACCACTCCACGTTTTGGGAAAACACTCTATAAACACTTCAATGTGATGGGGAGCTCAAAAGCCAATAATGACTTAGAAAATAAAATACAAATCTCAACTACTACTAATTTAAACGTAACAAACAAAATGAATGCATAAATATATCCATATATGTATACATGACACAACAGCAAAATTTGGCACACACGAATATATCTCTATCTTTATGGCTCTCAATCTCTAACTTTGTCTTAAGCTGAAATCTCTTAGAATCCAAGCTGGCATAAAATGAGCAACATGGTAGAGTAATCTCCCTTGATGTGTTCAACTCAATTTTACTTTGAATTTCGCTATAGTTAACTCAACTTTACATTACAATGAAATTCAAATCAGTGAATTTCAACTTGGCACAACAAGTACTAGGCTCTTGCCCATACAGAACAGTAACAAACAAAATAAGTTTCACACGCAAGTAATATAATATAACCCCAATTACTAACTT
The DNA here is from genome assembly GCA_031216915.1 of Pictodentalium vernedei. Classification (NCBI taxonomy): domain Eukaryota; kingdom Metazoa; phylum Mollusca; class Scaphopoda; order Dentaliida; family Dentaliidae; genus Pictodentalium; species Pictodentalium vernedei. The sequence continues at coordinate 299,624,886 of CM062293.1, read as the reverse complement.
AGAAAACTCTCAGTTATATTGTATCCCTGTGCTCTCTGCACAACACAATGTTACCGCAAATATTTCAGTATTTGTCTTCTCAAATCTTGAACTCTAATTAAGTCGTGCGAAATGAGGACTTACTTCAGTAGCTGTGACTTAGCATGCACAGCGTTAAGGCCCAAACACCTCAATGTGTACATGTGGTACCTGCACGACACTAACTGGTAATAAACTATGTTTATGTGCCCTCTGCACAACACAGAAATATAATGTATCGGTGCTATCTGCAGTCTGCACCACACTATAACCAGTATAATATGCACTTAAAGACTTCAATAACTCAAACTGTGTCTCTGTGCACTCTATGCACCGCACAGTACTCCTTAACAATTACAAACACCAAAACCACAAATCATAACTCAATGAATCATAACACTTAATACTATTGACTCCAATGCTATAATTATGCAGTTTATACTCTTCAAACTCAGTATAAATGGTGCCCAATAATAAAACAAGTGGATTTCAAATATCCATTATGCATACAGTACTACAGCACCAAACAATTCAGCTCTTATAATAACCAAGATATATATAAATAAATGATTATAGCTATTCAAATCTTAATCAGCAAAATCTATAATGACACTGACATGTCAAATATTGATTATACTTATGTCCAACAACTAAATAAGATCTTGCAGTATTATCAAAATCTACACTCCTTTCATTCAACTTTCTACACTGCTAGTGGAATGACCACCTACAGAATTTTGTAGTCAGTTATTACTTACTTACATTCAACAATCTAATCCTACTTTAGTGGTATTCCCTACAGCATCTGTCACAAATACTTATTCTCACAACTTACTGTTACTAGTGGTATCCCCACCAAAACTGTCACACTACATGCACTGCTAGTGAAATAATCACCTACAGTAATTGTTTATAACACAATTTGTTAGTGCTATCGCTCACACTTACTGATACTAGTGGTATCCCCACCAGAACTGTCACACAACATGCACTGCTAGTGAAATAATCACCTACAGTAATTGTTATACCACCCACTTGAAAAGTACGTACGTCCATATGTCTGTATGTCCGTATGTCCATATGTCCATCCGTCTGTCCATCCGTTATGCTTTAGGGGGCTACACATCTGCTATCTGCAACTCCTCCTAAACCAGGGAACGGATTTCATTGAAACTCTCAGACATTCTTTTACATACATTGAAGATGTGCACCTCCTATTTTCTTTTCAGATATTTTCATTTTTAGCTCATTTTTGATGTAAGTCAAATTTGAGCTTATGCCATGGCCAGTCATCCGTCTGTCCGTCAACAATTCAATACGGCTCGGGCTAGTGGCCGTATTTATGAACCGATCTTTACGAAACTTCTTGGGTACCTTTGTTATCACCATGGGACAAGAACGAGTGTTTTTGGGTCCAGTCCGAAATTCAAGATGGCCGCTGCCAGTCATTTTGTACAAAATTAGGTGCAATCGGATTCTTCCGCAGATCTTCCATATGAAAGCTCTGATTTGAATAATTTTTTGTATGGATGTTTAGTACCATGGGATACATCACATATAATACAGGTTTTTTTATCGTGTGTAAATTATGCAAATTAGACTAACTTTGATTTATTTAGTGTTACTTTCAGCACTGTAAGTGCAAATGCCAATACGGCTCGGGCTAGCGGCCGTATTTATGAACCGATCTTTATGAAACTTCTTGGGTACCTTTGTTATCACCGTGTGATGAGAACAAGTGTTTTGGGGTCCGGTCTGAAATTCAAGATGGCCGCTGGCAGCCCTTTTGTACAAAATTAGGTGCAATCAGATTTTTGCGCAGAGCTTCCATATGAAAGCGTCGATTTGAATAATTTTGTGTGTGAATGTTTAGTACCATGGGATACATCACATATAATACGGGTTTTTTTCTCGTGCATAAATTATGCCAATTAGACTAACTTTGATCTATTTAGTGTTACTTTCAGCACAGTAACTGCAAATGCCAACACAGCTCAGGCTAGAGGCCGTATTTATGAACCGATCTTTACGAAACTTTTTAGGTACCTTTTTATCACCGTGGGATGAGAATGAGTGGTTTAGGGAGCGGTCCGAAATTCAAGATGGCCACCAGCAGCCATTTTGTACTTTAGTTAGTGCAATCAGTTCTTTGTACAGAACTTCTATATGAAAGTTCTGACTTGAATAAATTTTTGTATGAATGTTTAGTAACATGGAATACATCACATATAACACAGGTTTTTTTCTCGTGCAGAAATTATGCAAATTAGATGAACTTTGATTTATTCAGTGCTACTTATACACTGTAAGTGCACATGTCAATACGGCTCAGGCTAGAGTCTGTATTTATGAACCGATCTTCACAAAACTTCTTGGGTACCTTTGTTATCACCTTGGGACGAGAACGGGTGTTTCTGGATGCGGTCCAAAAGTCGAGATGGCTGCCAGTGGCCATTTTGTACCAAAATTAGGTCCAATCAGTTTTATGTACACAACTTCTATACAGCTCAGGTTAGAGGCTGTATTTATGAACCGATCTTTACAATATTTCTTGGGTACCTTTGTTATCACCATGGGACGAGAATGAGTGTTTTTGGGTGCATTCCAAAATTCAAGATGGCTGCCAGCAGCCATTTTGTACCAGAATTAGTGCAATCAGTTTTTTGTAAAGAACTTCTGTATGAAAGTTCTGATTTGAATAAATTTTTGTATGAATGTTTAGTAACATAGAATACATCACATATAATACGGGTTTTTTTCTCGTGCAGAAATTATGCAAATTAGATGAACTTTGATTTATTCAGTGCTACTTACACACTGTAAGTGCACATGTCAATTCGGCTAGGGCTGGAGGCTGTATTTATGAACCGATCTTCACAAAACGTCTTGGGTACCTTTGTTATCACCTTGGGATGAGAATGGGTGTTTTTGGATGCTTTTCGAAATTCAAGATGGCTGCCGGCAGCCATTTTGTACCAAAATTAGTGCAATCAGTTTTTTGTACAGAACTTCTGTATGAAAGTTCTTATTTGAATAAATTTTTGTAGGAATCTTTAGTAACATAGAATACATCACATATAATACAAGTTTTGTTCTCGTGCAGAAATTATGCAAATTAGATGAACTTTGATTTATTCAGTGCTACTTATACACAGTAAGTGCACATGTCAATACGGCTCAGGCTAGAGTCTGTATTTATGAATTGATCTTAACGAAACATCTTGGGTTACCTTTGTTATCACCTTGTGACAGGAACTTGTGTTTTGGGGTGCCTTTGTTATCACTGTGCTATGAGAACAAATATTTTTGGGTTCGAGTCAGACCCACTCTGGAACTCAAAAATTTCTTTTCTAGTTTAGCATCTAACTGTCTCCCCACCTTTACAATACTTTACCTATATATTTGTTACATTCTACTGTCAACATTTATGTACAGACCATGACAATACTTTACATGTACCTTTGTTATCAGGTCATTACCTAGATGTTTGTCATTGCTGTGTCACATACTATACATGTACATGTCTTAAAACAAGTTGAGCTACAGTGTCATTGACACTTTCATTACAGTTTCTCATATTGAAAAATGAACTTTGTCAAATTCAGTTGACATTCTGCACAGATCTGCTATCCGCAACTCCTCTTAAACCATTGAATAGATTACATTGAAACTTTCAGAAATTTTTTTACATATATTGAAGATGTGCACCTCCTATTTTGTTTTCAGATATTTTCATTTTTAGGGTTTCCCATATTTAAAAATGGGCTTTGTCAATTCAAGCTTGCATAGGAGGGTTGTTGACATTTGCTATCCGCGACCTCTTTTAAACTAGTGAATGGATTTCGGTGAAACCTTCAAACCTTCTTTTACATACAGTGAAGATGTGTATCTTCTACTTTGTTTTCAGATATTTTCATTTTTACAGTTTCACATATTGAAAAATGGGTTTTGTCAATTCAAGCTTCGGGGTGGAGGTGTGTTGGAGGGGGCTGTCAGTGTTTGTGCTCTCTACATTAAACACACTTTTACTGTTGCAAAATGTTTCTTTGTGGGAGTGGGTGGTATCATTTAGTGAGCAGTGCTCACAGTTTTTCTAGTTTATAATTCAGTTTGTTAGTGTTATCGCCCACACATACTGATACCAGTGGTATCCCCACCAGAACTGTCACACAACATGGACTGCTAGTGAAATAATCACCTACAGTAATTGTTTATAATTCAGTGTGTTAGTGCTATCGCTCACACTTACTGATACTAGTGGTATCCCCAACAGAACTGTCACACTACATGCACTGCTAGTAAATAATCACCTACAGTAATTGTTTATAACTCAATTTGTTAGTGCTAAAACACACACTTGCTGATACGAGTGGTATCCCCACCAGAGCTGTCACTCTACATGCACTGCTAGTGAAATAATCACCTACAGTAATTGTCTAACATACATCTTTGTTAGCGCTTATGCTCACACTTACTGATACCAGTGGTATCCCCACCAGAACTGTCACACTACATGCACTGCGCGTGAAATAATCACCTACAGTAATTGTTTATCATATAGTCTGTTAGTGCTTATGCTCACACTTACTGATACTAGTGGTTTCCCCACCGGAACTCACACTACATGCACTGCTAGTGAAATAATCACCTACAGTAATTGTTTATAACACAATTTGTTAGAGCCTAACACACACGCTTGCTGGTACTGGTGGTATTCCCACCAGAACTGTCACACAACATTGACTGCTAGTGAAATAATCACCTACAGTAATTGTTATGCCCCCCGACTTAAGTCGGGTGGCATATAGTGATTTGTGTGTGTGTCCGTGTTTGTGTGTGTGTGTGTGTGTCCGAGCCAATAACTCGAAAACTGTTAGGGCCACCGTCATCAAACTTCACACAATTATAAAGGACCATGGGAGGATATGTCACACACCATAGCCGGGTTCGTACCTTCAAGGTCAAGGTCACATTTCAAGGTCACACTCAAAATCGGTCAATATTCGTGTCTCAGCCATAACTCAGAAACGAATCATAGTATAATTGTTAAAATTATGCAAATTAGATGAACTTTGATTTATTCAGTGCTACTTATACACTGTAAGTGCACATGTCAATACGGCTCAGGCTAGAGTCTGTATTTATGAACCGATCTTCAAGAAACTTCTTGGGTACCTTTGTTATCACCTTGGGACGAGAACGGGTGTTTCTGGATGAGGTCCAAAAGTCGAGATGGCTGCCAGTGGCCATTTTGTACCAAAATTAGGTCCAATCAGTTTTATGTACACAACTTCTATACAGCTCAGGTTAGAGGCTGTATTTATGAACCGATCTTTACAATATTTCTTGGGTACCTTTGATATCACCATGGGACGAGAATGAGTGTTTTTGGGTGCATTCCAAAATTCAAGATGGCTGCCAGCAGCCATTTTGTACCAGAATTAGTGCAATCAGTTTTTTGTAAAGAACTTTTGTATGAAAGTTCTGATTTGAATAAATTTTTGTATGAATGTTTAGTAACATAGAATACATCACATATAATACGGGTTTTTTTCTCGTGCAGAAATTATGCAAATTAGATGAACTTTGATTTATTCAGTGGTACTTACACACTGTAAGTGCACATGTCAATTCGGCTAGGGCTGGAGGCTGTATTTATGAACCGATCTTCACAAAACGTCTTGGGTACCTTTGTTATCACCTTGGGATGAGAATGGGTGTTTTTGGATGCTTTTCGAAATTCAAGATGGCTGCCGGTAGCCATTTTGTACCAAAATTAGTGCAATCAGTTTTTTGTACAGAACTTCTGTATGAAAGTTCTTATTTGAATAAATTTTTGTAGGAATCTTTAGTAACATAGAATACATCACATATAATACAAGTTTTGTTCTCGTGCAGAAATTATGCAAATTAGATGAACTTTGATTTATTCAGTGCTACTTATACACAGTAAGTGCACATGTCAATATGGCTCAGGCTAGAGTCTGTATTTATGAATTGATCTTAACGAAACATCTTGGGTTACCTTTGTTATCACCTTGTGACAGGAACTTGTGTTTTGGGGTGCCTTTGTTATCACTGTGCTATGAGAACAAATATTTTTGGGTTCGAGTCAGACCCACTCTGGGACTCAAAAATTTCTTTTCTAGTTTAGCATCTAACTGTCTCCCCACCTTTACAATACTTTACCTATATATTTGTTACATTCTACTGTCAGCATTTATGTACAGACCGTGACAATACTTTACATGTACCTTTGTTATCAGGTCATTACCAAGATGTTTGTCATTGCTGTGTCACATACTATACATGTACATGTCTTAAAACAAGTTGAGCTACAGTGTCATTGACACTTTCATTACAGTTTCTCATATTGAAAAATGAACTTTGTCAAATTCAGTTGACATTCTGCACAGATCTGCTATCCGCAACTCCTCTTAAACCATTGAATAGATTTCATTGAAACTTTCAGAAATTTTTTTACATATATTGAAGATGTGCACCACCTATTTTGTTTTCAGATATTTTCATTTTTAGGGTTTCCCATATTTAAAAATGGGCTTTGTCAATTCAAGCTTGCGTAGGAGGTTTGTTGACATTTGCTATCCGCGACCTCTTTTAAACTAGTGAATGGATTTTGGTGAAACCTTCAAACCTTCTTTTACATACAGTGAAGATGTGTATCTTCTACTTTGTTTTCAGATATTTTCATTTTTACAGTTTCACATATTGAAAAATGGGTTTTGTCAATTCAAGCTTCGGGGTGGAGGTGTGTTGGAGGGGGCTGTCAGTATTTGTGCTCTCTACATTAAACACACTTTTACTGTTGCAAAATGTTTCTTTGTGGGAGTGGGTGGTATCATTTAGTGAGCAGTGCTCACAGTTCTTCTAGTTTATAATTCAGTTTGTTAGTGCTATCGCCCACACATACTGATACCAGTGGTATCCCCACCAGAACTGTCACACAACATGGACTGCTAGTGAAATAATCACCTACAGTAATTGTTTATAATTCAGTGTGTTAGTGCTATCGCTCACACTTACTGATACTAGTGGTATCCCCACCAGAACTGTCACACTACATGCACTGCTAGTAAATAATCACCTACAGTAATTGTTTATAACTCAATTTGTTAGTGCTAAAACACACACTTGCTGATACTAGTGGTATCCCCACCAGAGCTGTCACTCTACATGCACTGCTAGTGAAATAATCACCTACAGTAATTGTCTAACATACATCTTTGTTAGCGCTTATGCTCACACTTACTGATACTAGTGGTATCCCCACCAGAACTGTCACACTACATGCACTGCGCGTGAAATAATCACCTACAGTAATTGTTTATCATATAGTCTGTTAGTGCTTATGCTCACACTTACTGATACTAGTGGTTTCCCCACTGGAACTCACACTACATGCACTGCTAGTGAAATAATCACCTACAGTAATTGTTTATAACACAATTTGTTAGAGCCTAACACACACGCTTGCTGGTACTGGTGGTATTCCCACCAGAACTGTCACACAACGTTGACTGCTAGTGAAATAATCACCTACAGTAATTGTTATGCCCCCCGACTTAAGTTGGGTGGCATATAGTGATTTGTGTGTGTGTCCGTGTATGTGTGTGTGTGTCCGAGCCAATAACTCGAAAACTGTGAGGGCCACCGTCATCAAAGTTCACACAATTATAAAGGACCATGGGAGGATATGTCACACACCATAGCCGGGTTCGTACCTTCAAGGTCAAGGTCACATTTCAAGGTCACACTCAAAATCGGTCAATATTCGTGTCTCAGCCATAACTCAGAAACAAATCATAGTATAATTGTTAAACTTTTTACAAATGTTAAGAACAGTCAGAAGGTGTGTTGTGTATAATAGTTTCCGCCGCATCTGCAAGGTGAAGGTCACAATTGACCTTCATATGTTCAGGGTCACAAATCGTGTCTCAAGCATAACTCCAAAACTATTAGGGCTACAATCATCTAACTTTGCTCAGTTATAAAGGACAACAGGTGGATGTGTCACACACCACAGCCAGGTCCGTAAGGTCAAGGTGGGGGGGAGGGGGGCATGTGTTACTTTAGTAACATTTTTCTTGTTTATAATTCAGTTTGTTAGTGCTATCACTCACACTTACTGATACTAGTGGTATCCCCACCAGAACTGTCACACAGCATGGACTGCTAGTGAAATAATCAGCTACAGTAATTGTTTATAATTCAGTTTGTTAGTGCTATTGCTCACACTTACTGATACTAATGGTATCCCCACCAGAACTGTCACACAACATGCACTGCTAGTAAAATAATCACCTACAGTAATTGTTTATAATTCAGTTTGCTAGTGCTATCGCTCACACTTACTGATACTAGTGGTATCCCCACCAGAACTGTCACACAACATGCACTGCTAGTGAAATAATCACCTACAGTAATTGTTTATAACACAATTTGTTAGTGCTAACACACACGCTTGCTGATACTATTGGTATCCCCACCAGAACTGTCACTCTACATGCACTGCTACTGAAATAATCACCTACAGTAATTGTCTAACATACAGCTTTGTTAGTGCTTATGCTCACACTTACTGATTCTAGTGGTATCCCCACCAGAACTGTCACACAACATGGACTGCTAGTGAAATAATCACCTACAGTAATTGTTTATAATTCAGTTTGTTAGTGCTATCACTCTCACTTACTGATACTAGTGGTATCCCCACCAGAACTGTCACACAACATGCACTGCTAGTGAAATAATCACCTACAGTAATTGTTTATAATTCAGTTTGTTAGTGCTATCGCTCACTCTTACTGATACTAATGGTATCCCCACCAGAACTGTCACACAACATGCACTGCTAGTGAAATAATCACCTACAGTAATTGTTTATAATTCAGTTTGTTAGTGCTATCACTCTCACTTACTGATACTAGTGGTATTCCCACCAGAACTGTCACACAACATGCACTGCTAGTGAAATAAACACCTTCAGTAATTGTTTATAACACAGTTTGTTAGTGCTAACACACACACTTGCTGATACTAGTGGCATCCCCACCAGAACTGTCACTCGACATGCACTGCTAGTGAAATAATCACCTACAGTAATTGCCTAACATACAGCTTTGTTAGCACTTCTGCTCACACTTACTGATACTAGTGGTATCCCCACCAGAACTGTCACACAACATGGACTGCTAATGAAATAATCACCTACAGTAATTGTTTATAATTCAGTTTGTTAGTGCTATCGCTCACACTTACTGATACTAGTGGTATCCCCACCAGAACTGTCACACAACATGGACTGCTAGTGAAATAATCACCTACAGTAATTGTTTATAATTCAGTTTGTTAGTGCTATTGCTCACACTTACTGATACTAGTGGTATCCCCACCAGAACTGTCACACAACATGCACTGCTAGTGAAATAATCACCTACAGTAATTGTTTATAATTCAGTTTGTTAGTGCTATCGCTCACACTTACTGATACTAATGGTATCCCCACCAGAACTGTCACTCTACATGCACTGCTAGTGAAATAATCACCTACAGTAATTGTCTAACATACAGCTTTGTTAGTGCTTATGCTCACACTTACTGATTCTAGTGGTATCCCCACCAGAACTGTCACACAACATGGACTGCTAGTGAAATAATCACCTACAGTAATTGTTTATAATTCAGTTTGTTAGTGCTATCGCTCTCACTTACTGATACTAGTGGTATCCCCACCAGAACTGTCACACGACATGCACTGCTAGTGAAATAATCACCTGCAGTAATTGTTTATAATTCAGTTTGTTAGTGCTATCGCTCACTCTTACTGATACTAATGGTATCCCCACCAGAACTGTCACACAACATGCACTGCTAGTGAAATAATCACCTACAGTAATTGTTTATAATTCAGTTTGTTAGTGCTATCACTCTCACTTACTGATACTAGTGGTATCCCCACCAGAACTGTCACACAACATGCACTGCTAGTGAAATAAACACCTTCAGTAATTGTTTATAACACAGTTTGTTAGTGCTAACACACACACTTGCTGATACTAGTGGCATCCCCACCAGAACTGTCACTCGACATGCACTGCTAGTGAAATAATCACCTACAGTAATTGCCTAACATACAGCTTTGTTAGCACTTCTGCTCACACTTACTGATACTAGTGGTATCCCCACCAGAACTGTCACACAACATGGACTGCTAATGAAATAATCACCTACAGTAATTGTTTATAATTCAGTTTGTTAGTGCTATTGCTCACACTTACTGATACTAGTGGTATCCCCACCAGAACTGTCACACAACATGCACTGCTAGTGAAATAATCACCTACAGTAATTGTTTATAATTCAGTTTGTTAGTGCTATCGCTCACACTTACTGATACTAATGGTATCCCCACCAGAACTGTCACACAACATGCACTGCTAGTGAAATAATCACCCACAGTAATTGTTTATAATTCAGTTTGTTAGTGCTATTGCTCACACTTACTGATACTAGTGGTATCCCCACCAGAACTGTCACACAACATGCACTGCTAGTGAAATAATCACCTACAGTAATTGTTTATAACACAATTTGTTAGTGCTAACACACACGCTTGCTGATACTATTGGTATCCCCACCAGAACTGTCACTCTACATGCACTGCTAGTGAAATAATCACCTACAGTAATTGTCTAACATACAGCTTTGTTAGCGCTTATGCTCACACTTACTGATTCTAGTGGTATCCCCACCAGAACTGTCACACAACATGGACTGCTAGTGAAATAATCACCTACAGTAATTGTTTATAATGCAGTTTGTTAGTGCTATCGCTCACACTTACTGATACTAGTGGTATCCCCACCAGAACTGTCACACAACATGCACTGCTAGTGAAATAATCACCTACAGTAATTGTTTATAATTCAGTTTGTTAGTGCTATCGCTCACTCTTACTGATACTAATGGTATCCCCACCAGAACTGTCACACAACATGCACTGCTAGTGAAATAATCACCTACAGTAATTGTTTATAATTCAGTTTGTTAGTGCTATCGCTCACACTTACTGATACTAATGGTATCCCCACCAGAACTGTCACACAACATTCACTGCTAGTGAAATAATCACCTACAGTAATTGTTTATAATTCAGTTTGTTAGTGCTATCGCTCACACTTACTGATACTAGTGGTATCCCCACCAGAACTGTCACACAATATGCACTGCTAATGAAATAATCATCTACAGTAATTGTTTATAACACAATTTGTTAGTGCTAACACACACGCTTGCTGATACTATTGGTATCCCCACCAGAACTGTCACTCTACATGCACTGCTAGTGAAATAATCACCTACAGTAATTGTCTAACATACAGCTTTGTTAGCGCTTATGCTCACACTTACTGATTCTAGTGGTATCCCCACCAGAACTGTCACACAACATGGACTGCTAGTGAAATAATCACCTACAGTAATTGTTTATAATTCAGTTTGTTAGTGCTATCGCTCACACTTACTGATACTAGTGGTATCCCCACCAGAACTGTCACACAACATGGACTGCTAGTGAAATAATCACCTACAGTAATTGTTTATAATTCAGTTTGTTAGTGCTATCGCTCACACTTTTTGATACTAGTGGTATCCCCACCAGAACTGTCACACAACATGCACTGCTAGTGAAATAATCACCTACAGTAATTGTTTATAATTCAGTTTGTTAGTGCTATCGCTCACTTTTACTGATACTAATGGTATCCCTACCAGAACTGTCACTCGACATGCACTGCTAGTGAAATAATCACCTGCAGTAATTGCCTAACATACAGCTTTGTTAGCACTTCTGCTCACACTTACTGATACTGGTGGTATCCCCACCAGAACTGTCACACAACATGGACTGCTAATGAAATAATCACCTACAGTAATTGTTTATAATTCAGTTTCTTAGTGCTATCGCTCACACTTACTGATACTAGTGGTATCCCCACCAGAACTGTCACACAACATGGACTGCTAGTGAAATAATCACCTACAGGAATTGTTTATAATTCAATTTGTTAGTGCTATTGCTCACACTTACTAAATAATCACCTACAGTAATTGTTTATAATTCAGTTTGTTAGTGCTATTGCTCACACTTACTGATACTAGTGGTATCCCCACCAGAACTGTCACACAACATGCACTGCTAGTGAAATAATCACCTACAGTAATTGTTTATAATTCAGTTTGTTAGTGCTATCGCTCACACTTACTGATACTAGTGGTATCCCCACCAGAACTGTCACACAACATGCACTGCTAGTGAAATAATCACCTACAGTAATTGTTTATAACACAATTTGTTAGTGCTAACACACACGCTTGCTGATACTATTGGTATCCCCACCAGAACTGTCACTCTACATGCACTGCTAGTGAAATAATCACCTACAGTAATTGTCTAACATACAGCTTTGTTAGCGCTTATGCTCACACATACTGATTCTAGTGGTATCCCCACCAGAACTGTCACACAACATGGACTGCTAGTGAAATAATCACCTACAGTAATTGTTTATAATTCAGTTTGTTAGTGCTATCGCTCACACTTACTGATACTAGTGGTATCCCCACCAGAACTGTCACACAACATGGACTGCTAGTGAAATAATCACCTACAGTAATTGTTTATAATTCAGTTTGTTAGTGCTATCGCTCACTCTTACTGATACTAATGGTATCCCCACCAGAACTGTCACTCGACATGCACTGCTAGTGAAATAATCACCTACAGTAATTGCCTAACACAGCTTTGTTAGCACTTCTGCTCACACTTACTGATACTGGTGGTATCCCCACCAGAACTGTCACACAACATGGACTGCTAATGAAATAATCACCTACAGTAATTGTTTATAATTCAGTTTGTTAGTGCTATTGCTCACACTTACTGATACTAGTGGTATCCCCACCAGAACTGTCACACAACATGCACTGCTAGTGAAATAATCACCTACAGTAATTGTTTATAATTCAGTTTGTTAGTGCTATCGCTCACACTTACTGATACTAATGGTATCCCCACCAGAACTGTCACTCTACATGCACTGCTAGTGAAATAATCACCTACAGTAATTGTCTAACATACAGCTTTGTTAGTGCTTATGCTCACACTTACTGATTCTAGTGGTATCCCCACCAGAACTGTCACACAACATGGACTGCTAGTGAAATAATCACCTACAGTAATTGTTTATAATTCAGTTTGTTAGTGCTATCGCTCTCACTTACTGATACTAGTGGTATCCCCACCAGAACTGTCACACGACATGCACTGCTAGTGAAATAATCACCTGCAGTAATTGTTTATAATTCAGTTTGTTAGTGCTATCGCTCACTCTTACTGATACTAATGGTATCCCCACCAGAACTGTCACACAACATGCACTGCTAGTGAAATAATCACCTACAGTAATTGTTTATAATTCAGTTTGTTAGTGCTATCACTCTCACTTACTGATACTAGTGGTATCCCCACCAGAACTGTCACACAACATGCACTGCTAGTGAAATAAACACCTTCAGTAATTGTTTATAACACAGTTTGTTAGTGCTAACACACACACTTGCTGATACTAGTGGCATCCCCACCAGAACTGTCACTCGACATGCACTGCTAGTGAAATAATCACCTACAGTAATTGCCTAACATACAGCTTTGTTAGCACTTCTGCTCACACTTACTGATACTAGTGGTATCCCCACCAGAACTGTCACACAACATGGACTGCTAATGAAATAATCACCTACAGTAATTGTTTATAATTCAGTTTGTTAGTGCTATTGCTCACACTTACTGATACTAGTGGTATCCCCACCAGAACTGTCACACAACATGCACTGCTAGTGAAATAATCACCTACAGTAATTGTTTATAATTCAGTTTGTTAGTGCTATCGCTCACACTTACTGATACTAATGGTATCCCCACCAGAACTGTCACACAACATGCACTGCTAGTGAAATAATCACCCACAGTAATTGTTTATAATTCAGTTTGTTAGTGCTATTGCTCACACTTACTGATACTAGTGGTATCCCCACCAGAACTGTCACACAACATGCACTGCTAGTGAAATAATCACCTACAGTAATTGTTTATAACACAATTTGTTAGTGCTAACACACACGCTTGCTGATACTATTGGTATCCCCACCAGAACTGTCACTCTACATGCACTGCTAGTGAAATAATCACCTACAGTAATTGTCTAACATACAGCTTTGTTAGCGCTTATGCTCACACTTACTGATTCTAGTGGTATCCCCACCAGAACTGTCACACAACATGGACTGCTAGTGAAATAATCACCTACAGTAATTGTTTATAATGCAGTTTGTTAGTGCTATCGCTCACACTTACTGATACTAGTGGTATCCCCACCAGAACTGTCACACAACATGCACTGCTAGTGAAATAATCACCTACAGTAATTGTTTATAATTCAGTTTGTTAGTGCTATCGCTCACACTTACTGATACTAATGGTATCCCCACCAGAACTGTCACACAACATTCACTGCTAGTGAAATAATCACCTACAGTAATTGTTTATAATTCAGTTTGTTAGTGCTATCGCTCACACTTACTGATACTAGTGGTATCCCCACCAGAACTGTCACACAATATGCACTGCTAATGAAATAATCATCTACAGTAATTGTTTATAACACAATTTGTTAGTGCTAACACACACGCTTGCTGATACTATTGGTATCCCCACCAGAACTGTCACTCTACATGCACTGCTAGTGAAATAATCACCTACAGTAATTGTCTAACATACAGCTTTGTTAGCGCTTATGCTGACACTTACTGATTCTAGTGGTATCCCCACCAGAACTGTCACACAACATGGACTGCTAGTGAAATAATCACCTACAGTAATTGTTTATAATTCAGTTTGTTAGTGCTATCGCTCACACTTACTGATACTAGTGGTATCCCCACCAGAACTGTCACACAACATGGACTGCTAGTGAAATAATCACCTACAGTAATTGTTTATAATTCAGTTTGTTAGTGCTATCGCTCACACTTTTTGATACTAGTGGTATCCCCACCAGAACTGTCACACAACATGCACTGCTAGTGAAATAATCACCTACAGTAATTGTTTATAATTCAGTTTGTTAGTGCTATCGCTCACTTTTACTGATACTAATGGTATCCCTACCAGAACTGTCACTCGACATGCACTGCTAGTGAAATAATCACCTGCAGTAATTGCCTAACATACAGCTTTGTTAGCACTTCTGCTCACACTTACTGATACTGGTGGTATCCCCACCAGAACTGTCACACAACATGGACTGCTAATGAAATAATCACCTACAGTAATTGTTTATAATTCAGTTTCTTAGTGCTATCGCTCACACTTACTGATACTAGTGGTATCCCCACCAGAACTGTCACACAACATGGACTGCTAGTGAAATAATCACCTACAGGAATTGTTTATAATTCAATTTGTTAGTGCTATTGCTCACACTTACTAAATAATCACCTACAGTAATTGTTTATAATTCAGTTTGTTAGTGCTATTGCTCACACTTACTGATACTAGTGGTATCCCCACCAGAACTGTCACACAACATGCACTGCTAGTGAAATAATCACCTACAGTAATTGTTTATAATTCAGTTTGTTAGTGCTATTGCTCACACTTACTGATACTAGTGGTATCCCCACCAGAACTGTCACACAACATGCACTGCTAGTGAAATAATCACCTACAGTAATTGTTTATAACACAATTTGTTAGTGCTAACACACACGCTTGCTGATACTATTGGTATCCCCACCAGAACTGTCACTCTACATGCACTGCTAGTGAAATAATCACCTACAGTAATTGTCTAACATACAGCTTTGTTAGCGCTTATGCTCACACTTACTGATTCTAGTGGTATCCCCACCAGAACTGTCACACAACATGGACTGCTAGTGAAATAATCACCTACAGTAATTGTTTATAATTCAGTTTGTTAGTGCTATCGCTCACACTTACTGATACTAGTGGTATCCCCACCAGAACTGTCACACAACATGGACTGCTAGTGAAATAATCACCTACAGTAATTGTTTATAATTCAGTTTGTTAGTGCTATCGCTCACTCTTACTGATACTAATGGTATCCCCACCAGAACTGTCACTCGACATGCACTGCTAGTGAAATAATCACCTACAGTAATTGCCTAACACAGCTTTGTTAGCACTTCTGCTCACACTTACTGATACTGGTGGTATCCCCACCAGAACTGTCACACAACATGGACTGCTAATGAAATAATCACCTACAGTAATTGTTTATAATTCAGTTTGTTAGTGCTATCGCTCACACTTACTGATACTAGTGGTGTCCCCACCAGAACTGTCACACAACATGGACTGCTAGTGAAATGATCACCTACAGTAATTGTTTATAATTCAGTTTGTTAGTGCTATTGCTCACACTTACTGATAGTAGTGGTATCCCCACCAGAACTGTCACACAACATGCACTGCTAGTGAAATAATCACCTACAGTAATTGTTTATAATTCAGTTTGTTAGTGCTATCGCTCACACTTACTGATACTAATGGTATCCCCACCAGAACTGTCACTCTACATGCACTGCTAGTGAAATAATCACCTACAGTAATTGTCTAACATACAGCTTTGTTAGCACTTCTGCTCACACTTACTGATATTAGTGGTATCCCCACCAGAACTGTCACACAACATGGACTGCTAATGAAATAATCACCTACAGTAATTGTTTATAATTCAGTTTGTTAGTGCTATCGCTCACACTTACTGATACTAGTGGTATCCCCACCAGAACTGTCACACTACATGCACTGCTAGTGAAATAATCACCTACAGTAATTGTTTATTACACAATTTGTTAGTGCAAACACACACGCTTGCTGATACTATTGGTATTCCCACCAGAACTACCAAACAACATTCACTGCTAGTGAAATAAACACCTACAGTATTTAGCAAAAGTTTGTTAATACTAATTTCAACACATACTGTTATAGTGGTATCCCCACTCACAGCTTGCGTAATGCAGTTTATTCACTGTAATTACTTGTAGGTAATTTAATTTACCTAAGTAAATATACTTCTGTATTTTACTAGACTTTAATTCAATTTCATTCAACACTCTAAAATTAAATAACTTTGAAGAGTCAAATGAAATGCATAAATCAAAGCACAGTAACAATAACCAAGATCACTTAATTCTACATTGAATTAACTACATATATTAACTACCGTATATGTCCGTGTATAAGTCGCCCCCGTGTATAAGTCGCACCCCAAACTCACACTTGGAATTCCTCCCTTTTGCCTAAAGCCCATGTATAAGTCGCACCCCCATTTTTAAAAATATGCAGTCAAAAAGAATTAGTTGCAAGTTACGTTTTGCCAATTTGGGGCAGTTTGGGATGCAACGGAAATAGGTAAGTTTTCAAGAGTTACCATGTGGTGAATAAAATAAAAGAATAAAGGAAAATTATTATTAAAGATTTAAAAAATACTCGCATTTATTTGTTTTTCATTGTTTGTTTATCACCCCAATGTCTTCATCCCTGTCAAGAAAATCCAACGCTCGTTTGTGACTGAAACTTCAAAGTTTCAGAATCAGAATGCCATTTGTGCCGTAACCTGCGCAGTTATTGTGATTAAGTTGTTTTTTCCAGAACGTTCTGGAAAAACCAATAAAAATACAACAAATGCACAGGTTACAGCGCAAATTGTTTTCAAATTGTTGTCCCACTTGAGCATTGTTGGTGCTATTGAAACTAACTTTACCTGGTGCATGTGTGTGTAATTTATAACCGGACATTACACATCAGTGAATTGGGTTCATGGAATAAATAAATAGTTCTCTCTAGGTATTGTTGGCATACATTTAATGTGTTATTATTTATTTTTTCGTTATTTTGATGATTTTGTATTTTTTGTTTCATCCATATTGGCCCCACAAACCCATTGATTTCCGGTACACGCACTGATGTAAACACATGGGCCGATTGAACAACGACGACTAAATAGAATATTTCTTTATTATTATTTATGGATAAAAGTAACAGAAAACACAAGTAATATTTTATTTTTTTCTGAGGAATTTAAACTGAAATAAAATGAAAATAATTTTGGTAAATCTGCACTCAGTCAAAAGCACACGATTGTACTGTCTGTTATACAATTGACAAACGGTAGGAAAATTCTCTGAAACAAGTCGTACCCATGTATAAGACTCACCCCGGATTTTGACATAACATTTCAGGTAAAAAAGTGTGACTTATACACGGACGTATACAGTATATATATTCAGCTATGCAGTTACCTTTCCTCTTAGAATGTTTTCACACAACTCTATACAGCAACAACAGAGTCTTAGAACACTTTTACACAGCTCTATACAGCTATAACAGACTCTTAGAACACTTTTTCACAGCTCTATACAGCTATAACAGACTGTTAGAATACTTCTATACAGCTCTATACAACTACATATATGGGAATAAGGAACCCTATATATATACCTTGGAAAGACACTGTAATATAAGGTTGTACCTCAGTGTGTATGTGGAATGTCTAACACTTAGCCCTTCATGATAGACAAAATTGTGGATGGTCTTTGGATAGTCTATATTAAGACAGGATAAAATACAAAATATCTTTTTTCAGGGAGCCTTAGAAAGTGATGACCTTGCTCAGCTGGTATGAAATATGATACCTCACAATATTAGGAAAACACGCCTCTCCCTCTCTTTCTCTTTCTGTGGGTGTGTGTGTGTGTGTGTTTGTTTGTTTGTTCTCTCTCTCTCTCTCTCTCTCTCTCTCTCTCTCTCTCTCTCTCTTTCTCTCTCTGTATGTGTTTGTTTGTTTGTTTGATTTCAAATGACACAATTATGTTTTAGAGGAATTTGGAATGTTGGTTTCTGATCCCCCGCCATGATTCAAACCCTTGGCAACACCACCTGGCAATCAGGAGTCCAACACCTAAACCACTAGACCATTGCACACCGTCAAAAACGATGGCTGGAATCTAGCTTTTTAGATGAAGACCTCATGATTACTTGGTTAATCTTCCTTTTGGCAGCAGCATGAAAGTGTGGAACGTGCTGGCTTCAGTATGACGAAAGTGCTATGGATGGCCTCAGATGAAGACTGGCACAGGCTTGTGTGTGTTTTTCAAATGACACAGTCATGTTTTAGAGAAATTTGGAATGTTGGTTTCTGACCCCCCCACCAGGGTTTGAACCCTTGGCAACACCACCTGGCAATCGGGAGTCCGACACCTCTCTCTCTCTCTATCTCTCTCTGTGTTTAAGGTTAAAAATTCGCACTGGCACAGACATTTCCTACTGAAACGTTTTTTCTTGTAATATGCTGCTGAAAAATAGTATTTTTATACTGTACCAATGACCCAGACTTAGCTGGTGCTAACTCCGCAAAAACCAGGGCCAAACACAAATTTTGCCCCCCAATCCCCAAAATTTGCATCCAAAACAAAAAGAAATCATGTCCTAAAGGACCTCCATAGTACGACTCTACTGCGCATGCGCAGTGACGCAGTCGTCCCGAAATTGGCGCCAAATATCATTCTCTGTTTGGCCCTTCATCAGTCAACATCTCACTGATCTTTGTGCTTGTAAATCTCAGTTTAAAGGATGCCAGACACGTAATTCTTGGAGAAAATGTGATTCTAAGGAGGATAGAAGGAGGAGAGGAAAAAAGAAGTGGCAAAAAATGATCAGGGCTGTACTTAAAATTTTTTGTTGAAATTATGTTAAGTTGCCTATTTTCGAGGCAAACGCCTCTTGTTGTCATTCTTGCTAATTGTTGCACTGCTTATTCAGTGTTTCCTCTCCCCTAACCTTCTAAAGTCCCCCCTTGCAATTCTCCCATGCTTTTGGCATATTTTTGAGAAGTTTCATTTCTAAAAATTCCCTGGGAGAGTTGCTTGGTTACAGAATGTTTTCTGTTATTTTCCCCATAGTTACGTTTTCACCCATGGGTGTATAACGTTTGTGTTCTGCATCTTCCATCTGATGTTCTGCAGATTCTCCCCTGGGAGTCTCCGTTTTGCATCAGATAGAGTGTAATTGATGACTGATTCCGGGCCAGTTTTTTCAGTGCCTGGAGTCATGTTTTCTACTGTGTTTACACTGTTTGTTTTCATTGGCAACAGCCTTTTTTGAGGGGGGCTGTTTGCCTTTGTGGTAGTTTATCTCATTATAAGATACATTTATATTATCCGAAAGTGTCTCATTAATTATTTTATATAATTTTAAAATTTTTGACCACACTTTGCCATCGGATCCATCGGGGCTCAACGTTACTTTTCAGCAACTTGGGCTTCTCTGAAAAAATATTTTTTCAAAATTATTTTGTTTTGCAATTGTTTTTTCATTTATTAATGGATCATGTTATTATGTATCTTTGTGTCAGGGGTTTTTGCGAGTAACTAGGACTTATTGTTGTTCTTTCACAATGAAGGGACGTTGTTCAAATTGTAATAGGAAGAAATCTTCCTCTGACTTTCATGATCATTGTATTAATTGTAGTCAGGGTTCTCGCATTAATCCCTGTCCTGTATGTGAACATTGGGATGAGAAACATTGGAAACGTGTGTCACGATATGTTGTTTCTGGAGAAAGAGCGATGCCGGCTCTTTCTCCACAAGGTCACTCTACTCTCTCAGTTTCTATTTCAGAGGAACCAGAACAGGGTGATGTTTCCATGTTATCTTCTTCAAGTGTGCGTCCGTCGTCACAAATAAATACAGAGCTAGCGGCAAAAGTGCTCATGGAGATTAGACAAATGTCGTCCGCTAGCTCGCCCGGTGTAGCGTCCATTCACCGAATGGTTCGGCAGCCGGGTTCGTCCGATGCGGTCCAAGAGGAAATTTTGGGTGATGCGAGCACTATAAAAATAATAGATGCACACCCAGTGACGGCGGATAGTGAACGAGAACGGAGGAAGCCTTTTAGTCCGATTCCTAGCTCGTCCAGGTCCAGCCGGGCCGCGAGCGAGAGAGGCCCCTCTCTCGTACAACAACATCTGGGACCAGATGTTGTGGTACAAAATGTGTCTTTAGCGGAGCATACGTCCGTCGCTCGGGACGCTCCGTTGTATAAGCAGTCCGCAGAGACTGTTAAGGCTTCCTCTTCTCGTCGGCGCACACGACCGCACCTTGGCTGCGTGACCTCCGATATTTTGCCAGCTTCGCCGATGAAGGATTCTTCGGCGACCAGGTCACACCATCCGGCAGCCAGGGATTCGAGACTGATGGACTCCGGACGTTCGCATAGGAAAAGTATGCGGGAGCCATCTGATGCGGAGCTGCCCTCGGCGAAGCAGCGAAAGACCGCTCCTCCGCAGGTCTCGACGTCGGACATTCTAGTGCAGATAGCACAGCTTATCGCAGCATCCCAGCAGCCGACAGAAACGGTGTCGGATCGAGAATTATCCGACGGCGCTGGGTTGGTACGCTCCGCCGAAGCATCGGGGGCGGACGACCGGGAACATCGGGAGGTCCGACCGGATGGTGAAAGGGATACGGATGAATTGGAGCTATCCCTTTCGGAACAACACAAAGCTGCCGTGGACTTCATCCGGCACTTTCTTCCTCAAGTTGTTCCGTCGGGCCAGACTGCTGCGCTTCCGGACAGGAGAATTATAGCGTCATTGGACTCTGATTTTTTCGAGCGGTTCAGGGACATCGCTCCCGAGTTTCCGTCGCAGTCCAATAATGTTGCAAGAACATTTGAATTATTGAACGACGCTATTTTTAAACTTGCTTCCAGGACGGGGAAAGCAGGCTTCTTGTCCGCAAATACTCTCAACCTGCCTTTCATTAATGCAAGGAATAAATTCGACACGGCAGGTCAGGGTATACCGAGAGTTCCTCTGCGTATGGACGACGAGGCGGAAGACTTAGAGCTATCATTACCGTCGTCAGCTTCTATTCCAACCGCAGTGTTGGAAACAGCTATTGCGTCTAACAGAGCCAATTTAGATGCCTTATCTTACGCAGATCACCTTACTAAGGCGTTATCACTGCGTCTTCAAGGGGAAGAGTTTCAGGATATACAATCCTCCTTAAGACTTCTTTCAAGGGCAGTAGCTTATTCCACGTGTAACTCCGCCCTTTCAGTGGCAAATCTGGAGTTGGTTAGACGTGACGCAGCCCTGTCTACATCCACACTAGTGGATTCTAAGGTGAAGAACTCTCTTAGAGTCGCTTCGGTCTCAGGAGATCTTCTCTTTGACGGCAAGCTTTCCGCTATTTATGATAATATTAAAAAGAAAGCTAGTGATTCTCTGTTGTTTAGATCCGCTCCTAAAAGGTCGGATACAGCAGACACGAATAAGGCGGGCACTTCTGGGTCTTATCCGCCCAAGAGAGGTTCCTATAGAGGTTCCGGTGCGTCCTCTAGCTCTTGTTCGAGAGACCATCAGGATAGTGACTCTCGTTCGGGACGTCCTTCAGGCCGGGACAATCGGTCGGACGCCCCGAGGTCGACGAGGCGAGGTGCGGGTCGTGGAAGACGTGGTTTCTCCTACCGCAGGCCTCGCAGATCCAGGAGGTGATGGCTTAAACCTCTATCGCGTTCCGGTTGGCGGAAGGTTGTCGAGTTTTTCTCAAGAGTGGGCGTCGATTACGGACGACCCGTGGGTGAGAGGAGTGACTTCGGAAGGTCTAAAGATATCCTTCAAACGAAAGCCTCCATTAACTCGAAGTCCAAAGTGGACTCATCTTCCGTCAAACCCTCAGAAAAGAGACGCTCTGCTATCAGAGGTGCAGTCTCTTTTAATGAAGAACGCGGTAGAGGTCGTAGAAAACCAGGAATCGCTGGGATTCTACAGCCATCTGTTTCTGGTTCCGAAACCAGACGGCTCGTTCCGTCCAGTCATAGATTTGAGCTGGATAAACAAGCTGATCGTCGCTCCGAAGTTTTATATGGAGACGATTCGATCGGTCAGAGCGAGTATTCGGGTGAACGATTATGCAACGAGCATAGATCTCAAAGATGCGTACTTTCACGTCATGGTACATCCGACATTCCGAAAGTATCTACGCTTCGCAGTCCTAGGAGTGGTGTATCAGTTCCGGGCCATGTGCTTCGGATTGAATCTAGCACCCTGGGCTTTCACTCGGGTAATGAACTCGGTAATGATCTACTTCCGAGCTCATTCGTCTGCGGTAACGTCGGCCTACCTGGACGACATTCTTCAGAGGTACGGCAACGAGTTAACGCTTCAGAACGATGTTCAGAATCTTCTTCTATTGCTCCGACGTCTCGGTTTCATAGTAAACGAGGAGAAGTTGGATCTGGTGCCGTCCAAGTCATTCACTCATCTGGGAATGAGCTTCGAGACGCACAACAATCTCGTTCATCTGCCGTTAACCAGAGCGAAATTAGTCAGTTGTTACGCTCGCTATTGTCTGAATACAGACAAAGTCACGGCGAGAGAATTTATGAGACTGATAGGTCGGCCTCTTCAAATTTTCCTGACTCAGAATTGGAGTGTGAAAATTCATTCGCTCGATGTAGACGTTCTCTTGTCAGATCAAGTGAAACAAGAGATTCAGACTTGGGCAAACATTCAGTGGTTAACTCAAGGAGTTCCGCTGCAGTTGCCGGATCCGAGTTTTACCATTATGACGGATGCCAGTCAAACAGGTTGGGGTGCATCATTAATCCCAACGGATTCGAGATGCCAGGGTCTTTGGGATCCGCAATTCCTGTGCAAGCACATAAACATCAAGGAAATGATGTCAATTTGGCTTGCATTACGTCACTGGATGGACATTATTCACGATGCTCATGTCCAAATCCTATCCGACAATACGACAGTAGTGGCGTATATACGGAATCAGGGAGGCACTCATTCAGTTCCGTTGTTCAATCTAACGGAAAGAATCCTTCTGTTTGCGTTGGAACATCACGTTCTTCTTTCGGTCCGTCACATACCGGGTCGTCTGAATGTGCTAGCAGACTCCCTTTCACGAAAGGGTCGCTTGTTGCCGTCGGAGTGGACTCTCAACAAACAAGTATTCAATCAGATTTGCTACCAATGGGAACGGCCAATGATAGACTTATTTGCGACACATCTCAACAATCAGTTGCAAACGTATGTGTCCCCGTGTCCGGATCCAAGAGCATTTGCAGTAGACGCTCTATCGATCCCTTGGGACGGAATGATAGGATATGCGTATCCTCCAGCGCCGTTAATTCAACAAGTATTGCTAAAGATAAAACAATCTCAATGCAAGATTCTGTTGGTAGCATCTCTGTCGCCACAGAGACCGTGGATAAATCTACTCAGGTGTCTGTTGTGGGACCTACCGCGGAAGCTCCCTCCACGAGAGGATCTTCTTTGGCAGGGGAAATCGCGCCAACTACATCACAACCCGCAAGGTCTCAACCTTCACGTTTTTCCGTTGTGCGGTCCTTCTTGCATGGCAAGCACTTTACAGGACGAGCAGTGGACGCGATTTCTAACTGTAGGAGGACCTCCTCTTCGCTAAACTATGCGGCTAAGTGGAAGGTTTTCCGTCGTTGGTGTAGGGATCATTCTGTTGATATATTTGATCCCTCTATACCAGACATTGCTAACTTTCTAGTATACTTGTTTGACGAAATCAAACTGCAACCTGTTACTATAAAGGGTTATAGATCTATGTTATCTGATACCTATGCACATCATGATAGTTTACAAATTGGATCTAATGTCTCTTTATCGAAATTGGTTAGAAACTTTTCGATAAATAGACCCAGAACTCTTAGATTAATTCCTAAGTGGAATTTAGCTTGGGTTCTCCTTAAATTGAAGGAAAAGCCATTTGAACCTCTTGGGACAGTAGATTTCAAATTCTTATCTTATAAGACAGCTTTTCTCTTAGCTTTCTCTTCTGCCAGAAGAGTCAGTGAGCTTCATGCACTATCGGTGGATGATTCTCATTATCGTAGTGTTGGGAACACTATCACCTTCACTACTAATGTCGGTTTTTTAGCTAAGAATCAGGCTCCTAATAAATAGCCGGAACCTATTGTTATTAAGGCTCTTCCGTCTTCAGACGGGCGTAGGCCTTTACTCTGTCCTGTTAGAGCACTACGTATCTATAAACAGAGATCTCAGTTCATCAGAAAGGGACGGAAACGTTTCTTTCTGTCTTTGATGCCTAATAGAAAGGACATTTCAGTCCATTCTATTGCTAGATGGATTCAGTTAACTATCCGTACTGCGTATGAAGATTTATCTTCTTCTCAGCAGTCTGTGCTTAAGATTTCTGCTCATGAAGTAAGAGCTCTTTCTACTTCCTGGGCTTATGCTAATAGTGTTGCTATTACAGATTTAATGAAGGCTGCTTATTGGTCTCAGCCATCCACATTTACTAATTTTTATCTCAGAAATATTGAGTCCATTTCTGGAGACCTGCATTGTTTAGGTCCGTTATCTGTTGCTCAGAATGTCGTCCACTAAACAGTTGCAACTATAGTTATGCAGGCTTTCTGTTCCGGCAGGGACTCCGTCCGACTGCCCTCTTCGCTCTGGGCTATTTGACCCAGGGCAAGGGGAAGGGGGGGGGGGGGTGTTCCCTTAGGTCACCTGCTTTATAGTGAAAAGCAAGGGAATGCCTCCTCCAAGACAGTATTTCTGAGTCGCTTCCGGGATGGTTTTAAAGTGTAATATTAATGTTTAATTTCATTCATGTCTTATTTTTAAAGTGTAGCTCGGTGTGAAGCATTTGTATATGTCAAGTGTCAAACGGGCTTTAATATACAATACTCGGACACT
Organism: Pictodentalium vernedei; assembly: GCA_031216915.1. Lineage (NCBI taxonomy): Eukaryota > Metazoa > Mollusca > Scaphopoda > Dentaliida > Dentaliidae > Pictodentalium > Pictodentalium vernedei. The sequence continues at coordinate 299,598,985 of CM062293.1, read as the reverse complement.
TTTAAATGATTATAAAGAGTCTCAATTCTCTGGACTACTTTATTTATTGGCTTGCTTTAAAAATAATTAGTATAAGGGTTATACTGGATGTTAATAGAGAACATGAATGTTATTGTGCTCAATTATTAAGGGTAGTGTATCTTTCTAATTTAAATATTAAATAAGAAAGATACATGTAAAGCCTAATACTCCTTTTCTCCTTAAGGGGTTACCTCTTTATTTTATAATTGAGCTTATTGGATTTTCCTCTATGTCCTAGGCCCTCCAGCCTGTTTACTATTCAGCTAAGTCTGGGTCATTGGTACAGTATAAAAATGTTAAAAAATTTATAGTAATTTATATATTTTTTATACTTACCAATGACCCAGACGGGGATGGCCCTCCCTGAGTTGGGAACTCTTGCCTCCCCGCTGAGTACATAGCGCTGACCAGGCACTGCCAGTAAGAATGATATTTGGCGCCAATTTCGGGACGACTGCGTCACTGCGCATGCGCAGTAGAGTCGTACTATGGAGGTCCTTTAGGACATGATTTCTTTTTGTTTTGGATGCAAATTTTGGGGATTGGGGGGCAAAATTTGTGTTTGGCCCTGGTTTTTGTGGAGTTAGCACCAGCTAAGTCTGGGTCATTGGTAAGTATAAAAAATATATAAATTACTATAAATTTTTTAACTTTCATTTACTGAACCTGGATGGGTTTCAAACATGACAAAAATACATCAAATTGATTTAAACTAAGTGATGAGATTAGAAACTGGTTAAACTGACTGGCAATAATTGATGTTATTCATTGACGAGCTCTAATTTAGGCCTTACAAGGGTGTTATGCATGCCTTTGTTTTTCTTATATGAATATTCAAAGGTTAATTTAATTAAGTGTAGGTTAAATTGAAGTCATCATCATTTAATAGTTTTGCTATTTCGATATTCATTCTGTTATATGTTAAAGTGAAAAGAATGATGGACCTCCTTTCGCATTCTCCCTCTGATATGTTCATACCAAATGGCCCAAGGGTTTGAAGCATATTGATCCAAAAAGCTTCACGTGTTTTTCTAAATTCATCCATTTCTTCTAATGTGTCTTTAATTGGTGGCTGTTCAATACTTCAGACAGCATTTCAAGTGATAAGATAAATAATATTTGATGAATCACAATGGAGGAAGTTATGTATCTGATAATGATTTTTCATTTGTTCAGAGGAAAATTCCTCTTTCTTATCAGGCATAAAAGTATGCAATCTAGGCTTTTTGCAATTAAATACCGCACAACTACCATTCTGCAATGGTCTGTTGTGTTCACTTTTCAGTGGTTCGAAATCAGTAGTTTTTGTTGGACTTTCAAGCTTTTTCAGAGTTTGAGATTTCAGGCTACACAAAAAAGTAGTGAGTTCCCCTGCGATCTGAGGGCACCAAATAGAGAAGAACAAACCTTATTTTAATTTACCTTATCACTTGAATTGCAGTGGAAACGAATGAGTTATGATTTGATGTTCCCTTTAAATGTATGTTGTGGATGAAATGATTTTTTGTGCAACAATTGAAGTGAATCAGTTGCTTTGAAATATACTTAGTAATCTAAATGACTGGATGCCTGGAATTGTTTGCCTTTATACACGGTCACATCGAGAAAATCAAGAGAATTTTTACTGATAGTAGCTTTTAATTTAATGTTTGGATCATGATTGTTTAAAATTTCTAAAAATTCATCAAAATCTTTTTTTTGAATGTTCTCAAATACTAAACATGTCATTTAAATATCTGAGAAAAACAAGAGGATTCTTTGCACATTTGCTTAAAGCATTTTCCTCCCATTCCGTTACATAAATGCTTGCAAAGTTAGGACTGAATCTTTTGCCCATAGGACAACCCATTATTTGTAAAAAATATTCTCCATTGAATTGAAAGTTGTTACAATTTAAACTCAGCTCTAAAAGATCCAAAATTTGTTCATTCGGACGTTTTGCGTTCAGATATTTTTCAAATGCTTTTTTCACTGATTTGACACCTTTATCACTATCAATGTTCGTGTACATACTGTCGATATCCAGAGTAGCCTGGATTGCAATTTTTTATTTTTTCAAATTAGAGATTTTTGACAGGACGTCCTGTGTATTTTTTAGATAGCTCGGATGTCTATTTGCTATAGGTTTCAGATGATAATCAATTATTTCAAAGATCGCATAAGATTCCAAATTACAATCAGATACAATTGGCCTCCCGGGTGGAGTAAAATCATTCATCCATGAAGAACGGTCGTAGTGGATGTTTTGTAGATGCAAAATTGCCTTGTTTTAGCATTGAGCTTAGCTGTTACATATTTCAATCTTAAGATCTTATTGAATTTTTCGACATTACTAGGCCAAATAAGTGAATCTGTGTTCTTATAACGTTTAGTATTGCTGAGTTGTCTCATGGCTTCCTTTATATAATTATCCCGAGATAGAACAACTACCGACCCACCTTTGTCGGCTGGTTTAATTACTAATTTCTTATTTTTTTGAAGTGAGGGTTCTCCATTCACCAGCTGTTAAATTGTCTTTATTGGAGAGTAAGTTCATGCTGAACACCTTTTGAAGGATTCATTTGTTAGCCTCAATAATTTTGGGAATCTACTTCACTATCTGGAAGTGACCAACCAGATGATTTTGTAAATGGAAGTTTCCGACCGCTGGAGTTTCTAAAGCGGTCTGCTAATTATACCCCCGCTTCGAAGAAGTGGGGCTATATAGGAATCGCCCTGTATGTCCGTACGTCCGTCTGGCCATCCATCCGTCCGTCCATACGTACGTCTTTCCGTCCGAACAAATTCTTGTGTGCGCAACTCCTCCTACATTAAAGAACCGATTTTGAAGAAACCTTTCAAACATCATCACTACTAAGTGAACATGTGCATATTCCAAAATTTTTGATCTGCGACAATTTTAACCAGGTTATCTCTCTTGAACTTTGATTTAATATGGGTTTCTGCATGAAATTCTTGTGTGCGCAACTCCTCCTACATTTATCAATCAATTTCCTTATGGCCTTCGCCTACATGATCAAAAGTGCATTCCTCTAAAAACCCAAAGTGGGGGTATTAATCACCTTCAGTGATAGTTCTAGTTTCATTTGCCTAAGAAAATTACAGTTATACGATGGTATAGTTGTCTCATTACCGGTTTTAGGCTTTGGTTCAGGTACAAAAGTTAAACCCCAACCTAAAAGAGACTTCTCTTGGGCTATTAGGTCATTGGTGCCAGACAGGTTAACCACATGAGTTCCTAACCCCACATCTGTTAGGTGGTTGTTACCTTTGCCTTCACTTAGTTTAAATCTAGATGGTTCAACCAGTGATCATGCATAATATTGGTTGTTCTTGTGATCCAATGTATTAAATCCAGAGCAACATAAAACTTTGCGTCATCAATTTTTGGTATCACATTAATGTCCTTCACTTTCCGAATGGTTTCATTGATGATGCACAAGATTCTCCTCTCAGCCAAAGGGAGTTTTTTGCGAAAAGTTTAGTTCAGCGAAATAAATTTTTGCTGATCTAAACTTGACCCATATATTACTAAACATATTCTGCAACTACTTAACTACGTGATCAGTATTATCATTTCGAGAATGCACGCCAATATCTAAACATATTTTGGTGGGATTGGACTGGCCCTGTGCCCTTTAAACATAGAGCGCAGATGATTGAACTTGGCACTGAGGTAACACTCCACCTGGATATCTGGGTGGGGATTTCGATCAGTACATCCTTAATTTGAACTACCAATCATAAGGATGTTTTTACAAACATCAGGGAGGCACCAGTTCTTTTTGTCAAAATTAACTCTGCTCTTATGCCAAAACTGGGAGAATTTAGAATCAAATGAGCAGCCTGAGTTGCGGCTTGGTGATCTGACTTTCTCTGAGTACAATATACCTGGTTGAACCACACTTGAAACAGGAGAAGCAGACGAAGCAGGAGGAGTTCTAGTGAGAGCATTAGGAGAACCGGAGAAAGAAGGCTGTGGTATGTGGTAGAGAATCAAGACGAGGCAAGACAGCGTTACTCAATTTGCGAGCTTCTTCAGTCACAATATGGACCGGAGATGTTTGCAAATTGTGGTGATTACTCTGAGATAAGGCAGGAGAAGTAGAAGGAAAAGAAGATGGAGAAGTGCTTTGCCTTGATCTTTTCTTCTTATGCTTTTTGCATTGGAGTGGACTGACAACATGGGTGGGAGTTTGCTTGCTCCCTCCAATATTGTTCCTTACTCCAGACGCTGGGCGAATTTCCGAAATATAAGACTTATCTGCCAAGATTGTCTTATCTGTCAACTTATTTACAAAGTTTTTTTGAGCCCAGATCAAGGCACATGCAGAAATGCTGTTGAAGTCTATTTTTTCGAGTCCAGGAGGTGGTTGCATAGCCAAAGTGGTCTTTGACTTCAACTGGTTTGAATTTTTCTTGTAATGCTCAATTAAAGCATTTAACGTTTGGTTGGCCCATCCCACACTAATCTGTGCATGCATGTTGAAAACTTTTGTGGTCACAATCATCTAACTTCACTTTTATAAAAGACAGTTGGAGGATGTATTGCACTCCATAGGTGGGTATGCAACTTCAAAGTTAAGGTCATAATCATGGTCATACTTGAAATTGGTCAGTATTCGTGTCTCACCAAAAACCCAGAAACAAGCAAACTACAATTATGAAACTTCATACAAATGTTAATCACAGTCAAATGTATGTCTCAGGCATAACTCAGAAACTATTGGGTTCAGTCATCAAACTTCACATAGTTATACAGACAGTAGGAGGATGTGTCACACACTAGAGCTGGATCTGTTCCCCAATGTCAATGTTACACTTAATTTTGTTTCAGCCATAACTCCGAAATGAGTCAAACCATAATGATTAAATTTCATACAAATGTTAAGGAAGTCAGAAGATGTGTAGAGTATAATACTTACTTACTTGTGCATGAATGACATACTTTGGTACTAATGTTGAAGGTTGTGTTATGTCTCAGGTATTCAGAAACAATCATCAAACTTAATATAATCATTAAAGTCAGCTCCATTTACAGTTTTTTGTTGTTTTTTTTTTTTTTTTAAGGAGGGGGGAGGGAGTACATGTGTTGTAAATTTGACCTGTAACTTTCATTCAGGTTACAGAGTAAACTTGTGTCATCGACTGAAGAAATTGTCCGAGTCAAAAAAAAAGTAAACATTGAACTTAAAACATTTCAAATAATTTCAAAGAAATCATGGATTGTCAGAAAAATTCATTAAATACAGAATTTCATGAACTGTTTAATTCTGATGATGACCAAGCTTTATTTTCACTAAATTATGACATGCTAAGTGAAAGTAATAGCAGTGTTGATTTCAGTCGCGAGACTGAACTTGTTCTTGGGCCAGTGGTTTCACAGCTTGAGTTAGGGTTAAGCAGCCAGTACATTGAATCAGCATTTCTGGCCCTTCACACCACCCCTGTTTCCTTGTGGGGTTGGAAAGACACGAATGTACAAAGTGAATGTTTGAGATTGAAGAGAGTTGTGTTTTAAATGCCCCTGAAGTTGAACATGTCAAAGATCATACTAATTCATGTACTACTACTAATACTACTGGTACCATTAACAATTACAGTCCAAATTCATCATTCTCTGCTGAAACTACTGTTGCTACTGCCACAGTTTCCAGAGCTCCCACTTTTTTAGATATTAAAGAAAATGAGAAGGACAAATTTGTTTCAGACAAACGGAATGAAAACACTGAACATAAAAACTTTCCTTTTGGGTATAAGAAAAGCGGATGACAGTGAATACGAGCCCGATACACTCACATCCTATCACAGAGCAGTCGATAGGCATTTACGTGAAAAACACAGTGAATTTCGCATTTTAATTGACAGAGAATTCCATAGCTTGCAAGAAGTTTTAGCAAGCAAACGCAAAGATTTGAAAGAAAAGGGGAAAGGCAATAAGCCACACAGAGCGGACCCGTTAAGTGAAAGCGAAGAGAATGTGTTACTTGAGAAGGGCATAATCGGACTTCATGCTCCCCAACCTCTCCTAAACATGATATGGCTAAATAACACAAACTTATTTGGTATGAGAGGCATAAAGAAGCACCATAAATTAAAATGGGGTGACATTGCATTGCACTGCAATGAAAATAATATTGAATACCTGCAGTATAATGAAAGGGCAACAAAAACTAGAGCAGGAGAAAGTACTTACCTAAGAGCATTCCGTCCAAAAGTCTTTTCCATCCTTGAATCCCCGAATAAATGTCCAGTCAACACATACAAAGAATTCCAAAAACACTGTCCTATTCCTATGTTAACTGCAGAATCGCCATTCTATATTCAAATCAACCACAACAGGATAACTGACTGTTATATATGGTTTAAATCGCAGTCCATTGGTGAGCACACTTTGAGCAAAATAATGAAAACAATGGCTACAGACGCGAACTTATGCGGCAAGAAAACTAACACAAGTGCCCAGAAAGCCCTGTGTACTCGCCTGTTACATGATGGTGTTTTGCCGAACACAATAGACCCACTTTCGAGTCACAAAAACTTGGCGAGCATCAATAATTATTCATTTGTGTCTCACAAAATGCAAAGAGAAATGTCTGACATACTTTGTATGACACTGCTAAGATCAGATAAACAGGTCGGTCAATCACGCCCACAAAAGCGGGTCATGGACAGTTCTTCAACTTCAACTTTGAAAAATGAATGCAACCGCCAAAGTGACTGCATCACTCACCGGAACAATAAATATCCATGGAAATTGCAGAATTTATTATTTCAATTATCCCGCCTCTGAAAACTCAGACAAAAAGCAGAAATTCAGTAGAATTATTTACGACTCAAGCAGCGAGAGTGATAGACGTTATCATTAAATTTTGAAGTGATGCCAATTTACGCTTGTATTTTGTTTATCCACACAAATAAATAGTTTGGTTATATATTCACTTATATTCTTGACTTATCCCCAATATATTGTAAGATAAATAGATTATTAGGGCCCCACCATGAGGCGGATGCCCAAAAGTGATCGCTCTGTCCATGCGTCCGTGCGTCTGGGCTGTAATCTTTCTCTCTTAATAGATAAGGTTTTGATATTTGACATGTGTATATATTATCTCAAGACGATGTGTTGCGTATCAAGGTTGCCATGCTTTGACCTCGAACTTTGACCTCAAGGTCAAATTATTCCGTTTTCGGGGTTCTTTTCTGACAAGTTTGTATCCGGGCTGTAACTTTTTTCCCTTAATAGATAGGGTTTTGATATTTGGTATGTGGATAGATTATCTCAAGACGATGTGTCGCGTACCACGGTTGCCATGATATGACCTTGAACTTTGAACTCAAGGTCAAATTATTCCAAATTTGGGGTTCTTTTCTGACAAGTTCGTGTCCGGGCTGTAACTTTTTTCCCTTAATAGATAGGGTTTTGATATTTGGTATGTGGATAGATTATCTCAAGACGACGACGTGTCGCGTACCAAGGTTGCCATGCTTTGACCTTGAAGTTTGACCTCAAGGTAAAATTATTCAGATTTTTTTTTTTTCTGACAAGTTCGTGTCTGGGCTGTAACTTTTTTCCCTTAATAGATAGGGTTTTGATATTTGGTATGTGGGTAGATTATCTCAAGACGACGTGTCATGTACCAAGGTTGCCAAGCTTTGACCTTGAAGTTTGACCTCAATGTCAAATTATTCAGAATTGGGGGTTTTTTTCTGACAAGTTCGTGTCTGGGAAGGGATTTTAATCAGATTTTACCTATTGCTTGAAATATTTTAGTATTACAGTTCACATCAGTTTATACCTAACATCGGTTAGTTGCTGCAGGGCCCGCAGAGATGGATTCCATCTCTGTGATATCTAGTTACCATTATGTTGATGTACAAAATATGTATCTGAGTCTCGCTCCGGGTTCTAAGGGTAGATCTCGACTCATCTACAACTCATTGTAATCTGCCTTTAGAACCCAGAGCGCGACTCGGATACATATTTTGTACATGCACATAATGGTAATAATCTCTATTTATCTTTATGAGTTTTGTAAAATAAGATATACTGGATGCAATGCTCCGTTCATGACCAGAATATAGAAATATGACAGAAAATCTGTTAATTGAATACTCTTGATTGAATATTTTATTGAATATTTTTTCTGGAAAAGTGTCTCTTCAATGAACAGTATTCAACAGAGGTCTTGGATGATCTGCTGCAGTTAGAAAACTGTGCTGAACATTGGTTTTGGATGATCTGCAGCAATCATACTTTTGTATCAAATTGTGACCTGTGTTCAGAATATGTGACATGCTCTATAATGTTATTTACTTTTATAAATAGATGTAGCAGGATATCTTCCCACCCTGGACATCTTTCCCCCCGGGGGTAAGATATCCTAGGATATCTTCTCCCACCTTGGATATTGCCTCCCCCCCCCCCCCCCCACCTAACTTTTTGAATGTATTTATCTAATTTTGTTTCTTTTACTATTATTTCATAATATTTGATTACATTTGATATTAAACAGCTAAATCCTTGTATAAAATAAATTACTCAGGAACACATAACAAAATGTGGAATAAGTTGGGGAGAGAAATATTTGAATGAATTTTAGAAACAGTTCATCTTCTTCCTCACCCTGTCAAAATCTTTAAAAAAAAAGTTTCAAAGGTAGATAGGCTAAGATTAGTGTACAGATATTGGTATAGCATTCCAAAATTTGTTTTCACGGTTGACAAATATTTTGACAAGGTGAGGGAAAAGGTATCCTCCCCTACACATCTTTCCCCCCACCCTCTCAAAATCTGAAAAACTGATTCAGAGATTTATGATTGGCTAATTTTTATTCAGTAAATAAGTTTTAATAGTATCTCATTCAAATAAATATATATCTTCTTTTTTCATGACTGTGATATATTTTGACAATGTGGGGGGGTGGGGGGGTGGAAGATAACCAAGACTGGACATCTTCCCCCACCCTGTCAAAATGCAAGCAGAATTTACAATGGTTCTAAGATTGGCTGTTTTTAATTCATTTGTCCACAGATATTAGTATTTATCTTTAATGGTACAATATCAGTAAAATGAGAAAGTACCTTATGTGTTGTTTTAAAAAAAGTTTACTTATCACTATTTCTGAGGCATCAGATGTTTCTATTTTGCAAGCCCAAAGCCCCAAAATCTTTAGCACAGTCTACAGGTCATATTTTTGAAGGGCTTTCATTGTAACGTGATAGAATGATGCCATATAATGTCTAGATGGGAATGTCACCGATTGGTTAACTTGACGGGTAGGCAAGCCCAAAGCCCGAAAACCTTTAGCACAGTCTACCTGTCATATTGATGAAAGGATTTTATTGTAACCTGGTAGGATGACTCATAAGGTCTAGATAAAAATGTTCCCCTTTTGGTCGCAGTCAGTCAACCGTGATGGCTGCAGGACCACCTGAAAACCTTTAGCACAGTCTGCAGGTTGTATTTCTGATGGGATTTTATTGTAACTTCGTAGGATGACTCGGTATAATGTCTAGATGAAAACATCCTATTTTGGTCAGGTTCCTATTTTGATGGCTGCAGGGACACATTACCTAGATTCCTTTTGTGCAGTCTACAGCTTGCATTTATGAAGGGATTTCATAGCAAATCTGTAGGATGGCTCGGTATAATGTCTAGATGAGAGCGTCCTATTTTAGCTGTGATTTTTTGGCCATATTTGTTTAGCACAGTCTACAGTTTATATTTATGAAGCGATTTCATTGTAACTTGGAAGGATAACTGTATGATATCTAGATAAGACTCCAATTTTGGTCATGATCGGTCAGCGTTAACGCCGCCTGGTCATGTGACCTAGATTCCTTTAGCGAAGTCTTCGAGTTATATTTATGAAGGAACTTCATTGTAACTTGGTAGGATGACTCGTTTTGGAATGATTTTACTGTAACTTGGTACCTTTGATTTTCATACATTATCTGTGAGGGCCACATTAACCCAGGCCTCAGTTCTTTAATACAGTCTACACTTCAAATTATTCTTATTGAAAACACAACTTATTGGAAACAGAAATTAACATATTCTCAATTATCACAAAATCTTGTCTTATTAGCTCACCTGACTTTCAGTCAGGAGAGCTACAGTGATCACTCACCGTCCGTTGTCCGTCGTCCGTGAACATGGTGTTTGCGTTTTCTCCTTCCAAACCACTGAACCAATTTAAGTGATATTTGAGATAATAGTTGTTATGACATCGCAATTTTATTTTGTTCAAATCAAGTTGCCTCGCCCCTCGGTAGGGCCACGCCCAAAAAGTGTGCTTAGCAGAGACTTGATATTTGGTGTGCAGCTTCCTTTTGAGGTGTAGACTCAGATTTGTTCAAGAGAAGTTCGAGGAGCTATTTGCCTTCGTTTTGGGAGGGGCAAGAATTTTCGCCCCGCCCAAAATTTCTATTTTCCAAACTGAGAGGCAGATTTGAACCAAATATGAGGGCTTAAGTCATAAGTACTTAATTTATGCCCCAATTTTTTTTCCTGTCACTCCATGGGAACCGCAGAAGATAAAAATAGAAAAAAATTAAAACGCCCATATTTCCAAAACTACACGACACTGAGAATTCTAATTTGGTGTGAAGCTTCCTTATGGCCAACAGAATGGAATGGTAAAAAAAATTGTTATCGGTTTTACACTCCATGGGAACCGCAGAAGCTAAAAATAGAAAAAAATTAAAACGCCCATATTTCCAAAACTACACGACACTGAGAATTCTAATTTGGTGTGAAGCTTCCTTATGGCCAACAGAATGGAATGGTAAAAAAAATTGTTATCGGTTTTATCATGGTGTACATTTTTGGGACTTTTAAAAAGTGCTTAGACAGCATTTTTTAACACTTGTGGGTGATGGGAAAACATTTAAAACTACTTTTCTCCCAAATCACTGTTCCAAAAACTTTCAAATTTCACATATAATATCTTTGGAAGATTGTTTCACATGTTTATTGAAATCAAATCCCTGGGTCCATATTTGGGCTCTCTATAGGAGCCCAAATGTTTAAATTAGTACAGTATGAGGAATATTCTTTAAAATCTTCGTCTTCAGATCTACCAATCAGAATCGTTTGATATTTGGTATGCAGCATGCTTAGGGGGTGAGATTCAAGTTTGTTCAAGCCAAGTCCCTGGGTTCATATTTGTGCTCACTGTGGGAGCCTGAATTATAACTTAGTTCAAAATTAGGAATTTTCTTTGAAAATCTTCTTCTTCAGATCCAGCAGTCGGACTGTTTTGATATTTGGTATGCAGCATCCTTACAGGGATGAGATTCAAGTTTATTCAAGCCATGTCCCTAGGTCCATATTTGGGCTCACTGTGGGAGCTCAGATTGTAATGTAGTTCAAAAGGAGGAATTTTCTTAAAAAATCTTCTTCAGATCCAGCAGTCAGAATGTTTTGAAATTTGGTGTGCAGCAGGGACCAGCCGTGAGGACGACTAGGGCGATTATGTCACCCTTCTAAGCCCAAAGTCGCCTAGAAAAATAGTTGGGGTGATTACAAGTTGCCCTCTAAAAATTGGCCAAAATGAGGAAATGCTGAACTGAGTGATCCGAGGTTTACATAACAACGATTATTTTCAAGAATCGAATGTGCTTGAGTGTGATAAATGGGCATTTTCATTCGTCAAATAAACGACCGTTTATTTGAAATCACACGACAATCAATTGTACATTGTCGCTTTTGGCGGATTTTTTATTTCTATTTTGTTCTGTTTCAGTCTGAGCTTCAAGTGTCGAAATGAAAATAGGTGACTTACGCGACTCAACAAAATAACCCAGTTTGAAAGTAGGTTATCTCGCTTAGGATACCGAAATTGTATACACTACGGACGTATTTTCTAACACTGTATTTTTATTTCGTTTTGCTGATGACTGTTAACCGTCTATACCCAGAAAAATGCGGATGGAATTGAAACACATGAAAAAAAGCTTTAGTGATGACGAGAAAAGCTTTGTATAGGGCACAAGCGTGCATGTGAAGGATCTTGAAAAAGAGGTCCTCCTAAACACCGGAATGACATAAATGCCGAGGAATGGCACTAGAATGCCATAGAAATGACGCAGAATGACATTTATTTTACAAAATACTCGACCCCTGAATGTATTTTGTTTATTAACTAACAAAGTACCTTCCAAGCAACCTTCTTACATCTGGTCCTGTTCACACTTTCAGACTTAGGAAATTATTAGCTTAGTCGACTTTGGTAAAAGGCAAGCACAGGAGGATGCTGGGGGATTGGCATGAAGAAGAGGGGAGGGGTCATGAAGGAGAGGGTAGCAGTGGGGGATTTTCAGTCAATAATTACTTAGGGATTTTTTAACCTGGCATAGATGCATCATAGACAACTGGACCTGGATTAATCGGGACGTTAATGGAGGACCACAAGCTGAAAATATGAAAGGGCGGCAGGGGGCGGTACATAAATATTCTTAATTTTCCCCACTTGCCTATGAAGTTTCCCTACTTGACTCTACAGTCTCCCTATTTTTAGCTCACCTGACTGAAAGTCAGGGTGAGCTTTTCTTATCACTCTCCGTCCGTCGTCTGTCGTTCGTCGTCTGTCGTCCTGCGTGAAGGTGGTGTTTGAGCCTCTTTCTCCTAAACCACTGGCCACATTTCAATTAAATTTCATGTAAGTAGTGGTTATATAGGGGCATTTTGATTTTTAGCCAAAATAGGTTTCGGCTCATATTGAGCAGAGGTGTGGGGAAAAAATGGCCAAATTTTTTGAAAATCTTCTTCTAATGAACCACCAGTAGCAGAGACTTGATATGTGGTATACAGAGTCCTTTTGAGGTTTAGAATCAAGTTTGTTCAAGAGAAGTTTGTCGAGCATTATTTGTCTTTGTTATGGGAGGGGCAAAAATTTTGTCAACGCCTAAAATTTCTATTTTCAGAACCGTCAGGTCGATTTGAACCAAATTTGATATGAGATGATAATGAGTCATAAGTAGTTGATTGATGCAAAAAAAAATTTTCACACTGCTCCGTGGGAACCTCGGGAGTTAAAAATAGGAAAAACCTTAAAACTGCCATATCTCCAAAACTACACGGCACAGAGAATTCTTATTTTGTATAAAGCTTACTTTTATCCAGTAGAATAGAGTGGTTTAAAAAATCCCTATTGGTTTAATCACAAGGTACTTTTTTCAGGACTTTGAAAAAGTGCTGAGTCAGCACTTTTTAACACTGTAGGCAATGGGAAAAAGATTAAAAAATCTTCTTCTCCAGATCCAGCAGGCAGAATCTTTTGATATTTGGTATGCAACATTGTAGGGTGGATCTGATTCAAGTTTGTTCAAATCGGCCCCCTAGGGTTCATATTTGAGCTCAAGATAGGAGCCCAATTTCGAACTTTGTGCATTTCAGTCAAATTTCTTAAAAAATCTTCTTCTCCAGATCCAGCAGGCCGAATCTTTTGATATTTGGCATGCAACATTGTGGGGTGGATCTGATTCAAGTTTGTTCAAATCGACCCCCTGGGTTTATATTTGGGCTCAGTATAGAAGCTCGAATTCGAACTTAGTGCATTTCAGGCAAATTTCTTCAAAAATCTTCTTCTCCAGATCCAGCAGGTAGAATCTTTTGATATTTGGTATGCAACATTGTGGGTGGATCTGATTCAAGTTTGTTCAAATTGGCCCCCTGGGTTCATATTTGGGCTCACTATAAAAGCCCGGATTCGAACTTAATGCATTTCAGGCAAATTTCTTAAAAAATCTTCTCCAGATCCAGCAGGCAGAATCTTTTGATATTTGGTATGCAACATTGTGGGGTGGATCTGATTCAAGTTTGTTCAAATCGGCTCCCCTGGGTTTATATTTGGGCACAGTATAGAAGCTCAAATTCGAACTTAATGCATTTCAGGCAAATTTCTTCCAATGTCTTTTTCTCCAGATCCAGCAAGCAGAATCTTTTGATATTTGGTATGCAACATTGTGGGGTGGATCTGATTCAAGTTTGTTCAAATCAGTCCCCTGGGTTTATATTGGGGCTCAGTATAGAAGCTCGAATTCGAACTTAGTGCATCTCAGGCAAATTTCTTAAAAAATCTTCTCCAGATCCAGCAGGCAGAATTTTTTGATATTTGGTATGCAACATTGTGGGGTGGATCTGATTCAAGTTTGTTCAAATCACCCCCCTGGGTTTATATTTGGGCTCACTATAGAAGCCTGAATTCGAACTTAGTGCATTTCAGGCAAATTTCTTTGAAAATCTTCTTCTCAAGATCCAGCAGGCAGAATCTTTTGATATTGGGTATGCACCATGCTTAGGGGGGTGAGATTCAAGTTTGTTCAAGCCAAGTCCCTGGGTTCATATTTGGGCTCACTGTGGTAGCCCGAATTATAACTTAGTTCAAAATGAGGAATTTTCTTTAAAAATCTTCTTCAGATCCAGCAGTTGGAATGTTATGGTATTTGATATGCAGCATCCTTAAGGGGAGGTGAGATTCAAGTTTGTTCAAGCCATGTCCCTAGGTCCATATTTGGACTCACTTTGGGAGCTTGAATTGTAATTTAGTTCAAAATGAGGAATTTTCTTTAAAAATCTTCTTCTTCAGATCCAGCAGTCGGAATGCTTTGATATTTGGTGTGGAGAATCCTTAGGGGGTGAGATTCAAGTTTGTTAAAGCCAAGTCCCTGGGTTCTTATATGGGCCCCCTGTGGGAGCCCGAATTATAACTTAGTTCAATATGAGGAATATTCTTTAAAAATCTTCTTTTTCTTTTAGATCCCCTGGTCGGAATCTTTGGATATTTAGTATAAGCTTTTCTTAGGAGGAGCAGATGCAACTTGTTGAAATCAATTCTCTGGGTTGATATTTAGGCTACCATGTCAGGTGAGTGCCCTCAGGCCCCTTGGGGCCTCTTGTTTCTGGAGGGAGACATGGAGTCTCCCTAAAATTCCCCCCTAGGCTGGTCCCTGGTGTGCAGCATCCTTAGGGGGGTGGGGGGGGAGATTCAAGTTTGTTAAAGCCATGTCCCTGGGTTCATATTTGGGCTCATTGTGGGAGCCCGAATGATAACTTAGTTCAAAATGAGGAATTTTCTTTAAAAATCTTCTTCTTCAGATCCAGCAGATGAATGCTTTTGATATTTGGTATGCAGCATCCTTAGGTGTAAGATTCAAGTTTGTTCAAGCCATGTCCTTAGGTCCATATTTGGGCTCACTGTGGGAGCTCGAATTGTAACTTAGTTCAAAATGAGGAATTTTCTTCAAATATCTTCTTCTTCAGATCCAGCAGTCGGAATATTTTGATATTTGGTGTACTGCATCCTTAGTGGGGTGAGATTCAAGTTTGTTAAAACCAAGTCCCTGGGTTTATATTTGGGCTTCCTGTGGGAGCCCGAATTACAACTTAGTTCAATATGAGGAATATTCTTTAAAAATGTTTTTTTTTTTAGATCCACTGGTCAAAATCTTTGGATATTTGGTATAAGCTTTTCTTAGGAGGAGCAGATGCAACTTGTTGAAATCAATTCCCTAGGTTGATATTTAGTCTACCTTGTCAGGTGAGTGCCCTCAGGCCCCCTGGGGCCTCTTGTTTCATAATCCTTTCATAAAATTGAACATTATCCTTTTCATCAAACACTTACACACAGTCAAGTTAAGCTGCAGTGTCATTGACACTTTCATTT
Source organism: Pictodentalium vernedei (assembly GCA_031216915.1). Taxonomy (NCBI): domain Eukaryota; kingdom Metazoa; phylum Mollusca; class Scaphopoda; order Dentaliida; family Dentaliidae; genus Pictodentalium; species Pictodentalium vernedei. The sequence goes on along the minus strand of CM062293.1, from coordinate 299,583,293 downwards.
TTAGCTCAACTTGACAAAGTCAAGCTGAGCTATTGCCATCACTTCTCATCTGTCGGCATACAGAAGTACGTCCAGAATTTCCTTTGGGAACCTCACAGGTCACGTTTATGATCAGACCGCTTGGAAACTTGGTATGCTTGTTTGGGGGTGACCTCTAGATGGGAGCTCTCCATTTTCTTCAATTTCCGTCAAAAAATGTTGCCTCTGGCAATGTTCTTAGAACTTAGTTTAGTTTAGACCTCAATATTTCCCTTTGGCACACCCTACAGGGCACATTTATAATTGGATTGATTTGAAACCTGTCATGCTTGTTTGGGGTGATCTCTAGGTGGTGACCTATCGATTTTTATCCATTTCCGTAAAAAATTGTTTCTGCTGGCAACGACCTTTGAACTTAGTTTAGTCAGGCATCAATATATTCTTTTGGTACACCGTACAGGGCACATTATTGATCAAGTCGGTTGGAAACTTGGTATGCTTGTTTTGGTTACTTCTAGATGGGAGCTATTGATTTTCTTTGCTACCTGCCAAGAAATGTTGCCACTGGCAATGACTGTTGATGAACTTAGTGCAGTTAGGCATCAAAATTTCCATTTGGCACACCCTGCAGGGCACATTTATTATTGGATCACTTTGAAACTTGGTATGCATGTTTGGTGTGACCTCTAGATGGGAGCTGTTTTCTTCCATTTCTATAAAAAAATGTTGCTGATGGCAACGTTCTTAGAACTTAGGTTAGTCAGACCTCAATATTTTTCTTTGGCACACCCTACAGGGCTCATTTATGAGTGAATTGTTTTGAAACCTGGCATGCTTGTTTGGGGTGAACTCTAAATGGGAGCTATCTATTTTCTTCCATTTCCACCAAACAATGTTGCTGCTTGCAACGACCTATGAACTTAGTGTAGTCAGGCATCAATATATTCCTTTTGCATGCCCTACAGGGCACATTTATGATCAGAATGGTTTGAAACTTGGTATATTTGTTTAAGGTTACCTCTTGATGGGAGTTATCGATTTTCTTCAATTTCTGTGAAAAAATGTTGCAGCTGGTAACGACCTTCAATGAACTTCGTGCAGTTATGCGTCAATATCTCCATTTGGCACAACTATCCGCCAAGAAATGTTGCTGTTGGTAACGACTGTTGATGAACTTAGTGCAGTTATACATCAAAATTTCCCTTTGCTACACAGTGCAGTGCACATTTTTGAGCGGATCGTTTTGAAACTTGGGTATGCTTGTTTGGGGTCACCTCTAGATGAGAGAGCAATCAATTTTCTTCTACTTCCATCAAAAATAGTTGGCATTGGCAATGGCCTCTGATGAACTTAGTAAAAACTTAGTGCAGTTATGCGTCAATATTTCCCTTTGACACACCCTGCCGGGCACATAATTGGATTGCTTAGAGAGTGCATTCATTATCAGGTTGTTTTTGAAACTTTGTATGCTTATGCAGGGTGACAAAGATAGGAGCTATTGATTTTCTTTTCATTTCCATCCAAAACTGTTGCTGTTAACAACAATCTTTGAATTTATTGCATTTGTCCATCAACATTCTTCTTTGACCACATTTATCATAGGATTGTTTTTGAACTTTGTGTGCTCATTAGGCAAGACCTTTAGATAAGAGCTATTGATTAGCATTCATTTCTGTGAAAAAAGTTGCCATTTACAATAACCTCTGAACTTAACTGCATTTGTGTATCAGCATTCTTCCTTTAGCCAGCCTTACAGTTTACATTTAAAAATGCATGGATTACTCTGACGTTGTGCACACACAATGCTGTTATGTTGAAATTTCACCAAATAATATTGGTACCAATGATCTTCAATTTTGCCATTTCACTTATAACTTACCAAGTTCAAGTTTGTCAAGTTGAGCTACAGTGTCATTGACACTTTCATTTATCTTTGCTGTCTTTGATTTTTTGGTAACGCCAGTGTTGGAAACATAGCTCAGTGTCAGGAATTGACATGTAAAAGCTAATTTCCTGTAATGTTTTACACGAAGTTAATAATTTTGTTCAGATATTAAATGGGCCAGTATCCAATGGGAAAGTAAAAGTAACTGGTTAAATAAACCAGGATTGAAAAGTTGGATGGTAGAAGCCCTTAGTACTGGCACTGAAATTGAGTCACTTCATAATTTGTTCTTATTTGGGTAGATACCAGTTCTATTTTGAAGGGATTTGTCTTGTTACACTCTGTTAATCAACTGTAACAACACAAATCCATGTAAACAAACAGGCCTGAAAATAAGCAGTCTGACATTTGCAGAATGAGGTCCCCAGATGGTGAATTTGATGATGCTATCCCATATAGTGGGCCAATTTATCCTCTTGAGTACTTCTTTCTGTTTAATTTTGAGACCGTGATTCAGATTGAGGTTCACAGAGGGTAAATTTAGTGATGCTACCCTGCTGTGCAGGGTAGCATCACTAAATTCACCCTCTGGAGACCTCATTTTGCAGATGTCAGTCTGCTGCTTATTTTCTGGCTTGTAAACAAATTCTAACAACTGAAACTAGTCTTGTATTTAACCACTTGAAAAATAATAAAATATAAATGATATGTTTATTTGTCAGTGTGCAGAATTAGTCAATTCATTAGATGAACATTTACAAGGTGGCCATCTACAATATAAGAGATAAATCTGTTATGTTATCAGACTAAAGGAATAGATGAAGAATGATTCAATGTTCAAATACTTACACATTATTACAACAGCCGATAGGTCTGCCAGGTCATTGTATTCTGTGAAGTTAACGAGACCATATCAACCAGATCAAACACGATATTGAAGGAAGCTTATTTGATCATGGATAATCTTGTCAACTAGATGGAATCATATTGATTCATTGGGAAAATAATTTGTGTTTTATATAACAGTGCATGTATACAAGATGAATATGATGTCTGAAATGTAAAAAAAAAGAAATTATAGAATGTTGTCCAGAGTGTTCAGTGCAAAGGCATTTCTTATCAACCTACCTTACAATTGTTTACAACAGGCTTGCACTACAGTGCAAGTCCCTAACTTGAAAAATACTCTCTATTTTCTTCTTTCCCAAGCGATTTGGGAAAGAAAAGTGGTGCAAAAGTACCAAGAAAAAATAAGCCAAAACTGGGCCAAGTGTGACTGGTGCACACCCAGTAGGGGACACTCTTCTCCTTGTACTAATCCACAGCTTCCGGAACCAGTGCGCAGACGTATAACCTACGCGCCATTCTATTTTTTTCTGCCCTCTTACAGGATGCGGATCGTTTCGCTCTTCATCAGTGCTACCTTTTGACTCGATGTTAACGATGTTTCCTATTCTGAATTGTGGATTCATAGCTGTTTCTTCACTATCCAACATACAGGCCTGTGTTTTTATATATTCTCTCGATTATTCACTGTATTTTGTGTGATAAATCTTCATATCGAATTCCGTGTGCGATTTACCCATACCGTGCTGTTTTGGTCTTTTGTTCATTAATGCTAACCCTTTGGCTTCTGCTTTTAACTGAGTTAGGTGTCAGTTGGGGGCGGTTGAGAGTAGAATTTCTTCCCTTTTGGCTGTTGGGGTACTTTTCTGTTCTCGTCAGGCCTTTGTTTCCTGCCACCTTACGCTAGTAGCTGGGGGTGTCCTGATTTATTTTTTCTTTGGGTTCACCTTCCCATCTGGGGGTGCGGTGGCTCAGTAGGTAGAGGTGCAGGCTGCAAGCCGAGAGGTCCTCGGTTCGAATCCCACCTGCGGCAACCACGTTGTGTCCTTGGGCAAGACACTTCACCCCCATTGCCCGTGTGGAGGCACGATGACGCCGTGTACTAAGGCGTACTGCACGTCGATGGTACGCATGTCTTCAACCAATCTAACCCTGCCTGTGCTGCAGTGCGGAGTTACGATGTTGGGGAGCTGGCAACTGCTCGTCGTTGCTCGGTGGTTCTCTCCGGGTACTCCGGCTTCCTCCACTCGTAAAACTGTCACGGTCATGATTAGCCATTGTGCATAAATATGTGACCTTAAACATCAATAAATCAATATATAAATAAATAAATATACCTTCCCATCTACATTGCTCTCACCAGATATGCCTAGGACGATACCTTGTGGGCCATTTTTATTGTCTTAGCATGTTGAAGTTTCCCATTATTCATGCTCCTCTTTATTTGGGCATTTTGTTGAAAGACCCTGTTGGCTAGGTGGTCTTCCACCCTTTGGGCTTCCGTCTATTGTGTAGTTTGGGCTTGTGGTGTTTTCCTCCCATGTCTGTGGGAAGGGAAATGCAGTTGTTCGGGGCCTCCCAATTTGACTCTGCCTGGAGAGAGTTATACCCCTTCCTGGGGATTTTGCAGTCTTTTTATGGCGTGGATACCGTGGTAGCTGCTGATTTTCTGGTGAAGAGATGCCTGGTTCTGGGACTACAGTCCCCCTCCAGTCGACATCTGAGGCTGTCTCTAAGGTTGTGACTCCTCTTTTGGAGCTGAGCTCGGTTGCTCTCTTTGCTTTGTCAACAGCTACTGATGTATCCGCTTCTGCTGCTACTCCGTCGGTGATGTCATCGGTCTCCGTTTCAGCCGGCCTTTGCTTATACCTACAGGGGTCTGCAGGGATTTCTGCTTCTTGGACGTGGGATATCAGCCTCAACCTTCCCAGGCTTCAAGTCAAGTGGTTGCCGGCCGATCCCTCTGCAATGGTCTCTCAGCCATTGAGCCCTGCAGATTTTGATTTTGATTCAGATGTCCATGGTAGGGTCATCATGGACTCTGTTGTGCACTGTGGTCCTTCGGACAGTTTTGTGGGACCGGCACATTTTTGTGCAGCCTGGACCTTTTGTCCCTCAGAGGTCCACGGTGACTCTCCTGAGTTTTCTCACTTCAGATCCTCTTGGTATTTCATACCCCTAAAAAGCATCTGTATTCAGATGTTTTGGCTGCCACCCGTCGTCCCACGTCACGTGTTCTAGAGGATTGTGACCCTTCTCTGGTTTAGAGGGTCAGATGCGAAGCCACCTTGCCAGGCTGTTCCCACGTCGAACCCGGCAGATATGGGTTGTGAGCTTAGGGAGGCCCCTCCTTGCTCATGCAGGTTCTTTCCAAGAGCTGTCCCATTGCCTCCAGTGAAGCGCCTAGTGGCTTCCAGGCACCTTCCATGGCACTGCCTCCAAGGATTGGAAGCAGGCTGCTACTTTCTGATCCTCCTGGTGTTCCTACACCATAGGAGGCTTCGGCTGGTATACCCGACATGGGCTATGTGTCTTCCGACTCAGGCAATGGGTCATTCACACCTGACTTTGAGAGCCATCAGTCTTCTGACTTTGGGGTGGTTCTTGACTTTGTGTTTGAGTTCCTTCAAATCATCAGACCAGCCGGAGTTTTCAGTCAGGCCGTGATCACCGGTCGTGCACCTACAGCCTGTAGAGCAACCTGCTTCTGGGCGCCTTCGACCATACCAGTCGGTACAAGTGGTCGAAGCTTTTGCAGCATTGGACTCGAAACTGAGTTCCAAGGCTATGAAGACTTCGTTCCTCACTAGTCTGATACCTTTTTGCGCCCCGTGTGTTATTGTTCCTATGTTTCTGCCAATACATCAGTCCGCAAGTCTTTGCCTGTCTTGGATCGGGACTCCAAGCCCAAGTCGGCTGTTATTCTTTATCCTCTATGCATTATTGTTCCTATGATTCTGCCAATACGGCGGTCCGCAAGACTTTGCTTGTCTTGGATCGGGACTCCAAGCCCAAGTCGGCCACTATTCCTATGGCGACTTTGGAGTCCATGTTGGGCTTATCCAGAGAGGATGTGGATCTGATCAGTTTGTGCAATACATAGTTACCTCAACTGGACACAGATCACTAGGAAAGACAGGAAAAGATATTAGATATCATATGCTGGACTAGCGACTGATGATTGTATTACCAATCATTTTTCTGCCTGCGTGGTGCATGCATTGTCTACCTCCTGAGCTTATCCTATCTCCATCAGTTGTCAGATGTTATGCAGGATCTGTCAGAGAACCTTTTTTCTGTAGGCCCTCGTCTGCTCTGGCTGTCATCAATCCTAGCCATTAGGTTTCTTGCAAGGTCAGTTCCATCCCTGTTCTTGTTACTGTCCTTTCTGTCTGTGTGTCACACAGGGCCATATGCCTCATCTCCCATTGTCACTTACTAATGGTTGTGATGCTATGGTTTATAGGCCCTGGGATCTCTTCTTCTGTCCACGGTTCCAGCACAGTCGGGTTATGTGGGGGTTGGTTATATGATTCCCTCCTCCTGTTGTCTATTCAGCCTGATGTAAACATTTGAAAGGTAGGTTGATAAGGAATTTAATTTTTATAGTAAATTTCCTTTCTTATTATACGTACGGCAATTGAATTGTTTACGTGGAGCCCCCCCCCCCCCCCCCCTCTTCTTTTTCAGGTAAAAATCCTTCCTCCCTGCTAATCACCTAACTCCAAAGTTGGCGGATTCAATAGAATGATCTGTTGGTTATATGTCTGCACTGGTTCTGGAAGCCTTGGATTAGTACAAGAAGAGTGTCCCCTACTGGGTGTGCACTGGTTGCACTTGACCCAGTTCTGGCTTATTTTTTCTTGGTGCCTTTGCACCACTTTTCTTTCACAAATCGCTTGGGAAAGAAGAAAATAGAGAGTATTTTTCAGAGTTAGGGACTTCCACTGTAGTGCAAGCCTGTTGTAAACAATTGGGGTAGGTATAATACGAAAGGAAATTTACTATAAAATATAAATTTTTATCTCATATCTGTAAAATTGTCACTTCAAAAATCCTTATATATCAGTGATGTCACATGTGCCTTTTATAAGGCAAGCATGATATGAATTAGGAAAACTTGAGACTTGCTTTCTCCAATAAGCCAAAATTGATGTGCAAACTACAGTGGTAATAGGAGCTAATTGTGGTTGTCAAAAAGTAACGGTGTTTTCTGAATTAGTAATACTAAATAAACATTCTTACTAATCCAGTGATCTTTCATATTTCAGTGAAGTATAATAATTAGATATTATCTTTCTGCAGGTCTCACATGCAGTGATCCCGGAACACCTCCAGATGCTATACAGGTTGGTGATAGTTATGAAGTGGGAACCATGATCAAATACACCTGCAACAGAGCAGGATTTGTCTTACAACCTGATGTTCTATTATTCTGTATTATAAATGAAACTGGAAATGGTTTGAAGTGGAATGGTACTGCGCCAGTTTGTGTTGGTGAGTCTGTCATGTTCATTACTAAATGTTCAGATCAGACAGGTTAACTCTTCTGGAATGCCAGAAAAGTCCTGAACATTCAGTGTTGTTGCCAGCCACAATTACATCACAGCAACATTTCTAGTAGATTATAGATAGATAAAGTAAAACTTTCCTCCTTGTCAGTGGTGGTGGGGTCTTGCTCTATCCTGCCAAAAAAGACAGGCCAAATGCTTAATTTAACCACCACCTCCCTCCCCACTCATTAATCCGAAAAAACAGTTTGTCATGTATGACACTACATAGATATCCACTTCACACATGCAGGTGCACTTGTTATTGCAGAGGAAATACCTTCCTTTCTGCTAAGGCACCATTCTTTTTTGGTGGGGGCTGGGTAGACAGAGGTTGTTAGCTCACTTGACTGAAAGTTGGGATGAGCTTACCTAACCACTCTCTGTCTGCTGTTGTCTGCCATAAAGGTGGTGTTTGTGCCTTTGTCCTCCCAAACCACTGGATTAAATCCCATAAAATTTCTTGTGAATGGTGATTGGGGAGGGGCAATTTAGTTTTTGAAACTCAATATGTTGCCCACACCCATGGAGGAGGAGTGGGAGAAATTGTCTAAAATTTAAAAAAATATCTCAATATTCCATGGATGGAATAACTTGATATACCTGTATGATATTTTTGGCTTTGTAAGTACTGAAGTGTGTTCAAAGGAAGTTTGAAAGGTAATATTTGCAGTTATTCTGAGAGGGGCAAGATTTGTAGCCATGCCCCAAATTTCTTTTTTTCCGAACTGATAGGTTGTTTTTAACCCTTTACCCAACGCAGACGATATCAAAATTTATTATTTTAAATATCATTTTTAGCCCCACTGTTTACAGTGAGGGCTATAGTAATGACTTTTGTCGATCCGTCTGTCCGACTGTTAACTTTTAGAGTTTTGGTTAAAGTTTGTGGTTAAAGTTTTTTTACTGAAGGTTCAAGTGGGGTTTTTTTGTTTTTTTTCTTTTTTTCTTTTCCTGTTTAGTTGACATTTGGAGTTTTGGTTAAAGCTTGTGGTTAAAGTTTTTTATTCAACCTTCAAGTACAGGCTATATATACCCAGTAGTTCTTGTCTGATCGTCACAAAATTTCATATGCAGGTTTTAGGTCATGTCTACATGAGAACGTCCCCTTTTGGTTGTGACCGGTCAACCGGTATGGCTGCCCGAGCCCAAAACCCGAAAACCATTAGCACAGTCTACAGGTCGTATTTATGAAGGGATTTCATTGCAACTTCATAGAATGCCTCTATAATGCCTAGATGAGAACGTCTCCATTTGGGCATGATCTGTCAACTGTGATGGCTGCCCAAGCCCGAAACCCAAAAACTTTTAGCACAGTCTGCAGGTCATGTTTAATATGGACGGATTTCATTGTAACTTGATACGATGACTCCGTATGATGTATACATGACAATTTCCCCATTTGGGCGTGATCTATCAATCATGACGACTGCCCCGAGCCTAAAACCCAAAAACCTTTAGCACAGTCTACAGGTCATATATATGGAGGGATTTCATTGTAACTTCATAGGTTGACTTCATATAATTTCTACATGAGAAAGTCCCCTTTTGGACGTGATTGGGCAATTGTGACGGCTACAGGTGCCCGAAGCCCGAAAACCTTCAGCACAGTCTACAGGTTATAGTTATGAAGGGATTTCATTGTAACTTTGTAGTATCAATCCACATGATGCCCAGATGAGAATGTCCCCTTTTGGTTGCGATCATTCAACTATGATGGCTGCCCAAGCCCAAAGCCCGAAAACCTTTAGCACAGTCTACACGTCATATTTATGAAGGGATTTTATTGTAATTTGATAGGTTGACTTCATATAATGTCTAGATGAGAACATCCCCTTTTGGGCAACTGTGACGGCAACAGGGGCCCAAAGCCCGAAAACCTTTAGCACAGTCTATAGGTCATATTTATGGAGGGATTTCATTGTAACTTGGTAGGTTGACTTCATATAATGTCTAGATGAGAATGTCCCCTTTCGGGGAACTGTGATGGCAACAGAGGCCCGAAGCCCGAAAACCTTTAGAATATTCCACAGGCCAAAATTATAAAGGGATTTCATTGTAGCTTGGTAGGATGACTCCAAGTTTGTGGTTAAAAACCCAGACAAACACCACCACCCCTTACCCCCACACCCCCAATTAGGCTTTTTTTCCCCTTTTTTCTCCAATTTGCATTTTGAACTATTTACAGTCACTACATGTAGAACCTTTTTTTAAACTAACATACCCCCCCCCCCCCCCATTCCCCCCACCCCACCCTGTGGGCCAATTAGGCACTTTTTTTTTTTCTTTCGTCAAAAATGCTGGGTTACAGTTTTGGTTAAAAACCCAGACAAACATCCCCCCCCCCCACCTTCACCCAAATGAGGCATTTTTTTTTATTTCCCCCAATATGCATTTTGAACTATTTACAGTCACTACATGCAGAACCTTTTTTTTCCTTTTTGTCAAAAATTAACCCCACCCACCCACCCCCCACCCCACCCTTCCCCCAAATTATGCATTTTTTTTTCTTTCCTCGAATATGCATTTTGAACTATTTACAGTCACTACATGCAGATCCTTTTTTTAAACTCATGTAACCCTCCCCCCCCCCCCCCCCCCACTGGGGGTGGGGGTGGGGCAATTAGGGACCTTTTTTCTTTCGTCAAAAATGCTTTTTTTTACAGTTTTGGTTAAAGTTTGTGGTTAAAAACCCAGACAAACACCACCCCACCCCCACCCCCATGGTGCCAGTTAGGTATTTTTTTTTTCTCTGCTCAAAATGCATTCTGAAGCATTTAGACTGACCACATGGGAAAAAAAATGGACTCCCCCTGACACCCCCCCCCCCCCCCCCCCCCACTCTCCCCCCTCCCCCCACCCCCCACCCCATCTCCTCCTCACCCAGGGCCATTCATGCAATATTTTTTCTTTGGTACAAAATGCATTTTTAGCCTGACTGTTTATAGTCAGGGCTATAGTCATGACTTTCGTCCATCCATCTGTCGGTCCATCCATCTGTCTGGAAACAATTGGTTTCTGACTGATATCTCCAGTTTGGATTATTTGATTTCAACCAAAGTTGATATGTGTATTTTCCAGCTAGTAATACAGGCCAGGTTTGAATATAGGTTCCACAACTCCCCCCCCCCCCCCCCCCCCCCCACACACACACACACACACACACACACACACCACACACACACACACACACAAACGTGTCACTTAGGCAATTATTTCCAAAATGCATTTTGAAGGATTGGGAGTTATTACATGCAAAAAAGAAAATTGACTCAAATAGCCCAACATTGCTTTATGTACTGCATCTTTAATCCTTTACCTAACACAAGTTGAAGCCAACAGTACAAATTATTTTTCTGAAACATCAGATTTTTTTCATTTTTTATTTACTTCTAACCATGGCTTATTACTCCTTATTGGAACAAGCTCAACAAGTTTGTTCCATTAATAGGTCATGAGGTATGTTTTGAAGTAGAGAAATGAAAAAATAAAATTTGAATAGCAAATTTTGTATATCACGAGTGCAGATATGGCAGATTCGTTAGGTAAACTGTTAACAAAAAATGGCTCCCGACTATTTTGCATCTAAGCATTGCCATTCCTGGGAAAGTCGGGCTGCATGCATGACATCACTCTAGTTTAATTTGTTTCAAAAACTTTCAACAAAACCATATCATGTGACCCCTCTTTGGAACGAGCTCGGTCCAAAGAGGAGTCACATGATATGGTTTTGTTGAAATTTTTCGAAAAATAATATTTTTTCAGCTGCTGAATTTGCATATTACGCGGGCGGATGAGGGCGATTCGTTGGGTAAAGGGTTAAACTAAATTTGGTATGCTGTTTTATTGGGGTCACAAGTAGTGGATTTCTGCAAACAAAATTTCTGCATCCCTATTGGAACCCCAGGAGCTTAAAATAGAAAAAATTTTCAAATGCTCATATATTTCCAAAACTGCACAGAATGGAGCAGTGTTGTTTGGTATATCCTTTGGAATAGTGGACTTGATTGTGCAAAAAATATTGCAGTTGGTTGTGTCTTAGGGAGCCCCATGGGTAATAAAATGAATGCTAAGTATATTGTTTCACCTCCTCAATGAGTTGTGAGGGCGGGGGATTATACTGGAACAACCTTGTCGGTTTGTCCATACATCTGTCTGTCTGTCCATCCTGCTGTCCATCCATCCATAGACATAATTTTGTCCAGAGATTTTCTCAGACGTTTATGGTCCAATCTGCTTGAAACTTGGGATGAATGTTTACGACCATGAGAACCTTAGCACCTGCGATTATAGCCCCGGTCCTAATATTTTTGCCTGAATTATGCTCCCCTTTGACTTGAAAAAGCTGGCATAGAATTTTCTCCAGTGATTTTCTCAGATGTTTTGGGTTGATTCCTTTGAAACTTGTTATGAACATTCACCACCGTGAGAACCTGTGCATCTGCAATTATAGCCCCAGTCGGAATATTTTTGCTTGAATTATGCCCCCATTTCACTTGGAAAAAGCTGGCGTAGAATTTTGTCTGGAGACTTCTCAGATGTTTATGGGTCAATTTCTTTGAAACTTGGTTTGGATGTTCACTACCATGGGAACTTATGCGCCTGTGATTATAGTTTTCATCAGACTTTTTTATCTTTTGATATTTCAAATCAAGTACCGAGGTTTAAATTTTAACTTAGTTAGAATACATCATCTACACGGAAGTCAGACACAAGTTTGTTAAAATTAAGCCCTTGGTTCATTTTTGTGCCCAATACAGGATCCTAAATTTTAACTTGGTGCCATATGAGAAGGACTCGTTAAAGAATTTTCTCCAGAACCACCACTCACTTTTGATATTTGGTACACAACATTGTTGAGGAGGTTAAATTCAAATTTGTTCAAATCAAGTCCCAGAATTCATACTTGAGACCTCTACAGGAGCCTGAGTTTTAACTTTGTGAGGTCAGATTCAAGTTGGTTCAAATTGAATTCTTACTAATCGGACCATCAGTCATTTTTATTACCTGCGTCGCCAGCGGCAGGGCAGGTCTAGTAACCGCTCGACTCCGTCCGTCCGTCAGTCCATCCGTCAGTCCTTCCAAAACACTTCTTCCGTCAAAGTTTTCTTGTCTTCTATGAAAGGGAATGGTTTTATATTTGGTCTGCTGCTTCATAATGACAATTTGTATCGTGTATCTAATTTTCAGATCTGCCGTGCAGCCACTTCCTGTTTGCCAATACTTTGAAGTCTGTTCATCTCTGTAATCAATTGCATGCAGCGACGCAGGTCCAGACTCGGTATTGGTCTTGGCTTGTTAACATTTCAACTTTATTACACTGTATTCTGTGAAAATGTAATTTCTGCTTCTACGAAGGATTTGTACGAACATAATTTCTTCAGGCTCCCTGGGTCCTCTTGTTCAACTACTCTCTACTGGAGATTTTTCTAATTTGGCCTAAAATGCTGCTGGATTGTCACAAAATTAAAGAAAATTTCAATAGCCAAGTAATTCATATTTTTAGTAATCAATTCAAAAAAAAATAATGCTTAGGCACTTTGTGGCAATAGTGGAATCTAATATAAATATTATTTATTTATTTAAATGAATTATAAATATCATTATCAGAAATAAATAAGTTATCGTCAGGCAATTAAAGTTGTAAATAGTCTGGTTTATAATATTAAAATTAAATTATTTTAGTGGACCATACCTAAGTGCGTCAAGTCAGCAAGGTCAACTTTGGTGTCATTGTAAATACGTCCATCACTCATCAGTACTACCATCTACAGTAGACACAGGGATAAATCATTGTAATATTTTGGAGTTTAGGTATCTTTCTTGCGAGTAAAAGTCACAATATCTCGTCATCAATGGTCCATTTGTTAATCATTGTATCAAAATAATTCATGGAAAACCACTGTTAGTGCATTTTATCAATTTGTTCGTCATCTTACAATGTTTAATTAAAGTTTCTGTGAGCTATTTTAATAATTTTTGTAACTTGCTGAAGATGCCTCAACTGCAAATGTTTTTTTTTAAATACATATTGTCAGGACTGTCAGCCCGATCTTGTCTAAATAGTTGGGTGGAAATATGCTTGGAAATAATAATTTTTAGCTGCGACAAGTAGTTCTATATGAGGCAATGTCTGTCTGTCACCAACGAGTTTAAAAAACACCGTAACTCCTAAAATAGTTGATGGAATGACACCATACTTGGTATGCAAGTGTATCTTCATGATGTCTACACCCTCTCAATAGTGCATGTCATTCGGATAATTTCTGTCACATTTATGGATTTTTACCAACGAGTTTTTAGCTCACCGAAGGGAGCTCAACTTATCACTTGCCGTCCGTCTCCGTCGTCGTCCGTCGTATGTCAATGTGAACATTTTTCAAATGACTTCTTCTCTGAAACCACAGGGTCGATTTGCTCGAAACTTGGTATGGATGTTTATTACCATATGTCAATTCAAGTTTGTTCAAATGAATTGGACATGCCCACTTGGGGCTCCATAGGGGGCATAACTCTGATAGCACCGAATGAATTATAGAAAAATTATTAAAAAATCTTCTTCTCCAGAACCAGTGCACAGAATCTTTTGATACTTGGTATGCAGCATCTTGGTGTGGGTCTGATTCAAGTTTGTTCAAATTGGCCCCTGGATTCATATTTGGGCTCACTATGGAAGCCCAAATTCGAACTTAGTGCATTTCAGGCAAATTTCTTAAAAAATCTAATTCTCCAGATCCAGCAGGCAGAATCTTTTGATATTTGGTATGAAACATTGTGGGGTGGATCTGATTCAAGTTTGTTCAAACCAGCCCCCTGGATTGACATTTGGGCTCAGTATAGAAGCCCGAATTTGAACTTAGTGCATTTCAGGCAAATTTCTAAAAAAATTCTTCTTCTCCAGATCCAGCAGGCAGAATCTTTTGATATTTGGTATGCAACATTGTGGGGTGGATCTGATTCAAGTTTGTTCAAATCGGCTCCCTGGATTCATATTTGAGCCCAGTATAGAAGCCCGAATTCGAACTTAGTGCATTTCAGGCAAAGTTCTTAAAAAATCTTCTCAAGATCCAGCAGGCAGAATCTTTTGATATTTGGTATGCAACATTGTGGGATGGATCTGATTCAAGTTTGTTCAAATCGGCCCCCCTGGATTCATATTTGGGCTCACTATAAAAGCTTTAATTCGAACTTAGTGCATTTCGGGCAAATTTCTTAAAAAATCTTCTTCTCCAGATCCAGCAGGAAGAATCTTTTGATATTGGGTATGCAGCATGCTTAGGGGGGTGAGATTCAAGTTTGTTCAAGCCATGTCCCTAGATCCATATTTGTGCTCACTGTGGGAGCCCGAATGATGACTTAGTTCAAAATGAGGAATTTTCTTTAAAAATCTTCTTCTTCAGATCCATTAGTCGGAATGTTTTGATATTTGGTGTGCAGCATCCTTAGGGGGGTGAAATTCAAGTTTGTTCAAGCCATGTCGCTAGGTTCATATTTGGGCTCACTGTGGGAGCTTGAATTGTAACTTAGTTCGAAATGAGGAATTTTCTTAAAAAATCTTCTTCTTCAGATTCAGCAGTCGGAATGTTTTGATATTTGTCATGCAGCATCCTTAGGGGATAAGATCCAAGTTTGTTCAAGCCAAGTCCCGGGGTTCATATTTGGGCTCACTGTGGGAGCCCAAATGATAACTTAGTTCAAAATGAGGAATTTTCTTTAAAAATCTTCTTCTTCAGATCCAGCAGATGAACACTTTTGATATTTGGTATGCAACATCCTTAGGGGGGTAAGATTCAAGTTTGTTCAAGCCATGGCCCTAGTTCCATAAAATTTGTCTCTCATGACTTCATTCCTTTGTTGTGTTGATGAACCATGTCTAACTGAATGTGACCCCTAAATACTTCTTTGAACCACTTTGGCCGGTGAGCGATTAAGGCTCCTTGGGGCCTCTTGTTTTGTCACCAACAAGTTTTTTTTGTTACCAACGAGTTGTAAAACATCATAACTCCTAAAATACTTGATGGAATGACACTGTACTTGGTATTCAAGTGTGTCTTCATGATGTCTACACCCTCTCAATAGTGCATGTCATTCGGATAATTTCTGTCACATTTATGGACTTGTCACTAACAAGTTTTTTTGCCACCTCGAGTTTTAAAACATCATTGGCATTGCACGAATCATCGAAGCTTCGGCACTGTGACAGTGCACTCTAGTTATTTAGTATTCATCCAGTTTTGGCCGAAATCATACAAAAGTTTCACATAAAAACCAAACGTTGTTGTGTTAAATGGCAGCCATTGTATCAGTGTTGTAAGCCACGTGACTTTAAAAATCATCCCACTTTCTTTACATGGTCGTATGGAAGACCAGAAAAACCATATTAGTTTGTTTCTTTTGGTCTTCATTTGGCTTTGGACTCTGGGGTATATATAAGGCCTGTTGGTCGGTGCACTTGGTCTTCCATTCGTCAACAACTGCCAAAGACACAAGTCAGGGCAAACAGATCACTCAAATTATCCAAGAGAACCAAATTAAAAACCATTGAAGGTACACAACTAATTGGAAATATTTGCCCTACCATAATTATAAAGTTAATTTATTGTTGATCTGACCCAGAAATAAACTGGGATTTCCCGAATGCTCTGACTCAGTATGTCAGTGACCTTAGAAAGATGACCTTGTATTAAATGAACATTGCATCATCACAGATTTCTTTATAGAAGAATATTACGTTGGCTTACATCTCTAGCAGCACAAATTATTTTTGGCTAATTTGGTATTTGTGGGTACAATACTCGGGGTCTAATACACAAGAATCTTATGGGAAGGGCTGGATGAAAACATAGCGTTTATAGTTAACACAACATCTTACACTAGCTAGTTTATTTTTTTATTAGCTCACCGAAGGGAGGTTAACTTATCACTGGCCGACCCGCAGCCGTCGTCTGTTGTCCGTCGTTGTGAACATTTTTCAAACGACTTCTCCTTTGAAACCACTGGTCCGATTTTCATGAAACTTCATGTAGATGTTCATTACTATATGGCAATTCATGCTTGTTCAATTGAAATGGCCACACCACTTGGGGGCTCTGTATGGGGCATAACTCTGATAGCACTGTATGAATTATAGAAAAATTATTAAAAAATCTTCTTCTCCAGAACCAGTGGGCAGAATCTTTTGATACTTGGTATGCAGCATCTTGGTATGGGTCTGATTCAAGTTTGTTCAAATCGGCCCCTGGATTCATATTTGGGCTCACTATAGAAGCCCAAATTCAAACTTAGTGCTTTTCAGGCAAATTTCTTAAAAAATCTTCTTCTCCAGATCCAGCAGGCAGAATCTTTTGATATTTGGTATGCAACATTATGGGGTGGATCTGATTCAAGTATGTTCAAATCGGCCCCCTGGATTTATATTTGGGCTCAGTATAGAAGCCCGAATTCGAACTTAGTGCATTTCAGGCAAATTTTTTCAAAAATCTTCTTCTCCAGATCCAGCAGGCAGAATCTTTTGATATTTGGTATGCAACATTGTGGGGTGGATCTGATTCAAGTTTGTTCTAATCGGCCCCATGGGTTCATATTTGAGCTCAGTGTAGGAGCCCAAATTTGAACATAGTGCATTTCAAGCAAATTTCTTTAAAAATCTTCTTCTCAAGATCCAGCAGGCAGAATCTTTTGATATTGGGTATGCAGCATGCTTAGGGGCATGAGATTCAAGTTTGTTCAAGCCAAGTCCCTGGGTTCATATTTGGGCTCACTGTGGTAGCCCGAATTATAACTTAGTTCAAAATGAGGAATTTTCTTTTAAAATGTTCTTCTTCGGATCCAGCCATCAGAATGTTTTGATATTTGGTATGCAGCATCCTTAGAGGGGTGAGATTCAAGTTTGGTAAAGCCATGTCCCTAGGTCCATATTTGGGCACACTGTGGGAGCTTGAATTGTAAGTTAGTTCAAAATGATGAATTTTCTTAAAAAGTCTTCTTGTTCAGATCCAGCAGTTGGAATGTTTTGATATGTGGTGTGCAGCATCCCTGTGGGAGGGGGGGGGGGGGGTGATTCTTCACGTTTGTTAAAGCCAAGTTCCTGGGTTCATATATGGGCTTCCTGTTGGAGCCCGAATTATAACTTAGTTCAGTATGAGGAATTTTTTTTTAAATATTCTTCAGATTCAGCAGTTGGAATTTTTTGATATTTGGCATGCAGCATCCTCAGGGGGGGGGGGGGGGGGGGGGGATTCAAGTTTGTTCAAGCCAAGTCCCTGGGTTCATATTTGGGCTCATGGTGGGAGCCCGAATGATAACTTAGATCAAAATGAGGAATTTTCTTTAAAAATCTTCTTCTTCAGATCCAGCAGATGAATGCTTTTGATATTTGGATATGCAACATCCTTAGGGGGGTAAAATTCAAGTTTGTTCAAGCCATGTCCCTAGGTCCATATTTAGGCTCACTTTTGGAGCTCGAATTGTAACTTAGTTCAAAATGAGGAATTTACTTTAAAAATCTTCTTCAGATTCAGCTGTTGGAATGTTTTGATATTTGGTGTGCAGCATCCTTAGGGGGGTGAGATTCAAGTTTGTTAAAGCCAGGTCCCTGGGTTCATATATGGGCTCCTGTTGGAGCCTGAATTATAACTTAGTTCAATATGAGGAATATTCTTTAAAAATCCTTTTTTTAGGTCGACTTGTCAGAATCTTTGTATATTTGGTATAAGCTTTTCTTAGGAGGTGCAGAATCAACTTGTTGAAATCAATTCTCTGGTTTGATAGGCTACCATGTCAGGTGAGTGCCCTCAGGCCCCCTGGGGCCTCTTGTTATCCTTGCATGATCAATACAACTTTTAATAACTGCATTTACAGACATGATTTCTTTTACTTGTATGCAGCTTTTTTCTTATTAACTGAGCATCACAGTTTGAAATATAAAGAAATGCCTTCTACACCATACTTCTGGTGTTTTGCAAAAAGTAATACAGATTGGAAGGAAATAGGAGTGAGGGACTTTGATGCTGTCTCCAAAACCTCAGGGAGATGGGCAGAATCAATCCACCCTTCCCTCCTCCCCATGTTATCCAGAAGGTAAATCCAGTGCTAATTATACGATTCTTGTCCATTCGTAAACAATTTGTTTCTGACCGATAACTCCAGTTTGGATTATTTGATTTCAACCAAAGTTGATATGTGTATTTTCCAGCTGTTAATATAAACCAAGTTTGAAAATGGGTCTCCCCCCCCCCCTGTCATTTAGGCAATTTTTCCAAAAATGCATTTTGAAGGATTGGGAGTTATTACATAAAAAAGACTCCTAAAGCCCAATGCCCCCTTCCTGTACCACCATCCCTCCACGGGTGTCATTTAAGTCTTTTTTCTTCCTTCTTCCTCGCCCCAAAATGCATTTTTAAGGATTTGGAGTGATTACATGCAGAAAAAATTTGTCCCTTCGAATTTGAAGTATAGTCTTTTAAACCACAAATTTTAAGTTAAAAAATTACAACCTATATAGACTGCAGATATATTTCCGAATCAACAGAACTATGCAGCTGATGATCTAACTACAAATTTTGTTGACATTTTTAGTAAACACATAATTTTATACTTTCTTTCAGAAAGAAGTAAGAAACAGAACATTTTTCTTGGCACTTTTTTCCAAAATTATTTTTCAGTTGTATTATAAGAGAAGATTTTAGAAAAAGAATGTTTTATGTACTGCATCTTGAACCCTTTACCTGACACAAGTTGAAGCCAACAGTACAAATTATTTTTCTGAAACATCACATTTTTTTCATTTTTAGCTCACCTACATCTGTAAGATGAGGTGAGCTATTGTCATAACCTCGGGCGTCGGCGTCCGGCGTGTCCAATATTGTAAGATTTAATGTTAAGGTTAATTTCTCAAACATCAGTGGGCTCAGGCCTTTGATATTGCAGATGTAGGTTGTAGGGGACTATCAGAACAGTATTTAACCCTGATACTACGACTTTTTTCCAAATTTCACCTAAAATTTTTTGCCAAAAGTTGTAAGAATTTGCATTTAGGTGTTGTAAGAATTTGTGTTAAAGTCAGCTTTTGTGCAGATTGTGCTGCTTTAACTTCTCATTACCGTTGATTTTCATATTTCAATAACAACTGTAGGTATTAACCCTACTGTATGCAGAAATTTAACGAAAATTTTCTTTTTTTTCAGTCAAAATTTTCATGTTTTTCTCGGACTTAGTAAATTTTAAGTTGTAAAACTTTTTAAACTTTGTATTTAAGTGAGTTGTGTTTCTATGTGTCTTTCCAGGCGATTAATATTCTACACTTGGGTTACTGAACTCCATTGCAGTAATATTTAACCCTCATTACATGCTTATTTGAGGAATTTGAGGCTGATTTTCTGCCAAAACTTGTTGTAAGAATTAGCGTTTAGGTGTTGCAAGAATTTGCGTTAAAGTCAGCTTTTGTGCAGATTGTGGTGCTTTAACTTCTCATTACTGTTGATTTTCATATTTCAATAACAACTGTAGGTTTTATCCTGACTGTATGCAGAAATTTAACGGAAATTTTCTTTTTTTTCAGTCAAAATTTTCATGTTTTTCTCGGACTTAGTAAATTTTAAGTTCTAAAAGTTTGTGTTAAGGTGAGGTGTTAAGCTGAGTTCTCAAAGATCAGTGGGCTCAGGCCTTTGATATTGCATACGTAGGTTGTAGGGGACTATCAGAACAGTATTTAACCCTGATACTATGACTTTTTTCCAAATTTCACCTAAAATTTTCTTCCAAAAGTTGTTGTAAGAATTTGCATTTAGGTGTTGTAAGAATTTGCGTTAAAGTCAGCTTTTGTGCAGATTGTGCTGCTTTAACTTCTCATTACTGTTCATTTTCATATTTCAATAACAAGTGTAGGTATTAACCCTACTGTATGCAGAAATTTAACGGAAATTTTCTTTTTTTTCAGTCAAAATTTTCATGTTTTTCTTAAACTTTGTGTTTAGGTGAGTTGTGTTTCTATGTGTCTTTCCAGGCGATTAATATTCTACGCTTGGGTTACTGAACTCCATTGCAGTAACATTTAACCCTCATTACATGCATATTTGAGGAATTTGAGGCTGATTTTCTGCCAAAACTTGTAAGAATTAGCGTTTAGGTGTTGTAAGAATTTGCGTTAAAGTCAGCTTTTGTGCAGATTGTGGTGCCTTCACCTCTCATTACTGTTTATTTTCTCATTTCAATAACAACTGTAGGTATTAACCCTACTGAATGCAGAAATTTAACTGATTTCTTTTCTTTTTTTCAGTCACAATGTTCACGTTTTTTTCTGACTTATTGAATTTTAAGTTCTAAAAGTCTGTGTTAAGGTGAGATGTTAAGGTGAGTTCTGTTTTTAGTGACTTTCCAGGCAATTGATATTGTACTCATGGGTTACTGAACTACATTGCGGTAATGTTGCGCCCTTATTACGTGCATATTTGAGGAATTTGAGGGGGATTTTTGGGACTTATATTCACTTTCTTTAAAAAAAAAATTTTTAACTTTTTTTTTTTATTTAATACTTTCTCATACTTGTTACTAGTAACATTAAGCCTTATTTTAGTTGTTGATGTGATGTATTTTTGCTGGGACTTATAGTCACTTTCTTGAATGAATGTTTTTCTGCAACTCCTCTTTAACCAATGAATGTACTTCAATTACAATTTCAGTGATTTATGAAAGCCTTTCCTAATTCTTATTTATGATTTAATATCTGGCCTCACGATTCATATTCTTAATCATAAACATTTCTAAAAGAAAAAAATGCTTTTATATCCAATGATTCTATGTTGAATTGATATATAATAAATGCAGAAATATAGACTTTCCAAAGCCATCACATAAACCACATTAATCATTTGATGCCTAGTTAATGATTTATATTAACTAAATATTAGGCATGTTACATTGGAACGACATTATCAAGCGCGAATGTAAGTGAACGTTGGGATGTAACATCCCTCTTGTTTACTTCTAACCATTGCTTATTAGTCCTTATTGGAACAAGCTCATCAAAGTTGTTCCATTTATAAGTCATGAGGTATGTTTTGGAATAGAGAAATGAAAAAATAAAATTTGAATGGCAACTTTTGTATTTCACAAGTGCAGATATGGCATATTCGTTATGTAAACTTTTAACAAAAAATAGCTTTCCCCGTGGGAACCCTGGGAAGTAAGCAGCACTTGTATACTGTGGTAAACCAGTTCCACTTTACTAGTAAAATAGGACCCAGTCACCAATGCTTGGGGTGAAAGTCCTCTAAAATGGGCAACATGTTGATCAACGATTGACTAAACTTGTCTTCATCTCCATGTTGTGTCACGATTAGCCATTGTGCATAAATATGTGACGTTAACCACCAACACACAAACAAACAAAAAATAGCTCAGACTATTTTGTGTCCAAGCATTGCCATTGCTGGCACAGTCAGGCTGAATGCATGACATCACTCAAGTTTATTGGTGTTTAATGACACATTTGACGTCCTGGGTACAATCAAAAGGAATGGTTTCGCGTGCCGAAGGCTCGCTGGGATGGTATGGAGAACAAGCCCCTTTTGACCCTCACGCCTGGGTACCCAATGTCAGACAGTTTTATATATGGAGTAAGCTGGAATACCCAAAGAGAACCCCTGAGCAGTAGTGAGCAACTGTCCAATGCCACCCCCAACATACTAATTCCACACAAGCAAGGTTACCAGATAAATGAAGATAAATGTCCCATTGACATGCAGTATGCCTTAGTACACAACATCACTGTGTCTCTATGAGGGCAATCAGTATTAAGTTCCCTTCTCGACACAAGCAGGGTTAGCATTGTTTAACTGGTAAAGTGCTGAGTTTTTTCTGACAACAAATCAAAGCTCATCATATACTGCTCTATTACATTTAATTGGATAGTGCCTTATAGGCACTATCCAATTAAATGTCAGAGAGCAAGGTATTGTATAAAAAATCTGATTCATATCAGGGACAATAAAGGCTTCCTCAAGCAGAATGTAGCTACAGACAGTTATTGCCTGTCACTTTTAGTAAAGCCCAAAATAGGGCTTCCAGCACTCTACCAGTTAAAGATAAATGCCCCATTGACATGCAGTAGGTCTTAGTACACAGCATCACTGTGCCCCCATGAAGGCAATCAGTATTAAGTGCACTTCCCATGGACACAACCAGTTACTCCTGGTGGGATCAAACCATGGACCTTCTGGTTTGAAATCCCTGCCATAACCACTGAGCCACCGCAATCATTTTCTACAGTTTAGTTTATTGGTATCAAAATAATAGGAATTTAATAAATATATATCATTTAACTTTCAGTTGTTGTTTGAACATCTATTGGATCTTTGCTCTGTGTATTCAGCCTGTTTATTATTGACTATTTGCTGCATAGTCACTTTAATGGGGAGACAAAAATTGATATCAGAGAATGGGAGACTTGATAAAATACTAAGTCAAATGGATAATTTTTTCTTCAGACACCCAAGCTCCTACCATAGAAGGATGTATAGACAAAGTAGAAGTGAAGAAATATGAAGTCATTAAAGATGTTTTGAAGCGTCTCAATCTCAAAATGTCAAATAATTCACTGCAAGGACAGGTTTTCAATGTGATTGATGATCAGATTGGAGTACTTAATGTCAGGTTTGAGCCAATCAATGCAGATAGAGATTTACAGATAACAGAAGATCAAACAGTAAATATAACAGTGGAGGATTCTAAAGGAAATCAAGCCCCAAAATGTGTGATACATTTAGTAGTTCTAGGTAATATACGCTTTTTTTTTTACTGTCTGCTGCAATCCATTTGTCTGTCCATCTGCTCCAACCATCCTTCCCTCCACCCAGCCTCTATTTGACTGAAAATATATTTTATTGGAAACTAATTGTATAAAGTTGCTAAAGATTTACTAGATTAACTTTTAATAGCCCAGTTCCCAGATGTGTAATATAGACCATGTCCTTTGGTTTTTAAAGGCGATAAGTTAAAAAAAATACCATGCTAGGTGCAATAACAAATGCAAAACAAAATAATTTTTTTCCTACTGCCAAAAAGTATTAAAATATTCTTGTTATTTTTTGACAAAGCATTTATTTTGTCTATGTAAAAAGTACGGTACATATAAATTTGCCACCCAGCTGGTTGATATATGCCAAAATTCTCACTTTTTAAATCAACTGAAATTTGTGGACCCTCCAAAATAATCTGCAGTTTGTAGATCAACAGATAAGCTACATATTCCTACCTGGATCACTAATTTTCTACAGATCTAGCAATTCAGTATGCAAGTAATTTTAATCCATCCATTGGTCAAGTAGAAAACCAGAATGTGTGTACTGTAATCATAGGAGGCTTAATCCTTAAAGGTTTAATTCAAACTTTTATCGCTTATTACTGCAACAGAACAGGTTCTCCAGCATGATTTCTTCGGGTAAATTTGCAAGTTGTATTCAAATAAGTATCAGGGCTATTATTTCATTGGCTACCTATATAGGCAGCCAAGACTTGCCTAGAAACAACAGCAAGTCCACAGAATGTAGACTGTCAGAGTGTAGCAAAAATGTGTAGAATCTCCAGGACTTTACGGATTAACCCTTTAAACTCGCAAGACTGATTATTAGCTCACCTGACTGAAAGCCTCTTTCTCCTAAACCATTGGCCACATTTTAATTGAATTTCATGTAAGTAGTGGTTATATAGGGGCATTTTGATTTTTATGCAAATTAGGTTTCGGCTCATATTGAGCAGAGGGGTGTGGAAAAAATGAGGCTTAGAATCAAGTTTGTTCAAGAGAAGTTTGTGGGGCATTATTTGCCTTCGTTATGGGAGGGGCAAAAATTTTGGCCACATCTAAAATTTCTATTTTCAGAACCGTGAGGTCGATTTGAACCAAATTTGATATGAGATGATAATGGGTAATAAGTAGTTGATTGATGCAAAAAAAATTTTCTCATTGCCTCGTGGGAACCTCGGGTGCTAAAAATAGGAAAAACCTTAAAACTGCCATATCTCCAACTACATGGCACAGAGAATTCTTATTCTGTATAAAGCTTACTTTTATCTAGTAGAATAGATGGGTTAAAAAAATCCCTATTGGTTTGATCACAGGGTACTTTTTTCAGGACTTTGAAAATGTGCTGAGTCAACACTTTTTAACACTGTAGGCAATGGGAAAAACATTGAAAAATCTTCTTCTCTGGATCCAGCAGGCAGAATCTTTTGATATTTGATATGCAACATTGTGGGGTGGATCTGATTCAAGTTTGTTCAAATCGGCCCCCTGGGTTCATATTTGGGCTCAGTATAGGAGCCCGATTTTGAACTTAGTGTATTTCAGGCAAATTTCTTAAAAAATCTTCTTCTCCTGATCCAGCAGGCAAGATCTTTTGATATTTGGTATGCAACATTGTGGGGTGGATCTGATTCAAGTTTGTTCAAATGGGCTCCCTAGATTCATATTTGGGCTCAGTATAGAAGCTCGAATTCGAACTTAGTGCATTTCAGGCGAATTTCTTCAAAAATCTTCTTCTCCAGATCCAGCAGGAAGAATCTTTTGATATTTGGTATGCAACATTGTGGGATGGATCTGATTCAAGTTTGTTCAAATCGGCCCCCCTGGATTCATATTTGGGTTCACTATAGAAGCCTGAATTCGAACTTAGTGCATTTCAGGCAAATTTCTTAAAAAATCTTCTTCTCAAGATCCAGCAGGCAGAATCTTTTGATATTGGGTGTGCACCAGGCTTAGGGGGGTGAGATTCAAGTTTGTTCAAGCCAAGTTCCTGGGTTCATATTTGGGCTCACTGTGGTAGCCTGAATGATAACTTAGTTCAAAATGAGGAATTTTCTTTAAAAATCTTCTTCTTCAGATCCATCAGTCGGAATGTTTTGATATTTGGTGTGCAGCATCCTTAGTGGGGTGAGATTCAAGTTTGTTAAAGCCAAGTCCCTGGGTTCATATATGGGCTACCTGTGGGAGCCCGAATTATAACTTAGTTCAATATGAGGAATATTCTTTAAAAATCTTTTTTTTTCAGATCCACTGGTCAGAATCTTTGGATATTTGGTTTTAGCTTTTCTTAGGAGGAGCAGATGCAACTTGTTG
Source organism: Pictodentalium vernedei (assembly GCA_031216915.1). NCBI lineage: Eukaryota > Metazoa > Mollusca > Scaphopoda > Dentaliida > Dentaliidae > Pictodentalium > Pictodentalium vernedei. Next base: position 299,557,921 of record CM062293.1, on the reverse strand, counting down.
AAATCAAATCTCTGGGTTGATATTTAGGCTACCATGTCAGGTGAGTGCCCTCAGGCTCCCTGGGGCCTCTTGTTTTTATACAACAACCAATGGCCCAGACTAGCTGGTGCTAACTTAAAAATTAATCCAGGGCCAAACACAAATTTTGCCCCCAATCCCCCAAATTTGCATGCAAAACCGAAAATTGAATGTCCTATCTGGTTCTCCATACTTTTGTGATCTGCACATGTGCAGTATCCAGGAAGACACCGAAATTGGCGCCAACTATCATTTTTTGTTTGGCCATCCAGTCAGTGACAACAAACTGACATCTGTACTTTTAAATCTCAGTTTTGAAGATGCCAGACACAAATCAATGGTAGAATTGGTGGATCCAAGGACATAATTGAATGATGGAAGTGAACAATGGTGGTTGGAAACATTCAGGTCTGTAACTTTATAGTTTTTATCAAAATTATTTCATGTTTCCCAATTTCGGGACATGGGCCTGACGTCATCATTCTTGCTAATGATTTATCCACTGTTTGTTAAGTGTTCCTTCCCTATCTTTCCTTGAAGCCCTCCTGTTAAACTCCCAAGCTTTTTGGCTTGTTTTATGTGAAATTTTTTATTCAATTTCTTGGGAGTTTGATGTGTTATACAGAATGTTTTTTCTGTACATCCCCATGGTTACGTCCTCACCCTAGAGGTGTTTAGGCATTTGGGTCATGCATCTTCTATCCGATGTATCGTTTTTTCTTCATCTGAAGACCTTGCTTTACATCGGGTAGTTTAAAATTTGTTACTGACTTCAGGCCTTTTTTATTCAGTGCCTGGAGTCTTGTTTCCAGTTTTTCTTGACGTTGTTTACATTAGCAACGTCTTATAAATATTTGTAGTTTCCTATTTATTTTTACTTTAGGATTGTTGTAAGATACATATAAGGTTATTTTGGTAGTGTAGCAATTATTTTTGGAAATTTGTCCACCCTTAGGCTCTATCGGGATACCCATGGGCTCATCTGTTCCCTGCGGGAACTTGGGCTCCTGTTGAAATTTTTTCGAAAGAATTTTTTAAATTAATTTTTCGATTTGTATTTTGAATGTTGTTTATTATGCATCTTTATCATAATATTTATTGTGGAGTTGGTGGGAGTACTGTCAACTTTGTTTGATTAATTTTGAAAGTTTATTGCTCAAAATGCAAGGCGAGGAAATCTGCCTCCGATTTACATGCTTGTTGCCTTGCTTGTAGTCGATGTACTCCCACTAATTCTTGGCCTACATGTGTTGGCCGTGATGACAAATATTGGACACGGGTGTCACAGTATGTTGTTAGTGGTGAGAGGCCAATGCCGGTCCTCTTGCCGCAAAGTTAATCAAGTTTCTCAGTTTCTTTTTCAGAGGAACAAGATTTTGTGACACCAAGAGAAAGTGTGCTACTGTCCTCGCGCTGAGCAAACAGAGCTAGCTGCCAAGGTGCTCATGAATATTAAACAGGGAATAAAGCAACTAACCGGTGGTTTTAGTCCCTTGTCTGTAGCTAGCTCGACCGGTGAAGCAGTTACTCTGTCCGTGGGTACTGGGATGCCGGATGTATCTGTTGCCGTCGAAAGAAGAGGATTGGGTAGAGCGAGCATCTTAAAACATAAACATCCTCACCCAGCAACGACGGAATAGAGGAAGAAGCCAGCAAGTATCATGGGAAGCTCGGCTATGTCTAAAAGGACCGCGAGCGAGAGAGGTCTGTTGTGATAACAAATTTGCATGAGTCGGAGCATACATCCACACCTTCCATCCGGGACGCTCCATATAAATCACAGCCGGCCTGGGCTACAGTTATGGCTTCTTCCACATCATCTACAAAGCACACATGACCACACCCTAGCTACCCGACTTCAGATATGCAGCCTGCATCGCCAAGAAGGGACCACTCATCGTCTGCGAAGTCAGACAATCCGGTAGCTAGGGAGACGAGGCTTGTTTATCGGGACATTCGAAGAAAAGAATCATTCCTGACACACCATCCCAGCAAGCAGCAAAGAAACAGAAGACCGCTGCTCCTCAGGCCTCTGTAACGGACTTGCTGTCACAGATTGCGCAGCATCCCAGCAAGTGCAAGAGCAGTCTCCTGCAGTCTCAGTACCTGAGCTGTCGGAGCTTTTGGACTGTGCTGGGTTGGTCCAGTCATCTATTCATTCAGATGCAAGGGACCGAGATTCACAACTGATTCTCTCAGATGGTGAAAGGGATTTGGAAGAAGATTACCCTTCCCTTTCGGAACAACACATGGTTGCGATGGCTTTCATCCATCAGTACTACCCTGATTTTATTCTGGCGAATCAGAATGCTGCGACGACTAGAAAGAAACCGCTGGCGTCGTTGGACGCTGACTTTATCCTGACAAAGGAGGAGGTTCTTTCTTTTCCGGTTCAGTCTTGGCAGGTGTTACAGGCCTTCGGCCATTTAGACACCGTCGTATTTAATCTCTCCAGTGGGAAGAAGAAAGGAAATTTCTTAACATCATCTTCCATAAATTTACCGTTTCTTGGACCGCGTTCATTTAAAACAGTCGGGGAAGATGTTCCTCTACGTTTGGATGAGCTAGCCGGGGATCTACAGGTATCCTTGCCTGGTTCATTCACAATTCGCTCAGACACAATTGAGACTGCAATTTCTTCCAATAGAGCGAATTTGGACTCTCTGTCTTACGCAGATCACCTTACAAGAGCTATGGCGCAATGTCTCAACGGAAAGGAATTTGAGGATGTTCGTACCTCTCTTAGAGTTCTTTCCAGGGCAGTTATGTATACCATGTAAAACTCTGCCTTGACGGTGGCTAATTTGGAGTGTGTCCTTGTGTCATCATCTTTGATACATGACAAGGTGAAAAACTCTCTCTGAGTCGCTCCGGTCTCCGGACATACTATATTTGCCGACAAGCTTTCATTAGTCTTTGACCAGGCTACTAAGAAAGCGTCTAATACTCTGCTTCTGAAGTCGGCGTCTCATCGACCCTGCAACAGAAAAGAGTAAAGAAGGACGTCCCAGACAGAAATCATCAAAAGGGGACTCCTCACAAGGGTATAGGAAACCCTCCTATAATTACTCTGGAGGTCGTCAGTTCAGCGACTCGGGAAAGGGACGTAGGTCTGATCGAGATGCCCCTAAGCCGACGGGTCGAGGCTCTTTGCGGGGAGGACGTGGTTTCTCCTCCTGTAAGCCTTGCAGGTCATATAGGTGATGGTCAGGACCTCTATTGCTTGCCAGTTGGTGGAAGGTTATCAAGCTTCGGGAAAAACTGGATAACAATTACAGAAGACCAGTTGGTGAGAAGTGTAGTCTCGGACGGCCTAACATTCCGAGCGAAACCACCACTAACAAGATGTCTGCGTTGGACAAACCTTCCATCCAATCCTTGCAAAGGAGAGTCTCTCCTAGCAGATGTACAGGCTTTCTTCACAAAGGAAGCAATAGAGGTCGTTGAGAATCAAAATTCTCAAGGTTTCTTCAGTCACCTGTTCCTCATGAAGCCAGACAGCTCGTTCCGACTTGTAACAGACTTGAGCTGGATAAACAAGCTTATCGTGGCTCCAAAATTCTATATGGAGACCATTCGATCGGTAAGGGCGAGCATTCGAGCGAACAACTGTGGCAAGCATAGATCTAAAAGATGCGTACTTCCATGTCCTGGTACATCCGGTATTCAGAAAGTACCTGCGGTTCGCCGAACAAGGGAAAGTGTATCAGTTCCGAGCGATGTGCTTCGGTCTGAACCTGGCTTCCTGGGCATTCACTCGAATAATGAACTTGGTAATGTCTCACTTCCGAGCTCATCCGTCTGCGGTATTGTCAGACAACTCGACTGTCATAGCGAATATCAGGAACCAGGGCGGCACTCATTCGATTCTGTTATGTGAACTACTGGAGAAGATTCTTCTATATGTCGTGAATCATCATGTTCAGCTTTCTGTCTGTCATATACCAGGTTATCTGAACATAATAGCAGACTCAGTATCTTGGAAAGTTCGCCTGTTGCCATCGGAGTGGACGCTCAACAAGCGAATATTCAGACAGATTTGCTACCAGTGGGATCGTCCCATGACAGATCTGTTTGCGACGCACCTGAACAATCACTTACCAACGTTCGTGTCACTATGTCCAGACCATCGAGCGTACGCAGTAGACGCTTTGTCAATCTCATGAGACGGAATGATAGGATGCGCGTATCCTCCAACTCCGTTGATTCAGCAGATCTTGTTAAAGATCAAACAGTCTTGTTGCAAAATTCTTCTAATAGCCCTTCATCACAGAAACCGTAGATCAATCTTCTCAGGTGTCTGTTATGGGACATTCCCCGGAAGCTTCCTCTACGAGAGGACCTTCTTTATCAGGGGAAGTCACACACACTGCATCACAACCCGAAAGGTCTCCACCTTCACGTATTTCCATTGTGCAGTCCTTCTTGTACGGCAAGCAGTTTACAGGATGAGCAGTGGACGCAATTTCTAACTGCAGGAGGTCCTCCTCTTTGTTGAACTACGCAGCGATGTGGAAGGTTTTCTTCTATTGGTGTAAGGATCAGTCGATAGACGTCTATGATCCGTCCATACCGGATATTGCCAACTTTCTGGTCTACTTGTTTGACAATCTCAAACTGCAGCCCATCACTATTAAGGGTTATAGGTCTATGTTATCGGACACTTACGCTCATCATGATAATTTGGCAATTGGATCTAAAGCTTCATTATCCTAACTGGTTGGAAATTTCTCTGTTAATAGACCTAGAACCCTCAGATTAATTCCAAAGTTGAATTTAGCTTGAGTTCTGTTGAAGCTTAACTGGTAGAGTGCTAAATTTTATTTGGCCAACAAAATTTGTTCACTTGTCTTTGCCTTGTTACAATTTATAAGAGAGTGCCTGTGGGCACTCTTCTGTAAATTGTAACAAAGCAAATCTTAACAGTCTAAATAATATCACTTAAAAGATAATATGAAGCACAGCCACTGAATATGATGCCTTTAAGTTGCAGTACCTGCACTTCAGAATAAAGCCCAAATATGGGCTTCCAGCACTTTACCAGTTATAGAAGCTCCATTTGATGTTGTAAAGTTCAGATTCTTGACCTATAAAACAGCATTTCTCTTAGCCTTTGCGTCTGCTTGAAGAGTTAGTGAACTTCATGCTTTATCTGTTGACAAATATCACTACCGTAGTGTGGGTAATACCATTACTCTAACTACGGAAGTGGGATTTTTGACTAAGAATCAGGCTCCAGATAAACGGCCTGAGCCTATTACCATAAAGGCTCTACCGTCTACGGTCAACCGTAGACCTCTGCTGTGTCCAGTCAGGGCTATGCGCATATATAAATGTCGATCAGATTTTATAAGAAAAGGAAGAAAACGTTTCTTTCTTTCATTAATTCCTAACAGAAAAGATATTTATGTTCATTCAGTTGCAAGATAGATTCAGTTGGTAATATGCATTGCCTATGAAAATCTATCTTGAGATCAACGTTCTGTAAATAAGATATCAGCGCACAAAGTTAGAATGGTGTCCACTTCCTGGGCTTATTCTAACAGTATAGCCATTATTGATCTCATGAAGGCTGCGTACTGAACACAGCCTTCTGCATTTACTAAGTTTTACCTGAGAAATTTAGAGTCCATCTCCAGTGACCTGAGATGTTTAGGTCCTCTTTCTGTTGCTCAGAATGTCATCCATTAAAAGTTACATCTATAGTTATTTAAGCAGCCCATTCCAGCAGTGACGCTGTTATGCTTCCCTCTTCGTTTTGTGGTTTCTTACCTCAAAACAAGGGGAAGTGGGGGGGGAGGGGGAAGACATTTTTTTTCCCTTATGATCATCTGGCTTTATACTGAAAAGCAAGGGAAGACCTCCGGTGTCTGTAGTCCCGAGTCAGTGCTGGGATGGTTTTAATGTGTAGCTTGGTGTGAAGGAAATAATATGTCTCATTTATGTATTGTTTTTAAAGTGTAGCTCACTGTGAAGCATTTGTATATGTCACGTGTCAATTGGGCATTAATATACAATCCTCGGACACTTTTAAATGAGTATAAAGAGTCTCATTCTCTGGACTATCTTTATATATTGGCTTTCCTTCACCGAATTAGCATAATGGGTTATGCTGGCATTAAATGGAGAATTATGTACACTACTCAAAGTTTGCTAAGCACCAAATATTTGACACATCATTGTGAAATTTGCTTGACATATTTGTGATATTTTTGGTGGATATGATTGAGGAATGTATTGAGATGGTCCCCAGTGTTTACATTAGTTCTCTTGACAGGCAGACTTTTCGTGACAGTCATGGAAAGCATGTACCCCTTGATTTTCATGACATTTTCGTGTACTCTCTACATGTACGTGACATGTGTTTGGTATTCAGTCTTCACCTTAACACAAACCCTTGTGATTTAATGATTGAATATGGCAAATGCAAATGTAAGATAACATTTGTCTGAAGCAGAAATGTGGTGGGCTGTAGAAATGGTGGAGCAAGGGGCTACCCATCATCAGGTTGGTGAAGCCCTTGGTGTGCACCATACGGTGATCACCAGAGCCTGGGCAAGATTTCAGCAGTATGGCACACCAGTAAGATGGCATAGTGGTTGCAGAGACAGGGCAACATCTGCAGCTGAAGACTGTTTTTTGATCATTCAGGCCCGTAGGAACTGCTTTGACACAGTAACCCAGCTTCGCAGTGACCTTCCGAATGCATCCGGATAAATGTTTTGATGCCGGCTATCCCGGCAAGGTTGCACGAAGATGGTCTCCGATCGAGAAGACTATGTATTGGCATTCTGCTGCCTCAGGACCACTGCAGGCATGATATGAATGGGCCATGGAACACATTGGATGGACTAGAGAAGATTGGCGACCTGTCTCTTTTACAGATGAGTTAAGGTATTGCCTAGACCACATAGGCGGTCTAGGGTATGGAGAAGACCAGGAGAGCGATTCCATGCAGCCAGCATTGCTGAGCATGACCGCTATGGTGGAGGGTCAGTCATGGTCTGAGGCGGCATCAGCAGGGATGGACGTTTAGAGCTCTGTGTCCTTGAACATGGTACATTGACTGCACAGCGGTATATTGATGAGATCCTGGATGTCCACGTCAGATTGTATGCAGGTGCAGTGGGTGATAGATTCATTCTGATGGACGATAATGCCCGTCCTCATGTTGCCCATGCTGTCAGGGAGTACCGACAGAGGGAAGGGATTGAGCATATGGACTGGCCAGCAAGATCCCCTGACCTCAACCCAATTGAACATGTCTGGAATGAGTTGCAGCTTGCAATTTCAGCCCGTCTAGTCCAGCCAAGAAGTGTCCAGGAGCTTGGTGCCATGCTGATCCAAGAATGGAACAACATCCCACAAAGGACCACCAGGAACCTGATTGGGAGCATGAGAAGGTGTTGTCAAGCTGTAATTAACAGTAATGAGTCTCATACTCGATATTCAAGCCATACCAGTTTGCTCCATCAACTTTTTGACAAATTGAAAAATTTCCTGTTTTACCAGTAATATCCATTTTCCATGGTTATCATATTCAAAGGCTAAAAAATAATGTCAAACACAAATAAAATCTTAATTTCTGTACTTAAATCATTAAAGATATAATTAAATAAAAATATATGCACTTTTCATTACAATATTACTAAAATGTAAAACAGGTACTTGGATATACTTGGTGCTTAGCAAACTTTGTGTAGTATATTATGTAATACTCAATTACATTGTTAGTGTTATGTCTTTCTTGTTTCTTGTAAAGGAGAAAGACATATATAATTCCTTTCTCTCCTATTCTCCTGTAGGAGATATCCTTTATGAAGTGATTGAGTAATTGGATTTTCCCCTATGTCCTATGCCCTCCAGCCTTTTTACGATTCAGCTAGTCCGGATCATTAGTTGTTGTATAAAAATATAAATTCAAAGCAATTTGTATATTTTTTTACTTACCAATGGCCCAGATGTGTATGGCCCTCCCATGAGTGGGCACTCATACCTTCCTGCTATTGATTACATTTAACAGGCAATTATAGAAAGAATGATGGTTGGCACCAATTTCGGTGTCTTCCTGGATACTGTGCATGTGCAAATCACAAAAATATGGAGGAACAGATAGGACATTAAATTTTCGGTTTTGCATGCAAATTTTTGGGATTGGGGCAAAATTTGTGTTTGGCCCTGGATTAGTTTCGAGTTAACACCAGCTAGTCTGGGCCATTGGTAAGTATAAAAAATATAAAATTACTATTAATTCATAATATTTGGTCCAAGGAGAATTTTTTATAAAAATTCTTGGGAGGTTAACTTGTGTTATGGAATGGGTATTCTGTTTATCCCCTGTGCTTACGTCCTGTTCGTTTAATGTTCAGGACCTTTTGTATTCTTACATCTTCTACCGGATGCATTGTTTTTTCTTCCTATGAAGATCTAGTTTTGCATAAGGTGGTTGTTGATCGGTTACTGACTTTGAGCCTCTGTTGTGCCTATTGTTGGTTAGTTTCCGTTTTTTCCTCTTTAATGTTGCTGTCTGTTCAATAACGTTTTGGATACGTATTAATTCAGTGTTTAGTTAAAAACAGTTACTGTTTTTAGCTCAACTTGACAAAGTCAAGCTGTGCTATTGCCATCACTTCTTGTCCATTGGCATAGGTTGGTACGTACGTACATCCACAATTTCCTTTGGAACACTTCACAGGTCGCATTTATGATCAGATCGCTTTGAAACTTGGTGTGCTTGTTTGGGGTGACCTTTAAATGGGAGCTATTGATTTTCATCAATTTCCATCAAAAATGTTGCCACAGCCAATGTTCTTAGAACTTACTTTAGTCAAACCTTAAAATTTCCCTTTGGCACACCCTACAGGGCACATTTATGATCGGATTGCCTTGAAACATGGCATGCTTGTTTGGGGTGACCTCTAGATGGGAGCTATCGATCTTCCATTTCCGCCAAAAAATGTTCCCGTGGTCAGCGTTCTTAGAACTTAGTTTAGTCAGACCTCACTATTTCCCTTTGGCACACCCTACAGGGCACATTTATGATTAGATTGCTTTCAAACCTGGCATGCTTGTTTGGGGTGACCGCTAGATGGGAGCTATCGATTTTCTTCCATTTCCATCAAAAAATGTTGCCACGACCAGCGTTCTTAGAACTTAGTTTAGCCAGACCTCAATATTTCCCTTTGGCACACCCTACAAGGCACATTCATGATCGGATTGCTTTGAAACTTGGCATGCTTGTTTGGGGTGACCTCTAGATGGGAGCTATCGATTTTCTTCCATTTCCGTCAAAAAATGTTGCAGCGGCCAACGTTCTTAAAACTTAGTTTAGTCAGACCTCAATATTTCCCTTTGGCACACCCTACAGGGCACATTTATGATCGGATTTCCTTCCATTTCCGTCCGTCAAAAAATGTTGCCGCTGACAACGATCTTTGAACTTAGTTTAGTCAGCCCTCAATATACTCCTTTGGCATGCCATGCAGAGCACATTTTTAGCTCAACTTTGACATAAGTCAAATTTGAGCTTATGCCATGGCCAGTCATCCGTCTGTCCCTCAACAATTCAATGCTGCTCAGGCTAGAGGCCATATTTATGAACCGATCTTTGTGAAACTTCTTGGGTACCTTTGTTATCACCGTGGGATGAGAACGAGTGTTTTGGGGTCCAGTCTGAAGTTCAAGATGACCGCTGGCAGCCATTTTGTACAAAATTAGGTGTAATCAGATTTTTGCACAGAACTTCCATATGAAAGCTTTGATTTGAATAATTTTTTGTTTTGAATGTTTAGTACCATGGGATACACCACATATAATACAGGTTTTTTTCTCGTGCATAAATTATGCAAATTAGATTAACTTTGATTTATTTAGTGTTACTTTCAGCAAATGCCAATATGGCTCGGGCTAGAGGCCGTATTTATTAAGCAATCTTTACGAAACTTCTTGAGTACCTTTGTTATCACCGTGGGATGAGAATGAGTGTTTTTGGGTGTGGTCGGAAATTCAAGATGGCCACCAGCAGCCATTTTGTACTTTAGTTAGTGCAATCAGTTTTTTGTACAGGACTTCTGTATGAAAGTTTTGATTTGAATAAATTTTTGTTTGAATATTTAGTAACATGGAATACATCACATATAATACAGGTTTTTTTCTTGTGCAAAAATTATGCAAATTAGATTAACTTTGATTTATTCAGTGCTACTTATACACAGTAAGTGCACATGTCAATACAGCTCGGGCTAGAGGCTGTTTTTATGAACCGATCTTCACGAAACTTCTTGGGAACCTTTGTCACCTTGGGATGTGAACGAGTGTTTCTGGTTGCGATCCAAAATTGAAGATGGTTGCCGGTGGCCATTTTGTACCAAAATTAGGTCCAATCAGTTTTTTGTACACAACTTCTATACGGCTCAGGCTAGAGGCCGTATTTATGAACTGATCTTTATGAAACTTCTTGGGTACCTTTGTTATCGCCGTGGGATGAGAATGAGTGTTTTTGGGTACAGTCCAAAATTCAAGATGGCCACCAGCAGCCATTTTGTACTTTAGTTAGTGCAATCAGTTTTTTGTACAGAACTTCTGTATGAAAGTTTTGATTTGAATAAATTTTTGTTTGAATGTTTAGTAACATGGAATACATCACATATAATGCAGGTTTTTATCTTGTGCAGAAATTATGCAATTAAATGAACGTTGATTTATTCAGTGCAACTTATACACAGTAAGTGCACATGTCAATACGGCTAGGGCTGCAGGCTGTATTTATGAACCGATCTTCATGAAACTTCTTGGGTACCTTTGTTATCACCTTGGGACGAGAACGAGTGTTTTGGGGTGCGGTCCGAAATTCAAGATGGTAGCCGGCAGCCATTTTGTACCAGAATTAGGTACAATCAGTTTTTGGTACAGAACTTCTTGTGGAAGGTTCTGATTTGAATAAATTTTTGAATGAATGTTTAGTAATATGGAATACATCACATATAATATGGGTTTTTATCTTGTGCAGAAATTATGCAAATTAGATGAACTTTGATTTATTCAGTGCTACTTATACACAGTAAGTGCACACGTCAATACGGCTCGGGCTAGAGGCTGTATTTATGAACCGATCTTCACGAAACTTCTTGATTGCCTTTGTTATCACCTTGAGACAAGAACAAGTGTTTCTGGGTGCGGTCCAAAATTCAAGATAGCTGCCAGTGGCCATTTTGTACCGAAATTAGGTCAAATTAGTTTTTTGTACACAACTTCTACACAAGCTCAGGCTAGAGGCCGTATTTATGAACCGATTTTCACGACACTTCTTGGGTACCTTTGTTATCACCTTGGGACAGGAACGAGTGTTTATGTCCCTTTGTTATCACTGTGCTATGAGAACAAATATTTTGGGGTTCAGCCAGATCCACTCTGGGACTCAAAGATTTCTTTTCTAGTTTGGCATCTTACTTGCCAACCTTTACAATACTTTACCTATATATTTGTTACAGGCTATGGTCAGTATTTGTGTGCAGACAGTTACAATACTTTATATGTACCTTTGTTATCAGGTCATTGCCTAGATGTTTATCATTGCTGTGTCACATACTATTCATGTACATGTCTTAACAAGTTGACCTACAGTGTCATTGACACTTTCATTGATCAGATCGGTTTGAAACTTGGTATGCTTGTTAGATGGGAGCTATCGATTTTCTTCTATATCTGCCAATAAATGTTGCTGCTGGCAATGACCTTTGATGAACTTAGTGCAGTTATGCATCAAAATTTCACCTTGGCACACCCTGCAGAGCACACTTATTATTGGATAACTTTGAAACTTGGTATGCTTGTTTGGAGTGACCTCTAGATGGGAGCTATCGATTTTTTTCCATTTCTGTCAAAAAATGTTGCTGTTGGCAACATTCTTAGAACTTAGTTTTGTCAGACCTCAATATTTCCCTTTGGCAAACCTTACAGGGCACATTTATGATTGGATTGCTTTGAAATCTGGCATGCTTGTTTGTAGTGACCTCTAGATGGGAGCTATTGATTTTCTTCCAATTCCATCAAAAAATATTGCCACTGGCAACAACTTTTGAACTTAGTTTAGTCAGGCATCAATATATTCCTTTGGCATGCCCTACAGGGCACATTTATGATTGGATCGGTTTGAAACTTTGTACGCTTGTTTGGGGTTACCTCTAGATGGGAGCTATCGATTTTCTTCGATTTCCATCAAAAAATGTTGCCACTGCTGACAATGACCTTCAATGAACTTAGTGCAGTTATGCATCAATATTTCACGTTGAAACTTGATATGTTTGTTTGGGCTTACATCTAGATGGGAGCTATCGATTTTCTTCCATTTCCATCAAAACTAGTTGCCATTGGCAACAACCTCTGATGTACTTAGTAAAAACTTAGTGCAGTTAAGCATCAATATATCCCTTTGACACACCCTCAGGGCACATTTATAATTGGATCGCTTGCAAATTTGTTGTGCTTGTGTGGGGTGACACCTGTATGGGAGCTGTCGATTTTCTTCTATTTCTGTAAAAAAATGTTGCCGCTGACCTTTGAACTTAGTTTAGTCAGACCTCAATATTGCCCTTTAACACACCCTTCAGGGCACATTTATGATCGGATCACTTTGAAACTTGGTATGTGTGTTTGGGGTGACATCTAGATGTGAGCTACTGCTTTTTTTCATTTCCATAAAAATTATTGTGATTATCACCAGTCTTTGAACTTACTGCATTTGTGCATCAACTTATCCCTTTTGCACTCTCTGCAGGATATATTTATGAATTTCCAAAACAAAAAAACATTGCCACAAGTAATGACCTTCTACTTAGTGCATTTGTGCATTAACATCTTCCTTTGTATACCTCAGAGGGCACATTCATTATCAGGTTGTTTTGAAACTTTATATGCTTATGAAGGGTGACAAAGGTAGGAGCTATTGATTTTCTTTTCATTTCTATCAAAAACTGTTGCTGTTAGCAACAATCTTTGAATTTATTGCATTTGTGCATCATCATTCTTCTTTGACATGGCCAACAGGCCACATTTATCATAGGATTGTTTTTGAACTTGGTGTGCTCATTTGGCAAGACCTTTAGATAAGAGCTATTGTTTAGCATTCATTTCTGTGAAAAAAGTTGCCATTTACAATAACCTCTGAACATTCTGCATTTGTGTATCAACATTCTTCCTTTAGCCAGTCTTACAGTTTACATTTAAAAATGCATGGATTACTCTGATGTTGTGCACACACAATGCTGTTATATTGAAATTTCATCAAATAACATTGGTACCAATGATCTTCAATTTTGCCATTTCATTGATAACTTACCAAGTTCAAGTTTTTCAAGTTGAGCAACAGTGTCATTGACACTTTCATTTTCTGTTAGGATACATGTTATATCTTATTCTGGTAGTTTAGCTTTATTTAGGTAGTGTTTGTCCACATTTAGGCGCTATCGGGATGTCCTTGGGCTCATGAGGTTTCTTTGGGGTACTTAGTCATCATTCAAGATTTTTCGAAAAAATTTATTTAATTTGTTTCGAAAATTTTTGTGATTGTTAGGCCTAAAAAAATAAAAAATCTGTATTTTTATACTGTACCAATGACCCAGACTTAGCTGGTGCTAACTCCACAAAAACCAGGGCCAAACACAAATTTTGCCCCCCAATCCCCAAAATTTGCATCCAAAACAAAAAGAAATCATGTCCTAAAGGACCTCCATAGTACGACTCTACTGCGCATGCGCAGTGACGCAGTCGTCCCGAAATTGGCGCCAAATATCATTCTCTGTTTGGCCCTTCATCAGTCAACATCTCACTGATCTTTGTGCTTGTAAATCTCAGTTTAAAGGATGCCAGACACGTAATTCTTGGAGAAAATGTGATTCTAAGGAGGATAGAAGGAGGAGAGGAAAAAAGAAGTGGCAAAAAATAATCAGGGCTGTACTTAAAATTTTTTGTTAAAATTATGTTAAGTTGCCTATTTTCGAGGCAAACGCCTCTTGTTGTCATTCTTGCTAATTGTTGCACTGCTTATTCAGTGTTTCCTCTCCCCTAACCTTCTAAAGTCCCCCCTTGCAATTCTCCCATGCTTTTGGCATATTTTTGAGAAGTTTCATTTCTAAAATTTCCCTGGGAGAGTTGCTTGGTTACAGAATGTTTTCTGTTATTTTCCCCATAGTTACGTTTTCACCCATGGGTGTATAACGTTTGTGTTCTGCATCTTCCATCTGATGTTCTGCAGATTCTCCCCTGGGAGTCTCTGTTTTGCATCAGATAGAGTGTAATTGAGGACTGATTCCGGGCCAGTTTTTTCAGTGCCTGGAGTCATGTTTTCTTCTGTGTTTACACTGTTTGTTTTCATTGGCAACAGCCTTTTTTGAGGGGGGCTGTTTGCCTTTGAGGTAGTTTATCTCATTATAAGATACATTTATATTATCCGAAAGTGTCTCATTAATTATTTTATATAATTTTAAAATTTTTGACCACACTTTGCCATCGGATCCATCGGGGCTCAACGTTACTTTTCAGCAACTTGGGCTTCTCTGAAAAAATATTTTTTCAAAATTATTTTGTTTTGCAATTGTTTTTTCATTTATTAATGGATCATGTTATTATGTATCTTTGTGTCAGGGGTTTTTGCGAGTAACTAGGACTTATTGTTGTTCCTTCACAATGAAAGGAACTTGTTCAAATTGTAATAGGAAGAAATCTTCCTCTGACTTTCATGATTATTGCATAAATTGTAGTCAGTGTTCTCGCATTAATCCCTGTCCTGTATGTGAACATTGGGATGAGAAACATTGGAAACGTGTGTCACGATATGTTGTTTCTGGAGAAAGAGCGATGCCGGCTCTTTCTCCACAAGGTCACTCTACTCTCTCAGTTTCTATTTCAGAGGAACCAGAACAGGGTGATGTTTCCATGTTATCTTCTTCAAGTGTGCGTCCGTCGTCACAATTAAATACAGAGCTAGCGGCAAAAGTGCTCATGGAGATTAGACAAATGTCGTCCGCTAGCTCGCCCGGTGTAGCGTCCATTCACCGAATGGTTCGGCAGCCGGGTTCGTCCGATGCGGTCCAAGAGGAAATTTTGGGTGATGCGAGCACTATAAAAATAATAGATGCACACCCAGTGACGGCGGATAGTGAACGAGAACGGAGGAAGCCTTTTAGTCCGGTTCCTAGCTCGTCCAGGTCCAGCCGGGCCGCGAGCGAGAGAGGCCCCTCTCTCGTACAACAACATCTGGGACCAGATGTTGTGGTACAAAATGTGTCTTTAGCGGAGCATACGTCCGTCGCTCGGGACGCTCCGTTGTATAAGCAGTCCGCAGAGACTGTTAAGGCTTCCTCTTCTCGCCGGCGCACACGACCGCACCTTGGCTGCGTGACCTCCGATATCTTGCCAGCTTCGCCGAGGAAGGATTATTCGGCGACCAGGTCACACCATCCGGCAGCCAGGGACTCGAGACCGATGGACTCCGGACGTTCGCATAGGAAAAGTATGCGGGAGCCATCTGATGCGGAGCTGCCCTCGGCAAAGCAGCGAAAGACCGCTCCTCCGCAGGTCTCGACGTCGGACATTCTAGTGCAGATAGCACAGCTTATCGCAGCATCCCAGCAGCCGACAGAGACGGTGTCGGATCGAGAATTATCCGACGGCGCTGGGTCGGTACGCTCCGCCGAAGCATCGGGGGCGGACGACCGGGAACATCGGGAGGTCCGACCGGATGGTGAAAGGGATACGGATGAATTGGAGCTATCCCTTTCGGAACAACACAAAGCTGCCGTAGACTTCATCCGGCACTTTCTTCCTCAAGTTGTTCCGTCGGGCCAGACTGCTGCGCTTCCGGACAGGAGAATT
Organism: Pictodentalium vernedei; assembly: GCA_031216915.1. Lineage (NCBI taxonomy): Eukaryota > Metazoa > Mollusca > Scaphopoda > Dentaliida > Dentaliidae > Pictodentalium > Pictodentalium vernedei. Next base: position 299,542,033 of record CM062293.1, on the reverse strand, counting down.
ATAGCGTCATTGGACTCTGATTTTTTCGAGCGGTTCAGGGACATCGCTCCCGAGTTTCCGTCGCAGTCCAATAATGTTGCAAGAACATTTGAATTATTGAACGACGCTATTTTTAAACTTGCTTCCAGGACAGGGAAAGCAGGCTTCTTGTCCGCAAATACTCTCAACCTGCCTTTCATTAATGCAAGGAATAAATTCGACACGGCAGGTCAGGGTATACCGAGAGTTCCTCTGCGTATGGACGACGAGGCGGAAGACTTAGAGCTATCATTACCGTCGTCAGCTTCTATTCCAACCGCAGTGTTGGAAACAGCTATTGCGTCTAACAGAGCCAATTTAGATGCCTTATCTTACGCAGATCACCTTACGAAGGCGTTATCACTGCGTCTTCAAGGGGAAGAGTTTCAGGATATACAATCCTCCTTAAGACTTCTTTCAAGGGCAGTAGCTTATTCCACGTGTAACTCCGCCCTTTCAGTGGCTAATCTGGAGTTGGTTAGACGTGACGCAGCCCTGTCTACATCCACACTAGTGGATTCTAAGGTGAAGAACTCTCTTAGAGTCGCTTCGGTCTCAGGAGATCTTCTCTTTGACGGCAAGCTTTCCGCTATTTATGATAATATTAAAAAGAAAGCTAGTGATTCTCTGTTGTTTAGATCCGCTCCTAAAAGGTCGGATTCAGCAGACACGAATAAGGCGGGCACTTCTGGGTCTTATCCGCCCAAGAGAGGTTCCTATAGAGGTTCCGGTGCGTCCTCTAGCTCTTATTCGAGAGACCGTCAGGATAGCGACTCTCGTTCGGGACGTCCTTCAGGCCGGGACAATCGGTCGGACGCCCCGAGGTCGACGAGGCGAGGTGCGGGTCGTGGAAGACGTGGTTTCTCCTACCGCAGGCCTCGCAGATCCAGGAGGTGATGGCTCAAACCTCTATCGCGTTCCGGTTGGCGGAAGGTTGTCGAGTTTTTCTCAAGAGTGGGCGTCGATTACGGACGACCCTTGGGTGAGAGGAGTGACTTCGGAAGGTCTAAAGATATCCTTCAAACGAAAGCCTCCATTAACTCGAAGTCCAAAGTGGACTCATCTTCCGTCAAACCCTCAGAAAAGAGACGCTCTGCTATCAGAGGTGCAGTCTCTTTTAATGAAGAACGCGGTAGAGGTCGTAGAAAACCAGGAATCGCTGGGATTCTACAGCCATCTGTTTCTGGTTCCGAAACCAGACGGCTCGTTCCGTCCAGTCATAGATTTGAGCTGGATAAACAAGCTGATCATCGCTCCGAAGTTTTATATGGAGACGATTCGATCGGTCAGAGCGAGTATTCGGGTGAACGATTATGCAACGAGCATAGATCTCAAAGATGCGTACTTTCACGTCATGGTACATCCGACATTCCGAAAGTATCTACGCTTCGCAGTCCTAGGAGTGGTGTATCAGTTCCGGGCCATGTGCTTCGGATTGAATCTAGCACCCTGGGCTTTCACTCGAGTAATGAACTCGGTAATGATTTACTTCCGAGCTCATTCGTCTGCGGTAACGTCGGCCTACCTGGACGACATTCTTCAGAGGTACGGCAACGAGTTAACGCTTCAGAACGATGTTCAGAATCTTCTTCTATTGCTCCGACGTCTCGGTTTCATAGTAAACGAGGAGAAGTCGGATCTGGTGCCGTCCAAGTCATTCACTCATCTGGGAATGAGCTTCGAGACGCACAACAATCTCGTTCGTCTGCCGTTAACCAGAGCGAAATTAGTCAGTTGTTACGCTCGCTATTGTCTAAATACAGACAAAGTCACAGCGAGAGAATTTATGAGACTGATAGGTCTGTGCGGAGCCGCTGCGGATCTCATTCCGATGGGACGGCTACGCACACGGCCTCTTCAAATTTTCTTGACTCAGAATTGGAGTGTGAAAATTCATTCGCTCGATGTAGACGTTCTCTTGTCAGATCAAGTGAAACAAGAGATTCAGACTTGGGCAAACATTCAGTGGTTAACTCAAGGAGTTCCGCTGCAGTTGCCGGATCCGAGTTTTACCATTATGACGGATGCCAGTCAAACAGGTTGGGGTGCATCATTAATCCCAACGGATTCGAGATGCCAGGGTCTTTGGGATCCGCAATTCCTGTGCAAGCACATAAACATCAAGGAAATGATGTCAATTTGGCTTGCGTTACGTCACTGGATGGACATTATTCACGATGCTCATGTCCAAATCCTATCCGACAATACGACAGTAGTGGCGTATATACGGAATCAGGGAGGCACTCATTCAGTTCCGTTGTTCAATCTAACGGAAAGAATCCTTCTGTTTGCGTTGGAACATCACGTTCTTCTTTCGGTCCGTCACATACCGGGTCGTCTGAATGTGCTAGCAGACTCCCTTTCTCGAAAGGGTCGCTTGTTGCCGTCGGAGTGGACTCTCAACAAACAAGTATTCAATCAGATTTGCTACCAATGGGAACGGCCAATGATAGACTTATTTGCGACACATCTCAACAATCAGTTGCAGACGTATGTGTCCCCGTGTCCGGATCCAAGAGCATTTGCTGTAGACGCTCTATCGATCCCTTGGGACGGAATGATAGGATATGCGTATCCTCCAGCGCCGTTAATTCAACAAGTATTGCTAAAGATAAAACAATCTCAATGCAAGATTCTGTTGGTAGCATCTCTGTCGCCACAGAGACCGTGGATAAATCTACTCAGGTGTCTGTTGTGGGACCTACCGCGGAAGCTCCCTCCACGAGAGGATCTTCTTTGGCAGGGGAAATCGCGCCAACTGCATCACAACCCGCAAGGTCTCAACCTTCACGTTTTTCCGTTGTGCGGTCCTTCTTGCATGGCAAGCACTTTACAGGACGAGCAGTGGACGCGATTTCTAACTGTAGGAGGACCTCCTCTTCGCTAAACTATGCGGCTAAGTGGAAGGTTTTCCGTCGTTGGTGTAGGGATCATTCTGTTGATATATTTGATCCCTCTATACCAGACATTGCTAACTTTCTAGTATACTTGTTTGACGAAATCAAACTGCAACCGGTTACTATAAAGGGTTATAGATCTATGTTATCTGATACCTATGCACATCATGATAGTTTACAAATTGGATCTAATGTCTCTTTATCGAAATTGGTTAGAAACTTTTCGATAAATAGACCCAGAACTCTTAGATTAATTCCTAAGTGGAATTTAGCTTGGGTTCTCCTTAAATTGAAGGAAAAGCCATTTGAACCTCTTGGGACAGTAGATTTCAAATTCTTATCTTATAAGACAGCTTTTCTCTTAGCTTTCTCTTCTGCCAGAAGAGTCAGTGAGCTTCATGCACTATCGGTGGATGATTCTCATTATCGTAGTGTTGGGAACACTATCACCTTCACTACTAACGTCGGTTTTTTAGCTAAGAATCAGGCTCCTAATAAATATCAGGAACCTATTGTTATTAAGGCTCTTCCGTCTTCAGACGGGCGTAGGCCTTTACTCTGTCCTGTTAGAGCACTACGTATCTATAAACAGAGATCTCAGTTCATCAGAAAGGGACGGAAACGTTTCTTTCTGTCTTTGATGCCTAATAGAAAGGACATTTCAGTCCATTCTATTGCTAGATGGATTCAGTTAACTATCCGTACTGCGTATGAAGATTTATCTTCTTCTCAGCAGTCTGTGCTTAAGATTTCTGCTCATGAAGTAAGAGCTCTTTCTACTTCCTGGGCTTATGCTAATAGTGTTGCTATTACAGATTTAATGAAGGCTGCTTATTGGTCTCAGCCATCCACATTTACTAATTTTTATCTCAGAAATATTGAGTCCATTTCTGGAGACCTGCATTGTTTAGGTCCGTTATCTGTTGCTCAGAATGTCGTCCACTAAACAGTTGCAACTATAGTTATGCAGGCTTTCTGTTCCGGCAGTGACTCCGTCCGGCTGCCCTCTTCGCTCTGGGCTATTTGACCCAGGGCAAGGGGAAGGGGGGGGGCGGGTGTTCCCTTAGGTCACCTGCTTTATAGTGAAAAGCAAGGGAATGCCTCCTCCAAGACAGTATTTCTGAGTCGCTTCCGGGATGGTTTTAAAGTGTAATATTAATGTTTAATTTCATTCATGTCTTATTTTTAAAGTGTAGCTCGGTGTGAAGCATTTGTATATGTCAAGTGTCAAACGGGCTTTAATATACAATACTCGGACACTTTTAAATGATTATAAAGAGTCTCAATTCTCTGGACTACTTTATTTATTGGCTTGTTTTAATAATAATTAGTATAAAGGTTATACTGGATATTAATAGAGAACATGAATGTTATTGTGCTCAATTATTAAGGGTAGTGTATCTTTCTAATTTAAATATTAAATAAGAAAGATACATGTAAAGCCTAATACTCCTTTTCTCCTTAAGGGGTTATCTCTTTATTTTATAATTGAGCTTATTGGATTTTCCTCTATGTCCTAGGCCCTCCAGCCTGTTTACTATTCAGCTAAGTCTGGGTCATTGGTACAGTATAAAAATGTTAAAAAATTTATAGTAATTTATATATTTTTTATACTTACCAATGACCCAGACGGGGATGGCCCTCCCTGAGTTGGGAACTCTTGCCTCCCCGCTGAGTACATAGTGCTGACCAGGCACTGCCAGTAAGAATGATATTTGGCGCCAATTTCGGGACGACTGCGTCACTGCGCATGCGCAGTAGAGTCGTACTATGGAGGTCCTTTAGGACATGATTTCTTTTTGTTTTGGATGCAAATTTTGGGGATTGGGGGGCAAAATTTGTGTTTGGCCCTGGTTTTTGTGGAGTTAGCACCAGCTAAGTCTGGGTCATTGGTAAGTATAAAAAATATATAAATTACTATAAATTTTTTAACTTCTCAGGCCCTCCCGCATGGTCCTTTTGGCTGCCGCATGCTCTCTTTTTATAACCAATTTAAACTTAAAAAAAATTAAAATTAAATGATTTAAGCCTGATATTTTACCCAAGTTAAAAAAATTGATGAATTTGTCCCTTGAGTGCAAGAAGGCTTTGCAATGCTTTAGCATTGCAAAGCCTTCTTGCACTCAAGGGATGAAATACACCACCACCCTTGGAATTCTGTAGATTATGAGGCCTAAAACTTGAACCAAGAACATGAACTTTTGATGGCTAAGAAGTAATTACTGAAATAAAAAATAAAATAAAAAACCGCTCGCCCGCATGCAATTTCACAAATAATGGCCTGAGAAACAAGATCTACTCTGTGTGGCCTTATGTATCCTTGCAATGTTTATTCTGTATTATTATTTGGGAATGCAGTATACTTTTGATTTTGGCTGCATTATTATTGTATCTATTATAATATTTTAATACCTAGTGTGAGTCCAGGTAGTCTGTCTCGGATTTACATGCTTGTTGTCTGCCTGTAGTCACTGCACTCTTTCAATACTTGTACTAAGGGATGCGAACGTTGGAAATGGGGGTCGACCTGTGTGGTGGGTGGTGAAGTTCCGATGTTGGGACTTTTAACGCACGCTAATACTAGTCTTTCAGTCTCTTTTTCAGAGGAACAAGAACATGGTGATGGTACTTTGACACCTGTCTGTTATGTGTTGCCGTCATCGCACTCTGATGAGCCCTGCTCTGATGAGTAAACAAAGCTAGCTGCCAAGGTGATCATGATTATTAGCAAGGGATTCAGGTCTCTAGCTAGTTCTCTTAATCCTCTGCATGCAGCTAGCTCGACCGGTGAAGCAGTTTCCCTATTATGGGAACCGGGATGTTGGGTAGGTCCATTGCAGTCGAGAAGTGTAGACATGGGTAGAGCGAGCACCTCAAAAACAAAAGCTCACCCGAAAAAGCTCTGTCGCGAGAAACTTCAGTGAATCAGAGCACCCGTCGTCGTTTGCGGCTCAGGATGCTCCTTCCACACTGCAGCCACCTGCAGTTATGGCTTCCTCTTCTTACATGGGAGAGTACGCAAAAGGGGATTAGCCTACAAGTTTCTCAACGGGAAACTTGGGGAGATCTGCGGTCAGATCGCAAGTTGGAGAGCATTCTCCGTCCTGTCAACAGTATGGGTTGACTGTTTCCGTCGTGAGAAACTTCATTGAATTGGAGCCCTATCCTCGTTTGCCATTCGAGATGCTCCTTCCACACTTCAGCCAGAGTCGGCTGCTGTTATGGCTTCCTCTCCTTCCATGGAAAAGCATGTTAAGGGGTAGAAGCCTGCAAGTTTCTAAACAGAATACTCGGTGAGGTCTGGAGTCAGATCATGAGTTGGAGAACCCTCTCCATTCCGTCAGCAGTCGGGGTCGACTCTTTCCGCTTCGAGAAACTTTAGTGAGTTTGGGCGTCCATTCACACTTGCGGTCCAGAAGACTCCTTTCACACTGCACCCGAGACTGATTGCAGCTTTGGCTTCTTCCTCTGCTTCATCAACAAAGCTTGTTAGACCGCAGACTAGCTATCCAACTTTGCATGTTCAAGCTGTTCCACTGAGGCTTCCCCAGTAGAGACTGGCGGTTGTGATTTTTGCACTTCGGTTTCGGTTTTTTGGGGGGGTGAAGAGCCGGATTTCGTTTTTTTTTCTACTTTATGCATTCTCAACTAATTTGGGGAATTTGGAAGTGGAAAACCAGTGAACTCATGTTCAAGTATGAAGTGATAGTCTAAGAATGTTTTTAAGGTGAACTTGAATTCATTCAGGTTGTTCCTAATACAAAATTGTTATTGCAGGGTATCAGAAAATCAAATTTAAGCATCTTTAGGCCTCTGACCATGATTTTCAAGGACTGTTATAAGCTTGATGAGATTCAGAGACAGGAAAATTTTAACACTGTCACCAATGCAGATCATTTACAGTACTGTAACCATTACTTCATAGGTGTCTATCAGGGGTCAGCCTGGCAACTGATTTTAGCGGGAAGTGACTTCTCCCTCCAGAGACTTTAGGGAGAAGTCAGGGGCCAGGAGGGAGAAGTCAGTGGACATGAGGAGAAGACAGAAAACAACATAAAATGTATATGACATTGTGACAAAATAAATGTACATAGAGGACACAATTGAGGAGAAAAAAATATATAAAAGTTATACAAACATACATACACACAAAAAAAACTAAGTAGTCATGTAGGTTAAAATCCTCCCCCCGCCCCTACAAAAAAATTGCGTCATTCATGCTTTCTGAATACCCTAACTCTTTCCCTAACAGTGATGACTAGGGTTACCATGCAGTTGATTTTGTATTTGCCTCAATGCAGTGGATTTGAAATTTAGCCTCACCCATGGTGAGAGTGTTCTTCTCTGCAATAGAAGGTATATTCTTTTAAAAAAAAATATTTAAAGTATTAAAAATAAATTTCAAGTTCACGTTAGAGGCTGGTTCATTCATGGTTTCTGAATGTCCTAATTGAATTGAAAAGCGTTGTTATAAAAGATTTCAACATCCTTCGTAAATTAAGCGTCATTAACAATTTTAGTTAATTTATTTCTGAGGTAAATAACAAAATATTTCAGTTGTCTCCCTTACCTGCTGCGTTGCGTGATAATACACTGTTCAGAAAAATGACAATTTCTGCCGACCATCTAACATTGACACGTGCGATTGGTGCTATGAGGCCTGCCATTCTTATCCATCCTAATATGTGTGATTTCTGTTGTAGCTTTATCACATTTAACCCCTTTCCATCACAAGTTTTCAAAGAAAAACTTTCAATGCTAATTGCGGGGCGAATTTCAATGCAACCAATTTTTCAGTGGAACAGAGCGTAACCGTAAGAACTTTCGTTTTTATGGATGAAACTGTCTCCTGCGCATTTTTTTTTGTTTTGAAATGGTGGTTAACTTTAATAACTTCTTATTAACTCGATGTGTGTTTGTGTGATTCGTTGTTTTTGCTGACACTTTTGTTTTTAAATAGCACTTCGATCAGAACGTATACAAAACGTATCTCCATGTGCTTAAATTGTGCTTTTAATAAATATATACATGCAATGCATGTATGTCCCACGCAGGGACAAAATTTTGATTTCGTGTCATTTCGATTATCGAACACGGAACTTGGATCTTCGGTCACCATTTTAACTCAAGAAAACTTATAACTCTGACGTGGTGCACACGGTTGGTTACGAAGTTCTACTTTCGTTTCTGTAATCAGTAGATATCTGTTCATGGTGCTTGGCGCATTCACCTGCCACCCCCCCCCCCCCCCCACACGATCGTGGATGATATGGGTTAGTTCTAAGAAATAACACCTGTGTTTTCAAATTAGATCGACCCTTGTTCCAGGATACATAGATTACGCGTTGTATTAATGATTAATTAAAAAAAAACGTTACGTCGGTTGTATGACCGCAATTTCGGTGCAACTCGCAGGTTTTTTTTCATAACTGAAACCGAGTTGTGGCCTTGGTTAACCTCCAGTCTCTATTTCCCAGTCTTCACCACCAAAGTCAGATTAACCTGCAGCTAGTGGTTCGAGGCATATACATATGGGACATGCGTCGAAAGATCTGGGGTCAGAACTACGTTCCATGAGCAGCACATGGTGACGAAGCAGATAACCGCTGCTTGTTAAGCTGCGTTCATGGACCTGCTGTCGCAGATTGCGCAGCTTATAGCAGCATCCCAGTAGTCACAGGTTCAGCCGTCAACACCGTCTGGTAATGAGCTGTCGGACGGTGCTGGGTTGGTCCAGTCATCTGTTCATTCAGATGGTGTTGACCATGTTTTTCAGATGGAACATTCAGATGGTGAGAGCGCTGTGGAGGATGATTCTTCATCCCTCATGGAACAGCACATTAAGACTATGAATTTTATTCATCAGTTCTTCCGGATCTTGTTCCATCTGAATAAAAGTCTGTGTTTGCTAGGCAAAAAACAGCTTTAGGTACCGGGCAAAGGAAAGACAAGGTTCTTTCCTTCCAGGCTCATTCAGCTCAGGTGTTGAAGGCCTATGATCTAGTAATAGTATAAGAAAGGCAAAGGGATAGAAGATTACTAGCTCGTAGTTAGGCTGAGACAGCTGTCTTGTTCGGAATAGGGCCGATAGAAGGAAAAAGTATGTTTTTTCTTTCTCAGTGTTGCATTCCTAGGCATCAGAGGCATTCAGTTCTAGTGTTGATGCCATAGCAGCCTTATGTAAGTTTAGAGCAGTCTTTTCTTATACATTAGCGGCTAATGTCGTAAGTATCCGTTTAGTGAGCTGTCCAAGGCTGCAGGATAACACGCAGATATTTGTCTTCATGGATATAAGACTTTTAGGCAGCATTAGATACACTGAGACCGCTATCTTTTTAGAATAAGGCTATTAGAAGGAAGGATTACATTCTTTCCTTCTCGATGTTGTATTCCTAGGCATTGTAGGCATTTAGTCCTATTGTTCTCACCTTAGTAGTCTTATGTGAATTAAGTATCCGTTTAGTGAGCTGTCCAAGGCTGCAGGATAACACGCAGATATTTGTCTTCATGGATATAAGACTTTTAGGCAGCATTAGATACACTGAGACCGCTATCTTTTTAGAATAAGGCTGTTAGAAGGAAGGATTACATTCTTTCCTTCTCGATGTTGTATTCCTAGGCATCATAGGCATTTAGTCCTATTGTTGTCGCCTTAGTAGTCTTATGTGAATTAAGAGCGGTTTGTTTCTATAACATTAGTGGCTAATGCTGTAGTAGCCTTATGTAATTTAGAGCGGTCTTTTCCTATACATTGAATCATAAGTCTTCATTTAGTGAGCTTTCCAAGGCCTCAGGTGACACAGATATCTGTCATCACAGAGATGAAGACTTGTAAGCTGCATTAGCTAAGCTGAGACTATTGTCTCTTTGGAATTAGGGCTGTTAGAAGGAAAGAGTATGTTGTTTCCTTCTCTGTGTTGTATTCTTAGGTGTCTGAGGCTTTTAGTCCTTTTGTTGATGCCTTATTAGTATCAAGAGTGGCCTTTTTTAGCTCACCTGACTGAAAGTCAGGGTGAGCTTTTCTGATCACTCTTTGTCCGTCGTCCGTCATCTTGCATGAAGATGGTGTTTGAGCCTCTTTCTCCTAAACCACATGCCACATTTTAATTAAATTTCATGTAAGTAGTGGTTATATAGGGGCATTTTGATTTTTATGCAAATTAGGTTTCGGCTCATATTGAGCAGAGGGGTGGGAAAAAAATGGCCAGATTTTTTGAAAATCTTCTTTTAATGAACCACCAGTAGCAGAGGCTTGATATGTGGTATACAGAGTCCTTTTGAGGTTTAGAATCAAGTTTGTTCAAGAGAAGTTTGTCGGGCATTATTTGCCTTTGTTATGGGAGGGGCCAAAATTTTGGCTATGCCTAAAATTTCTATTTTCAGAACCGTGATGTCAGTTTGAATGATATGAGATTATAATGGGTCATAAGTAGTTGATTGATGCAAAAAAAATTTTTCTCATTGCCCCATGGGAACCTCGGGAGCTAAAAATAGGAATAACCTTAAAACTGCCATATCTCCAAAACTACATGGCACAGAGAATTCTTATTTTGTATAAAACTTACTTTTATCCAGTAGAATAGAATGGTTAAAAAAAATCGCTATCGGTTTGATAACAAGGTACTTTTTTCAGGACTTTGAAAAAGTGCTGAGTCAGCACTTTTTAACACTGTAGGCAATGGGAAAAACATTAAAAAATCTTCTCCAAATCCAGCAGGCAGAATCTTTTGATATTTGGTATGCCACATTGTAGGGTGCATCTGATTCAAGTTTGTTCAAATCGGCCCCCTGGGTTTATATTTGGGCACAGTATAGGAGCCCAAATTTGAACTTAGTGCCCAAACTTATTGCATTTCAGGCAGATTTCTTAAAAAATCTTCTTCTCCAGATCTAGCAGGCAGAATCTTTTGATATTTGGTATGCAACATTGTGGGGTGGATCTGATTCAAATTTGTTCAAATCGGCTTCCTAGGTTCATATTTGGGCTCGCTATAGAAGCTCGAATTCGAACTTAGTGCATTTCAGGCAAATTTCTTAAAAAATCTTCTTCTCCAGATCCAGCAGACAGAATCTTTTGATATTTGGTATGCAACATTGTGGGGTGGATCTGATTCAAGTTTGTTCAAATCGGCCCCCTGGGTTTATATTTGGGCTCAGTATAGGAGCCCAAATTTGAACATAGTGCATTTTGGGCAAATTTCTTTGAAAATCTTCTTCTCAAGATCCAGAAGGTAGAATCTTTTGATATTGGGTATGCACCATGCTTAGGGGGGTGAAATTCAAGTGTGTTGAAGCCAAGTCCCTGGGTTCATATTTGTGCTCACTGTGGTAGCCCGAATTATAACTTCAAAATGAGAAATTTTCTTTAAAAATCTTCTTCAGATCCAACAGTCGGAATGTTTTGATATTTGGTATGCAGCATCCTTAGGAGGGGGGGGGGGGGGGGGGATTCAAGTTTGTTCAAGCCATGTCCCTAGGTCCATATTTGGACTCACTGTGGGAGCTCGAATTGTAACTTAGTTCAAAATGAGGAATTTTCTTTAAAAATCTTCTTTTTCAGATCCAGTAGTCGGAATGGTTTGATATTTGGTGTGCAGCATCCTTAGGGGGGTTGAGATTCAAGTTTGTTAAAGCCAAGTCCTTGGGTTCTTGTATGCTCTCCCTGTGGGAGCCCGAATTATAACTTAGTTCAATATGAGGAATATTCTTTAAAACTTAGTTCAATATGAGGAATATTCTTTAAAAATCTTCTTTTTTGGATCCACTGGTCAGAATCTTTGAATATTTGGTATAAGCTTTTCTTAGGAGTAGCAGATGCAACTTGTTGAAATCAATTCTCGGGGTTGATATTTAGACTACCATGTCAGGTGAGCACCCTCAGGCCCCCTGGGGCCTCTTGTTTCCTTAACTTGTGCAACTAACGTTGTAAGTCTCTGTTTAGTGAGCTTTCTAGGGTCACAAGTTACAACAAAATATCTGTCTTCATGGAGATGAAGACTTCTAAGCTGTATTAGCTAGGCTGAGATCGCTGTCTTTTGGGAATAGAATCGCCAAAAGGAAAGACTATGTATTAGTCTTATTGTTGACACCATAGTAACCTAGCTAGAATTATGAGCAGTGTTTTTTCCATATCATTAGCGACTTGCATTGTAAGTCTCCTTTTAGTGAGCTTCTGGGGCTGCAGTTTACAGCCAGTTAATGGTCTTCATGAATACGTGAGCTAGGCTGAGACCACTGTCCTCTCGGACAAGGTACCATTATAAGGAAAGAGGTTGTTCTCTCCTTAACAGTATATTTTTATACTGTACCAATGACCCAGACATAGCTGGTGCTAACTCTTAAAATATAGGGCCAAACACAAATTTTGCCCCCCAATCCCCAAAATTTGCATCTAAAACCAAAGAAAACATGTCCTGAATGGCCCTCCACACTTCACCTCTACTGTGCATGCGCAGTGTCAAGGACGTTCCGAAATTGGCGCCATTAATCATTCTAAGTTTGGCCCTTCATCAGTTAACATCTGACTGATCTTTGTGCTTGTAAATCTCAGTTTAAATGATGCCAGACACATAAATATTAGTGAAATGGTGATTCTAAGGAGGATAGACAAGGAGGAGAGGAAAAATGTGTGACAGAATATTATCAGGGCTGTAACTTAAAATTTTTTAATGAAATTATGTTAAGTTACCTATTTTCGAGGCAGCAGCCATTTTGTTGTCATTCTGGTTATTTAGTTACACTGATTTTTCGTGTTTTCCTCTCTCCCTTTCCTTTAAGTCCCCTCTTGCTATTCTCCCATGCTTTTGGCATAGTTTCTGTAATTATTATTACTAAAATTTCTTGGGAGTTTTAGCTGAATAACAGAATGAATTCTGTTCTTTTCCCCATGTTTACGTCTTCACCTACGGGTGGTTAGGCGTTGTGTTCTGCATCTACCATCTGATGTTCTGCAGTTTCTTCCCTGGAAGTCTCTGTTTTGCATCAGATAGTGTATTTTTGGTAACTGATTCCGGGCCTGGGTGCCTGGAGTCTTATTTAGTGTTTTTACACTCATTGTTTACATTTACAACAGCCCTCTGTGTGAGGGGGGGATTTCTTGAAAATAATATCTTGATGTTATTTTAATCATAACTAGATACATTATTATTGTTCGCAAGTGCTGAATAAATTGTTTAAAATATTTTTAAAATTTTTGTCCACACTTAGGCTTGGGATCCATTGGGGCTCAACGTTACTTTTCAGAAACTTGGTCTATTCTGAAAAAATATTTTTTCAAAATATTTTGATTTCAATTATTTTTTCTATATTAATGGATCATATTATTATTATGTATTTTGATTGCCAGGGGTTGGTGCGAGTACCAGGACTTTGTTTTCTTTTCACATTGAAAGGATTTTGATCAATTGTAATAAGAGGAAGTCTTCCTCTGACTTTTATAATCATTCTATATGTGGTCAGTGTACTCGCATTAACTCCTGTTCTGTATCGTATGATTTCGATGACAATATGGGAAGTGTATGCCCCGGTATGTTAGTGGGGAATTGGACACTCCGGTCCTTTCCCCGCAGGATCACTCTACTTTATCAATTTCTATTTCAGACGATCAAGATTAGGGTGATGTATCAGTGATGTCTTCCAACAGTGTGCCTCCATCGTCACAATTAATGAAGGGCTAGCGGAAAAGTGCTCATGTAAATATGCCAATTGCCTAAGAGGACCCTAGTAGGTTCGACGGCCTTTGATGTCCGCTAGCTCGCCCGGTGTAGCGTCCATTCATCGAATGGTTCGGCAGCCGGGTTCGTCCGTTGCGGTCTAGAAGGAGTTTTGGGGTGATGCGAGCACTATAAATCAACCAAATGCACACCCAGTGACAGCGGATTAGAGGGAGAACGGAGGAAGCCTTTTAGTCCGGTTCATAGCTCGTTCTGGTCCATCCGGACGGCGAGCGAGAGAGGCCCCTCTCTCGTACAACAACATCTGGCCCCAGATGTTGTGGTACAAAATGTTTCGCATTCGGAGCATACGTCCGTCGCTCGGGACGCTCCGACATATAGGCAGTCTGGAGTAGACTGTGAATAAGGCTTCCTCATTCTCATGGTAGCACACACGACCGCTCTTGGCTACGTGACCTCGGATATCCAGTCAGCTTCGCCAGTCAGAGAAACATCGGCGACCAGGTCACACCATCCGGTAGCCAGGGACACGAGGCCTGCAGACTCCGGACGTTCGCATAGGAAAGTGTGCGGGAATCAACGTACTCGGAGCTTCCGGTGGCAATGCATCGTAAGACCGCTACTGCACAGGCCTCGGGAACGGACGTGCTTTCCTAAATAGCACAGCTTATTGCAGCATTCCAGCATCAACTGAATCTGTCGCATATTTTTTATCCGACGATGCTGGGTCGGGACGCTCCGCGGAAGCGGGTACGGACGTCCGAAAATTTCATCCGGTCCGACGGGATACCGAAAGGGATTTGGAGGATTTCGAGCTTTCCCTTTCGGAACAACATATGCTGTTGTGTATGTCATCTGACTTGATCTTCTACAGCTTCTTTCGTCGGACCAGAATGCTGCGATGCCGGATAAGAAACTGATAGCGTCGGTGGACTTAGAAATTTTTGGTTCGGTTCAGGGACATCGTCCCTCAGTTCCGACATAGTCCAATAATGTCACACAAACTTTCGAATTATTGAACGACGCTATATATATATTATTATTATATGCTTGCTATTACCAAGCATTTCTGGTTTCTTGTTCGCAAAGTTACGGAGATGTCTTTCAAAAGTGTGCCTCTGTCGTCATAGTTAATGAAGAGCTAGCGGCAATAAGTGCTCATGGAATATGTCTGTCGCCTAAGAGGTCCCTTGTAGGATCGACGGAGTGACATTCGCTAGCTCACCCAGTGTAGCGTACATTCATCGAATGGTTCGGCTGCCGGGTTCGTCCGTTGCGGTCTAGGAAGGAGATTTGGGTGAAGCGAGCACTATAATTACTTAGTACTCACCCAGTGACGGCGGATTGAGGACAGATCGGAGGAAGCCTGTTAGTCCAGTTCCTGGCTTGTCCAGGTCCGTCCGGGCTGTGAGCGAGAGAGGTCCCTCTCTCGTCCAACAACATAGGGGACCGCATGTTGTGGTTCAGATATTTTACATTCGGAGCATATGTCTGTCGATCGGGACGCTCCGTTATTTTGACAGTCCGAGAGACTGTCGATAATGCTTCCTCATCCTCACAGCAGGGCACACGACCGCACATTGGCTACGTGACCTCGAGTATCCGATCAGTTTCGTCATTCAGTGATTCCACGGCGAATAGGTCACGCCATCCGGTAGCCAAGGGACATGAGGCCTATACACTCCGTTCGCTCGCATATTAGTAGTATGCACGGGGTAACGATCACGGAGCTTCCAGCGGCAATGCATTGTAGGACCGCTTCTCCACAGGCCTCAGTGACGGACGTGCTATCCGAGTTAGCACAGTTTTTTCGCAGCATCCCAGCAATCGACAGTTTCTTAGTCGAATCACGAATTATCTGACGGCGCTGGGTCGGTGCGGTCCGCGGTTGCATCAGGTACGGACGACCAAACGCTTTATAGGGTCCGACAGGATGGCAAAAGGAATTCGAAAGATTTCGAGTTTTCCCTTTCGTTGCATCGGAAGCTGCCATTCATATCTTCTGGCATTATCTTCCAGTGTTTGTTATTTCGGACTACATTGCTGCGATGTTGGATAAGAGACTTATAGCGTCATTGGACACGGAATTTTGGATCGGTTCAGGGACATTGTCCCTGACTTACCGACACAGTCCAATAATGTCATTAGAACATGTGTATTATTTATCGACGCTATTTATGCATATAAGCCTGCTACCAAGCATGATAGTTTAGTTTCTTGTCTGCAATGCTCATTTCTGCCTTTTTATCATTTATACGAATAATTTATTTTGGCAGAGAAGGGCATACCGAGAGTTCACATGCATCTAGACAGCGTGGTTAAAGACTGGAAATATTCTTTTTTGCCGTCTATGTCTTTTCCAACCACAATGTTGGAAACGACAATGATGTCTAGTAGACTTAACTTAGACGCTTTATCATACGTAATCCACCTTACTGAGGCATTATCATTACGTCTTCAAGAAAAGAATTACGAGATATTATCCTCAATGTGATTTCTTTTGAGGGCAGTAGTTTGTTCACGTATAACTCCGCCCTTCAGTGGCTGATTGGAGTTGGTTAGACGTGACGCAGCCCTAGTTACATCCACGCGCGTGGATAGTAAGGTGAAGAACTCTCTCAGAGTCGCTTCGTTCTCGGAGAAGCTTCTCTTCGACGGCAACTTTTCAGCAATCCATGAATTGCTCGATTTACACGTTCTCTTGTCTATATAGTGTTGCAAGAGATTCAGACTGGGGCAAACATTCGGTGGTTGACTCAGAGAGTGCCACTGCAGTTGCCGGATCCGAGTGTTATAATTATGACGGTTGCCAGTCAAACAGGTTGGGATATAATATTAATCCCAACGGATTCGAAGTGCCAGGGTCTTTGGATTCCACAGTCTCTAAGCAAGCACTTATCTTCCGCGGAATAATGTTTTTTAGGCTTGCTTTATGTCATTGGATGAACATTATTCAGAAACGCATGTCCAAATCCTGTCCGTTAATTCGACAGTAGTGGCATATCTCCGGAACCAGGGAGGCACTCATTCGTTTCCGTTATACAATTTAATGGAAAGAATCCTTCTGTTTGTTATAGTACACCAAGTTCTGTTTCGGTCCGTCATATTCCGGGTCGTCTGATTGTTTTACCGGACTCCCGTTCACTTATGGGTCGCTTGTTGCCGTCAGAATGGACTCTCAACAAACAAGTATTCAATCAGATTTGCTATCAATGGGAGCGCCCAATGATAATTTATTTACGGCACAGCTTGCTAATCAATTGCAGACGTATGTGTTTGCTTGTCCGGATCTCTTAGCTAATGTTGTTAACGCTCTATTGATCTAATAGGACGGAATGATAGGATATGCGTATCCTCCGGCGCTGTTGTTTCAGCAGGTATTGCTAAGATAAACAACCACAATACATTTCTGTTGATAGCATCTCTGTCTTCACAGAGACCGTGGGTAAATTTACTCTGATGTCTACTGTGGGACTTAACGCGAAATCTTCCTCAATGAGGATCTTTTTTCGCTGGGCAAAATCGTGTCATCTTTATCACAACCCGCAAGGTCGCAACCTTCTCGTATTCCATTGTGTGGTCCGTATTGCATTGTAAGCATTGTACTGGACGAGCTTTGGACGCGATTTCTTACTATAGGAGATCCTCTTCTTCGCTATTCTATGCGGCTAAAGTGAAGGCTCTACCGTCGTTGGTGTAGGGATCACTATGTTCATATTGTTGATCCCTCCATACTACTCATTGCAACTTTTTAGTATACTTGTTTGACAAGATCTACTGCAGCCTGTTATTATTAAGGTTATAGGTTTATGTTACCTCATACCTATGCACTCTATGATAGTTTACAATTGAGTCTTATGTCTCTTTATCTAAGTCAGTTAGTAAATTTTTGATAAATAGACTTAGAATCATTAGATTAAATTCCTATATGGAATTTAACTTCGGTTCTTATTTTAGCTAAGTAATCATTTGAGCCTCTAGAAACAGTAGTTTTCAAATTCTGACCTTTTAGACAGTAATTCTGTTGGCTTCTCTTTTACTGAAGAGTCAGTGAGTTTCATGCACTATCGGTGGATGATTTTCACTTTCGTAGTTTCGGAATCACTACTTCCTTTACTATTTAGGTTGGATTTTTGCATAAGAGTTAGGCTCCTAATATCTGGATCCTATTGTTATTAAGGTCCTTTCCGTCTTCATACGGGCATAGGCCTTTACTCTGTCCGGTTAGAGTTTATGTATTTATAAACAGATATCTGTTTATTACTACGGGCGTAAACTTCTTCTGTCTTTGATGCCTATTAGAAGGACGTTACGCTCCATTCTATTGCTAATGGATTCAATTAACTATCGATACTGCTTATGGTATATCTTTGACTCAGCAGTTGTGTTTGAGATTTCGGCTCATGAAGTAAGAGTTCTTCTACATCTTGGGCTTACATTAATAGTGTCGCTATTATAGATTTTTGAAGGCTGCTCATTGCGCTCAGCCATCCACATTCATGAATTTTTTTTTTTTTTTATCTCAGAAATATTGAGTCCATTTCTGGAGGCCTCTATTGTTAGGTCTATTAGCTACTGCTCAGAATGTCATTCACTTAACAGTTGCTACTATAGCTAGGTAGGCTGTCTGTTTCGGCAGTGACTCCGTTCTGCTGCCTTCTTCGCTCTGGGCTATTTGACCCAGGGCAAGAAAAGGGGGGGGGGGGGGGGGGGGGTGTTCCCTTGGGTCACCTGTTTCACTATGGAAACAAGGGGATACCTCCTCCAGAGTTAGTAATTCTGAGCTGTTATTGGGATGGTTGTTTAGTGAGAAGTTTATGTTTTAAAATTCATTCAAATCTTAGTTTTTAAAGTATAGCTTTTGAATATAGCACGTGTCAACGGACATGATTATGCAATCCTCAGACACTTTTAAGGAGTATAAAGAGTCTCTATTCTCTAGACTTACTTTATTTATTGGCTTACTTTAAAAATTATTAGTATAAGGATTATACTAGATATTAATAGAGTACATGGATGTTTGATGCTCAATTTTGGAAGGTGTTGTATCTTTCTAATTTATCATAAATAAGAAAGATACATGTAAGGCCTAATACTTCTTTTTCCCTAGAGGGGATGACTCTATTTTATATTATTGAGCGTATTCCATCTTGCTCTATGTCCTTGGCCCTCCAGCCTTTTTACTATTCAGCTATGTCTGGGTCATTGGTACAGTATAAAAATGTTAAAAAATTTATAGTAATTTATATATTTTTTATACTTACCAATGACCCAGACGGGGATGGCCCTCCCAGGAGTTGGGAACTCTTACCTCCCCGCTGAGTACATAGCGCTTACCAGGCACTGGTTATTAGAATGATTAATGGCGCCAATTTCGGAACGTCCTTGACACTGCGCATGCGCAGTAGAGGTGAAGTGTGGAGGGCCATTCAGGACATGTTTTCTTTGGTTTTAGATGCAAATTTTGGGGATTGGGGGGCAAAATTTGTGTTTGGCCCTATATTTTAAGAGTTAGCACCAGCTATGTCTGGGTCATTGGTAAGTATAAAAAATATATAAATTACTATAAATTTTTTAACTTTTAGCTCACCTGACTGTCAGTCAGGAGAGCTATAGTGATCACTCACCGTCCGTCGTCGTCCGTGAACATGGTGTTTGCGTCTTCTCCTCCCAAACTGCTGAACCAATTTAATTGACATTTGAGATAATTAGTTTGGTATGACATCGCAATTTTATTTTGTTCAAATCAAGTTGCCTCGCCCGTGGGTAGGGCCACACCCAAAAAGTGTGCTGAAATCTTAAAAAATCTTCTTCTCATGAACCAGCAGTAGCAGAGACTTGATATTTGGTGTGCAGCTTCCTTTTGAGGTGTAGACTCAGATTTGTTCAAGAGAAGTTTGTAGGGCTATACTTGGTGTCGTAATGGGAGGGAAAAGAATATTTGCACCTCCCAAATTTCTATATTTTTATACTGTACCAATGACCCAGACTTAGCTGGTGCTAACTCCACAAAAACCAGGGCCAAACACAAATTTTGCCCCCCAATCCCCAAAATTTGCATCCAAAACAAAAAGAAATCATGTCCTAAAGGACCTCCATAGTACGACTCTACTGCGCATGCGCAGTGATGCAGTCGTCCCGAAATTGGCGCCAAATATCATTCTCTGTTTGGCCCTTCATCAGTCAACATCTCACTGATCTTTGTGCTTGTAAATCTCAGTTTAAAGGATGCCAGACACGTAATTCTTGGAGAAAATGTGATTCTAAGGAGGATAGAAGGAGGAGAGGAAAAAAGAAGTGGCAAAAAATAATCAGGGCTGTACTTAAAATTTTTTGTTGAAATTATGTTAAGTTGCCTATTTTCGAGGCAAACGCCTCTTGTTGTCATTCTTGCTAATTGTTGCACTGCTTATTCAGTGTTTCCTCTCCCCTAACCTTCTAAAGTCCCCCCTTGCAATTCTCCCATGCTTTTGGCATATTTTTGAGAAGTTTCATTTCTAAAAATTCCCTGGGAGAGTTGCTTGGTTACAGAATGTTTTCTGTTATTTTCCCCATAGTTACGTTTTCACCCATGGGTGTATAACGTTTGTGTTCTGCATCTTCCATCTAATGTTCTGCAGATTCTCCCCTGGGAGTCTCTGTTTTGCATCAGATAGAGTGTAATTGATGACTGATTCCGGGCCAGTTTTTTCAGTGCCTGGAGTCATGTTTTCTACTGTGTTTACACTGTTTGTTTTCATTGGCAACAGCCTTTTTTGAGGGGGGCTGTTTGCCTTTGTGGTAGTTTATCTCATTATAAGATACATTTATATTATCCGAAAGTGTCTCATTAATTATTTTATATAATTTTAAAATTTTTGACCACACTTTGCCATCGGATCCATCGGGGCTCAACGTTACTTTTCAGCAACTTGGGCTTCTCTGAAAAAATATTTTTTCAAAATTATTTTGTTTTGCAATTGTTTTTTCATTTATTAATGGATCATGTTATTATGTATCTTTGTGTCAGGGGTTTTTGCGAGTAACTAGGACTTATTGTTGTTCTTTCACAATGAAGGGACTTTGTTCAAATTGTAATAGGAAGAAATCTTCCTCTGACTTTCATGATTATTGCATTAATTGTAGTCAGTGTTCTCGCATTAATCCCTGTCCTGTATGTGAACATTGGGATGAGAAACATTGGAAACGTGTGTCACGATATGTTGTTTCTGGAGAAAGAGCGATGCCGGCTCTTTCTCCACAAGGTCACTCTACTCTCTCAGTTTCTATTTCAGAGGAACCAGAACAGGGTGATGTTTCCATGTTATCTTCTTCAAGTGTGCGTCCGTCGTCACAAATAAATACAGAGCTAGCGGCAAAAGTGCTCATGGAGATTAGACAAATGTCGTCCGCTAGCTCGCCCGGTGTAGCGTCCATTCACCGAATGGTTCGGCAGCCGGGTTCGTCCGATGCGGTCCAAGAGGAAATTTTGGGTGATGCGAGCACTATAAAAATAATAGATGCACACCCAGTGACGGCGGATAGTGAACGAGAACGGAGGAAGCCTTTTAGTCCGATTCCTAGCTCGTCCAGGTCCAGCCGGGCCGCGAGCGAGAGAGGCCCCTCTCTCGTACAACAACATCTGGGACCAGATGTTGTGGTACAAAATGTGTCTTTAGCGGAGCATACGTCCGTCGCTCGGGACGCTCCGTTGTATAAGCAGTCCGCAGAGACTGTTAAGGCTTCCTCTTCTCGTCGGCGCACACGACCGCACCTTGGCTGCGTGACCTCCGATATTTTGCCAGCTTCGCCGATGAAGGATTCTTCGGCGACCAGGTCACACCATCCGGCAGCCAGGGATTCGAGACCGATGGACTCCGGACGTTCGCATAGGAAAAGTATTTGGGAGCCATCTGATGCGGAGCTGCCCTCGGCGAAGCAGCGAAAGACCGCTCCTCCGCAGGTCTCGACGTCGGACATTCTAGTGCAGATAGCACAGCTTATCGCAGCATCCCAGCAGCCGACAGAAACGGTGTCGGATCGAGAATTATCCGACGGCGCTGGGTCGGTACGCTCCGCCGAAGCATCGGGGGCGGACGACCGGGAACATCGGGAGGTCCGACCGGATGGTGAAAGGGATACGGATGAATTGGAGCTATCCCTTTCGGAACAACACAAAGCTGCCGTGGACTTCATCCGGCACTTTCTTCCTCAAGTTGTTCCGTCGGGCCAGACTGCTGCGCTTCCGGACAGGAGAATTATAGCGTCATTGGACTCTGATTTTTTCGAGCGGTTCAGGGACATCGCTCCCGAGTTTCCGTCGCAGTCCAATAATGTTGCAAGAACATTTGAATTATTGAACGACGCTATTTTTAAACTTGCTTCCAGGACGGGGAAAGCAGGCTTCTTGTCCGCAAATACTCTCAACCTGCCTTTCATTAATGCAAGGAATAAATTCGACACGGCAGGTCAGGGTATACCGAGAGTTCCTCTGCGTATGGACGACGAGGCGGAAGACTTAGAGCTATCATTACCGTCGTCAGCTTCTATTCCAACCGCAGTGTTGGAAACAGCTATTGCATCTAACAGAGCCAATTTAGATGCCTTATCTTACGCAGATCACCTTACTAAGGCGTTATCACTGCGTCTTCAAGGGGAAGAGTTTCAGGATATACAATCCTCCTTAAGACTTCTTTCAAGGGCAGTAGCTTATTCCACGTGTAACTCCGCCCTTTCAGTGGCAAATCTGGAGTTGGTTAGACGTGACGCAGCCCTGTCTACATCCACACTAGTGGATTCTAAGGTGAAGAACTCTCTTAGAGTCGCTTCGGTCTCAGGAGATCTTCTCTTTGACGGCAAGCTTTCCGCTATTTATGATAATATTAAAAAGAAAGCTAGTGATTCTCTGTTGTTTAGATCCGCTCCTAAAAGGTCGGATACAGCAGACACGAATAAGGCGGGCACTTCTGGGTCTTATCCGCCCAAGAGAGGTTCCTATAGAGGTTCCGGTGCGTCCTCTAGCTCTTATTCGAGAGACCGTCAGGATAGTGACTCTCGTTCGGGACGTCCTTCAGGCCGGGACAATCGGTCGGACGCCCCGAGGTCGACGAGGCGAGGTGCGGGTCGTGGAAGACGTGGTTTCACCTACCGCAGGCCTCGCAGATCCAGGAGGTGATGGCTTAAACCTCTATCGCGTTCCGGTTGGCGGAAGGTTGTCAAGTTTTTCTCAAGAGTGGGCGTCGATTACGGACGACCCGTGGGTGAGAGGAGTGACTTCGGAAGGTCTAAAGATATCCTTCAAACGAAAGCCTCCATTAACTCGAAGTCCAAAGTGGACTCATCTTCCGTCAAACCCTCAGAAAAGAGACGCTCTGCTATCAGAGGTGCAGTCTCTTTTAATGAAGAACGCGGTAGAGGTCGTAGAAAACCAGGAATCGCTGGGATTCTACAGCCATCTGTTTCTGGTTCCGAAACCAGACGGCTCGTTCCGTCCAGTCATAGATTTGAGCTGGATAAACAAGCTGATCGTCGCTCCGAAGTTTTATATGGAGACGATTCGATCGGTCAGAGCGAGTATTCGGGTGAACGATTATGCAACGAGCATAGATCTCAAAGATGCGTACTTTCACGTCATGGTACATCCGACATTCCGAAAGTATCTACGCTTCGCAGTCCTAGGAGTGGTGTATCAGTTCCGGGCCATGTGCTTCGGATTGAATCTAGCACCCTGGGCTTTCACTCGGGTAATGAACTCGGTGATGATCTACTTCCGAGCTCATTCGTCTGCGGTAACGTCGGCCTACCTGGACGACATTCTTCAGAGGTACGGCAACGAGTTAACGCTTCAGAACGATGTTCAGAATCTTCTTCTATTGCTCCGACGTCTCGGTTTCATAGTAAACGAGGAGAAGTCGGATCTGGTGCCGTCCAAGTCATTCACTCATCTGGGAATGAGCTTCGAGACGCACAACAATCTCGTTCGTCTGCCGTTAACCAGAGCGAAATTAGTCAGTTGTTACGCTCGCTATTGTCTGAATACAGACAAAGTCACGGTGAGAGAATTTATGAGACTGATAGGTCTGTGCGGAGCCGCCGCGGATCTCATTCCGATGGGACGGCTACGCACACGGCCTCTTCAAATTTTCCTGACTCAGAATTGGAGTGTGAAAATTCATTCGCTCGATGTAGACGTTCTCTTGTCAGATCAAGTGAAACAAGAGATTCAGACTTGGGCAAACATTCAGTGGTTAACTCAAGGAGTTCCGCTGCAGTTGCCGGATCCGAGTTTTACCATTATGACGGATGCCAGTCAAACAGGTTGGGGTGCATCATTAATCCCAACGGATTCGAGATGCCAGGGTCTTTGGGATCCGCAATTCCTGTGCAAGCACATAAACATCAAGGAAATGATGTCAATTTGGCTTGCGTTACGTCACTGGATGGACATTATTCACGATGCTCATGTCCAAATCCTATCCGACAATACGACAGTAGTGGCGTATATACGGAATCAGGGAGGCACTCATTCAGTTCCGTTGTTCAATCTAACGGAAAGAATCCTTCTGTTTGTGTTGGAACATCACTTTCTTCTTTCGGTCCGTCACATACCGGGTCGTCTGAATGTGCTAGCAGACTCCCTTTCACGAAAGGGTCGCTTGTTGCCGTCGGAGTGGACTCTCAACAAACAAGTATTCAATCAGATTTGCTACCAATGGGAACGGCCAATGATAGACTTATTTGCGACACATCTCAACAATCAGTTGCAAACGTATGTGTCCCCGTGTCCGGATCCAAGAGCATTTGCAGTAGACGCTCTGTCGATCCCTTGGGACGGAATGATAGGATATGCGTATCCTCCAGCGCCGTTAATTCAACAAGTATTGCTAAAGATAAAACAATCTCAATGCAAGATTCTGTTGGTAGCATCTCTGTCGCCACAGAGACCGTGGATAAATCTACTCAGGTGTCTGTTGTGGGACCTACTGCGGAAGCTCCCTCCACGAGAGGATCTTCTTTGGCAGGGGAAATCGCGCCAACTACATCACAACCCGCAAGGTCTCAACCTTCACGTTTTTCCGTTTTGCGGTCCTTCTTGCATGGCAACCACTTTACAGGACGAGCAGTGGACGCGATTTCTAACTGTAGGAGGACCTCCTCTTCGCTAAACTATGCGGCTAAGTGGAAGGTTTTCCGTCGTTGGTGTAGGGATCATTCTGTTGATATATTTGATCCCTCTATACCAGACATTGCTAACTTTCTAGTATACTTGTTTGACGAAATCAAACTGCAACCTGTTACTATAAAGGGTTATAGATCTATGTTATCTGACACCTATGCACATCATGATAGTTTACAAATTGGATCTAATGTCTCTTTATCGAAATTGGTTAGAAACTTTTCGATAAATAGACCCAGAACTCTTAGATTAATTCCTAAGTGGAATTTAGCTTGGGTTCTCCTTAAATTGAAGGAAAAGCCATTTGAACCTCTTGGGACAGTAGATTTCAAATTCTTATCTTATAAGACAGCTTTTCTCTTAGCTTTCTCTTCTGCCAGAAGAGTCAGTGAGCTTCATGCACTATCGGTGGATGATTCTCATTATCGTAGTGTTGGGAACACTATCACCTTCACTACTAATGTCGGTTTTTTAGCTAAGAATCAGGCTCCTAATAAATATCCGGAACCTATTGTTATTAAGGCTCTTCCGTCTTCAGACGGGCGTAGGCCTTTACTCTGTCCTGTTAGAGCACTACGTATCTATAAACAGAGATCTCAGTTCATCAGAAAGGGACGGAAACGTTTCTTTCTGTCTTTGATGCCTAATAGAAAGGACATTTCAGTCCATTCTATTGCTAGATGGATTCAGTTAACTATCCGTACTGCGTATGAAGATTTATCTTCTTCTCAGCAGTCTGTGCTTAAGATTTCTGCTCATGAAGTAAGAGCTCTTTCTACTTCCTGGGCTTATGCTAATAGTGTTGCTATTACAGATTTAATGAAGGCTGCTTATTGGTCTCAGCCATCCACATTTACTAATTTTTATCTCAGAAATATTGAGTCCATTTCTGGAGACCTGCATTGTTTAGGTCCGTTATCTGTTGCTCAGAATGTCGTCCACTAAACAGTTGCAACTATAGTTATGCAGGCTTTCTGTTCCGGCAGTGACTCCGTCCGACTGCCCTCTTCGCTCTGGGCTATTTGACCCAGGGCAAGGGGAAGGGGGGGGGGGGGGCGGGTGTTCCCTTAGGTCACCTGCTTTATAGTGAAAAGCAAGGGAATGCCTCCTCCAAGACAGTATTTCTGAGTCGCTTCCGGGATGGTTTTAAAGTGTAATATTAATGTTTAATTTCATTCATGTCTTATTTTTAAAGTGTAGCTCGGTGTGAAGCATTTGTATATTTCAAGTGTCAAACGGGCTTTAATATACAATACTCGGACACTTTTAAATGATTATAAAGAGTCTCAATTCTCTGGACTACTTTATTTATTGGCTTGCTTTAAAAATAATTAGTATAAGGGTTATATTGGATGTTAATAGAGAACATGAATGTTATTGTGCTCAATTATTAAGGGTAGTGTATCTTTCTAATTTAAATATTAAATAAGAAAGATACATGTAAAGCCTAATACTCCTTTTCTCCTTAAGGGGTTACCTCTTTATTTTATAATTGAGCTTATTGGATTTTCCTCTATGTCCTAGGCCCTCCAGCCTGTTTACTATTCAGCTAAGTCTGGGTCATTGGTACAGTATAAAAATGTTAAAAAATTTATAGTAATTTATATATTTTTTATACTTACCAATGACCCAGACGGGGATGGCCCTCCCTGAGTTGGGAACTCTTGCCTCCCCGCTGAGTACATAGCGCTGACCAGGCACTGCCAGTAAGAATGATATTTGGCGCCAATTTCGGGACGACTGCGTCACTGCGCATGCGCAGTAGAGTCGTACTATGGAGGTCCTTTAGGACATGATTTCTTTTTGTTTTGGATGCAAATTTTGGGGATTGGGGGGCAAAATTTGTGTTTGGCCCTGGTTTTTGTGGAGTTAGCACCAGCTAAGTCTGGGTCATTGGTAAGTATAAAAAATATATAAATTACTATAAATTTTTTAACTTTCCAAACCGAGAGGCAAATTTTGACCAAATTTGATATAAGGGCTTATTTTGTCATAAGTACTTAAGGTCATAAGTACTTAAGTTATGCCAAAAAATTTTTTCCCGTTGCCCCATGGGGACCACAGGAGCTAAAAATAGAAAAAAATTAAAATGCCCATATCTCCAAAACTACACAGCACTGAGAATTCTTATTTGTTGTGAAACTTCCTTAGGACGAACAGACTGGAATGGTAAAAAAAAATTGCCATCGGTTTTATCATGGGGTACTTTTTGGGGACTTTGAAAAAGTGGTAAGTCAGCATTTTTTAACACTGTGGGTAATGGGAAAAACATATAAGACTACTTTTCTCCCAAACCACTGCTCCAAAAGCTTTCAAATTTCACATATAACATCTTTGGGAGATTGTTTCACATGTTTATTGAAATCAATTGCCTGGGTCCATATTTGGGCTCTCTTTGGGAGCCCAAATGTTTAAATTAGTGCAGTTTGAGGAGTATTTTTTAAAAATCTTCTTCAGATCTATGAATAAGAATCTTTTGATATTTAGTATGCAGCATCCTTAGAGGGGTGAGATTCAAGTTTGTTCAAGCCAAGTCCCTGGGTTGATATTTAGGCTGAAAATTTGGGGGTCCCGTTGCAGACTTAGAAATTTTGGACCAAAATCCTGAAAATTTTTTTTTTGTTTTTATGCTTTTCGGTCAATTTTAAGAGAAATTTTTTTTTTTTTTGTTACACTGAAAATTTCGGGCCCAGGTGGGGCTAAGAAAATTTTGGACCAAAATCCTGAATATTTTTTTTGTTTTTTATGCATTTCGGTCAATTTTAAGAGAAAAATTTTTTTCTTTTTTTCACACTGAAAATTTGGGGTCCGGGTGGGACCTAGAAAATTTTGGACCCAAATCCTGAAAATTTTTTTTTTGTTTTTTATGGGTTTCGGTCAATTTTAAGAGAAAAAAAAAAATTCTTTTACACTGAAAATTTGGGGTCCGGGTGGGAATTTTTTTTTTTGTTTTTTATGCGTTTCGGTCAATTTTAAGAGAGAAAAAAAATAAAATTTTTACACTAAAAATTTGGGGTCCGGGTGGGACTTTAATCCGGAAATTAGTTTTTTATGCGTTTTAAGAAGAAACAAAAATTTAGGCTGAAAATATTTTGTTTGGGGAAAAAAATCTGTTTTTTATGCGTTTATCTCAATTTTGTGACGTAAAAGTACAGGAACTGAAGATAGAAGGAAAATCCTGTGTATTGTGTGGGCACAATTGCTTCATCTAGTTGGTATATGCTTTTCTTACGAGGGGCATATGCAGCATATTCAAGTCTCTGGTTTGATATTTAGACTACCATGTCAGGTGAGCGCCCGCAGGCCCCCTGGGGCCTCTTGTTTTGTGTTAGTTGTCTGAGGCTTTTAGCCCTATTGATGATGGCATATTAACCTTGTTAGAAATAATGAGTGTTCTTTCAGATGCCTGTAGTTAGTTTTTCAGCAATATGTTTTCTACAATAATCAGAACAAGGCACAAGGAGTACATCTAGGTTTTTATGATCGGGTGCCAGAACTTAGTTTTTGTCGCCTGCTTTATTTTATATCCAATCTATTGTCATGGATTATATTTCCACTCGGAGGATTATGGATATTATGTCGATAAGGTGTATTTTTTTGAGCCATGGTGTACTGTCTTGATTTCAAGGAATATGTTGACGCTATATCGACGGGTGTGTATTCCTTACAATTGTGCCATGTTCATCACGTCCCTCTTAGTCCTTAGTGACATTATGGAGTTGGTCAGACGTGATGGAGTCTGCAGTTTTATAGTATTCTAGATGACTAACACTAGAGCGCTATGAGTCGCGCTGGGTCAAAAAACTGATCATGCTTGATTTTGACCAGTTATTTTGTTATGATAAGCTTCTATTCACTGTTATAACTCTTTTATTGAGAATAGCAGCAGCAGCATAGCTTCGGGAATGTAGCATGAGGTTTCCTTTTTTCCTATAGTTGACAAAGGAATTTTTCGTAGTTCCAAGCTTTAGTATTACTGCTCCGGCCATACTTATCTAGTGATTGAAGTAATGCAGGGGGGGGGGGGGGGGGGGGGGGGTGCTGATATTTAATTTTACATTGCCCCTTCCCCATCCCCCCTGCCAATATGTTAAGAGGCAGTTATGGGGTAGGGCATAGTTCTCTTCCTGTATGCCACATATGCATTCATTTATATGCAAATTTTTCATTGCTCTTCGATTAGCAGGTGGGTTGTGGTCTAACAGAAACTTGAGGGGCGCAATCACTCTTTAGTTGGTTTGCTACCTGTGGTTGTTCATTCATTGTTCATATACGAGCATATGATTCCTGACCAGTAAGTGTTTTGGGATTCCGATTTCTTTTCGTGAATACATTTGGCGGATATTACCGGCCTTTGTGTACCTGTGTGGCAGGCATGTCGGTTTATCAGGGTGACATTCTCCAATATAGCAATTGGTCCACTCTGAGAATTTTTGTTCAGAGTTGTCTGCTTCGTTACGACGTATGAGTTTATTCCTCATGTTATTAATTACATTAACGTAATTTTATTCCGTCAGTTTGCTGGTTATATTTTGGACTGCATCATTATGCCTATGATACAGGCTGCATTCAGGTGAGAGTACATGCGGGATTCTGTTGGTTGCATGCTTAATATGTATTAATCACTAAGCAGACGTATTTCTTGAATAACTTCTCTTAAATTCTTGCTCAGTGTAAGTATAAGAGCTATGGGAATTTTAGGCTAGTTGGATTAGTAATGGATATTCCTACAGGCCGTCTATGCATATGTTCTCTATTTTTGTATTCATTATTTGGAGTTGTATCTTCATTCTCTGAACAGTCATTGGTTTTAACGGACCTAGGGAACAATGATTTATTTTGGGGACGGTCCTTGACAGGTTTTTATTCATATCTCATTCCAGGTTCTGAATCCAACCTTCAACCGGAAGTGGTACACAAAAGAGAATCCTACTATCTCATTCTTGTAGATTGAACCGTCACAATTTGGAAGTTCATTTTTGGGATTTACTTGTACACCAGAACGTGGTTGCCTGTTGGTTGGCTCAGAAGCATATAAGTTCTCCCAGATAACTTTCCATTGGGATACGATTGGACAAGTTAAGGTTGTTCATATTAATATCACTGGTTCTTGACCTATTTCCATATTCCGGATGTGGTATACATTTTAGAAGCTTTCAATTTTAGTAACTGGGAGCCTTTTAGGTGACTATGTATACTTCAGTCCACCTTGCTCAGAGGAGATCCCTATATTAGGCTTCTTTTGTGATATTCAGTACTGTTTTATCACTGATTCCAGGCCGCTTTCCTCTTTGTTTTGAAGGTTAATTCCTTCAAAAAAGATTGGGAGGGGGGTGTTGATTTCTCTTTACCTCTTCTGGCCTGATAGTAAGTTTGTAACTATGGGTGAAGCTGTTATTGTCTTTAGATAATACTTATCTTATATACTGCTTGTTGCATTGTATACAGCGTGTGTCTGTGGACAGTAGTCTCCAACTGTTGGACGTGCTTTTTCTAATTTTAAGTGTATTATTATGGACTGGCCTTAAAATTGGGGCTTGTTACACCCAGTTAGCGTAATCATTTATGCTAAATAATAAGGAATCACTTGGATATTGCTTCGTTTCTTTCAATGGTATATCCTTCTCTCTTGCTGTACAGAGAGGGATATATGTAATTCCACAAATTTTAATCTATTCACCTTGGGAGTCTTACTGCAGGCTAAGGAGCTGGAATTTAGTCTGCTTCTAATCCTTTAAGTCCTAGACCCTCCAGCCTTTTTACTATTCAGCTAAGTCTGGGCCATTTGCTCTTGTATAAAAATATGATAAATTTAAAGTAATTTGTTTATTTTTTATACTTTACAATTGCCCAGGCAGGGATGGCCCTCCCATGAGTGGCCTCTCATACCTCCCCGCTGAGTTATAACATTAGTAGGCACAACTAGGAGGAATGATGCTTGGTGCCAATTCCGATCTCATCCTGGGTACTGTGCATGTGCAGTACTAAAAGTATGGTGGGCCAGATAGGACTTTCAATTTCAGTTTTGTATGCAAATTTTAGGGATTGGGGGGGGGGGGGGGTTCAAAATTTGTGTTTGGCCCTTGATATTGATTTTGCACCAGCTAAGTCTGGGCTATTGGTAAGTATAAAAATATACAAATTAATTTAATTTATCATATTCGGTGCATAGCTTTTCAGTGTTCTGATATGGTTTGCAGGGTGGGAGTTAATTCCATATTGGGTGAAAGTGAAATATGGAATTAACTGACACTAAGAAAACCATACTAGGTCACTAACAAACTGTAACTAATAATATTGTTTTTGAGTAAAAAAATAAATAGATTTATTAGTCATATTTTCATTTTATTTTACAGATGAAATTCCACCTGTTGTCAAATGCCCGGATACGAAATCAGTTTCTCTTGATGAAATGACTTCTACAGAAACTCTGTCTTTTGATCTGGCCACTCTTGAGGCTACAGACAACATTGGAATCAAGCAGAAGCTGTTTAATCCTCAAAATATAACTGTGGATCATAACAACATCAATTCTGAACCAATCACAGTTATGGGTAGAGTGTTTGATACATCAAACAATGAAGCATCGTGTACATTTGAAATTTCTGTTAAAGGTAATTGAATTTTATCACATATGTTGATAGTAGACCAGGCCCTCCATGTTATGAAGCTGCATTAGTAAATATGAGAGCTGTGAATCAACAATATTTTTAGCTGAAGGTGACAAAGTTAGACCTGACTCATACCTTGAATAAGGCTGGCATGTGCAAACACTTTGTTACCATGCACTAAATTTTGTGACATTTAATTGAGGTTCACCAAACTTGGAGGATTGGTACTATCATTGAAGTTTTGTCATGTGGATGTGAAGGTTTCTGTTATTAAAATGAGTGTTTTTTGGTTACCATTGCTAAAATTAAATCTATGTATTGCTGTTGAACCAAACTTGCAGAATATATTTCGTTTGTCAAAAGAAAAAACATGTTGATTTATTTCTCTTCATTACTGGCTTGTATGGTATTGTAACAAAGGGAGGGCTAATTTTTCCACTCTTTTTTTTCCACTCCCACTTCAAAGAAGTGTGGCCGATAATGTCATCAATCTGTGTGGATGTATGTCTAAAAAGGTAATTTCATGGAGTATGGCAATATTTTGACCTTTGCCTAATACTTTAGAATGTTAATTAAATATCTTGATGTAAATAGTTTTTCTGTTTGCTGTTGTTTTTAGTCAGTGATTACAGTATTTGTTAGATGTGTTTTTATTACTTTTCTATTTTTTATAGCACAAGACCCTCCAATGTCAGCATCATTGCATGTGCCCCTGTTGGGGCATGAGACCCAGTCTGGCCTGTTATAACATATATATGTTATCCATCCAAAACTGACAATGATTCAATTGTCTCTCTGTTTCAATGTCAGCACAATAACAACATACAGAAGATGTAATTTAGAGAAATTAGCAGAAGTCTGGAAGACAGCTTTGATTATCAGAAGCATGGGCAGATTCGGAGAGAGGCACACCCAACGCGTACCTCTCCTATTTTTGTAATTCATTTTTTTTTTAAAAGTGCCATGATATTATTGGCAATAACATGTGGGCATCCTATCCCATCCTATATACAACTATAGGCCTACCTCCTACACAAGTCTTGTGTGACCCGATATAAATTGGCTTCTTTTCTGCAAAACTTGAATGCTGGAATATTTTTGTTGCAAAACATTGTGGCCATGTGCAAAGAAGCCAGTGGACAGCCACATTGACCATCCATGTTCCAACATTTTCCCATGAGTTCCCTTGTGGACCCTGTTGAAAAGAGTGGGATAGCCCCTCTTGTGTTATGATCTAGTGGTGCATCATGCCCCACAACTGAAATGTGGTGCCCCCTCAAACTCAGAATCCTGTGTCCATCACTGAGAAGAATTAGTTCTTTTGTATATTTAACATCTTGATTTGTTTGAAGCATTTGATGGCTGGAGTGCCATTGAATTCAAATAAGGTAATTAAAAATTGCACAGTGTGTTTAATCCAATTCAGTACGATAAATGACAGATAGATTCAACCTTTCATTGAATTAATAATCCCAAATTTATTTTCATGAACTTCGCAACATTCACCTACAATTCTTCATATAAATGATAAAATGAACATTTCTCAATACCATATCAGTCACCATGATTGCATTTAATGCTGTCACGGAGCTAACTGAATTTGTGATGGTGTTGACTTTGTCATGAATGAAAATACTTTTTGTATGTCCAAGTTTATATTGTTTAAATTTAAAACTCCACATTCTCTCTATCCAGAAATACAAAATTTTGGGAAGTATTGCAGCAATTGAGTTTCGTTCTTCCATGTAGCTGCCTTGAGGAAAGTGAACCAAGTAATCATGAAAAACATCATCTAAAAATCTAGATTCCAGCCGTCATTTTTTGATGGTACCCAGTGGCCAAGTGGTTCCGTTGTTGAGAATGATGCTTTACTAGACTTAGTGCATAAAAGACCATTCTCAGTCTGTGTATAGTAATGCTCTATATTATATACGCTAAACGATAGATTATTGAAGAAATTGCAGAAAGATAGAAGTCGTATACCCCACTGTGAAGGTATAGAAATTTTCACTTTCACATTATGAATCAAAATGGCGGCTTTCAAAGCATCCCTTCTTGGTGAATACGAGTCAAATTATTACTGCAAATGTTTAATTTGTTCTAAAAATGTATAATGAAAAGAAAATTTTGTGTGTTTAACTGGATACCGATCATTTCCAGCAATAATTCCACATGTATTCACCTTGAATTGATGCATGAAACCCACTAGTCCAAACATGGCCTGAAAGTCCATAATATAAGTTTTTGGTTTGGTACGTCCTTTCAAAGGACCTACCAAACTAAAAACTTATATTACGGACTTTGAAAGGCCATACCAAACCAAAAATTTATATTATGGACTTTCATTTGGACTAGAAACCCACGTATTTGTTATGGAAAAGGTGCAGTTTCATAGAAGGTAAGTTCATAGCATTTTTTCTTGTATTAATAGCATTTATTAAAATGAAACGAATACATAGTATGCAGATTAAAACATTATCAACATGTATAGGTATGTCTGCCATCTTAATGTGTTTTATCCCCGTTATGCACACTTCAAAATCATAATGGAGAAAGAACATTTGTTTACTGAAACAAAGTGCAAAATGCATTAAGGCCTAAAAAAATTAAAAATCTGTTTCTCAGGCCCTCCCACATGGTCTTTTTGGCTGCCGCATGCTCTCTTTTTATAACCAATGTAAACTTGAAAAAAAATAAAAATTGAATGGTTTATGTCTGCTATTTTATCCGAGTTAATAAAATTGATAACTTTATCCCTTGAGTGCAAGACGGCTTTGCAATGCTTTAGCATTGCAAAGCCTTCTTGCTCTCAAGGAACGAAATACACCACCACCCATGCTATTCTCTAGATTATGAGGCCTAAAACATAAACCAAGAACATGAACTTTTTATGGCAAAGAAATAATTACAGAAATAAAAAATAAAATAAAAAACCGCCCGCCCGCATGCAATTTCACAAATAATGGCCCGAGAAACAGAAGATCTACTTTGTGAGGCCTAAATTTAAAATTGTATTTGGAGCTAGAACATTGTAAGAATTACAGAACTTGTGTATTTGTTTTCATTTGTTAATTATTATGGAGAAGTTTGTGTTCTGAAGCAGTGGCTTAACACTGTTATTTAAGCATTTTAGAAATGTTAACAACCGTAATTGCATGACTTCAGTGCTCTTTGGGCGTTCAATTCATACTGAAAGTAGGCATTACTAATATTTTATCTGTGTTGTACGCTTTTCTGCAACAATGTCATATCTCTCTTGTAATCGGGAAATAGATAGCCCATTAAACTGATGGTATGAGAGTTTCTTTTTCTGTAACATAGTTTCTGATAGGCTCTGTCCTTAATTCGAGAAAATAAAACAGAAGTCATTCCTATAGCTAGGGGTGCCTCAACCAGCTCCCAACCCACCACCCGAATTTTCACGATTCCCTATCTTTATCGCACGCATTCACCCATGGAATGCCACAAGTAAGTAGTGGACTTCAGCTCTAGGGGAGACTTGGGCAGTATATTGTATTGGCTGTCCATTCATTTGAATTTTCACGGTTCCCTATCTTTATCGCATGCACTATGCACGCACACACGCACGCATGCACGCACGCACGCAACCGGTGGAATGCCACAAGTAAGTAGTGGACTTCAACTCTAGGGGAGCCTTGGGTGATATTTTGTTTTGGCTGTCCATTCATTTGTTCAACCATTCGCACTGATTTCTCGACCATTGGTCATGAGATTTAGATAAAATTTAGTACAAATCTTCATCGCCATAAAGGCTTCCAAATGCCTAAATCCATCCTTCCATCAACCCATCCATCTGCACTGATTACTCAGCCGTCAGATATCAGATCCTGGTGTAGTTTGGTGTGAGTCTTTACTATCATAACGGCTTACAAATGGCCTACACTAGGTGGTGTTCCCTTGTGTGTGTGTACCCTAGGTGACAGACAATCTTTTGTTATAATTGTGGTGAACTCATCAGAAGACAACTCATTATTAGAAGCTTATAAAACTGTGACATGAATAATATTTACAGATGTCAGTTTCTAATTTTACAAGATTTTTTTGTCTGTAAAGAGTTTTATTTGACGATATCAGATATAAGTCAACGTCGCATTGAGTGGCATTACCAAAAGGCTATTGTAAATGACTTTTCTGACAGAAGAGGAATGTTTTGTAAGAGGGAAGTCCCAAGGGAAATAAAACATAAAATAAAAACCCACATAAATTCTTTCCCACAAATACCATCTCGTTACTGCTGACAATGAAACAAATAAAGAATTTCTTGAGGCAGATCTAAATATTTCAAAAATGTATGACTTGTATCTAGAGAAATGTGAGATTGATAAAGTTGTCCCAGGTAAAAAACATCTGTACAGGAAAATGTTTAACTTTGAATTTAATATTGGCATTTTTGTTCCCAAGAAAGACTAATGTGATATATGCTCTGTATTTAGAGCACAAGGAACGGCTAAAAACATAGACGAAGAACTTAATGAAAAGTATAAACTACACATCAAAGATAAATAAGAAACAAAAGCAGAACCCGACAGAGTCTGGAATGACAAACTAAAAACGCTTATTTGTTTTGACCTTCAAAATGTTTTAACCTGCCCTCGATCAAATGTGTCCAGTTTCCTTTACAAACGAAAACTTAATGTTTTTAATTTGACAGCATATATTTTTATACTGTACCAATGACCCAGACTTAGCTGGTGCTAACTCTAACAAAACCAGGGCCAAACACAAATTTTACCCCCCAATCCCCAAAATTTGCATCCAAAACAAAAAGAAATCATGTCCTAAAGGACCTCCATACTACGCCTCTACTGCGCATGCGCAGTGACGCAGACATCCCGAAATTGGCGCCAATTATCATTCTCTGTTTGGCCCTTCATCAGTCAACATCTCACTGATCTTTGTGCTTGTAAATCTCAGTTTAAAGGATGCCAGACACGTAATTTTTGGAGAAAATGTGATTCTAAGGAGGATAGAAGGAGGAGAGGAAAAAGAAGTGACAAAAAATAATCAGGGCTATACTTAAAATTTTTTGATGAAATTATGTTAAGTTGCCTATTTTCGAGGCATGGGCCTCTTGTTGTCATTCTTGCTAATTGTTGCACTGCTTATTCAGTGTTTCCTCTCCCCTAGCCTTCTAAAGTCCCCCCCTGCAATTCTCCCATGCTTTTGGCATATTTTTGAGAAATTTCATTTCTAAAATTTCCTGGGAGAGTTGCTTGGTTACAGAATGTTTTCTGTTATTTTCCCCATAGTTACGTTTTCACCCATGGGTGTATAACGTTTGTGTTCTGCATCTTCCATCTGATGTTCTACAGATTCTCCCCTGGGAGTCTCTGTTTTGCATCAGATAGAGTGTTATTGATGACTGATTCCAGGCCAGTTTTTTCAGTGCCTGGAGACATGTTTTCTGGTGTTTTTACACTGTTTGTTTTCATTGGCAACAGCCTTTTTTGAGGGGGGCTGTTTGCCTTTGCTGTAGTTTATCTCACTATAAGATACATTTATATTATCCGAAAGTGTCTCATTAATTATTTAATATAAATTTAAAATTTTTGACCACACTTTGCCATCGGATCCATCGGGGCTCAACGTTACTTTTCAGCAACTTGGGCTTCGCTGAAAAAATATTTTTTCAAAATTATTTTGTTTTGCAATTGTTTTTTCATTTATTAATGGATCATGTTATTATGTATCTTTGTGTCAGGGGTTTTTGCGAGTAACTAGGACTTATTGTTGTTCTTTCACAATGAAGGGACGTTGTTCAAATTGTAATAGGAAGAAATCTTCCTCTGACTTTCATGATCATTGTATTAATTGTAGTCAGGGTTCTCGCATTAATCCCTGTCCTATATGTGAACATTGGGATGAGAAACATTGGAAACGTGTGTCACGATATGTTGTTTCTGGAGAAAGAGCGATGCCGGCTCTTTCTCCGCAAGGTCACTCTACTCTCTCAGTTTCTATTTCAGAGGAACCAGAACAGGGTGATGTTTCCATGTTATCTTCTTCAAATGTGCGTCCGTCGTCACAAATGAATTCAGAGCTAGCGGCAAAAGTGCTCATGGAGATTAGACAAATGTCGTCCGCTAGCTCGCCCGGTGTAGCGTCCATTCACCGAATGGTTCGGCAGCCGGGTTCGTCCGATGCGGTCCAAGAGGAAATTTTGGGTGATGCGAGCACTATAAACATAATAGATGCACACCCAGTGACGGCGGATAGTAAGCGAGAACGGAGGAAGCCTTTGGGTCCGGTTCCTAGCTCGCCCAGGTCCAGCCGGGCCGCGAGCGAGAGAGGCCCCTCTCTCGTACAACAACATCTGGGACCAGATGTTGTGGTACAAAATGTGTCTTTAGCGGAGCATACGTCCGTCGCTCGGGACGCTCCGTTGTATAAGCAGTTCGCAGAGACTGTTAAGGCTTCCTCTTCTCGTCAACGCACACGACCGCACCTTGGCTGCGTGACCGCCGATATATTACCAGCTTCGCCGATCAAGGATTCTTCGGCGACCAGGTCACACCATCCGGCAGCCAGGGATTCGAGACCGATGGACTCCGGACGTTCGCATAGGAAAAGTATGCGGGAGCCATCTGATGCGGAGCTGCCCTCGGCGAAGCAGCGAAAGACTGCGCCTCCGCAGGTCTCGACGCCGGACATTCTTGTGCAGATAGCACAGCTTATCGCAGCATCCCAGCAGCCGACAGAAACGGTGTCGGATCGAGAATTATCCGACGGCGCTGGGTCGGTACGCTTCGCCGAAGCATCGGGGCGGACGACCGGGAACATCATGAGGTCCGACCGGATGGTGAAAGGGATACGGATGACTTGGAGCTATCCCTTTCGGAACAACATAAAGCTGCCGTGGACTTCATCCGGCACTTTCTCCCTCAAGTTGTTCCGTCGGGCCAGACTGCTGCGCTAACGGACAAGAGAATTATAGCGTCATTGGACTCTGAATTTTTTGAGCGGTTCAGGGACATCGCTCCCGAGTTTCCGTCGCAGTCCAATAATGTTGCAAGAACATTTGAATTATTGAACGACGCTATATTTAAACTTGCTTCCAGGACGGGGAAAGCAGGTTTCTTGTCCGCTAATACTCTCAACCTGCCTTTCATTAATGCAAGGAATAAATTCGATACGGCAGGACAGGGTATACCGAGAGTTCCTCTGCGTATGGACGACGAGGCGGAAGACTTAGAGCTATCATTACCGTCGTCAGCTTCTATTCCAACCGCGGTGTTGGAAACAGCTATTGCGTCTAACAGAGCCAATTTAGATGCCTTATCTTACGCAGATCACCTTACTAAGGCGTTATCACTGCGCCTTCAGGGGAAAGAGTTTCAGGATATACAATCCTCTTTAAGACTTCTTTCAAGGGCAGTAGCTTATTCCACGTGTAACTCCGCCCTTTCAGTGGCAAATCTGGAGTTGGTTAGACGTGACGCAGCCCTAGCTACATCCACACTAGTGGATTCTAAGGTGAAGAACTCTCTTAGAGTCGCTTCGGTCTCAGGAGAACTTCTCTTTGACGGCAAGCTTTCCGCTATTTATGATAAAATTACAAAGAAAGCTAAGGATTCTCTGTTGTTCAAATCTGCTCCTAAGAAGTCGGATACAGCAGACACGAATAAGACAGGCACTTCTGGGTCTAATGCGCCCAAGAGAGGTTCCTATAGAGGTTCCGGTGCATCCTCTTGGTCTTATTCGAGAGACCGTCAGGATCGTTCGGGACATCCTTCAGGCCGGGACAATCGGTCGGACGCCCCGAGGTCGACGGGGCGAGGTGCGGGTCGTGGAAGACGTGGTTTCTCCTACCGCAGGCCTCGCAGGTCCAGGAGGTGATGGCTTAAACCTCTATCGCGTTCCGGTTGGCGGAAGGTTGTCGAGCTTTTCACAAGAATGGGCGTCGATTACGGACGACCCTTGGGTGAGAGGAGTGACTTCGGAAGGTCTAAAGATATCCTTCAAACGAAAGCCTCTATTAACTCGAAGTCCAAAGTGGACTCATCTTCCGTCAAATCCGCAGAAAAGAGATGCTCTGTTATCAGAGGTGCAGTCTCTTTTAATGAAGAACGCGGTAGAGGTCGTAGAAAACCAGGAATCTCCGGGATTCTACAGCCATCTCTTTCTGGTTCCGAAACCAGACGGCTCGTTCCGTCCAGTCATAGATTTGAGCTGGATAAACAAGCTGATCGTCGCTCCGAAGTTTTATATGGAGACGATTCGATCGGTCAGAGCGAGTATTCGGGTGAACGATTATGCAACGAGCATAGATCTCAAAGATGCGTACTTTCACGTCATGGTACATCCGACATTTCGAAAGTATCTATGCTTCGCAGTCCTAGGAGTGGTGTATCAATTCCGGGCGATGTGCTTCGGATTGAATCTAGCACCCTGGGCTTTCACTCGGGTAATGAACTCGGTAATGATCTACTTCCGAGCTCATTCGTCTGCGGTAACGTCGGCCTACCTGGACGACATTCTTCAGAGGTACGGCAACGAGTTAACGCTTCAGAACGATGTTCAGAATCTTCTTCTATTGCTCCGACGTCTCGGTTTTATAGTAAACGAGGAGAAGTCGGATCTGGTGCCGTCCAAGTCATTCACTCATCTGGGAATGAGCTTCGAGACACACAACAATCTCGTTCGTCTGCCGTTAACCAGAGCGAAATTAGTCAGTTGTTATGCTCGCTATTGTCTGCACGCAGACAAAGTCACGGCGAGAGAATTTATGAGACTGATAGGTCTGTGCGGAGCCGCCGCGGATCTCATTCCGATGGGGCGGTTACGCACACGTCCTCTTCAAATTTTCCTGACTCAGAATTGGAGTGTGAAAATTCATTCGCTTGATGTAGACGTTCTCTTGTCAGATCAAGTGAAACAAGAGATTCAGACTTGGGCAAACATTCAGTGGTTAACTCAAGGAGTTCCGCTGCAGTTGCCGGATCCGAGTTTTACCGTTATGACGGATGCCAGTCAAACAGGTTGGGGTGCATCATTAATCCCAACGGATTCGAGATGCCAGGGTCTTTGGGATCCGCAATTCCTGTGCAAGCACATAAACATCAAGGAAATGATGTCAATTTGGCTTGCGTTACGTCACTGGATGGACATTATTCACGATGCTCATGTCCAAATCCTATCCGACAATACGACAGTAGTGGCGTATATACGGAATCAGGGAGGCACTCATTCAGTTCCGTTGTTCAATCTAACGGAAAGAATCCTTCTGTTTGCATTAGAACATCACGTTCTTCTTTCGGTCCGTCACATACCGGGTCGTCTGAATGTGCTAGCAGACTCCCTTTCACGAAAGGGTCGCTTGTTGCCGTCGGAGTGGACTCTCAACAAACAAGTATTCAATCAGATTTGCTACCAATGGGAACGGCCAATGATAGACTTATTTGCGACACATCTCAACAATCAGTTGCAGACGTATGTGTCTCCGTGTCCGGATCCAAGAGCATTTGCAGTAGACGCTCTGTCGATCCCTTGGGACGGAATGATAGGATATGCGTATCCTCCAGCGCTGTTAATTCAACAAGTATTGCTAAAGATAAAACAATCTCAATGCAAGATTCTGTTGGTAGCATCTCTGTCGCCACAGAGACCGTGGATAAATCTACTCAGGTGTCTGTTGTGGAACCTACCGTGGAAGCTTCCTCCACGGGAGGATCTTCTTTCGCAGGGGAAATCGCGCCAACTCCATCACAACCCGTAAGGTCTCAACCTTCACATTTTTCCGTTGTGCGGTCCTTCTTGCATGGCAAGCACTTTACAGGACGAGCAGTGGACGCGATTTCTAACTGTAGGAGGACCTCCTCTTCGCTAAACTATGCGGCTAAGTGGAAGGTTTTTCGTCGTTGGTGTAGGGATCATTCTGTAGATATATTCGATCCCTCTATACCAGACATTGCAAACTTTCTAGTATACTTGTTTGACGAAATCAAACTGCAGCCTGTTACTATAAAGGGTTATAGATCTATGTTATCTGATACCTATGCACATCATGATAGTTTACAAATTGGATCTAATGTCTCTTTATCGAAGTTGGTTAGAAACTTTTCGATAAATAGACCCAGAACTCTTAGATTAATTCCTAAGTGGAATTTAGCTTGGGTTCTTCTTAAATTGAAGGAAAAGCCATTTGAACCTCTTGGGACAGTAGATTTCAAATTCTTATCTTATAAGACAGCTTTTCTCTTAGCTTTCTCTTCTGCTAGAAGAGTCAGTGAGCTTCATGCACTATCGGTGGATGATTCTCATTATCGTAGTGTTGGGAACACTATCACCTTCACTACTAATGTGGGTTTTTTAGCTAAGAATCAGGCTCCTAATAAATATCCGGAACCTATTGTTATTAAGGCTCTTCCGTCTTCAGACGGGCGTAGGCCTTTACTCTGTCCTGTTAGAGCATTACGTATCTATAAACAGAGATCTCAGTTTATCAGAAAGGGACGGAAACGTTTCTTTCTGTCTTTGATGCCTAATAGAAAGGATATTTCAGTCCATTCTATTGCTAGATGGATTCAGTTAACTATCCGTACTGCTTATGAAGATTTATCTTCTTCTCAGCAGTCTGTGCTTAAGATTTCTGCTCATGAAGTAAGAGCTCTTTCTACTTCCTGGGCTTATGCTAATAGTGTTGCTATTACAGATTTAATGAAGGCTGCTTATTGGTCTCAGCCATCCACATTTACGAATTTTTATCTCAGAAATATTGAGTCCATTTCTGGAGACCTGCATTGTTTAGGTCCGTTATCTGTTGCTCAGAATGTCGTCCACTAAACAGTTGCAACTATAGTTATGCAGGCTTTCTGTTCCGGCAGTGACTCCGTCCGGCTGCCCTCTTCGCTCTGGGCTATTTGACCCAGGGCAAGGGGAAGGGGGGGGGGGGGTGTTCCCTTAGGTCACCTGCTTTATAGTGAAAAGCAAGGGAATGCCTCCTCCAAGTCAGTATTTCTGAGTCGCTTCCGGGATGGTTTTAAAGTGTAATATTAATGTTTAAATTCATTCATGTCTTATTTTTAAAGTGTAGCTCGGTGTGAAGCATTTGTATATGTCAAGTGTCAAACGGGCTTTAATATACAATACTCGGACACTTTTATATGACTATAAAGAGTCTCAATTCTCTGGACTACTTTATTTATTGGCTTGCTTTAAAAATAATTAGTATAAGGGTTATACAGGATGTTAATAGAGAACATGAATGTTATTGTGCTCAATTATTAAGGGTAGTGTATCTTTCTAATTTAATATTAAATAAGAAAGATACATGTAAAGCCTAATACTCCTTTTCTCCTTAAGGGGTTACCTCTTTACTATATAGTTGAGCTTATTGGATTTTCCTCTATGTCCTAGGCCCTCCAGCCTGTTTACTATTCAGCTAAGTCTGGGTCATTGGTACAGTATAAAAGTGTTAAAAAATTTATAGTAATTTATATATTTTTTATACTTACCAATGACCCAGACGGGGATGGCCCTCCCTGGAGTTGGGAACTCTTGCCTCCCCGCTGAGTACATAGCGCTGACCAGGCACTGCCAGTAAGAATGATAATTGGCGCCAATTTCGGGACGTCTGCGTCACTGCGCATGCGCAGTAGAGGCGTAGTATGGAGGTCCTTTAGGACATGATTTCTTTTTGTTTTGGATGCAAATTTTGGGGATTGGGGGGCAAAATTTGTGTTTGGCCCTGGTTTTGTTAGAGTTAGCACCAGCTAAGTCTGGGTCATTGGTAAGTATAAAAAATATATAAATTACTATAAATTTTTTAACTTTTCGCGGACAGGCAAAGCATATAATGCTGTATGGAGTGAAGCAATTTCAAAACAAGGTGGTAATGAAATAGGAAGTGCACTTTTAGCCATACTGAAGGTCATCTCAGGGGAGCACTCTGATATTGATGACATCACACTCTGGTCAGATTCCTGTGTGGGACAGAACAGAAATTCCTCGGTTACATCTGCTCTAAAACACATTCTTGAAACCCACCCAACTGTTGCCAAAATAACACAAATTCTGTAACCCCAGGCCATTCTGGAAGTTGACATGTCCATAGCCATCTTGAAAAAGGTCTGAAAATATCAGAAATTTATAGTCCAGTTAGTTTGGTGAGAGTGTGGAAAAAAATAAGGCGTCACCATTCAAAAGTGATACAGCTACAAAACAAACACTTCTTTCATTTTGAAAAAGCTGCCAAATGGTTAAACTTCAAACATGTACCTTTTACAAAAGTAAAATGTCTTCAACTTTCTCAAAACATGTTGTTCCATGTTGATTATAAAACCTCATTTAATGATCTGTTTGTGACAATACTTTGTACAAAATATCAGCACGCCACGAAATAAGCAACCTTAACTTTCCTAAAGTTGGTATGATTACAGGACAACCATGTTTATCGGATGAAAAAATGCAAGACCTCTTAAGTATGCTGAAGTTCATACCAGAACAGAAAAGGCAATTTTATTTAGTAACATATAAGGTCTTACACACAAAGTCAAAAAGGAAATAAGTCTCTTGTAGAAAAAAACAACAAAAAGTGTTCTCTCACTAGTAAACAAATAAAAAGCATAGTTAAAAGTAGTGCGAAAAAAATAAGAAACCGAAGTCCCATAAAAACTAAGCAAGAAAATGTCGAAGCAGGACAGAAGACTAGTACAGAAAAATTAAAAGACAAAAGAGGGAAACAAATAAAAACAAATGCAGATAAATATGAACAATGTTATGAAATAGATAAATAAAGGATACAACTTTAACAATAAATAATTTGCAGCAAAGTTTGTTATACATTGCATTTAATATGGGCATTATGGCAGATAGGGACAAGTTCAATTTTTTAATTTTTTTTCTTATCAAGACTTCACTACACAGTATATCTGTCTTCTGGGCCTAGTTGTTAAAGGCATCAAACAATTTACATGACTCCCTTCACCAAATAAGACATATAATGGTTGAAAATAACTTTGATGCAACAACTTGATGCATCAGACTTATAAGGAGCGATTCCACGTTTCAGTTTTCAATTTTTCACCAGGAGATGAATTTGAGGTTTTATACTGTAAAACAACTGTAAAATTTTCAGTTGCTACTTTATTCCATCTTTTACAACATTCATATCGAATGCAGTGTCCAACAACATTCACAAGGAAATATAAAAGTGAAAGTTGTTTTCTTTCAAAAATGAAGTCTTTGAATTATAACCATTGTTAGAAGTCAAGTTGAAAGATGCTGTTTTTAATCAAGTAGTATCAAAAAT
Source organism: Pictodentalium vernedei (assembly GCA_031216915.1). Lineage (NCBI taxonomy): Eukaryota > Metazoa > Mollusca > Scaphopoda > Dentaliida > Dentaliidae > Pictodentalium > Pictodentalium vernedei. The sequence continues at coordinate 299,497,409 of CM062293.1, read as the reverse complement.
GTTTATTTCAATTTCATGTTGTTTTAGTCTTCAAAATATCAATAATGGTGAGGATCCAACAATTCTTCAAAACAGAATTATAAGAGCCTCTTTCCTTTGAAAAGTTTCCTTGTTATTGCAGAGTTGTGTTAGATTTCTTTTAACTTCAGAATTTTGGTAGAGTTGTATTGAAGAGGCACTTAAGAAATTGCAAGGCACAGGATTCATAGTGCGAGAAAAGTGGAGTCCTCCCAAAACACAAGACAGTAGATCATCCAGACATAATCTATTATGAAAACCATAAGAATTGTTTGCAAACTTTTTGAAGTGGAACATCAGGTAAACCCAGTGTTCCATTATAAGAAGTTTGCAAACGATTCGTATTCTTTCGTCAGATATAGAATATTCTGGCTGGTTTGAAAATCAACTTCATGATGTTTTTGTAGAAATCCATTGTTCCCATGTTACTTATAGAAGATTGACGTCAACAGTCGATTAATTAATCACATTTATAAATGATAGCCTGTGATTCATAGTAACCGAAAAATTTAATTTAGTTTTGTAAATTTTGAGTTTCTATGAGTTACCGAGTATCATTTACAATGCAATGGTTGAGCATGTGGAGACACTTTTAGGAAAAACTTACCTGCAAGTGTGTGGAGAGTTTTTAGCTCACCGAAGGGAGCTGAACTTATCACTTGGTGTCCGTCGTCGTCGTCCGTCGCCGTGAACATTTTTCAAACGACTTCTCCTCTGAAACCACTGGTCTGATTTTCACGAAACTTCATGTGGATGTTCATTACTATATGGCAATTCATGTTTGTTCAAATGAAATGGCCACATTCCTTGGGGGCTCTGAATGGGGCATAACTCTGATAGCACCATATGAATTATAGAAAAATTATTAAAAAATATTCTTATCCAGAACCAGTGGGCAGAATCTTTTGATACTTGGTATGCAGCATCTTGGTATGGGTCTGATTCAAGTTTGTTCAAACCGGCCCCCTGGATTCATATTTGGGCTCACTAGAGAAGCCCAAATTCGAACTTAGTGCATTTCAGGCAAATTTCTTAAAAAATCTTTTTCTCCAGATCCAGCAGGCAGAATGTTTTGATATTTGGTATGCAACATTGTGAGGTTGGATCTGATTCAAGTTTGTTCAAATCGTCCCCCTGGATTCACATTTGGGCTCGGTATAGAAGCCCGAATTCGAACTTAGTGCATTTCAGGCCAATTTCTTAAAAAATCTTCTTCTCCAGATCCAGCAGGCAGAATCTTTTGAAATTTGGTATGCAACATTGTGGGGTGGATCTGATTCAAGTTTGTTCAAATCGGCCCCCTGAATTCATATTTGGGCTCAGTATAGAAGCCCGAATTCGAACTTAGTGCATTTCAGGCAAATTTCTTAAAAAATCTTTTTCTCCAGATCCAGCAGGCAGAATCTTTTGAAATTTGGTATGCAACATTGTGGGGTGGACCTGATTCAAGTTTGTACAAATCGGCTCCTTGGATTCACATTTGGGCTCGGTATAGAAGTCCGAATTCGAACTTTGTGCATTTCAGGCAAATTTCTAAAAAAATCTTCTTCTCCAGAAGTGATTCAGGTTTGTTCAAGCCAAGTCCCTGGGTTCATATTTGAGCTCACTGTGGTAGCCCGAATTATAACTTAGTTCAAAATGAGGAATTTTCTTTAAAAATCTTCTTCTTCTGGTCCAGCAGTCGGAATGTTTTGATATTTGGTATGCAGCATCCTAAGGGGTGAGATTCAAGTTTGTTCAAGCCAAGTCCCTGGGTTCATATTTGGGCTCACTGTGGTAGCCCAAATTATAATTTAGTTCAAAATGAGGAATTTTCTTTAAAAATCTTCTTCAGATCCAGCAGTCAGAATGTTTTGATATTTGGTATGCAGCATCCTTAGGGGTTGAGATTCAAGTTTGTTCAAGGCATGTCCCTAGGTCCATATTTGGGCTCACTGTGGGAGCCCGAATGATCACTTAGTTCAAAATGAGGAATTTTCTTTAAAAATCTTCTTCTTCCGATCCAGGAGTCGGAATGTTTTGATATTTGGTATGCAGCATCCTTGGGGGGGGTGGGGGGGGGGGGGGGTGGGGGGGTGAGATTCAAGTTTGTTCAAGCCATATCCCTAGGTCCATATTTGGGCTCACTGTGGGAGCTTGAATTGTAACTTAGTTCGAAATGAGGAATTGTCTTAAAAAATCTTCTTCAGATCCAGCAGTCAGAATGTTTTGATTTGTGTGTGTAGCATCCTTAGGTGGGTGAGATTCAAGTTTGTTAAAGCCAAGTCCCTGGGGTCCTATCTGGGCTCACTGTTGGAGCCTGAATGATAACTTAGTTCAAAATGAGGACTTTTCTTTAAAAATCTTCTTCTTCAGATCCAGCAGATGAATGCTTTTGATATTTGGTATGCAGCATCCTTAGGGGGGTAAGATTCAAGTTTGTTTAAGCCATGTCCCTAGTTCCATAAAATTTGTCTCTCATGACTTCGTTCCTTTGTAGTGTTGATGAACCATGTCTAACTGAATGTGACCCCAAATACTTCTTTGAACCACTTTGGCCGGTGAGCGATTAAGGCTCCATGGGGCCTCTTGTTTGTACACAACTTCTATTCTATTTTATGAACCGATCTTTACAAAACTTCTTGGGTACCTTTGTTATCACCGTGGGATGAGAACGAGTGTTTTTGGGCGTGGTCCAAAATTCAAGATGGCCACCAGCAGCCATTTTGTACCAAAATTAGTGCAATCAGTCTTTTGTACAGAACTTCTGTATGAAAGTTCTGATTTGAATAAATTTTTGTATGAATGTTTAGTAACATGGAGTGCATCACATGTAGTACAGGTTTTTTTCTTCGTGCAGAAATTATGCAAATTAGATGAACTTTGATTTATTTAGTGCTACTTATACCTGTAAGTGCACATGTCAATATGGCTCGGGCTAGAGGCTGTATTTATGAACCGATCTTCACGAAACTTCTTGGGTACCTTTGTTATCACCTTGGGATGAGAACGAGTGTTTCTGGGTGCGGTCCAAAATTCAAGATGTCTGCCAGTGGCCATTTTGTACCAAAATTAGGTCCAATCAGTTTTTTGTCACAACTTCTATACAGCTTGTATTTATGAACTGATCTTACGAAACTTCTTGGGTACCTTTGTTTTCACCTTGGGACAGGAGCGAGTGTATTTTGGGGTGCCTTTGTTATCACTGTGCTATGAGAACAAATATTTTGGGGTTCAGTCAGACCCACTCTGGGACTCAAAGATTTCTTTTCTAGTTTAGCATCAGACTGTCACCCACCTTTACAATACTTTACCTATAATTATACCCCCGCTTCGAAGAAGTGGGGGCTATATAGGAATCGCCCTGTACGTCCGTCCGTCTGTCTGTCTGTCCGTACGTCCGTCCGTACGTCTTTCCGGACATGAAATTCTTGTGTGCGCAACTCCTCCTACATTTATGAATCAATTTGGACAAAACTTTTCAGACATCATCACTACTAAGTGAACATGCGCATATTCCAAGATTTTTGATCTGCGACAATTTTAACCAGGTTTTCTCCCTTTGACTTAGATTTATTGTGTCTTTCCATCCGAACAAATTCTTGTGTGCGCAACTCCTCCTACATTAATGAACCGATTTTGATGAAACCTTTCAAACATCATCTCTACTAAGTGAACATGTGCATATTCCAAACTTTTTAATCTGCGACAATTTTAACCAGGTTATCTCTCTTGAACTTTGATTTAATATGGGTTTCTACATGAAATTCTTGTGTGCGCAACTCCTCCTACATTTATCAATCAATTTGGACAAAACTTTTCAGACATCATCACTACTAATTGAACATGCGCATATTCCAAGATTTTTGATCTGTGACAATTTTAACCAGGTTATCTCCCTTTGACTTAGATTTATTATGTTTTTCCGTTCGAACAAATTCTTGTGTGCGCAACTCCTCCTACATTAATGAACCGATTTTGATGAAACCTTTCAAACATCATCTCTACTAAGTGAACATGTGCATATTCCAAACTTTTTGATCTGCGACAATTTTAACCAGGTTATCTCTCTTGAACTTTGATTTAATATGGGTTTCGGCATGAAATTCTTGTGTGCACAACTCCTCCTACATTTATCAATCAAATTCATTTATCAATCAATTTGGACGAAAGTTTACAGACATCATCACTACTAAGTGAACATGCGCATATTCCAAAATTTTTGAGCTGTGGCAATTTTAACTAGGTTATCTCCCTTTAACTTAGATTTATTATGGGTTTCTACATGAAATTCTTGTGCGTGCAACTCCTCCTACATTTATCAATCAATTTGGACAAAACTTTTCAGACATCATCACTACTAAGTGAACATGCGCATATTCTAAGATTTTTGATCTGCGACAATTTTAACCAGGTTTTCTCCCTTTGACTTAGATTTATTGTGTCTTTCCATCCGAACAAATTCTTGTGTGCGCAACTCCTCCTACATTAATGAACCGATTTTGATGAAACCTTTCAAACATCATCTCTACTAAGTGAACATGTGCATATTCCAAACTTTTTAATCTGCGACAATTTTAACCAGGTTATCTCTCTTGAACTTTGATTTAATATGGGTTTCTACATGAAATTCTTGTGTGCGCAACTCCTCCTACATTTATCAATCAATTTGGACAAAACTTTTCAGACATCATCACTACTAATTGAACATGCGCATATTCCAAGATTTTTGATCTGTGACAATTTTAACCAGGTTATCTCCCTTTGACTTAGATTTATTATGTTTTTCCGTTCAAACAAATTCTTGTGTGCGCAACTCCTCCTACATTAATGAACCGATTTTGATGAAACCTTTCAAACATCATCTCTACTAAGTGAACATGTGCATATTCCAAACTTTTTGATCTGCGACAATTTTAACCAGGTTATCTCTCTTGAACTTTGATTTAATATGGGTTTCGGCATGAAATTCTTGTGTGCGCAACTCCTCCTACATTTATCAATCAATTTGGACAAAAGTTTACAGACATCATCACTACTAAGTAAACATGCGCATATTCCAAAATTTTTGAGCTGTGGCAATTTTAACTAGGTTATCTCCCTTTAACCTAGATTTATTATGGGTTTCTACATGAAATTCTTGTGCGTGCAACTCCTCCTACATTTATCAATCAATTTTGACGAAACCTTTCAAACATTATCACAACTAAGTGAACATACGCATATTCCCAAATTTTTGATCTGCGACAATTTTAACCAGGTTATCTCCCTTTAACTTGGATTTATTATGGGTTTTCAAATGGGATTCTTGTGTGTGCAACTCCTCCTACATTAATGAACCGATTTTGCATACATGTTGCACATTGTAAATGTGTTTTTCCAAATGTAAACCATATATGTGTGGGCTCTTTAAGTATTCAGTGCTGTTCTGTGGAAGGCCACATGCAAATACAAATTTCAACAACAAAAAATGATCTTTATGTATACATTTCCTTATGGCCTTCGCCTACATGATCAGAAGTGCATTCCTCTAAAAACCCAAAGCGGGGGTATTAATCACCTTCAGTGATAGTTCTAGTTTTGTTACAGGCTACGGTCAGTATTTATGTACAGACCATTACAATACTTTATATGTACCTTTGTTATCAGGTCATTACCTAGATATTTCATTGCTGTGTCACATACTATACATGTACATGTCTTAACAAGTTGAGCTACAGTGTCATTGACACTTTCATTGGTAAACTACTATAGAACGATGACTTACAGATTAAGTTTGAGTTTCATGCTGATTGCATTATTCTTGTGTGAGTTATGGCCCTTGGAAATATGGAAAAGCACCAAAATATCAGTTTTCCTGAGTTTTTTTGGAAATGCTTCAACAGAATGATTTCATTTTTGGTAAGCTGCTATAGAACGATGACTTACAGATCAAGTTTGAGTTTCATGCTGATTGCATTATTCTTGTGTGAGTTATGGCCCTTGGAAATACGGAAAAGCACCAAAATATCAGTATTTTTATACTGTACCAATGACCCAGACATAGCTGGTGCTAACTCTTAAAAATCTAGGGCCAAACACAAATTTTGCCCCCCCAATCCCCCAAAATTTGCATCTAAAACCAAAGAAATCATGTCCTGAATGGCCCTCCATACTTAGCCACTACTGCGCATGCGCAGTGTCAAGGACGTCCCGAAATTGGCGCCATTAATCATTCTTTGTTTGGCCCTTCATCAGTTAACATCTGACTGATCTTTGTGCTTGTAAATCTCAGTTTAAATGATGCCAGACACATAAATATTAGAGAAATGGTGATTCTAAGGAGGATATAGAAGGAGGAGAGGAAAAATGAGTGACAGAAAATAATCAGGGCTGTAAATTAAAATTTTTTAATGAAATTATGTTAAGTTACCTATTTTCGAGGCAAGGGCCTGTTGTGGTCATTCTTGCTATAAAGTTACACTGCTTTTTCAGTGTTTTCCTCTCTCCCTTTTCTTCAAGTCCCCCCTTGCTATTCTCCCATGCTTTTGGTATATTTTCTGTAATATTATTACTAAAATTTCTTGGGAGTTTTAGCTGGATAACAGAATGAATTCTGTTCTTTTCCCCATGTTTACGTCTTCACCCATGGGTGGTTAGGCGTAGTGTTCTGCATCTGCCATCTGATGTTCTGCAGTTTCTTCCCTGGAAGTCTCTGTTTTGCATCAGATAGTGTATTATTGGTAACTGATTTCGGGCAAGGGTTATCAGTGCCTGGAGTCATGTTTCTGGTGTTTTTACACTTGTTGTTTACATTGACAACAGCCTCTGTGTGAGGGGGATTTCTTGAAAATAATATCTTGATGTTAGTTTAATCATAACTGGATACATTAATTTTTTGATTTCAATTATTTTTTCTATGTTAATGGATCATGTTATTATGTATTTTAATTTTCAGGGGTTGGTGCGAGTACTAGGACTTTGTATTCTTTTCACAATGAAAGGATATTGTTCATTTGTAATGAGGAAATCTTCCTCTGACTTTCATATCATTGTATAAATGTAGTCAGTGTACTCGCACTAACTCCTGTTCAGTATGTGTTAATTTCGATGACAACATGGGAAGCGTGTGTCATGGTATGTTAGCGGGGAAATGGCCATGCCGGTCCTTTCCCCGCAGGATCACTCTAGTTTATCAATCTCTATTTCAGACGATCAAGAACAGGGTGATGTATCCGTGATGTCTTCCAAAGTGTGCCTCCATCGTCACAATTAATGAAGAGCTAGCGGCAAAGTGCTCATGGAAATACGTCAATTGCCTAAGAGGTCCCTAGTAGGATCGACGGCCTTTGACGTCCGCTAGCTCGCCCGGTGTAGCGTCCATTCATCGAATGGTTCGGCAGCCGGGTTCATCCGTTGCGGTCCAGAAAGGAGTTTTGGGTGATGCGAGCACTATAAATCAACCAAGTGCACACCCAGTGACGGCGGATTAGAGGAGAGAATGGAGGAAGCCTATTAGTCCGGTTCCTAGCTCGTCCAGGTCCATCCGGGCTGCGAGCGAGAGAGGCCCCTCTCTCGTACAACAGCATCTGTCCCCAGATGTTGTGGTACAAAATGTTTCGCATTCGGAGCATACGTCCGCCGCTCGGGACGCTCCGTTATATAGACAGTCCGGAGAGACTGTCAATAAGGCTTCCTCATCCTCATGGTAGCGCATACGACCGCACCTTGGCTACGTGACCTCGGATATCCAGTCATCTTCGCCAATCAGAGAATCCTCGGCGACCAGGTCACGCCATCCGGTAGCCAGGGACACGAGGCCTGGAGACTCCTGACATTCGCATAAGAAAAGTATGCGGGAGTCAACGTGCACGGAGCTTCCAGCGGCAAAGCATCGTAAGACCGCTACTGCACAGGCCTCGGTGACGGACGTGCTATCCCAAATAGCACAACTTATCGCAGCATCCCAGCAACGACAGAATCTCTGTCGCATCATGTAATATCCGACGACGCTGGGTCGGGACGCTCCGCTGAAGCATCAGGTACGGACGTCCTAAAACTTCATACGCTCCAACAGGATGGCGAAAGGGATTCGGAGGATTTCGGGCTTTCCCTTTCGGGTCAACATAAGCGGCAGTATATGTCATCCGGCTTTATCTTCTAGAGGTTGTTTCGTCGGACCAGAATGTTTCGATGCCGGATAAGAAACTGATAGCGTCGGTGGACACAAGAATTCCCTCAGTTCTGACACAGTCCAATAATGTCACAGGAGCTTTCGAATTATTGAACGATGCTACATATATATATATATATATATATATATATATATATGCTTGCTATTAACAAGCAAGTTTGGTTTCTTGTTCGCAAAGTTACTGAGATGTCTTTCAAAAGTGTGCCTCTGTCGTCATAGTTAAATGAAGAGCTAGCGGCAATAAGTGCTCATGGAATATGTCAATCGCCTAAGAGGTCCTTAGTAGGATCGACGGCGTTGACATTCGCTAGCTCACCCGGTGTAGTGTCCATTCATCGAATGGTTCGGTAGCCGTGTTCGTCCGTTGCGGTCTAGGAAGGAGATTGGGGTGATGCGAGCACTATAATAGACAATAGTACACACCCGGTGACGACGGATTAGAGGAGAGATCGGAGGAAGCCTGTTAGTCTGGTTCCTAGCTCGTCCAGGTCCGTCCGGGCTGCGAGCGAGAGAGGTCCCTCTCTCGTACAACACCATCTGGGTCCGGATGTTGTGGTACAGACGTTTCGCATTCGGAGCATATGTCCGCCGCTCGGGACGCTCCGTTATATAGACAGTCCAAGAGACTGTCGATAATGCTTCCTCATCCTCACAGCAGCCCACACGACCGCACCTTGGCTACGTGACCTCGAGTATCCGGCCAGCTTCGTCATTCAGTGATCCACGGCGAACAGGTCACGCCATCCGGCAGCCAGGGGACACAAGGCCTGTACACTCCGGTCACTCGCATAATAGAAGTATGCACGGGGTAATGAACACAAAGCTTCCAGCGGCAAGGCATCGTAAGACAGCTTCTCCACAGGCCTCAGTGACGGACGTGCTATCCAAAATAGCACAGCTTATCGCAGCTTCCCAGCAAACGACAGAATCTCTGTCGGATCAGGTATAATCCATCGGCGCTGGGTCGGTTCGCTCCGCTGTTGCATCAGGTACGGAAGATCAAACACTTCATAGGGTCCAACAGGATGGCGAAAGGAATTCGGACGATTTCGAGCTTTCCCTTTTGGAACAACAGAAGCTGCCATACATTTCTTCTGGCATTATCTTCCAGAGGTTGTTCCGTCGGACTAGAATGCTGTGATGCTGGATAAGAGACTAATAGCGTCATTGGACACGGAGTTTTTGATCGGTTCAGGGACATCGTCCCTGAGTTGCCGACACAGTCCAATAATGTCATTAGAACATTCGAATTATTGAACGACGCTATATATAAGCTTGCTACCAAAACATGCTAGTCTAGTTTCTTGTCCGCAAATGCTCTAAATCTGCCTTTCATCAATTCTAGGAATAAATTTGTAATGGCAGGACAGGGCATACTGAGAGTTCCTCTGCGTCTAGACGACGAGGCTGAAGACTGGGAATTGTCTTTTTTGCTGTCTATGTCAATTCCAACCACGACGTTGGAAACGACAATGATGTCTAATAGACTTAACTTAGACGCTTTATCTTACGTAGACCACCTTACTGAGGCGTTATCATTACATCTTCAAGAGAAAGAATTCCAGGATATGATTCTTAATGAGATTTCTTTCAAGGGCAGTAGTTTTTCCACGTATAACTCCGCCCTTCAGTGGCAACCTGGAGTTGTTTAGACGTGACGCAGCCCTAGCTACATCCACGCGCGTGGATAGTAAGGTGAAGAACTCTCTCAGAGTCGCTTCGGTCTCGGAGAATCTTCTCTTCGACGGCAACCTTTCAGCAATCTATGAATTGCTCGATATACACGTTCTCTTGTCAATCAAGTGTAACAAGAGATTCAGACTTGGGCAAACAGTCGGTGGTTGACTCAGAGAGTTCCACTGCAGTTGCCGGATCCGAGTTTTACGATTATGACGGATGCCAGTCAAACAGGTTGGGGTACAATATTGATCCCAACGGATTCGAAGTGCCAGGGTCTTTGTGTTCCGCAGTTTCTAGGCAAGCACTTAACTTCCAGGAAATGATGTTATTTTGGCTTGCACTACGTCATTGGATGAACATTATTCAGAAATGCATGTCCAAATCCTGTCCGATAATACGACAGTAGTTGCGTATATCCGGAACCAGGGAGGCACTCATTCGGTTCCGTTATTCAATTTAACGGAAAGAATCCTTCTGTTTGTTCTAGAACACCAAGTTCTGTTTCGGTCCGTCATATTCCGGGTCGTCTGATTGTATTAGCAGACTCCCTTTCACGTTAGGGTCGCTTGTTGCCGTCAGAATGGACTCTCAACAAACAGGTATTCAATCAAATTTGCTACCAATGGGAGCGCCCAATGATAATTTATTTGCGACACAACTCACCAATCAATTGCAGACGTATGTGTCTCCATGTCCGGATCCCCGAGCATATGTAGTTTTCGCTCTATTGATCTAGTAGGACGTAATGATAGGATATGCGTATCCTCCAGCGCTGTTGATTCAGCAAGTATTGCTAAGATAAACATTCACAATACAATTCTGTGGGTAGCATCTCTATCTCCACAGAGACCGTGGATAAATTTACTCAGGTGTCTGCTGCGGGACTTACCGCGAAAACTTCCTCCACGAGAGGATCTTCTTTCGCTGGGGAAATCGTGTCAACTTCTTCACAACCCGCAAGGTCTCAACCTTCACGTATTCCATTGTGCGGTCCTTCTTGCACGGCAAGCATTGTACAGGACGAGCAGTGGACGTGATTTCTAACTGTAGGAGGACCTTCTCTTCGCTATACTATGCGGCTAAAGTGGAGGCTCTTCCGTCGTTGGTGTAGGGATCATTATGTTGATATTTTTGATCCCTCCATACCAGACATTGCAAACTTTCTAGTATACTTGTTTGACGAGATCAACTGCAGCCTGTTACTATTAAAGGTTATAGGTCTATGTTATCTGATACCTATGCACACCATGATAGTTTACAATTGAGTCTAATGTCTCTTTATCTAAGTTAGTTAGAAACTTTCGATAAATAGACCTAGAATCCTTAGATTAATTCCTATACAGAATTTAGCTTGGGTTCTTATTAAACTAAAGTAACCATTTGAGCCTCTTGAGACAGTAGTTTTTAAATTCTGGCCTTTTAAGACAGCAATTCTCTTAGTCTTCTCTTCTGCTGAAGAGTCAGTGAGCTTCATGCACTATCGGTGGACGATTCTCACTTTCGTAGTGTCGGAAACACTATTACCTTTACTACTAATGTTGGATTTTTCGTTAAGAATCAGGCTCCTAATAAATATCCGGAACCTATTGTTATTAAGGTCCTTCCGTCTTTGTACCTCAGTTTAAATGATGCCAGACACATAAATTCTAGAGAAATGGTGATTCTAAGGAGGATATAGAAGGAGGAGAGGAAAAATGAGTGACAGAAAATAATCATGAAATTATGTTAAGTTACCTATTTTCGAGGCAAGGGCCTGTTGTGGTCATTCTTGCTATAAAGTTACACTGCTTTTTCAGTGTTTTCCTCTCTCCCTTTTCTTCAAGTCCCCCCTTGCTATTCTCCCATGCTTTTGGTATATTTTCTGTAATATTATTACTAAAATTTCTTGGGAGTTTTAGCTGGATAACAGAATGAATTCTGTTCTTTTCCCCATGTTTACGTCTTCACCCATGGGTGCTTAGGCGTAGTGTTCTGCATCTGCCATCTGATGTTCTGCAGTTTCTTCCCTGGAAGTCTCTGTTTTGCATCAGATAGTGTATTATTGGTAACTGATTTCGGGCAAGGGTTATCAGTGCCTGGAGTCATGTTTCTGGTGTTTTTACACTTCTTGTTTACATTGACAACAGCCTCTGTGTGAGGGGGATTTCTTGAAAATAATATCTTGATGTTAGTTTAATCATAACTAGATACATTAATTTTTTGATTTCAATTATTTTTTCTATGTTAATGGATCATGTTATTATGTATTTTAATTTTCAGGGGTTGGTGCGAGTACTAGGACTTTGTATTCTTTTCACAATGAAAGGATATTGTTCATTTGTAATGAGGAAATCTTCCTCTGACTTTCATATCATTGTATAAATGTAGTCAGTGTACTCGCACTAACTCCTGTTCAGTATGTGTTAATTTCGATGACAACATGGGAAGCGTGTGTCATGGTATGTTAGCGGGGAAATGGCCATGCCGGTCCTTTCCCTGCAGGGTCACTCTAGTTTATCAATCATCATGATTGCATTATTCTTGTGTGAGTTATGGCCCTTGGAAATATGGAAAAGCGACAAAATATCAGTTTTCCGGACTTTTTTTTGGAAACACTTCAACGGAATGATTTCATTTTTGGTAACCTACTATAGAATGATGACTTTCAGATCAAGTTTGAGTTTCATGCTGATTGCCTTATTTTTGTGTGAGTTATGGCCTTGGAAATATGGAAAAGCGCCAAAATATCTGTATTTTTATACTGTACCAATGACCCAGACATAGCTGGTGCTAACTCTTAAAATATAGGGCCAAACACAAATTTTGCCCCCCAATCCCCAAAATTCGCATCTAAAACTAAAGAAAACATGTCCTGAAAGGCCCTCCACACTTCGCCCCTACTGCGCATGCGCAGTGTCAAGGACGTTCCGAAATTGGCGCCATTAATCATTCTAAGTTTGGCCCTTCATCAGTTAACATCTGACTGATCTTTGTGCTTATAAATCTCAGTTTAAATGATGCCAGACACATAAATATTAGTGAAATGGTGATTCTAAGGAGGATAGAGAAGGAGGAGAGGAAAAGAATGTGTGACAGAATATTATCAGGGCTGTAACTTAAAATTTTTTTAATGAAATTATGTTAAGTTACCTATTTTCAAGGCAGCAGCCATTTTGTTGTCATTCTGATTATTTAGTTACACTGTTTTTCAAGTGTTTTCCTCTCTCCCTGTCCTTTAAGTTCCCCCTTGCTATTCTCCCATGCTTTTGGCATAGTTTCTGTAATTATTATTACTAAAATTTCTTGGGAGTTTTAGCTGAATAACAGAATGAATTCTGTTCTTTCCCCATGTTTACGTCTTCACCTACGGGTGGTTAGGCGTTGTGTTCTGCATCTACCATCTGATGTTCTGCAGTTTCTTCCCTGGAAGTCTCTGTTTTGCATCAGATAGTGTATTTTTGGTAACTGATTTCGGGCCTGGGTGCCTGGAGTCTTATTTTAGTGTTTTTACACTCATTGTTTACATTTACAACAGCCCTCTGTGTGAGGGGGGGATTTCTAAAGAATAATATCTTTATGTTATTTTATTCATAACTAGATACATTATTATTGATCGTAAGTGTTGAATAAATTGTTTAAAATATTTTTAAAATTTTTGTCCACACTTAGGCTTGGGATCCATTGGGGCTCAACGTTACTTTTCAGAAACTTGGGCTGTTCTGAAAAAATATTTTTTCAAAATATTTTGATTTCAATTATTTTTTCTATATTAATGGATCATATTATTATTATGTATTTTGATTGCCAGGGGTTAGTGCGAGTACCAGGACTTGTTTTCTTTTCACATTGAAAGGATATTGATCAATTGTTTTAAGAGGAAGTCTTCCTCTCACTTTATTATCATTCTATATGTGGTCAGTGTACTCGCATTAACTCCTGTTCTGTATCGTATGATTTCGATGACAATATGGGAAGCGTATGTCACGGTATGTTGTTGGGGATTTGGACACTCCGGTCCTTTCCCCGCAGGGTCACTCTACTTTATCAATTTCTATTTCAGACGATCAAGATTAGGGTGATGTATCTGTGATGTCTTCCAACAGTGTGCCTCCGTCGTCACAATTAATGAAGGGCTAGCGGAAAAGTGCTCATGTAAATACGCCAATTGCCTAACAGGACCCTAGTAGGTTCGACGGCCTTTGACGTCCGCTAGCTCGCCCGGTGTAGCGTCCATTCACCGAATGGTTCGGCAGCCGGGTTCGTCCGTTGCGGTCTAGAAGGAATTTTGGGGTGATGCGAGCACTATAAATTAACTTAATGCACACCCAGTGACGGCGGATCGGAGGGAGAACGCAGGAAGCCTTTTAGTCCGGTTCATAGCTCGTTCCGGTCCATCCGGACGGCAAGTGAGAGAGGCCCCTCTCTCGTTCAACAACATCTGGCCCCAGATGTTGTGGTACAAAATGTGTCGCAAGCGGAGCATACGTCCGTCGCTCGGGACGCTCCGTTGTATAGGCAGTCCGCTGAGACTGCTAAGGCTTCCTCTTCTCGTCAGCGCACACGACCGCACCTTGGCTGCGTGACCGCCGATATATTACCAGCTTCGCCGATCAAGGATTCTTCGGCGACCAGGTCACACCATCCGGTAGCCAGGGACACGAGGCCTGCAGACTCCGGACGTTCGCATAGGAAGTGTGCGGGAGTCAACGTACACGGTGCTTCCGGCGGCAATGCATCGTAAGACCGCTACTGCACAGGCCTCGGGAACGGACGTGCTTTCCTTAATAGCACAGTTTATCGCAGCATCCCAGCATCAACTGAATCTGTCGCATATATTTTATCCGGCGATGCTGGGTCGGGACGCTCTGCGGAAGCGGGTACGGACGTCCGAAAGTTTCATCCGGTCCGACGGGATACCGAATGGGATTCGGAGGATTTCGAGCTTTCCCTTTCGGAACAACATATGCTGTTGTGTATGTCATCTGACTTGGTCTTCTACAGCTTCTTTCGTCGGACCAGAATGCTGCGATGCCGGATAAGAGACTGATAGCGTCGGTGGACTTAGAAATTTTTGGTTCGGTTCAGGGACATCGTCCCTCAGTTCCGACATAGTCCAATAATGTCACACAAACTTTCGAATTATTGAACGACGCTATATATATATTATTATTTTATGCTTGCTATCCAAGCATTTCTGGTTTCTTGTTCGAAGAGTTATGGAGATGTCTTTCAAAAGTGTGCCTCTGTCGTCGTAGTTAATGAAGAGTTAGCGGCAATAAGTGCTCATGGAATATGTCTATCGCCTACGGAGTGACATTCGCTAGCTCACCCAGTGTAGCGTACATTCATCGAATGGTTCGGCTGCCGGGTTCGTCCGTTGCGGTCTAGGAAGGAGATTTGGGTGATGCGAGCACTTTAATTACTTTAGTACTCACCCAGTGACGGCAGATTGAGGACAGATCGGAGGAAGCCTGTTAGTCCGGTTCCTGGCTTGTCCAGGTCCGTCCGGGCTGTGAGCGAGAGAGGTCCCTCTCTCGCCCAACAACATAGGGGACCGCATGTTGTGGTTCAGATATTTTACATTCGGAGCATATGTCCGTTGGTCGGGACGCTCCGTTATATTGACAGTCCGAGAGACTGTCTTTAATGCTTCCTCATCCTCACAGCAGGGCACACGACCGCACATTGGCTACGTGACCTCGAGTATCCGATCAGTTTCGGCATTCAGTGATTCCACGGCGAATAGGTCGCGCCATCCGGTAGCCAAGGGACACGAGGCCTATACACTCCGTTCGCTCGCATATTGGTAGTATGCACGGGGTAACGATCACGGAGCTTCCAGCGGCAATGCATCGTAAGACCGCTTCTCCTCAGGCCTCAGTGACGGACGTGCTATCCGAGTTAGCACAGTTGTTTCGCAGCATCCCAGCAATTGACAGTTTCTCGGTCGAATCAGGAATTATCCGACGGTGCTGGGTCGGTGCGGTCCGCGGTTGCATCAGCTACGGACGACCGAACGCGTTATAGGGTCCGACAGGATGGCGAAAGGGATTCAAAAGATTTCGAGTTTTCCCTTTAGTAGTATCGGAAGATGCCTTTCATATCTTCTGGCATTATCTTCCAGTGATTATTATTTCGGACTTTATTGCTGCGATCTTGGATAAGAGACTTATAGCGTCATTGGACTCGGATTTTTCGATCGGTTCAGGGACATTGTCCTTGACTTACCGACGCAGTCCAATATTGTCATTACAACATGTGTTTTATTTTTCGACGCTATATATATATATATATACAAGCCTGCTACTAAGCATGATAGTTTAGTTTCTTGTCCGCGTTGCTCATTTCTGCCATTTTATCATTTATACAAATAGTTTATTTTGGCAGAGCAGGGCATACCGAGAGTTCATATGCGTCTAGACGGTGTGATTAAAGACTGCATATATTCTTTTTCGCCGTTTATGTCTTTTCCAATTTCAATGTTGGGAACGACATTATGTATAGTAGACTTAACTTAGACGCTTTATTATACGTAATCCGCCTTACTGAGGCGTTATCATTACGTCTTCAAGAAAAGATTTACGGGATATTATTCTCAATGTAATTTCTTTTGAGGGCAGTAGTTTGTTCACGTATAACTCCGCCCTTCAGTGGCTGATTGGAGTTAGTTAGACGTGACGCAGCCCTAGCTACATCCACACGCATGGATAGTAAGGTTAAGAACTCTCTCAGAGTCGCTTCGTTCTCGGAAGAGCTTCTCTTCGACGGCAACTTTTCGGCAATCCATGAATTGCTCGATTTATACGTTCTCTTGTCTATCTAGTGTTACAAGAGATTCAGACTGGGGCAAACATTCGGTGGTTGACTCAGAGAGTGCCGCCGCAGTTGCCGGACCCGAGTGTGGCTGTTATGACGGTTGCCAGTCAAACAGATTGGGATATAATACTGATTCCTACGGATTCGAAGTGCCAGGGTCTTTGGGTTCCGCAGTCTTTTAGCAATCAGTTTAACTTCCGCGGAATAATGTTTTTTAGGCTTGCTTTATGTCATTGCATGAACATTATTCAGAAACGCATGCCCAAATTCCTGTCCTTTAATTCGACAGTAGTGGCGTATCTCCGGAACCAGGGAGGCACTCTTTCGTTTCCGTTATTCAATTTAATGGAAAGAATCCGTCTGTTGGTTATAGTACACCAAGTTCAGTTTTGGTCCGTCATATTCCGGGTCGTCTGATTGTTTTATCGGACTCCCGTTCTCTTACGGGTCGCTTGTTGCTGTCAGAATGGACTCTCAACCAACAAGTATTCAATCAGATTTGCTATCTATGGGAGCGCCCAATGATGATTTATTTATGACACAGCTTGCTAATCAATTGCAGACGTATGTGTTGGCTTGTCCAGATCTCTGAGCTAATATTGTTAACGCTCTATTGATCTATAGGACGGAATGATAGGATACGCGTATCCTCCGGCGCTGTTGTTTTAGCAGGTATTGCTAAGATAAACAACCACAATACATTTCTGTTGATAGCATCTCTATCTTCACAGAGATCATGAGTAATTTACTCTCTTGTCTACTGTGGGTCTTAACGTGAAATCTTCCTCTATGTGAAGATCTTTTTCACTGGGTAAATCGTGTCATCTTTATCACAACCAGCAAGGTCGCAACCTTCATGTATTCCGTTGTGTGGTCCGTATTGCATTGTAAGCACTGTACTGGACGAGCTTTGGACGCGATTTCTTACTATAGGAGATCCTCTTCTTCGCTATTCTATGCGGCTAAAGTGGAGGCTCTTCCGTCGTGGTGTAGGGATCATTATGTTCATATTGTTGATCCCTCCATACTACTCATTGCTATTTTTTAGTATACTTGTTTCACAAGATCTACTGCAGCCTGTTATTATTTAGGTTATAGGTTTATGTTACCTCATACCTATGCACTCTACAATAGTTTACAATTGAGTCTTTTGTCTCTTTATCTAAGTCAGTTAGTAACTTTTTGATAAATAGACTTAGAATCTTTAGATTAAATTCCTATACGGATTTTAACTTCGGTTCTTATTTAGCTAAGTAATCATTTGAGCCTCTGGAAACAGTAGTTTTCAAATTCTGACCTTTTAGACAGTAATTCTGTTGGTTTCTCTTTTACTGTAGAGTCAGTGAGTTTCATGCACTATCGATGGATGATTTTCACTTTCATAGTTTCGGAATCAATACTTCCGTTACTATTTAGGTTGGATTGTTGCATAAGAGTTAGGCTCCTATTATCCGGAACCTATTATTTTAAGGTCCTTCCGTCTTCGTATGGGCATAGGCCTTTACTCTTTCCGGGTACAGTTTATGTATTTATAAACAGATATCTGTTTATTACAAAGGGCGTAAGCTTCTTCTGTCTTTGATGTCTAGTAGAAGGACGTTACGCTCCATTTTATTGTTAATGGATTCTATTAACTATCGGTACTGCTTATGGTATATCATTGACTTAGCAGTTGTGCTTAAGATTTCGGCTCATGAAGTAAGAGTTCTTCTACTTCTTGGGCTTACATTAATAGTGTCGCTATTATAGATTTTTGAAGGCCGCTCATTGCGCTCAGCCATCCACATTCATGAATTTTATCTTAGAAATATCGAGTCCATTTCTGGAGGCCTCTATTGTTAGGTCTATTATCTACTGCTCAGAATGTCATTCACTTAACAGTTGCTACTATAGCTAGGTAGGCTGTCTGTTTCGGCAGTGTCTCCGTTCGGCTGCCCTCTTCGCTCTGGGCTATTTGACCCAGGGCAAGAAAAAGGGGGGGGGGGAGGGTGTTCCCTTGGGTCACCTGTTTTACTATGAAAACAAGGGGATACCTCCTCCGGAGTTAGTAATTCTGAGCTGTTATTTGGATGGTTGTTTAGTGAGAAGTTTAGGTTTTTAAAATTCATTCAAGTCTTAGTTTTTAAAGTATAGCTTTTGAATATTGCATATGTCAACGGACATGATTATGCAATCCTCAGACACTTTTAGGAGTATAAGAGTCTCTATTCTCTAGACTTACTTTATTTATTGGCTTACTTGAAAAATTATTAGTATAAGGATTATATTGGATATTAATAGAGTACATGGATGTATGAAGCTCAATTTTGGAAGGTGTTGTATCTTTCTAATTTATCATAAATAAGAAAGATACATGTAAGGCCTATTACTTCTTTTTCCCTACAGGGGATGACTCTATTTTATTTTATTGAGCGTATTCCATTTTGCTCTATGTCCTTGGCCCTCCAGCCTTTTTACTATTCAGCTATGTCTGGGTCATTGGTACAGTATAAAAATGTTAAAAAATTTATAGTAATTTATATATTTTTTATACTTACCAATGACCCAGACGGGGATGGCCCTCCCAGGAGTTGGGAACTCTTGCCTCCCCGCTGAGTACATAGCGCTTACCAGGCACTGGTTATTAGAATGATTAATGGCGCCAATTTCGGAACGTCCTTGACACTGCGCATGCGCAGTAGGGGCGAAGTGTGGAGGGCCTTTCAGGACATGTTTTCTTTAGTTTTAGATGCAAATTTTGGGGATTGGGGGGCAAAATTTGTGTTTGGCCCTATATTTTAAGAGTTAGCACCAGCTATGTCTGGGTCATTGGTAAGTATAAAAAATATATAAATTACTATAAATTTTTTAACTTTCCGGACTTTTTGGGGCTTTTTGGGGAAACGCTTCAACGGAATGATTTCATTTTTGATAACCTACTATAGAACAATGACTTACAGATCAAGTTTCATTTGCACTCTACCCATCCGTCAGTCTGTCAGTCAGTCTGTCAGTCATACTTTAGTTTTCTGGACTTCTTTTGGAAATGCTTCAACCAAATGATTTCATTCTTGGTAACCTACTATAGAACGATGGCTTACAGATCAAGTTTGAGTTTCATGCTAATTGCATTATTCTTGTGTGAGTTATGGCCCTTGGAAATATGGAAAAGCTTCAAAATATCAGTTTTCCAGACTTTTTTTGGAAACGCTTCAACGGAATTCATGCTGATCACATCTAGGTTATAACATTTGTATAATTATTAATGCTCATTAGTCTGGTAGGGGACATTGTATTGCATCAGCGATACGTGCACTCTTGTTCCCAACATTTTTGGTGAATGGTCTCTCGGAAAGAATTGGGGGAGGTGTGGTTGTTGTTGCTCTTTTGAGCTCATGACACAGTATTTTCCAATACTAAAATGGTGGTATTTTGCAAGGTAGCATAAAACCATTAGCATGCAACATAAGCCATTTGCCAATCAGTTCTTGTGGACACCGTACAGAACTTTGTTTTTCTTTGATAAGTTGGCATTATAAGCCATTGGTGTAATGTACTGATATTTCTTTTGGATCACACAGCTCACTAATCATGTAGTGTTCTCAAAAGGAATTTGAGAACATAATTTTAGTTTAACCTTAGCAGTAGTTTGATATGTGTTATTTTATTGGTTTCTTGAATTGAAGTTCAACATTTTGATGCTTGAAGAGAGATTTTTTGTTGAATTAAAAGTAAAAAAGTTCAAATTCACTGACTCTTTCCATTTTTTATTACACATTTGTATATTTCTATCTCCAGTTTTGCAACAAACCCGAAATCAACATGAGAGGAATAATGCTCTATATCCAGTCCCATTATAATATTAACGAAATCAGCAGCCAAATTTCCAATAAATGTTCTATGTCCTTTTCCAATTCCCTGAAACTAAATATTACACATTGTTGTAAAGAAAAAAATTGCTTTTTGACATCAGTATACATAAAAATATGATATTACTTCCCACCAATGACCTGGAACAAGGAAAACCCATCCGACTGATAGGCCAAAACTTCAAACTCGATTTTCTCAAAAACTCACACCGCAATATATTCATGTCAGTATTAATAAGTATTTTTTCATTAGTTGTTTGTATTTTTATACAACAACCAATGGCCCAGACTTAGCTGGTGCTAACTCAAAAATATCCAGGGCCAAACACAAATTTTGCCCCCCCCCCCCCACCCACCCAATCCCCAATATTTGCATGCAAAACCAAAAAAATTATGTCCTATGTGGACCTCCATACTTTTGTGATCTGTGCATGTGCAGTATCCAGGGAGCACCGAAATTTGTGGCAACCATCATTCTTTGTTTGGCCCTCTGTCAGATAACAACAAACTGACTTCAGTGCTTTTAAATCTTAGTGTAGCATTTAATTTTTGGATAATAACAAATTTTTTGTCCACACTTAGGCTCTATCAGGATCTATTTGGGCTCATCGTTCCCTTTGGGGACTTGGGCGCCTGTCAAAATTTTTTCGAAAATTGTTTTTTGGAGAATTATTTTTCGAATTATAGTTTTGAATATTACTATTATGTATCTTTTTCATATATTTATTGGGAGTTGGTGTGAGTACAGTCGACTTTAATTTGATTTAAAATGAAAACTTATTTTTCAAATTGCAATGCGAGGAAGTCTTCCTCTGATTTACATGATGGTTGTATTTCCTGTAGTCAGTGTAATCGCACTAATTCTTGCTTAACATGTGTCACAGTACATTGTTAGCAGCAAGAGACCAATGCCGGTCCTCTCGCCATCGCCACAAAGTCAGTCTAGTTTCTCAGTTTCTATTTCAGAGGAACAAGAACACGGTGATGTTTACGTGACGCCTTCAGAAAGTGTGCATTGGTCGTCGCATTGAGATCAGAGCTAGCGGCAAAAGTGCTCATGAATATTAGGCAGGGCAAAAAAACACACACCAGTGGTTTCAGCTCCCTGTTGCCAGCTAGCTCAACTGGTGAAGCGGTTGCTCCATCCGTGGGTACCGTGACACTGGGTGTGTCCGTTGTGGTCGAAAAGAGTGGAAAGGCTAGAGCGAGAACTGTAAAATATAAATAGGCTCACGCTACGACGAAGAAGAAGAAGAAGAAGAAGCTGGCAAGTTCAAAGGGAAGCTTGGTGAGGTCTGAACGGACTGTGAACGAGAGAGCCCTCTCTCTTTCCCAACAACCTCTGAGGCCAGATGTGGTGGTTCGAAACTTGCGTCAGTCGGAGCATACGTCCACGCCTCCCGTCCGGGATGCTCTGTTCAGTTCACAGCTGGCGTTGGCTACAGTTACGGCTTCTTCATCAGCGTCTACCAAGCACACACAACCGTACGTCGGCTACGTGACTTCTGATATCCAGCAGGCCTCATTCATAGGGACGTCCAGAGAAAAGAGCCATCTTGGACACACCATCTCAGGAGCAGCCGGCGGCCAAGAAACAGAAGACAGCTGCTCCTCAGGCCTCCATCATGGACTTGCTGTCACAGATTACGCAGCTCATCACAGCATCCCAGCAAGTGCAGGAGCAGCCTATGGCAGACTCAGAACCTGAGCTGTCGGATGGTGCTGGGGCGGTCCAGTCATCTGCGCATTCAGATGCCGATGACCGTGTGTCTAATCTGATTCAGTCGGATGGTGAAAGGTATATGGAAGAGGATTACCCTTCCCTTTCGGGACAACACATAGTGGCGATTGATCTAATTCATCAATACTTACCTGAGTTCGTTACTGCGAATCAGAATGCTGCGACCGCTTGAAAGAAACTGCTGGCGTCGTTGGACACTGACTTTATCCGGACAAAGGAGGAAGTCCTGTCCTTTCTGGTAAAGTCTAGACAGGTGTCGCAAGCCTTCGGCCATTTAGACAACGCCATATTTAATATTTCCAGTGGGAAGAAGAAAGGCTGTTTCTTGTCGTCACCTTCTGCACGTTTACCGTTTCTTGGACCATGTTCATTTAAAATGGTCGGGGAAGATGTCCAGAGCTCCTCTGCATTTGGATGAGCAGGCTGAGAACCTAGACATGTCCTTACCTTCATCATTCACGATTCACTCGGACACAATTGAGACGGCAATTTCTTCTAACAGACCAAATTTAAACGCTATGTCTTACGCAGATCACCTTACAAGAGCTATGGCGCAACGTCTCAATGGGAAGGAATTTGAGAATGTTTGTACCTCTTTAAGAGTTCTTTCCAGGGCTGTTGTGTTTACCATTTATATTTCCGCCTTAATAGTGGCTAATTTGGAGTTAATTAGACGTGATGGAGCCCTTGCATCGTCATCTTTAATAGATGACAAGGTGAAAAACTCTCTACGAGTCACTCCAGTATCCAGTCATAAAATCTTTGATGACAAGCTTTCTTTGGTCTACAACCAAGCTACAAAGAAAGCGTCAAAACTCTGCTTCTTAAGTCGGTGTCTAATAAACCTGCAACATCTGAAAAGAGTAAAGGAGGGTGGTTCAGTGCAAAAATCGCCAAAAAAGGGAACTCCTCGCGAGGATATAAGAAATCCTCTTACACTTACTGTAGAGATTGTCAATATAGCGACTCTGGAAGGGGAGGGGGGGGGGACGTAGGTCTGGCCAAGACAACCAGTCTGACGCCCCTAAGCCGGCGGGTAGAGGCTCTTCATGAGGAGGACGTGGTTTCTCCTCCCGTAAGCTTTGCAGGTCCTACAGATGATGGTCAGGACCTCTATTGTGTTCCAGTTGGCGGAACGTTATTAAGATTCACGACAAACTGGATAACTATTATGGAAGACCAGTGGGTGAAAAGTGTGGACTCGGACGGCCTACGGCTATCTTTCCGAGCAAAACCACCGCTATAAGTCCGCGTTGGACACAACTTCAGTCAAATCCTACAAAAACAGAATCTCTCCAATCGGAGGTAAAGTCTCTCTTGGAAAAGGAAGCAATAGAGGACGTTGAAAACCAAGATTCTCCAGTCACCTGTTCCTTGTACCGAAGCCAGACGGCTCATTCCAACCGGTAATAGACTTGAGCTGGATAAACAAACTTATCGTAGCTCCAAAGTTCTATATGGAGACCATTCGGTCGGTAAGGGCAAGCATTCGAGTGAACGACTATGCGGCAAGCATAGATCTAAAGGATGCATACATTCATGTCCTGGTACATCCGGCATTCAGAAAGTACCTACCGTTCGCCGTTCAAGGGATAGTATATCAGTGTCCGAGCAATGTGCTTTGGTCTGAATCTAGTGTCCTGGGCGTTCACACGAAAAATGAGCTCGGTAATGTCTCACTTCCGAGCTCATTCGTCTGTGGTAACGTCGGCTTATTTGGACGACATTCTTCAGAGATACGGCAACAAAACTACTCTTCAGAACGATATTCAGAGTCTGTTATTATTGCTCTGACATCTCGGCTTCATCATAAATGAGAAGATGTCGAATCTAGCTCCGTCCAAGTCGTTCATTCACTTGCGAATGAGCTTCAAGACTCACAACAATCTGGTTCGTCTGCCATAACCCAGAGCGAACTTAGTCAGTTGTTATGATCGCTTTTGTCTACACTCAGACGCATTAACAGCGAGGGAATTTGTGTGACAGATGGGGTTGTGCGGAGTGGATGCGGATCTTATTCTGATGGGTCGCTTGCGCACACATCCCCTCCAGATATTCTTTACCCAGAACTGGAGTGTGAAGATGCTTTCGCTCGAGACCAGTATTATTTTAACGGACCTGGTAAATCAAAAGGTCCAGATTTGGGCAGATATTCAGTGGTTAATTCAGAGAGTTTCGCTGCAGCTGCCGGATCTGGCTTTCACGATTATGGCAGATGCGAGCGAAACATGTTTGGGGTGCGACCCTGAGCCCGACAGACTCGAAGTGCCAGGGTCTTTGGGACCCTGGGTTCCTGAAGAAAAAGAAATGATGTCAGTATGGTTAGCGCTATAACAGTGGATTCACATTATAGCGGACCCGCATGTTCAAATATTGTCAGACAACTCGACGGTAGTAGTGTACATCAGGAACCAGGGAGGCTCGCATTCGATTCTGTTATGCAAACTAACGGAAAAAGTTCTTCTGTATGTCTTGAAGCATCAAGTTCATCTATCGGTCCTTCATATACCGGATCATCTGAAAATACTAGCATACTCTCTGTCTCTCGGCAAGGTCGCCTGTTGCCATCAGTATGGACTCTTAAACAAGCGAGTATTCAGACAGATTTGCTACCAGTGGGATCAACCTATAATAGACTTGTTTGCAACACACCTCAACAATCAGTTGCAGACTTATGTGTCACCATGCCCAGATCATCGAGCGTATGCAGTAGACGCTTTCTCAATTTCATGGGACAGAATGATAGGATACGCGTATCCTCCAACTTCGTTGATTCAACAGATCTTGTTAAAGATCAAGCAGTCGCATTGCAAGATTCTGTTAGTAGCATCTCTGTCGCCACAGAAACCATGGATCAATCTTCTCAGGTGTCTGTTATGGGACGTTCCCTGTAAACTTTCTCCACGAGAGGACCTTATTTATCAGGGGAAGTCCCGTACACTGCATCACAACCCGGAAGGTCTCAACCTTCACGTATTTCCGTTGTGCGGTCCTGGCACAGCAAGCATTTTACAGGACGAGCAGTGGACGCAGTTTCTAACCACAGGAGGTCCTCCTCTTCGCTGAATTACACAGCAAAGTGGAAGGTTTTCTTCCGTTGGTGTAAGGATCATTTGATAGACGTTTATGATCTGTCCATACTGGATATTGCCAACTTTCTGGTCTACCCGTTTGATGTTCTCAAACTGCAGCCCATCACTATTAAGGGCTATAGGTCTATGTTAGCGGACACTTATGCTCATCATGATAACTTGGCAATTGGATCTAATGCTTCATTATCCAAATTAGTTAGAAATATCTCTATTAATAGACCTAGAACCCTCAGATTAATTCAGTGCAAAAATCGCCAAAAAAGGGAACTCCTCGCGAGGATATAAGAAATCCTCTTACACTTACTGTAGAGATTGTCAATATAGCGACTCTGGAAGGGGAGGGGGGGGGGGACGTAGGTCTGGCCAAGACAACCAGTCTGACGCCCCTAAGCCGGCGGGTAGAGGCTCTTCATGAGGAGGACGTGGTTTCTCCTCCCGTAAGCTTTGCAGGTCCTACAGATGATGGTCAGGACCTCTATTGTGTTCCAGTTGGCGGAACGTTATTAAGATTCACGACAAACTGGATAACTATTATGGAAGACCAGTGGGTGAAAAGTGTGGACTCGGACGGCCTACGGCTATCTTTCCGAGCAAAACCACCGCTATAAGTCCGCGTTGGACACAACTTCAGTCAAATCCTACAAAAACAGAATCTCTCCAATCGGAGGTAAAGTCTCTCTTGGAAAAGGAAGCAATAGAGGACGTTGAAAACCAAGATTCTCCAGTCACCTGTTCCTTGTACCGAAGCCAGACGGCTCATTCCAACCGGTAATAGACTTGAGCTGGATAAACAAACTTATCGTAGCTCCAAAGTTCTATATGGAGACCATTCGGTCGGTAAGGGCAAGCATTCGAGTGAACGACTATGCGGCAAGCATAGATCTAAAGGATGCATACATTCATGTCCTGGTACATCCAGCATTCAGAAAGTACCTACCGTTCGCCGTTCAAGGGATAGTATATCAGTGTCCGAGCAATGTGCTTTGGTCTGAATCTAGTGTCCTGGGCGTTCACACGAAAAATGAGCTCGGTAATGTCTCACTTCCGAGCTCATTCGTCTGTGGTAACGTCGGCTTATTTGGACGACATTCTTCAGAGATACGGCAACAAAACTACTCTTCAGAACGATATTCAGAGTCTGTTATTATTGCTCTGACATCTCGGCTTCATCATAAATGAGAAGATGTCGAATCTAGCTCCGTCCAAGTCGTTCATTCACTTGCGAATGAGCTTCAAGACTCACAACAATCTGGTTCGTCTGCCATAACCCAGAGCGAACTTAGTCAGTTGTTATGATCGCTTTTGTCTACACTCAGACGCATTAACAGCGAGGGAATTTGTGTGACAGATGGGGTTGTGCGGAGTGGATGCGGATCTTATTCTGATGGGTCGCTTGCGCACACATCCCCTCCAGATATTCTTTACCCAGAACTGGAGTGTGAAGATGCTTTCGCTCGAGACCAGTATTATTTTAACGGACCTGGTAAATCAAAAGGTCCAGATTTGGGCAGATATTCAGTGGTTAATTCAGAGAGTTTCGCTGCAGCTGCCGGATCTGGCTTTCACGATTATGGCAGATGCGAGTGAAACAGGTTTGGGGTGCGACCCTGAGCCCGACAGACTCGAAGTGCCAGGGTCTTTGGGACCCTGGGTTCCTGAAGAAAAAGAAATGATGTCAGTATGGTTAGCGCTATAACAGTGGATTCACATTATAGCGGACCCGCATGTTCAAATATTGTCAGACAACTCGACGGTAGTAGTGTACATCAGGAACCAGGGAGGCTCGCATTCGATTCTGTTATGCAAACTAACGGAAAAAGTTCTTCTGTATGTCTTGAAGCATCAAGTTCATCTATCGGTCCTTCATATACCGGATCATCTGAAAATACTAGCATACTCTCTGTCTCTCGGCAAGGTCGCCTGTTGCCATCAGAGTGGACTCTTAAACAAGCGAGTATTCAGACAGATTTGCTACCAGTGGGATCAACCTATAATAGACTTGTTTGCAACACACCTCAACAATCAGTTGCAGACTTATGTGTCACCATGCCCAGATCATCGAGCGTATGCAGTAGACGCTTTCTCAATTTCATGGGACAGAATGATAGGATACGCGTATCCTCCAACTTCGTTGATTCAACAGATCTTGTTAAAGATCAAGCAGTCGCATTGCAAGATTCTGTTAGTAGCATCTCTGTCGCCACAGAAACCATGGATCAATCTTCTCAGGTGTCTGTTATGGGACGTTCCCTGTAAACTTTCTCCACGAGAGGACCTTATTTATCAGGGGAAGTCCCGTACACTGCATCACAACCCGGAAGGTCTCAACCATCACGTATTTCCGTTGTGCGGTCCTGGCACAGCAAGCATTTTACAGGACGAGCAGTGGACGCAGTTTCTAACCGCAGGAGGTCCTCCTCTTCGCTGAATTACACAGCAAAGTGGAAGGTTTTCTTCCGTTGGTGTAAGGATCATTTGATAGACGTTTATGATCCGTCCATACTGGATATTGCCAACTTTCTGGTCTACCCGTTTGATGTTCTCAAACTGCAGCCCATCACTATTAAGGGCTATAGGTCTATGTTAGCGGACACTTATGCTCATCATGATAACTTGGCAATTGGATCTAATGCTTCATTATCCAAATTAGTTAGAAATTTCTCTATTAATAGACCTAGAACCCTCAGATTAATTCCTAAGTGGAATTTAGCTTGGGTTCTGTTGAAGCTTAAAGAAGCTCCGTTTGACGTTGTAGAGTTCAAATTCTTGACCCATAAAACAGAATTTCTCTTAGGCTTTGCTTCCACTAGAAGAGTTAGTGAACTCCATGCTTTATCTGTTGACGAATCTCACTATTGTAGTGTTGGAAATACCATCACTTTAACTACACAAGTGGGATTTTTGGCTAAGAATCAGGCTCCAGATAAACGGCCTGAGCCTATTATCATAAAAGCTCTGCCATCTATGGACAACCGTAGACCTTTGTTGTGTCCATCCAGGGCTTTGCACATATATAAACGCTGATCAGAGTTTATTAGGAAAGGAAGAAAATGCTTCTTTTTATCATTGATTCCTTACAGAAGAGATATTTCTGTTCATTCAGTTGCTAGATGGATTCAGTTGGCAATACGCATTGCCTAAGAAAATCTATCTTTGGATCAGCATTCTGTAAATAAGATATCAGCGCATGAAGTTAGAGCGCTGTCCACTTCTTGGGCTTATTCTAACAGTATAGCCATTACTGATCTCATGAAAGCTGCATACTAGACACAGCCTTCTACATTTTCCAAGATTTACCTTAGAAAAATAGAGCCCCTCTCTGGTGATCTTAGATGTTTAGGTCCTCTATCTGTTGCTCAGAATGTCGACCACTAAACGTTTACATCCATAGTTATTTAGGCAACCGGTTCCTGCAGTGACGCTGTTCCACAACCTTCTTCGTTCTGTGGTCAGTGTAGCTCACTGTGAAGCATTTGTATATGTTATGTGTCAAATAGGCGTTAATATAAAATCCTCGTACTCTTTTTAATGGCAATAAATAGTCTCATTCTCTGGACTATCTTTATATATTGGCTTCCCTTCACCGATTTAGCATAATGGGTTATGCTGGCATTAAATGGAGAATTATATATTATGTAATGCTCAATTACATTGTTGGTGTTATGTCTTTCTCGTTTCTCGTAAATGAGAAAGACATATATAATTCCTTTCTCTCCTATTCTCCTGTAGGAGCTATCCTTTAAGAAGTGATTGAGTAAATGAATTTTCATCTATGTCCTAGGCCCTCCAGCCTTTTTACGATTCAGCTAGGTCTGGGCCATTGGTTGTTTGTAATTTGTATATTTTTTATACTTACCAATGGCCCAGATGGGGATGGCCCTCCCATGAGTGGGCACTCATACCTCTCCGCTGATTATAAAATTTAGCAGGCACTGTAAAAAGAATGATGGTTGGCGCCAATTTCGGTGTTTCCTGGATACTGCACATGCACAGATCACAAAAGTATGGAGAACCACATAGGACATATTTTTTTTTTGGTTTTGCATGCAAGTTTTGGGGATTGGGGGAGGGCAAAATTTGTGTTTGGCCTTGTATATTTTTGAGTTAGCACCAGCTAAGTCTGTGCCATTGGTAAGTATAAAAAATATACAAATTACTTTGAATTTATAATTTTCGTTCAATTGTTTTTTTAATTGATTCAGTGAGTAAATAAGAAATTTATTTGAATTTTAACATGAAAATGTCTTAAAATATGGTTGTTACAGTTTTGACATAACATTTACCTGTGTACTATGTTGATCCCAAACATGAATAGATAAAAGAGGTGTTGGTCACTGCCTGTTATAGACCGAAGTCTTACAGATGAAGTACTTTACAAGGAAAGAAAAATATGACTTCAAACTTCACATTTATCTGAATCCAGTATTGCCACACAAAGTGAAATCACCCATATATGCCAATTTATCCAAAATTCATGTGTGCACAGATCCTACAGTTTGAAATCATTTGATTAAATTTCTTAACAACAAGTGGCTATGTGCATATTTCAAACTTTTCGATTTGCAACAATTTGATCCAGGTTATCTCCCCTTCAATTTAGTATGCTTTTCTGTATGGGATGCTTCTGCATGCAACTCTTCCTACCTTTATGAATGGAAGAACATGAAACTTCTCAAACAACTACAAGCAAGTGAACATGTGCATATTCTAAAATCTTGAATCTTCATTTATTTATTTATTTATTTATTTAGTAGAGTTTAATGACCCTTTAACAGCCAGGGTCATATCATGTCGGTGACAGTTTTATGGGTGGAGGAAGCTGGAGTATCTGGAGAGAACCACCGAGCAATGACGAGCAGCAGTCAGCTCTCTAACATTGTAACTCTGAACTCTGCACTGTGGCACAGGAAGGGTTAGATTGGTTGAAGACATGCGCTCTATCGATGTGCAGTACACCTTAGTACACAACATCATTGTGCCCTCATGTAGGGAATCAGGGTTAAGTGCCTTGTCCAATGACACAATGCGGTAGCGCAAATCAGTCGCTGAAATGGTCATCTACTAACCGCACTCAACGTTGCTTAACTTGGGTGATCTGACGAGAACTGGTTACTGCACCGTCACTGCACTCCCCAATCTGTGATAATCCACTGTTAGAATCTTTTGATATTTGATATACAGCACCCTTATGGGGATCAGATTCAGTAAGTTTATTCAAACCATGACTTGGGTTTCTTATTTAGGCTCTAAATTTTAACTTAGTGAAATATGAGGATTATTATTTAAAAATCTTCTTCAGAACCACCAGTAGGAATGTTTAGATATTTGGTATACAGCATTCTTAAAAAAGTTGGTTTTAAACTTGGCCAAATCGTGTCCCCGGGTTAATATTTGGGTTCCTGATCGCAAATTTTAACTTAGTGCAATATGTCAAATATCTTTAGAAATCTTCTTCTTCAGATCCCCTTTTGATGTTTGGTATACATCATCGTAATGGGGGGGGTCTGATTCAACTTTGTTAAAATAAATTGGATATATATTGTGATATTTGATATTCAGTATCCTTATCTTATGGGGGTGCGATTCAACTTTGTTGAAATCAAGCTGCTGCCTTCATATTTGGTCTCCCTTAAATTGTAAATTAATGCAGTATGAGAAATATTCTTTAAAAATCTTCGGATCCAGCAGTTGGAATCTTTTGATATTTAGTGTATACATCCACAGGATGGTAGAATCCAAGTTAGTTCAAAGTGAGATCCGATTTCATATTTGCATGCAAGGGAGTGATACAGGTGTCCACAGGGGCCAAAATTTGGCTCCATTTCCAATGTAAAACAGGCCAGTTTTTTCCCAATTATGAGCCAAAAATTCCTGATTCACCCCATTCAGCTTCAAAACATTATTCTGTGCAATGCAGACAAGATCTTTGCAGTCACAAGCCAGGAATGACACTATTATTTCACAAATAATTGGGTAGAAAAGTATTTGATTAATCATGTCAGATGGCGGCTTTCCCATTTTTAATCCACAGGTAAAGTTGACATGTACAGTTACTGTTAGCTCCTTTAATGTGCCAAATATGCTTTCTAAACTCCTTATTTTTTCTGTGCTTATAGTTAGCTCTCTTGATCTGCCAAACATGCTTTTCAAGTCATCATTTGTTCTGCACTTACAGTAAGCTCCCTTGATATGCTTTTTTTTACATTTTCATTGTTTGTGTTCTATTTGCTGTAGATTGAGACTGCAAGATATTTGATTAGTATAAGAATCCTGCTGTTTAGAGGATTGCCTTATTGATACACCATTATGGATGGTTCCAAATAAAACGGTTATTTATTTATTGGTGTTTAGGGTAACTGTCAGTGTCTTTAGCTTTTGCATGGCTGCAACATAGGTATGAAGTCAAGGTTAGCCGATCAGTTATAACAATGCTCCCCACTTTAGAAGAATTCCACCTCAGATTTTGTTGACAAAGGACTATTTTATCAGTACAGGATAATTTGTTTACGAGGGGATGTCAAAAAGTTTTGAGCCTAACATAAATAAAGCTGGAATATTGGGACAGAACATTTTTATTTTCAACATAGTCCCCTTTTAATTCATTACACTTGTTCCACCTGGTCTGCCAGTTGTTGATGCCGCCTCTGTAGAAGTCCATATCTTGGTCCTGTAGCCAAGCCTCCACAGCAGCAGTAAGTTTCTCATCATTTTGAAAATCTTTGACCACGTAAGTGTTTCTGTAAATTTGGAAAGAGATGGTAGTCACTTGGTACCAGGTCTGGAGAATAAGGTGGGTGAGGCAGGATTTCAAAGACACATTCTTGGACAGCTGCCACTGCAGCACGACTGGTGTGAACTGGTGCATAGTCCTGATGAAGAAGAACTCCACTGATTTTGCCACATGTTTCTCCTTGATGGACTGTCGCACCTTCCTCAATAAGTTGGCATAATATTCACCATTCATTCTTGTTCCATGTGGCAGATAATTTATATGAATAACCCCTTGACTATCCCAAAATATCGTGGCCATAACCTTGTGGACGGATCTAGAGGCTTTGAACTTCTTTGTTCTGGGAGACTTGGCATGTTTCCATTCCATTGATTCCTGTTTGCCCCAAGGACCATAGTGATGAACCCAGGTTTCATGACAGGTAACTAAGCCAAAATGGAAGTTGTCAGGATTTTGGTTATATCTTGTTAACATGGCATTACTGATGGTGACCCACGATAGCTTCATTTCATCGGAAAGCATTCTTGGAACCCATCTTGCACACATCTTTGACATGTATAGATGTTCGTGAAGGATAGTCTCTATTGATCCATGTGATATGCCAGCTGTCTCCTTTAACTCATGGAGTGCGATTCGGTGATTATTCATAACAAGCTTGTGCATCTTGTCAATATTTTCTTGGCTAGTGCTATTTGTGGGATGACCTGAATGGGGGTCATCTTCAGGACTCTTTCTCCCTCGTTGAAATTCCTTGACCCATTGCTTAATGGTGTCAGATGATGGGGAAGCCTTTCCATAAACAGCTGTTAATCTTTCTTCAATACACTTCGCTAAATTGCCTTCCAGAACCAAAAACTTCATGACTGCTCTGTATTCAATTTTCTCCATTGCTACCATTTCAAGTGGGGTACCACTTTTTGGATGTCGGTTGATGGCTAAATAGTAAGAGTATAAGTGCCAGTAAGTCAGTCCTGACCACAGCATAAACTGTTGTTCAATATCCTACAGTTGATTTCAGAACCCTGATATTAAACTTGTGTTAGGCTCAAAGCTTTTTGACATCCCCTCATACTACAACCACTGTTTCTCTTCACTGGATTTCTACAGAAGACAGTTACTAAAAGGATAGTATTTTTATACTGTACCAATGACCCAGACTTAGCTGGTGTTAACTCTAAAATATTTAGGGCCAAACGCAAATTTTACCCCCCAATCCCCAAAATTTGCATCTAAAAACGAAAATTACATGTCCTATATGGTCCTCCATACTTTTACTCCAATGCGCATGCGCAGTGTCAAGGAGGTCTCGAAATTGCCACCAAAAGTCATTCTTTGTTTGACCCTCATTACAGTTACACTTCACTGTTATTTGTGCTTGTAAATCTCAGTTTTAAAGATGCCAGACGCATAATTATGAGAGAAATGGTGGAAATAGAAGGTGGAGAGGAAAAAACAGTGGAAACAAATGTTCAGGGCTGTAACTTATAATTATTTTACGAAATTATTCATGTTATCTATTTTCGAGGCATGACCTTGTTGTGGTCATTCTTGCTATGAATGTTCCATTGTTTGATCATCGTTTACTCTCTCCCTTTTCTTTATTCCCCCCTAGCTATTCTCCCATGCTTTTGGCTTATTTTTTGTGATGTTTATTACTAAAATTTCTTGGGAGTTTTGGCTTGGTAACAGAATTATTTTCTGTTTTTTCCCCATGTTTACATCCTCACCCTAGGGGTGTTTAGGCGTTTTGGTCTGCATCTACCATCTGATGTTCTACAGTTTCTTCTCTGGAAGCCTCTGTTTTGCATCAGATAGTGTTTAAATTGGTAACTGATTTCGGGCTATGTTGGTTTCAGTGCCTGGAGTCATGTTTCCAGTTTGTTGACACTTTTGCTTGTGTTGACAACTGTTACTTCTGACAGTGATTACTTGTCTTCTGCTTAATTTAGTTCATAGCAAGATACATTAATATTGTCCGTAAGTGTTACATTAATTTTTCAAAATGATTAAATTTTGTCCACACTTAGGCTTTTTTGGGATCCTTTGGGCTCAAGGTTCCCATTGGGAACTTGGGCTCTTCTGAAAAATTTTTCAAAAATTTTTTTTTGGGAAAATTATTTTCTTTTGAAATGTTTTAATGAATTATAATATATTATGTATATTTATTTCAAGGGTTAGTGCAAGTAATATGACGGTGTATATTTTTTTCTGGTTGGAAAAAATTTTCTTCTTTCGTAATGCGAGGATATCTTCCTCTAATTCACAAGTTCATTGTGTTTCTTATAGTTAATGTAGTCGCATTAATTCTTGCTATGTGTGTGTTGATTGAGATGATAACGTTGGAGACGTGTGTCACGGTATTTTATTAGCGGTGAGGGGTCCAGTACGGTCCTCTCTCCGTTGGGTCTCTATATATTATCAGTTTCTTTTTCAGAATTCAGAGTGATGTTTCCGTGATGTCTTCAATAAGTGTGTCTCCGTCGTTGCAATATTAGGGCTAGCGGGAAGTGCTCAAGGTATTACGACAATTGCTGGGAGTTCGCTGGTTCGATCGAAGGCATTGTCGCGTCCATTCACCAGAGAAGTATGGTACAGCAACCTGGTTAGTCCTTTGCGGTCCAGGGAAACAGATTGGGTGATGCGAGCACTATAAAACTTCAGATGTGCTCACCCAGCAACGACGGATCCGAGGATAGTACGGAGGAAGCCTGTCAGTCCGGTAGCTAGCTCGTCCAGGTCCCCCGGGCCGCGAGCGAGAGAGGCCCCCTCCTCTCTCTTGCATCAACATCTGTGCCACGATGTTGTTGTATGTTGTTTGCTTAGTCGCAGCTTACGTCCACTCCTCCTGCTCCATCGCATGGCAGTCCGACGCGGCTGTTATATTGGCTTCCTCATCTTCGTCAACACACACGACCGCATCTTGGCTATGTGACCACAGATTTCCAGGGGACGTTCGCATATTATATAAATGCAGGATTGAACGTCCCTGGTGCTCCTGCTTCGCCGACCAAGGAATACACGTCAACCAGGTCACTCCATCTCCTAGCCAAGGATACGAGACCTTTCCAGTGGGGACGTTCGTATATTATATAAATGCAGGATTGAACATCCGGGAGCTTCCAGCGGATATTTCACGTAGGACCGCGGCTCCACAGGTCTCATAGGGTAACATGAACTAGGTATTGTTACCGTGATGTCTTCGTAAGTGTGCTTCCATTGTCACAGTCAAATGAAGAGCTAGCGGTAAAGTGCTCATGCAGATACGTCAATTGCCTAAGAGGTCCCAAGTAGGATCGACGGCGTTGGCATCTGCTAGCTCGCCCGGTGTCGCGACCATTCACCGAATGGCTCAGCACCCAGGTTCGTCCGTTGCAGTTCAGGAAGGGGATTCGGGTGATGCGAGCATTATAAAATACAATGTGCACACCCAGTGATGACGGATGCGAGGATGGTACGCAGGAAGCCTATTAGTCTGGTTCCTAGCTCGTCCAGGTCCATCCGGGCTGCGAGCGAGAGAGGTTCCTCTGGGCTCAGATATTGTAGTACAAAACGTTCCTCAGTCGGAGCATACGTCCACCGCTCGGGACGCTCCGTTATATAGACAGTCCGGAGAGACTGCTCTTTCGGCTTCCGCGGCACACGCGACCGCACTTGGCTACGTGACCTTTGATATTCAACCAACATCTCCGACATGGGATTCTACAGCGACCAGGTCACGCCAGCTGGTAGCCAAGGATACAAGGCCTTCATACTCCAGACGTTCACATATTATTGATGTATGCAGGAGTGAACGTCCAAGGAGCTTCCAGCGGCTAAATCCTATAAGACCGCAGCTCCACAGGCCTCTGTTACGGACATGCTATCACAGATAGAACAAATTATCGCAGCATCCCAGCTTCCGACAGTATCTCTGTCAGATCAGGAATTATCCGAGGAAGCTGGGTTGGTACGTTCCGCTGCAGGTTCAGGCACGGACGACCAAGAATTACAAGTGTTCCGACAGGATGGTGAAAGGAATACGGATGAGTTGTATTTTCCCTTCTCATAACAACATAACGGACGACCAAGAATTACAAGTGTTCCGACAGGATGGTGAAAGGAATACGGATGAGTTGTATTTTCCCTTCTCATAACAACATAATTGCCGTAGAGTGCATCTGGCATTATCATCTGACGTTGTTCCTCCAGACCAAAATGCTGCATTGCCAAATAAGAGACTGATAGTGCCACTGGACACAGAATTCTTAATCGGTTTAGGGTCATCATCCCTCAGTTTCCGACATAGTCCAGATATGTCTCACGGACATTTGATCTGTTGAACGACGCTATATTTATTTAACTTTCTACCCAATCAGCAGGCCAGGTTTCTTATCAGCAATATGCTCTACTTCTGCCTTTCATCAATTCAACGAATATTTTGAAACGGCAGGACAGAGCATTCTGAGAGTTCTCTGCATCTAGACGACCAGGTCAGGACCTAGTATTGTTTTTTATTGTCGTCTATGTCTATTCCAACCATGATGTTGGAAATATTAATATCGTCTAGCAGGGTCAGCTTAGACGCATCATCGTACGCAGATCACCTTATCAGAACGTTATCATTACGTCTCAAAGGAAAAAGAATTCTAGGATGCACAATCTCCTAAAGAGTTCTTTCAAGGGCCTCACGTAAAACTCCGTCCTTTAGTGGCAATATGGAGTTCGTTAGACGTGACGCGGCCCTGGCTACATCCACGTGTGTAGATAGTAAGGTGAAAAACTCTCTCAGAGTCGCTCCGGTCTCTGTAGAGTTTTCTTTGACGGCAAGCTTTCCACAGTCTATGATCAGTTAACTAAGAAAGCTTTAGACTCTCTGCTATTAAAATTCGCTTCCATATAGTCGGATTCAGCAGAGAAGAGTAGAACAGGCACATCTGGGACGAATAAGTCCAAGAGAAGTTCCTATAGAGGTTCCTATGCGTCCTCTAGTTTTTATTCTAGAGACCGTCAGGGTAGCGACTCATATGGGGGCCATAATTCTGGTCAGACGTCCCTATGTCCGACGGGGCGAGGTGCGGACCGTGGAGGACATGGCCTCTCCTTCCGCAAGCTTCGCAGGACCAGGAGGTAATGGTTTTAACCTCTATCGTGTACTAGTGAGCGGAAGACTGTCGAGTTTCTCAATTATTTGGGAATAGATTACGGACATCCCTTGAATTCAAGGGGTGATTTCGGAAGGACTAAATTGTTCCTCAAACGAAATCCTCTGTTAACTCGGAGTCCAAGATGGACTCAGCTTCCGCCAAGTCTGTAGGATAGAGGCTCGCTTTCATCAGAAGTCTAGTCTCTTCTGGAATGACCGCGATGCAGATCCTAGATATCCAGGAATTTTCAGGTTTCTATAACCATCCTTTTCTGGTTCCAAAACCAGACAGCTCGTTCCGTTCTCTCATTATTCGGAATGGGATAAACAAGCTGATCGTGGCTCCAAATTTATATATGGAGTCCACCCGATCGCTCAGAGCGAGTATTCGGGTGTAGATTTTGCTACATGCATAGATCTCAAGATGCGTACTTTCACGTCATGATACATCAGGCATCAGAAAGTATCTTCGCTTCCTTATCATAGGAATCGTATATCAGTTTCGAGCAGTATGCTTCGGTCTGAATCCAGCCCCCTGGGCCTTCACTCGAATAACAGACTCGGTAATGACTCATTTCCGAGCTTATTCGTCTGCTATATTGTCAGCCTACCTGGACGACATTCATACAGGTACGGCAATGAGTTAACGCTTCAGAACTATGTGCAGAATCTGCTTCTATTGCTCCGACGTCTCGGTTTCTTAAGTAAATGACGAGAAGTCGGATCTGGCATTCATCCAAGTTATTCACCCACCGGGGAATGAGCTTCGTAACGCACAATTTTTTGGTTTGTCTGCCGTTACCCAGAACAAAATTATTCAGTTGTTATGCTCACTATTGTCATCGCTCAGACAAAGTCTCAGCGAGAGATCTTATGAGACTGATACGTTTAGGCGGAACTGCCGTGATTTTATTCCGATGGGGCTGTTACGCATTAGTCCTCTCCAAATTTCTTTAATTCAGAATTGGAGGGTGAAGATTCTTTTGCTCGATATGGACATCTTGTCAAAACAGGTGAATAAATTCAGACTTGAGCAAGTTTTCTGGGCTTAACTCAGGTAGTTTCACTGCAATTGCTGGATCTGAGTTTTACAGTCTTGACGGATGCCAGTAAAACAGGTTGGGTCATTTCATTGAGCCCAACGGATTGAAGTGCCAAGGTCTTTTGATTCCGTAGTTCCTTATCAAGCACTCAAACATCAAGTATGATGTCATTTTGGCTTGCGCTACGTTATTGGATAACGTAATTCAGAATGTTCATATGCTAATTCTGTTCGACAAATCGACGGTATTAGCGTATTTTTGGAATTATGGAGGCACTCATTCCATCCTGTTATTCATGTTAACGGAATGAATCTTTCGGTTGCTACTAGAACATCCAGTTGCCCTATCGGTCTGTCATATTCCGGGTCGTCTGAACGTATTAGCAGACTCCCTTCGCGGAGGGGCCGTTTGTTGCCACCAGAATCAGCTCTCAACAAACGAGATTTCAATCAGATTGCTACCAAGGCGAGCGGCCAATGATCGATGTATTCGCGACGCATCTCAACAATCAGTTGCAGACGTATGTGTCATTATGTTTGGATCTTCGAGTGTTTGCAGTAAATGCTCTATTGATCTTGTCAGACGGAATAATAAGATATGCGTATCTTCCAGCGCTGTTGATTCAGCAGATATTGCTCTAGTGTAATTATTTCAGTGCAAATTCTGTTGGTAGCTTCTCTAGCTCCACAAAGACTGTGGACTAATTTCCTCAGGCGGCTGTTGTGGTACATGCCGTGGAAGCTTCCTCCACTTTTCGGTCCATTCTATGGTCAGATGGATTCAATCTACAGTCAGTTCTGCTTATGATTATATCTTCATTCAGCAGTCTGTGTTTTAGTTTTAAGCTCATGAAGTAACAGTTCTTCTACTTAATGGGCTTAAGCTATTAGTATTGTTATTACAGATTTAATGAGGGCTACATATTGGTGTTAGCCCTCCATTTTTACAGTTTTGTATCTGAGAATATTGAGTCCTTTTCTGCAGATCTACATTGTTTAGGTCCGCTTTTTTTTTACTCAGAATGTCGCCTACTAAACAGTGGCAACTATGTGTGTATAAGCTTTCGGTTCTGGCAGTGACTCTGTGTCCTGCTGCCCTCTTTGCTCTGGAGTATTTGATCCAGGCCAAGGGAAAGGGGGGGGGGGGGGGTTCCCTTAGATCACCTGCTTTATAGTGTAAAGAAAGGGAATACCTCCTTTGGACTTCGTAATTCCGTGTCGGTTCCGAGATGATTTTAGGGTTAAGCCTATGTTTACTCATCTGTGTAATATTTTTTAAGTGTTGATTGGTATGAAGCATTTGTATATATCACATGATTAATTGAGCGTTAATATACAATCCTCGAACACTTTTAAATGAGTATATAGAGTCTCATTTCTCTAGACTCCCCTATTTATTGGCTTTTCTTAAAAAATATTAGTATAAAGGGTTATACTAGATGTTTATAGAGATCATTGATGTTATTGTGCTCAATTACAGAATAGTATTGTGTCTTTCTTTTTTGTTACAAATAAGAAAGATACATGTAAGACTATCTCTCCTTTTCTCCTTAAGGGGAGAAGTCTGTTATAGGTAATTGAGTCTATTGGATTTTCCTTATGTCCTAAGCCCTCCAACCTTTTTACTATTCAGCTAAGTCTGGGTCATTGGTACAGTATAAAAATGTTAAAAAATTTATAGTAATTTATATATTTTTTATACTTACCAATGACCCAGACAGGGATGGCCCTCCCATGAGATGGGAACTCAAACCTCCTTGCTGAGTACATAACGCTTACCAGGCACTGATTGTAAGAATGACTTTTGGCGGCAATTTCGAGACCTCCTTGACACTGTGCATGTGCATTGGAGTAAAAGTATGGAGGACCCTATAGGACATGTAATTTTTGGTTTTAGATGCAAATTTTGGGGATTGGAGGGTAAAATTTGCGTTTGGCCCTAAATATTTTAGAGTTAGCACCAGCTAAGTCTGGGTGATTGGTAAATATAAAAAATATATAAATTACTATCAATTTTTTAACTTTCTTGCTGGAAACGTGAAAAATTTTCCAATTGGAAGGGACTCTGCCCCTTTTCTAAAATAGATGTTTAGAAAGAACCCTGAACAGAAATTTTAACTTGGTGCAGTATGAGAAGTATTCTTCAAAAATCTTTTCCAGATCTGCCAGTCAGAAACCTTAGATATTTGGTATTGGTATACAGCATCCTGGGGAGGTGGGGTGGGGGGAGGGAGGGAGATTTAAGTGTATCCAAACGAAGTCGCTGGTTTGATGTGTAGTTTCTCTGTGGATGCCCAATTTCTAACTTAGCAGATTATGAAAAAAATACGTTGAAAATCATTTTTAGATCTGCCGGTGAGAAGAATCTTTTGATATATGGTATACAGCCCCCTTATGAGGGTCAAGTTTGAATTCCATCAAACCAGGTCCCTGGGTTTATATTTATGTTCCCAGTTGGAGTGCACTTAGTGCAACATCAGGAATATTCTTTTGGCCCCGCCAATCTGGCATGGAGCATCAAGTGTTACCCTTGTCCATCTGTTTGTCTGTTTATACATAAGTACATACGCCTTGTACGTCTGTCCCGAATATGGTTTCCGGATGATAACTTTTGTTAGACTGAACGAAATAAAACAAAATTTTATTCATAGGTTTATAACCACATAATAAGTTTGGGATTGATAGTGGGCGTGACCCGATATTTTGGGGCAGAATTATGGCCCTTTTTTGACTTAGAAGTCATGTTGATACTGGTTTCCAGATAACTTTAGTCTGACTGAACCAAATGAAACAAAATTTTATACATAGGTTTGTAACCACATAGTACAGGTTGAGATTGATAACAGGCTTGGTCCGATATTGGTTGACAGAGTTATGGCCCTTTTCTGACTTAAATGACATGTTGATATTGGTTTTCAGACAATAACTGTAGTTTGACTGAAAGAAATGAAACAAAATGTTGTAAATAGGTTTTTAACCACATAATACAGGTTGGGATTGATAAAGGCTTGTCCTGTTATTTTTGGGCAGAGTTATGGCCTTTTTCCAACCTGGAAGATACATTGATATTTGTTTAATGGTTTCCAAATGGTAACTTGAGTTGTAGGTGTCCAATTTCAATCAAATGTGGAATATAGCTTACTGTAGACAATATACCGGATGGCTTTGATTTTGAATGTGGTGCAATAATTTTCGTCTGAGTTATGGACCCTTTTTGGTCTTTGTTAACCACTAAATATAGTTTTATCATAAATCGGGGACATTAGTGTCCCACAGACACATTTGGAGGCCTCCTTGGTGCTATGGTTTGATGGCGATAAGATATTTATTAATTCAATATCAACAAAGATAAATTACTAGAAACTCATGCTTGGCTGTAGAGGGTGGGGCATAGCTCTTGTTTAAATTTGTTTCGGATCCACATGTCAGAATGTTTTGATATATATTTTTTTTTTTTTGAGTGTGGGGGGGGGGGGGGGGTGGGGGAGGGTGGGGTCAGCTTGATTCCTTGATTCATATTTGGTCTCACCACAAAATAACAATATGATAATTTTGTGCAATATGAAGAAGAATCATTGAAAATCTACAAATCTACCCACTGGAAGGAGCCCAGACCTTTTTCAAAATAAGTTTTTAGAAAGAACCATAGTCTCCCAATGGGAGCCCAATTTTTAACTTGGATTATTCTTTAAAAATTTTCTCTATATCCATCTGTCAGAATCCTTATATATTTGGTATACAGCATCCTTAGAGGGTGGAGGAGGCCAGATTTAAGTGTCTCCAAATCAAGTCACTGGTTTCAGGATATCCCTATAGGAGCCTGAATTTTAACTTCATGCAACTTTTAACTTGGTACAAATGAGCAAAATTCTTTAAAAATCATCTCATTCAATCTACCAGTTAGAATTTTTTGATATATGGTTTACAGTCCCCTTAGTGGGTTAGATTCAAGTTTGTTCAAATCATATTTGGAGTTCCCCATTGGAATGCACTTAGTCCAAGATCAGAAATATTTTTGAAGAATTTTCTGCTGATCCACCTGTCAGAATGTTGTGATATTAGAATCCTGTGAGGGAGGGGCAGATTCAAATTTGTTCAAATCAAGTTCCTCAATTCACATTTAGGCTTGCTATTAGAGCCTAAAATTTTAACATAGTGCAGTATGTTGAATATTCTTCCAAAATATTCTTCTTCAGATCAGCCAGTCAGAATTTTGTTATATTTAGTATACTGCATCCTGATGAAGGTCAGATTCAAGTTTATTTGCATCAAGATGCTGGATTCATATTTTGGACTCCCCACAGGACCCGAAATCTTAACATTCTGGAATATGAGGAATCATTTGATATTTGGTTTGTTATGACATTGCATTTTTAGCTCACCAACGAAGTTGTGTGAGCTTATGTCATCACCCAAGTCTCATCGGTGTCAGCATCAACACTTGTGTTAGAGATATTGTATGAGTTCACTTTGACGTGTAGCTATGTTACTATGCACTTCATACTGTTTCTGTGGCTTACAATTACCAACAGACCCTTACCCAGTGATACTTTTTTTATTTTCAGTGTTTTTACAATGTTAGACTTTTTTGTCAGCGTGGACTTGGAAAATTTCTGACCTGTTTTGGTATACATTAGTGGAGGCTTTCACTGATACACTATGGCTTTTATATTTCATATATGTGTTAAATGAGTCAATATAAAACGACGTTAACCCTTACTCATGGGGATGGACATCCCCCCCACCTCTTGTTTTCCTAAGCATGGAGGAACAGACCCTATAGTGGAATTGATGCCCTTGCTTTAATACATATAAAGCTATTTTCCCTTGTTTCACATAGGGTATTACGGAATAATACTTTTGGCCAACCTGTTTGCTTCATTAGCTTCTCCACTAGTGGTTTGATAAAGATAATTTTTGCCGTGCTACCTAATCTGGAGGAATTATTGCCCTTGCTTAAATATGTATGGAGTTATTTGCCCTTGTTTCACATAGGGTATTACTAAAAAATATGGTTGTCCAACATGTTCAGTGTTCTTTCAGTGTGACTGTTTGTTGGATTGAAGTGAATTGTCACATCCTTCTACCTCAGTATGGGTGTACATATTTCATGACAAGATGGATGTCCTTGCTGGAATATTTTCAGAGTTACTTAAAAAAGAAATCCTGTGGACAATTGTTAAATTAGCTTTTTTGTTTCTAGTGAAGTTTTGGCTAGAAATGACTGCTAAGCTGCACTCTTAAGGTGTGGTGTGTCGTGAAAATTCTGGAAGACTTCCGGAACGTTTGGAAGGTTAAAAGAGATTCAGTATGTTTCCATTAGATTTCATCCCTTAGAATCCTTTAGTGTATGAAGACTTGTCTTAGTGAGCATTTTACCTAAATTTGACTTCATACCAATGTTGCGGTCATTAGATAGCAAAAAATGTTGAAAATGCTGTTAAATATTAATAAAAAAATGATCAATTTAAAGTAATTTGTATATTTTTATACTTACAAAGGGCCCAGACTTAGCTGGTGCAAACTCAAAGTTATCAAGGGCCAAACACAAATTTTGAACCCCCCCCAATCCACAAAATTTGCTTGCAAAACCAAACATTAAAAGTCATATCTGGTACTCCATACATTTACTCTCAGCGCATGCGCAGCTGCCAGGAAATGACCGGAATTGGCGCCAACATCATTCTTTGTAGAAAAGAGAGTACTACATAATAACTCAGCGGGGAGGTATGAGTGCCCACTCCTAGGAGGGCCATCTCTGTCTGGGCCATTGGTAAGTATAAAAATATACAAATTACTTTAAATTTATCATATTTTTACACTATACACCAGTGGCCCAGACTTAGCTGAATCGTAAAAAGACAGAGGACCTAGGACTTAGAATTAGCAGACCAACATAGTTCCCAAGCCTGCAATCCAAGGTGAAAGGAAAATGATTTTAAAAGGAATTACATGTATGTCTTTCTATACGGTAATAGAGAAGACATATCATAATTAAGGAGCTAAATTCAAGTAATTCCGTATACTTAGGATTAATGACTATGCTAATTGGATGTAACAAGTAATAGTTACCAACTGAGTTGGAGGTGTTCCTGAATATGAACAACCTGGGCACGAGCGGTGAGTGACACTGAGCGCGAAGCGCGAAGTGTTACAGCTCGTGCCCAGGTTGTTCATATTCAGGAACACCGACAACGAAGTTGGTAACTGACTTACACCCTGGGACAGGGAGAAAATAAAGTTAAATTTTAAATTCATTCCATACAATTTATATGTTGGGGAATGGGGAATTTGAACAGAGGTAAATTTGTTACTGGGCCACACCGAAAAAAATTTCGTTTTTTGTTGTACTGTTTTCGTTCCGACTGTAACGTACAAACTGGCCATGAGATGTTTTCACAATAACGGCAGCATATCAAAACAATGAAACAATAGCCTGGAGTTATCTGCAAATAAAAAGAAAAAATCGTGCTTGTCCACATTAGTGATTTCCCCCAAAGAAGCTCATTATTCAAAATTTTGCATCTCAACACCGAAATGGACGATTACGATTCCG
Organism: Pictodentalium vernedei; assembly: GCA_031216915.1. Classification (NCBI taxonomy): domain Eukaryota; kingdom Metazoa; phylum Mollusca; class Scaphopoda; order Dentaliida; family Dentaliidae; genus Pictodentalium; species Pictodentalium vernedei. Next base: position 299,452,633 of record CM062293.1, on the reverse strand, counting down.
ACAATATTTTAAGCCAGGCGCTAGATTTATACGAAGCAACTGAAGAAAATAACATATTTTTGACTCAAAATACATTTTCTGAAGTGCCAGAAGACGAGAAAGACGACATAACAGATATTTTGAAGAAAGCTGTAGATGTGTCGGATATGCTTGCCATAGGTGGACCGTCAATGGTTGCTGCTGTGAGACATCAGAAACCTAAAGGTATTATTGGTATGTCTGTCTGTCTGTCTGTCTGTCTGTCTGTCTGTCTGTCTGTCTGTCTGTCTGACTGTCTGCCTGTCTGTCTGTCTGCCTGCCTGCCTGCCTGCCTGCCTGCCTGCCCGCCCACCCGCCCGCCTGCCCGCCCGCCCGTCCGTCGTTTGCGAGGTAAAATCTTTGTCCAAATCATGTTTACGAGGTATTCGCGGTTTATGGGGTTAACCCCCTAAAAAAATAAACAAAAAGGGCCTGGTAAGTGTAGGGTTAGGATCAGGGGTGGGGTTGGGTTGGGGTTAGGGATAGCCCCAGAGTAGGGCTTAATGCTGTAGTGGGTTAGGTTCCAGTTAGGGTTAGGGTTAGGGTTAGGGTCAGGGTGAGGTGTTAGGGTTAGGGTCAGGGTAGAGGTTGGGTTAGGGTTAGGGTGTTTGTTATGGTTGCAGGGGGTGGGGTTGGGGTTAGTTAAAAGTTGGGGTTAGGGTTAGGGTTAGTTTAGAGTAAAGAAAGGTTTTGTCCATCCGTAAATATTTTCAGGTACCACCTAAAGGGGTTTCGTTGGAACGTCAGTCCGTCCGTCCGTCTGTCCGTCTGTCTATGTATGTATGTATATTTTGAAGATAAAAAATCGCACTGGCACAGACATTTCGTACTGAAATGTTTTTTTCTTGTTATGTGTTACACAAATAATGGTTTAAAATAAGTTGTTGAGCCCTGGTGGGTTTCAAACAATACAAGGTAGCTACAAATTTATAGAACTGATTTTAAAGAACTGATTTTAAACTAAGTGTTTAAAAATGGGTTTAGGAACTAGGTAGTTACAAATTTATAGAACTGATTTTAAAGAACTGATTTTAAACTAAGTGTTTAAAAATGGGTTTAGGAACTAGTCTTTTAAAATTTTGGCTGCTTCTACATTCATTCTATTGTACGTTAGAGTGAAAGGAATGATGGATCTCCTTTCACCTTGTCCCTCTGACGTATGTATGTATGTATGTATGTGTGTATGTGTATGTATGTGTGTATGTATGTATGTCTGTGTGTATGCATGTATTTCTGTCTGTCTGTCTGTGTGTATGTCTGTCTGTCTGTGTGTCTGTATGTGTGTCTGTCTGCATGTCTGTACGTGTGTCTGTCTGCGTGTCTGTCTGTGTGTCTGTCTGCGTATCTGTGTGTCTGTCTGTCTGTCTGTCCACGTGCCCGTCTGCCTGTCTGCGTGTCTCTCTGCCTGCGTGTTTGTCTATCTCTTTAGCTGTCTGAATGTCTCTGTCTGTCTGCGTGTCTGCGTGTCTGTCTGCCTGCCTGCCTGCCTGCCTGCCTGCCTGCCTGCCTGCCTGTCCTGTCCTGTCCTGTCCTGTCCTGTCCTGTCCTGCCCTGTCCTGTCCTGTCCTGTCCTGTCCTGTCCTGTCCTGTCTGTCTGTCCCTGTTTAGTTTCCGTGGATAGAATAGAGCCACGGTCTTCACTGCCTGGAGTAGGAGTCCTCTAAAAGTGGGAGGACTTATAGGTCATCGCTTCAGCTTGATATTATTTCGTTTCTATTGCCCTGATACAACCTTTTGTGTTAAAGGGGCGTTAAACATCAATAAACTGCGGAAAATGTGAATCTCTTTGTCTGTCCCTCTACCTTCAAAAGCCAGCTACATTACAGGATTAGGAAAAACAGGTAGTTGAGGGTAAGTGTGAAATTTGTAGTTGCCATTAGAAAATGTGTAGTTGGGGTGATTTACGCCCCATACATTTGCATTGCTAACAACCAAAAATTAACTATTTGTAAGTCATGAGCAGGTTACATCAGTCGGCAGGGGGTTGGACCGCAATCTCCGAAGATTACCGAGGATACGGGTTCAAACTACCGTTCGGCAAATTCAGTTGTGTCCTCGGGCAGAACACTTCATCCCTGATGGCGGCGTGGTTAGCTAAAGTGTATCCCACATTAGCGGTACACATGCCTTCAAGCAATGCTAACCCGACTGGGTTTGTAAGTTTGAAAGTTGACAGTGACTCGTAGCTACATGGTGATTTTTAGGGTACTCGGGTTTCCTCCTCACGTAACACTGTCACGCGATATGACCCTAGATGTTAAAGTGTCGTAAACACAAAATAAACAAACAACCCTCTTGTAAGTCTGATTCTCTGTCCTCTGTCTGCCTACCTGCCCGCCCTGTCCGCCTGTGATTGTCTGACTGCATTGCGTCTCTCCCCTCTCTCTCTCTCTCTCTCTCTCTCTCTCTCTCTCTCTCTCTCTCTCTCTCTCTCTCAAGAGACAGAGAGAGACTGAAAAAGAGATATTACCTATTCTCGCCCTCCCTCTCGATGGAGAGGGAGAGAGGGGGAGTAATGTAGCCATATAGTCACAGGCGGAATGACAAAGGATTAAGGTTTCCCGACATACAATGAAAATATGACAACGGTAGTAGCCTAACTGCCTGAAAAAAAAAAAAAATTTTGGGCAGGCTCATTGGTGGTCGACTTAGTTTGGACTTCTTTGTCTCTCTACTGCCACAACGTATACCTTACTGTTGAACCTGAATGTAGCCTTAAATGTCGATAGAGCAATTAATAAATCAAAACATTTAAGGACTATGGTACCCCAAACAACTTTGGGTGTCGACCCCTCTCTATATAGAATAAGAATAAAAAAAAAAAAATCAAAACCACAATCATATATACCAATAAGTAATAAAAGTTGTGTATGTGTATCTGTCTTAGAAACAAAGATGACTTTGAAGGTAAAATTTACCTCTAAACACAGTAAATCGGCGTGCAAGGTACTAAATAGCAGAGCGGATATTTTGCTAAAATAACTAAACCATAATATTCGGAATATACATGTTTAGTGGCAATTACAAAAATATCTGCTTTTAAAATCCATTTTCTAATTTTAAAAGCAAATATTTAATGACTAAGGAACAAGTAATAGTCGAGCATTAGGATGATAGTTGAATTATGACAACCACCTTAAAATGTCATTTATGCATTCACATGTTGTTATGGGATGTGTTAGAACAAATGTACTCTGCAATTGATGTTTGTTGTATTTTGTTTGACGAATTGCAATCACATCATAACCACTGAGAAGAGGAGTATGTGGCCAGTCTAGCCCACTGTCAACAAAGAACATGACCTGCATGCTTTTCTCTTGTTGTGATATACATTTTTGCATCACTGTATAAGGATCGTCATTTATCTAAATATGAGAAACTGGTGAAATTTTTATATGTGTTTTTAAAATTAGAAAATAGATTTTAAAAGCAGATATTTTTGTAATTGCCACTAAACATGTATGTTCCGAGTATTACGGTTTAGTTATTTTAGCAAAATATCCGCTCTGCTATTTAGTACCTTACACGCCGATTTACTATGTTTAGAGGTAAATTTTACCTTCAAAATCATCTTTTTTTCTAAGACAGATACACATATACAACTTTTATTACTTATTGGTATATATGATTGTGGTTTTGATTTTCTTTCTTTATTCTTATTGTATATAGAGAGGGGTCGCCACCCAAGGTTTTTTGGGGTACCATAGTCCTTAACGATCCTAATATTTGTGTTGCAGATGAAATCACTACCAGATTTGTGAATGTTCCAGAACATTTAGTGGACTGTAAAAGTCGACTGTATACTCCACCAAATACCCTACGGAAAAACAAATGGGCAATAAATTTGTTTGAAGAATGGAAGCAAGACTTTTTACAAAACGCACGTGGCAACGAAGACGGAAGAAAAGATATAGTTAACATTTTAAGAAACTGCGGTGACATTTCTACTTACAGTGATGATAATTTAAATGTTGTCCTCTCGTACTTTTTCCTCTCCATTAGGAAAAGTGATGGGTCGGAATATAAAGGTGACAGTGTGTTTTCCATCGCGTGTGCAATTCAAAGACATATACAGCTCGAATGTGGAAATTTAGGTAGGGTCGTCAACTTCTTTAACGACCCAACGTTCACTAAAGTTCGAACGGTCATTGACAATGTCATGCAGGACAAGTGTAAGCAGGGGGTTGGGCTACAAAAGAAGAGGGCTAATATTATCACCCCTGAACAAGAACTTGAACTCTGGAATAAAGGTTTTTTGGGAATGAACAGTCCGGCAGTATTGTTTGATACAGTATTTTGGGTTGTTGGACTAAATTTTGGTTTGAGGGGTGGAGACGAACACAGGCATTTGTCATTTTCAAATTTTGAAATTGGGGTTGACAGTGAAGGGAATAGATACCTCCAGTACACAGAGTCAGTTTCGAAAACATATCGAGGGGGGTTGAAACACCGCAGCATAGAACCACATTCAGCTCGAGCTTATGAAGTTAAAAGTGACCCATCGCGATGTCCTGTAACGATTTTTGAAAATTATAAGCAAAGACTTCCAAAAAATAGGGATCCAAACTTGTTTTATTTTAACCCCTTGACCAAACCCAAATCAGACATTTGGTATTCCCGTCAGGCAGTGGGGCACAACAAACTAGACAATACTGTTAAACGTATAATGGGTAAAGCTGGTATTGATGGCTATTTTACTAATCATTCCCTAAGGGCGTCCACTGCAACCCGCCTATTTCGATCAGGTATTTCCGAACAGCTAATAAAGGAGCAAACTGGACATAGAAGCTTAGCTGTAGAGTCCTACAACCGGACGTCCAATGCCCAAAAACGAAAGGTTTCTTCAGCTTTGAGTGCTGATGTTTCAATTAACTCATCTCCACCGAAGCGCACGCGACAGTCAGACTCAGAACGTGATGTCTTTTCGTACGTACAGTGTCAGTCGGCCAATGTTACCATTAACGTTTATAACCAGCCAGATTCGAAGCAATGAATATATAAAAGACGTGTAAAGTTACAGTTCCTAAACTGTTTTGTGCAGTAGGACCTCTCTTGGGAAACAGATTTTAGAGACAAAAATCCTAAAAGATTAGACTGTGTGCTAAGAGAGGATCTACTGTACCACAAAACCTCCCTAAGAGGTTTTGTGGTACACTAGATCCTCCCATGACGGGACTTTTTTCTGACAGATAAATGGTCTGAAAATATAGTGATCTCACAAGAGTGGTTTTACTGTATTAAACGCTTTCTGTTTATTTACGAGTACCAAATGGAAGTATTTTCATAATTAACCAATGGTGTTACGTTTAAATGTGTAACCCGCAATAGAATCCGACGATTTCACAAAATGTACAAACATTACTTACGTTTGTTTTTTAAAGTCACAACATATGAGAATGTTGTGGTTTTACTTTGGTTTTCTTTTAGGGGTCAACAGTTTTTACTGTGTATCGCTCGATGTAGTCCGCTGTCATATTGTATGTTCAACTATATAAATGTTTGAGCGGAAAGAAAGAGATCAACGGAAATGTGGGATAAAACTGTGAATTTATTGTAGCAATTAAAGACAAAGAAAGCAATATATATAGTCTTGTCAAATCTTTTATCACTTCACTGGAAGAATTAAGAAAAATGTTGTCTTTACATTGTGCCACAGTGTTCTATATATACTGTGCTAGGTCGCCTTGAAGAGTTCCGCAACTTTGACAGAAGCCTACTGTCCAAAACCCTGCTTTATTGTATCGGCAGGGATAAGTACTATTCCTTCAGCGTTTTTAATGTTTTATATGTATTTCCATTTTTAACTGCAGCGCGCTAAGACGTAACGTATTTTAATCGTAAATTAACCTTCAACCAATGCTCACTTTCCGTCTGAAGGGTTTGTGTATGTTGGAGAATCTGACAGTGTCTCGCCGCGTGTTGTGAAAACCACCAATCAGCGGCTAGTCACTGTCAGACTCTGCAACATATTGAGCCTGTCTGGATAGAGCGAGCCTTGACCGAAGGCATGTGTAGTTATCAACGAAGCGCCTATGGCACATGGCGCTATCGTGCTACCACAGGGACAAGTGGGGTTAAGTGTCTTAAAGGAATAAAATAAAACGTGCCTCGGTCGGATATCAAACTCGGATCCCCAGCAGTCTTTGGATTCCCAGTTCGATACGCTACCTACTGAATTACTCAGGTGCCCGACTCGATACGGACTTCGAAGTTACATGTAACGCGACACCTCTAATTTTTATACAATACACTCGGATCCGTGTAGTGCTTACACAATATAGTGAATTTTATTTTTAAAACACCAATCCAAAACGAACAGCGTTATTATTTTTGCAGAATACTATCTTTATTTTGCTCTTAACTGTAGTAAAGTGAAGATGCTATTGCAAAGAAAGACAGCTGTGTGTTTTGGCTCGATGGTTTTAGAATGAAATCTGTTATGTAATCACTGCACGGACCCGAGTGTAGTGTATAGAAATTAGAGGTGTTCAAGTGACGTCACTTGAACACCCGCTCTTTTGTAAAATCAGGTGTTCAAGTTAGATGAACACCCGATTAAGACAAAGGAACCAGGGTGTAAGTTCTCAATATTTAAGGCTAGTCCAGACTAAGCCCTGAAAATTAGGATGGCGTATTTAAGAATGAGAGGTTAACCCCCACAAACATACGCCATATACAATAATACACAAGCTGTATCCAGGATATAATCTTCAGACCAAACAGCTTCCCTCCAGTTACACACATATCAACCCAGAGGAGATTTGAAAAATCCCCCCCCCCCACTTTTTTTTTGAAGGAATCTTCAAAAAAAAAAAGAGGGGAACACTTTGGAATCAGTAAAAGCGGTACCAAATAACGATTTATATTCGTAAAACAAACACCCAGATATTAATTATATTAATAAATTGGTACTTAATGCCACTTCAGAAGCTAAGGCTATAGCGGCGATCCCAGTAATTAATAGCGCTCACTCACAATGTATACCGGAATCGGCATACGTAGATAGGTCGAAAACCGGTGATATAAAATGTACAACATACACATGCCGAATAGAATCACATTGAACGATCTCTGGAGAATAAACATACTTCTGAGGTAACCTACAGGCGACTCGATTCAGGTGTACAATAAATTCCAATAATAACACTCCCAGACGTGTTCTATTCGATATCTATGCTCCCAAACATGTGTGAACATAAGAGAATGTATAGACAGTTATATTTGATTGGGTATCGAATATAGAAACTTTAATTTAGAGATGGAAAGAGCTATGATTAACAGACTCGTCATGGACCGCCCCCGAAATAATTCATTGTTTCTAAGGTCCATAACATACAATAATGCGGCTGCCTAATAATACACATATTATGCACGTGAGCATTGAAATCCCACATGTAATCATCTGAATATCAGTTAACTGACTAGACAGCCTGACAGGTACCCAAAGGCTAGCAATTTATTGATGATGAATCATATGCTCGTATATGACACATAGACAAACAATCACAGGAAACAAACCAACTAAGAAGTGGATGTGCCCATTCATGAAATGCATGTATATACTTAAATGCATACGAGGCTTACGAGAAGAAAACTATGTCTTGCCCGGCTATCGCCTTAAAACACATTGGCAGGGGGGAGGGTATTCAAAATTATATCAACCCCCCCTCACCCACATTACTTGAATCATTCTTGTTAGTCATCAAATAGTATAGGAACCATAAGGCTCTCTCACATCTGATCGACTCCGTAATGCCACTAAGGGCGGAGAAGAGCGTGAGAACAAATACACTGTATTAATAAATAACTCACACCAAACCATACCAGTTTTGAGAGAAATAGCAAATGGTATCATGTCTGAAAGGACAACTAACTCATGCTAGCTGAAGAAGCTAAAGGTCTTCCTATACGTGAAGAGCAATAAAAGCTGATAACTGAGGCTCTAGAAGCTCATTAAGGAGACTTACAATGGTAGCCATAACTTCATTTACATTTACGTGAAGACAGATGTATCGGTGTAGGTTGCAACCCTTAAGGCTCACTTAATGGAGGCTTAGCATTATTGTCGCGCAAGAAAGGGGATGAAGAGCCACTATATAAAGAGCCCTGAATTCCCAAAGAGACCGGAGTCCCAAGAGATAATAAATTCAGTTATGCCACTGCAAAAGGCTGACAAAATCTCACTCAAGATTATTGCTAGGCTACTATGGTGTAACAATAAGACTCAAGTCTATGACACCTAGGAAAAAATAAACTGAAAAGCACAGTAACTTTGTCGGTTTTATTCCCAAAGACAGTGGACAGAGCCTAACCCAAGAGACCACTGTAATCGTACAGAAGGCTACTATGGCATCCACAATGACATAATTGTCTTACGGCAAGGCATATCTTAGCCTATCTAAGCCCTATCCATCCATGTACAGGATGAGAAGCAGGTGATAATAAAAGCCTGGAGAATAATTTTGGCGACGTCTAATGCTATTCTTTAATAGGAAAGCTTTAACCTCCAAAAGGAAAGCCTCTCTTGGAAGATTTGTCTAACAAATATTCTAGTAAGTGGGGCTTGCTCAACTGATAGCCATAGGCCTGCCGAGTCTACATTCTCATTCACTAATCTTCCGCAGTTTATCCACTTTGCGAGGTTGATAACCTACCGCCAAGTGGCAAGCAACCAAAATCTATTCTCGACTTCACTTGTCCCCTTCAATAAGAGAGCCTTTACCTCCACTTGGAGAGACTGTCTTGAAAGGAAGATTCCGAGAATAACGTCCAGATTATCGTGAAGTTTGTAAAACTCTATCAACTGACAAGCAATAGAGCTCATGTCCATCACCTGTATGACTTACGATGCTTACGGGAGGTGAAACTACGTCCTCCCCGTGAAAAAGCTTGTCTCGTCAACCTCAATTGTTCTCTTCAATAAGAGAGCCTTTACCTTCACTAGAAGTGACTCTCTTGAAAGGAACATCCGTGATTAACGTCCAGTTTCCCGTGAAGATGATAACTTCCCATTAATCACCTGTCTAGGGGTGAGCCATAGCCTTGATCAGACCTATGCCCCTTTTTCGTGTCACTATATTGATGACATCTAGAGTAAATATAAGAGGGTTATTGTACCCTCACAAGACATTCTCCTGATGCTTTCTTAGAAGTAGAACGGCCTCGTCTACTCCGGTCTGCTGAAGTGTGTTGATAAAACAGCCACTTCAGTAGCAGAGCCCTGAAACTTCTTGTAGCCTGCTCATATGTCAATGCAAGCTTGTCGTCAAATAGTATATTTCTGATAACCGAAGCGACTCAGAGAGAGCTTTTCACCTTGTCATCTATAAGTGAATACGACACAATGGCAGCATCACATCTTACCAACTCCAGATTCACTGTCCGTGTGGAGTTGTACGTGGCATACATGACTGCCCAGGAAAGAACTCTTAGCGAGGATCCACAACCTCATATTCCTTTCCATTGCGACATTGTGCCATAGCTCTGGTAAGGTCATCTGCTGAGGACAATGCACCCAGATTTGCTCTTTTCAATGAAAAAGCACATTCCATTGTTTCCGAGCAAAATGATGCAGGTAGGGACATATTTTCATCGCTGGCCTGCTCATCTAAAAGCAGATTTATTCAGATGGAACAATATTCTTAAGAGCTTAAGACTTTTCATAGTCTTAAAGTGTCCTCCTGTGAGAGATGGAGACTCACACTCCATATCCCTCTCACCATCCAAATGTTCCATCCGCAAATATCAACTCCAACCGACTAAATGGATGACTGGACCAATGCAGCACTGTCTAACAACTCACCACCGGAGTCTGTTAAACTTTAGTACTTGTCTCAAATGACTAGCTATCAACCTGAACTTGCGAAGTCAGATAGCTAGTCTGGTCAACGCGCTTCCTAAATGTATCAAGGGAAGATGCCATAGCTGCCACAGAATCCAGCAGCAGTGTGAAAGAAGCATCCCAAACCGCAAGTGTGAACTGGCTTCTCAACTCACTAAAACTGGCTTCTCAACTCACTAAAGTTTCTCACACCAAAAACAATCGACCCCGACTGCTGATGGAATAGAGAAGGATAATCAGGTCGCAGTCTACTCCAGACCTCGCCAAGCGTTCCATTAGAATCTTTAAGGCATCTATCCCTTAACGTGCATATCCATGGAAGAAGAGGAAGCCGTAATCACAGCCGATTCTGGCTGAAGTGCAGAAGAAGCATCCCGATTCGTCACATTGAAGTTTATTACAACACAAAACAGTCGTCCCCGACTGTTAATGGGAAGAAAAAATGCTCTGCACTAGCGATCTGACCCCAGATCTCACAGAGTATCCCACTTAGAAACTTCTAGGCTTAATCCTCTTTCGTGCACTTCCATGTAAGCAGAAGAAGCCCTAACTGCTGCCGGGCCCAGCTGCAGTGTGGAAGTAACGTTTGACGTGTGTTCCTACTTAATATGGTTTCTCACAACAAACAGTCGTCCCCGACTGTTAACAGGACGGTGAGGGTTCTCCAAATGGAGATCTGACCCCAGATCTAACCGAGTGTCCCTCTAAAGAAACCTCTGGCTTCTTCTACATGCACAATTGACCGGACCAACCCAGCACAGCCCAATAGCTCAACACGGAGTGTGCGGGAGGCTGCTCTTGCATTAGCTGTGATGTTGCTGATGATGCTTTTCTATAAAAATTAGCCAAAAAGCTTAGGAGTTTAACAGGAAAGGTTCATGAAAGGATAGAGAAGGAATACTAAACAAACAGTGAAATAATCATTATCAACAATGATGATGTCAGGCGTATGTCCCGAAATTGGGAAACATAAAATAATTTTATGATAATTATAAAGTTACAGCCCTAAACGTCTAAAACTACCATTGAACACTTCCATCATCCAATAACAGCCTTATATCCACCAATTCTTGCATTGATTTGTGTCTGGCATCCTCAAAACAAGAGTTTCAAAACCACAGATGTCAGTTCATTGTTGCTGACTTTAGGGCCAAACAAAGAATGATGTTTGCGCCAATTCTGGTCACTTTCTGATGTCTGCACATGCGCAGAGAGTAAATGTTTGGAGGGCCAGATATTACTTTTAATTTTCGGTTTTGCAAGCAAATTTTGGGGATTGGGGGGGGGGGGGGGGGGGGGGGTCCAAAATTTGTGTTTGGCCCTTGATAACTTTGAGTTTGCACCAGCTAAGTCTGGGCCATTGGTGTATAGCTCTCCGTATCTAAAAAAGACCAATTGTTTGCCTCAAATATGTTGTGGCTGTAATATTCATAGAATATTTGTGCAAGAATAAGTTGACATATTAAAATTCTGCAAACTTTTCATGCCCCTGTGATGAAGTGCATGGGGAGGGTGGGGGTAATATTGTTTTAGCACTGTCTGTTCAATCATTCACCCATTTGTCTTATCTGCATACAGAATACAAAGTTTGTCTGCCTAACTCTTATAGTTTTCAAGTTAGAACCTTTAGCTGCGAAGAGCAGCTCTATACATGGCAATGTCGATCGGGTGGTCAGTCGGTCTGTCTGTCACCAACGAGTTTAAAAAACACCATAACTCCAAAAATACTTGATGGAATGACACCATACTTGGTATGCAAGTGTATATTCATGATTGTCTACACCCTCTCAATAGTGCTTGTCATTCGGATAATTTCTGTCATTTATGGACTTGTCACCAATGAGTTTTTTTGTCACCAACAAGTTTTTTTGTCACCAACGAGTTTTTATACCCCCGCAAACAAAGTTTGGGGGGTATATAGGAATCACCCTGTCCGTCCGTCTGTCCATCCTTATAAGCGAAACTCCTCCTAAACCGTTTGAAGAATTTTCATGAAACATTACACAATGGAAGAACTCCATATGAAGATGTGCATGAAGCAATATAATTCCATTCTGATATTTCCAAGGGCAAATAATCTAACTTATACATTCGGGGGGTATCACTTCATGATCTTGCTCACAGCACCTCTAGTTTAAAACATCATTGGCGTTGCACAAATCATTGCAGCTTCGGCACTATGACAGTGCGCTCTAGTTATTATGTCCTTGCCACTAAAAGTTGGGCGCATTCTGTTTTTCCCTCCATCCATCCATCCATCCATCCATCCATCCATCCATCCATCCAACCATCCATCCATCCATCCCTCCATCCATCCATCCATCCATTTGTCTAGCCATTCTACCATCTGCATATAGGTTACAAGGTTTGTCCATCTAACTCCTCTTACAGTTCAAGTTGGAACCATTTTATTTTATAGGGTACTTATACATATACCGAAGGTGTGTATGTAGCCAAGAATTTGATTTTGTTCAGTTTTTCACAAAATTACGGGTTGTTGAAGTTAGTCAATTTTTTGTGAAATTTTAAATTTTTGGTACAAGGTTTGTCTTCCAAACTCCTCCCACAGTTTTGAAGATAGAACCTTTTAATTGTACATGGTGTTCTTACTTATACCAAAGGTGTGCATAATGTCAGGAATTTGATTTTGTTCAATTTTTCACAAAATTACATGTTGTTGCATATAGTATAGTTTTGTGAAATTTCGAATGTAGGATACAAGGTTTGTCTGCCTAACTCCTCTCACATTTTTTAATTGTACATGGTATTCATACTTATACCAAAGGTTTACATATTGCCAGGAATTTGATTTTGCTCAAGTTTTCACAAAATTAAGGGTTATTGAACTTTGTACATTTTTGTGAAATTTTGAATTTATGGTATAGGATTTGTTCAGCAAACTCATCCCACAGTTTTCAAGATAGAAACTTTTTGTTTTTTAGGGTATTTGTATTTATACATATACCAAGGTGTGCATTTTGTCATGAATTTGATTTTGTTCAGTTTTTCATAAAATTATGTGTTGTTCCACATAGTATAGTTTCGTGAAATAATTTCCCTCAGTTTTTAAGCTAGAATCTTTCAATTGTACATGGTATTTATACTTATACCAAAGGTGTACATATTGCCAGGAATTTGATTTTGTTCAATTTTTCACAAAATTGGACAATCAAATATAGGATACCTGATTTTCCATCTAACTCCTCTCACTATTCATATGTACATTAAAGTATATGGAAGAGCTTTCTTGGGCATCATTTGTGTGTTATAGAGTCAGCACAAGTACAAGTAACAAATTACTGTTTGCTGCTCAATGTCCTGTGTTCATGAGCTGTGTGGGGCATGCTTCAGTCTAGTTTTACAGAATATTTATACATATACCAAAGGTGCGCATATTGCCAGGAATTTGATTTTGTACAATTTTTCAAAGAATTACGGGTTGTTGAACTTAGTGAATTTTTGTGAAATTTCAAATATAGGATACATGATTTGTCCCGCTAACTCCTCCCATAGTTTTCAAGTTAGAACCTTTTTGTACATTTACCAAAGGTTGCGAATATTATAAGGATCTAGATTTTTTTCTAAATGTTTCACAATATCAGCGGTTGTTGAACTTAATAAATTGTTTTGCAAATTTGCATATAGTTAAAATGATGTGTCCAGCTAATTCTGGCTACAGTTTTCAAGCTAGGACTTTTTAGCTCACCTGACTGAAAGTCAGGGTGAGCTTTTCTTATCACTCTTCGTCCGTCGTCTGTCATCCGTCGTCTATCATCCATTGTCCTGCGTGAAGGTGGTGTTTGGGCCTCTTTCTCCTAAACTGCTGGCCACATTTTAATTAAATTTCATGTAAGTAGTGGTTATATAGGGGCATTTTGATTTTTATGCAAATTAGGTTTCGGCTCATATTGAGCAGAGGGGTGGGGAAAAAATGGCCAAATTTTTTGTAAATCTTCTTCTAATGAACCCCCTGTAGCAGAGACTTGATATGTGGTATACAGAGTCCTTTTGAGGTTTAGAATCAAGTTTGTTCAAGAGAAGTTTGTCGGGCATTATTTGCCTTCGTTATGGGATGGGCAAAAATTTTGGCCACGCCTAAAATTTCTGTTTTCAGAACCGTTAAGACGATTTGAACCAAATTTGATATGAGATGATAATGGGTCATAAGTAGTTGATTGATGCAAAAAAAATAATTTTTCTCATTGTCCTGTGGGAACCTCGGGAGCTAAAAATAGGAAAAACCTTAAAGCTGCCATATCTCCAAAACTACACTGCACAGAGAATTCTTATTTTGTATGAAGCTTACTTTTATCCAGAATAGAATGGTTAAAAAAAATCCCTATCAGTTTGATCACAAGGTACTTTTTTCAGGACTTTTGAAAAAGTGCTGAGTCAGCACTTTTTAACACTGTAGGCAATGGGAAAAACATTAAAAAATCTTCTCCAGATCCAGCAGGCAGAATCTTTTGATATTTGGTATGCAACATTGTAGGGTGGATCTGATTCAAGTTTGTTCAAATCGGCCCCCTGGGTTCATATTTGGGCTTAGTATAGGAGCCCGATTTCAAACTTAGTGCATTTCAGGCAAATTTCTTTAAAAATCTTCTTCTCCAGATCCAGCAGGCAGAATCTTTTGATATTTGGTATGCAACATTGTGGGGTGGATCTGATTCAAGTTTGTTCAAATCGGCTCCCTAGATTCATATTTGGGCTCACTTTAGAAGCTTGATTTCAAACTTAGTGCATGTCAGGCAAATTTCTTAAAAAATCTTCTTCTCCAGATCCAGCAGGCAGAATCTTTTGAGATTTGGTATGCAACTTTGTGGGGTGGATCTGATTCAAGTTTGTTCAAATCGGCTGCCTAGATTCATATTTGGGCTCACTTTAGAAGCTTGATTTCAAACTTAGTGCATGTCAGGCAAATTTCTTAAAAAATCTTCTTCTCCAGATCCAGCAGGCAGAATCTTTTGATATTTGGTATGCAACATTGTGGGGTGGATCTGATTCAAGTTTGTTCAAATCGGCTGCCTAGATTCATATTTGGGCTCACTATAGAAGCTTGAATTCGAACTTAGTGCATTTCAGGCAAATTTCTTCAAAAATCATCTTCTCCAGATCCAGCAGGCAGAATCTTTTGATATTTGGTATGCAACATTGTAGGGTGGATCTGATTCAAGTTTGTTCAAATCGGCCCCTGGATTCATATTTGGGCTCACTATAGAAGCTCGAATTTGAACTTGGCGCATTTCAGGCAAATTTCTTAAAAAATCTTCTCCAGATCCAGCAGTCAGAATCTTTTGATATTTGGTATGCAACATTGTCGGGCAGATCTGATTCAAGTTTGTTCAAATTGGACCCCTGGGTTTATATTTGGGCTCACTATAGGAGCCCAAATTTGAACTTAGTGCATTTCAGGCAAATTTCTTTGAAAATCTTCTTCTCAAGATCCAGCAGGCAGAATCTTTTGATGTTGGGTATGCACCATGCTTAGGGGGGGTGAGCTTCAAGTTTGTTCAAGCCAAGTCCCTGGGTTCATATTTGGGCTCACTGTGGTTGCCCGAATTATAACTTAGTTCAAAATGAGGAAATTTCTTTAAAAATCTTCTTCAGATCCAGCAGTCGGAATGTTTTGATATTTGGTGTGCAGCATCCTTAGGGGGTGAGATTCAAGTTTGTTAAAGCCAAGTTCCTGGGTTCATATATGGGGGAGCCCGAATTATAACTTAGTTCAATATGATGAATATTCTTTAAAAATCTTTTTTTTTTTAGATCCACTGGTCAGAATCTTTGGATGTTTGGTATAAGCTTTTCTTAGGAGGAGCAGATGCAACTTGTTGAAATCAATTCTCTGGGTTGATATTTAGGCTACCATGTCAGAGCGCCCTCAGGCCCCCTGGGGCCTCTTGTTTATTTCCCAGAGTATTTGTACATTTACCAAAAGTGCACACATACATATACCAAAGGTGTACATATTGAAAAGACCTCAGGTTTCAAGGTAAAACATTTTTTTAAATTTTAAAGTATGTGCACAGATATTTTTTCTAATATAATTAGTGAATAGTTATGTCTTTTATTACAATGTATTGTTGTAAAGCCATTAAATATAATATGTTTTGAATTAATTATACCTTATAGAGGTGTCAAACTTACAGTTTCGTACTTTTGAATTCATCATTTACAAGACTTTGAGATATTTTTCTACATAAATATAGTCCATTTTTATGTAGTCACTCTGTTTTAACCACAAATTAGGTTTTGTTCAGCTAACTCAAATGAGAACCTTCAATCAAGTTGATGGAAATGACAAAGAAGGCATGTAAAAATGGGGTTTCTAATTTAAACAAAGAAATTATGCAACAGGAGTCGAAGGTGGGTGCCGATGCCATCCGAAGGACGAATCAGTGGGAGTTGAAGGAGAATACATGCATGGAAGCAATTAAGAATAGAAAAATGAAAAATGGTTTCGATAATTTTAATGAAGTAAAGGTGAAAGGGGATGGCAATTGCTTCCACAGATGTTTGAGCTATTATTTTTTTGGCGTAGAAAGTATACACATGGACATTCGAGAAAAGGTAGTCGCATTTATCACCCGGCATTTTTGAACCTCGGATTGATGGACCCTTAGAAAAACATCTACGGCAACAAAAGTTCGCTGACGGGAGAAAGGACTCATGGGCAACAGAGGCAGAATTACTGGCAGCGTCTGCGATGTATGGCATCAATTTTAAAGTGAAAACCAAAAATCGAGGAAGATATGTTTGGTACATGCATACATTTCAGTTGTCTGGAGGTTTCAAAATTGACTTGTCAGTACCATATCAAAATACTATACATCTTGATTTAACAATCAACCATCACAATCTACTTTTACGCGAACCTACTGCTCATACTCTAGTATCAGAAAAAAATAACACCAGATGTTTATTTGATTGGTTTGAATGTATGGAGCTTCCTACATCTACGAAGTAAGTGTGGGTACACAGATGGGTAATGGGGACGGCAGTCCATTATCGGCTGGCAATAATAATACCGAGGTGCTTGAAAAGTGTGACTATGACATGATGAAGGACTCTTTGACTAACAACATCAAACATGATGCAGGTGAGAAGGAAAATGTGATTAAAGACAATAAATACAAAGAGGTGGTTACCAATTTGTCTGCATACCAACACATGGACGCAGAAACATCATTACTGTCAAAAGGATTAAAATTCATTCCAGACAGGTCAAGAATCAATCTGTGCAAACTTCTAGCAGACTTACGGGAATGGGAACGGAGGATGAGACTTAGAGAGTTTTTCTACGGCAAAGATAAACAACGGGATGTCCCGGATGAAACTGACCTGCGGGAAAAAGTTAAGATAAAATCACACCAAATAGTGGGAGGGATGCCTAGCTTGACCTATACATAGAACTTGTAAAATCTGACATCATGCAAAACTTGAAGAAAGTTGACAAAGCTAACATGAGCAAAGAAGAGTCCCGGGATTTTCACTCTCTCCTTAACAATAAGGATATCATTTATTTATTTATTGGTGTTTAAGGTCACATACTTATGCACAATGGCTAACCGTGACCGTGACAGTTTTACGGATGGAGGAAGCCGGAGTACCCGGAGAGAACCACCGAGCAACGACGAGCAGCTGTCAGCTCTCCAACATCGTAACTCTGAACTCTGCACCGCAGCACAGGCAGGGTTAGATTGGTTGAAGACATGCGCACCATCGACGTGCAGTACGCCTCAGTACACAGCGTCATCGTGCCCCCATGTAGGCAGTCGGGGTGAAGTGTCTTGCCCAAGGACACAACGCGGTTGCCGCAGGTGGGATTCGAACCGAGGACCTCTCGGCTTGCAGCCTGCACCTCTACCAACTGAGCCACCACGCCCCCTCAATAAGGATATCATCATACGTCCTGCTGATAAAGGCTCGGGTATTGTGGTCGTCAACAAGGCAGATTACATTGAAAAACTTAGAAATGAAATGACCAACAGCAAGTCTTATGAAGAAGTGGAGCAATACCTTA
The DNA here is from genome assembly GCA_031216915.1 of Pictodentalium vernedei. Classification (NCBI taxonomy): domain Eukaryota; kingdom Metazoa; phylum Mollusca; class Scaphopoda; order Dentaliida; family Dentaliidae; genus Pictodentalium; species Pictodentalium vernedei. The sequence continues at coordinate 299,434,748 of CM062293.1, read as the reverse complement.
CAGCAATTTCAATGAAGAAGGTCAAGAAACTGGGGAACAGAATGTACCGAGAAGGAGCCATAGACCGTAATTTATGGCAGTATCTTATTCCCAGGTATCCATCTGCCGGTAAATTAAAGGGGAACCCGAAATTACATAAAGACGGAGCACCGCTAAGGACAATTGTTAGTGGAATTAACAGAGAAACTCGCAGAGGTGGTGGAATATGAACTCAACAAGTATGTAGAAAAATCACCCACCTACATAAAAGACACAGACTTTCTGGTCAAATTGTGGGAAAATAACCTAATAGTACTGAAAGATTGTATTCTCTTCTGCTTTGATGTTTGTAAACTATATCCATCAGTACCCAGGAAAGAGGGAATGGAAGCCTGCCGCGAGGCGCTGGACAGCAGGACTAACCCACTAATACCAACAGGGTATGTTTTACAAGTAATTGAGACAGTACTAGACAATAATACTTTCAGCTTGGCAGATAAACATTACAAACAAGTTGACGGGATAGCTATCGGATCCAAGCTTGTTCGTAATTTTATATGCGCGTATATGCGGAAGTGGGGCAAGGAACTGTTAAAGTTTAGAAAGAAACCCCATTTTTATAAGCGGTACATTGATGATGGGTTTGGAATCTGGGTCGGAGACTTGGATTCCCTTTTGGAGTTTACCAAACATGCAAATAGTATACATGGCAACATAAAAATCGAGCTTCGATAGAGCAGGAATAGCATAAAATTTCTGGATAGTCAATGTAAAGGAAGGCCACATATATACTACAGATCTATACATAAAGCCGTCCGACAAACAACTGTACTTTAAAAAAACATCTTGCCAACCGGCACACAACAAAAAAATCTCTAGCATATGGTTTAGGTCTCGGAATAAAATGGATTTGCCAAAAAGAAGACTATCGTAGAAATAGAGCTAGGTTGAAGAAACAGCTATGCCAGAGAGGATATAGTGGCAAAGAAATAGAAGAACAGTTGTGCAAGGTGGATGATTTGGACAGAGAAAAACTATTGCAATATAAGAATCAAAATCAACACACAGAGAGAGTGCCATTGGTTCTGACATTTTCCAAGATTCTACCAGACATCAGGCCAACCTTACGGAAACACACTAACATACTATATAAGTCACAACGCATGCAAGAGATATTCCCCGCACCACCATTACTTGCATTTAGAAGAGATAAGAACCTATGTGACAGCCTGGTACACTCCAAAACGAGCAGGGCAATGCGGAAGGTTGATAAGAGATGTGAGTGTAGCATCTGCAAAGTTATAGTGACGGCGAGTGTGGTAGATACAAGCGGGAAACGGTCGTACACACCAGTTCAAGACGCGAGTTGTCAGGGCAGGAATAGGATCTATGCACTTATATGCAAACGATGTATGAAATCAGTATATGTAGGGGAAACAGAGAGAAGTTTAAAAGACGGAATCAGTGAGCACAGAAGAGATATCAGACTGCAGAAAGAAAAACCCATCATGCGTCATTTTCATAACCACGCTGAAGCGGACTTGTCAGTTGTATTACTACAGAGGACCCGTGGGGAAGCTAAGGGCTTCCGTCTCTTGTGTGAGGAAGAATGGATAAGACGGTTGGGTACGAAGCCTCCGGATGGATGTAACGTCAAAGTGAACAATTAGGTTATTTGTGATTATTGGTAGATATTATCCCCCTCGCCCCCCCCCCCCCCCCCCATAATAAACCCTATAATCTACACACACACACACGAACACCCATGAGGCCCATCATCGGTAGCATATGCCCCCCCCCCCATGCAATTCCCCCCCCCCCACCCCTCCCAAGCTTTTTTTTTCCCTGGGGTTTACTCACTAATTTACCTGTTTAGCTTTTACCTTTTCTTGCGCTGTTTTTCCCTTCCGCCCATCTACATTAGGTTCGCCAAGCCCCTCCCCCCCCCCCCCCAATCTGGCCGAGTCCTTTTAACATAGCGCGTAGTCGCGGGAGGGGGGCATCCTGGTCCCATTTCCCAGGCCTGGTTTTTTATTTTACTCTATTGACGTTACGTCACGTCCGACGTCTTCCTTTATTCGTATAACTGTTTTAATAAGAAAAGGATGGATTTCACTTAGTGAGCTACCGTTGATTGTATTCCACTTGATAAAGGCCAAGTGGCTGACAATTTGTGGTTAAACCAGATTGACTTAAGAAAAGAACATTTATCTACTTCCCTTTAGAGGATTTTCTTTGAAAATTCATTTTTATGTATTTTGAAATATGTATGTGAAGTACATGGGAGAACTCACAGGTGCACTATATGTGTCTTACAGACACATTATGTGTACAGGTAATTAAAGTATTTTCCGAAACATACTTGGCGAAAGACTGTATCGCGTATCTCCTGTTCTGTTTGTTATTCAATTATAATCAACCACTCAAATTAAAGAATAGATGAAGGAGACAATTTTCGCATTACTACCTTATCGGTGGATCTTCATTTTCCCTTGATTTCACTCAAAAGCTCACCGTTGTTGTCATTTTACGCCAGCAGCCGACATGTTTGTTTACCAATGACGTAACGGATAGCATAATCTATTTTTACCTGAGGGTTTCGAGGTTGTTGCAAGGAGTTGTGTTTTGATGGATTTGGATACAGATCAAAACATAAATCTGAACCGTTCCACAACATCGGTACGTTTGTTGCGAAATTCGGGCCCAAGTTAAACTTACGATCACAAAGTGATGACCGTTTCTGTAAAATAAATAAAATATGTCGGAAAATAACTGTTGATGCTTTCTAAATAAAATTTTGAAGTTCACCCTGATAAATTTTGTAACAGCTTTAGAAACATTGTGCACGAAAGCAGACTTGTGATTTAATAATGTTTTTCTGCCGAAAATTCCTTTTCGATGAAAATTCTTTAGTAGAGTCGAAGTTTATCGCCGATTGGGGTGGGGATAAACCCCATATTTTTCAATATATGGGATTTATCCCCACCCCATTTGGCGATAAAACACCGATTTCAACAGGTTTCTGATTGAAGACCAAAACACTGATTTCAACAGATTTCTGATTGAAGAACCAAATTATGTACCGTTTTTAGTTAGTTAGTTATTGGTGTTTAAAGCCACATATTTATGCACAGTGGCTAATCATGACCACGACATTTTTAAGGACAGAGGAAGCCGGATTACCCGAAGAGAACCATCGAACAATGGCAAGCAACTCTCAGCTCCACAACATGGTAACTCCACACAAGCAGGGTTATAACATTGGTTGAAGACAGGTGCTCCATCCACGAGGAGCAGTAGGCCTTAGTACACAACGCCACCATGCCCCAACGTGGGCAATGGGGTGAAGTGTCTTGCCCAAGGACACAACCCGGTTGCCGCAGGTGGGGTTCAAACAAAGTACCTCTCGGCTTGCAGCCTGCACCCTACCAACTGAGCCACCGCGCCCAGATGTAACGTTTTTTGCATCCAACGCGGATTACTTATCGAAAAATCAAGCTCTAAAGTATGTTGCTGTCAGAATACCAGCTTTTACTTCCATTTCGCCAAATTTACCAACATGAAACCTAAAACAACCCTCCCCCCCCCCCCCCCCCACCTCCACCACCTGAAGTCTACTCCGGCACTGTCCTGCCCTTGAACTGCGTAGAATATAATTAAGTCAAGCGAATCGCATTGAAATCAAGTTTGGGGAAATGGGCTAACCATCTTTGGTTTATCGCATATATGTGTCTTGCAGAGAAACAGATTCAAGACAGTATGGGGTTGAGATAGCTGACGGCAGATCCTCGATCTGGCATCACTGACTGTGTACAGTACACGGTGCTCACAAAAAATGCACTCCACCTCTCCAAGTGACATATAGACACACGTTCCAATTTTTCTCTGCCAGTGAATTTATAGCCCATACTCTTTGAAGTCTGGGCAGAGCATATAACTTTAACTAAATTTTAAAAGATTAACATGGCTATTCAAGATGTGTCATGTTTCGACCCCCCGACCCCCCCCCCCCCCCCCCCCCCCCCCACTCCCTCCGAACCAGTTCAATAACATTGAACTTGGACTTCGCCAAAGTAATTCGCGTTCGTTTTTTACATATGTTTTGGGTCGTCGGCCTTTAATACCATTCAAATAATCGTTAGAAAAAAAAATTGTAACATACTTCGCGAGGGTAGGTTAATTTTAGGCTTGTAAAACTTACCGTACGTAGTTTTCAGTGTGCGTGGATTATCTCTCTTCCACGTTACTAAGAGGAAAAGTTACAACGTCTCAGTTATAGCTCAAAGTTTTAACTTTACAAACAAAATCTTCAAATATGAAGAAATAAAGAATATATAAATCGAATGCAAAGTCACAGGGCGGAGGCATGCAGGGGGTGAGATATTCCGTCATGGCCTGCGTGTATCTTTTCACCTTCCACCAGTCTTGGGAGCCAGAAATAAGCTTTTTAAAAGCAAATGTTTTTTTTTATATTTAGAGGGGAAACACACGAGATTTTATCCTATCGGGTGGGGGTGAAATGTAGGGAGAAAGTTAAACGGCTACACCAGAACTGACACATATCATTAATTAACGGGAAGTCATTTGAATTTGTTCCAAGAACCATGCGCGCATGAGACGATGGGGGGGCGGGGGGAGGGGGCTTGGGGGGGAGTTGCCACCCCTCTTGGTCACAGGGAATTCAGCTATAATCATTGTTACATGTATGTCGTAAAAACGTCACATTTCTCGATGACATGCGCGTTCGTTGTCGCAGGAGTGGGGCTCCCCCCCCCCCCCCCCCAAAAAAAAAAATAAAATAAAATCAACGTCTAGAAATTTCGAATCACTATTTGACTAACAGCTGGAACCTTCACATACTATGGTAGAAATCGTGAAATACCTCTTGGAATGCAACGCAAACAGACAAAATTACATCCTGTGCAGGAGGTGGGAAGTAAATTCAAGAGGGGCAAAGTTTGGATCGGAGGTAGGGGTTGTCTAAAACAACTGTTTTTTTTTCAGCCTAGTATCTATATTTTTTATTTTCAACCCCGCCCCTTCTCTAGTCTAAGTTGAGTTTTAAAAGTTATTTCAAATTGAGCACCAGTCTTTCTCAAATTTGTTCAATCTGCCTGAATCTGCGCCAAATTTCATCCACTATGCCTGAAACGAGCAGATGAGGAGGCAAATATTCTAATCTATTTTACTAGTGTACCATCAACTCACAGTGGATAAGTCGTCATAAGTGGAAATTACAGAAACCGAAAGTTGGAACTCGCGAGGCGGAGAATATTTTGCTCCACCCAAATGGGAGTGGTCTGTTTGAGTGGGTTCAGGGGGCGGCTAGAGGCGCCCACCCCCCACCCCAAAAAAAAAAAAAAAATACGCGAAACGGTAAAACAATTGAGAGAAGAGAAGGAAGTATGCCAAAAAAGAAGGCGGACTGTTTTTATATGGGCCTACGAGCCTCATCGTTCGGACGCCGAACACCGACATTTTCTGTCCGATGCCGATTGGATTCGCGGCAGCAAATTCAGTTTCGTACGCAACCGCACACATGTGCCGATGTCAATGAGTTCCGAAATCAGTTTTCTCTCTGACAAATGCTTCCGGTAAAAATAACACATCGGACTCCAGATCTATTGCCGCAACTGCAAACATGTGCGCTTAGCTTCACTTACAAGCCACACGGAACGCGCTGCGTGACGCAGACCAATATGCCCAGGTTTTGAATTTGAATTCGAGAGTGAAACAAAGTTACAGGTATCACGGAACAAAATATTTTCCCACATGCGACAATAGTAACGTTCAGGCGAAAAAATATGATCGCACCACTTCAATTTTGCCATTCAAATATCTTTGTCAAGTATAGCCCTTCAGACAATTTTTCTCACTCGAGAACAGGGGTCATGCAACAAATAAGAGAGAAAAACTGACACGAAAGGAAGTACAGGTCACATGCATTTTTCAGGCAATTCCCTACAAAAACACACAAAAAGTAAATTGTATTTTTTAGGTCTGAGAGTCATCAAATCACCCTCTTTTTATCAGGCATATTCAACAATAGTGCAAGATGTCAATAGAATGTTTCAAACCTTTATTGAAAAAATACATTTTCCAAAGGCTGTTTATTTTTAGCGATTGTGTTGCGAAGTTGGCCCACAGAAGTTAAGCAAGCTCGAAAGAAGAGCTATTGTTCTTCCATGGAAATTATAGAAATAACAGGACAGTTTTCTATTAGTTTGAATGGGACTCATATTATTGCTGTTAATTTTCCTCAGAGCCGATATTCGTAGAATTGGATAAACTAATAAGAAATACTCCGACTAACACTCGACCGACTGACCTACACTCAGTGGAAGAGCTGATCAGAGATAACGCCGGTAGTCAAGTTTTAGTTGATAAATATCACGGGCGGAAATCCCCGAATTGGTACTATTTGAACTGTCATAGCTGTCATCAACCCATAAATCACACTCCCAGAACAAAAGGGCATCACATAATGCTAAAGTTGCAGAACTGTAAATTCTATCACACAATTCCCCCGGTCAACAGAACCCCGACGGAATGTGTTTGTGGAACATCCACCGATAGATTGCATGCAGATTGTCGACAGTCTGCATGGCAGTACAAGCATCTAACAATGGTGACTGCCACGTCACGGGAACTTTCCCTAACTATTCCGCTGACTGGTAGTCGAGTGATCAGGTTTGGCATCAAAAATCTAGTGGATATAAGCACTGATTCCTGGATGTTTGGGAAGTTGTCTCTGGGCTCCCGACGAGCAAGTACCTACCTACAAGAAGTAAGATGGATGCCGCCACTGTTGCTATAAGGTATGAACTTTGACTGAACATTGTGAATTTTACTTTATACCAGAGAAAACGATTGGCAGTTGAGTTTTATTTGTTAATAAAAATCGTAGATAACTGGTAAACTGGTCTTCGTTGTGATGAACACGACTAGCCCGTGAGGTAACCAGCCTGAACCCAGAATCTGGAGCCTGTGTCTGGTATCGTCTGGTAAGGAATCACAAAACGCCACGGGCTGATGGGACTTCGCGGTTGGTGGGGCTCCGTAGTTCTCTCAGTAATCACAACGCTTGGAGTCAGAATTTAGGATCGCAGATCGACAGACTTTTTACTAAATTCCGTAACAATTGCATCATTTCCGAGTGCAACCTTTCCAGGCTGGTAACTCTAATTCAATGTGGGTAACTATAATTCAAATTTTTAGTTCCCTGATACCTGTTGAGAGTATCTATATTTAATAATAGAGGTTCCTCATTCTTATAAAAACCGATGCCAGATCCACTGTGTGCCGCGACAGATTAGGCGGCCGCGCGATGACAGCTATTGAGTCATCGGGAATTAAATGACTTGACGTGGACACTGTAGACTGAAGATTTTGCAGCGCTAAAGGCAAGGAAGATATCACACAAAAAGTCAATCATCAGTGACTGATCATGTCCAGTCTTTTCGCCGGCCATCAAATCTGTCGTAATTTTTACGATACACATCACAATAATTTTGATGATACAATCAGCATGATGGTATTACAACGTAAAACTCTACTCACAGTTGTGACAATTGTTTCTGTTGTATAGGCCAATATATGTTTAACAAGTATCATATGATAATAGAATTAATATTGAAGTGTCATTTGGCATTTAGTTTGGGTTTCGGGATTTGTTGCATCACTGATGTTTCATGCTATGACAGCGAATGCATGTCTGATGGGATCATATCCAGAAAATTTACCATATTATCAGTGTGCGCGCTTAAGCTTCAGGCGCCACGTGGGAAAAAAATTATCAAATTTATAATTAAGTGTTGGGAAGGTGGGGGGCTGTCGTTCCACGTGTAATAGAAGTGATTGATATCTTGGGTGTTCGGTCACTTCGTCTTTATCAACAATTATAAAAAATATAAACTTCATCACGCAGGACGCTAATGTTAACTGTATTTCTGAAAGTCGACCTTTATGTAACATCATCAGTACTAGATGTAGTGATCGTGCCACATGGGGGGGGGGGGGGGGGGTGTTAGGGGGGGGCCAAGTTAGTCACGTGACCCAATTACGTCAAGTTTGGTTGATGTTCTAGCCCGCGTGAGCGGTCATCTTGTGGCGTCATTTCATAGTGATACGTGGTCTTAGTGCGCATGCGCAACTCGTGTTGTTAGGGTGATATGCTGTTCCGTCGGGCATTTTGTATACTGGCTTTCCTCAAATACCTAAATGAGTCGAAGAAAGTATATTCGAGTCACTCGAACGAACAATTGTTTTATAGCTCATTTCGATGGGATTCGAGTCGCTTGAGCAATGACTTTTCAGTAACTCTTCGATGGATTGGTGGCTATAAGAATCATATAGGCTTTCGTTATACACACTGAAGATAACTCTGCATACATGTTATGGGAAACCAAGCACTGGTGATTATAAGACTTGGACGAGGGAACGAACTAGAGCTAGTTTGGGCTAGACATACTGCTAGTGTTAGAGTAGTATCTGTAATAGGTACAAAAATAGGGTTCTTGGAAAATCTGGACCAGTACTTTAGTGTAATAGAACATACTCTCGATCCTATAGCAGTACGTGCTACTACTAAAAACCCTAGATGGGGAGTACAAGTCCGTTACGGTTGTTTTGGGCGCATTTTGGTGATTTGGAGGGATTGTCGGCTTGTTTGTGGTAATTCTACAAAGTACAACTACTCTTATACAAAGGAACGTACCTGTTATTGAAAAAAGAAGGATTCGTGAGGAATCCATATCAAATAGTCGTTTTGGGTGGTTTGGATGGATTGATGGGTCTTTCTGGGTAATCAGATTTACTCCTATTCAAACGAACAAACCCTCCACACATACCCCCGTCTTGGTGTAGGCCATTCAGGCTCATAGCAACCACGTGCTACCTTAGAAACCAAGATGGCGGCCTCCATCAGACAAAAATGTCCGACAGAAGTACTATCACCCTAACAACACGCGCTGTGCATGCGCACTAAGACCACGTGTCACTATGGAGATGACGTCACAAGACGGCCGCTTCCGCGGGCTAACATGAGTTAAATTGGGTCACATTACTGTGCCATCACTTCTTAGGTCCCCTCACTAGGTCCCCACAATGTGGCAAATAAGGCCAAGTGGCCGAAAGCTCCAGTTGCTGATTGATTTTATTATATAAAATGTCACACTTTCTACCTACCCACTGAAAAATGTTGCAGGCTGAATGGGAACATAGTTTATTTGGTGGCCAAAAAGCCCTTGGGGATTGAAATCTTTTTTCCAATTTTCCCGGGGATACTCCCCGCCGCCATCTATAATTCTATTAGCATCCCACCTTAGGTCTTGGTCATATATGACGCCCCTTGCTAAAGTATATCCAGAGGGGAGGCACCTTTGAGCTGCCACTGGACCCAGTGGAAGTAACACAGGTATGTAGAAATATTAGACAGTCGAGGTAATAATTCATAGCTTAGGGTTTTTAAAAATTTTGTTATAATTAACTGCAGTAATGGTAGAAGTTTGTAGGGATTTATCCAAACGATGTATCGAACTCAGAAATAGAGACAACCAAAGGTAAAAAAAATCGTTAGAGAGAGAGTCATGGGGATTGTAACCAAAATTGGCGAGAGTAGGTCAAAAGAAAGAGGTCTTTGTGTGGCCTGCGTGACAAAGAGAAGACAGGTTTTGAAGAGTACCTTGACAATGGCACCATTGTAAGGGGAGGAGTAGTCACTGTTGTTCAAGCTGAGGTCGCGATCACTGGAGATTAGGGGGAATTGGGAAAGACGGTGGAAAAGGAGAGCCAAATGTGTAACTTGGGCGTAGTGGTGACCTTGGAATATGTTTTATTAGGAAGTCCAAAATCTCAATCTTCTAGATCAAAATTTACTGGGAGTAGTATAATGAGGACGTGGGATGGGAGAATAAAGGACGTGGTTAGTGGTTGACACAAATGCGATGGTTAGTATGCTCATTGGAGGGATTGTGAAGAATGGGGGTACAGAGTGTCTTCAAGCAATTCGTCTCAGTATTGGGAGGAAAGATGCGTGGGAATCGGGAGGCAGTTGGAAGCACATGAGTAACCAAAACCTTCTTAACTGAGAACCACGGCAAATCAGCGGCCAGCCAAACTGTTACCTATCGACCCACGTGAATAGTGTTAAAGCCTCATCCATCTGTAGGGTTCGATCTTCTAATGCTATGGGCACACAGGCCTTACATTACACGTATTTACTCCAGCTGAATCCCGAGAAGCATATAATGTTTTATTGCGGTTGACTGATACCAGACGAGACCGCTCGAACACATTCAGTCAGGCACCTCTACAAAAGCGATCGTCTTTTCTTCCAATTACAAGGTTCGAAAGGTAGTCTGGGTTCTCTAGAAACCCTCAAGCGGATCAGATTTTTAAAAATGTTCCCGGGGAGGGTTCCCTTGATCCCACCAGTAGGAGAAGACACGCTCACGAACATACACACCACGGCTACGCACGTAGTTACTTTTCGGACAAGATCTTCCAGCCCCACCCTCCCACCCCCCACAGCCATGGAAAAAAAGTTGGCCCGTTGGTCTATATTATATACGCCTGTGCTGGGTATAATCAGTGGAGTCGAAATATGATTAATATTATATAAATTCTCTGATCAACTTTGCCTAGTGATTTCTCCCTCAGAAGATTTATCAGGTGCTTGCTGAGAAATGGTGGGGGGGGGGGGGGGGGGGGAGGGGGTTTTCAGCATGATCACGAAGTGGCATACATGACGCCCCCCCCCCTCTCCCCTACAATTTTCCAATAAGCTTTCTAGTGATTATACGTATTCGTAAGGGTTGTATCCGAAAATGCCAAGTCTCTCATGCTATTAGTTATATACTTTCTTAAAAGAAAATTGGTTAGGCCTACTTGGACTTGTGTCGGGTTATAGCGAAAGCGGCACCGTGTGAAAACGGCACCTGGAGTAAACGGCACCGAGTGAGCGAAAACGGCACCAATTGATTGTGGCGAGAACGGCACCAGTTCCGATGGCGAAATTAATTCATTTAAATTCTGCTTTTTTTCTGTGTTTCGTTTTGAAACCGAGTATTTAGCCTATGGTTCTCTAATAAATTTGTGGAAAACTGAGCAGTTAAAAATGAGAGGATGCATCTCCCCTCTCAACTATCTCATGGTTTTCTCGTTGTTTAGCAGTGACTTCTAAACATTAAAAGCAATAACACCACTCCCCCAACCCCACCCTTTCCTCGGCCCTGGAATCTATCCAACCTGGATTCACGATACACCTCCTTATTTATTATTTGACGCAGAAATCAGAATCTTGTGTATGTGTGTGTGGGGGGAGGGGGGGGGGGCGAATTCAAAGGACGTGCCAAGGTAAAAAATTAAAACAAGGTCTTTTAGGCCATATTTGGATGGGGGCAGTCCAAACCCAAGAAATCCGGACTCCTGTACCAAACCGAAAGTAACGATCCCGGATTTCACACGGTGCTGTTTTCGCCTGTACTCGTGTCACTGTCACACAAACAAGCAAAGCCTAAATGGAGGTTTGTAGCAACATAGGCTACTGACTCGTACTGAGGGCAGTTGTCGGCAAGACATGACAAATTTGGAAAACTGGTGCGGCACGTATTAATAAAATAATTTACGTCACGACTACAATACATGTATATTTTATTTATTCACTAATTCACTAACGTGTTTTGAACAAGACTTGAGTTTTATTTTGAACCATCATCACGACGAACTGATATTCCAACTTCGTCAAAACACGCCTTCTGCAAAGGCAAGCCGTGAAAATTCAAATTTACCTGTTCTCAAATGGACGGTCCCAATTACGTCACTTGTGCATTGTTGCAAAATGGACGCTCTTCCGAAAATACACACAAATTCCCATAGAGAATTAAAAAATTCGTTCATATAATTTTCGAGCGAGCTAAAATCACAGAAACGTAACGACGGCGAAGTTAAATATATTACACGTAATCGGGAGCTGAAAACTAAAAGATATTTTCTTGATTTTGTATTATTCCAGAGTTTATTTACCATTGGGGGGTTATGGAAAGGACAAATAATCACAGTTTGCTTTTCAACCTCCTTTTTCCATGTGTTGCTGGGGGCATGCTTCAGTCTAGTTTTCATTCTTTTCATTATTAACTAGTCAAAATGTTGATTCTTTTCAAACTTTGATGTATAATAAACTTTGCTGGTAACTCCAAAGTGCAAAAAAAAACGCAACTGTCTAATGACTAATGATTCCTTGGACAGTGAACCTTTCAAATTTCTGAGATACTTCACACAGTTTTTAGGGATTGAAGAGAAAAAATATACAAGATTGTAGATTTATGGGACAGTGTCTATGTAAATATTAACAAAGCAGATCCACACAGACTAAACTTTTCCACCTTAAGGTACATTGTAATATGAAGCACAACCATTCAATATTAAGCTGTATCTGTATTTCAGAATAAATCCCAAATATTACCTTCCAGTATTCTTTTGGTTAAAACTTGTTTCATGTTTTCTTTGATGATAATATTGCTGTACATTTTTGCTCTAGCTTCCAGTTGTTCTCTGATGTCAAAACCTGTGATTCCATTTTCAAATGATAGTTGTTCTGGAGATCCATCAAGTGGATACACATGTGTCTATACATGCAATACTGGGTACACACTGTATGAGAATCCTGGTGCCGATATCACTGCAAGATGTTCTAAGGGATCAGAATGGGATATTACCAAATACTATGCATGTGTTAAAGGTAAGAGTCTTGAGGCTTTTATACATTTACATATTATTTTTAAGTTCACTTGACTGAAAGTCAAGGTGAGCTGCTGTCATCACTTGGCATCCGGTGTCTGTTAACCCTTTATCTAACATGAAAAGCAGACGACACTTGCAAACAAAATTCTTGAATAACTAATTTTTTTCATTTTTTGTCTCAAAAACATAGGTTTTGACCCCTCATTGGACTGAGCTTGACGAGCTTGTCCCAATGAGGGGTCATAACCTATGTTTTTGAAACAAAAATTAATTGGTGATTTTTAAGAATAGTGTTGGCCGTTTTTGGTCATTATGTTGGGTAAAGGGTTACGTTTGCATATCAGTTTTCTTCTTACCAAACCCAACCAAACTTGGCATGAATTATCTTTGATGGATACCCTTCCAAGTTGTTCAATGGAAGGAGCTAAACCCAATGGGCTGGGGACAGTCCTTGAAAAACCTGAAATTCATAAAAAATCTTCTCATATACCACAATGAAATGTGGTGTGCAGCTTCCTTATATGTTCAAGATTTAAATTTGTTCAAAGAAAGTTTCTTGGACAATGTTTGGGTTCGTGCTGGGAGGGGCAATATTTTTGGCCCTGCCTAAATTTTCTATTTTCCAAACAGGACCAGCCAGTCTGAGGAAATGTATATGATTTATAATTGTTCATACACGTGGGGGAACCCCAAGAGCTAGAAATAAATTTAAAAATTTGATTGCCCATATTTCCCAAGTGAATGGAACAAAGAATTGTTTTTCGGTATACAGCATCCTTACGTCAAGTTGAATCAAATATGCCCAGAGAAATTTTCAGCAGTTTTTCATGGAGTGCAATATAGAGGGTAATGGAAAAATGCTGAGTTAGCAGTTTTAAAAATAAAAAAAAATCAAGTCAGTGGTTCTTATTTGTTCTCTTTATGGGAGTCTGAATGTTAACTTAGTGCAACATGAGGAAAATTCTTTAAGATTAGTCTCTTGCCTTTTCATACACATTTATATGCTTTCCATTATCGTGACAGCAGTAAGATATACTAGGTACCCAGTAGGCAAATTATTCATCAATTGGGGAAATTTTACCAGTGGAAAGCTTATCTGTGATTAGTGACACATCATTCCTAAATAAAACACAAGAGACTGTAAAATAGGTGAAAAACTATTGGGATTTTATATTCTTTGTTTCGGAATCATTGGCAGGTTGCAAGTAGTTTTTATTAGAAGCCATGTACCAATGAGTACACAAACCTTTTTTAGGGTTTCCCAAACCCAGTTTGAGAAAGACAATTGTTATTCTTCTTTTTCAAAAATTTTCCTTCATTATTTTTTTTAATGCCATCAATTTTGTCTTTTGCACAGCTTAAAAACAGGCTGTATGATTTCAACAAAATTTGGCATACTTATATAATGTCATAAAATCTAGTGAAATGAGGTACTGTCATATTCGTGAAAACACTTATTTTCCATATATTCTGCCAAAACCATCAAAATTTCACAACTTTTCAAAAGTCTCAAAATTGTTTACAGTTATTTAGCTCAAATTTTCCACACATTTAGAGCATAATATGACACACCAAAATCACCACACAAATATTTAAAAATTAACCCCTATTGGCCACAAATAACATGAATATAGCATTTTTTTTAATGCCATCAATTTTGTCTTTTGCACAGCTTAAAAACAGGCTGTATGATTTCAACAAAATTTGGCATACTTGTATAATGTCATAAAATCTAGTGAAATGAGGTACTGTCATATTCGTGAAAACACTTATTTTACATATATTCTGCCAAAACCATCAAAATTTCACAACTTTTCAAAAGTCTCAAAATTGTTTACAGTCATTTAGCTCAAATTTTCCACACATTTAGAGCATAATATGACACACCAAAATCACCACACAAATATTTAAAAATTAACCCCTATTGGCCACAAATAACATGAATATAGCATTTTTTTTAATGCCATCAATTTTGTCTTTTGCACAGCTTAAAAACAGGCTGTATGATTTCAACAAAATTTGGCATACTTGTATAATGTCATAAAATCTAGTGAAATGAGGTACTGTCATATTCGTGAAAACACTTATTTTACATATATTCTGCCAAAACCATCAAAATTTCACAACTTTTCAAAAGTCTCAAAATTGTTTACAGTTATTTAGCTCAAATTTTCCACACATTTAGAGCATAATATGACACACCAAAATCACCACGCAAATATTTAAAAATTGACCCCTTTTGACCACAGATAACATGAATATAGCATTTTTTCTTCAAAATTGACCAATTTCAAGGGCAAATTTCTCTAACTGCAAGGTTGTTGTAACAATTTTTTGGGTATGGATAGATGCAACAGTGATTGCAGAAGAAAGTTACTGTTTACATTTTTATCTCAGATTTAACCTTCCAGCACAATGATGGTGAGAATAAGAGTACCACTTGAAAATGCCAAAAGTAGCCAACTTTGGTTGCTTTTTTCTATCATTTTGGAAAGGGTTAATTTCAGACACTTTACATGTCTGTATTCACAATTGACTATCGAGCATATTTGCAGTTGTAAGTTCGGTTGTAAAGTTTAAACTTAGGCCCATTCTGGTTGCATAAAAGTAGGTGCCGTCCAAAAAAAGTCCCATTTTTCAGAATTTGGTAAGTTTAAGTGACAATTTACACCATTTCTAGTTAATTGAGTGCTGAATGTTTTCTATGGCTGTATGCAGCAGTGAAAGTATGAGAACTTTTGTTTTATATGTTATTATTAAAAGTTTAACCCTTAAGAGAGTTGAGACTCCCATAAGGGTACTGTCGGAATAATTGGTATTTTCAAAAACTTTTTTTCTCAGCACTGGAGCCACATTTTCTCAAAACAGTTCCCATAAGAAGATGGGGCATTCATCAAAGAACAGTTTTGCTGTGATATGTTTTATTCAAAGTTTTAACCCTCACCCATTTGTTGGGCCTTGAATTGGAGAACCCTCAAATTGTATATGCACCAAGATTCAAGATTCCTCCTCTTTATCAGAAACTCAAGCTGTGATTGATGACAGGTCTTTGGAAACTGAGATGCATTATTTATTTATACTATCATTTACAGCTGACCAGTATTCATTCCCCAGTCAATTCTCCAGTCAGTTTATTGCTTTCATTTTATCACTTACACAAATCATTTGAATATCACGGTGCCTTGTGTAACCCTTTACGTAACCAAAGCTATTTGGGAGTACATGTACTGACTGAAAAACTGTAATTTTTAAAATATTCTTTAACCTTCTTTTACTGATTTTTATTGAAACAGAATTCATAAATGTGTGCTGGCACTATTTCCTAAACAGTATTGCTATGATACTGTTGATTTCTTGCGTGGGTTCAGAGAGGTAGATATGGATTTCCAGCAATTATGGATGGAATAATGTGAAATGCAGCCTGCCTACCTGCCTGCCTGCCTGAAATGAGAAACTGTGACTTTAACCATACACCAGTCATGCCAGTGTGAAAGAGTACAATCGGAAGAGTTGTTAGACATTGTAACCATTCACGATACAATATATTTTATACTATAACCCAATGGCCCAGACTTAGCTGGTGCTATCTCAAAGTTATCAAGGGCCAAACACAAATTTTGCCCCCCCCCCCCCCCAATCACCAAAATTTGCTTGCAAAAATGAAAATTAAAAGTCCTATCTGGTCCTCCATACTTTTACTGCACAGTCACCAGGAAGTGACCACAGTTAACACAAACATCATTCTTTGTCTGGCCCTAAAGTCATCAACAATGAAATGACATCTGTGCTTTAAAATCCCTTTTTTAGAGGATGCCAGAGACAAATCAGTGCAAGAATTGGTGGATCCAAGGCTGTTATTGGTTGATGGAAGTGTTCAACAGTGGTTTTGGATGTTCAGGGCTGTAACTTTATAATAATTATAAAATTATTTCATGTTTCCCAGTTTCGGGACATACGCCTGATGTCATCATTTTTGTTAATGATTATTCCACTGTTTGTTAAGTATTCCTTCCCTATCCGTCCATCAACCCTTCTTGTTAAACTCTTAAGCTTTTTGGCTAATTTTTATTGAAATTTTTTTATTAAATTTCTTAGGAGTTTAACATTTATTACAGAATATTATTCTGTTTTTTCCCCATGGTTATGTCCTCACCCTAGGGGTGTTAGGTCGTTTAGTCTTGCATCTTCTATCCGATGTAACGTTTTTTCTTTGTATGAAGATCTAGCTTTGCATCTGGTAGCATTAAATTGTTTTCTGACTTTGGGCCTTTTTGTGTCTTGTTTATTTGATGTTCACATTGACAATGTCCTCATATATAGGTAGTCTTTTTAGCTCACCTGGCCTAAAAGGCCATGTGAGCTTTTCTCATCATTTGGTATCCGTCGGTTGTTGTGTGTCATCCGGTGTCCGTAAACTTTCTGTAACCGCTGAGCCGGTGTGAACCAAACCTGGCAGGAATGGTCTATGGGAGGTCCTCTACAAACGATCCTCATTTTGTTCCCGTCGGATGAAAAACATGGCTTCCAGAGGCATTCTTTGATTCTGGTTGGTGGATTTTCAAAAATCTTCTCTGAAACTGCCAGGCCGATTGTTTTGAAACTTCTCATAAATGATGACTGGGACCCCCTCTACCAACGATCCTCATTTAATGTTGATTGGGTCACAAACATGGCCGCAATTGCGGCTTATAGTTACTGTAGAAACCCTATGGGAAATCATATTTTCCTCTTCTTCTCTGGAAAAACTGAGCCGACGTGAAAACAAACCTGACAGGGATAGTCTATGTGGGGTCCTCTACAAACGATCCTCATTTTGTTCCTGTGGGTTGAAAAACATGGCCGCCAGAGGCATTCTTTGATTCTGATTGGTGGATTTTCAAAAATCTTCTCTGAAACTGCCAAGCCAAATGTTTTGATACTTCACATAAATGATGACTGAGATCCCCTCTACCAAGGATCCTCATTTAATGTTGATTGGGTCACAAACATGGCCGTAATTGCAGCTTATAGTTACTATAGAAACCCTATGGGAAATCACATTTTCATCTTTGGAACTACTGAGCCAACGTGAACCAAACTGCGCAGGAATGGTCTATGAGAGGATGGAAATATGTGGCCACCAGAGGCTATATTCTAATGCTTAACCAAATGCCTCTCCTGTCAGCAGGAAGATCGGTACTGTCAGCAACATACTTGTTTTTTAGAAAATCTGGTAAGGGTTGGTTCCAGTTTTCTCCACTGAGAACTGGGGAAAAGAACCCAAAATATTGTGTATACAGTACAAATCAAAATAAGCTGTAGCATAACTGTAATAAACTAAGTAAACTGCTGCTCCTGCACTGACAAGATCAGAATCTGACATTTTCTGAAAGCTATCAGTGAGAGCTTTCCAGAAAATGATGCCAGCTTCTGGTCTTATCAGTGTAGGAAGAGAAAGATACATAGTTTATAGGATTATCTTACAACTTATTTTGACTTCTACTGTAAACAAGTGCAACTGTATGTTGATATGTGTATTATTAGTCTCAATTTACTTATCAGAAAATACTGATTGATGACATGTGTGTGGAAAACCAGGGACGTTTTTGTTTATATTCACTTCCCATCATGTCAGCTTAGATGACAGTAATTATTGTATATCTTTTAAGATTTGACAAAATTGGAGTAAAATGTCTTCGACTGTAACCCTTTACATATCCAAAGCCATTTTGAAAGAGAATACTGTCTGAAAAAATTGTAATTTTCAAAATATTTAACCTTCTTTTACTGATTTTTTTTTGTTGAAACAGAATTCATAAATGTGTGCATTTTCAACAAAATCTTCTTTGAAACTACAAGGCCAAATGGTTTGAAAACTTAGTGTGACTGATGACTGTAACCCCCTCTACCAATGATCCTCATTTTAATCTTCATCAGGTTGCAATTATGGCTGCAATTGTGCCTTATAGGTACTATATAAACCTTATAGGAAATCACATTTTCATCATCTTCACTGAAAGTACTGAGCCAATGTAAACCACACTTGGCAGGCATTGTCTATGAGAGGTTCTCTACAACTGTTACTCATTTTATTCCTGTTGGGTGAAAAAACGTGGCCACCAGAAGCATTCTTTGATTCTGATTGGTCAGTTTTGAAAACTCTTCTCTGAAACCACAGGGCCAAATGTTTTGAAACTTTGCATGGTTGATATCTGGGACACCCTCCACCAACGTTCCTCATTTTAATGTTGATTGTATTGCAAACATGGCCACAATTGCAGTTTATATTTACTATAGAAAAGACATATGGGAAATCACATCTGAGCTGACGTGAACCAAAACTTGGCAAGAATGGTCTATAGGAGGCACTCTACAAATGATCCTCTTTTTGTTCCCGTTGGTTGAAAAATATGGCCACCAGGGACCTTCTATGATTGTGTTTGATGGATTCAAATGTCTTGAAACTTCACGTGATTGAAGACTGGGACACCTACCAATGATCCTCATGTAATGTTGATGTAATGCTGCAAACATGGCTGCAATTGCAGCTCATAGTTACCATGGAAAGCCTATGGGAAATCTCATTTTTATATGTAGTTCCAGGTGAGCGATTACAGGCTCTGTAGAGCCTCAAGTTGTATTTTATTACTGTAGAATTACTGTAGGATACATGGATTATTATTCAGGTAGTGTAGCTCAAAAAATTTGAATTTTGTCCGCACTTAGGCTCTTTCAGGATGACTTTGGGCTCTTAATGTTCCCGTTTTTTTTAAAAAAAATTTATTTTTTTTTTAAATATTTTGAATTTATTTTTGATTGCTATTATTCATGTATCTTAATTATATATATTTTGTTGTGGAGTTTGGAGGTCTGATATTGACTTTAGTCGATGCACTCCTGCAGACTCTTGTCATTCTTGTGTTCAATGTAGTGACTAATGTTGGAGTCCGGTGTCGTGGTACGTTGTTGGCGGTGAGGTTCTGAGGGCAGGCCTCTCACCGCGTTATAATTCATTTTGTCCATTTCTATTTCACAGGAACATGAACATGGTGATGATATTCTGACACCCATCCAAGTGTGCTACCGTCGTTGCACTCCGTGGAGCATATAGAGCTAGCTGCAGTGCTCATGATTGCAAGAGTTAGGATGTTTTGTTAAGGGTTTTAATCTCTTGCAAGCAGCTAGCTCGACCAGTGAAGCGTTACTCTGTCCATGACGGAAATAGGGAGGAAGTCAACAAGTTTCTTGTACTTGGCGAGGTCTATAGACCGCGAGCGGGAGAGGCCCCTCTCTAACCTAACAGACATTTGGGGCCAAATGTTGTTATGAGAAACTTGCACGAGCTGGAACATATGTCCGCCCTCCACTTGGGACGCTCTGTATAGTCTGCATCCGGGGTTGGGTTCAGTCACGGCTTCCTCCGCTACATTTCACAAGCCGAATGGAGTTTTCTGGTTGGAATCTTGCATGAGACGGAGCATATGTCTGCCCACCGCTCAGGACGCTCCGCCTAGTCTGCAGCCGGGGTCGACTTCAGTCACGGCTTCCTCTGCAACATTATTTAAGCACACACGATCGCATCCTAGCTACCTGACTTTAGATATCCAGCCTGCTACACGAAGAAGGATCTACTCTTGAAGTCGGATCTAGCTAGGGAGATGAGGCCTCGATCATTGGGACGTTTGGAGAAGAAATCCATATCCGACACACCGTCCCAGAAGCAGCAAGCTGCTCCTCAGGCCTCGATGACGGACTTGCTGTCGCAGATTGTGCAGCTGATTGCAGCATCCCAGCAAGTGCAGATGCAGCCTCCCTCAGTCTCAGAACCTGAGCTGTCGGACGGTGCTGTGTCGGTCCAGTCATCTGTTCACGCAGATGCAAGGGACTGAGATTCGCAACTGATTCTCTCGGATGGTGAAAGGGTCAAGGAAGAGGATTACCCTTCCCTTTCGGAACAACACAGGATTGCGATGGATTTCATCTATCAATACTACACTGAATTTGTTCCGATGAATCAGAATAATGCGATGACAAGGAAGAAACCGCTGGCGTCGTTGGACACAGACTTTATCCAGACTAAGGAGGAAGTCCTTTCATTTCTGGTCCAGTCTAGGCAGGTGTTGCAGGCCTTTGGCCATGTAGACTACGTCGTATTTAACCTCTCGAGTGCGAGAAGGAGAGGCGGTTTCTTAGCTACATCTTCCATAAACATACCGTTTCATGGACTACATTCATTTAAAAATGGTTGGAGAAGATGTGCGGAGAGCTCCTCTGCGTTTGAATGAGCAGCCCGGGGATCTAGATGTATCCTTGCCTGCATCATTTACTATTTGCTCAGACACAATTACAACGGCAATTTCATCAAGTTGAGCGAATTTGGAGGCAATGTCTTACACAGATCATCTTACCAGAGCTGTGGCGCAACGTCTCAACAGGAAGTTTGTACCTTTCTTAGAGTTCTTTCCAGGGCAATTTGTATACCACGTATAACTCCACCCTAACAGTGGCTAATCTGGAGTTAATCAGACGAGATGCTGTCCTTGCGTCGTCATCACTTATAGATGACAAGGTGAAAAGCTCTCTCCGTGTCGCTCCGGACTTACTATTTTTGATGACAGGCTTTCGTTAGTCTATGAACAGGCTACTAAGAAAGCGTCAAGTTATCTGCTATTGAAGTCTGCGTCTCAACAACCCACTTCAGCAGACAAGAGTAAGGAGGACATTCCATATCTAAACGTCAAAATGGAACTCCTCATGAGGATACTAGAAACCCTCTTACAATTACTCTGGAGGTCGTCAGTATAGCGACTCGGGAAAGGGGCGTAAGTCTGATCGGTCAGATGCCCCTAGGCCAACAGGACGAAGTTTTTCGTGGGAAGGACGTAGTTAGTTTCTCCCCCTGTAAGCCTCGCAGATCATACAGGTGATGTTCAAGACCTCTATTGTGTGCCAGTTGGCAGAAGGGAATCAACCTTCACGAGAAACTGGATAGCAGTCACGGAATTTCAGTGGGCGAGAAGTGTAGTCTGGGACGTCCTACAGCCATCATTCCGAGCAGAACCCCCACTAACAAGATATCTGCATTGGACAAATCTTCCGTCGGATCCTTTCAAAAGAGAGTCTCTCCAAGCGGAGGTACATGCTCTCTTAATAGGAGCAATAGAGGTTGTCAAGAATTAAAATTCCCAGAGTTTTTACAGTCACCAGTTCCTCGTACCGAAGCCAGATGGCTCGTTCCGACTGGTAATAGACTTGAGCTGGATAAATAAGCTTATCGTGGCTCCAAAATTCTATATGGAGACTATTCGGTCAGTAAGATCGAGCATTCGAGTGAGCGACTATATGGCAAGCATAGATTAAAAGGATGCATACTTTCATGTCCTGGGACATCCGGCATTCAGAAAGTACTTTCGGTTCACCGTACAAGGTTTATCAGTTCAGAGCAATGTGCTTTGGTCTGAAACTGGCTCCCTGAGCATTCACTCAATTAATGAACTCAGTAATGTCATACTTTCGAGCTCATTTGTCTGTGGTAACGTTGGCTTACTTGGACAACATTCTGCAGAGATACTGCAATAGATTTATTCTTCAGATCGATGTTCAGAGTCTGCTTCTATTACTCCGGCTTCTCGGTTTCATCGTAAACGAGAAAAAGATCTAGCTCTGACCAAGTTGTTCACTCACTTGGGGATGAGCTTCGAGACTCACAACAATCTGGTTCGTCTGCCGTTACCCAGAGCGAATTAGTCGGTTGTTATGCTTGATTTTGTCTACATTCAGATGCATTAACTGTGAGGGAATTCTTGCGACTGATGGGGTTTTGTGGAGTGGCTGCAGATCTTATTTCCATGGGCCATCTATGCACGCGTCCCCTCCAGATGGGTTTTACTCAGAACTGGAGTGTGAAGAAGCATTCTCTCGAAACCAGTATTGTTTTAACAGACCTAGTAAACAAAGGGTCCAGATTTGAACAGATCTTCAGTGATTAACTCAGGGAGTTTTGCTGCAACTGCTGGATCCGGCTTTCACGATTATGATGGATGCGAGTCAGCCGGGTTGGGGCATGACCCTAGGTCCCTCGGACTTGAAGTGTCAGGGTCTTTGGGACCCTCGGTTCCTAGAGAACACATAATCATCAAAGAGATGATGTCAATATGGCTAGCTCTTCAACATTGGATTCACATTATAGTGAACTTCCATGTTTACATTTTGTCGGACAATTTAACAGTAGTAGCTTACATAAGGCGGCACTCATTCAATTTCATAATGCGAATTAACGGAGAGGATTTTCCTATACGTCATGTTCATCTTTCTAACCTTCATATACCGGGTCATCTGAATGTACTAGCAGACTCGCTCTCTCGGAAAGGTTGCCTATTGCCATCGGAGTGGACTTTCAACAAGCGAATATTCAGGCAGATTTGCTACCAGTTAGATCATCCCATGATAGATCTGTTTCCGACACACTGGAACAATCAGTTACCGGCGTTCGTGTTGCCATGCCCAGACCGTCGAGTGTATGCAGTAGACACTCTGTCAATCTCATGGGAAGGAATGCTAGGATATGCATATCCTCCAATTCCGTTGATTCAGCGGATTCTGTTAAGATCAAACAGTTTTGTTGCAAAATCCTGCTAGTAGCACCTCTGTCGTCACAGAAACCTTGGATCAATCTTCTCAGGTGTCTGTTATGGGACGTTCCCCAGAAGCTTCCTCCACAAGAGGACCTTCTTTATCAGTGGAAGTATTTGTTTTTCACATCCTTCTCCGCCCTTAGTGGCATTATGAAGTCGGTTGGACGTGAGGGAGCCTTGCAGTTCCTATATTATTTGATGACTAACACTAGAGCGATTAAAGTAATGCAGGTGAGTTGGGGGGGGGGGGGGGGGGTTGATATGAATTTGAATCCCCCCCTCTCTCCCCACCGCCAGTGTGTTAAGATACGATTTCCGGGCAAGACGTAGTTTTCTTCCTGTAAGCCTCGTATGATTTTAAGTACATACATGCATTTCATGACTTCTTGATTGGCGGCTGGGTCATGTTCTATGGCGACCTCATGGGCACATCCACTTTTTAGTTGCTTGGTTTCCTGTGGTTGTTCTTCTATATGTCATATACGAGCACGTAATTCATCATCAATAAATTGCTAGTCTTTGGGTACCTGGGGGGGCTGACTCTCAGTTAACTGGTATTCAGATGATTACATGCGGGATTTCAATACTCATGGGCATAATAAATGAATTATTAGGCAGACGCATTATTGTATGTTATGGACCTTAGAAACAATGAATTATTTTTTGGGTGGTCCGTGTTGAGTCTGTTAATCATAGCTTGTTCCATTTCTAGGTTTCTATTCATGTCGATGCCCAATTGAATACACCTTGTCTTACACTCTCATATATTCGCACGTTTCTAGAATCATAGATATCGGATAGTACACGTCAGGGCGTGTTATTACTGGAATTTATTGTACAACTGAATGGGGTTGCCTGTGGGCTACCTCGGAAGTGTGGTTACTCTCCAGAGATCATCCATTGTGATTCTATTGGACATGTGTATGTTATATATTATATCACCAGTTTTCGACCTGCGTATGCGGACTGCGGTATACATTACCAGTGGGTGATATTAATTACCAGGATCGCCACTATAGCCTAAGCTTCCGAAGTGGCTTTAACCCTTTACCCAACGAATCGTCTGTATCCGCCCGTGTAATATGCAAATTGAGCAGTTGAAAAATTTTAATTTTTCAAAATATTTCAACAAAACCATATCATGTGACCCCTCCTTGGAACGAGCTCATTGAGCTCGTTCCAATGAAGGGTCACATGATATGGCTTTGTTGAAATTTTTTTGAAAAATTAAGAAAAATTATATTTAAAATGATAAATTTTGATATCGTCTGCGTTGGGTAAAGGGTTAAGCACCAATTTATTAATAATAATTAATACCTGGGTGCCTGCCCGACGAATATTTATATTGTTATTTGGTACCGCTTTTACTGATTCCAGAGCACTCCCTTCTTTTCTTTTTCAAGAAGATTCCTTCAAAAAGTGTGGGGGGGGGGGGGATTTTTTACCTCTCCTCCGGTTTGATAAGTATTTAACTATGAATGAAGCTGTTTTCTCTGTAATTATATCCTGGATACAGCTTGTGTTTTATTGTATATGGCGTATGTTTGTCGGGGATATCCTATCATTCTCAAATACGCCATCCTAATTTCTGGGGCTTAGTCTGGACTAGCCTTAAAAATTGGGAACTTGTTACATCTAAATTAGCATAGTCTTCATGCTAAGAATATGGAATTACTCGAATTGGGCTCCTTATTTATGATATGTCTACTCTGTTAACGTATAGAGAGACATACATATAATTCCTTTTAAATTTAATTTCCTTCCACCTTGGATTACAGGCTTGTAACTATGTTGGTCTACTAATTCTGAAGTCCTAGGCCCTCCGCCTTTTTACGATTCAGTTAGTCTGGGCCATTGGGTTATAGTATAAAAATATTATAAATTTAAAGTAATTTGTATATTTTTTATACTTCCCATTGACCCACACGAAGATGGCTCTCCCATGAGTGGACACTCACACCTCCTCTTTGGATTATTAGGTAGTACTCTCTTCTACGAAGAATGATGTTGGCGCCAATTCCGGTCACTTCCTGACGGCTGCGCATGTGCAGAGAGGAAATGTATGGAGGACCAGATAGGACTTTTAATTTTCGGTTTTCCAAGCAAATTTTGGGTATCAGAGGGTTCAAAATTTGTGTTTGGCCCTTGATAACTTTGAGTTTGCACCAGCTAGTCTGGGCCATTGGTAAGTATAAAAATGCAATAGCCAGTTCTGTAGTCTCTCAACCAGTTCCAGTTCTGTAGGTGGCAATGGATGATGGGACATGGAATATGGCCTTGGGTGGGTCAGTAAGCAGGTCCAGGCATGGGCCAAAACAGAACAACAAATAATATTCAGGTCTCAAGTTCGGCAAACACTTCCTGGCACTACACACAAGACATGGCTGACGGAATTACTGCAACTACATAATCTGTGTCAGGGAATATATGACTCGTACCTTGAGTTCTGCAAGTGCTCAAGAAAGACAGACACTTCAATAAAATTTAACATTTATTTTAAATTATTCTTCATATTCTTCATATTTAAATTTAGAAGTTTTAGCATATTAATATACTCAACAACATCAATTATTCACTGAGATTGGCAATGGATGATATTGACATGGAACATAAAATGAAATTCATAGAGATCTTTCAATATTGTTAATTAAAAACACCTTTTCCACTCTGATTGAGAAGAACTCAAACTGAGATAAGGGTGCTATTCCTGTTTCCATTAACAGGCCTTGATTTGTTCGGTCTCACGTCACAAAATGCAAAGCAGTAATTACGATCTGCGATGCATTAGCTGCAATTGATTAGCATTTTTTTCACTTTGTGATAAAATCTACGAATGCAAAAAGTATTCTCACAATAGCTGAGTTTGATGGTAAGATATATAATGAGTATGCAAAGTACCTATTATTTATATCCACTACTATACATAGCTTGTTCTGAGTATATTGTTTCTGATTAGATTGGTAAGCAGAAGAATCCCACTGACGTCAAACCGTAATGTCAGTGACACTCATTTTTGTTTTCCGGGAAGTAAACAAGCATCCCTTGAAATTGAAAGTACATGTACTATACAATCCATAACACTGCTCAAAGAATGCAGTTCCTGTCCATTTCATAAGTATTTGGAAAACTTGGAGTTAATACCATTAACACCATTGAGCTCAATGAACACAATAACCTGGCCACAAAAAAATAGCTAATCAATTTTCTGTGAACAAATCGAGGCCTGATTAATAATTTATGTTAAGATTTACTTATTCATCTGATATTTTATTTTGCTACAGGTTGATTACGTTGCTAATTAAATGTTACTTTACTTATGTCAGATTTGTTATTTTATTATTTACAGAATATTTAGTTAAATAATTTATCATTCAATGCCTCAGTTTTCACATGCACTTAAGTGACAGAGTGAACTCCCTTGATGTGCATATTTTTTAAGAAATTGAAAAGCTTTAAAATGTTTGTTTGGTTATCTCTCTTGATTCACAAATATTGATTTACTTGAGTTGAAGGGGACTTAACAAAATGCAATAATTAGTCCCCTACGGGAACCGTAAGAGGACTATAGGATTGCACTCCGTCCATCCGTCTGTCTGTCTGTCTGTCTGTCTGTCTGTCTGTCTGTCTGTCTGTCTGTCTGTCTGTCTGTCTGTCTGTTTTTTATTTATGTTACCACCTCTCCCTCCAACATGCTTTCAGCTACACCTTTCATATTTGGTATATGGATAAATGGTTCTGAGGGGATGATGCACGCTCAAAATTTTTTTTTCAAAATCCAAGATGGCGGAATGGCGGCCATTTTTGTTGTGTTTTTAAGCTTTTTTTCTCTATTTTGATGTTACCACCCCTCCCACCAACATGGTTCAAGCTGCACCTTTCATATTTGGTACATGGATAAATGGTTCTGAGCGGATGATGCCTGCTCAAAATTTCTTTTTCAACATCCAAGATGGCGGAATGGCGGCCATTTTTGTTGTGTTTTTTAAGCTTTTTTTCTCTATTTTGATGTTACCACCCCTCCCACCAACATGGTTCAAGCTACACCTTTCATATTTGGTACATGGATAAATGGTTCTGAGCGGATGATGCACGCTCAAAATTTTTTTTTCAAAATCCAAGATGGCGGAATGGCGGTCATTTTTGTTGTGTTTTTTAAGCTTTTTTTCTCTATTTTCATGTTACCACCCCTCCCACCAACATGGTTCAAGCTTCACCTTTCATATTTGGTACATGGATAAATGGTTCTGAGGGGATGATGCACGCTGAAAATTTTTTTTTCAAAATCCAAGATGGCGGAATGGCGGCCATTTTTGTTGTGTTTTTTAAGCTTTTTTTTCTCTATTTTGATGTTATACCCCTCCCACCAACATGGTTCAAGCTACACCTTTCATATTTGGTACATGGATAAATGGTTCTGAGGGGATGATGCACGCTCCAAATTTTTTTTTCAAAATCCAAGATGGCGGAATGGTGGCCATTTTTGTTGTGTTTTTTAAGCTTTTTTTCTCTATTTTGATGTTACCACCCCTCCCACCAACATGGTTCAAGCTACACCTTTCATATTTGGTACATGGATAAATGGTTCTGAGCGGATGATGCACGCTCAAACATTTTTTTTCAACATCCAAGATGGCGGAATGGCGGCCATTTTTGTTGTGTTTTTTAAGCTTTTTTTCTCTATTTTCATGTTACCACCCCTCCCACCAACATGGTTCAAGCTACACCTTTCATATTTGGTACATGGATAAATAGTTCTGAGGGGATGATGCACGCTCAAAATTTTTTTTTCAACATTCAAGATGTCGGAACGGTGGCCATTTTTGTTGTTTTTTTTAAGCTTTTTCTCTCTATTTTGATGTTACCACCCCTCCCACCAACATGGTTCAAGCTACACCTTTCATATTTGGTACATGGATAAATGGTTCTGAGGGGATGATGCACGCTCAAAATTTTTTTTTCAAAATCCAAGATGGTGGAATGGCGGCCATTTTTGTTGTGTTTTTAAGCTTTTTTTCTCTATTTTGATGTTACTACCCCTTCCACCAACATGGTGCAAGCTACACCTTACATATTTGGTACATGGATAAATGATTCTGAGCGGATGATGCATGCTCAAAATTTTTTTTTCAACATCCAAGATGGCGGAATGGCGGCCATTTTTGTTGTGTTTTTTAAGCTTTTTTTCTCTATTTTGATGTTACCACCCCTCCCACCAACATGTTTCAAGCTACACCTTTCAAATTTGGTACATGGATAAATGGTTCTGAGGGGATGATGCACGCTCAAAATGTTTTTTTCAAAATCCAAGATGGCGGTAATTTTTGTTGTGTTTTTAAGCTTTTTTTCTCTATTTTGATGTTACCACCCCTCCCACCAACATGGTTCAAGCTACACCTTTCATATTTGGTACATGGATAAATGGTTCTGAGCGGATGATGCATGCTCAAAATTTTTTTTTCAAAATCCAAGATGGCGAAATGGCGGCCATTTTTGTTGTGTTTTTTAAGCGTTTTTTTCTCTATTTTGATGTTACCACCCCTCCCACCAACGTGTTTCAAGCTACACCTTTCATATTTGGTATATTGATAAATGGTTCTGAGGGGATGATGCACGCTCAAAATTTTTTTTTCAAAATCCAAGATGGCGGAATGGCGGCCATTTTTGTTGTGTTTTTAAGCTTTTTTTCTCTATTTTGATGTTACCACCCCTCCCACCAACATGGTTCAAGCTGCACCTTTCATATTTGGTACATGGATAAATGGTTCTGAGCGGATGATGCATGCTCAAAATTTTTTTTTCAACATCCAAGATGGCGGAATGGCGGCCATTTTTGTTGTGTTTTTTAAGCTTTTTTTCTCTATTTTGATGTTACCACCCCTCCCACCAACATGGTTCAAGCTACACCTTTCATATTTGGTACATGGATAAATGGTTCTGAGCGGATGATGCATGCTCAAAATTTTTTTTTCAAAATCCAAGATGGCGGTCATTTTTGTTGTGTTTTTTAAGCTTTTTTTCTCTATTTTGATGTTACCACCCCTCCCACCAACATGGTTCAAGCTACACCTTTCATATTTGGTACATGGATAAATGGTTCTGAGCGGATGATGCATGCTCAAAATTTTTTTTTCAACATCCAAGATGGCGGAATGGCGGCCATTTTTGTTGTGTTTTTTAAGCTTTTTTTCTCTATTTTGATGTTACCACCCCTCGCACCAACATGGTTCAAGCTACACCTTTCATATTTGGTACATGGATAAATGGTTCTGAGGGGATGATGCACGCTCAAAATGTTTTTTTCAAAATCCAAGATGGCGGAATGGCGCTCATTTTTGTTGTGTTTTTTAAGCTTTTTTTTCTCTATTTTCATGTTACCACCCCTCCCACCAACATGGTTCAAGCTACACCTTTCAAATTTGGTACATGGATAAATGGTTCTGAGGGGATGATGCACGCTCAAAATTTTTTTTTCAACATTCAAGATGTCGGAATGGCGGCCATTTTTGTTGTGTTTTTTAAGCTTTTTTTCTCTATTTTGATGTTACCACCCCTCCCACCAACATGGTTCAAGCTACACCTTTCATATTTGGTACATGGATAAATGGTTCTGAGGGGATGATGCACTCTCAAAATGTTTTTTTCAAAATCCAAGATGGTGGAATGGCGGCCATTTTTGTTGTGTTATTAAGCTTTTTTTCTCTATTTTGATGTTACCACCCCTCCCACCAACATGGTTCAAGCTACACCTTTCATATTTGGTACATGGATAAATGGTTCTGAGGGGATGATGCACGCTGAAAATTGTTTTTTCAAAATCCAAGATGGCGGAATGGCGGCCATTTTTGTCGTGTTTTTTAAGCTTTTTTTCTCTATTTTGATGTTACCACCCCTCCCACCAACATGGTTCAAGCTACACCTTTCATATTTGGTACATGGATAAATGGTTCTGAGGGGATGATGCACGCTCAAAATTTTTTTTTTCAAAATCCAAGATGGCGGAATGGTGGCCATTTTTGTTGTGTTTTTTAAGCTTTTTTTCTCTATTTTGATGTTACCACCCCTCCCACCAACATGGTTCAAGCTACACCTTTCATATTTGGTACATGGATAAATGGTTCTGAGTGGATGATGCACGCTCAAAAATTTTTTTTCAACATCCAAGATGGCGGAATGGCGGCCATTTTTGTTGTGTTTTTTAAGCTTTTTTTCTCTATTTTCATGTTACCACCCCTCCCACCAACATGGTTCAAGCTACACCTTTCATATTTGGTACATGGATAAATAGTTCTGAGGGGATGATGCACGCTCAAAATTTTTTTTTCAACATCCAAGATGTCGGAATGGTGGCCATTTTTGTTGTTTTTTTTTAAGCTTTTTCTCTCTATTTTGATGTTACCACCCCTCCCACCAACATGGTTCAAGCTACACCTTTCATATTTGGTACATGGATAAATGGTTCTGAGGGGATGATGCACGCTCAAAATTTTTTTTTCAAAATCCAAGATGGTGGAATGGCGGCCATTTTTGTTGTGTTTTTAAGCTTTTTTTCTCTATTTTGATGTTACCACCCCTTCCACCAACATGGTTCAAGCTACACCTTTCATATTTGGTACATGGATAAATGATTCTGAGCGGATGATGCATGCTCAAAATTTTTTTTTCAACATCCAAGATGGCGGAATGGCGGCCATTTTTGTTGTGTTTTTTAAGCTTTTTTTCTCTATTTTGATGTTACCACCCCTCCCACCAACATGGTTCAAGCTACACCTTTCATATTTGGTACATGGATAAATGGTTCTGAGGGGATGATGCATGCTCAAAATTTTTTTTTCAAAATTCAAGATGGCGGTCATTTTTGTTGTGTTTTTTAAGCTTTTTTTCTCTATTTTGATGTTACCACCCCTCCCACCAACATGGTTCAAGCTGCACCTTTCATATTTGGTACATGGATAAATGGTTCTGAGCGGATGATGCATGCTCAAAATTTTTTTTTCAACATCCAAGATGGCGGAATGGCGGCCATTTTTGTTGTGTTTTTTAAGCTTTTTTTCTCTATTTTGATGTTACCACCCCTCCCACCAACATGGTTCAAGCTACACCTTTCATATTTGGTACATGGATAAATGGTTCTGAGGGGATGATGCACGCTCAAAATGTTTTTTTCAAAATCCAAGATGGCGGAATGGCGGTCATTTTTGTTGTGTTTTTTAAGCTTTTTTTTCTCTATTTTGATGTTACCACCCCTCCCACCAACATGGTTCAAGCTACACCTTTCATATTTGGTACATGGATAAATGGTTCTGAGGGGATGATGCACGCTCAAAATTTTTTTTTCAAAATTTAAGATGGCGGAATGGCGGCCATTTTTGTTGTGTTATTAAGCTTTTTTTCTCTATTTTGATGTTACCACCCCTCCCACCAACATGGTTCAAGCTACACCTTTCATATTTGGTACATGGATAAATGGTTCTGAGGGGATGATGCACGCTCAAAATGTTTTTTTCAAAATTCAAGATGGCGGTCATTTTTGTTGTGTTTTTTAAGCTTTTTTTCTCTATTTTGATGTTACCACCCCTCCCACCAACATGGTTCAAGCTACACCTTTCATATTTGGTACATGGATAAATGATTCTGAGCGGATGATGCACGCTCAAAAATTTTTTTTCAACATTCAAGATGTCGGAATGGCGGCCATTTTTGTTGTGTTTTTTAAGCTTTTTTTCTCTATTTTGATGTTACCACCCCTCCCACCAACATGGTTCAAGCTACACCTTTCATATTTGGTACATGGATAAATGGTTCTGAGGGGATGATGCACGCTCAAAATTTTTTTTTCAAAATCCAAGATGGCGGAATGGCGGCCATTTTTGTTGTGTTATTAAGCTTTTTTTCTCTATTTTGATGTTACCACCCCTCCCACCAACATGGTTCAAGCTACACCTTTCATATTTGGTACATGGATAAATGGTTCTGAGCGGATGATGCATGCTCAAAAAATTTTTTTCAACATCCAAGATGGCGGAATGGCGGCCATTTTTGTTGTGTTTTTTAAGCTTTTTTTCTCTATTTTCATGTTACCACCCCTCCCACCAACATGGTTCAAGCTACACCTTTCATATTTAGTACATGGATAAATGGTTCTGGGGGATGATGCACGCTCAAAATTTTTTTTTCAAAATCCAAGATGGCGGAATGGCGGCCATTTTTGTTGTGTTTTTTAAGCTTTTTTTTCTCTATTTTCATGTTACCACCCCTCCCACCAACATGGTTCAAGCTACACCTTTCATATTTGGTACATGGATAAATGGTTCTGAGGGGATGATGCACGCTCAAAATTTTTTTTTAATCCAAGATGGCGGAATGGCAGCCATTTTTGTTGTGTTATTAAGCTTTTTTTCTCTATTTTGATGTTACCACCCCTCCCACCAACATGGTTCAAGCTACACCTTTCATATTTGGTACATGGATAAATGGTTCTGAGCAGATGATGCATGCTCAAAAGTTTTTTTTCAACATCCAAGATGGCGGAATGGCGGCCATTTTTGTTGTGTTTTTTAAGCTTTTTTTCTCTATTTTGATGTTACCACCCCTCCCACCAACATGGTTCAAGCTACACCTTTCATATTTAGTACATGGATAAATGGTTCTGGGGGATGATGCACGCTCAAAATTTTTTTTTCAAAATCCAAGATGGCGGAATGGCGGCCATTTTTGTTGTGTTTTTTAAGCTTTTTTTTCTCTATTTTCATGTTACCACCCCTCCCACCAACATGGTTCAAGCTACACCTTTCATATTTGGTACATGGATAAATGGTTCTGAGGGGATCATGCACGCTCAAAATTTTTTTTTCAAAATCCAAGATGGCGGAATGGTGGCCATTTTTGTTGTGTTTTTTAAGCTTTTTTTCTCTATTTTGCTGTTACCACCCCTCCCACCAACATGGTTCAAGCTACACCTTTCATATTTGGTACATGGATAAATGGTTCTGAGCGGATAGTGCACACTCAAAATTTTTTTTTCAAAATCCAAGATGGCGGAATGGCGGCCATTTTTGGTGTGTTTTTTAAGATTTTTTCTCTATTTTGATGTTACCACCCCTCCCACCAATATGGTTCAAGCTACACCTTTCATATTTGGTACATGGATAAATAGTTCTGAGGGGATGATGCACGCTCAAAATTGTTTTTTTCAACATCCAAGATGGCGGAATGGCGGCCATTTTTGTTGTGTTTTTTAAGCTTTTTTTCTCTATTTTGATGTTACCACCCCTCCCACCAACATGGTTCAAGCTACACCTTTCATATTTGGTACATGTATAAATGGTTCTGAGGGGATGATGCACGCTCAAAATTGTTTTTTTCAACATCCAAGATGGCGGAATGGCGGCCATTTTTGTTGTGTTTTTTAAGCTTTTTTTCTCTATTTTGATGTTACCACCCCTCCCACCAACATGGTTCAAGCTACACCTTTCATATTTGGTACATGTATAAATGGTTCTGAGGGGATGATGCATGCTCAAAATTTTTTTTTCAAAATCCAAGATGGCGGTCATTTTTGTTGTGTTTTTTAAGCTTTTTTTCTCTATTTTGATGTTACCACCCCTCCCACCAACATGGTTCAAGCTACACCTTTCATATTTGGTACATGGATAAATGGTTCTGAGCGGATGATGCATGCTCAAAATTTTTTTTTCAACATCCAAGATGGCGGAATGGCGGCCATTTTTGTTGTGTTTTTTAAGCTTTTTTTCTCTATTTTGATGTTACCACCCCTCCCACCAACATGGTTCAAGCTACACCTTTCATATTTGGTACATGTATAAATGGTTCTGAGGGGATGATGCACGCTCAAAATTTTTTTTTCAAAATCCAAGATGGCGGAATGGCAGCCATTTTTGTTGTGTTTTTTAAGCTTTTTTTCTCTATTTTCATGTTACCACCCCTCCCACCAACATGGTTCAAGCTACACTTTGCATGTTTGGCACATGGATAGAGGGTTGGGAGGGGATGATGCATGTTCAATATTTTTTCTTCAAAATCCAAGATGGCAGCGTGGTGGCCATTTTTGTTGTGTTTTTTAAGCTTTTTTCTCTATTTTATGTTACCACCCCTCACTCCAACATGGTTCAAGCTACACTTTTTATATCTGGCACATGGATAGAGGGTTGTAATGGGATGTTGCACGTTCAATATTTTTTTTCCAAAATTCAAGATGGCGCCATGGCAACCATTTCTGTTGTGTTTTTTAAGCTTTTTTCTCTATTTTATGTTACCACTACTCCCTTCAACATGGTTCAAGCTGCACTTTTCATATATGGATGTTGTGAGGGGATCATCACGCTCAATATTTTTTTTTCAAAATCTGTCTGTCTGTCTGTCTGTCCGTCCGTCCGTCCGTCCGTCCATCCGTCCGTCCGTCCGTCTGTCCGTCCGTCTGTTTTTACCACCTCTCCCTCTAATATGCTTCAAGCTACACCTTTCGTATTTGGTACATGGATAAATGGTTCTGAGGAGATGATGCACAGTCAATATTTATTTTTCAAAATCCAATATGGCAGAATGGCAGCCATTTTTGTTGTGTTTTTTTAAAGCTTTTTTCTCTATTTTATGTTACCACCCCTCCCTCCAACATGGTTCAAGCTACACCTTTCATATATGGTACATGGATAAAGGGTTGTGAGGGGATTATGCACGCTCAATATTTTTTTTTAAAAATCCAAGATGCTTATATACTCTAGTGTCTTCTGTGACAAAAACACCTTATGTCACAAAAGTGCCGTAGGGGACTAATACCACCTCGGTGGTCAAACACTTGTTCAATTTGGAATCTGTTGAATTGACACTGTCTACCAACAGGTTTTTCATGTTAACTGACACAATGCCATACAGTCCCCAACTTGAACACTTTAGTTAGGTAATTATTTATTATTAGTTAAGAAATATTATTGATTAATATGCACTAATCATCCAGGTGAATAGACACTATGGCTTCCAACCAGGCATGATATGTGAATTGACACAGTGCCATACAGTCCCTAACTAGTACACTTTAGTTACATAATTTATAATTAATTTCTTAATTAACAAACAATTAATTAACCAATATGCAGTGACTGGTTATGAATAATTATTTAATTTACATCAGTCAGTCCCTGTGAATGAACACAGTGGTTTCCAACCCAAAAAAGCTACTATCAGCTAGATCAAATCACACTAGAACTAGTCAAGCACTGGGAAAAGGTAAACGATAAGCGATGGGGCATGGGGAACCCACCGGAGTGTCCGAACCAGGTCGAGGAAAATCTCTCGGACTTCGTGTGCAGCGAAATCAAAACTGAGGAGGTGCGAAGGGTGATCTCAAAATTGAGGAATGGAAAAGCGGGAGGGGTGGACGAAATTCCCAACGAGTTTATCAAAAAAGGGGGAGAGGAACTCTTGGAAAGCCTAACTGCCCTATTCAATTTAGCCATAGAAAAACAAGAGGTCCCAAAGGAGTGGAGGGAAAGTAAAGTGACATTTGTTCACAAAAAGGTGGAAAAAGACATCTTGGATAACTATTGAGGGATCTCTGTCAGCAGCAACATTGGAAAAGCAAGCCTTTTGTAAAGTCCTGTATGGGAGATTAGAGGAGGTGATTGAAGAGAAGAGTTTTTTGGGAGAAATCCAGAATGGCTTCAGGAAGGGAAGGAGAGTCACTGACCATCTTTTCACGCTATCCCAAATGATAGAATCCGCGAAAGCAAAAAAGAAAAAGATGTTCATGGCCTTTTTGGATGTTAAAAAGGCATACGATAGAGTATGGAGGGAGGGTATGTGGCGCAAGCTGGAGGCTCTGGGCTTGGGGGGGGGGGGGGGGGGCGAGTTTGTTGGGATTATGAAAGCATTATATAAAGATGTACAGAGTGAACTTAGCCTGGGTAACATTACAACAAAACGTGTGCCTATGGAGATAGGCCTAAAACAGGGGTGTATCCTTTCCCCAATTCTTTTTGCATTGTACATCAAAGGTTTAGGAAATGAACTCCTGCATAGCGACGAGGGGGTTGCAGTTGGTGACTTGAAGATCCCAGGGCTATTTTTTGCAGGCGATATGGTGCTAGTGTCAGAAAGCAAAGAGGGGTGTAGAAGATGCTGGGAATTGTTGGGAAATATGGGAGCAAATGGAGACTCGAACTTAATGAAAGCAAGAGCAAAGTTATACCCGTGGGCCGCAAAGTGGACCCCACTCGAAGGTGGAGAGCGGGGGAGTTCTGCATTCCGGAAGGTAGCAGTAGACTTCTTAGTATAGGAGAGACTAATGACTATGAATACCTGGGGGTAAATATAAACATCACAGGAAGAGGCATCTACCGAAACCACACAAATAAATTGATTCTGAAGGGGAAGCGAATCCTTAACCAAATGAAACTTATAGGGAGAAACAGTTTCAATAAGGTTTTCGTGGGGAAAACCATTTGGGAAATGGTGGGTCTGACAAGTATAACATACGGTACGAAAGTTGTACCCCCTAAACCAGACAGCTGTTAAAAGCTTGGAAATCCTGCAGAACGATGCAGGCTCGAGTAATGCCGCAGCTCTAGAAGTAATCAGGGGTGAGCTTGGGTGGATGAGGATCAAGGACAGGATAGACCGATTGAAACTCGGTTATCTTAATTATTTGTTAAATCTCCCCAATAGCCGATGGTGTAAAGTAATGTTCCTGAGAACTTTCAACTCAAATATCAAGACGGGGTGGATGGTTCAAGTGAGGGAGCTAGTAGAAAACTACTCAATGGAGATCTCGGATCTTGACGTTGGGGCAAACCAGGGCAAAAAGATCGTCAGAGAAAGGGTCATGGAGGATTGTAACCGTAACTGGCGAGAGGGGTCAAATCAAAGAGATCTTTGGGTGGCCTGCTTGATAAAGAGAAGCCTGGTTTTGAAGAGTACCTCGATGGCACCTTCGGGGGGTCACTGTTTAAGCTGAGGTCGAGGTCCCTGGAGCTGAGGGGAAAAATTTGGAAAAACAGTGAAAAGGAGTGCCAGATGTGTAACGTGGGCGTGGTGGAGACCCTGGAACACTTTCTTATAGAATGCCCAAAATACCAGTCTAAAAGAACAAGATTCATGGGGAGTATAATGGAGAAGTGGGATGGGAGAATGAAGGACATGTGGTTAGGGGGCGACTCAAAGGAGAGGGTTACTATACTAATCGGAGAGATTGGGAAGAATGGGGCAATGGATGTCATCAAGCAGTTCGTCTCCGAGTGTTGGGAGGAGAGAAGAAGCACGGGAATAGGGAGGCAGTTGGTAGTACATGGGTAACCAAGGCCTTCTCATACGAGAACCGCGACAAATCAGCGGCCGGCCGAAGTGTTATTATTATTACAGCTAAGTATAGCAATTAGAGATATAATTTAATTTGCTAATGCACATTTGATCAGATTCTTAATTTAGGCTTAGAAAGTGAACTATGTTAATTAACTTGGTTTGTCAAACATATAGAAAATTTCAAATCTTCCTTTACCATAGTAAAACAGAATAGGGTAGCTCATTCCAGCAAGGTGCAGCAATTATCTCATTAGAGTCAGTGTTCCAAATACTTAACAGTACTCCAAGTACTAAAACAAATACATAATTATAGCTTCACTAACTAGGAGGCCTTATCCAGTTAAGACTAATCTCACTTGTTCCCTTAGCACTTCCCATAAAATCTAAAGCTCAAAATTATAAATCAACTCACAGCATAACTCTCCCCTAGTATCATCAAAAGCAACAAGAAAATATTGCACCACAGATTTACATTCCAATACAGTTTACCATAACTGATCCAGAATAAATCTGACAGAATTGTTGAGTTCACCCAAACTCCTGTAACTTCTCTCAAACTGCGTACTCAAACTACTTCAATATTTATTCAAATTCTCAAGATCTAGTAAGTTGTATTACTATTATCGGATTTTAAGCACTAAAAATTCAGACACTAAATTGTGAATAAGCATTGTATTTGTCTTATCAGAATTCACTGAAGGTTACCCAGTTACTCTCCAATAAATTATAATAAAACAATTTTAGTTGTAACATATTTTCAACTAAAAGCTGAGTGCTGTATATACTATACTAACTGTCAAAAGTGAAACTCAACAACTGTGCTTAAATTATGCTCAATTAAAACCTCAATTAATCCGATAAATACCACAACACTAACATATTACACCCCTAGCCTCATCCGTCTACTTCTCATTACTCACTTTGTTACCATAATTACTATTTCTTACCTTCTGCTGGAGTCACCGAGCTTGAAGGAGTTTGATAGGAGTCTTTTAGAATTACCAAACGCTCTGTTGATATTTTGAAAATACCTCTCTTTATACTAATATGTCCGACCAGGTAAATTCACTGGGGCAATAGCAAGGTCATGTGACCACAGTTACCCTGAATTTCCTTTTAAAAAATCATGAAATCTACAAAATGCTATAAAAACATTATGCAAAGTTATACAATAATTATCAGTGCCTCGAATGAGACCAACATTACGCAAGTATGTGCTTTCTGTTGAAAAATTCACCAATTTTCCGAAGCCTGTCAGCTGTCAGAATTCTGCGACTGAAGGAATCCATCTCGAAATGTCTGAGTTGACTGAACGTTGTCATGCCAACACACACAAACCACAATTCTGGTTATAAACAGGACAGAATTTTCAAGAATGGATTTTTTAATAAAATACATTAAATAGCTCAAAATCAGAAAGATCCAGTAAATATGTGTGCATAATTTTTATCAGTACGTTCAACTTCATAAGTTACATCCATATGATGCAATGTCATTGACTAGAAATGTTTTAATATATGATCAAAAATCTACCATATATCAAATCACATGTTACTCGATACATTATTACTGTAGAATTGAAATCCATGTTAAGGAATTTCGTACAACAAAACTATACACTTAAATCGGCATCTACCAAAAAATAATAGCACAACAAATGACAAAATGTTTACCAGTAGCTCTTGAGGTTTGCGACATGAAAGCACTTTGGTCATTGGAAATCTGTGAACTATTACATGTTAAATCTACCACTAGTAGAGGTGGAGGTTATGGTCAAACTTGATCAAGTTAATATTATAATCGCAACTTCCACAACTTTTGGCATTGTCAAAACATCAAAAGTGAAATTATAGTCCACAGAAGATACCAAATATTTCTGATAAGTGCCATAGATTAACCACGTAAATATGATTTTGAAGGGCACCAGAGGGGTTTGAAATTGAATACAGAACTCGATGGAGAATTTACTATTTGTTTAACCCTTTACCTAACGTAACTTATTCTAAAAAATTGTCAGTTTTCATTTTTTTGTCTCAAAAACATAGGTTATGACCCCTCGTTGGAACAAGCTCATCGAGCTCATTCCAATGATGGTCATAACCTATGTTTTTGAGACAAAAAATTAGTTATTTATTCAAGAATATTTTTTGCAAGTGTTGTCTGCTTTTCATGTTAGGTAAAGGGTTAAATAAACTGTTCCAGCAAATGACTCAGCTGGATAATTTGAGTTAGATGTAAATGTGTGAACATAAAATGTTTGTTCAAATGGGGTTCCACAAGTCAACTTGGGGCAGAGGGAGATGGGTCCATTGAACAATTTTTTCTAACTTGAGAACAATCTTACGAGGATTTCTATTGATTAAAAAAAGAAACTTTCACCTTGGGGGGTGGGAGGGTATAAGTGGTTGGGGTGGCTCATCTGGGTGGTTTTTTTTCACTTTTTCATAATGAGTTTTGAAGGGATTCAAGTGATTTTATGCAAAAAAGAAACAACAGACCCTTCTCCTGCCACCCCCATACCCCCCAGTTAATTTTGCTTAACTAGATCAACATGTTGAATGTGACCATAAAACCTTCTTTAAAGAATTTTACCAGGTGATCTATTAAGGCCCCTTGGGGCTTCTTGTTTCAAAAGGACTTCGCAAAGCAAATTTACTCAAAACTTGTCCTGTATGCCACCTCCAAAATGTCACCTTCAACACAGGTCTGGGTTAGTCATTAAACACTCCTGTGTGACCCTGTCCTGTACATAGTTTGAATCAAGATCATCAAATTATTTTGGTCATATCACACCATTAATGAGTATAATTTATTAAATACAAGCCATCACAAAATAAAACTATGGTCCAAAATAGCCAATGATCCCAGATATGACCTTTTAATAGGAAACAAGACCTATACTGTCATACATGGATTTACATTTTTAAAAGGCAGGTTTTATAGTTGTTTTTGAGTAAAGAAGTTGCTTATAGTTGGATTATGGGATGCCAAAATAGAACTATTATTTTTCACTCTTGGTTATGTGAAGAATAAGAAAAGGTTGAACCACTAGGACTAATGCACTCATATTATTCATTTAACATATGTTTCATGATGAGTTACGTTGAGACACAAGATGGGCTGCAAAAAGGAAAACATTAAAATTAAATATAGTTTTTTCGGAATAATATAGAATCCTCAATTGATACAGGGCACATTTATGATCGGTTTGCTTTAAAACTTGCTATGCTTGTTAGGGGTGACCTCTAGATGGGAGCTATCAATTTTTAGCTCAACTTTGGCGAAGCCAAATTTGAGGTAATGTCATGGCCTGTCGTACGTCTGTCCATCGCGCCGTACACACAGCTTGGGCTAGAGACAGTATTTATGAACTGATCTTTACGAAACTTCTTGTGTACCTTTGGTATCACCATGAGACGAGAACGAGTGTTTTGGGGTCTAGTCCAAAATTCAAGACAGCCTCTGGCAGCCATTTTGTACAAAATTAGGTGCAATCAGATTTTTGTGCAGAACTTCCATATGAAAGCGCTGATTTGAATAATTTTTTGTGTGAATGTTTATTACCATGGGATACATCACATATAATACAGGTTTTTTTCTCGTGCAGAAATTATGCAAATTAGATGAACTTTGATTTTTTCAGTGCGACTTACACACAGTAAGTACACATGTCAATACGGCTCAGACTAGAGTCTGTATTTATGAACTGATCTTCACGAAATGTCTTGGGTACCTTTGTTATCACCTTGGGATGAGAACGAGTGTTTCTGGGTGCGGTCTAAAATTCAAGATGGCTGCCAGTGGCCATTTTGTACCGAAATTAGGTCTAATCAGTTTTTTGTACACAACTTCAATACAGCTCAGATTAGTGGCCATATTTATGAACCAATCTTTACGAAACTTCTTGGGTACCTTTGTTATCACCGTGGGATGAGAGCGAGTGTTTTTGGGTGTGGTCCAAAATTCAAGATGGCCACCAGCAGCCATTTTGTACCAAAATTAGTGCAATCAGTCTTTTGTACAGAACTTCTGTATGAAAGTTCTGATTTGAATAAATTTTTGTATGAATGTTTAGTAACATGGAATACATCACATATTGTAAGGGTTTTTTTTTCATGCAGAAATTATGCAAATTAGATGAACTTTGATTTATTCAGTGCTACTTACATAATGCAAGCACACATGTCAATATGGCTCAGGGCAGAGGCTGTATTTATGAACCGATCTTCACAAAACTTCTTGGGTACCTTTGTTATCACCTTGGGACGAGAATGAGTGTTTCTGGGTACGGTCCA
Organism: Pictodentalium vernedei; assembly: GCA_031216915.1. NCBI lineage: Eukaryota > Metazoa > Mollusca > Scaphopoda > Dentaliida > Dentaliidae > Pictodentalium > Pictodentalium vernedei. Next base: position 299,392,810 of record CM062293.1, on the reverse strand, counting down.
AAATTCAAGATGGCTGCCAGTGGCCATTTTGTACCAAAATTAGGTCCAATCAGTTTTTTGTCACAAGTTCTATACAGCTTGTATTTGTGAACTGATCTTCACAAAACTTCTTGGGTACCTTTGTTTTCACCTTGGGACAGGAACGAGTGTGTTTTGGGGTGCCTTTGTTATCACTGTGCTATGAGAATAAATATTTTGGGGTTCAGTCAGACCCACTCTGGGACTAAGATTTCTTTTCTAGTTTAGCATCTGACTGTCACCCACCTTTACAATACTTTACCTATACATTTGTTACAGGCAACGGTCAGTATTTATGTACAGACCGTTACAATACTTTATATGTACCTTTGTTATCAGGTCATTACCTAGATGTTTGTCATTGCTGTGTCACATACTCTACATGTACATGTCTTTGTCTTGACAAGTTGAGCTACAGTGTCATTGACACTTTCATTTCAGAATATCAAGTAGTAACAAATGATCAACGGTATCAAAGGCAGCCGAAAGGTCAAGCGATACAAGCAGGGTAGTTTTTCCCTCACCTAAAGCACAGACAATGTCATTATGGACCCTCGGCAAAGCTGTATCTGTGCTATGATTAGGTTTGTAAGCTGACTGAAAAGGTTCTAGTAGATTGTTCATTGCGAGGTGACAGTTTAATTGGCTGACAACTACCTTTTCGAGTATTTTTGAGACAAAAGATAGGTTTGATATGGGTCGATAGTTTTTTAGGTTGTTGGGATCAAGAGTCGATTTCTTAATGAGCGGGGACACAAGTGCTAATTTCATATCCTCTGGAACTTGTCCTTCTAAGAGAGAGGACTGTATAATTTTTGTTATTCCGGACGATACGTTGATAACAGTTAAACCCACTTTTGTGCTGTCACAACTCGACATTGGATCGGTGATCCTATCGGCATTTTTTTAGCTCACCTGACTTTCAGTCAGGAGAGCTATAGTGATCACTCACCGTCCGTCGTCTGTCGTCCGTGAACATGGTGTTTGCGTCTTCTCCTCCCAAACCGCTGAACCAATTTAATTAATATTTGAGATAATAGTTTGTTATGACATTGCAATTTGATTTTGTTCAAATCAAGTTGCCTCGCCTGTGGGTAGGGCCACACCCAAAAAGTGTGCTGAAATCTTAAAAAATCTTCTTCTCATGAACCAGCAGTAGCAGAGACTTAATATTTGGTGTGCAGCTTCCTTTTGAGGTGTAGACTCAGATTTGTTCAAGAGAAGTTTGTGGGGCTATACTTGGCATCGTTATGGGAGGGGCAAAATTTTTGGCCCCGCCCAAAATTTCTATTTTCCAAACCGAGAGGCTGATTTGAACCAAATTTTATGTGAGGGCTTATTGGGTCATAAGTACCTAATTTATGCTGATTTTTTTTTTTCTTGTAGCCCCATGGGAACCGCAGGAGCTAAAAATAGAAAAAAATTAAAACGCCCATATCTCCAAAACTGCACGGCACTGAGAATTTTTATTTGGTGTGAAGCTTCCTTAGGACCAACAGAAAGAATTGGTAAAAAAAAATTGCCATCGGTTTTATCATAGGGTACAGTTTCGGGACTTTGAAAAAGTGCTGAGTCAGCACTTTTTAACACTGTAGGCAATGGGAAAAACATTAAAAAATCTTCTTCTCCAGATCCAGCAGGCAGAATCTTTTGATATTTGGTATGCAACATTGGAGGGTGGATCTGATTCAAGTTTGTTCAATTCGGCCCCCCTGGGTTCATATTTGGGCTCAGTATAGGAGCCCGATTTCGAACTTAGTGCATTTCAGGCAAATTTCTTAAAAAATCTTCTTCTCCAGATCCAGCAGGCAGAATCTTTTGATATTTGGTATGCAACATTGTGGGGTGGATCTGATTCAAGTTTGTTCAAATCGGCCCCCTGGGTTTATATTTGGGCTCAGTATAGGAGCCCAAATTTGAACTTACTGCATTTCAGGCAAATTTCTTTGAAAATCTTCTTCTCAAGATCCAGCAGGCAGAATCTTTTGATATTGGGTATGCAACATTGTGGGGTGGATCTGATTCAAGTTTGTTCAAATCGGCTCCCTGGGTTTATATTTGGGCACAGTATAGGAGCCCAAATTTGAACTTAGTGCTTTTCAGGCAAATTTCTTAAAAAATCTTCTTCTCCAGATCCAGCAGGCAGAATCTTTTGATATTTGGTAAGCAACATTGTGGGGTGGATCTGATTCTATTTTGTTCAAATCGGCTCCCTAGATTCATATTTGGGCTCACTATAGAAGCTCGAATTCGAACTTAGTGCATTTCAGGCAAATTTCTTCAAAAATCTTCTTCTCCAGATCCTGCAGGCAGAATCTTTTGATATTTGGTATGCAACATTGTGGGGTGGATCTGATTCCAGTTTGTTCAAATCGGCCACCTGGATTCATATTTGGGCTCACTATAGAAGCCCAAATTCGAACTTAGTGCATTTCAGGCAAATTTCTTTGAAAATCTTCTTCTCAAGATCCAGCAGGCAGAATCTTGTGATATTTGGTATGCAGCATCCTTAGGGGGGTGAGATTCAAGTTTGTTCAAGCCATGTCCCTAGGTCCATATTTGGGCTCACTGTGGGAGCTTGAATTGTAACTTTGTTCGAAATGAGGAATTTTCTTAAAAAATCTTCTTCTTCAGATCCAGCAGTCGGAATGGTTTGATATGTGGTGAGTAGCATCCTTGGGGGGGGAGGGGGGATTCAAGTGTGTTAAAGCCAAGTCCATGGGTCCATATTTGGGCTCCCTGTGGGAGCCCAAATTATAACTTAGTCAATATGAGGAATTTTTCTTTAAAAATCTTCTTCTTCAGATTCAGCAGTTGGAATGTTTTGATATTTGGCATGGAGCAACCTTAGGGGGCTGAGATTCAGGTTTGTTCAAGCCAAGTCCCTTGGTTCATATTTGGGCTCACTATGGGAGCTTGAATGACAACTTAGTTCAAAATGAGGAATTTTCTTTAAAAATCTTCAGATCCAGCAGATGAATGCTTTTGATATTTTTTATGCAGCATACTTAGGGGGGTAAGATTCAAGTTTGTTCAAGCCATGTCCCTAGGTCCATATTTGGGCTGATTGTGGGAGCTCAAATTGTAACTTGGTTCAAAATGAGGAATTTTCTTTAAAAATCTTCTTCTTCAGTTCCAGCAGTTGGAATGTTTTGATATTTGGTGTGCAGAATCCTTAGGGATGTGAGATTCAGGTTTGTTAAAGCCAAGTCCCTGGGTTCATATATGGGCTCCCTGTGGGAGCCCGAATTATGACTTAGTTCAATATGAGGAATATTCTTTAAAACTTTAAAAATCTTTTTTTAGATCCACTGGTCAGAATATTTGGATATTTGGTTTCAGCTTTTCTTAGGAGGAGCAGATGCAACTTGTGGAAATCAATTCTCTGGGTTGATATTTAGGCTACCATGTCAGGTGAGCACCCTCAGGCCCCCTGGGGCCTCTTGTTTCTTTAAATTTTTAGCTCAACTTTGGCGAAGCCAAATTTGAGCTTTTGTCATGGCCCGTCGTCCGTCTGTCCGTATGTCAACAATTGGATACAGCTCGGGCTAGAGGCCGCATTTATGAACCGATCTTTACGAAACTTCTTGGGTACCTTTGTTATGACCGTGGGACGAGAACGAGTGTTTTTGGGTGCGGTCCAAAATTCAAGATGGCTGCCAGCCGCCATTTTGTACCGACGATGCAGAAATCTGTTTTTTGTACAGAACTTCCATATGAAAGCTCTGATTTGAATAATTTTTTGTATGAATGTTTAGTACCATGGGATACATCACATATAATACGGGGTTTATTTTGTGCGTACATTGTGCAAATTAGACTAATTTTGATGTTTTTTGGTGTTACTTTCAGCACTGTAAGTGCAAATGCCAATACGGCTCGGGCTAGAGGCCGCATTTATGAACCGATCTTTACAAAACTTCTTGGGTACCTTTGTTATCACCGTGGGATGAGAACGAGTGTTTTGGGGTCCGGTCTGAAATTCAAGATGGCCGCTGGCAGCCATTTTGTTCAAATTAGGGGCGATCAGATTTTTGCGCAGAGCTTCCACATGATTTGAATAATTTTTTGTGTGAATGTTTAGTACCATGGGATACATCACATATAATACAGGTTTTTTTCTCATGCAGAAATTATGCAAATTAGATGAACTTTGATTTATTCAGTGCTACTTACACACAGTAAGTACACATGTCAATACGGCTCGGGCTAGAGGCTGTATTTATCAACCAATCTTCACAAAAACTTCTTGGGTACCTCTGTTAACACCTTGGGACGAGAACGAGTGTTTCTGAGTGCGGTCCAAAATTCAAGATGGCTGCCAGTGGCCATTTTGTACCGAAATTAGGTCTAATCAGTTGTTTGTACACAACTTTTATACGGCTCAGGCTAGAGGCCATATTTATGAACCGATCTTTACGAAACTTCTTGGGTATCTTTGTTATCACCGTGGGATGAAAAGAGTGTTTTTGGGTGTGGTCCGAAATTCAAGATGGCCACCAGCAGCCATTTTGTACCAAAATTATTGCAATCAGTCTTTTGTACAGAACTTCTGTATGAAAGTTCTGATTTGAATAAATTTTTGTATGAATGTTTAGTAACATGGAATACATCACATATAGTACAGGTTTTTTTCTCGTGCAGAAATTATACAAATTAGATGAATTTTGATTTATTTGGTGCTACTTATACACTGTAAGTGCACATGTCAATACGGCTCAGGCAAGAGGCTGTATTTATCAACCGATCTTCACAAAACTTCTTGGGTACCTTTGTTATCACCTTGGGATAAGAACGAGTGTTTCTGAGTGCGGTCCAAAATTCAAGATGGCTGCCTGTGGCCATTTTGTACCGAAATTAGGTCCAATCAGTTTTTAAACCCCATGCAACAAAGTTGCGGGGGTATAATGTTTTTGACTGGTCTGTCCGTCAGTCAGTCCTACTTGTTTTCCAGACTTTTTTTCTACACGCTTTCAGATATTGAGCTGATTTTTGGTATGTGAGTCTAACATGGTGGCCTACAGATCAAGTTTGCATTTTGTTCCACTCCACTGATTTTTACCGAAATTACGGCCCTTGAACTTTGAAAAGTTCATCAAAATTACAGTTTTGTGGACTTTTTTCCTACATGCTTCCAGGTATTGAGCTGATTTTTGGTATGTTAGTCTAACATGGTGGCCTACAGAACAAGTTTGTGTTTTGTTCCGCTCCACTGATTTTTACCAAAATTACGGCCCTTGGACTCTGAAAAATGCATCAAAATTACAGTTTTCCAGACTTTTTTTCTACATGCTTCCAGATATTGAGCTGATTTTTGGTATGTTAGTCTGACATGGTGGCCTACAGATCAAGTTTGCATTTTGTTCCGCTCCACTGATTTTTACCAAAATTACGGCCCTTGAACTTTGAAAAGTTCATCAAAATTACAGTTTTGCAGACTTTTTTCCTACACGCTTCCAGATATTGAGCTGATTTTTGGTATGGTAGTCTAACATGGTGGCCTACAGAACAAGTTTGGGTTTTGTTCCGCTCCACTGATTTTTATCAAAATTACGACCCCATAGACTTTGAAAAGTTCATAAAAATTACAGTTTTCCGGGCTTTTTCTCCACATGCTTCCAGATATTGAGCTGATTTTTGGTATGTTTGTCTAACATGTGGCCTACAGATCAAGTTTGGGTTTTGTTCTGCTCCACTGATTTTTACCGAAATTATGGCCCTTCAACTTTGAAAAGTTCATCAAAATTACAGTTTTCCGGACTTTTTTTCTACACGCTTTCAGATATTATCGAAATTACGGCCATTTTAGTATGTGAGTCTACCACAATGACTTACAGATCAAGTTTGTGTTTCATTCTGCTTGGCTGATTTTTGGCGAAATTACGGGCCCTGGACTCTGAAAAATACAAGTAACAAATTTCCGGGTCATTTTCCTAAAAATTGCACTTTTCCAAGCTTGAAATATCGGGGCGCGTGGGGTATGTGAACGTGCTCACTAAGGTTCTATATTTTGTCACAACTTCTATACAGCTCGTATTTATGAACTGATCTTCACGAAACTTCTTGGGTACCTTTGTTTTCACCTTGGGACAGGAAAGAGTGTGTTTTGGGGTGCCTTTGTTATCACTGTGCTATGAGAACAAATATTTTGGGGTTCAGTCAAACCCACTCTGGGACTCAATGATTTCTTTTCTAGTTTAGCATCTGACTGTCACCCACCTTTACAATACTTTACCTTTTCATTTGTTACAGGCTATGTACGGTCAGTATTTATGTACAGACCGTTACAATACTTTATATGTACCTTTGTTATCAGGTCATTACCTAGATGTTTGTCATTGCTGTGTCACATACTATACATGTACATGTCTTGACAAGTTGAGCTGGGGGGTTCTCACTTTGCCAGCAGGTATTGTTTTCCTAAAAAGGTGATAACAGGTTAAACAATAGGGATAAATAGTATAGTCTGTTCTATAAATTGGTGTGAATTTGAGAAACAGAATACCAACCAACATTGAAACTGTGCAAACATTCTTTAATCATTGATTGTTTTATAGTGTTATCTTAAACATTACATATACATATACCAAGTCAGAATATAGATACGACATTTTACATCCATTGAAAATAATTGTACATCCACACAGAAAATAAATTTAATAGTTTGAAAAAGTCACAATTTTTAATAAAATCACACAAATATGGATGCCATTAGAACCGGTTCTATCACAATTTTTCACAACCCAACAAGGTGTGCTACAGAGTTGCCATATTCATATAATGTTTTGCTACCATCCAACAGCTGCCTTTTTTCATTGTCCAACATATGGTCAATGCGTCGATATTTCTTTTTGCGTGGCCTTAAGCTACCACCATTCTGAAGCTGTAGAATAGTGGCTTCGTTGAAGCCTTGTTCGTCTTTGATTAAGTTTATGAATTTATAAATGTTTGGATGACAAGCTCCAAGTTTGGATAGCTTGTTGTGCCATCCTTCAACATGATTTGTGGTCCTTGGACCTGTCGTTTCAAAATGGTTCCACATTAAACTGTCACCACCTTCTACCCATTGTTCCGTCACATAATCCGCAAAACTACGGACTCCTGGAATATCCATATCCACATTCTCAATTGCGTACCACCAGTAGTCTGATATGTCACCAGGTCGCAAAAGAGGAAGTGCTGAAGCCCGTTTCACGAACATTTTTACACTTTGGTCATTGTTAAACACCACTTGAAGACCAAACCGTTGTGCATTTTTCCAAATTGCCTGTCGATAATGAAACATGCAGCCTTTAATGTTGGTCTGAAACACATTTATGGCTGCATTTTGTGCTGCTGTCTCGAAGTCAGTCATGATAGTAGATGGTGACAATTCACTGTGTAAGTGCTGTGCTTTCTCTTTCACTATCTCAAAAAACTGTTGATAAGTTGTCTGTTTTTTATTTGGCAATAGGCCATACACAAGGGGGAACATTTTTCCCTCCACAAACGAATGAATGGTATAAATTTGATAAAAGAGTGTTGGGCACATACTGAAAGTTCCATCACAGTAGTAAGTATCCGCCGAAGCAAGCATTCAAATATTTTCATCCGTAGCAAACACTAAAAATGAATTCCCGGGTGCGACGTGTAGTAAAAAGTTGTGTCCCGTGATGGTCTCTTTATAAATAGTTGGCAGATCGATCTGTTGTCTGACTTTTGGCACTTGTGGAAGAGTTTTAGATCGAGCCCTGTATAAACTTGAATGTACTGAATACAAGATTGGAACACACTTAACTATTTCAGGAACATCATTTGCTTGTAAACAGTTCAATTCTTCTTTGTAAATGGCTGGGATAGTTCTATGGTCATGCTTGATTTTTTCTCTTATTTCACATAAAAAAGCGTCCACAACAATTTTCACATTATCAGGCTGATGGTTGTGTTGGATTCCGAAAGTAGTTATTAAATTGTCCTTTGTATTGACAGTAGCTGGGCATCCAGCTTTACAGCATTTCCAATGTACTGTGTCTCGTCTTCTTGTTTTTATGCGGAACTTAAAACCATCATAAATCAAACTTTGTCCACCTCTGGCATTGGGAATAAACCTGACATTCACTTGTGCATTAGCCATTTTGATATAGAAAACGAATGAATGAATGAAAGGTTTTAGCGCGCCGAAGGCGCGCAGGGACGATGTGGGATTTACAAATCCCTTGCGACTCGGTTAGCCTTATTTTATTTCACTTGGATCTTGGATCACACAGGCCTAGCTTTCCTATTGCCTCAGATGGGGTCTGAAGGGGTATGCACGCGGTTAGAATTCCCGGCAGTTTGCATTTGAGTGATAGATTGTCAAAGACCAAACCCTCAACGCCATTAAGACTATTAGAGAATGGGCTCTATTCGGTTCCAGCTTGGCGATGGTAGAGGTTTGAGTCCAACCATGGTGGCGAGCCAGAATATAATGTTGTGCGATGGCAATTTTAAGGGAAAAAGAAAAAAGAAAACCAAACAGCAACGCCGGTTTGCTAGCGGCCCCGGTATATGACCATAGCGGTTACAAAAAAGGAATGGAGAAAGCTCCAACATTTTAGTTTGAAAAAACCGGGAGTCATCCATCAAGCCTTCTGGGAGATAGGATGCCGTATGTGATTTTGAGGTATCTGGTTATCCTTCGGGAATTCCAAATGACCTCCAACACCCCCCAATCCCCCCCTCCCTCCCCCCCCCCCCCCCCCCCCCCCCGATATAGAAAACTCTGAATTGCCATCGTATATATACTGTTAACTGTAAAAATTGTTTTGTTTATACCTTTGAAGTGAGAACACTATTTACCATATTGTTTACTCTAGTGATTGGCTACTCATTAATTGATGACCAGTAATCATTGCTAACATGCTTGTTTTGACAAACTTTGCTGGTAAACTAAGAATCATAAACTGTGACTAGTCAGCACTAATTACTGGTACTGACTATACTGAAGGTGTGAATTAGGTGTGCTGGCAAAGTGAGATTAAATCGTTGAGCTACAGTGTCATTGACACTTTCATTTCAAGGGGTGGAGAAAAGCCCTGGTTGAATTTTTTTTACTATTTTATCAATTTCCTTTGGTTAATAAACAAATTCTAGAAAAACTAAAGATTTTCAATTTAGGTCTCAAAAACATAGCTTATGACCCCTCATTGGAACGAGCTCATCAAGCTCATCCCAATAAGGGGTCATAAGCTGTTTTTGAGACAAAAAATGAAAATCTTTAGTTTATTGTTGTCTAAATGGTTATTATGGTTCTAAGTGGTTGCCACTAGGAGTCAACATGGTCCAAGAAACAAAAAAATCGTATCTACATCCATTATTTATTTTAAAGCACAGAATAGCAGTTACAAAAGGATAGTCAACATGAATAAAAATGAAAAATAATAAACAATTCAGTATACAAATACTGTCAATTAGCACATATCCATAAAACATGACCCTGTTGTTTCTCTCTCTCTCTCTCCTCTCTCTCTCTCTCTCTAAAAGGGAAGTAACTTTTTTAGTTTAGTTTAAACAATATTTATTCATGAATTATAATATTATACATACAGGTAAATGATAATTACATAATGTTCATGGAGACTTGTAATACAGGTGTATGCATAAAGGTATTTCAACATAGTTGATATACAAGTTGTATGGGTGGGATTCAGCAGTAAGCTATAAGCTTATGTTAAGCTGTCTCCCAAGAAAGTCTGAAAAAAATTGCAGGTAGTTGCTTGCACTATGTAAAATATTGTTTAAACATGAAATGGGGGTATACAAAAAGAGAGAAGAGAGAAAGAGAGAGGGAGAGAGAGAGAGAGAGAGAGAGAGAGAGAGAGAGAGTTTCAACCAGACTGAGCTCAACGCACACCCGACAAATGAGAGTTATTATACGCAACCTCAGAGAATATGCTGCTAGCGGTGTCATTAAAGCGGACTCACCCGGGATCCACACCTGAGCCGCCATTAACGCGCGTGCATCTAGCATTTACAAACTATCAATCAAATTTAATCTATTAAAAGCCACAAAAAATCTACATCTTGTTTATCCTAGACTTCCTAGATCGATGCACGCGAGGAAACACAGCCCAGGCGCGGAGCCCGAATTGCCCACGACGGCTCCGTCGTAGCCTGGCGTCCTGTGGCACTAACGCTCAGAATGCAAATAAGGCTGCATTATTCACACTTCAGATGCATGTACTATCCACAATTTGAGAAACGTGCATAGCCGCGCCCACCGGCAGGACCGACAAGCCCCCCCCCCCCTCCCCCCCCCCAAACAACGGATGCGGGGGAGCAACACCTGTCACACCACAAATGCCACTCCCCCTCACCCACCACCGAGAAGAGAGCAGCCAACCAGCCCCGACAACGGCCGCGGCCACACTCGACTCCCAAACCGTCGACACCAAAGACATATATTCCGTGCTGGAAAGTCATCACATCAGTCACAAATGTTTGAATAACGAATATGTGAAATGATGATAAATCATTCCCCAAAGAACTACAAATGGAAATGACTCACTGGAAGCGCCCACTCAGTGTGATATAATCCTGTACAATTCCGAATACAAGCGCATTTTTAGAGTTGTCCAACCATTCAGACCCAAACAGAAGCGTGGAGAGGTCAAATGTGAAAGGCAATGTATTGATTGTTGAGTCGCGTGCAGCATCATGTATTGGACAATACAGGAGAAAATGTTCAGTTGTCTCTGGGTCACCACACTGGCACAGTGGGGATGACGATAGATGGTTGTCATAGAGGTGGGCATTGATACCGCTACAATGCAAGCGTAGCCTACAATGATAGATTTGTGCAGCACGGGATTTAGCACCAGTGTAAAATATCGGTGGTCGTTGGTTTGCACTATTTAAGAACCTTTTAAAATTTGTGAGGGAAGAATTTTCTTTTACCGAGGTTGGTAATCTGTTCCACTGATTGGTAACATCCGGGATAAATGAGGATTGGTATAAGTTAGTGTGGCAGAAGGGAATACAGTGGTTAATTGCAGATCGGAGATTGTGACTTTGATTGATGGATGCACTGATGGGGGGAACTCTGATAGAGATATATGGAGGTGTTAGCTCATGATACATCTTGAAGAACTGAGTAAGCTTGTGCTTACGGCGTCTTTCTTGTAGTGTATCCCATTGAACTTCAGTATAGAGGAGGCTTCTACTGGCGCTCACAGTGGCACCAGTAACTATTCTTGCTGCCGCTATCTGTATTTTCTCCAAGTCAGCTGCTTGCATTGCTGAGCAGTTGTCCCAGACACAGCCAGCATATTCTAATAGAGGTCTAATGAAAGCAAAATATATTCGTTCGAGGACTTTTCGTTCAAGAGTAAACTTGTGGGCTCTAAGCATATCGATACGTGACCAAGCTTTAGAGCAAACGTGGTCAATATGGTCATTCCACGTACAATTTTTGTTCAATATTACACCTAAGTGCTTATGACTGGTAACCTCAGTAAGTCCTGTTCCACTTAGATATAAGGGTGGATGTCCAGGAACATTAATTTTACGGGATATTAGCATAGTTTCTGTTTTTTGAGCATTGAACTCAACCAGCCATGTTTTGGCCCAATCTTCGATTGTTGCCAAATCACGATTGATTAAGACTGCAGCTTGATCAGGATTCTCTACTATGAGATATAAGGATGTATCGTCTGCAAATAGACGAATGCTGCTCAGTAAATTTTCCGTAATGTCGTTAATGTATATCAGGAATAAGAGTGGGCCCAGAATGGAACCTTGTGGAACACCAGACGTTACTTGTCTCCAGGAGGACACCTCAGAGGCTACCACAACCCGCTGATACCGGTCAGAGAGGTAAGATTTTAAAAAACAAAGTAGATCGCCAGATATCCCTATTTTCTCAAGCTTGTGAATAAGACCAACATGCCATACCTTATCAAACGCTTTACTGACATCACAAAAAACAACTCTAACTTCTTTACCGTCGTCAAGGGCATGACAAAATTCATCATAGAGATCTGTCAGTTGTAATACCGTTGAGTCACCTGGGGTAAACCCTGACTGGAACTGGCTCAGTATATTGTTATCGCATAGGAAATGCCATAATCTTTTAAACACACACTTTTCAAGTAACTTGCCAGTACAGCTAATTAGTGATATCGGGCGATAATTGGTAACAGCATTAGAAGGTTTCTTTTTTAATACCGGCACCACATTGGCTTTTTTCCATAATTGTGGAAAATAACAGTTTTTTAAAAGGATATTAAATAATGTCGTAAGTGGTACACATAATGAACTTCTGCATTCCTTCAGGAGCCGTGGACTTATGAGGTCAGGGCCGGACGCCTTCGATATCTTAATACTCTTCATTGCTTCATACACTTCAGTGCTTACTAAAATTATTTTATCAAATGAATGCAGGACTGGTTCAGATGAGTCGGGTAAAGTTGCATTTGTGTCATCCAATGTTGAAATGGAACAGAAGTATCCGTTGAACACTTCCGCCTTCTCAAGATTGGTTGAATAGAGTTTATTCAAGTGATTTAAAGTTGGGATTTCTGGGGTATTTCTACTGATAAATGTTTTTAAGGTTTTCCACCACTCCGACGATGATGTATTTGGGCAACTCAATGTTGATTGAACTTTTGAAATATACGTGGCTTTGGCCTTCCTAACTGCTGATACGACCTCATTACGTTTACGTTTATATTTATCCCAGTCGTACGGTAAACCTGAGCGCTTTGCTCTGCGATATAATCGGGTCCTTTGCCTAATCAGTAAGCGAATCTGGTTATGCATCCATTTGGGTTGATTGGGCCTGGAAGTTATATCTTTGTTGGGGATGAATTTAGATGCCGTGTTAAGTAGGATCTCGGTAAAGTTAGAGATTACAGTGTCTAGACATGAATTATCGAACAGGCTATTCCAGTCTACACTGTTGAAGGCGTTGTTCAAAGCATTGTAATCCCCTTCCGGATACATCCAAATGCGTCTCCTAAAGTGTTTGGACGTTGTTTTTTTAAATTCAACCTCAATTGAAATTGGGCAATGATATCGAGACATGTCAGGAATAAGGGGCTCTAGAACTTCACATTCTAGTACAGGAACTGTATCACTTACAGCAAACAGATCAATCAGTGTAGCAGATGACTCAGTAAAGCTCGTTGGTTCTTCCACAAGCTGCCTCAGATTAAAATAGTTGCTTAATTCACGGAAATGTCCTCGGGAGGAACCATTTTGGTTTTCATTAAAATCCCCAGTAATGATTAGGTCAGAGATTGAAGTATCTTTGGCTCTATCAACAGAAGCTGTAATGCTATCCCAGATATCTGAAGTACTATTGGGTGGTCGGTAGAATACTCCAACTAGTATTGATTTACTGTAATTTGTAAACACCTCAGCCCAAAGGCACTCAGTGTTATTTACCTCGAGGTCAGTTCTACGCCGAAAGCACAAGCCATCCTTTATGTACATGGCAACGCCCCCTCCCCTCGATAAGCGGTCACGCCGCAATGGTTCCTGGAAGCCACTAATCATTATATCAGATATTTGGTCGCAGCTTTGAAGCCAAGTCTCGGTGAAGGCTAGTATGTCATAAGATGACGATTCATACTCTATAATGTTCAATTTTGGCTTGAGGCTTTGAATGTTTATATGGAAGATTTTCAATGAATTTTGGCTACAAGAAGTGTTTACGGAGGCAGGCCCAGGGTTTAATTCAATGTCCCCGGACAATAACAAGAGTGGGGCCAGGAACAATGCTACCAAAATTGTAAGATGCCACATATCGGACTCGATTAGTTTTGGAGCCATTGAGTTTGGTGTCAGTGGGGTTCTAGCACCTCCTCCAAGAAAGTTGGGTCTCGTAAATTCCACACACCTATCAAGTGGTTGATCTTGTGAATCGGAAAGATGAAACAAGGCTGACAGCACAGTTAAGCTAACCTGAAGACTGATCCCTACACTGCGCAAATACAAATACGTTAGAAGACACAGGGACTGCTCCTTGCTTAGTTTTCGTTTGAGGTCACAGACATATATTGCAGTACTGAATGTACCAATCCGGGCACGGTAGGAATCTAGACTACACACTATGTAATTTGTGGATGGTAAAATCTGCACGGTGCCCGGAGACTGGTAACTTTCAATAACACGACTATTCTACATTGGTAAGAGTTGAGCTCGGATTGGTTACGAGAAGGTTTGGGTTTGAAGAAGAGTGGATAGAGTAGCTTTGAAATGGGGTATAAAAAAATAATGGTAGAATATACGAATAACGTATTGAAAAAGCATCCCATGAAGCAATCTGATATGAAATGCTTAAACTCAAAGTCAAGCACCATTAGTTATTAAGTGGATGTTACATATGGAGAAATTGAAGAATGATTGGATTTTGTATTGTAAACCAAGGGCAAATTATGGAGAGAAGCATTTGGAAATATATACGTGTAAACTTATTTGACACGTCCATACACCTGCGCACACCCTCACACACATGCACGACCACAAACCCACACACACACATCCGTCAACACTACTACTGTTAACTAAACCAAAACAGCCGCTCAGTCCGGATGTCCATTCCCTCTGTACAGCCCCACACCCGACAAGTCAGTGCATGCATACTCTGACATAAATACCTTTGTATAGATACACTGACAGACCGCCAGACACTCACATGTATCTTCACATGCACATACATATGGAGCTACATGTGCACCTCCGACAGTCCGCCAGTATATTTATCTATCCTTATATACATCAGGAGGAAAATGTTAAAGCATAGTTACGCACAGTATTTAATCTCGAGCAAGAGTCGGCAAGATTTATGTAGTCTGGCAAGCAATCTTTTACTTCCAAATCCAGAAAAATAAGGACACCTGGAAGAGTGAAGGAGAACGGAAGGCCCTTCCGACACGAAATGTCGAAAGTTGTCAAGAAGGGCTGCCTGTTACAATGCAGTGGTAAGCAAGTGGGATTCACCCCATACCATGAAAAACATTCCATCTTGCAACAAATGTGTGTATTCTAGGAAAAGATTAGTCAGTAATAATAATAATAATTATAACAATCAATAATAATAATAATGGTTATAATAATAATAATAATAATAATAATAATAATAATAATAATAATAATGGCACTTGCAAGACGGTGGGGCGGGTGGAATAAGGATGTCCCAGTTGATTTGCTTGCCGAGTCGTGCTCAAATATTTGAGAAGCGGATAAATGAAGCAAGTGTGATCACAGAAACATTCTGTATGACGACACCTTAACATCGTAAATATGTTTGGTGGAATGGGGAGGGGGTGGCTTATAGGTGTGAGTAAGCTTGCGAGGGGGAAATATCCAGCTGTACAAGTAACGTGATCTATAGCAATGTCATTGCAGATACCCCACCATTAAGACTGGATTGTGTGTTGACCAATAATATATCAATAGCGCCAGAATATATCACCCCACCATAAATGTAAAGTATTTTTCACCAAGACCAGACATGGCGAAATATGTTATAATATCACTCAATAGGTGAAGAATCCCGGGTAGTACAGGAGGACATTATCACATCTAGGGTACTCTAATCCAGATAGTATACATATATATATATCACTCCACTATAACTGTAAAGTATTTTTCACCAAGACCAGCCATGGCTGCTTCGGAGCAGCCATGACTGGACATGGCGAAATATATCATACTATCTCTCAATAGGTGAAGAATCCCGGGTAGTCCAGGAGGACATTATCACATCTAGAATACTCCAATCCAGATAATATATATATATACATATATACACGTTCGTGTAGGTGCAGTATAGCCTACAATAACGTGAACCGTCAGGCAACAGGAGCGCTCTAATAGCGCCAGAATATATCGCCCCATCATAACTGTAAGGTATTTTTCACCAAGACCAGCCATGCATAACTGTAAAGTATTTTTCACCAAGACCAGCCATGGCTGCTTCACAGCAGCCACGACTGGACCTGGCGAAATATATTATGATATCACTCAGTAGGTGAAGAATCCAGGGTAGTCCAGGAGGACATTATCACATCTAGGATACTCTAGTCACGATAATATATACATATAAACATGTATACACGTCCGTATAGGTACAGTACAGCCTACAATAAAGTGGACCGTCAGGCAACAAGAGCGTGCTAATAGCGCCAGAATATATCGCCCCACCATAACTGTAAGGTATTTTTCTCTAAGACCAGCCATGGTAACTTTTTTGTGACACATAGAAATTTGAACATTTAAAATTTTATTGAAGGAAAATTGCCGCTTATCTGTTTAAATTACCTTTCATTACTGTGAATGTTTGCAAAACAATTACCAAATATAATTGTTGTTGACACAGCTCATTGTGTTTAGAAATTTAAAAATATTATCAAAACATCCCTCTGCTGTTCACTTGTCTTAGACCACCACCTGTCCATGTTTGTAAATTAATTAATGTTATTGTTGTAAACATATGAGCCAAGCCAAAGTCTATTGCAGCTTTTACCTGAATAAAAATAAAAGTGAATGAAAATTAAAGGTCTTATTAATTTAAAAAGAAACATTACACAAAGAATGAAAAAACTAGACATAAAAGGTGATTACTGTACAAAAAACAGTAAATAAAAAAAAAAAAGAAAAAAAAAAAGAATAAAATATGTGATTTCATATGATGAATAAAACAATAACAGAAAAACGTATGAAAAATATTGAATCAGGGCTTTTCTCCACTCCATGCAAAAATGGACCAGGGCTTTCTTCCTCAGATGCAATTTCAGGGCTTTTCACCTTAGGGCTTTTCTCCTTATGGCTTTTCTCCATCAGGGTTTTTTTCCGTTCACCAAGAAGTCGCCATATGTTCTTCACTTCCCTTTTCCTCCCACAATTAGTCCTCCTAGCCATCGCTCACTTCTCTGTGGATAACTGAATTCAGGTGAGCTTTTTTTTTACCTATATTAGCCTCTTGTTTTCATCCAGACAATATATAGAGGATATGAAATGAGTGTTTTTCTCATATAATATTTATGAAACGAGTCTGAGAATTTTCTGTTTGGGCGAGCCCAAACAGAAAATTTGGACAAGTTTCATAAATATTATATGAGAGAGACACTCATTTTATATTCTATTTATCATATGACACACACACGCACAAATTAGCCACTTAGTATGACTTTTTAACCCATCACCTAACTTGAGTTGCAGACTGCACTTGGAAAAAACATCCTCGTATAACGAAAAAATTTCATTTTTTGCTTCCAAAACATAGGTTATGACCCCTCATTGGAACGAGCTTGTTGAGCTCGTTCCAATGAGGGTCATAACCTATGTTTTGGAAGCAAAAAGTGAAAATATAAAAAAAAATGAATGGCGTTTTTCTTGTAGGTAAAAGATTAATACAATATAACCCACCCTAAATAGGACAGATAACATAAATTCTCCCTGCTGAAATTATGCAAATGTGTCCCAGTTGTATTTTGTTTAGCCAATCAAATTGTCCAGTTTTGAACTTGACCAATGAAAGCTCCCAACTCTAATTATGCAAATTATGAAAATGTGGCCCAGTTGTATTTTGTTCAGCCAATCAAATTGTCTAGTTTTGAAATTGACCACTGAAATTGCCGGAAGGCTTTATTTATCACTGATTAGTATGAAAACAAAATATCAAATGTTTTAAAGTGAACAAAACAGATGAGTCATATGATAAATATTATTATATCGCAGAAGATGCTGAAAATGATTTAAAAACCTATAAATCTAGATAACTGCTTCTTACCCTATTATCCACATCATTGAATTAGCTCATTATACCTCCACCCCATCCCCCACACCACCCCACACCACCCCCCCTCCCCGCACAACTAAGTTGCATGTGGTTATTATATAGGTGTCATCATGTTCACCTTTCAGTCTGCACATGTGTCAGCTCCATTGTGGTCTATGGTTTAGGGTCACTTGTGCAAATGGTGTAGGGGGTGTACATTTAACTCTAGTGGGGTGAAGGTCAGCACTGTGAAGTTAAAGTGCTGTTCATTATGTGATTATTTTATTCCCATCTCCAACCTCCGAATAATTCCACAGTGCCATCCACGAAAGTATGTCTGTCCCTCTGTAGAAACAATGCTTCTGTGCTCTAAGTCAAAAGAATTTTAGACAAAGGAAGATGAAATTATACATGAACATTTCTTATGGTTTAAGGATATCCCTATCAAAAGATAAAATTGCCTATATACATTCCTTATGGCATATGGATAACCCCTGTTGATTTTTAAGGTCAATGGTCAAGGTCATTATCCATTCATCTGTCCAGTTACAGATACATCTGTAGACACAATGCTTTCTGCACTGTAATGTCAAGAAGTCTTTCACCTAAGAAGATGAAATTACACATGCATATTCCTTATATCCTAACTCATATTGATTTTGATTTGATCCTGCATACCAGACTGATAAACTTTTGATAATCATTTAGGCAGTAAACAAGTAATGACACAGTGGTGTGTCCCCCAATGTTCATGTGACATCACAGTAACTCCAAATAGAATACATAAAAATTTCCCAGTGTTTCATTAATTTTACAAAATAACATAAAAATCTTTACTGTCTGATAGTAGGAAATTCCAATCTTTGGTGCATAGTGCTACAGTTTCTCGTGTATATGCCTCCACAGAAGTGAAGTAGTGTCTTGAAGAAAATGGTATATTAAATTGGTATTGTAATTTTTAACAAGTGTTTTGTAAATTGTTAACTTATGAAGTAATTTATTTATTTTATCAAGTGCCTGAAGATGCAGTTGGAGATGGCAATGATGAACTAGCAGAGTACAAGTATAGATTTACTGCTGTGTATAATTCTACTGATGGACAAAATGTTAGCAGCAGCTGTATTCCAAGCTATAAAACAACAGTTGAGAACCAGTACACACTGACACACCGATTTCCCAAAA
This sequence comes from Pictodentalium vernedei, assembly GCA_031216915.1. NCBI lineage: Eukaryota > Metazoa > Mollusca > Scaphopoda > Dentaliida > Dentaliidae > Pictodentalium > Pictodentalium vernedei. Next base: position 299,373,867 of record CM062293.1, on the reverse strand, counting down.
CATGCGATTTTCCTAACGTTATGAAGAGTGTGGAGGTTAATGTTCTCGTGGAAATGAATTCGGTTGGTTTTATTTGATTTAATATGAACAATATTCTATAGCATTTTCAACTCATGCTCATGAACTGAACCAGATAATTTCTGTAGATGTTCCTTTAAAACTACCATTTAAACTTGTCCCCCCCCCCCCTCCCCCAGCCACACATATTGAAGATAAAACAAATAGAGCTCTCTCTCCCTCTCTCTCTCTGTCCATCAATCCATTTGCGTGCCCCTATACTTCTACAGTAACTTGAACCTAGTAACTTATACCTAGTTATAGATCAGAAGTTCGCAACCAGTATTTACAGACGATAAAATTTCCACATATTTGTTCCTGACCTTATAAAACTATTTTAGTGAGATATTGGGTAGAAGTGGATGATGAGGGCAAAATGGAGTTGGATAGTGATCACAACTTGATTACAGTGACGATGAGGGCCAAAAACCTAGAGAAAAGGAAAGGAAGCTTCAAGGAGATTTGGGAACTCAAAAAGGATGCCGCCTGGGCGAAGTTCGAAGAAAAACTGAAACCAAAGCTTGCAGCCGTACACAAGGGGGGTAGTGTCCAGAAGATGGCCGACGCCATAGTTGCGAGCCTAGTGGAGGCAGGGAAGGAAAGTGTAGGAAAGATTAGGGTGCCAACACGGGAACTTGGGTACAGAGTGAACGAAGAACTGAAAAGGGCCATAAAGGTTAGAAAAGCTAAATGTGCTGCATACAGAAGTAGAAAACTTAAGGGGGTGGAAAGCAATGAGGCCATGGTAGCAAAGGAAGAATACCAACAAGCACGAAATAAGTAAACAAGATTAAAGACGACAACCGGAGAGTGTGAAATAGCAGTCTTATTAGAACGATAAGAACGACAGGGGGGTCGAGTTCGAGCGTATTTTGGAAATGGGTGAACAAACGTAACAAAGGGAATAACCAACAGAGCATTAAAGTAGATGGCAGAGTTACAGAAGAGCGAGATCAAATCGCATTAGAACTAGTCAAGCACTGGGAAAAGGTAAACAATAAGCGATGGGGCAGGGGGAACCCACCGGAGTGTCTGAACCAGGTTGAGGAAAATCCCTTGGACATCGTGTGCAGCAAAATCAAAACTGAGGAGGTGCGAAGGGTGATCTCAAAATTGAGGAATGGAAAAGCGGGAGGGGTGGACGAAAATCCTAACGAGTTTATCAAAAAAGGGGGAGAGGAACTCTTGGAAAGCCTAACTGCCCTATTCAATTTAGCCATAGAAAAACAAGAGGTCCCAAAGGAGTGGAGGGAAAGTAAAGTGACATTTATTCACAAAAAGGGGGAAAAAGACGTCTTGGATAACTATCGAGTGATCTCTGTCTGCAGCAACATTGGAAAAGTCTTTTGTAAAGAGCTGTATGGGAGATTAGAGGAGGTGATTGAGGAGATGGGTTTTTTGGGAGAAATCCAGAATAGCTTTCAATAAGGTTTTCGTGGGGAAAACCATTTGGGAAATGGTGGGTCTGCCAAGTATAACATACGGTACGGAAGTTGTACCCCTAAACCAGACAGCTGTTAAGAGCTTGGAAATCCTGCAGAACGATGCAAGCCGATGGATAACAGGCTCGAGTAATGCCGCAGCACTAGAAGCAATCAGGGGCGAGCTTGGGTGGATGAGGATCAAGGACAGGATAGACCTATTGAAACTCGGTTATCGTAATTATTTGGTAAATCTCCCCGATAGCCGATGGTGTAAAGTAATGTTCCTGAGAACTATCAACTCAAATATCAAGACGGGGTGGATGGTCCAAGTGAGGGAGCTAGTAGAAAACTACTCAATGGAGATCTCGGATCTTGACGTTGGGGCAAACCAGGGCAAAAAGATCGTCAGAGAAAGGGTCATGGAGGATTGTAACCGTAATTGGCGAGAGGGGGTCAAATCAAAGAGGTCTTTGGGTGGCCTGCGTGATAAAGAGAAGCCTGGTTTTGAAGAGTACCTTGATGGCACCTTTGGGGGGTCACTGTTGTTCAAGCTGAGGTCGCGGTCCCTGGAGCTGAGGGGAAAAATTGGGAAAAACAGTGAAAAGGAGTGCCAGATGTGTAACATGGGCATGGTGGAGACCCTGGAACACTTTCTTATAGAATGCCCAAAATACCAGTCTAAAAGAACAAGATTCATGGGGAGTATAATGGAGAAGTGGGATGGGAGAATGAAGGACATGTGGTTAGGGGGCGACTCAAAGGAGAGGGTTAATATACTAATCGGAGAGATTGGGAAGAATGGGGCAAGGAATGTCATCAAGCAGTTCATCTCCGAGTGTTGGGAGGAGAGAAGAAGCGTGGGAATAGGGGGAGGCAGTTGGTAGAACATGGGTAACCAAGGCCTTCTCATACGAGAACCGCGACAAATCAGCGGCCGGCCAAAGTGTTATTATTATTATTGTACGTCACAAGTAGTCATAAAAAGTACAGACTAGTTCAAACTTGGACCCAAATTCCATAACATAATTTGGGGATTTGGTAAACTAGTCCAAACTTGGACCCAAATTCCATAATATAATTAAAACAGTCGTTGTTCAGTGCAAGATTTAATTGGTTGAGATTGGCCTGTCTGTAATAAAAAATTCACGCCCAAAAGTGCATCAAATGTGCTTTGCCGGCAAAAAATATATAGATTCTTTTTAAATGTCAATTCTGGCGTAGGCTTTGGGGATTAACAACAAACAAAGGATTTAATTTAACACGCCACTGAACAGAAGTAACTAATTGAGCTTAATTGTATACTGGTATGTCATATCTTCAACACCTTTTCCAAGGCTAATTTACTTATTAATCTGTCAAAGGGCTGAAGCATTTGACACATCTATTGAAATGAAACCCATGCTGGCTGGGGAGAATTATTATTACCAAAACACCAACATACAGACGACATCTTTTGGCCAAAATGTTATCAGTCCACCCAGTTTCCAGCTACGAAAATAAACATACTATTTCCAAGAAAAAACGTAGGAAGATAAACTCGATGATCCATTAGTCTCCACCGGCCTACAGGACCAGGTGGCACTTGCAAGATAAATTCTTTAATAACAACTGAAAATTTGAAATTTTTTGTTTCAAAACAGAGCTTGGGCCCCCTCAATGGAACGACTCAGTATCCACTAGCTCATTCCAGTGAAGGGTCATAAGCTACGTTTTTGAAACAAAAACTTAAACATAATAAAATTTGAATGCAGATTTTTGTATAGCCTGAGTGATGGCCAAATTCGGTCATTGGCATTGGATGTAGGGCTATAGTTAATTTCCATATTTTGTCTCAGTCACATAGCTTATGGCCCCTCATTGGAATGCTCCCCCTCCCCCATCAATGAGGGCCACAAGCTGTAAAAAAAGGAAATTATATCAAATTTTAAGGGAGAATTTTTCCAGGTGCAGCGGATCAGACTTAAAAGTGGAGAGACCATACGGTCAATCGCTGACTCATGGGAGGCGTGAATACGCTAGGGTTACAGGGGAGAGGGGGGGTGCAGAGAGAGAGAGTGTGTGTGTGTTATGGACGTGGAAAGCAAATGTGGGCAAAATCTACGTTTAAGGGGCAAATGCCTACCCCCCTCTCCCCCCCCCCCAGTCCGCAATGGCGCCACCAATTTTTCATGCCTTTTTTCAGATATTGAAAGTTGACAAGAAAATCCCATTGTGGGTGTCTTACTATCAATCCACTTCCTATACTGCACTATAAATTTGTTTACCGTAGGCCATGATTCGTCCGTCCCTTGCTTCTAAAATTTCATGATTCTGAAGATTGAACTTAATTTGAAAAATCCACCCAAGTTGTTATGAAAATGACCGGAAGGAGTAGATGGATTTATTTATTAATTCTGTTCCATTCTCAATTTAGTTCGTGAAAAATAATCACCGAGGTAAATGTGAAGCAGCTTATCTGCAATGATATTAAATCATATGCCGGGTTCGTAATGATCCTGAGTTTGAAAAACAGGGGCCGCACTTCGTAAAGACACAGGATGTATCACCGAGACTGTCACATTATTGTTCTTAAAAAACATAACAATGCACAGAATACGTTTTATTTTAAAATACTTCCTCTATTTAGTAATTTTATTTAAAAATGTCATGAACTGTTTCGAGAATGCAGGTGGACAAGATCGTGTTCGATGGCGACAAACTTACCTTTAATTATACAGTGGGGGGGGGGGGGGGGGATCCAAAATGACATATCGGCAAAACATTTTATTTTAATATGGAAACAAGTTCAATATCTCAAAAAATACTGGGCGAATTGATTAAAATCGGACGTCATTCCGGGGTACAATAATCTGGAAAAGACAGATGTGGTATTTTTATGTCATTATTTTATGAAATGCAGGTTTTAGAAATTCGCTGACTGAAGACTAATATTGCTAATCAGGTTCAGACTCTGGAAGAAATTTCTCGTCGAGCACTAATTGATTATGTAATGTTTCTCTCCTAACTGGGTACCCCACTTTTCTACACAAAAAGTGGGGTATGCGAAGTGCGGTTTTATATGGAGTGTACGTGAAGTGCGGTTTTATATGGAGTGTACACGTAATGAGAAATAGTGAACCTATTTTCTGGTTGTTCCAGTCTTAAAGTAAATTTCGATAAGACACAGGTTATATGGATTGGATCGAAATGGGGTTGTGGCGAAGAAATTTGAACAAGAGAAGAAGTGAATTGGAATCATAGTAACACTTTTACAATATTAGGCATTGAATACAATCTATTTGAGGAAAACTATACGCAATGCAATAACTTAAAGAAATTAAAAAGCATTGAGAAATTGTTAAATGACTGGATTTTAGAAATATTAATCTGAAAGGTAAATGTGTAGTTATAAAATCACTTGCCCTACCAATACTAATTCATTATTTATCAGTCCTTCCAGATCCAAACAAGAAGACGTTAAAAAAGATCCAAATCTATTTTTTCAATTTTTTATGGTCCGGTAGAAACGACAAAGTAAAATGCGAAATTATTATCAATATGACAGAAAATGGTGGTCTAAAATTCCCCCACATAAAAAGCTATTGTCACTCCTTAAAACTACCATGGATTAAAAAACTTGTAAACCCAAACGTAATGGCCCCATGGAAAACCCTTGCTTAGATCAATTTGAAAAATTAGGGAGCTTTAAAATATGGTACTTAAACAAAGAAGGTTTACAAATAGTTTGGAACCACACAAATAATTTCTGGAAAAGTGTTCTAAAAGCTTGGCCACTGCTCGACAATTACGTCGCCACAACCCCAGGTGAAATCTTTTCACAAACAATCTTTTACAACAACCATATAAAAATCAACAAAACAATTTTCAACCAGCACTGGTGCAAGTCAGGTGTTTATTTTGTAAATGACTTATTAAACTAGACTTTATGATTCTGGAGAATCATGGCTTTTCCCGATGAGATTCCATGATTTGTCATGACCTCACGGTGTATGATGAATTGCTTTTGACTGCCTCACTGAAGTTCCTTCATTGATGTCATGAAAAAGGTGAGTATAGAAGTCTCAAATGACTCAGTTTGATAAAAAAAATTGTTTAGGTAAAAACCATCATTAACGGTAGAGAGGGTTAATATCAATATCATCGTCCAACAAGTTAATGACCCACAAAAGGAGTAATGCTTCTTTGACACTTACCCACTGAGTGCTGTATCTATTTGAAAATGGTCCGTTTTATCTCAAATGTATCCAAAATGTTGATGTCTGGCAGCTTGTTAAGGGTTAACAAGTGTTAACAGGAATATTTATTCATGCAACTTGTAATTTCACACCAAAATATGTGAATGGCCATTTTTACTTAAAAATCTACGAGATGTTTTCAGAGAAATCTAGGGAGAACATGAATTTTAAGCTGTTGATGGGTATAATTGTTTATCCATCCAAAATGGGTTAAGGGTTGTTTTTTTAATGTGCTTATTACTTACAAAAATAATTCTCAGTGAATTCTACTTCCACTTATGTTGATTTCTCCTCTTAACATTGGGTGCTGCGGGTATGCAAACACAGCCCACTTTTTCAACATTTTGATGTTTGAGAACCAGCATAGGGTTAACAAATGTTTACTGGAATATTTTGTACATGCAACTTGCAATTCACACTAAGATCTGAGAATGGCCTATTTTTCTTGAAAATCTACGTGAATTTTTAACCTTTTGAGGGGTATCACCCTGTAACCAGCTCTAAACGGGTTAATGCTTGGTTTTATGAATACCTTCATTACTTACAAAAATGATCCTCTGTGAATCCCACTTCCAATGACGGTGCTTATGTTCATCTCGTAGGTACACATTGGGTGTAATGGGTGGCCAAGTACAGTCTGTGTTCTCAAAATTTGCAGCCTCTGGAGGGTTAACAAACGCTTACTGGAATATTTTGTTCATGCAACTTGTAATGTCACTCCAAGACCTGCAAATTGTCAATTTCTCTTGAATACTTACCAGATTTTTTTGAGAAATCAACAGAAAATGGAAATTTTAAGCTTTTAAGGGGTACATCTCCTTAACTGGGCGAAAATGGGTTAAGACCTCAATTTTTGAATACCCTTACTACTTACTAAAAATGTTCTCTATCAGTTTTGCGTCCGGTAAAAGATGTTATGTTTCTCTTTAGCGTCCCCATTTGATGTTGTTGGTGTCCAAAAACAGACTATTTTTTTCGAAATTTTGACATTTAGCAGCCCATAGAGGGTTAACAAATGCTTATCTGAATATTTTATGCATGCAACTGGTGATGTGACTCTAAGACCTATCAACGGCCATTTTCTCTTGAAACCCTACGAGTCGTTTGTAAAGAAATTCTGGGAAAACATGATTTTTTAAGCTTTTTATGGGTATTGCTATTAACCATCCCAAAAGGGGTTAATGCTTGGTTTTTTGAATACTCTTATTACTAACAAATTTGGTCCTCGGTGAATTCCATTTCCAACAAAGTAGATTATGTTTATCTCTCGGGTATGCATTGGTTGTTGTGCACGTCTGAAAACAGCCTATTTCAACAAAATTATGATGCTTAGCAGCCTGTAGAGGGTTAATAAATGCTCACCAGAATATTTTGTTCATGCAACTTGTAATGTCACACAAGGACCTGCGAATAGTCAATTTTTCCTGAAAACCTTCAAGTTGCTTTTAGAGAAATCCACAGAAAATGGAAATTTTAAGCTTTTAAGGGGTACCTCTCTTTAACCAGTCCAAAATGGGTTAAGACTTCGACTTTTGAATACCCTTACCACTATCAAAAATGTTTCCCCATCAATTTTGCGTCCGATAAAAGAAGGAACTTTTCTCGGTGTTACACCAATTGGGTGCTATTGGCGTTCAAAAACAGCCCATTTTATCACAATTTTGACTTTTAGCAGCCCGTGGAGGGTTAACAAATGTTCACTGCAGTATTTTGTCCATGCAAATTCTATTGTCACACCAAGGCCTGGGAGTGACAAATTTTTCTTGAAAATCTACAAGACTCATTTAGAGAAATCCACGGAAAATACAAATTTTTGAGCTTTATGGGGGTATTGCTGTTTAACCAGCCCAAAATGGGTTAACGCTTGGTTTTTTGAACACCCTTATTACTGACAAAAATGATCCTCGGTGAATTCCAATCCCAATAAAGGAAGGTTTGTTTTTCTCTCATGTATTGTTTGGGTGCAGTGGGGGCCTAAAACCGGCCTATTTCATCAAAATTTTGAATTTTGGCAGCCTGTGGAGGGTTACCATATGCATCGCCTGATATGTCGTGTGTATCAAAGGGCGTGTCACAGACAGGTCTAGCAATGACGAATGTATAAAAAAAATCTACAAGACATGTTTCGAGAAAGTGCCTTTAAACGCCAATTTTGGCAGTTTTTTTGCCAATTCTGACGAAATAAGGGTTAAATCGAAATTCCGCTTCGGTACATTTTTAGATTTTGTGCCCCCCTATGCGTGTGCACAATTTCGTGAAAATCGATTCGAAAATGGCTTCTTAATCGTACGGACAAAATGTGTGGGGAAAAAAAAAAAAAAAACCCAAAAAACTAGACTTTATGATTCTGGAGAATCATGGCTTTTCCCGATGAGATTCCATGATTAGTCATGACCCCACAGTATATGATGAATTGATTTTGACTGTCTCACTGAAGTTCCTTCTTTGATGTTATGAAAAAGGTGAGTATAGAAGTCTCAAATGACTCAGTTCGTCGTCCAACAAGTTAATGACCGACAAAAGGAGTTATGTTTGTTTGACACATAACCACTTAGTGCTGTATCTATTTGAAAATGGTTCATTTTATCTCAAATGTATCCAAAATATTGATGTCTGGCAGCTTGTTAAGGGTTAACAAGTGCTAACAGGAATATTTATTCATGTAACTTGTAATTTCACACCAAAAACTGTGAATGGCCATTTTTACTTAAAAATCTACGAGATGTTTTCCGAGAAATCCAGGGAGAACATGAATTTTAAGCTGTTGATGGGTATAATTGTTTATTCAGCCCAAAACGGGTTAAGGGTTGTTTTTTTAATACGCTTATTACCTATAAAAATAATTCTCAGTGAATTCTACTTCCACTTATGTTGATTTCAACTCTTAACTTTGGGTGCTGCGGGTATGCAAACACAGCCCACTTTTTCAACATTTTGATGTTTGAGAACCAGCATAGGGTTAACAAATGTTTACTGAAATATTTTGTACATGCAACTTGTAATTCACACTAAGATCTGAGAATGGCCAATTTTTCTTGAAAATCTACGGGATGTTTTTAGAGAAATCCTCGAATAACATGAATTTTTAACCTTTTGAGGGGTATCACCCTGTAACCAGCTCTAAACGGGTTAATGCTTGGTTATATGAATACCTTCATTACTTACAAAAGTGATCCTCGGTGAATCCCACTTCCAATGAAGGTGGTTATGTTCATCTCGCAGGTACACATTGGGTGTAATGGGTGGCCAAGTACAGCCCATTTTCTCAGAATTTGCTGCCTCTGGAGGGTTAACAAACGCTTACCGGAATCTTTTGTTCATGCAACTTGTAATGTCACTCCAAGACCTGCAAATGGTCAATTTCTCTTGAATATTTACTAGATGTTTTTGAGAAATCCACAGAAAATGGGAATTTTAAGCTTTTAAGGGGTACATCTCCTTAACCGGGTGAAAATGGGTTAAGACCTCAATTTTTGAATACCCTTACAACTTACTAAAAATTTTCCCTATCAGTTTTGCGTCCGGTAAAAGAAGTTATGTTTCTCTGCAGCATTCCCATTTGATGTTGTTGGTGTTCAAAAACAGACTATTTTTTTTTTAAATTTTGATATTTAGAAGCCCATGGAGGGTTAACAAATGCTTATCTGAATACTTTATCCATGCAACTGGTAATGTGACTTTAAGACCTATCAACGGCCATTTTCTCTTGAAACCCTATGCGACGCTTGTAAAGAAATTCAGGTAAACATGATTTTTTAAGCTTTTGATGGGTATTGCTATTAACCATCCCAAAAGGGGTTAATGCTTGGTTTTTTGAATACCCTTATTACTTACAAATTTGGTCCTCGGTGAATTCCACTTCCAACAAAGTAGATTACGTTTATCTCTCGGGTATGCATTGGGTGCTGTGTGCATCTGAAAACAGCCTACTTTACCAAAATTACGATGCTTTGCAGCCTGTAGAGGGTTAATAAATGATCACCGGAATATTTTGTCCATGCAACTTGTAATGTCACACAAAGACCTGCGAATAGTCAATTTTTCCTGAAAACCTTCAAGTTGCTTTTACAGAAAACCACAGAAAATAGGAATTTTAAGCTTTTAAGGGGTATCTCTCTTTAACCAGTCCAAAATGGGTTAAGACTTCAACTTTTGAATATCCTTACCACTATCAAAAATGTTTCCCCATCAATTTTGCGTCCGATAAAAGAAGGAACCTTTCTAGGTGGTACACCAAGTGGGTGCTGCTGGTGTCCAAAAACAGCCCATTTTATCACAATTTTGACTTTTAGCAGGCCGTGGAGGGTTAACAAATGCTCACCGCAGTATTTTGTCCATGCAACTTCTATTGTCCATGCAACTTCTGGGAGTGACAAATTTTTCTTGAAAATCTACAAGACTCGTTTAGAGAAATCCACGGAAAATACGAATTTTTTAGCTTTATGGGGTTATTGCTGTTTAACCAGCCCAAAACGGGTTAACGCTTGGTTTTTTTAACACCCTTATTACTGACAAAAATGATCCTCGGTGAATTCCACTCCCAATAAAGGAACTTATGTTTATCTCTCGTGTACTGTTTGGGTGCAGTGGGGGCCTGAAACCGGCCTATTTCATCAAAATTTCGATGTTTGGCAGCCTGTGGAGGGTTACCATATGCATCGCCTGATATGTCGTGTGTATCAAAGGGTGTGTCACAGACAGGTCTAGCAATGACGAATGTATAAAAAATCTACAAGATGTGTTTTGAGAAAGTGCCGATAAACCCCAATTTTGGCAGTTTTTTGCCAGTTCAGACGAAATAAGGGTTAAATCGAAAATTCCGCTTTAGTACGTTTTTAGATTTTGTGCCCCTCTATGCATGTGCCAAATTTCGTGAAAATCGGCTCGAAAATGGCTTCTGAATCGTACGGACAAAATGTGTGGAAAAAAAAACAAACAAAACCCCCCCCCCCAAAAAAAATAATAATCCGTAGAAAAACAATAGTCTTTTCCAGAAGGAAAAGCCTAAAAAAAAAAAAAAATAATAATAATAATAATCCGTAGAAAAACAATAGTCTTTTCCAGATGGAAAAGCCTAATGAAAACAAAAGTTTTTCTGTCATACAATGAATTCTCCACAAAATATGATATCAAAACACTGTTTACTGTCTACCAAGGAGTAATAAACTCAATTCCAAGAGAATGGAAGGATATGATAAAGCAATACAAAAAGACACAGACGATTACAAACAAGAACATTGAGAAACTTTAATATTGTCAAAAGTCTTGCAAAGCCTTTTACCCAACATTTTTGGAGATGTCAGCTAGTCCACCAACCCATGTCAAAAATAAATGGAATGCCATTTTAGATATTAATCTTCAACCGGAGGACTGGGGATTGATATATAAAAAGCCATTCCTCATCACAGATGATACATATCTACAAACTTTACAGTATAAAATTTTACAGAGGATCTTATATACAAATCAGAAATTGTATAAATGTAAGTTATCAGAAACAGAGCTTTGTACGTTCTTTGGCGAAACAAAAGAGACAGTCGTACATCTCTTTTTTGACTGTTCCATTTCCAAAACAATTTTGCTGAACCTGTCCCAACTTCTGAAAGAGAAATGCAACATAACATTTCCAGTAACTCCCGAATATGTCATTCTAGGCCAATGCATTGAAGATAATGAATTAGATATCTGTTGATACAGGCTATCTGTCTGCACTTCTGTACAAAAAATTCTTCTATTCCTGTAGATTGAGAAAATGACTCCCGGTGATGGAAGATTATATCGATCACTTGAAATATTACCGCAGTGTTGAACTGTTGTCCACTTATTCTTACACGGAAAAAAAATCAATTGCAATGCGAGCAAGGTGGACTGCATTGGGTGGCTTAATTCAGGATTGATCAAAGAACCAATTTCGAACTGTGTCATTGGATTCAGTCATTCTTGCTCGAACTGGAGCTAAGAAATATATAAAAAGTAATTTCCTTCTTCCTATTGCATTGTGCTTAATAACGAGCGTAAGAAGAAATGCCACATACAGATATAACTCTCATACAATATGTAAAAAACCATGAGATCCCCCCCCCGACTCCTTTTCAGAAAATAATTGAATTTCTTAAGTTATACAAAAGACATTACTTCCTGTGCAACATATCTACTGTACTAATTTTTTTCAAGATTAAGCAATTCAGCTTTGTATATAGTTACCTATATATGCATATATTTAAATATCTAATGTACACAAGTTTGTATCTGAAATAAAAAAATATAAAACCAAAAAAAAACCATCTCAATCGGGGTCAGATTCAAGTTTGTTCAAATCAGGTCCCTAGGTTCATTTTTGGACTCTTTATGGTAGCCCAAAATTTTAACTGTGCAATATGAGGAAATTTCTTTAAAATCTTCTTCTTCATTACGTGTTCAATGCATTAAAAATCTGAGTCCTGTTTATCAAGGGTAATTAAGATCAGTCAGCATATAAATAGTTTCTGTCAATCATTGACTGCGATGGAACTACTTCAGTCTCCATGGTAATAAACAAGTTGCTGTCCGTGTTGAGATGAGTGAGGAGATGCTAATTATTTATACCAGAGAGAAAACTGGGATTGTTGAGGGTGTTATAACATTATCAGTAATTTACATTAATTTATCTTTTATTACGGTTAATTAACCCTTTACCTAACATGAAAAGCAGACGACACTTGCAAAAAAAATTCTTGAATAACTAATTTTTTTCATTTTTTGTCTCAAAAACATAGGTTATGACCCCTCATTGGAACGAGCTCGACGAGCTCGTTCCAATGAGGGGTCATAACCTATGTTTTTGAGACAAAAAATGAAAAAAATAATGAAAATTAATTGGCGATTTTTGAGAATAGCGCTGGCCGGTTTTGGCCGTTACGTTGGGTAAAGGGTTAAAACAACTGTGTACATTATCAATAGATTAGAAACAAAACTGGTATATATACATGTTCAAGGAAAATAAAAATTAACTTCAACAACATAACTAGATGGGCATAACTTGTAGAATAAATCGAGTTTTCAAATTTAAAAAAAAACTTCAGAACTATAGTCTGATTTGTTGACAAACAAACTGGGTAACTTGACTAGTGTCTGACCAATCTACGGCGAAATTTGGAAAGTTTGATGATAACATATATCTTTGATATGCAAATTTTGGGCACGACTTTATTCATCAAAATTGTCATTACTTACTTTCTGCCTGTCACTTCCTAAGTTTGATACATTATCTATCCAAGACACAAAGGAAAACATGTGAAACAAATGCGTTTACAAATTAAATCCGAAATTAAATTATGATCAAAATAGAAATATGGGGGAAAATATTATCGATCGACTGAGAGAGATATTTTTCGCGACTTTTACTTGTTGAGCATTAATATTAATATTATAGTTGGGGAGATTAAGATAGTACCAGTGAGAAATATAAAATGAGTACTGGGAGATTAGAAGGGAAAATGGGGTTGAGATGACACGTGTGGGACAGGGAATGAAGGCCTCCTCAGTAGAGGGAAGTGGCAAATTAATGAACGTCTTGTGTCAGAATTAAAACATTTATTCTACGAGTAGGCTTCGGAATTAAACTTATGAGTTTTTTATGAGTAAGTTTAATTCTGAAAGTTACGAGTATAAAAATTCCAAACGTATTGACTCCACTGAAAAAAAAGAGGTGAGCCTGTAACATTGGAACAGAAATGCTAAATATGCATACAGTTGGCAAATATTTTTCCATAGACTTGATGAAATGGACATTTCAGGATTTCAGTCTGAGCGTTTCAGCCTCAAACAAGGCAAGGGTGTGGCCAGGAAGGGTCGGGGGGGAGGGGGCATCTGCCTCCCCACCCCAAGTCCCAAACATCTGCTGCCGATATTCTCCACAATCTAAAACATGCCAACATTGAAGTTGATTCACTCTCCCTCAACTTGAAATCTTTGATCACTGCTGATATCAAATATTGAATCCCCCCCCACCACTCATGGCCAAAGGTCATACGTTCATCCATCTATTGCATGTAACACCCATAGACCTATTGAGGCAAAACTTTTGTACAGAGTTCGGTTTGGGTAATGTTCACAGACAGTTACTTCCAGTCCAGTTGGGAGCAAATTTTACCCGAGACACTCCGTGCACTTGATTTTTAAAAAATTGTCTGAGCGGGAGAGCCTCTGATGAACCCCTTCTTAAAAGAGAGGGGTGTTCCCTCTCCCAGGCCCACCGCCTGCTCTGACTTGGTTCCTTGGAACATGACTAAGGCATGTTATGCTATGCCATCGCTTAATATTGCTCAGCCCCAACCCCCTTATTTGAGAATCCAACCTCGATCATCCCCTGCCTTCAATAACAATCATTCACATAATGAGGCCTATATATGCCATAAACGTAATTAACTATAGGCGAACATATACCTCTCCCCCCCCCCCCACTCTTTATTTTTAATTTTTGTTAAACTACTACCCTCAAAATTATGAATTGTGACTTAACACTGGAATGAGCCTTTGTCAATGAGTGTCAGACTATGTTTTTAGCCCCTCCCCCCCCCCCCCCCCCAAAAAAAAAAACTTGTGTATTTTGTAAATTTGTTCAGGCAGTACCTACAAGTGAGTGTACATTGTCTTCCATTTAAATGTACGTAAGGCAAGGGTTAAATGAAATAATAAAAAAAAACAAACAAACAAAAACATTGTCTTGAAACAGTGTGATGGGGGTGGGGGGCATATGGGACCCGGTGAGGTTGTGTCCTCTTCTAGCACCCCAACCCCTCCATTTTTGCATGTCACCGTCACTGGGGTTAGTGACAATGATTGCTGTGATCGAGAAGTTATCAATCAAGAATTAAGGAAGAAAAATACATTTTGAAAAAGGTATGTTTGCCTGCATGTACAAAATACTCGTTTTATCCCTAAAGCAAAAATCAGACAAAAGTCAATCAGTCAATCTGTGTTTGTACGTCCAATCACAAGATAGACGGTCCTTTGGGGTTATTCTACATTCTGATAATCGCATACACTTTGAGTTGAATAGTTAGTTAAAGGAAGACATATATCTGTAGGACAGAAAACAAGGAAAGAAAATTACAACTTTTATTCAGCAATAACATTTAGTAGCCTTATTTTCACAAGTGCAATGAGTTTCACACAGTCATGTCGAAAACGTGCTACATACTGCAAGTACATTTCGCTTCTCTGCAGACCAACCCATTCTGTTAAATGGAATCAGACATCATATTATATGCGTGGACAACCTATTTTTAGCTCAACTTTGGCGAAGCCAAATTTGAGCTTTTGTCATGGCCCGTCGACCGTCTGTCCGTACGTCAACAATTGGATACGGCTCGGGCTCGAGGCCGTATTTATGAACCGATCTTTACGAAACGTCTTGGGTACCTTTGTTATGACTGTGGGACGAGAATGAGTGTTTTTGGGGGCGTCCAAAATTCAAGATGGCTGCCAGCCGCCATTTTGTACCGACGATGCAGAAATCTGTTTTTTGTACAAAACTTCCATATGAAAGCTCTGATTTGAATAATTTTTTGTATGAATGTTTAGTACCATGAGATACATCACATATCATACGGGTTTTTTCTCGTGCTTAAATTATGCAAATAAGACTAACTTTGATTTATTTAGTGTTACTTTCAGCACTGTCAGTGCAAATGTCCATACAGCTCGGGCTCGAGTCCGCATTTATGAACCGATCTTTACGAAACTTCTTGGGTACCTTTGTTATCACTGTGAGACGAGAACGAGTGTTTTGGGTCCGGTCCGAAATTCAAGATGGCCGCTGGCAGCCATTTTGTTCAAAATTAGGGGCAATCAGATTTTTGCGCAGAACTTCCACATGAAAGCTCTGATTTGAATAATTTTTTGTATGAATGTTTAGTACCATGGGATACATCACATATAATACAGGTTTTTTTCTCATGCAGAAATTATGCAAATTAGATGAACTTTGATTTTTTCAGTGCTACTTGCTCACAGTAAGTGCACATGTCAATACGGCTCGGGCTAGAGGCTGTATTTACCAACCTATCTTCACGAAACTTCTTGGGTACCTCTGTTATCACCTTGGGATGAGAACAAGTGTTTCTGAGTGCGGTCCAAAATTCAAGATGGCTGCCAGTGGCCATTTGTACCGAAATTAGGTCTAATCAGTTGTTTGTACACAACTTTTATATGGCTCAGGCTAGAGGCCGTATTTATGAACCGATCTTTACGAAACTTCTTGGGTACCTTTGTTATCACCGTGGGATGAAAAGAGTGTTTTTGGGTGTGGTCCAAAATTCAAGATGGCCACCAGCAGCCATTTTGTACCAAAATTAGTGCAATCAGTCTTTTGTACAGAACTTCTGTATGAAAGTTCTGAGTTGAATAAATTTTTGTATGAATGTTTAGTAACATGGAATACATCACATATAGTACAGGTTTTTTTCTCGTGCAGAAATTATACAAATTAGATGAATTTTGATTTATTTGGTGCTACTTATACACTGTAAGTGCACATGTCAATACGGCTCAGGCAAGAGGCTGTATTTATCAACCGATCTTCGAAACTTCTTGGGACGAGAACGAGTGTTTCCTGAGTACGGGCCAAAATTCAAGATGGCTGCCAGTGGCCATTTTGTACCGAAATTAGGTCCAATGTTTTTTGTCACAACTTCTATACAGCTCGTATTTATGAACTGATCTTCACGAAACTTCTTGGGTACCTTTGTTTTCACCTTGGGACAGGAATGAGTGTGTTTTGTTATCACTGTGCTATGAGAACAAATATTTTGGGGTTCAGTCAGACCCACTTTGGGACTCAAAGATTTCTTTTCTAGTTTAGCATCTGACTGTCACCCACCTTTACAATACATTACCTATACATTTGTTACAGGCTACGGCCAGTGTTTATGTACAGACTGTTACAATACTTTATATGTACCTTTGTTATCAGGTCATTACCTAGATGTTTGTCATTGCTGTGTCACATACATGTACATGTCTTGACAAGTTGAGCTACAGTATCATTGACACTTTCATTGATAGTGACTGTCCAATAGCCTGGTGTAAACTCTGCATGAGTACAATGCCATATTGGACAGATTTGAAAACACCCACCAAGGGTAATTCCACCCAGATAATAAATCAAGTTCAGTGTAAAACTGGGAAAAAAATATATTTAAAAAACACTTAGTAAAGAGACTTCTGAACTAAAATAAGATACTGTGCGAGAAGAAACTACACTCGGAGTGTACGCATCATAATTAACCAATGCCGTCCATCATCTGATTCAGCGTATTTAAGACATATTAATAACCTTACAATAGAGTCCTGCAAACCAAGAATGTAACAAATTAAACACAAACTCCCATTAAAAATCGACTGTGGCTATAGAAGTTACACCTCACAAAGTCTTTTGAACTTGCACATATGAAGATGATTACAGTAGTTTGTTGAGTAATTAAAACCTGTGGCAATAATCTTTTAATAAGACAATCACGACAGGGGTATTCGCGACCAGTGACATAATTGAACTACAACTTGTTATTGTTTAAAGCTTCTTTTGTTCACCGACTCTCAGCAGCCTATTATTTTGTGCATGTTAATATCAAATTAATAGTCGAACAGGATCACTTGGCAATGTAAATAACCTAACTCTACATTCATTTAACAAAGAAAAGTAGTTTTTAGACCTCTCTCTCAGTTTATAATCTTGGGATAAACTTCAGAAAGAATGAACAATGGAGGTGGGAAGGGAGCGACGAAAGTCACAAGAGTGTGGTAAATTCTTATTTTATTTTTTTTTACTTTTTTTCTTGGTGGGGGGGGTGGGGGGAGGTGGTGAATTCTTAAAATTTCCACGACCATTGAAAGATGGCTAGCCCTTTTGCTAATCTATTAAACTTATAAATAATTGTAGCCCCCCCCCCCCCCCTCCACACACACACACACACACACACTCAGTGATTTAGTGGTAATCAAACTAAAATGCTGGTGATGAGCAACAACGTTGAATTAAGTTAAAACAATTGCCATATTCAACAATATTATGGTGAATTAATAAGTTAAATTGCTGGTGGTCTTTCTTTTTTTGGGGTGTGAAGGGTTATCGTTTGAAAATGTGATTATTCAATTCCAGTTAATGAAAGCGAACAGGATGTCAATATATCACAAGCACAGATCCACACAAATTATTATGAGGGGTCTTAAACCTGGATGATTAAATTCAAACCTTAAGTTGTTAATTCTCCAGCAAGTGATAGCTCACTTTGGGGAAATAGGTAGTGTTTACGATCGTATTAAAGATGCGTGGGAGAGACTTTTTGTTTTGGTGGGGGTGGGGGTGGGGGGGGGGGGGGGCGTGTTGGATGTTGCCAACAGCCGGTAGATAATAGAGATATGCCCAACCTGTTTATTCTTGGACCTTCCCCAGTTTATGTTGGCCATAATGTGTACCAGCAACAGGCCACATCTTTTCATTTTAAAAACTGATTTCTATTAAATTTAAGCTTGCTAAACACTTAGAGTACCAGTATTCTCGTATTTATTTGCGTTGGGCGTGGTGGCATTGCAGTAATCAGTTCTTGTCAGATCACCAAAGTTGAGCAACGTTGAGTCTGGTTAGTCCTCAGATGGGTGACTGTTTGAGCGATCGATTCGGTCTCCCGTGTTGTGTCCTTGGGCAAGGCACTTAACCCTAATTGTCCATATGGAGGCACGATGACTCCGTGTACTGAGGCGTATTGCACGTCGATGGTGCGCATGTCTTCAACCAATCTAACCCTGCCTGTGCTGCAATGCGGAGTTACGATGTTTGGGAGCTGGCAGCTGCTCGTTGTTGCTCAGTGGTTCTCTCCAGGTACTCTGGCTTCCTCCACCCATAAAACTGTTACGGTCATAATTAGCCATTGTGCATAATTATGTGACCTTAAACACCAATAAATAAATAAATTTATTTGCGTGAATGTGTCATTTACAACGGCGTTTATCAAATTCTCACCTGGTGGGCTTAAATTGTAATGAGTGCAGCCGCCCCCTCGATAAAGTTTACCGTTCACACAAGCATATTTTTCCACAGGTTTAATAAAAACAGAAACATCAGTGAATTTAAATGAACGGCATTGAACACAAACACAACCAATTAATGTTTTTAAAGATACACAATTGTGCTGCGAATGCAAACCACCATGGATCCTTGCCGAGATGTTCTACTAATTTGTTTTTCTTACAGTATGCAGTGAGCATTGGTGGGATGTCACACATATTTGTGCCGGCGCCTCATTGGTTGGTAATAATTAATGGGCAGGATTACGGTCATGTCAGTGTGTTGAAAATAGAATAGCACTCCACGGATTAAAATGCCGTATGATTGACAGTTTTTTTTCATGTAGGCCTGGCAAATTAATAATTTTCTTATGATTATGTATTTTCGAACAAAACAGTTTTCTTTTCATTGATTAAAATCTTGCCTGTTCAACATTTACATGTCATGTACGCTGCTCATATGAACACAGAAATTGAGACCCCACTAATTACACTACGAGGTGGGGTCTCAAAACCCACCATGTGACTTCAATTTGTCTATAATTAACTTGTGTTTTTTGCAAGTGCGGTAATCAGGTTTATTCTTTCTCCAAAAATAGTTTCAGTTCATTGTTGTTTAGTGATTGTTAGGTATTGCACTTAAGTATAAATTGAATACGTATGCTCCATACATGTTTTTTGATAATAAAAAGCATTAATATGGCAAAAAAACGATAAAAATATGGAGTTTGAATCATGTTTTTAATCTCGCATAAATATGTCAAACTGTGTGATGGGATGTTCGGCTGACGTCGGTTTATCTTTGATCTCTCAGTCACCAGCTCTTAATTAGATCAAATTTTTTCACAGTCAGTGAAAAATTACTTTTACTTTTACTTGAAATATTAAAAAGATAATTCAATATTTGAAAAAGTTATTAAAAGCTGTAGCGATTCCGAATGTTGTTCATCAAAATCGATTGAGAACTCGAGGAATTACGAAAAAATAAATATTATACCGTACTGAAATTATGGATGTGAGTTGAAAAAATTATAACTTGACCAGCACAATATCTGGACATTCCCCCGACGGTCTTTTACCTAACTGCAGCTATTGACGGAGAAGAATCATGTTACCGAAACTGAATTTTGAATAAATTGTGGGTTGGGGAGGAAGGGAATCCGATTTACATTTTAAAAGTTAAGTTCAGAGTGGAATGTTAAAATGTACATGTTGAGAGTGGAATTAACATAAACTACATTAACGAAAAAGGAATGCTTGTGGTGGCCCTGGGACATTTCAGTCCAAGACGCTTCGGAATCCATATATTGAAGCACCTGCATGCAAGGAAAACTGGCCAAGATGGGGGGTGGGGGGCCAGATGGGCAAGCAATCAATGATATAGGCCTATCTGTGAGTGTGGGTTTATGGGAGTCCGGGGTCCAATTGCCTCATTTCGGGGATGGGGAGGGAGGGGGGACTATTTACTTCCCCATTTAGGAGTGGTATGGATGACTGAATCTTACACTGCCAAGACACTGAAATTTTTGATGTGCTGTGTGCTGGCTGCACGCAAAAATCTCGGGTGGCGCCAGAAAATCTCCGATAGAGTAACTAAAATCTCCTGCCTGAAAGACCTATTTTAATTTTGAGGTTTCAAGACCCGTGTGGGGGGAGAAAACCCAAAAATTATAATACAAAATTTCGGGGCATGTTTGAGCTAGGGTTATGATGTGTGGTGGTCTGGCTTGTCGATCGGCATGTCATTATTGAAAAATAAAAAAAATATTATTTTCTATTGATTTTATTTACATATGGTTATAATTATGATTGCTGAATTAATAAAAAGTAATTAAAAATGTTGATTTGTCTCTTATTTTTTCTCAAGCTTGTCATGTGCAGAGGTGTTAATACAGATGTTGGTTTGAAGGACAGCTCTGTGCTTTGTCGTGCCACTCAGATGTTATTTCACACCTTGTGCAGGTGGTAGTTTAATTTACTATATTTAATTGATCACTTCAATCCCGACTACTTTAATGTAGTAGTAGTAGTAGTAGAATATTTTATTTAAGTGGCACATTTCAATACACATACATAATATACATAGAGTATTTACAAAATATTTATATGAAATCCAGCCTGTGAAGGCTTATGAGACACATTTTCATCAGAGGTAGGTCTTTTTTACAGTAGTTCTTAAAAAAAAAACAAACCCAAAAACAAAAAACCCAGATCCGAAAAACCAAAACGCATGCACACACACCAACACACACACACACCCTTGCGGACCCCCCCCCCACTCCCCCCCCCCCCCCACACACACACAGAGTAATATGCAGACATACGCCCACATGCACTTGCATGTACTTTCGTGTACTAATTTTCTTTCACTTTTTCTTACTTCCACCCCCACCCCCCCCACCATCAGTATATCTGTCTCTCTCTATCTCTTTCCCACTGAAGTGTACTCTCTCTTAGAATGGAACATTCGCAGATATTTTAATTCGGTATCTCCCTTATATTCACCCACAAATTTTTACATACTCACAGGCTTGGCTATTTCAATTGATAATACAAATAACAACAATGTAGAGGAACGTTGAAAAATCTGCAAATGCAAAGAGTATAGAAGTATGTACAAACCCCTAAAGAATTGGATGAAGGATATTTGTTTCGGTATACAAATATCTCACGTCCACCCCCCCCCCCCCCCCGCTCCACCCCCCCCCCCCCCCCCCCCCCCCACGTTTATTAGTTTTTAGTTTCACTCACGAGTGAGATACTTTTTGGTATCCATTCAAAAACACTATATTTTCTTCTTACTATATCCTTTTTATGAGAATCTTTAATTGCGTAGCCCGACAAGAGTAAGATGGGAAAGAGGATGGGCTGGTCAAGTTGACTCAGTGTCGTAAACTGGTATCACTTCGATCATTAGCCATGCGCTGTGGGCACTTTCGTGATGCAGGAGGCTTTTTCGCCCCCACTTCCCACCCAAGAAAAACATGGTTCATCACGCGTTGGCCTACAGCTGTAAATGAAATGTGAAATTGGAAACTTTGCGAAAATTAGTTGTTTTTCTCAAGTCTGGTTTATTTATTTTCTCCATCAAATCGATCGCGCAAACACAACAGTTTAGTTTCAAAAGTGACGAGGACTTTGTACTTAACCAAATGGAACTAACTGTTCAATTCCCAATTTACAATTTCAAACCACAGCAATAGTTGCCGTCTGCCTCCTCCAAATTCCAATTTTAATTTAAAATAAATTATCTGCTACCAGTAACAAACGCAGTTGTCTTGCCAGTTGATGTCACAAGACAGTATTTATTAATAGCAGAGAAACTGACATGCAAAAGCAATTAAGCTAATCCTTAACGCTTGTGACCACGGTGGGTCACAGTGTTTTGAAAATGTCTTCTACTGATCAAACACTGCGGTCCACTGGAAATCTGCGATGGAGAACACACCGCGGTGGCATTTTTTGTTTCAATCCACATTGAACGTACTGTAATGTTAGTTATATTAACTTATGAGAAACCAAATGAAGTTAAAAGATTAAAAAAAGACAACTCATTTATGTAAATATCTATGTGCAAAAAACAAACTTATTTATATTAATATCTATGTGAAATGTATTATGTTTCTATAGTTTATCGCTTCTTAAAAGTTGAAACACTTGAATGAAATAAAATATATCAAAGCCAATGTTCTTGTTATTGTTGCTCTGTTGTCAATGAAGATAAGTAATTAATTGTACACTCCCACTCATAAATAGTTCCTCAATAAATAGACAGCACTAACCTAAATTTAGCATCAGTAACTGGGGTATTAATTGACCAGTCTCATATGGGTACTGTGCTCGTAATGAACTTGCGAGGTGTGATTTTTTTTGTCGGGCCATACTGATAACATGGTTAATTGGTTACACTTGGTATTTTCCCAGTGCTATTATAGATAGTAATGCAAACCGGATTCATCACCCCTAGTTTAGCACTAGAAATCAGGGGGGGGGGATGGAAACCGGGTCTTTAATGGACTGTACACGTAATGTTCAGATCCACTAATCAGAATCCTTTCATATTTGGTATAAAACATCTCTAGTTCACTATTCAGAACTCTTAACCCAATTTTAACAAAATTTGATGTGCAACATAAGTGAGAAACAGATATTTGATTTATATGAAAAATTAATCCTAGCTATCATTGGACTCTCTGTGTGCTAAAAATAGAAGCATAGTTCCAAGTTAATTTTATAAGCAGCTGAAGAATTAGAATTTTTTTTATTAAGTACCCTCTAGAGGTGTGTAACTAAGATTAATCCATGTAGGTTGTATCAAGGGGTACCATAGGGGAGCTCCACTCTTTACATTATGATTAACTGATGAAAAGGTATGCTGCTTGGACTATTTTTGTCTCTCCTGAGGAGCTCAAGGATTGACAATGAATGTATCTTATGGAGATTGCTTGATTGATGTAGATTCACACCAAAAAGATTCTGCACTTGGGGATGCAACGTCGCATCCCCATAAGTGGATAACTGTGGGTCTTCTGTTGCTCGTAGTCTGCTCGCGGTGGGCTGGTGGCTTCTTGGTTGGTCTTCCTGACCAATGAGTGAACCCCAGACAGTGCGTCGTTTTGCCCTGAAAGGTAGTGGAACTCCTCATTGGCCTTCTCTATCCTCTTCTGAAGGTATTTTGGTTTGGGTCTGGACTGGTTGCATTGTGGTAGGGTTTCAACAAACGAGCCTTTTCAGGGCCACCAAACCTACCACCAGTTTCCGAATGGGATTTCGCTAGTATGCGTTTTCATGGTAGGATTTTCCTTAGCGGTTAAAGTTGTTGGTGTGGCACCGGACAGCTAGACCTAAGTCGTCCTCGCTACTCGTTGTCACTGGTTTTGCCAGAACATGGCTGGTGGTTTGAATGGAAACACCCTTAGAACGCGCCCCTGTTGCGGTGTTTCCCACAAACCCATACATGCTTTCTCTCACCAAAAAAAAAAGAAAAAAAAGAGGTTTCTGTGGGTACCTGGATAAGTAGAAAATAGGTGGATTAGTATGTAGTTATATTAGATTTATATATGAGTATACTTATTTTTCAGTGGAAAGTCGGAAGGGGGGGAGGCCTTTTTTACCAAAGTACCACACCCAGGGGTGTCTTCTGCCCTTACCTCCTTCTGATTTACCTGAGTCATTGATAACTTTGGTTGTTTAGGTGTGAAGGTGTCGTGTATGCTCGGACTGCTAGCACCAGTGAGACTAGTAACGGCTACATATAAAAAACAGTGCATACACAAAACCCTTGTGTTTATTTTTAGAACTTAAAATTCTAGTTGTTTAGGTGTGAAGGTGTCATGTGTGCTTGGACTGCTAGCACCAGCGAGACTGGTAATGGCTACATATAAAAAACAGCGCATACACAAAATCCTTTTGTTTATTTTTAGAACTTAAAATTTTAGTTGTTTAGGTGTGAAGGTGTCGTATACGCTCTGACTGCTAGGTTGAGTTTGTGCATGGGCATGACAGAGTCCGCACGGGTAGCCTGTGGCTGTCTGCAATGGTGCAGACAGTCACCAGGCATCCGAGCTGACTCTGTCCTGACCGGCAGTTGAGTGGAGTTTAAGGTACTGGGTGAGATGTGAGCTTATTTCTAGCTAGTCGCCATTTCGTTTTATCTGACAGGGTCTTGATTCTTTCACTTATTAGTTCGAGGTTGCCTTGCTCGTGAAGGCTAGCTATGCTGGTGCCCCACGGGGCTCTTAGAGTCGTGCCTAAAGCATAATTTTGAACTCTCTGGAGCTTGGTCATATTAGTTTCGGAAATATTTTCGGTTATAATGGTCCTGTAGTCCATCACTGGGCGTACAAAGGCTTTACAGAATTTGAGTAGGGTCTTGCAATTGGCGCCCCAGTTGGCGCCGCAGAGTTTCCTCATTAAGTGGATTCGTTTGGTGGCTTTTCCTAATGTTTCCGATAGATGGGTTTTAAATTTGAGATTTTTGTCTATTGTTATGCCTAGGAATTTTGCTTCGTTTTGGGTTTTTATTTCGGTTCCTTCTATTTTTAGTTTGATAGTCGGACAGGAGACCCGACTTGAGAAAGTGATCATTTGTGTTTTAGTGGCGTTTAATTTAACTCTCCATCTGGCACACCATGTTTCCGGGTCGTCGATGGCTTCATGCATTTTTTTCCTGACAATTGCTCGAATGCCATAGGTCCACATACCCATGACATCAGCAAATTGGGACATGTCAATTAATTGGTTATGTCGGATTTCTATGTTGTTCACGTAAATGATATAGAGGAGGGGGCTGAGTACTGACCCTTGGGAGGTGCCCTCCTCGAGTTTAACTACAAGTGATGTTTCATTTTTTACTTTAACTTTAATAGTTCAGTCTGAGAGGAAAGATGACAGTAGTCTGACAAGTTTAACTGGAAGTTTTGGGTCGTTGTGTAGTTTATGTTTATATCTTAGACCATTGTGCCAAACTGAATCGAACGCTTTCTCCACATCAAGGAAGATGGCTATACCTGCATATTTAGTTTTCAGGCATTTTCGCATGCGCTCCCATAGGTTGAACGCATGTTCAATGCCCTCTTTGTTTTGGCGGTTTCTTTTTTGCCTATCCTTGAAGAAGTGTTCTGATTCCAGATAATCTCTGAGTCTTGAAGTTAGCGCGGTTTCAAAGAGTTTTCCTATACAGTTTAGTAAGCTGATTGGGCGATAGACTGACGGCAGGCTACTGTCCTTGCCTTGTTTGGGGATCATGACACCAACGGCCGACTTCCAACAAGTGGGGAAGTAGTCTATTCTTAAGCAGCTGTTACAAATGGAAGTGAGTTTGTTGATAATTATATCTGGACAGTTTTTGAGGATTTTGTACGATATGTCATCCTCACCAGGTGATGAGGTTGATTTACATTTGTGGAGAAGGTGTTTTATTTCCGAATACGTGAAGGGTGAGACTAGATTGTGATCATCGACCTGTTTGCCTTTGCTGTCAAGAGCAGGTTTGGCGAATATGTCATCATGTTTGTTGATGATTTCATCCACCTGCTCTTTCCAGTCTTTATTGAATTTAGGGCCCTCTTGGGTACGGTGAACTTTACTTAAGAGTTTCCGCAAATTTTGCATTATCGATGTCGTTTTTGCTCATGGTCCCGCCTGGCTTTTGAAGATTTTTGTGCCTGTCTCTTATGGAATTTTGACCGGTTAGACTGTGAAATGTTTTCCAGAATTTACGGGCATCACTTTGCGCATTAAGGTTTTTCAGTCGCAGATTCCCACACCATTTGCCGTTCTATTTTTACGGCTTTCTTTACATCAGTGTGGGCTATATTAAATTGGTGTTTGAGCTCAGCTTTTTGGTCAGGGTCTTCCTCTTTTTTCCAATATCTGAAGAGTTTGCATTTCTGCCTAATTAGGTCTCTTGTTTCTTGTGAGAGCTTTAGTTTGAAGATTGCCTGCTCTTTGAGCGGATGTACTTCATCAAAAGCTTTCGTTATGGATTCTTTGATATTTTTGCATTCTTCATTAATTTCTTGAGGCAGCTTAAGGGTGGTGACTTCTGTGGTCATGTCTACGATATCCCTGAAGAGTGACCAGTTGGCTCTACTGAGATCGCGTTTGAGCTGCGTTGGGAGTTTTAGATGGCCTTTGTTGCTAGAAACGGTGAGGTGTATGGGAAGGTGGTCACTTCCAATGTGCTCTCCCACTCTGAAGTTTTCAATTTTACTTGCTAGATTTTTGGTGGTTATTGCAAGATCTATTATCTCCTCGTAATCATGAGGTTAACGGCAGAGTGGTATGTAGGTTGGGTTATGTGATTTATGATAGAAAGATCAAATTCTTCAATTGTATCAAACAAGACATCTCCATTTTGGCTACTTTTTCTACACCCAAAGAACAAGTGTTGTGAGTTTAGATCGCCGAGTAGAATGAAATAATTATATTTTTCTGAAAAGTAACGGAAAATAGCAGGGTCAGGAGTTTGGGATGGTTCGTTGTACAGAGATATGATGGCATGAAGTTTGTCATCCATCAGTATCTCGATAACTACAACCTCGGCTTGTAGGTGGTCGGTCAGTATTACTGAAAACTTTAGGGTGTTTTTTATGAGAAGGACTACTCCACCACCCTGTCGGGTCAAACGGTCGCATCTAATTATTGAGTAGTCGGGAATATTGAAGTTGTTAGATGGTTTTAACCAGGTTTTATTAATTGATACTACATCTACTGAGGTTTCACCATTGTATTGAATTAAGTTGATTTTTTTGTTTCGCACACTTCTAGTATTAATCTGCATTAATTTAAGTCATTGGCCTTTACCCATGATTGGGTGTTAATTAGTAACGGCTCTGTTTACACTTAACTGGTTTGTTTTTACAACAGCTTGATTGCAGTTTCCACCATTCTTCCTGAAATTTGTTTTCGGAAGAATTTGCTGGCTACTTCACAAGCCGTTGTACAAACAACTTCAACATTTATGTTGTTGTATTTATTTAGACATTTACTAATAATGGCGTTTGTTAGAGTAGTAATGATCTCAGGGCAATTAATTTTACCGAGCGCCGTATATTCTTTATTTTTGAGTTTAAGCTTGTTTTCAGACATTTTGTATTTGGGGCATCCCCTGTAATTGCTAGGATGGGCTCCTTCACAGTTTGGGCAAGTTAATTTTTTAATTGAGCAGTTCTTCGTCGTGTGACCTTTGCCACACTTCATGCACCTAAGGTCACTGAGGCATTGTTGTGCTCAATGGCCAAACTTTTGGCATTTGTGGCACTGTGTCGGAACAGGAGTTTCTTTGTAGGCCTTGGCGTAGGAGTGTTTCTACCCAATTCTTAGACCATCTCTGAGTATTTTTTTGGCAGTTTCCTCGTTTGGACAGGAAACCTTAATTCTCCAAGTTTCCCTCCTGTGGCACTTGACACGAATCTATTCCAGCTGCACTTTGGAAGGACAGCTGACATAGATTCGTGTTCAGTGTCAGGGTTTACTCTAGTAACTACAACTATCTTTCCTTTTTAGTGGCCTTATTTTCACCGTTTGCCTTATTGTGTTCTATGTTTTTTGGTGGGGCTGGTTTGGCTGGGTTTTTGGTTACCGCTCTTGCATAACTTTGTTTAGGAGCTTCACTTTTATGAGTCGCAGTGGCGTATGGCTCTATTTTCTTCCGTTTTAGGGTTTCCCTGAACTCTAGGCTGTGGCATCTTTTTTGGGGCCTGGGTGTACTGTGGGCGATTGAGGGTTGAATATTGAAATTTGGCAGATGCAGATTCATTCATGGCCTCGGTTTATATCAGGTTCTGTTCAGGGTGAGCACTTCAGGACCAGTGGGCCCTCTTGTAATTTAATAAGTATTACTCTCCCTTTATATGATTGGTTCATTCTGTACCAGGTGACATTGCTCAAAAGTGTATAATCTGAATGGATGTACAGGACAATGTTTTTAACCACGCCTCTGTAACTGAAATTATTGGAATTTGTGCTGAAGCTATCAAGTAAGCTCTGCCAACCTTGTCAGCTGAATATGCATTAATCGTCAATTACATATCAACTCAGAGAGCAACAAATATTATTTTATTTTAAATAAACAATGAAATTACTGCATTAAAATTGAAGAAAACAAACTAGGAGACTCAGCAATTTAGTATATCCCAGCATCTCCGGATACCGTCTGTTGATGTTATCATCTGCATTCAAGTATTGTAAATAATAAAATATAAACAAACCAATGACTTGACAATTTTTCCAATCTACGAAGAAAATCATCAGATCATTATGGGTGACAAATATGGAATGTTCATTGTTGGAGATCCAGTAGAAATAATTAGATTACATGAAGACACAAATGACAATTTTTGTATTGCTTTCAACATTACATGTACACTCCATTTAAAACCCGTCTTCGTCACACCCGGTGATCTGAGAAAAAACAGACTTCAAACAGAATAGCAGCGAGTGGTGCTGTGATATAATATAGTTACGCAAATAAACTCCTGATCGCAAACTCGACCAATAAACAAAAAAGTATGTTCGAAAACACAATATTATTCCATTTTGATGACGTTACTAGGTTTATTTGTATTTTTCTTACAAGAAATGGCCCATCAAGCTGGCATTTAAGAAAGCAGATAAATACATTTCTTCCACTTCATACCCGACCAATGAAACTGAGGCCCAAACTATTCCGTAAACAATTTTCTTTTCTTCTTTATTGTTTTTGTTTCCTGTTGTTTGATTGACTGTTGATGTGCACTGGCCATACCCCTTCATCAGATTTGCTATTGAAAACAATAAAAATTCACATATGCGTGTGTGTGTGAAGGGGAGGGGCTTGTGAATTTTTTTATTTGAAAGGGGTCACTCAAGGAAGCAGGTTGGTGGGGTAGGGAAGTGGCATGAAAGCCTGTTTTACGAGGTCAACGTCTCCTGTCGTGCCACCCTAGCCTACTAGCCTCATTCTGTAAAATGTCGGTGAACTTGGTGTGAAGCCAACCAGGCATGTTTTAAGGCATTTTCAATTGCCTCATACTTGGCATTTTTTTCTGTTTGAAATACACTATGGATGGATTAATATTTTATTTTTCATCTCTTGATTGCCCACATTCACCATATGACTTGAGCAAGCGTATATTTCTATAGTGAGTTCAGTTGTTATAGCCTAAAGTCTTACTTTGTCAGGCAACCACATTGAGTCCTTGGGCAAGGTACTTCACCCCCATTGTCAACCAATGCTAACCCTGCTTGTGTGGAGTTTGTATGTTGGGGAGCTGACAGTTGTCTGCCATTACTCGGTGGTTCTCTCCGGGTACTCCGGCTTCCTCCACCTGTAAAACTGTCACGGTCACGATTAGCCATTGTGCATAAGTATGTGACCTTAAACACCAATAAATAAATAATAAATAAATAACTTGAATATTCAGAATCTATATGTCTACATACAGATATATCTCTGGAAATTTTTACTAAAGATTGGACACTCTTGTAGCCTTGTGTACTGCTCGAAGAACTCAGATGCTTGTGGCTGTAGATATAAAAATCAAGTTCAAGTTACTAATTCAGAGATGGTTTTCCTCATAACCAAACATGTCTCTAAACAATCAGACCCTCTCATCACAAAAATGCTCTTAATCTCTTAAAATTTAAAAAAGATCAACTGTGTCTTATTGCTGTTCTTTCCAAGTATTGTGACAGAACAGAAAACATGAGGAAAAGCTCAAAATTAATTATTTCTTTCAAAACGTATTCTTCAGTTTGCTATAACATGATTTCTTGCTGGATTTGCAACATTCTCCATAAAGCTGGTATTGATGTTTCCATTGCTAAGGTATATTCTCTGGGGTTTTCAACCACTCCAGCAGCTTACAATGCTGGTGCCTCTCACTGTATGCAATATCTTAAAAACTGCAAACTAGTCTTCAGCTGAAACATTTTATAAATTCTAATACAGAACAGATATTCCACCTATTTATTCAGATGAGCAGGATGAGGGGAATTTTGTGAACATAAAATGAACATGTCAGAAGAATGAGTTCCCACCCAGGCTTTGTTTTCAACCCAGCCTATAATTTGTTGCCTACCTCATTTGGCCTTTAAATAGACATGCATTTTGCCAAGAGACTGCCTTTTATACACAGAGTGGGATAGCGCATCCAAAAATCCTCTGTGCATAGCACTTATTTTTTACCTCTTTTAAAGAGATTGGCTTGCCACCTATCTGAGACATTGCAGTTACATCCCTCTGACATGTCCATTTTGTGTTTGCAGAATTTCCCCGTCCCGCTCACCCAAGATGCTTGAATGATGGGGGGGATTAATTTTACCTCATAATTTGTGTTTTTGAATTCATCATTTACCAGATATTTATTACATATAGTCCAATGTTAGGTATTTTGAAATATATATGTAAATTAAAGTACATGGTACATAAGGGGGGGGGGGGGGGGGAGGGCAGGGGCATCATTTGTGTGTTACAGACACAGCACATGTATGAGTAACAAATCAATGTATGCTCTTCAACCTCCTGTGTCCATGTGCTGTTTGGGGGCATGCTTCAGTCTAGTTTTTTTGTAAAGAAAGTAACAGATCACAGCATCATGAATGTTCAACACCTAGGGATTCACAGACTCTCTAACACAATTTGTGTTGGCCATATCACAACTTACAGTAAAATTTCTAAATCTGCCTGAATCCTCATGACATGTCAGTTCACCTTCATCTCTGCACTATGGGAGTCTTGAGGACTTACACCAGCAACAACATACCTCAAGCCCCAGCCACCATACCTTAGGCCTCAGAACAGGTTACTACACTTTGGAACCAGAGTACTCTGAGCATGATGATGCTTATTATAAGGTTCCATCCAAATCACATCAATCTGATTTATTAACATTCCTTAGATTTTTGTTTTTGATAACAGTACAGAAGTCCAGCCTCAGAGTACTTCTGCATCAGATAGAACCCTGTGCACTGTAGACATGAGATCAGAGAACTATGACTCAGCTTCTTCTTTCCACCCAATGCATCTTGCATTATTCAGGATCAATTACTAATGCGACAACTTGATTCCTTTTCAGGATGCTCATCGTCTAGATCTAGAGGCCCGTATTGGAACACTTCTAGTAGACATCACCTTTGCCATAGAAAGTCACTGACTCATTTGTTATCTCAAGGGCTGATGATTCCTTGATCCACTTGAAGAGTTACAGCATGTGGGAATGGAGTTACAGTTGATTTCTCCTCTAGCAAGTCTCATCAAGGGGTGAAGTTTTGTTGTTTTTTGCCTTGATCTCCTTTCTGTGTTCTTGAGTGGACCAGAATTTCTACAGATCCTTAAATCCTTCAAGAAGTCCACCACACAAATTTCATTATGTTCACAGAACATCCTCTACTGACTCACAGTCTGATCCAGACAAACATTCTTACAGCATCTCTTTGCCAGACAGAGATAGTGATGTTTCTACAAAAGGAAGCAATCAAGGTTGTCTACACTGAAGAGTTGCCAGGGTTCTACAGCCAACTCTTTCTTGTTCCAAAGAAGAAACCCTAACACAAATCCGTCAAAGATTTGAGTAATCAGAACCTTTTCATTAAAGCTCCAAAACGCAGTATAAAAATGTTCAGGTCTGTCCGGAGCTCTACTCAGGAGAACTGTTTCATCTCCAGCATTGACCTTAAAAATGCTTATTTCCACATACCAATTCACAAACCTTCAGGGAAGTACCTTTGATTCTCATTTGACTCAAGTGATGGCATATCACAGGGCACATTCATCTGTGTCATCTGTGGCATATTTGGAAGACAGTCCTTCCCTCCGGGTGAATGATGTTCAAATAGCTGTTAAATCTGCTACAGTTGCTCAGTCAATGACTGAACTGAGAGTTGCATCTGACATGATTCCAAATGTACACTCATCTAGGGATAGACTTCATGACTCAAGTGAACCTTGTCAGAGTTCTGTTAGCAATAGCCAACCAAGATTCAAAGTCTTTGCCAGAGAATTCCTTCTAATCAGCCTTTGCGTCTCAATGACAGAACTCATTCAGCAGAGTAGACTTTGCCTTGACACCTTCCATTTTATCTGCTCCAGCAATGGAAACCGAATGTCAACTCTCTAGACTACCTCATTCTATTGAATGAATTGATCATTCAAAAAGCTTCTGCATGGACAGATGTCCAGTTGCTGACACAAGGAATTCCCTGACACAAAGAATTCCATTATACTCCCCCAACCCAGGATGCATACTTGTCACAGATGCCAGTGATTCTGAATGGGGAGCAACTCTCAATCCTCAAAATCTACAAACTGATGGTCTTTAGACAGAGGATTAACCCTTTACCCAACGAATCACCCACATCCACCCGCATAATATTCAAATTCAGCAGTTGAAAAAATATTATATTTTTATACTGTACCAATGACCCAGACTTAGCTGGTGCTAACTCCAACAAAACCAGGGCCAAACACAAATTTTGCCCCCCAATCCCCAAAATTTGCATCCAAAACAAAAAGAAATCATGTCCTAAAGGACCTCCATAGTACGCCTCTACTGCGCATGCGCAGTGACGCAGTCGTCCCGAAATTGGCGCCAATTATCATTCTCTGTTTGGCCCTTCATCAGTCAACATCTCACTGATCTTTGTGCTTGTAAATCTCAGTTTAAAGGATGCCAGACACGTAATTTTTGGAGAAAATGTGATTCTAAGGAGGAGAGAAGGAGGAGAGGAAAAAAGAAGTGGCAAAAAATAATCAGGGCTGCACTTAAAATTTTTTGTTGAAATTATGTTAAGTTGCCTATTTTCGAGGCATGGGCCTCTTGTTGTCATTCTTGCTAATTGTTGCACTGCTTATTCAGTGTTTCCTCTCCCCTAGCCTTCTAAAGTCCCCCCTTGCAATTCTCCCATGCTTTTGGCATATTTTTGAGAAGTTTCATTTCTAAAATTTCCTGGGAGAGTTGCTTGGTTACAGAATGTTTTCTGTTATTTTCCCCATAGTTATGTTTTCACCCATGGGTGTATAACGTTTGTGTTCTGCATCTTCCATCTGATGTTCTGCAGATTCTCCCCTGGGAGTCTCTGTTTTGCATCAGATAGAGTGTAATTGATGACTGATTCCGGGCCAGTTTTTTCAGTGCCTGGAGTCATGTTTTCTAGTGTGTTTACACTGTTTGTTTTCATTGGCAACAGCCTTTTTTGAGGGGGGCTGTTTGCCTTTGTGGTAGTTTATCTCATTATAAGATACATTTATATTATCCGAAAGTGTCTCATTAATTATTTTATATAAATTTAAAATTTTTGACCACACTTTGCCATCGGATCCATCGGGGCTCAACGTTACTTTTCAGCAACTTGGGCTTCTCTGAAAAAATATTTTTTCAAAATTATTTTGTTTTGCAATTGTTTTTTCATTTATTAATGGATCATGTTATTATGTATCTTTGTGTCAGGGGTTTTTGCGAGTAACTAGGACTTATTGTTGTTCTTTCACAATGAAGGGACATTGTTCAAATTGTAATAGGAAGAAATCTTCCTCTGACTTTCATGATCATTGTATTAATTGTAGTCAGTGTTCTCGCATTAATCCCTGTCCTATATGTGAACATTGGGATGAGAAACATTGGAAACGTGTGTCACGATATGTTGTTTCTGGAGAAAGAGCGATGCCGGCTCTTTCTCCACAAGGTCACTCTACTCTCTCAGTTTCTATTTCAGAGGAACCAGAACAGGGTGATGTTTCCATGTTATCTTCTTCAAGTGTGCGTCCGTCGTCACAAATGAATTCAGAGCTAGCGGCAAAAGTGCTCATGGAGATTAGACAAATGTCGTCCGCTAGCTCGCCCGGTGTAGCGTCCATTCACCGAATGGTTCGGCAGCCGGGTTCGTCCGATGCGGTCCAAGAGGAAATTTTGGGTGATGCGAGCACTATAAACATAATAGATGCACACCCAGTGACGGCGGATAGTAAACGAGAACGGAGGAAGCCTTTTAGTCCGGTTCCTAGCTCGTCCAGGTCCAGCCGGGCCGCGAGTGAGAGAGGCCCCTCTCTCGTACAACAACATCTGGGACCAGATGTTGTGGTACAAAATGTGTCTTTAGCGGAGCATACGTCCGTCGCTCGGGACACTCCATTGTATAAGCAGTCCGCAGAGACTGTTAAGGCTTCCTCTTCTCGTCGGCGCACACGACCGCACCTTGGCTGCGTGACCTCCGATATTTTGCCAGCTTCGCCGATGAAGGATTCTTCGGCGACCAGGTCACACCATCCGGCAGCCAGGGATTCGAGACCGATGGACTCCGGACGTTCGCATAGGAAAAGTATGCGGGAGCCATCTGATGCGGAGCTGCCCTCGGCGAAGCAGCGAAAGACCGCGCCTCCGCAGGTCTCGACGTCGGACATTCTAGTGCAGATAGCACAGCTTATCGCAGCATCCCAGCAGCCGACAGAAACGGTGTCGGATCGAGAATTATCCGACGGCGCTGGGTCGGTACGCTCCGCCGAAGCATCGGGGGCGGACGACCGGGAACATCGGGAGGTCCGACCGGATGGTGAAAGGGATACTGATGAATTGGAGCTATCCCTTTCGGAACAACATAAAGCTGCCGTGGACTTCATCCGGCACTTTCTCCCTCAAGTTGTTCCGTCGGGCCAGACTGCTGCGCTTCCGGACAAGAGAATTATAGCGTCATTGGACTCTGAATTTTTTGAGCGGTTCAGGGACATCGCTCCCGAGTTTCCGTCGCAGTCCAATAATGTTGCAAGAACATTTGAATTATTGAACGACGCTATTTTTAAACTTGCTTCCAGGACGGGGAAAGCAGGTTTCTTGTCCGCAAATACTCTCAACCTGCCTTTCATTAATGCAAGGAATAAATTCGACACGGCAGGACAGGGTATACCGAGAGTTCCTCTGCGTATGGACGACGAGGCGGAAGACTTAGAGCTATCATTACCGTCGTCAGCTTCTATTCCAACCGCGGTGTTGGAAACAGCTATTGCGTCTAACAGAGCCAATTTAGATGCCTTATCTTACGCAGATCACCTTACTAAGGCGTTATCACTGCGCCTTCAAGGGGAAGAGTTTCAGGATATACAATCCTCTTTAAGACTTCTTTCAAGGGCAGTAGCTTATTCCACGTGTAACTCCGCCCTTTCAGTGGCAAATCTGGAGTTGGTTAGACGTGACGCAGCCCTGGCTACATCCACACTAGTGGATTCTAAGGTGAAGAACTCTCTTAGAGTCGCTTCGGTCTCAGGAGAACTTCTCTTTGACGGCAAGCTTTCCGCTATTTATGATAATATTAAAAAGAAAGCTAATGATTCTCTGTTGTTCAGATCCGCTCCTAAAAGGTCGGATACAACAGACACGAATAAGGCGGGCACTTCTGGGTCTAATGCGCCCAAGAGAGGTTCCTATAGAGGTTCCGGTGCGTCCTCTTGGTCTTATTCGAGAGACCGTCAGGATAGCGACTCTCGTTCGGGACGTCCTTCAGGCCGGGACAATCGGTCGGACGCCCCGAGGTCGACGAGGCGAGGTGCGGGTCGTGGAAGACGTGGTTTCTCCTACCGCAGGCCTCGCAGGTCCAGGAGGTGATGGCTTAAACCTCTATCGCGTTCCGGTTGGCGGAAGGTTGTCGAGTTTTTCACAAGAGTGGGCGTCGATTACGGACGACCCGTGGGTGAGAGGAGTGACTTCGGAAGGTCTAAAGATATCCTTCAAACGAAAGCCTCCATTAACTCGAAGTCCAAAGTGGACTCATCTTCCGTCAAATCCACAGAAAAGAGACGCTCTGTTATCAGAGATACAGTCTCTTTTAATGAAGAACGCGGTAGAGGTCGTAGAAAACCAGGAATCGCTGGGATTCTACAGCCATCTGTTTCTGGTTCCGAAACCAGACGGCTCGTTCTGTCCAGTCATAGATTTGAGCTGGATAAACAAGCTGATCGTCGCTCCGAAGTTTTATATGGAGACGATTCGATCGGTCAGAGCGAGTATTCGGGTGAACGATTATGCAACGAGCATAGATCTCAAAGATGCGTACTTTCACGTCATGGTACATCCGACATTCCGAAAGTATCTACGCTTCGCAGTCCTAGGAGTGGTGTATCAGTTCCGGGCCATGTGCTTCGGATTGAATCTAGCACCCTGGGCTTTCACTCGGGTAATGAACTCGGTAATGATCTACTTCCGAGCTCATTCGTCTGCGGTAACGTCGGCCTACCTGGACGACATTCTTCAGAGGTACGGCAACGAGTTAACGCTTCAGAACGATGTTCAGAATCTTCTTCTATTGCTCCGACGTCTCGGTTTCATAGTAAACGAGGAGAAGTCGGATCTGGTGCCGTCCAAGTCATTCACTCATCTGGGAATGAGCTTCGAGACGCACAACAATCTCGTTCGTCTGCCGTTAACCAGAGCGAAATTAGTCAGTTGTTACGCTCGCTATTGTCTGAATGCAGACAAAGTCACGGCGAGAGAATTTATGAGACTGATAGGTCTGTGCGGAGCCGCCGCGGATCTCATTCCGATGGGACGGCTACGCACACGTCCTCTTCAAATTTTCTTGACTCAGAATTGGAGTGTGAAAATTCATTCGCTCGATGTAGACGTTCTCTTGTCAGATCAAGTGAAACAAGAGATTCAGACTTGGGCAAACATTCAGTGGTTAACTCAAGGAGTTCCGCTGCAGTTGCCGGATCCGAGTTTTACCATTATGACGGATGCCAGTCAAACAGGTTGGGGTGCATCATTAATCCCAACGGATTCGAGATGCCAGGGTCTTTGGGATCCGCAATTCCTGTGCAAGCACATAAACATCAAGGAAATGATGTCAATTTGGCTTGCCTTACGTCACTGGATGGACATTATTCACGATGCTCATGTCCAAATCCTATCCGACAATACGACAGTAGTGGCGTATATACGGAATCAGGGAGGCACTCATTCAGTTCCGTTGTTCAATCTAACGGAAAGAATCCTTCTGTTTGCGTTGGAACATCACGTTCTTCTTTCGGTCCGTCACATACCGGGTCGTCTGAATGTGCTAGCAGACTCCCTTTCACGAAAGGGTCGCTTGTTGCCGTCGGAGTGGACTCTCAACAAACAAGTATTCAATCAGATTTGCTACCAATGGGAACGGCCAATGATAGACTTATTTGCGACACATCTCAACAATCAGTTGCAGACGTATGTGTCCCCGTGTCCGGATCCAAGAGCATTTGCAGTAGACGCTCTGTCGATCCCTTGGGACGGATTGATAGGATATGCGTATCCTCCAGCGCCGTTAATTCAACAAGTATTGCTAAAGATAAAACAATCTCAATGCAGGATTCTGTTGGTAGCATCTCTGTCGCCACAGAGACCGTGGATAAATCTACTCAGGTGTCTGTTGTGGGACCTACCGCGGAAGCTTCCTCCACGAGAGGATCTTCTTTGGCAGGGGAAATCGCGCCAACTCCATCACAACCCGCAAGGTCTCAACCTTCACGTTTTTCCGTTGTGCGGTCCTTCTTGCATGGCAAGCACTTTACAGGATGAGCAGTGGACGCGATTTCTAACTGTAGGAGGACCTCCTCTTCGCTAAACTATGCGGCTAAGTGGAAGGTTTTCCGTCGTTGGTGTAGGGATCATTCTGTAGATATATTTGATCCCTCTATACCAGACATTGCAAACTTTCTAGTATACTTGTTTGACGAAATCAAACTGCAGCCTGTTACTATAAAGGGTTATAGATCTATGTTATCTGATACCTATGCACATCATGATAGTTTACAAATTGGATCTAATGTCTCTTTATTGAAATTGGTTAGAAACTTTTCGATAAATAGACCCAGAACTCTTAGATTAATTCCTAAGTGGAATTTAGCTTGGGTTCTCCTTAAATTGAAGGAAAAGCCATTTGAACCTCTTGGGACAGTAGATTTCAAATTCTTATCTTATAAGACAGCTTTTCTCTTAGCTTTCTCTTCTGCCAGAAGAGTCAGTGAGCTTCATGCACTATCGGTGGATGATTCTCATTATCGTAGTGTTGGGAACACTATCACCTTCACTACTAATGTGGGTTTTTTAGCTAAGAATCAGGCTCCTAATAAATATCCGGAACCTATTGTTATTAAGGCTCTTCCGTCTTCAGACGGGCGTAGGCCTTTACTCTGTCCTGTTAGAGCACTACGTCTCTATAAACAGAGATCTCAGTTCATCAGAAAGGGACGGAAACGTTTCTTTCTGTCTTTGATGCCTAATAGAAAGGACATTTCAGTCCATTCTATTGCTAGATGGATTCAGTTAACTATCCGTACTGCTTATGAAGATTTATCTTCTTCTCAGCAGTCTGTGCTTAAGATTTCTGCTCATGAAGTAAGAGCTCTTTCTACTTCCTGGGCTTATGCTAATAGTGTTGCTATTACAGATTTAATGAAGGCTGCTTATTGGTCTCAGCCATCCACATTTACTAATTTTTATCTCAGAAATATTGAGTCCATTTCTGGAGACCTGCATTGTTTAGGTCCGTTATCTGTTGCTCAGAATGTCGTCCACTAAACAGTTGCAACTATAGTTATGCAGGCTTTCTGTTCCGGCAGTGACTCCGTCCGG
The DNA here is from genome assembly GCA_031216915.1 of Pictodentalium vernedei. Classification (NCBI taxonomy): domain Eukaryota; kingdom Metazoa; phylum Mollusca; class Scaphopoda; order Dentaliida; family Dentaliidae; genus Pictodentalium; species Pictodentalium vernedei. Next base: position 299,335,032 of record CM062293.1, on the reverse strand, counting down.
CTGCCCTCTTCGCTCTGGGCTATTTGACCCAGGACAAGGGGAAGGGGGGGGGGGGGGCGGGTGTTCCCTTAGGTCACCTGCTTTATAGTGAAAAGCAAGGGAATGCCTCCTCCAAGACAGTATTTCTGAGTCGCTTCCGGGATGGTTTTAAAGTGTAATATTAATGTTTAATTTCATTCATGTCTTATTTTTAAAGTGTAGCTCGGTGTGAAGCGTTTGTATATGTCAAGTGTCAAACGGGCTTTAATATACAATACTCGGACACTTTTAAATGATTATAAAGAGTCTCAATTCTCTGAACTACTTTATTTATTGGCTTGCTTTAAAAATAATTAGTATAAGGGTTATACTGGATGTTAATAGAGAACATGAATGTTATTGTGCTCAATTATTAAGGGTAGTGTATCTTTCTAATTTAATATTAAATAAGAAAGATACATGTAAAGCCTAATACTCCTTTTCTCCTTAAGGGGTTACCTCTTTATTATATAATTGAGCTTATTGGATTTTCCTCTATGTCCTAGGCCCTCCAGCCTGTTTACTATTCAGCTAAGTCTGGGTCATTGGTACAGTATAAAAATGTTAAAAAATTTATAGTAATTTATATATTTTTTATACTTACCAATGACCCAGACGGGGATGGCCCTCCCTGAGTTGGGAACTCTTGCCTCCCCGCTGAGTACATAGCGCTGACCAGGCACTGCCAGTAAGAATGATAATTGGCGCCAATTTCGGGACGACTGCATCACTGCGCATGCGCAGTAGAGGCGTACTATGGAGGTCCTTTAGGACATGATTTCTTTTTGTTTTGGATGCAAATTTTGGGGATTGGGGGGCAAAATTTGTGTTTGGCCCTGGTTTTGTTGGAGTTAGCACCAGCTAAGTCTGGGTCATTGGTAAGTATAAAAAATATATAAATTACTATAAATTTTTTAACTTTTCAAAAAAATTTCAACCAAACCATATCATGTGACCCCTCGTTGGAACGAGCTCGTTGAGCTCGTCCCAGCGAGGGGTCACATGATATGGTTTTGTTGAAATGTTTTGAAAAATTAAAAAAAATGATATTTAAAATAATAAATTTTGATATCGTCTGCATTGGGTAAAGGGTTAAGCAGATCAACATATCAGTCAGAAGGCGTTGTTTTCAATCTTTCTGCTGTGAGGCAGTGGTTATCTCTCCTGTCTAATCACCATATACTAATTCCATCAGACAACTTGGGGAAGTGGTAGCGTACATACAGAATCAAGGAGGAACACATACCTTCCCTTCTGATGTATGAATTAACAAGAGATTTGCTCTGCCTAGCACAAAGTTTCATTGTTCAAAAGCTTAATCTATATCAGTTAACCCTTTGTCCAAGAAAGTTTTTTTTTTTTTTAAATAAACTAAATTCGTCTTATGTGGGAAAATGTTTATGTCTGTTTTCCAATAAAACCATTCAGATATCAGTGTTAAAACAACTTGCATATTACAGAACAAGTCAAAATAACTAAGTTTACTGCTACTTGTGCACTGATAAGAACAAAATCTGACATTCGATATCCTTGTCAAAAAATCTAGCATATTACAGATAACTGGAAATAACTTGTACTATAACTGTAATAAACTAAGTTTACTGCTTAATGTGCACTGATAAGAACAAAATCTGACATCAGATATTCTTATCCAAATAACTTGAAAATTACAGTACAAGTCAAAATAATTTGTATCATAACTGCATTAAACTAAGTATACTGCTGCTTGTGCACTGGTAAGACAAGAATCTGACATCAAAATGGGTGTCTTCCCACTAGACCAATTCCCTTTAGATCAACTATTTAATGTTATTAAATGGTCGAGGGCTAGATTATTTTGGTGGTCTAATTTTGTTCTTGAAATTTGTTTTATTACAAAATTATTGGAGAGTGCCCACAGGCACTCTCCAATAATTTGTAATAAAACAAATTTATATAAATAAAATATTTGAATTTGACCGAGGGTGAAACATAAAAATCAAATACTGGCTTTTGCTCTGGTATCCCTTTGGTTTTGAAATCACCGATAATGGTTTCTAGCACTCGACTCAAATTATTGATATAAAACTATTTTGAAAGTAGAACACATTAGTTGGTCTAAGGGGAATTGGTCTTTTGGGAATTGGTTTGGTGGGAGTTGGTCTAAAGGGAATTGGTCTAGTGGAAATGAACCTCAAAATGATGTTAATTTCTGGTCTTATCAGTGTAGGAAGAGAAAGATAATAGTTTATAGCAGTTATGCTACAACTTTTTCTTGACTTGTACTATATGCCAATTTAAGTAACATATTAGTGACTGTATTGACTTTATGGAAATAAGGTCAATACAGCTTTTAGCTATGTTGCAGATGTATTTTATGAAATTTCGAAACCTTATGGACAAAAGTGAGCACCAAATTCAAACAAAACTTTTGATTCCAGTATTTTAGTACATTTGGCCATAGTTTGAAGCATCCATCGCTGGGCGGTCCCGTTAGTCTTGTTTTTATTATTTTAGTATTATTTTATCTGTTTTGTCTTTACCAGTGTTGTTTTATGGTATGTAAAGACGGGATTACTCTCACTTTTTCTGGTGTGTTTACCACTTGCATAACAATAATATGGTTAGATTGATAAAAAGCTTTACACCCCCCACCACCACCCCACCTCCCAGTGCCAATTAGGCAATTTTTTTTCTTTGCTCCAAAATGCATTTTGAAGGATTTAGAGTGACGTCTTGTGGAGAAAAAAACAATTCTGCTATGACCCCAGGCCATACACCATGAAGAGTTGGCTCTGGTCAGTCCAGTTTGGTCTGATTTTCAGTCTTTTGACTCCTTTTCCAGTTTCTTATCAACCTACCGAAATTGTTTACTACAGGCTTGCACTACAGTGGAAGAACCTAACTCGGATAAAATACTCTCTATTTTAATCTTTCCCAAGATTTGGGAAAGAAAAGTGGTGTAAAAACAACACGAAAAAATAAGCCAAAACTGGGCCAAGTGCCATCGGCGCATACCCAGTAAGGGACGCTCTTCCATAGTACAGGGCCAGTGATGGACATGGATGTGGGAGACGGCCTTAGATATCTACCAACTGTACACGGTAAACAATCTTCTTGATATTAACTTCTAAAAAGTACATACTGCTCCTCAACTCAATTTTTTGGATAAACCCACTAAACACCCTTCTTATTATAAGTTAGCTCATCCAAAGCCGCATAATTATATTGACATCAGTAACTATTCTAATTACGGCCACGAGACCAGATACACAGACATTTAACATATTAGCCAAAGGCAAGGGTAATGCTATTGATAAGAGTGTCTACTCCGACCAAGTGTGTTGTTTTTTAAATTGTATTTTGGGGGGGTGTCAGGAAGACAGCCAATCTGGCTATGATGTCCCCCTACAATGTACCATTCCAATTTGTACAAAAAAAATATATTGTTTTAATTTATTCTTGTAAATTGGTATATTGTTAAATAAATATTCTATTCTAGTACAAATCCACGACTTCCGTAACAGTGCGCAATGCATCAATTCGTCATTCTTTTTCTATCCGAAGCACGAGCAGGATGTGTTTCCGCCATATGCATTATGAAACAGTGATAATTCAACTCGTGAATAATGGTTTTCCTGTGACTGGAATTATGGATCTGAAGATCGTATAATAACAGGACTGTGTTTTATATATTCTCGTTTATATTTTCAACCACATTCTCATTGTTTATTAATTACTATTACGTTCCGTTTTCGCGAATGTTTTGTTTGCGACATCGTGTCATCGCGATTCGACAATGAATTTTTTCGGTTGATAAAAAAATTGTTATTGGAGTAGGTGTCGGCCGTCTCGGTTCTGCCACCTTCTCTCGTAGTTGAGGGTGTTCTTCTACTTTCTGTTTCTGTTGAGTCCACCTTTTTCTTCTACTGCTCTCACCTCTGTTCTTTCCAGTTCGGTTCCTTTAGGGCAATTCCTTTTGCCCACGCTATTGGTGCATTCTCGTGTCCGTTTCGTCCACAGCCGCGGGTGGTGTGGAATGCTGTCGTTTCGGGAGCATCCCGACTCGACCACATCTGTGAGTTTACCCCTTCTGTGGGGGATGTGCAGCTCCTCCTGTACTCACGGGGGGTGGGGGGGGGGGGGGCACTGTCGTTTTGGGGCCCCCCCAACTCAACCACGTCTGGTGTGAGTTTGACCCCCTCCATGGGGATGTGCAACTCCCCCCGCTCCCGCGGGGGGTGGGGGGGGGGGCGAGAGGGGGGAACGCTATCGTTTTGGGTCGCCCGATTCGACCACGTCTGATGAGAGTTGCTCCTCCCCTGTGGGGGATGTGCAGCTCCTCCCGCACCAGCGGGGAGTGGGGACCGCTGTTGTTTCGGGGCTTCCCGATTCGACCATGTCTGGTGAGAGTTATTCCCCTTCCGTGGGGAATGTGCAGTGTTTTACCATGGCGGATACTGCGGGAGCTGTTGGTTTTCTGGTGTAGAGATGCCTGGTTCCGGGACTATGCGCCCTCTCCAGTCGACATCTGAGGCTGTCACTAGGGTTGTGACTCTTCCTTTGGAGGCCGAGCTTGGTGGCTCTCTCCGCTTTTCTGCCAGTTCCAACAGCTCCCGTCGTATCTGCTGCTACTGCTGTTCCGTCTACAACGTCATTGGGCACCATTTTTAGCCAGCCTCGGCTTCTCCCTGCCAGGGTCTGCAGGGATGTCTGTAGTGTGGTTGTGGGGTTTCGGCCTCAGCCTTCCCAGACTTCCACTCGGCGAAGTCAAATGGGGCTGCCGACTGAACCCCCTACTGTGTTCTCTCAGCCATTGAGCACAGTAGTTTTATACCTGCAGTGGTCTGCTGCAGTGTCTGGTTGTGTAGATGTGGGGGTATCGGCCTCAGCCTTCCCTGACTTCAACTCGGCGAAGTTGGAAGTGGCTGCCGGCCGGACCCTCTCCTGTGGTCTCTGTGCCGACGAGCACCACAGTTGTCATTGGTTTCGGTTGTTCTTAGTGGGACACTATGAACTCCGTGGTGTTTCCGTCCACTCATTCTGGCCACACGACCAGTTTTGGGGGTCCAACGTCTTTTGTGCAGCCTGGACCTTCTGCCCTGCAGAGGTCAGCGGTGACTCTCATGAGTTCCTGCTATGTTGATCCACAGGGTGTGTCACACTCCTACACACGTCTGCCTTCAGACGTTTTCGGCTGCCGCCCGTCGTCCCACGTCGGGTCGTTTGGAGGATCGTGACCCTTCACTAGTTAAGAGGGTCAGAGGTGAAGCCACTTTGCCGGTTCGTTCCCCTGTCGAACCGGCCAGTACGGGCAGTCAGCTTAGGGAGTCCTCTCCTTACTCACTCAGGTTCTGTCAAAGAGCCTTCCTGTTGCTTCCAGCAAGGCAGCAAGTGGTTTCCAGGTGCCTCCTATGGCGCCGCCTCCCGGGATTGGAAACAGGTCGCTTTCTGATCCCCCTGGTGTTCCAACACCATGGGAGGCGTCGGCTGGTTTGCCCACGATGGGGTATGTGTCTTCCGACTCAGGGGAAGAGTCAGACATGCTTGATGTCGAGAGCCAACAGTCTTCGGACTTGGGGGCAGCTCTTGATTTCGTGTTTGGGTTCCTTCCGGATCTCAAACCATCTAACCAGTCGACAGTGTCAGCCAGGCCGCGATCATCGGTCGCGCCACAAGTCTATGGAGCAACCTGCTTCTGGGCGTCTTCGACCGTGCCCATTGGTACAGTTGGTTGAAGCATTTTCAGCCTTGGACTCCAAGCTAAGTTCCAAGGCTATGAAGGCTCCGTTCTTCACCAGAGTTGACACCTTTTTGCCTCCGGCGCGTTATCGTTCCTACGATTCCGCCAATCCGTCTGTCTACCAGACTTTGACGGTTTTGGATCAGGACTCCAATTCCCTCGGGCTTTCCAAGTCCAAGTCTGCCGTCATTCCGATGACGACTCTGGGGTCCACGTTGGGCTTATCGAGAGATGATATGTTTGACGAGGTACAGGCTCCTTTGCGTGTGCTGTCCAAGGCGCTCATGCATCTTACTCACACGCATGCCTGTAACACGACTAATCTGGAATTAGTTCGAGGGGACTCTGTGCGGGACACAGGCTGATCCCTTCCTGAGGAGCAGTACGCTACTCTTCGATCTGCTTTTTTGGCAGGTCCGCAACTTTTCCATGGTTCTGTGTTGACGGTCCGGGATGACATCCTACGTCATTCCAGCGATCAGCTGCTGTTTCTTCAGCTTGATCGGCCTTCTAGGGTAGGCACGGGCCGTTCCAAGCCTAACAAGTGCCCTCGGCTTCCTCTGCGAAGCAAAGGGGCTGATCCTTCTGCCACCTCTTCTACTTCTTACTCAAGGGGTAAGGGTAAGCGTCGGCAGTCTTGAGGGAAGTCCCAGGATTCTTCATTCAGTAGAGGTGTTTTCTCCTCTCGCAAGCCTCGTCGGGGTTCTCAATGAAGGTCCTCACCTCGACTCGTCCCAGGTTGGAGGAAGGATAGCAGAGTTCGCAGACCGTTGGGCCACCATCACATCCGATCCTTGGATGTTAGATGTTGTTTGGTTCGGGCTGCGAATATCCTTCCGACGGCACTCCACTCTGTCCAGGGTGCCTTTTCCAACCACAGTTCCTTCCGACATTTTACGTCGGGAACTTTTGTCCACGGAGATAGACAATCTCCTGACAAAGGGGGCGATTGAGGTCATCAAGAACATTAGGTCAGTGGGTTTCTATTCCCGCCTGTTCTTGGTGCCGAAGAAGGACGGCCGACTCCGACCGGTTCTCGATCTGAGTTTCCTGAACCAGTCTATCATTGCTCCCAAGTTTTGCATGGAGACTTTCAGGTCGGTCCTCCGTTCAATTCACCAGGGAGATTTCGCTTCCAGCTTCAACCTGCGAGTCGCTTACTTTCACGTTCCGATTCATTGGGCGTTACGGAAGTATCTCAGGTTCGTTTTTCTGGGGCGAGTTTACCAGTTCAATGCCATGCCTTTCGGCCTCAACCTGGTTCCTTGGGCCTTCACCAGACTGATGTCGCATGTGATAGCTTTCCATCGCACACAGTCCAGGGTGACTACTTCGGCATATCTGGACGATATCCTCCAGGGGCATTCCAATGCTGCCTTACTGGAGTCGGATGTCGCCACTCTTTTGAGCTTGCTCACGTCGCTACGTTTCAGAGTCAACGAGGAGAAGTCGGACCTGGTCCCTTCTCAGTCGTTTTATCATCTGGGGATGGCTTTCCGCACACAATTCAATTTGATGGTGGTTCCCCAGGCCAAGGCTGTGATTCTCTCAGCTTTTGCTCCGACTCTGTCCCAGTCCACATCCGCATCGGCTCGGAGTTTTCTCCGGCTAATCGGTCTCTGCTGTTCAGTGACGGATCTCATTCCTCTAGGTCGGCTGCGTGTCAGACCTCTCCAACACTTTCTGCTCAGTCGTTGGAGGCCGAATGTAGATTTTCTGGATCTGGTGCTTCAGTTTCCAGAATATCTTTATCCTCACCTTCTCCTCTGGGCGGATGTCCAGTGGCTTTCGCAGGGTGTTCCGTTGGACTTACCCACGTCCGATCGCGTTCTGACGGCAGATGCCAGCGATCTCGGATGGGGTGCGACGTTGGATCCTCTAGGTCTTTCCATTCACAGGATGTGGGACCAGGATCATGCAGCTCTACACATCAACCAGAAGGAGCCTCTTGCTCTTCTTCTGCGTTTCAGGCAGTGGATCCCTCACCTGTCGAATCGCCAGGTCCTTCTGTTGTCCGACCATTCAACGGTGGTTGCTTACATTCGGAACCAGGGCGGCACGCAGTCTGTTCCAATGTACGAATTGGCTTGGGATCTTCTACTGCTCGCTCAGGATGTCCACGCCGGGGTGGCTGTTCGTCACATTCCCGGTTGCCTGAACGTCCTAGCCGACTCCCTGTCCCGTCGGGGCAGGGTCATTTCCACCAGGTGGATGCTCCACATGGCAGGTTCCATCGATCTCTTGTGTCTCGTTGGAACCATCCGGTGGACACTTTTGTGTCCCCGTGTCCAGATGCTCTGTCTTTCGCCGTGGACGCTCTGGCCCTCCTTTGGGATGGTCTTGTCGGCTACGCCTTCCTACCGGTTCCGATTCCGCCTCAGGTTCTCACCCAGATATGAACCTGCAGTCGTCGAATTCTTTCGATCACACCCGTCGCTTCAGTGGGTGTGGATCAATCTGCTCCGCTCTCACTTAGCGGCGGTTCCGGCATGTCTCCCTCTACCTCGCGACTTTCTCTGCCAAAGTCGCCGGAGGAGGTTTTCAAGTTGACCCAACTTCATTGTGCCTTCACACATGTCTTTTATCGGGTCCTGTCTCCTCCGTAGTGGTTTTTCGAGACACGCAGTGGAGTTGCTTTTCTTCAAGGAGGCACTCACTCCACTGGTTTAGCCTCTGTGGCTAAGTGGAAGGTTCTTCTGTCGATGGTGTGCGATCACTCTGTTGCTTCTGTCACTCCTTCGATCACACCGCTTGCGGAGTTTCTGGTATATGTTTGTTTCTAGGGGTCTCCAGCAATGGGTACTTGTCCATGCTTCGGAGACATTTTTTCCTATGTGATACCGCATTGTTTCGACACTCATCCTTGCCTTTCCAAGCTTGTTCAGCTCTTTTCCTTGAAAAGACCTAGGACTTTGCAGTTTACTCCAAGATGGTCACTTTCTTGGGCGCTGCTCTGCTTGGGGGTGAGGGGCGTTCACGCCTTTATCCTGGATGAATATGCGTTTTCCCACATGCCAGATCTCTCCTGCATCCATTTCTTGATGGACTTGTCTTGCTATTCGTGCAGCTTCCGCTCATCTAGCTACTGGTGCTTGTATTACCAATTGTTTTTTCTGCCACGAGGTGCGTGCATTGTCTTCCTCTTTTAATAACTCTGTCATGTTGTCGGATGACTGATGTTATACTGGCAGCCTTCTGGAGAAATGCTACATTCTCCTTTTATCTGCGACAGTTGGGGCCCTCTTTCTTTGGCTCAGGATGTTGTCTATCGAAGCTTTTTAGCTTTTTTTAGGGTCAGTTCCAGCTTTGTGCTGTTACTGCCCTTTCTGTCTGTGCGTCGCACTTCACTATACGCCTCATCTTTCATTGGCTTTTCTAATGTTTGTGATGCTATGGTTTGATAGGCCTAGGGATCTCTTCCTCTGTCCACGGTCCCAGTGCTATTCAGTTATGTGTGGGTTGGTTATGTGATTCCCTCCAGCCTTTTGTCTATTCAGCCTGTAGTAAACAATTGAGGTAGGTTGATAAGAAGTATAAATTTTATAGTAAATTTCCTTTCTTATTATACATACCGAAATTGTTTACATGGAGGCCCTCCCGTCTTCTTATTCGGTTAAGAATCCTTCCTCCCCGCTGATCACATAACTCCTGTGTTGTTCGGAATCAAAAGAATGACGAATTGATACATTGCGCACTGTTACGGAAGTCGTGGATTTGTACTATGGAAGAGCGTCCCATACTGGGTATGCGCCGATGGCGCTCGGCCCAGTTTTGGCTTATTTTTTCGTGTTGTTTTTACACCACTTTTCTTTCCCAAATCTTGGGAAAGATTAAAATAGAGAGTATTTTATCCGAGTTAGGTTCTTCCACTGTAGTGCAAGCCTGTAGTAAACAATTTTGGTAGGTATAATAAGAAAGGATATTTACTATAAAATTTATACTTTTCATGGTTTTTCCTTGATAAAAAAAAACTCTTCAAAACTGCTATTTTCAAGAAGAGGGGTTAGTAAGGAGCAAGGCAAATTGTGTTGGTGTAGTACGTACAGTAAGAAATCAAATTTGGGGAAAAAATTTATTTTCCGGGCAATCAGTATTGTACCCTTTATCACATAAATAATAAATAATACAGTATGTCATGGTATATGCATTGCAGAACTTTTAGCGTCACCAACCACTGATTGTAATACCTAAATGTTTGACAAATATCATCCCGACTATGATCACCATGATCCTTCAATTATAGCCACCCTTGCCCCCTTTTAACAAGAGTATAGAGTAGTCTATTAAGGACATCTCATTCCTTAAGTTCAAGAAAGTTGTAGATGGTGCCATTTTGCCCTCAAGAGGTAATCTTCAGATGTTGGATCTTGCCTCTCAGGTGATCATCTCCGATCCATAAGAACCTTTGTATTGGATTGGTTGTCAAATGTAATGACCAGTATATTACATTTTCAGGTCATAGTTAAGTACATGTTTACCTTTGGACCACAAGGCTTTGATAGGAATTTGCAAGAACTCTGCTATGAAGACATTAGAGATACAGTAGCTTACCCCAAATTTAATGAATTATTGAACATGAGTCCAACTGGTTGCCCATCAGTGGATAAACCAAAGAGTGAAATTAAAGAAGAATCTGTAGGATATGAGTGCAAGACTGACAGAAAACTTGCATTCGAAACAAAATGTTGTAAGTACATGAAATCTTTTTTTGTTTTTCTTATTTGGTAGAGGTGACTACAAACAAGAGAAAACACTTGCATTCGAAACAAAATGTTGTAAGTACATGAAATCTTTTTTTGTTTTTCTTATTTGGTAGAGGTGACTACAAACAAGAGAAAAGTTATATATATTTTCTGACTCTTACAGGTTCAGACTTTCAAAGTATGTTTTTCACTGACATACTACAGATCATGAAAATAGCAAGTGAACTTGTTAGCTGATCTTAAGCTAGTAGCCTATAACACTATAAATTATTGTGATGAACTGACGGTAACGTGGGCTGAGGTTTGCAGCTTGGAGCATATGTTCAACCTCAACGCGAGGTTGAACATATGCTCCAAGCTGCAAACCTCAGCCCTTGTTACTGTCAACTCATCCTAATAACGTATATGTTCCAATAACACTACTCATAGCCCAAAACCTACATTGTGAAACACGAGAGGCATATTTACTAAACTTACGATTGTTAAAAGTTCCCTTGTTCAATTTACTAATCTTGTGATCATTAAAAGTTGCCCACATTAAGGCAATTTTTAATGACCACAGGTTTAGTGTACCCCACAACAGCCCTGGATAAATAATCAATAAACCAGATAAACTCATTCCATTTTATTTGAAATCATAAATCGGTTTGTAGTTTAAAAAACATATAATCTGGAACACTGTCTGATGCACGTGTGAAAAATCCAGAAAAAGTAAAATGTTTAACCCTTTACCCAACACAGAGAATATCAAAATTTATTATTTTAATTACTATTTTTTTTTTCATTTTTCAAAACAATTTCAACAAAACCATATAATGTGACCCCTCATTGGAACGAGCTCATTGAGCTTGTTCCAGTGAGGGGTCACATGATATAGTTTTGTGGAAATATTTTTTAAAATTAATTTTTTTCAACTGCTCAGTTTACAAATTATGTGGGCTGATGCGGGGGATTCGTTAGGTAAAGGGTTAAGAGAAGGGAACTTTTTCTCTTCAGACAAGTTTCTGTCAGGGTGAAGCCCAACTCAGCTGATATTTTAGACTTGCTTGCAAATTCCTGGATATATTTTTATACTGTACCAATGACCCAGACTTAGCTGGTGCTAACTGTAAAATATCTAGGGCCAAACAAAAATGTTGTCTCCCCAATCCCCCAAATTTGCATCAAAAACCAAAAAATAGATGTCCTATATGGTCCTCCATACTTTTACTCCTCTGCGCATGCGCAGTGTCAAGGAGGTCTCGAAATTGGCGCCAAATGTCATTCTTTGTTTGGCCCTCAATTCAGTTACATCTTACTGATATTTGTGCTTGTAAATCTCAGTGTTAATGATGCCAGACACATAATTATGAGAGAAGTGGTGGATATAAGGAGGAAATAGAAGGAGGAGAGGAAGAAACAGTGGAAGGAAATGTTCAGGGCTGTAACTTATAATTTTTTTACGAAATTATTTCATGTTACCTATTTTCGAGGCATGACCCTGTTGTGGTCATTCTTGCTATGAATGTTCCATTGCTTGATCAGTGTTTCCTCTCTCCCTTTCCTTTATTCCCCCCTAGCTATTCTCCCATGCTTTTGGCTTATTTTTTGTAATGTTTATTACTAAAATGTCTTGGGAGTTTGGGCTTGGAAACAGAATTATTTTCTGTTTTTTCCCTATGTTTACGTCCTCACCCTTGGGTGTTTAGGCATTGTGGTCTGCATCTACCATCTGATGTTCTACAGTTTCTTCTCTGAAAGCCTCCGTTTTGCATCAGATAGTGTTTAAATTGGTAACTGATTTCGGGCCATGTTTACCAGTGCCTGGTGCCATGTTTCCGGTTTGTTTACACTTTTTTGTTTAGGTTGACAACGGTTACTTCTGATAGTGATTACTTATCTTCTGCTTAGTTCAGTTTATAGCAAGATACATTAATATTGTTCGTAAGTGTTACATTAATTTCTTGAAATGATTTAAAATTTTTGTCCACACTTAGGCATTTTTGGGATCCCTTTGGGCTCATCGTTCCCATTGGGAACTTGGGCTCTTCTGAAAAATTTTTTTTTTTTAATTTTTTCTTTTTGAATTATTTTTTCGTAATGTTATAATGGATTATTGTATTATGTATCTTTGTTTTCAAGGTTTAGTGCGAGTTCTATGACTATTTGCATTTTTCACAATGAAAGATTATTGTTCAAATTGTAATGGGAGGAAATCTTCCTCTGATTCTCATGATATCTGTATTAATTGTAGTCAATGTACTCGCACTAACCCTTGTTCAGTGTGTATCAATGGGATGACAAACGTTGGAAACATGTGTCACGGTAGGTTGTTAGCGGGGAGAGGGCCATGCCGGTCCTCTCTCTGCAGGGTCACTCTAGTTTTTCACTCTCTTTTTCAGAGGAACAAGAACAGGGTGATGTTTCCGTGATGTCGTCCAGAAGTGTGCTTCCGTCGTCACAATCAAATGAAGAGTTAGCGGCAAAGTGCTCATGCAGATATGTCAATTGCCTGGAGTTCCCTAGTTGGATCGATGGCTTTGGCGTCCGCTAGCTCGCCCTGTGTCGCAGCCATTCACCGAATGGCTCAGCACCCGGGTTCGTCCGTTGCGGTCCAGGAAGGAGATTTGGGTGTTACGAGCACTATAAACATACCACGTGCACACCCAGTGATGACGGAACAGAGGATGGTATGGAGGAAGCCTGTTAGTCCAGTCCCTAGCTTGTCCAGGTTCATCCGGACCGCGAGCGATAGAGGCCCCCTCTCTCTTTCATCAACATCTGCACCTCGATGTTGTTGTATGTTCGTTTGTTAGTCGGAGCATACGTCCACTCCTCCTGCTCGGGATGCTCCGTCGCATAGACAGTCGGACACGGCTGTTCTATTGGCTTCCTCATCCTAACGTCAGCACACAGGACAGCACCTTGGCTATGTGACCACAGATTTCCAGGGGACGTTCACATATTATACAAATGCAGGAATGAACATCCCTGGAGCTCCTGCTTCGCCGACCAGGGAATACACGTCATCCAGGTTATTCCATCTGCTAGCCAAGGACACGAGGCCTTTCCAGTTGGGACGTTCGCATATTATATAAATGCAGGAATGAACATCCATGGAGCTTCCAGCGGCTAATCACGCATGACTGCGGCTCCACAGGCCTCATTAAGGAACATGAACAGGGTGATGTTACCGTGATGTCTTCAAAGTGTGCTTCCGTCATCACAGTCAAACGAAGAGCTAGCGGTAAAAGTGCTCATGCAGATACGTCAATTGCCTAAGAGGTCCCAAGTAGGATCGATGGCTTTGGCGTCCGCTAGCTCGCCCGGTGTAGCAACCATTCACCGAATAGCTCGGCACCCGGGTTCGTCCGTTGCGGTCCAGAAGGGAGATTTGGGTGATGCGAGCACTATAAAACACAGTGTGCACACCAAGTGACGACGGATACGAGGATGGTACGGAGGAAGCCTATTAGTCCAGTTCCTAGCTTGTCCAGGTCCATCCGGGCTGCGAGCGAGAGAGGTCTCTCTCTCGTACATCAACATCTGGGTTCAGATGTTGTGGTACATTACGTTCCTCAGTCGGAGCATACGTCCACAGCTCGGGACACTCCGTTATATAGACAGTCCGGAGTGACTGCTCTATCGGCTTCCTCATCCTCACGGCAGCACACACGACCGCACCTTGGCTATGTGACCTGTGATATTCGACTAATCTCGCCGACCAGGGATTCCACGGCGACTAGGTCACTCCATCCGGTAGCCAAGGATAAGAGGCCTTCATACTCCGGACGTTCGCATTAAGACGTGTCAACATCCAAGGAGCTTCCAGCGGCTAAATCCCGTAAGACCGCAGGTCCACAGGCCTCCGTTACGGACGTGCTATCCCAGATGGCACAATTATCGCAGCATCCCAGCAACCGACAAAAACTGTCGGATCAGGAATTATCCGAGGAAGCTGGGTTGGTATGTTCCGCTGCAGGTTCACGCACGGACAACCAAGATTTACAAGTGGTCCAACAGGATGGCGAAAGGGATACGAAGAAGTTGTGATTTTCCCTTTCGGAACAACATAATTGCCATAGAGTATATCCGGCATTATCATCTGATGTTTTTCCTCCGCACCAAAATGTTGCGTTGCCGAATAAGAGACTGATAGTGCCACTGGACACCGAATTCTTTAATTGATTTAGGGGCATCGTCCCTGAGTTTCCGACACGTCCAGTAATGTCTCATGGACATTTGAACTATCGAATGACGCTATATATAACTTGCTACCAAAATGGGCAGGTCCAGTTTCTTATCGGCAAATGCTCTACATCTGCCTTTCATCAATTCAGGGAATTAATTCGAAATGGCAGGACAGAGCATTCCGAGAGTTACTCTGTGTCTAGACGACCAGGCCGAAGACCTAGTACTGTCTATACCTTCGTCTATGTCAATTCCAACCACGATGTTGGAATCGACAATATCGTCTAACAGGGCTAGCTTAGACGCATTATCGTACGAAGATCACCTTACCAGAGCATTATCATTATGTCTCGATGGAAAAGAAATCTAGGATGTATCAACCTCCTTAAGAGTTCTTTCGAGGGTCATAGCATTCTCCACGTATAACTCCGCCCTTTTAGTGACAACCTGGAGTTGGTTAGACATGACGCGGCCCTGGCTACATCCATGCGCGTGGACTGTAAGGTGAAAAACTCTCTCAGAGTTGCTCCGGTCTCCGGAGAGCTTCTCTTCAACGGCAAGCTTTTCGCAATCTATGATCAGATAACTAAGAAAGCTTCGGACTCTCTGCTATTCAAACCCGCTTCCAAAAGTCCGATTCAGTGGAGAAGAGTAGGACAGGTTCTTCAGGGACGAATACGTCCAAGGGAAGTTTCTATAGAGGTTCCTTTGTGTCCTCTAGGTCTTACTCTAGAGACCGTCAGGTTAGCGACTCAGATAGGGGCCGTAATTCTGGCCGAGTCAACAGCGGACCGTGGAGGACATGGTTTCTCCTTCCGCAAGCCTCGCAGGACCAGGATGTGATTTTGTAACCTCTATCGTGTTCCAGTGGGCGGAAGGCTGTCAATTTTTCTCAACCAATTGGGAGTCGGTTACGGATGTCCCTTGGGCTCGAGGGGTGATTTCGGATGGACTAAACTGTCCTTCAAACGAAAATCTCCGCTAAACTCGAAGTCCAAGTTGGACTCAGCTTCCGTCAAATACGCAGAGAAGAGGCTCGCTTCCATCAGTAGTCTAGTCTCTTCTTGAGAAGATAGCGATAGAGATTGTAGAAATCCAGGAATCCCCAGGTTTCTACAACCATCTGTTTCTGGTTCCGAAACCAGACGACTCGTTCCGTCCACTCATAAATCTGAGCTGGATTAACAAGCTGATTGTGGCTCCAGGTTTCTTATATGGAGACCATCCGCTTGTTCAGAGCGAGTTTTCGGGTGAACGACTATGCTACATGCATAGATCTCAAGATGTGTACTTTCACGTCATGGTACATGAGGCGTTCAGAAAGTATCTTCGCTTCGCCGTCATAGGAGTCATGTATTAGCTCCGAGCAATGTGTTTCGGTCTGAATCTAGCACCCTGGGTTTTCACTCTAATAATGAACTCAGTAATGACTCATTGCTGAGCTCATTCGTCTGCGGTATCGTCGGCCTACCTGGACGACATTCTTCAGAGGTACGGCAATGAGTTAACGCTTAAGAACGATGTGCAGAATTTGCTTCTATTGCTCTGACATCTCGGTTTCGTAAGTAAATGAGGAGAAGTCGGACCTGGTGTTGTCCAAGTCATTCACCCACTGGGGGATGAGTTTCGAGATGCATAACAATCTCTTCTTCGCCTGTCATTAACCAGAGCGAAATTAATCAGTTGTTACGCTCGCTATTGTCTTCATTCAGACAAAGTTAAAGCGAGAGATTTCATGAGAAAGATAGGTTGTACGGAGCTGCCGCGGATTTTATTCTGAGGGGGTGGCTACGCACTCGTCCTCTCCAATTTTCAGACCCGGAATTGGAGGGTGAAGATTCAATCGCTCGGTACGGACATCCTCTTGTCAAATCAAGTGATCAAGAGATTCAGACTTGGGCATTTATTCAGTGGTTTACTCAGGGAGTTCCACTGCAAATGCCGGATCCGAGTTTTTCAGTTTTGACGGATACCAGTCAACCGGTTGGGACGCAACATTGAGCCCAATGGATTAGTAGTGCCAGGGTCTTTGGGATCCGCAGTTCCTAATCAAGCACATAAACATCAACAATGATGTCAATTTGGCTTGCAATACGTCATTGAATGAATGTTATTCAGAATGCTCACGTGCAATTCTTTCCGCCAATTTGACGATATTAGCGTATTTTCGGAACCAGGGAGGCACTCATTCCATTCTGTTATAAATCCTTCTGTTTGTACTAGAACATCAATTCTTCTATCAGTCCGTCATATTCCGGGTCGTCTGAACGTATTAGCGGACTCCCTTTCACGGAGGGGCCGCTTGTTGCCATCAGAATAGACTTACGTCAACGAGTATTTAATCATGATTTGCTACCAATGAGAATGGTCAATGATGGATTATTTGCGCGCATCTCAACAATCAGTTGCAGATGTATGTGTCACTAGGTTCGGATCCTCGAGCGTTTGCAGTAGACGCTCTATCGATCTAGGGAGACGGAATGATAGGATATGCATATCCTCCAGCGCCGTGATTCAGCAGACATTGCTCAGGTCAGGAACCAGCCTAGGGAGGAATTTTAGGGAGACTTCAAGTCTCCCTCCAGAAAAAATAGGGAGACTGCAGAGTCATGTAGGGAGACTTCATAGGCAAGTGGGGAAAATTAAGAATATTCATGTACCACCCCCGCCGCCCCTTCATATTTTCAATTTATGGTCCTCCATTAACGTACAAATAATCCAGGTCCAGTTGTCTATGATGCATCTGTGCCAGGTTAAAAAATCACAATGTAATTATTGACTGAAAATCCCCCACTGCTACCTTCTCCTTCATGACCCCTCACCTCTTCTTCGTGCCAATCCCCCATCACCCTCCTGTGGTTGCCTTTCAACAAAGTCTACTAAGCTAATAATTTCCTAAGTCTGAAAGTGTGAACAGGACCAGATGTAAGAAGGTTGCTTGGGAGGTACTTCGTTAGTTAATAAACAAAATACATTCTGGGGTCGAGTATTTTGTAAAAGAAATGTCATTCCGCATCATTTTTATGGCATTCCGGTGTCATTCCGCGTCATTTCATGTCATTCCGATGTTTAGGAGGACCCTTTTTCAAGATCGTCCACATGCACACTTGTGTCCTGTACAAAGCTTTTCTTGACATCACTAAAGCTTTTTTTCATGTGTTTCAATTCCATTTGTGTTTTTCTGGGAATAGACAGCCCAACAGTTAACAGTCGTCAGCAAATCGAAATGAAAATAATGTGTTATAAAATACGTTCGTTGTGTATACATTTTCAGCATCCTAAGCGACGTAACCTACTTTCAAACTAGGTTGTTTTGTTGAGTCGCGTAAGTTACTTATTTTCGTTTCGACACTTGAAGCTCCGACTGGAACGCAACAAAATAGAAATAAAAAAAATCCGCCGAAAGCGACAATGGACAATTGCTTGTCGTGTGATTTCAAATAAATGGACGTTTATTTGACGAATTAAAATGCCCATTTATCACACTCGAGCACATTCGATTTTTGAAAATACTCGTTTTCATGTAATTGTAAACCTCGCATCACTCAGTTCAGCCTTTTAAGTTTTCTCATTTTGGCCAATTTTTAGAGGGCGACTTGTAATCGCCCCGACTATTTTTCTAGGCGACTTTGGGCTTAGAAGGGCGACTTAATCACCCTAGTCGCCCTCACGGCTGGTCCCTGGCTCAGGTTAAATAATCTCTATGCAAAATTCTGTTGGTAGCATCTCTATCTCCACAAAGACCGTGGATTAATCTACTCAGGAGTCTGTTGTGGGATATGCCGTGGAAGCTTCCTCCACATTTCGGTCTATTCTATGGCTAGATGGATTCAATTAACTATCCGTAATGCTTATGATATATATCTTCAACTCAGCAGTCTGTGCTTTAGTTTTCAGCTCATGAAGTAAGAGTTCTTTCTACATCGTGGGCTTAAGCTAATAGTGTTGCTATTACAGATCTAATGAGGGCTACATATTGGTCTTAGCCCTCCACTTTCACGAATTTGTATCTGAGAAATATTGAGTCCATTTCTGGAGATCTGCATTGTTTAGGTCCGTTATCTGTTGCTCAGAATGTTGTCTACTAAACAGTTGCAACTATAGTTATGCAGGCTTTCTGTTCCGGCAGTGACTCTGTCCTGCTGCCCTCTTCGCTCTGGGGTATTTGACCCAGGGCAAGGGGAAGGGGGGGGGGGGGGGGGGGGGTGGTGGGTGTTCCCTTAGGTCACCTGCTTTATAGTGTATAGCAAGGGAATACCTCCCTTGGAGTCAGTAATTCCGAGTCGGTACCGGGATAGTTTTAAAGAGTAAAGCTAATGTTTACTCATCCATGTAATATTTTTTAAGTGTTGCTCAGTGTGAAGCATTTGTATATGTCACGTTTTAATCGGGCGTTAATATACAATCCTCGGACACTTTTAAATGAGTATAAAGAGTCTCATTTCTCTGGACTTCCTTTATTTATTGGCTTTCCTTTAAAAAATATTAGTATAAAGGGTTACACTGGATGTTAATAGAGATCATTGATGTTATTGTGTTCAATTACAGAATGGTGTTGTGTCTTTCCTTTTTGATACAAATAAGAAAGATACATGTAAAGCCTATCTCTTCTTTTCTCCTTGAGGGGATAATTCTGTTATATGTAATTGAGTCTTTTGGATTTTCCTTTATGTCCTAGGCCCTCCAACCTTTTTACTATTCAGCTAAGCCTGGGTCATTGGTACAGTATAAAAATGTTAAAAAATTTATAGTAATTTATATTTTTTTATACTTGCCAATGACCTAGACGGGGATGGCCCTCCCATGAGTTGGGAACTCATACCTCCCCGCTGAGTACATAACGCTTACCAGGCACTAGTTGTAAGAATGACATTTGGCGCCAATTTCGAGACCTCCTTGACACTGTGCATGCGCAGAGGAGTAAAGGTATGGAGGACCATATAAGACATCTATTTTTCGGTTTTTGATGCAAATTTTGGGGATTGGGGGGGGGGGGGAGGTGTTTGGCCGAAAATGTCACTGCTTGTTACATTTCTTAAATTTCAAGATTGGATTCACGAATGACTTGGGCATGGGGATCATAAGTTTGTCCTAAGCTAACTTTTCCTCGCTTGCTGCTTGATTAATGGTAAAAGAACTAAAATGTGAATGTGTATCTGTGTGGAGGTGGGGTGGTGGACACTAATTATCTGATTATTTTCTTCAATCTTTGCCTCAAAATCAAAGCTTATGCTCCTACTTCAAAATGTGCTCTTTCCAACAAAGGTCTATAAGCTAAACTTTTGGGGGGAAAAAAAATTGATAATAAAAAAATTAAAGTTTAAACTAGTTATTACAGAAGTTATTTGCCTGAATTTGTGTTCGACAAATTGTCAGATAATAATAATGATTAAAAACGTAATTTTTCATTCAAATTGCTGGAGGTGTTTTGGGTGGGTGAGAGTGCAAAATATATGATCTAGGATCTGAAGGCTTGAACCCTCCCCAATTTATGCTGCTGTTGTTTGGTGTAAATCAGTGGAATGCTTATGCAATTAGAATCATGATCCTGGCCTAGAGGATTCAATTATTTATTCATTTATTGGTGTTTAAGGTCACATATTTCTGCACAATGACTAATCTGACAGTTTTACCGGTGGAGGAAGACAAAATGCCCAGAGAGAACCACCAAGCAATTGCAAGCAACTGTCAGCCCCCCAACATACTAACTCCACACAAGCAGGATTAGCATTGGTTGAAGACAGGTGCACCATCGACGTTCAGTACACCTTAGTACACAGTGCCACCATGCCCCCACATGGGCAATGGGGTGAAGTGTCCAAGGATACAGTGCAGTTGCCGCAAGTGCCAAGATGATTGATGAACCTTCGTCACACACTTGACAACCTTTGAAATCAATTAATTAGATGACCCATAAGAGTCCATATTTTATATGTCTATTATCAATTTATATTTTCAACCTGCATCTTTTGACCTATATTTCTTTATCTTTAGCAGCAGATGGAATGTCAGTTAGTGTTTTGCTAGATGGTGTGTCGTGTATAGTCTTCAAAACTGAAATCTTATGGTCAAGGTCACAGTTAGAGTACTAAAAAAGGAATCAGCATGCATTTTAATGTTAATTTTTCATGACCTGTATGTAACTTTTCAATGGAATCAAGATGTTGCTGATATCACATGTTTAACATCAGCAGAAGTCATGGCACATTTTACCTTCAAGACCGAGGCCTCCAAGGTCACAGCTTGCAGTTAAAACAATTAGGTCGGCAAACTCACAGATAGAGACCAAAAGAAGGGATCAGCACATTAAATCATTCATAACCATTATGTAACATTTTAAATGAATCAAGCTGATACTGATATCACATGTATGACATCAGCAGAGGTTATAGCACATGTAACCTTCAAGACTGAGGTCTCCAAGATCACAGGTTGCAGTTATAACATTTTAGCTCAGCAAGGTGACCGATAGAGACCAAAAGAAATAATCGGCATGTACATTAAATTTTTCATGCCCTGTATGTAACTTTTGAATGGAATAAATGATACTGATATCATATGTATAATATCAACAGCAGCTATGGTACACATACCCTTATTAAAAAGTACTATGGTAAACCATGGTAAATCCCAAAATACCCTGGTAATACCATGGTTTACCATGGGATTACCAGGGCATTTTGGGATTTACCATGGTTTACCATGGTACTTTTGTATAAGGGAATATAACCTTAAAAACAGAAATCCCCAAGGTCACAAATTGCAGTGAAAACATATAATCAACTCCGCAATGTCACAGCTAGAGGTTAATGGAAGGAATCAGTATGCACACTAACTTCTTAAAGTCCTCCTGCAGCTGTCCATTTTGGATCATCAAGATGAAAGGCATGTAAGATGTTGCACCAATAGACATAGAAATGAGAAGGTCAAGGTCAGAAAGAAAAGTCTACACAATGAATCAGCATAACATTAACTTCTATCAGGACCATGACATTTCAGCAAGATTTGATGTAAAGATAAAACTTGTGTCACTTTTGTAGCACCACCAGAATGCCTCCTTTGAAATTTACCACCAGCTGTAACCTCACCCCCCCCCCCCCCCCCCCTTCCCCATTTCCACTCCCCAACAAGAATAAATAAATAGGCATATAATTCACTATCGGGCTATGGTTTTGTTAATAAATAAGATAGACACAAAATTTTATTTCCATATTTTGTATCCGGCATAATGTTAAGATATACAAAATCATTATTTTTACATTTTGCTGAAGTACGTGAATTTTTATTTAAATGAGGTTCTTCTTAATATACAATTTGTAAATGTCAAATAAATTTTATTCAGTATATGTATGTATGAACAAAATGATATTAAATTCATTCAGACACAAGATCAGTTTTTGATCGTAAACACTTTCATCTGTTTATGTTCCGAGACTTAACTGATTGTTACAAAACATTCCCGTCTTATTTTTGTAGTTCAGTCATTAATCCTTTACCAAATCTGACCATTCTCTAATACTTGCAAAAGAAATATCTTGAATAACTAAAAATCTTTGCTTTTTTGCCTCACAAAACATAGTTTATGACCCCTCATTGAAACAAGCTCTTTCCAGTGAGGTGTCCTAAATTATGCTTTGGAGTCATGAGTTGAAAAAAAATAATTAAATTTTAATGGCAATCTTTGTAAAAAGTTCTGCAGTGTATGGTCATTACAAATAGTAAAGGATAACTCTTAAGGCATAATTGAACTTCAAGCTGAGAGATTCATGGTTTGATCCCTAGGGGTAGCTGCATTGTGACCTTGGGCAAAGCACTTGATCCCAATTCCCCACGTTGGGGCATGGTGCTGCTGTGCATTAAGGTGTACTGCACGTCGATGGAGCACCTGTCTTCAACCAATGCTAACCTGCCTGTATGGAGTTTAGAGTTAGTTTGTTGGGGAATCTGATGCTTGTACTAGAACATCAATTCTTCTATCAGTCCGTCATATTCCGGGTCGTCGGAACGTATTAGCGGACTCCCTTTCACGGAGGGGCCGCTTGTTGTCGTCAGAATAGACTTACGTCAACGAGTATTTAATCATGATTTGCTACCAATGAGAATGGTCTATGATGGATTATTTGCGCGCATCTCAACAATCAGTTGCAGACGTATGTGTCACTAGGTTCGGATCCTCGAGCGTTTGCAGTAGACGCTCTATCGATCTAGGGAGATGGAATGATAGGATATGCATATCCTCCAACGCCGTGATTCAGCAGACATTGCTCAGGTTAAATAATCTCTATGCAAAATTCTGTTGGTAGCATCTCTATCTCCACAAAGACCGTGGATTAATCTACTCAGGAGTCTGTTGTGGGATATGCCGTGGAAGCTTCCTCCACATTTCGGTCTATTCTATGGCTAGATGGATTCAATTAACTATCCGTACTGCTTATGATATATATCTTCAACTCAGCAGTCTGTGCTTTAGTTTTCAGCTCATGAAGTAAGAGTTCTTTCTACATCGTGGGCTTAAGCTAATAGTGTTGCTATTACAGATCTAATGAGGGCTACATATTGGTCTTAGCCCTCCACTTTCACGAATTTGTATCTGAGAAATATTGAGTCCATTTCTGGAGATCTGCATTGTTTAGGTCCGTTATCTGTTGCTCAGAATGTTGTCCACTAAACAGTTGCAACTATAGTTATGCAGGCTTTCTGTTCCGGCAGTGACTCTGTCCTGCTGCCCTCTTCGCTCTGGGGTATTTGACCCAGGGCAAGGGGAAGGGGGGGGGGGGGTGGTGGGTGTTCCCTTAGGTCACCTGCTTTATAGTGTAAAGCAAGGGAATACCTCCCTTGGAGTCAGTAATTCCGAGTCGGTACCGGGATAGTTTTAAAGAGTAAAGCTAATGTTTACTCATCCATGTAATATTTTTTAAGTGTTGCTCAGTGTGAAGCATTTGTATATGTCACGTTTTAATCGGGCATTAATATACAATCCTCGGACACTTTTAAATGAGTATAAAGAGTCTCATTTCTCTGAACTTCCTTTATTTATTGGCTTTCCTTTAAAAAATATTAGTATAAAGGGTTATACTGGATGTTAATAGAGATCATTGATGTTATTGTGTTCAATTACAGAATAGTGTTGTGTCTTTCTTTTTTGATACAAATAAGAAAGATACATGTAAAGCCTCTCTCTCCTTTTCTCCTTGAGGGGATAATTCTGTTATATGTAATTGAGTCTATTGGATTTTCCTTTATGTCCTAGGCCCTCCAACCTTTTTACTATTCAGCTAAGTCTGGGTCATTGGTACAGTATAAAAATGTTAAAAAATTTATAGTAATTTATATTTTTTTATACTTACCAATGACCTAGACGGGGATGGCCCTCCCATGAGTTGGGAACTCATACCTCCCCGCTGAGTACATAACGCTTACCAGGCACTGATTGTAAGAATGACATTTGGCGCCAATTTCGAGACCTCCTTGACACTGTGCATGCGCAGAGGAGTAAAGGTATGGAGGACCATATAAGACATCTATTTTTCGGTTTTTGATGCAAATTTTGGGGATTGGGGGGGGGGGGGCAAAATTTGTGTTTGGCCCTAGATATTTTAGAGTTAGCACCAGCTAAGTCTGGGTCATTGGTAAGTATAAAAAATATATAAATTACTATAAATTTTTTAACTTTTCTCACAAGTCTATGGATCCCGCATTCCATGATTTTTTTCAATGTATTATCTACTATCAGCATTAGATGAATTTTCATATTAGCCAAAAATGTTACTGCTTGTTACATTTCATAAATTTCAAGATTGGGTTCACGAATGACTTCGGCTTGGGGATCATAAGTTTGTCCTAAGCTAACTTTTCCTCGTTTGCTGCTGGATTAGTGGTAAAAGAACTAAAATGTGAATGTGTATCTGTGTGGAGGTGGGGTGGTGGACACTAATTATCTGATTATTTTCTTCAATCTTTGCCTCAAAATCAAAGCTTATGCTCCTACGTCAAAATGTGCTCTTTCCAACAAAGGTCTATAAGCTAAACTTTTTGGGGAAAAAAAAATTGATAATAAAAAAATTAAAGTTTAAACTAGTTATTACAGAAGTTATTTGCCTGAATTTGTGTTCGACAAATTGTCAAATAATAATAATGATTAAAAACCTAATTTTTCATTCAAATTGCTGGAGGTGTTTTGGGTGGGTGAGAGTGCAAAATATATGATCTAGGATCTGAAGGCTTGAACCCTCCCCAATTTATGCTGCTGTTGTTTGGTGTAAATCAGTGGAATGCTTATGCAATTAGAATCATGATCCTGGCCTAGAGGATTCAATTATTTATTCATTTATTGGTGTTTAAGGTCACATATTTCTGCACAATGACTAATCATGACAGTTTTACTGGTGGAGGAAGACAAAATGCCCAGAGAGAACCACCAAGCAATTGCAAGCAACTGTCAGCTCCCCAACATGCTAACTCCACACAAGCAGGATTAGCATTGGTTGAAGACAGGTGCACCATCGACGTTCAGTACACCTTAGTACACATTGCCACCATGCCCCCACATGGGCAATGGGGTGAAGTGTCCAAGGATACAGTGCAGTTGCCGCAAGTGCCAAGATGATTGATGAACCTTCGTCACACACTTGACAACCTTTGAAATCAATTAATTAGATGACCTATAAGAGTCCATATTTTATATGTCTATTATCAATTTATATTTTCAACCTGCATCTTTTGGCCTATATTTCTTTATCTTTAGCAGCAGATGGAATGTCAGTTAGTGTTTTGCTAGATGGTGTGTCGTGTATAGTCTTCAAAACTGAAATCTTATGGTCAAGGTCACAGTTAGAGTACTAAAAAAGGAATCAGCATGCATTTTAATGTTAATTTTTCATGACCTGTATGTAACTTTTCAATGGAATCAAGATGTTGCTGATATCACATGTTTAACATCAGCAGAAGTCATGGCACATTTTACCTTCAAGACCGAGGCCTCCAAGGTCACAGCTTGCAGTTAAAACAATTAGGTCGGCAAACTCACAGATAGAGACCAAAAGAAGGGATCAGCACATTAAATCATTCATAACCTTTATGTAACATTTTAAATGAATCAAGCTGATACTGATATCACATGTATGACATCAGCAGAGGTTATAGCACATGTAACCTTCAAGACTGAGGTCTCCAAGATCGCAGGTTGCAGTTATAACATTTTAGCTCAGCAAGGTGACCGATAGAGACCGAAAGAAATAATCAGCATGTACATTAAATTTTTCATGCCCTGTATGTAACTTTTGAATGGAATAAATGATACTGATATCGTATGTATAATATCAACAGCAGCTATGGTACACATACCCTTATTAAAAAGTACTATGGTAAACCATGGTAAATCCCAAAATACCCTGGTAATACCATGGTTTACCATGGTATTACCAGGGCATTTTGGGATTTACCATGGTTTACCATGGTACTTTTGTATAAGGGAATATAACCTTAAAAACAGAAATCCCCAAGGTCACAGATTGCAGTGAAAACATATAATCAACTCCGCAATGTCACAGCTAGAGGTTAATGGAAGGAATCAGTATGCACACTAACTTTTTAAAGTCCTCCTGCAGCTGTCCATTTTGGATCATCAAGATGAAAGCATGTAAGATGTTGCACCAATAGACATAGAAATGAGAAGGTCAAGGTCAGAAAGAAAAGTCTACACAATGAATCAGCATAACATTAACTTCTATCAGGACCATGACATTTCAGCAAGATTTGATGTAAAGATAAAACTTGTGTCACTTTTGTAGCACCACCAGAATGCCTCCTTTGAAATTTACCACCAGCTGTAACCTCACCCCCCCCCCCCCCCCTTTCCCCATTTCCACTTCCCAACAAGAATAAATAAATAGGCATATAATTCACCATCGGGCTATGGTTTTGTTAATAAATAAGATAGACACAAAATTTTATTTCCATATTTTGTATCCGGCATAATGTTAAGATATACTATATCATTATTTTTACATTTTGCTGAAGTACGTGAATTTTTATTTAAATGAGGTTCTTCTTAATATACAATTTGTAAATGTCAAATAAATTTTATTCAGTATATGTATGTATGAACAAAATGATATTGAATTCATTCAGACACAAGATCAGTTTTTGATCGTAAACACTTTCATCTGTTTATGTTCCGAGACTTAACTGATTGTTACAAAACATTCCCATCTTATTTTTGTAGTTCAGTCATTAATCCTTTACCAAATCTGACCATTCTCTAATACTTGCAAAAGAAATATCTTGAATAACTAAAAATCTTTGCTTTTTTGCCTCACAAAACATAGTTTATGACCCCTCATTGGAACAAGCTCTTTCCAGTGAGGTGTCCTAAATTATGCTTTGGAGTCATGAGTTGAAAAAAAATAATTAAATTTTAATGGCAATCTTTGTAAAAAGTTCTGCAGTGTATGGTCATTACAAATAGTAAAGGATAACTCTTAAAGGCATAATTGAACTTCAAGCTGAGAGATTCATGGTTTGATCCCTAGGGGTAGCTGCATTGTGTCCTTGGGCAAGGCACTTGATCCCAATTCCCCACGTGGGGGCATGATGCTGCTGTGCATTAAGGTGTACTGCACGTCGATGGAGCACCTGTCTTCAACCAATGCTAACCTGCCTGTATGGAGTTTAGAGTTAGTTTGTTGGGGAATCTGACAGTTGCTTGCCATTGCTCTGCCATGGGGTTCTCTCCAGGTACTCTGGCATCCTCCACCCATAAAACTGTCCAATACGAGGCTGTCAAAAGTGTTGTTAAACTCAAATGCTTAATTTCAACTTCAATCACTTTGTAGTGCAACAAAACAGGTGTCTCTTATGCAGTCTTGGGGTAAACATGCAGGTTACATTTTAAGTACCTTGACACTTGTTTCTATGCAAGTCTTGGCTGCCTGTACAGGCAGCCAAGACTTTTCTAGGAACAACTACAAAACTACAGAATGGAGACTGTCAAAGTGTAACAAATTGTGTAAAACATCTCCAGACCCTTAAAAGTTTTGCTTATGAAATTCTGTTGCTTGTCACAATTCTTAAAGGTGCTCAAGATATTAGGATGTCTGTTTCTCCAATACAGCAGATAAAAAGCATTCTTGTAGCAAAAGCAGATATAAACAAATTGTCTACATTTTTGAATTGATAGATACTAAGCAGTTAAAAGTAAGATTCAAATATCCTTTTTAGCTCACCTGGCCTAAAAGGCCATGTGAGCTTTTGCTATCAATTGGCGTCCGTCGTCGTCCGTAAACTTTTCGCATTTTCATCTTCTTCTCTGTAACTGCTGAGCCGGAGTGAGCCAAACTTGGCAGGAATGATCTATGGGAAGTCCCCTACAAACGATCCTCATTTTGTTCCCGTCGCATGAAAAACATGGCCACCAGAGGCATTTTTTGTTTCTGGTTGGTGGATTTTCAAATGTCTTCTCCTCTGAAACTACAAAGCCAAATGTTTTGAAACTTTTCATGATCGATCACTGGGACCTCCTCTACCAACAATCCTCATTTAATGTTGATTGTGTTGCTAACATGGTCACAATTGTGTCTTATAGTTGCCATAGAAACCCTATGGGAAATCACATTTTCATCTTCTCATGAACTACTGAGCCAAGGTGAACCAAACTTGGCAGGAATGGTCTATGGGAGGTCCTCGACAAACGATCCTCATTTTGTTCTCTGAGGGTGAAAAACATGGCAGCCAGAGGCATTCTTTGATTCTGATTGGTGGATTTTGAAAAATCTTCTCCTCTGAAACTACAAGGCCAAATGTTTTGACATGATTGATGACTGGGGCACCCTCTACCAACGATCCTCATTTAATGTTGATCAGGATGCAAACATGGCCACAATTGCAGCTTATATTTACCATAGAAATCCTTTGGAAAATCACATTTTCATCTTCTGTTCTGCCAGCTGAGCGATTACATGCTCTTGTTCCATTTCTTTGTGACTTCTGTAATTACTTTTCATTAGTATAAGATTTTTTGAAAGTCTTTCCTTTATGCTAAATCATTTGATGATTTTCTTTTCTTTTCCAATTGATTTCATGAACGATAACAGACAACTGGCATTTGGATAATATTGCAGGTGCTCTTTAACTCTCGTTCTAACATAAGCAAAAATCTTTTGTTAGGCTTTCCCAAACCCAGTTTGGGAAAGACTATTGTTATTCTTCTTTTTCAAAATTTTTCTTCTCTATTTTTTTTTTTATTTTTTCCTCCCTGAATTTTGTCTGTTGAACTGCTCGAAAACAAGCTGTACGATTTTGACCAAATTTGGCACACCTATGTAATGTCATAAAGTCTAGTGAAATGCGGTATCGTCATATCTGTGAAAATGCGTGTTTTCAAAATATTCTGCCAAAACCTTCAAAATTTCACCATTTTTCGAATGTCTCAAATTTGTTTACAGTTATTTAGCTCAAATTTTCCACACATTTAGAGCATAATATGATACACCACAATCACCACTCAGATCTTTCAACTTTAACCCCCCACTGACCAAAAATGACATGAATATAGAATTTTTCTTCAAAATTGACCAACTTCAAGGGCAAATTTCTCTAATAACAAGGTTTTTGTAACAATTATTTTGGTTTGGATAGATGCAACAATGATTGCGGAAGAAAGTTACTGTTTACTTTTTAATCTCAGATTTAAGCCCCAAGTACAATGAGGGTGAGAATAAGAGTACCGTTTGAAAATGCCAAAATTAGCCAACTTTGGTTGCTTTTTCCATTATTTTGGAAAGGGGTTAATTTCAAACACTTTTCGTGTACGTATTCACAATTGACTACCGAGCATATTTGCTGTTGTAAGTTTAGTTGTAAAGTTTAACCCTATCCCATTCTGGTTGCATAAAAGTAGGTACCGTCCAAAAAAAACCTCCAATTTTTTCGGAATTAGGTAAGTTTAGGTGACGATTTACTCCATTTTTAATTGCTTGAGCTAAATACTAAGCTGTCGGGCAGGGACAGTAGGAAACATTCTGAGAATTTCAAGTTGCTGCCTTGCATGATCGGGACATAATTGGAATATATCTGACATTGTATCTGTCGGATATATTCCAATTATGTCCTGATCACTTCACCCCGACTGTCCGCATGTGGGCACCATGATGCTGTGTACTAAGGCATACTGCACGTCGATGGTGCACATGTCTTCAACCAATCTAACCCTGCCTGTGCTACAGTGCGGAGGCACTATGTTGGGGAGCTGGCAGCTGCTCGTCATTGCTCGGTGGTTCTCTCTGGGTACTCCGGCTTCCTCCACCCATACAACTGTCACCGGCATAATATGACCTTGGCTATTAATGTGTTGTTAAAACCTAATAAATAAATAAATATAGTACCAGTTTTGCTCGTACAAATATTAGTACCGTCAGACAAAATTCATTTTCAGATTAATTTCGTACTTTTCTGCACTCACCTTCTCTGAGTAAGATTGGTATACCTTTTCAATCTCAGATTTAACCCTCAAGCACAATGAGAGTGAGAATAAGTGTACCATTCAGAAATACTCAAATTATCCAACTTTGGTTACCCTCTACTATCATTTTGGAAAGGGTTAATTTGAGACACTTTGCGTTGCTCTATGCAGAGTTGTTTAATCAATAAATCCGGCTTTAGTTATGTTCTGAGACTTAATGAAACATGTGCTTTGGCCACTTAAAATAGCACTGTCTGCAAAAAATGACTGAGCTGTCCATAACTGCTTTCAACAATCAATGGGGAACAAATGTCAGGGAAACCCTCTGTGAAATTCTTCTGTCAATAAATAGCAAAGCAGTAATGTAATGCACAAAATATTAACAAGCTGTTCAACATCCCTTTAATGAACTCATTTTGACTTGAACTGTACCCATCACTGTGTATACTAGCTCTCTAGATGGTTTAAACCATATCAAATAAACAACTAATTTGTGTGTGACAGTGACTCATATTACATGTATTTCATTGTATCTGAAACAGATATGTTGGAAAAATTGTGAAATAATGGAGTAGGAAGCTTACCCTCATTTGTTGACAAATCCCACACATTCACAAACAGACAGAATGATAGAGAATAAATTAATTATTAATATTTAAGGTCACTTTCAGCAACTACAGCTATATCATGACCATAATATAGGTATTTATTCAAGTCCAGGTATTCATTGCATAGGCATACAGGGCTATTTTTCAGGGGGGGGGGGGGGGGGGGGGGAGGGATGAACCCGTTTAGCCCGAAAAAGTTGAAT
The DNA here is from genome assembly GCA_031216915.1 of Pictodentalium vernedei. Classification (NCBI taxonomy): domain Eukaryota; kingdom Metazoa; phylum Mollusca; class Scaphopoda; order Dentaliida; family Dentaliidae; genus Pictodentalium; species Pictodentalium vernedei. The sequence goes on along the minus strand of CM062293.1, from coordinate 299,304,151 downwards.
CTCAGGAGGAAATGCCAAATGTTGGTATGGGAGGGAGGGAGGGGAGGTCTCCTTCCCATTGAGTACCTGGAGAGAACCACCGAGCAATGACAAGTGACTCAGACTCCCCAACATGCTAACGCCACAAAAGCAGGGTTAGCATTGGTTGAAGACAAGTACACCTCAAAGTACCCCTAGTACACATCGCCATCATGCCCCTCCCCCCCCCCCCCCCCCCCCCCACATGGGAAATTAAATTGGGATGAAGTGTCCTGCTCAAGGACACAATGGATTGCAACAATCATCTCTACCTTCTTAGCCACCGTGCTCTCGTAATATGCAGTAATAGAACTCTTTATATGTACTTGTGTGATTATAAATGAATAATATTAACGTGGGTACGGTTCCACTGAATCACCTTGTACAGTATAATGGTCAGTTTACTTGCTACTTCTAAGTGATGGGATAGGAAAACAACATTTTGTGTGGAAAACCAAAATGTTTTGTGGTCATTTCTGGCAACTAAATTGTCCAAAATTTTCTGGCATATTGGCTGAAAAATCGGCTCCTTCCTGACTCAGGGGTGGGTTGGGGCACAGTCCTTCATGAAACCCCGACCCGTACGCTCATAATTCATATGTACTAATTTTTTCCAAAGCAGAAAGGACATCGCTTGTTTTGCTTTCTATGAAAATATTCTGTAATTATTGAAGAGCAAATTTTGTGTTAAATGTTTTGGTGTCCTGCTGTATCTCAAATATCTGTTTTGGCTGCATAAAAACTAGTAGCATCACAAAAACTTTGATTTCCACAAAATTTTCTGTTTTCAAAACTGATCGATAGTTTTGTGTACAATACAGTTTGCCTTTTCACATTAAAAAGTTGGGAAAGCCCGTAATTTGTCCTACAAATTACAATTCTCTAGTTTTTTTTTTAGTTTTTTTAGTTTTTTTTTTCCTCCCTGAATTTTGTCTGTTGAACTGCTCGAAAACAAGTTGTATGATTTTGACCAAATTTGGCACACTTATGTAATGTCATAAAATCTAGTGAAATGCGGTATCGTCATATCTGTGAAAACGCGTATTTTCAAAATATTCTGCCAAAACCTTCAAAATTTCACCATTTCTTGAATGTCTCAGAATTATTTACAGTTATTTCGCTCAAATTTTCCACACATTTAGAGTAAAATATGATACACCACAATCACCACTCAAATCTTTCAACATCAACCCCCCACTGGCCAAGAATGACATGAATATAGATTTTTTCTTCAAAATTGACCAACTTCAAGGGCAAATTTCTCTAATAACAAGGTTTTTGTAACAATTATTTTGGTTTGGATAGATGCAACAATGATTGCGGAATAAAGTTACTGTTTACTTTTTAATCTCAGATTTAACCTTCAAGCACAATGAGGGCGAGGATAAGAGTACCGTTTGAAAATGCCAAAATTAGCCATCTTTGATTGCTTTTTCTATCATTTTGGAAAGGGTTAATTTCAAACACTTTTCATGTACGTATTCACAATTGACTACTGAGCATATTTGCTGTTGTAAGTTTGGTTGTAAAGTTTAACCCTATCCCATTCTGGTTGCATAAAAGTAGGTACTGTCCAAAAAAATTCCAATTTTTTCAGAGTTTGGTAAGTTTAGGTGGCGATTTACTCCATTTTTAATTGCTTGAGCTCTGTATGTTTTCTATAGTTGCTTGCAGCAGTCAAAGTATGACAAATTTTGTTCTATATATTATTATTAAAATTTTAACCCTTGGCAGATTTGAGACTTCCCATGAGGGTACTGTCGGAATATTTGTTATTTTTGCCAACTTCAAGAGCAATTTCTTCTAATTACAAGGTAGTTGTAATAATTATTTTGGTATGGGTAGATGCAACAATGATTGTGGAAGAAAGTTACTGTTTACTTCTTAATCTAAGATTTAACCCTCTAGCACAATGAGGCCGAGAATAAGAGTACCGTTTGAAAATGCCAAAGTTAGCCATTTTTGGTTGCCTTTTCTGTCATTTTGGAAAGGGTTAATTTCAAACCCTTTTCATGTATGTGTCCACAATTGACTATCGGGGATATTTGCTGTTGTTAGTTTGGTTGTAAACTTTAACCCTATCCCATTCTGGTTGCATAAAAGTAGGTACCATCCAAAAAATTCCAATTTTTTTCAGAATTTGGTAAATTTAGGTGGCGATTTTACTCCATTTTTAATTGCTTGAGCTCTGAATGTTTTCTATAGCTGCTTGCAGCAGTCAAAGTATGACAAATTTTGTTCTATATGTTTTTATTAAAAGTTTAACCCTTGGCAGATTTGAGACTTCCCATAAGGGTACTGTCAGAATAATTGTTATTTTCGCCAACGTTTACATGCACTTTCTCAGCACTGGAGCCATATTGTATCAAAACCTTTTCCATGAGAGGATTGGGCCTTCATCCAAGAACAATTTTGCTGTTATATATTTTATTCAAAGATTTAACCTTCACCCAGTTTTCGGGCCTTGAATTTGAGTGCCCTAAAATTCTTTATAAAATTGGCTAATTTGGAGTTCACTTTTCTTCCATTTTTGAAAGGAATATCGAAAAATGATTTACATGTTCGTATTTACAATTGCCTACTGAGCATATTTGCTGTTGTAAGTTTGGTTGTAAAGCTTAACCCTATGCTCCTTCTGTTTGCATAAAGATAGGTGTAGTCCAAAAAGCTCTCGTTTTCAGAATTTGGTAAGTTTAAGTGACGATTTACTCCATTCCCAATTGATTGAGCGCTGAACATTTTCTATGGCTGTATGCAGCAGTCATAGTTTGACAACTTTTGTTTTATATGTCATTATTAAAAGTTTAACCGTTGGCAGATTCGAGACTGCCCATATGGGTATGGTCTGAATAATTTTAATTTTCATAAAATCACTGAATATTGATAAGCGTGCACTGGTAGTTTGGAATAGAATATCCGAAAATGCTTTCGAAATTCGGATTCACAGTTCAATTCCAAGAATATTTTCTGTTATAAGGTTGCTGTAAAGTTTAACGCAATCCCTGTCTCAGATGCATAATGGTAGATGCCGTCGAACAAAAACTCATTTTTTCAGAATTTCGTAGGTTTAAGTGACAATTTACTCCATTCCCAATTCATTGAGCGCTGAATGTTTTCAATGCCTGCATGCAGCAAGCATAGCATGTCAACTTCTGTTTTATACGTCATTATCAAAAGTTTAGTCCTTGGCATATTTAGGAGTTCCCATGTGGGTATAGTCGGAATAATTGTTATATTTTTATACTGTACCAATGACCCAGACTTAGCTGGTGCTAACTCTAACAAAACCAGGGCCAAACACAAATTTTGCCCCCCAATCCCCAAAATTTGCATCCAAAACCAAAAGAAATCATGTCCTAAAGGACCTCCATACTACGCCCCCACTGCGCATGCGCAGTGTCCAGGACGACCCGAAATTGGCGCCAATTATCATTCTCTGTTTGGCCCTTCATCAGTCAACATCTCACTGATCTTTGTGCTTGTAAATCTCAGTTTAAAGGATGCCAGACACGTAATTTTGGAGAAATGGTGATTCTAAGGAGGATATAGAAGGAGGAGAGGAAAAAGAAGTGACAAAAAATAATCAGGGCTGTACTTAAAATTTTTGATGAAATTATGTTAAGTTGCCTATTTTCGAGGCATGGGCCTCTTGTTGTCATTCTTGCTAAATGTTGCACTGCTTATTCAGTGTTTCCTCTCCCCTAGCCTTCTAAAGTCCCCCCTTGCAATTCTCCCTTGCTTTTGGCATATTTTTGAGAAAGTTCATTTCTAAATTTTCTTGGGAGAGTTGCTTGGATACAGTATGTTTTCTGTTATTTTCCCCATAGTTACGTTTTCACCCATGGGTGTATAAACGTTGTGTTCTGCATCTTCCATCTGATGTTCTGCAGATTCTCCCCTGGGAGTCTCTGTCTTGCATCAGATAGAGTGTAATTTTGATGACTGATTTCGGGCCAGTTTTTTCAGTGCCTGGAGTCATGTTTTCTGGTGTTTTACACTGTTTGTTTACATTGGCAACAGCCTTTTTTGAGAGGGGCTGTTTGCCTTTGGTGTAGTTTATCTCACTATAAGATACATTTATATTATCCGTAAGTGTCTCATTAATTATTTAATATAAATTTAAAATTTTTGACCACACTTTGCCATCGGATCCATCGGGGCTCAACGTTACTTTTCAGCAACTTGGGCTTCGCTGAAAAAATATTTTTTCAAAATTATTTTGATTTGCAATTGTTTTTTCATTTATTAATGGATCATGTTATTATGCATCTTTGTGTCAGGGGTTTGTGCGAGTAACTAGGACTTGTTGTTGACTTTTCACAATGAAAGGATATTGTTCAAATTGTAATGAGAAGAAATCTTCCTCTGACTTTCATGATCATTGTATTAATTGTAGTCAGTGTTCTCGCACTAATCCCTGTTCTATATGTCAATATTGGGATGACAAACATTGGAAACGTGTGTCACGGTATGTTGTTTCTGGAGAAAGGGCTATGCCGGCTCTTTCTCCACAAGGTCACTCTACTCTCTCAGTTTCTATTTCAGAGGAACAAGAACAGGGTGATGTTTCCATGTTATCTTCTGCAAGTGCGCTTCCGTCGTCACAAATGAATTCAGAGCTAGAGGCAAAAGTGCTCATGGAGATTAGACAAATGTCGTCCGCTAGCTCGCCCGGTGTAGCATCCATTCACCGAATGGTTCGGCAGCCAGGTTCGTCCGATGCGGTCCAGGAGGAAATGTTGGGTGATGCGAGCACTATAAACATTCAATGTGCACACCCAGTGACGGCGGATAGTAAGTGAGATCGGAGGAAGCCTTTGAGTCCAGTTCCTAGCTCGTCCAGGTCCAGCCGGGCCGCGAGCGAGAGAGGCCCCTCTCTCGTACAACAACATCTGGGACCAGATGTTGTGGTATAAAATGTGTCGCAAGCGGAGCATACGTCCATCGCTCGGGACGCTCCGTTGTATAGGCAGTCCACGGAGACTGCTAAGGCTTCTTCTTCTCGTCAGCGCACACGACCGCACCTTGGCTGCGTGACCGCCGATATCTTACCAGCTTCGCCGATCAAGGATTCTTCGGCGACCAGGTCACACCATCCGGCAGCCAGGGACTCGAGACCGATGGACTCCGGACGTTCGCATAGAAAAAGTATGCGGGAGCCATCTGATGCGGAGCTGCCCTCGGCGAAGCAGCGAAAGACTGCGCCTCCGCAGGTCTCGATGCCGGACATTCTTGTGCAGATAGCACACCTTATCGCAGCATCCCAGCAGCCGACAGAAACGGTGTCGGATCGAGAATTATCCGACGGCGCTGGGTCGGTACGCTCCGCCGAAGCATCGGGGGCGGACGACCGGGAGCATCATGAGGTCCGACCGGATGGTGAGAGGGATACGGATGATTTGGAGTTATCCCTTTCGGAACAACATAAAGCTGCCGTGGACTTCATCCGGCACTTTCTCCCTCAAGTTGTTCCGTCAGGTCAGTCTGCTGCGGTTCCGGACAAGAGTATTATAGCGTCATTGGACTCTGAATTTTTTGAGCGGTTCAGGGACATCGCTCCTGAGTTTCCGTCGCAGTCCAATAATGTTGCAAGAACATTTGAATTATTGAACGATGCTATATTTAAACTTGCTTCCAAGATGGGGAAAGCAGGTTTCTTGTCCGCCAATACTCTCAACCTGCCTTTCATTAATGCAAGGAATAAATTTGACACGGCAGGACAGGGTATCCCGAGAGTTCCTCTGCGTATGGACGACGAGGCGGAAGACTTAGAGCTATCATTACCGTCGTCGGCTTCTATTCCAACCGCGGTGTTGGAAACAGCTATTTCGTCTAACAGAGCCAATTTAGATGCCTTATCTTACGCAGATCACCTTACTAAGGCGTTATCACTGCGCCTTCAAGGGAAAGAGTTTCAGGATATACAATCCTCTTTAAGACTTCTTTCAAGGGCAGTAGCTTATTCCACGTGTAACTCCGCCCTTTCTGTGGCAAACCTGGAGTTGGTTAGACGTGACGCAGCCCTAGCTACATCCACACTCGTGGATACTAAGGTGAAGAACTCTCTTAGAGTCGCTTCGGTCTCCGGAGAAATTCTCTTTGACGGCAAGCTTTCTGCTATTTATGATAAAATTACAAAGAAAGCTTCGGATTCGCTGTTGTTCAAATCTGCTTCTAAGAAGTCGGATACAGCAGACAAGAATAAGACAGGCACTTCTGGGTCTAATGTGCCCAAGAGAGGTTCCTATAGAGGTTCCGGTGCGTCCTCTTGGTCTTATTCGAGAGACCGTCAGGGTAGCGACTCTCGTTCGGGATGTCCTTCGGGCCGGGACAACTGGTCGGATGCCATGAGGTCGACGGGACGAGGTGCGGGTCGTGGAGGACGTGGTTTCTCCTACCGCAGGCCTCGCAGGTCCAGGAGGTGATGGCTTAAACCTCTATCGCGTACCGGTTGGCGGAAGGTTGTCGAGCTTTTCACAAGAATGGGCGTCGATTACGGACGACCCTTGGGTGAGAGGAGTGACTTCGGAAGGCCTAAAGATATCCTTCAAACGAAAGCCTCCATTAACTCGAAGTCCAAAGTGGACTCAACTTCCGTCAAATCCGCAGAAAAGAGACGCTCTGTTATCAGAGGTGCAGTCTCTTTTAATGAAGAACGCGGTAGAGGTCGTAGAAAACCAGGAGACTCCGGGATTCTACAGCCATCTGTTTCTGGTTCCGAAACCAGACGGCTCGTTCCGTCCAGTCATAGATTTGAGCTGGATAAACAAGCTGATCGTCGCTCCGAAATTTTATATGGAGACGATTCGGTCGGTCAGAGCGAGTATTCGGGTGAACGATTATGCAACAAGCATAGATCTCAAAGATGCGTACTTTCACGTCATGGTACATCCGACATTCAGAAAGTATCTACGCTTCGCAGTCCTAGGAGTGGTGTATCAATTCCGGGCGATGTGCTTCGGATTGAATCTAGCACCCTGGGCTTTCACTCGGGTAATGAACTCGGTAATGATCTATTTCCGAGCTCACTCGTCTGCGGTAACGTCGGCCTACCTGGACGACATTCTTCAGAGGTACGGCAACGAGTTAACGCTTCAGACCGATGTTCAGAATCTACTTCTATTGCTCCGACGTCTCGGTTTTATAGTAAACGAGGAGAAGTCGTCCAAGTCATTCACTCATCTGGGAATGAGCTTCGAGACGCACAACAATCTCGTTCGTCTGCCGTTAACCAGAGCGAAATTAGTCAGTTGTTACGCTCGCTTTTGTCTGCACGCAGACAAAGTCACAGCGAGAGAATTTATGAGACTGATAGGTCTGTGCGGAGCCGCTGCAGATCTCATTCCGATGGGGCGGTTACGCACGCGTCCTCTCCAAATTTTCTTGACTCAGAATTGGAGTGCGAAAATTCATTCGCTCGACGTAGACGTTCTCTTGTCAGATCAAGTGAAACAAGAGATTCAGACTTGGGCAAACATTCAGTGGTTAACTCAGGGAGTTCCGCTGCAGTTGCCGGATCCGAGTTTTACCATTATGACGGATGCCAGTCAAACAGGTTGGGGTGCATCATTGATCCCAACGGATTCGAGATGCCAGGGTCTTTGGGATCCGCAATTCCTGTGCAAGCACATAAACATCAAGGAAATGATGTCAATTTGGCTTGCGTTACATCATTGGATGGACATTATTCACAATGCTCATGTCCAAATCCTATCCGACAATACGACAGTAGTGGCGTATATACGGAATCAGGGAGGCACTCATTCAGTTCCGTTGTTCAATCTAACGGAAAGAATCCTTCTGTTTGCGCTAGAACATCAGGTTCTTCTTTCGGTCCGTCACATACCGGGTCGTCTGAATGTGCTAGCAGACTCCCTTTCACGAAAGGGTCGCTTGTTGCCGTCGGAGTGGACTCTCAACAAACAAGTATTCAATCAGATTTGCTACCAATGGGAACGGCCAATGATAGACTTATTTGCGACACATCTCAACAATCAGTTGCAGACGTATGTGTCTCCGTGTCCGGATCCAAGAGCATTTGCAGTAGACGCTCTGTCGATCCCTTGGGACGGAATGATAGGATATGCGTATCCTCCAGCGCCGTTAATTCAACAAGTATTGCTAAGATAAAGCAATCTCAATGCAAGATTCTGTTGGTAGCATCTCTGTCGCCACAGAGACCGTGGATAAATCTACTCAGGTGTCTGTTGTGGGACCTACTGCGAAAGCTTCCTCCACGGGAGGATCTTCTTTTGCAGGGGAAATCGCGTCAACTCCATCACAACCCGCAAGGTCTCAACCTTCATGTTTTTCCGTTGTGCGGTCCTTCTTGCATGGCAAGCACTTTACAGGACGAGCAATGGACACGATTTCTAACTGTAGGAGGACCTCCTCTTCGCTAAACTATGCGGTTAAGTGGAAGGTTTTTCGTCGTTGGTGTAGGGATCATTCTGTAGATATTTTTGATCCCTCTATACCAGACATTGCAAACTTTCTAGTATACTTGTTTGACGAAATCAAACTGCAGCCTGTTACTATTAAGGGTTATAGGTCTATGTTATCTGATGCACATCATGATAGTTTACAAATTGGATCTAATGTCTCTTTATCTAAGTTGGTTAGAAACTTCTCGATAAATAGACCCAGAACTCTTAGATTAATTCCTAAATGGAATTTAGCTTGGGTTCTTCTTAAATTGAAGGAAAAGCCATTTGAACCTCTTGGGACAGTAGATTTCAAATTCTTATCTTATAAGACAGCTTTTCTCTTAGCTTTCTCTTCTGCTAGAAGAGTCAGTGAGCTTCATGCACTGTCGGTGGATGATTCTCACTATCGTAGTGTCGGGAACACTATCACCTTCACTACTAATGTAGGTTTTTTAGCTAAGAATCAGGCTCCTAATAAATATCCGGAACCTATTGTTATTAAGGCTCTTCCGTCTTCAGACGGGCGTAGGCCTTTACTCTGTCCTGTTAGAGCGTTACGTATCTGCAAACAGAGATCTCAGTTTATCAGAAAGGGACGGAAACGTTTCTTTCTGTCTTTGATGCCTAATAGAAGGGACATTTCGGTCCATTCTATTGCTAGATGGATTCAATTAACTACCCGTACTGCTTATGAGAGTTTATCTTCTTCTCAGCAGTCTGTGCTTAAGATTTCCGCTCATGAAGTAAGAGCTGTTGCTACTTCTTGGGCTTATGCTAATAGTGTTGCTATTACAGATTTAATGAAGGCTGCTTATTGGTCTCAGCCATCCACATTCACGAATTTTTATCTCAGAAATATTGAGTCCATTTCTGGAGACCTGCATTGTTTAGGTCCATTATCTGTTGCTCAGAATGTCGTCCACTAAACAGTTGCAACTATAGTTATGCAGGCTTTCTGTTCCGGCAGTGACTCCGTCCGGCTGCCCTCTTTGCTCTGGGCTATTTAACCCAGGGCAAGGGGAGGGGGGGGGGGGGGGGGGGGGCGGGTGTTCCCTTAGGTCACCTGCTTTATAGTGAAAAGCAAGGGAATGCCTCCTCCAAAGTCAGTATTTCTGAGTCGCTTCCGGGATGGTTTTAAAGTGTAATATTAATGTTAAAATTCATTCATGTCTTATTTTTTAAAGTGTAGCTCGGTGTGAAGCATTTGTATATGTCAAGTGTCAAACGGGCTTTAATATACAATACTCGGACACTTTTAAAAGATTATAAAGAGTCTCAATTCTCTGGACTACTTTATTTATTGGCTTACTTTAAAAATAATTAGTATAAGGGTTATACTGGATGTTAATAGAGAACATGAAAATTATTGTGCTCAATTATTAAGGGTATTGTATCTTTCTAATTTAATATTAAATAAGAATGATACATGTAAAGCCTAATACTCCTTTTCTCCTTAAGGGGTTACCTCTTTATTATATAGTTGAGCTTATTGGATTTTCCTCTATGTCCTAGGCCCTCCAGCCTGTTTACTATTCAGCTAAGTCTGGGTCATTGGTACAGTATAAAAATGTTAAAAAATTTATAGTAATTTATATATTTTTTATACTTACCAATGACCCAGACGGGGATGACCCTCCCAGGAGTTGGGAACTCTTGCCTCCCTGCTGAGTACATAGCGCTGACCAGGCGCTGCCAGTAAGAATGATAATTGGCGCCAATTTCGGGTCGTCCTGGACACTGCGCATGCGCAGTGGGGGCGTAGTATGGAGGTCCTTTAGGACATGATTTCTTTTGGTTTTGGATGCAAATTTTGGGGATTGGGGGGCAAAATTTGTGTTTGGCCCTGGTTTTGTTAGAGTTAGCACCAGCTAAGTCTGGGTCATTGGTAAGTATAAAAAATATATAAATTACTATAAATTTTTTAACTTTCGTAAAATCAATCCCTGAATATATTGGTAACTGTGCAGTGGCCTTTCAGTGGTGCTACATGAAGCCACAAATAGTTAAGGTTGAAAAGTTCATCAAATAGACAAATATAAACCTAACTCAGCCGGTGACAGGTAAATAATGAATGGAAAAGTCGTTGAATTGAGAATAAAGTAGGGACGAATCGTGCCCTCGGTTTCCACCTGATTCACTGTATTTCCACGCAGTCTCCGCTCTTGACAAAGATACTAAACTGTCAGGCAGGGACAGTAGGAAACATTCTGAGAATTTCAAGTTGCTGCCTTGCATGATCGGGACATAATTGGAATATATCCGACATTGTATCTGTCGGATATATTCCAATTATGTCCCGATCACTTCATCCCAACTGTCCGCATGGGGGCACCATGATGCCGTGTACTAAGGCATACTGCACGTTGATGGTGCGCATGTCTTCGACCAATTATAACCCTGCCTATGCTACAGTGTGGAGGCACTATGTTGGGGAGCTGGCAGCTGCTCGTCATTGCTCGGTGGTTCTCTCTGGGTACTCCGGCTTCCTCCACCCATACAACTGTCACCGACATAATATGACCTTGGCTGTTAATGTGTTGTTAAAACCTAATAAATAAATAAATAAATCCAGTACCAGTTTTGCTCGTACAAATATTAGTACTGTCAGACAAAATTCATTTTCTGATTAATTTCGTACTTTTCTGTACCTGCCTTCCCTGAGTAAGGTTTGTATACCTTTTCAATCTCAGATTTAACCCTCAAGCACAATGAGAGTGAAAATAAGTGTACCATTTGGAAATACCCAAATTATCCAACTTTGGTTACTCTCTACTGTCATTTTGGAATGGGTTAATTTGAGACACTTTGCTTTGCTATATGCAGAGATGTTTAATCAATAAATCCGGCTTTAGTTATGTTCTGGGACTTAATGAAACATGTGCTTTGGCCACTTAAAAATAGCACTGTCTGCAAAAAATGACCTTGAGTGAATTCTCACTTGTCCAAAAACAAAAAGGAAAGAGCTCTTTGAGCTTTCCAAAACTGCTTTCAAAAATCAATGGGGAACAAATTTTGTTATATGTTTTGGTGTTCCGTGTTATCCAACACCAGTTTGGCCGTACAAATATGAATACCGCCAGGAAAGAAAGCACATTTTTCAGTGGTAGACTATTTGACTTGTGTGATAGAGGTCCCGTGTTTGACCCCTATCTGGGACGACCCACGTAATATCCTTGGGCAAGGCACTTTATCCCGGTTGCCAACATGGGGGCACGATGATGCCATGTACTAAGGCGTACTGCATGTCAGTGGTGCACATGTTTTCAACCGCTGGTACCCTGCTTCAGCAGAGCTTGAACATAATTAGAATGTTGAGCTGACAGTTGCTCGTCGATGCTCGGTGGTTCTCTCTGGGTCCTCCGACTTCCCCCACCCGTAAAAGTGTCACGGTCACGATTAGCCATTGTGGATAAGTATGTGACCGTAAACACCAATAAATAAATACCGTCAGGGAAACCCTCTGTGAAATCCTTCTGTCACTAAATAGCAAAGTAGTGATGTAATGCAAGAAATATTAAACTGTTCAACATCCCTTTAATGGACTCATTTTGACTTGAGCTGTACCCATCACTGTGTATACTAGCTCTCTAGATAGTTTAAACCATATCAAATAAACAACTAATTTGTGTGTGACAGTAACTCATATTACATGTATTTCCTTGTATCTGAAACAGATATGTTGGAAAAATTGTGAAATCATGGAGTAGGAAGCTTACCACCAGCGTCTGTTGACAAATCCCACACATTCACAAACAGACAGAATGATAGATGCTGAAAGTGACCTTGATATTTAAGGTCACTTTCAGCATCTACAGCTATATCATGACCATAATATAGGTATTTATTCAAGTCCAGGTATTCATTGCATAGGTGTACAGGTCTATTTTTCAGAAGGGGGGGGGGGGGGGGGGGGTGATGAACCCTTTTAGCCCGAAAATGTTGAATCTCAGGAGGAAGGAAATGCCAAATGTGGGTATGGGAGGGAGGGGGGGGGGGGGTCTCCTTCCCATTGATTACCTGGAGAGAACCACCGAGCAATGGCAAGCAACTCAGACTCCCCAACATACTAACTCCACAAAAGCAGGGTTGGCATTGGTTGAAGACAAGTGCACCCTCAAAGTACCTATACTACACATCACCATCATGCCTCCCCCCCCCCCTCCCCCCCCACGTGGGAACTTAAATTGGGATGAAGTGTCTTGCTCAAGGACACAATGTGGTTGCCACAGGTGGGATTCGAACCGAGTACTTCTTGGATTGCAAGAATCATCTCCACCTTCTGAGCCACTGTGCTCCCTTAAAATGCAGCAATAGAACTCTTTATATGTACTTGTGTGATTATAAATCAATAATATTAACGTGGATACGGTTCCACTGAATCAACTTGTACAGTATAATGGTCAGTTTACCTGCAACTTCTAAGTGATGAGATAGGAAAACAACATTTTGTGTGGAAAACCAAAATGTTTTGTGATCATTTCTGGCAACTAAATTGTCTGAAATTTTCAGGCATATTGGCTGAAAAATCGGCTCCTTCCTGACTCAGGGGTGGGTCGGGGCACAGTCCTTCATGAAACCCCGGCACGTACGCCCATAATTCATATGCACTAATTTTTTCCAAAGCAGAAAGGACATCACTTGTTTTGCTTTCTATGAAGATATTCTGTGATTATTAAGGAGCAAATTTTGTGTTAAATGTTTTGGTGTCCTGCTGTATCTCAAATATCTGTTTTGGCTGTATAAAAACTAGTAGCATCACAAAAACTTTGATTTCCACTAAATTTTCTGTTTTCAAAACTGATCGATAGTTTTGTGTACAATACAGTTTGCCTTTTCACATTAAAAAGTTGGGAAAGCCCGTAATTTGTCCAACAAATTACAATTCTCTAGTTTGAGCATGTATTTTGAAGCTCTCAAGCATTATCAAACTGGTTCATTTCATCTATCAAGAAAGTTCCCTGAGCTCCTTGAATTCCTTGAAAATCCTGGGATTTAGATATTTCTTTCTTCAGATCAGGAAGTTTCTTGAATACTGGAACTTTCCTTGAAAAACCTTAAAAAAGGAGTTAATGAGCAGAGTAGTTTCATTTTAGCAATATTCAGATCACCTCACAGCATGCTGAATACAGCAGGAATGGATCTTTTCTGTCTTAACTAAATATCTACCCAATAGAAAGAGAATCATGCATATGATTATAACCATAACCCTTGCACACTGATGTCAAAATACTGAAATTTATTTCAAGCAGCAAATATTTCCCATAATGCAACTCTGTATTAAACCAAATCAGTCTTGTTTGACAGAGCTATGAGCTCTGTCAAACATTATTGAATTGGTTAAGTTTCTTGTTGCATTATGGGAAACAATTGCTGCTTGGAATTTTGATATTTCAACATGAGTGTGAAGAGGGTTAAAATTTAAATTAGTTGAGTACTAACTTGCTCAGCTTGTAGGTGCATGTAAATGTAATTATTTGTAGCTCTTGGTAGGGAATTCCCTAGAACATCTTTGGAAATCCTTGAATTTCTCATTTATTGCCCTTTGAAACTAAACCCAGAAGGTTCTGAAAACTCCTTTACTTAACTGTTCAACTATGCTGTAATCCTGTCTAATCAGTTCAAAATATCGCCCCTTATTCTTAGTTTCTTTGAGCTCATTATGTAGTTTATCTGACACACTAACTGATGGGAACCCTGGGAATTTCTAGATATGTTTGGTCTACTTTTACAGGTTGTGAAGATATGATTAAGAATCACTTATAATCCTCCTGATATGGAGGGTGTTCAATGTTGCAGGGTGGTGATTTTATTAGTCTGTGTGAAACACACAGACTATTGTTTTTGCACGGATTCTTTTTCTTTTTTTTCTTCTTTTTTTCTTTTTTTTCTTCTTTTTCTTCTTCTCCTGTCTTCTGTCTTCTCATCACTTTTTTGTCCGCAAGATAACTCGAAAACGAATTGCCCTAGCTCGTTGATTTTTGGCATTCTGATAGACAGCCACAAGTTCTCGGCCACCTATGTTTTTCAGATTCCTGGGGTACCAGGGGTGTCTGTAGGGGTGTTTTGAAAGTGGGTCACACCCATATCTCAGGTGTGGTATGACCTACAGACCTGGGACCAACACCAAATGAGTCGACACTCGATGGAGGTTCAAAATATGGGTTAAGGTCACAGAGGTCATCTAGGGGTCATTGAGTGCATTTTTCAGAATTGCTGGAAATCACATTTTTTGACCCCTAAAGTATTCCTGATGTACACACATGCATTTTGACGTAAAAAAAAGTGGGCGTGGCCAAAATTTTTGAAAGTGGGTCACGCCCATATCTCAGGCATGGTATGACGTATGGACCTGGGAGCAACACGAAATGAGTCGACACTTGATGGAGTTTCAAAATATGGGTCAAGGTCACGGAGGATGCCTAGGGGTCATTGAGTGCATTTTTTCAGAATTGCTGGAAATCACATTTTTTGATCCCCTAAAGTATTCCTGACGTATTTACATGCATTTTGACGTAAAAAAGTGGGTGTGGCCAAAATTTTTGGAAACTGGGTCATGCCCATATCTCAGGCGTGGTATGACGTATAGACCTGGGACCAACACCAAATGAGTCGACACTTGATGGAGATTCAAAATATGGGTCAAGGTCACAGAGGTCACCTAGGGGTCATTGAGTGCATTTTTCAGAATTGCTGGAAATCACATTTTTTGACCTCCTAAAGTATACCTGATGTACACACATGCATTTTGACGTAAAAAAAGTGGGCGTGGCCAAAATTTTTGAAACTGGGTCATGCCCATATCTCAGGCGTGGTATGACGTATAGACCTGGGACCAACACCAAATGAGTCGACACTTGATGGAGGTTCAAAATATGGGTCAACTAGGGGTCATTGAGTGCATTTTTCAGAATTGCTGGAAATCACATTTTTTGATCCCCTAAGGTATTCCTGACATACACACATGCATATTGACATAAAAAAGTGGGCGTGGCCAAAATTTTTGAAAGTGGGTCACGCCCATATCTCAGGCGTGGTATGACGTATGGACCTGGGACCAACACCAAATGAGTCGACACTTGATGGAGGTTCAAAATATGGGTCAAGGTCACGGAGGATGCCTAGGGGTCATTGAGTGCATTTTTTCAGAATTACTGGAAATCACATTTTTTGATCCCTAAGGTATTCCTGACGTACACACATGCATATTGGCATAAAAAAGTGGGCATGGCCAAAAAATTTGAAAGTGGGTCACGCTCATATCTCAAGCATGGTATGATGAATGGACCTGGGACTAACACCAAATGAGTCGACACTTAATGGAGATTCAAAATATGGGTCAGGGTCAAGGAGATCACCTAGGGGTCATTAAGTGCATTTTTCATAATTGCTGGAAATCACATTTTTTGACCCCCAAAGCATTCCTGAGGTCCATACATGCATTTTTATGTTAAAAAGTGGGCTTAGCCAACATTTTTGAAAGTGGGTCATGCTCATATCTCAATCGTGGTATGATGAATGGTCCTGGAACTAACACCAAATGAGTCGACACTTGATGGAAATTCAAAATATGGGTCAAGGTCACGGAGGTCACCTAGGGGTCTGCCTGAAAGAGGTCACCAAAGTCATCAAGTGCGTATTATTCAGAAACACTGGGAAATGAATTTTATTACCCCTTAATGAATTTCTAAAGTTTATGAATGTATTTCATCACTCAAATTAGTGGGCAGAGCCAAAAATGTCCATTTCTGATTCGAGTATCGAACCCTTTGAATGCTGGTCACATGTATGTCTTTTCTGGTTTCTTATAAATAATTGTTCTGATTCCAGTATGAATATCTGTAAATACTGTTAACGAAAACCCATTTCTGATTTGTTTAAAAATATTTTACTTCTGAAAATAAGCCTCCATAAATTCTCTTCCTGTGTAGTTTATTCCTGATACTTTAACGCTTTTTACGCAGACTTGAATTTACTGGGTGCAGTAAATTCTGTTTCTCTAATTTTATTTTCAGTTCTATTAAGCAGTGAGGTCAAAAAAACTTTCTTAAAAATTCTTTGGCCGGCAAATTGGCATATAATGAACTTGAGAGTTTTTATAAAATTGACAGATTTGTCTCATTAACCAAATAAATAACATTTATGAATTGAAATAAAATAACTGTTTTATCACTTATTCTGAGTTTATTATAAGTATCATCCTCAACAGTGTGGGAGTTCTGTATTTTTTTATATTGCAATACTGTCTTTTGTTTACTTCGCTTTCAGTGTCTTGTCCTGTAGGAACTGAGTGGAATGGAGCTGAATGTACTGCATGCGATATTGGCTATTTCAAAGCCACTGAAGGATCTGAAAAGTGTACAAAGTGTCAGAGTAATACTCTAACATATCAAAAAGGAACAACAGACAATAGGAAGTGTGCAGGTCAGAAAGAAATAACTATAGCTGCGTATCGGAGTGGGATGGGGGGTTCTACTCTTTGTTTTTTTCTCTGTGGTGGGGGGTTGGGTGAGTGATAGGGCTGTTTTCCTTTTTTGTGGGAGGGTGGTGGGGGGGGGGGGGGGTGGAGTAGAGTTGAAGAGAGAATAATGAATTTTTTCTTCTGTTCCTTTATGAAATCAGAATAATGGTGATTGGTTAGAAAACTTGATTGTAGTAACCAAGATATGGGCAAATTCAGTATGCATATGTCATTTATTGGCACTGGTTGAATTCACTATTTTGTGTTGGGTCAGTTTAATAAATAAATAATAATAATTTTCAGCCTAAAATCCACAAAATGTGCTCTTTGGCTTTCCATACAAAAAAAAAGGGAAATGATTTCTTATCTGCATATTGGTGCAGAAAGCTTGTTTGTAGAGATGCCTTTTCAAACCAGCTTTGAATGACTCAGTTTCCTGTGGTAGTCTCAGGTGACTCGGTAAAAGGTTCCAGAGATTAGGGGTGGCGATCAAAAAGGCCCGGTCACCCGTGGATGCTAATTTTGAAACAGGTTGGACCAAGGTGTGCGAGTCCGAAGAACGGAGGTCTCTGGCAGGTGTGTAGTATGTGACCAGATCTGAGAGATATGATGGTGCCTGGTCATTTATACATTTATATGTTCGAAGGATTATTTTATATTGAATTCTTTGTTGGACAGGAAGCCAGTGGAGGTCAGCTAGGATAGGTGTTATGTGACACGACTTCCTATTTCGAGTTACACACCTAGCAGCACAATTTTGGATATGTTGATGCTTATCCAGTGATGTGTTTTTGCGTCGGTATAGCAGTGAGTTGCAATAATCAAGATGACTAGTGACAAAAGCGTGGACTAATTGTTCAGCTGTGTGTTTGTCTATCAACATTCGCATCCTGCTGATATTTCTAAGATGGTAGAATGCAGCATGACAGACCTGCTGGACGTGTTTGTCAGCTGCCAACTACTCACCGAGGAAATATCCCAGGTTACGAATGGTAGCCGATGGTATAATGCTATTTCCTTCTATTGATAATGGAAGTTTTGAAATTTTGCCTAATTGGTGAGGTAAGCCAATGTAAATAACCTCCGTTTTGTCGGCATTTAACTTTAAAAAGTTATTAGTCATCCAGGCTTTGATGTCCGCCACACATTCCTCTAGTCGATGACATGCAAACACTTCAATATCCAGTTTAAAATGGATGTATAGCTGGATGTCATCGGCATAAAAGTGAAATTGTAGGCCATGGCTGCGGATGATATCACCCAGGGGAAGAACATAAATCACATACAATAGAGGGCCCAGAACGGACCCTTGGGGAACACCATACTGAAGATAGAACTCGATGGAGGTTGACACGTTAATGAGTATACTTTGGGTACGGCCTGTTAGGTAGGAAGAGAACCACTGTAGAGCTCTACCCGAAATTCCTATTCTGTGTTCTAACCTGTCTATGAGCATATTGTGGTCGATGGTGTTGAAGGCTGCACTCAGGTCGAGTAATACTAAGCAGGAGACAAGATGTTTGTCCATCGACATTAGAATGTCGTTCTGCACTCTGAGTAAGGCAGTCTTTGTGCTGCACTTAGGTTTATAGGCGGACTGGAAAACCTCTGAAAGTTCATACTGGGAAAGATGAGAATTCAATTGAAGAGCAACTGCACGTTCCACAACCTTAGATAAAAACGAAAGGTTGGAGACAGGGCGGTAATTCTTCAATATTTCTGGGTCGAGCCCGGGTTTTTAGCTCAACTTGACAAAGTCAAGCTGAGCTATTGCCATCACTTCTCGTCCGACGGCGTACGTACGTACATACGTACGCTAGTACGTTAGTCCACAATTTCCTTTGGCACACCTCACAGGTCGCATTTATGATCAGATTACTTTGAAACTTGGTATGCTTGTTTGGGGTGACCTCTAGATGGGAGCTATCGATTTTCTCCAATTTCCGTCAAAAAATGTTGCCGCGGCTAACGTTCTTAGAACTTAGTTTAGTCAAACCACAATATTTCCCTTTGGCACACCCTACAGGGCACATTTATGATTTGATCGCTTTGAAACCTGGTATACTTATTTAGGGTGACCTCTAGATGGGAGCTATCGATTTTCTTCAATTTCCGGCAAAAAATGTTGCCACGGCCAACGTTCGTAGAATTTAGTTTAGTCAGACCTCAATATTTCCCTTTGGCACACCCTACAGGGCACATTTATGATCAGATTGCTTTGAAACCTGTTATGCTTGTTTGGGGAGACCTCTAGATGGGATCTATCGATTTTCTGCAATTTCTGTCAAAAAATGTTGCCGCGGCCAACGTTCTTAGAACTTAGTTTTGTCAAACCACAATATTTCCCTTTGGCACACCCTACAGGGTACATATAATTTGATTGCTTTGAAACCTGGTATGCTTATTTAGGGTGACCTCTAGATGGGAGCTATCGATTTTCTTCAATTTCCGGCAAAAAATGTTGCCATGGCCAACGTTCGTAGAACTTAGTTTAGTCAGACCTCAATATTTCCCTTTGGCACACCCTACAGGGCCCATTTATGATCAGATTGCTTTGAAACCCGGTATGCTTGTTTGGGGAGACCTCTAGATGTGAGCTATCAATTTTCTTCAATTTCTGTCAAAAAATGTTGCCGCAGCCTACGTTCTTAGAACTTAGTTTAGTCAGAAGACTCAATATTTCCCTTTGGCTCACCCTACAGGGTACATTTATGATCGGATTGCTTTGAAACATGGCATGCTTATTTGGGGTGACCTCTAGATGGGAGCTATCGATTTTCTTCAATTTCCGTCAAAAATTGTTGCTGCGGCCAACGTTTTTAGAACTCAGTTTAGTCAGACCACAATATTTCCCCTTTGCACACCCTACAGGGCACATTTATGATTAGATTGCTTTGAAACCTGGTATGCTTATTTATGGTGACCTCTAGATGGGAGCTATCGATTTTCTTCAATTTCCATCAAAAAATGTTGCCGCAGCCAACATTCTTAGAACTTAGTTTAGTCAGACCACAATATTTCCCTTTGGCACACCCTACAGGGCACATTTATGATCGGATTGCTTTGAAACCTGGCATGCTTGTTTGGGGAGGCCTCTATATGGGAGCTATCGATTTTCTTCGGTTTCTGTCAAAAAATGTTGCCACTGGCAAAAAAAATGACATTGGTACCAATGATCTTCAATTTTGCCATTTCATTAATAACTTACCAAGTTCAAGTTTGTCAAGTTGAGCTACAGTGTCATTGACACTTTCATTTAAGTAACGGGGGTAACAAGTATCTGCTTCATATTAGTGTGGAAGACACCCGATGTAAGAGATGAGTTAACAATATTTAATATCCATGGTGCAATATCTGATAGGCAAGATTTCAACAGCCAGGTTGGGATTACATCTAATTTGCAGTGTTTGGTGGGGGTCATTCGTTATTAAATTCTTGAGACTTACAAGTGTTATAGGCTGGAAGGAATCCAGCCACACATGGTCTGTCGAAGCCCAAAACACAATGGGTTGTGGATTGGGGCTGACATTCAGTCCAGTTCGAATGCACTCGATTTTGTCAGCAAAAAATGTAGAGAACCGCTTGTTGACATGGTTCCGTTGTCGAACGTACATCTCCCTTGGAATGGAGAGCTTGGATTGTCGCCATTGCAATTCGAATTTTCATCGCAGAGATTTTGCCTGTCGTATCTCGTCTGAAAACCAAGGCGTATTTGGGCGAATTATAAAAGTTCGATTCTGAATGGGTGCGAATTTGTCAATGATGTTTGACATGTTTGAAGTGAAGATGCTCAACATTTCAACCGGTAGTTTCTGGGTATCGATTGACATGAAAGATGAATTAATCTCTTCTGAGAGTTGTTCACAGTTAATATTCCGATATTTCCTGATGAAACTTTCTTCCGCAGAGGCATTGGGCGGGGCAATTTAAGTTGCAACTGAACAAGAAAATGATCAGAGATGGCTAGGTCAATAACGTTGATATTGTGAACCAGTTGGGTTTTGGACTCCTTCGTTATGACAAGGTCTAATGTGTGGCCATCTTTATGAGTCAGACACACCACATGCTGCACAAGATTCATTGAGGTTAATGTATCTCTGAATTTACAGGCTGCCATATCATTTTCATTGTCGACATGAAAACCCCTTTAATAATGTAACATATATTTCCAGTCATCATTTTTCACAGCAAAAATTGCCATTCCTATTTTATTTCATGCCTGTGTTATGAAATCCCCATCTAGAGCAACACTAAACCATGCGAAAAATGAAATTCTGTTCCACACACATGTGGAATGGAAATTGGTGGCAGACTATTTTTAAATAGAAGTGAAATTTCACTGGAATTTTCAACAAACAGTACACCACAATTTCACTTTGAATCAATAGCGATAGCTTATTTCTTTTTTTTGTTGTTGATAGTTCATCCGCTAAAATTGGAACTCAGGGGACGTGTTGTCGAATGAATTACTGAGAGTCCTTCTAATACTTGCTTTTATAGATATGAAGTCATGTAATAAACACAGAATGACACACAGGTGTGGATGGGTTAATCGATATGGCACTTGTGCCATCACAGAAGTGATAAAACTCGAGGCCTGTGACCTCTCATTTTATCTTTCCACGCTGGCACTCGTGCCATATCGAGTAACCTATTCACAAGCGTGTGTCGTTCTGTGTTTCGATTCTTTTTTAAAATGTTTTTTTAACCCTCTCTTTGAAATGAGTATATCAGTCTCATTCCAGTGAAGGGGCATAAGTTCTGGGGTTTTTTTTATGCATATATATTTTCAGTCATTCAATAAATCTTTTTGCATGTGCTGCTTGCTGGTCATTTTAGATATATGGAATACTGCATCCAACCTTTTTTTTTGCAATCTGACATTAACCCTTTACCTAACAAATACGTGTGCATTCTTTCTTGTAATTTACAAATGGAGTAAGTAAAAAAAAAGATTGTTTCAAACATTTTCAACAGAAAAATATAATGTTACTCCTCAGTGGAACAAGCTTGTCAAGCTCATTCAGTGGGTGGTCACATGATATGGTTTTGTGGAAATCTTTTGAAAATTCGACAAAAAAAATAAACACTGGTATAATAAAACACTGCACAGCTCCCTTGAAAGCACCAAGTATGAGATTAATTCCAGGTGAATACCCAGTACTGTATAAAAGGCCAGTTGTCATATCCAGAATATCTTTTTCGCTTTGAGCACACAGATGGAACATACACGATTCTTAAGTTAAATAATTATGCCTAACCTTTCTGATACCGAGTCCGAGAATTCACATACTTTTTGTACCAGCGAAGTTTCTGTACCGTCTGGTTCCAGCTTGAGGACGCATGAGAGGCAAGGTGCCCTCCAAATACTGGCTTCCGATGATAATTCAACGTTTTCAGGATACAAAAATCCAAAACATAAATCTGTTAACCCTTCACCGATATCGAAGAGCAAACCAAAACAGGGTGATGTGAAACGTACCCCGAGGGCTCGGACACGGACACATCAAATTGACAAAAAATGAACTGTAGAGGTTAAGCCTAAGAAATTGCGTTCTGCAGTGGTGGATAAGCATCCTCACAAAAATCTTCTGTCGAGTAGCATGGCTACCGACAACTTAAGAGTGCAAATTAGTAATCTTAGCAGCTCGAGTAGCGTGGCTACCGAAATTGCTACTTCTGAGGCAGAACCTGATGTACCGGATGTTCAAAATACATCCAAGAGGGACAAACACAAAAGGTCCAAAACTAAGAGGCATCATGGGTCGAGTGGTATGGCCGCCGACCAGACTGGATCTCCTCTCAGTGAGAGATATCATCAAGATGATTTTGTGCATCCAGATCTTGAATCAGACATTGACGGCGATCCATCATTGGGATCCGCATTTTCAGAAGACATGGGCTCCTCTTGTGACGAGGACTTCACAAAATTTTGTGGATGATGGAAATTTCGAACCTCCTATCAAGGACAGTCTTGCTGATTTTGCGAGTAAATCGTCCACCTGTAAAACGAAGCTGGATGTCTTGCTTTGTCACCACCTTATTCTCAGTAATGCCAAATTAACTCAACCCCCAAGGGTGAATCCCGACTTATGGAGTTAGCTGGAATCATAGGACAAAATTCGTGATGTGCAATTGCAGGAAATACAGAGAGGCATTGCCGTCTCCATGGTACCCTATTTCAAGATTTTTGAAAAGACTCAGGAACTCAAAAAACTTGTTCTCACTGAACAGAAACTTGTCCAGAAAGGCAAAAGCCATAGTAAGTTACAGGAAATCCATGCTCGGATCACTGCTTCTGTGGATGCAGTCAAAAGTCTCTCTGTGGATGGCATATCCATTGCAGGTGGAACAAATTTCTCCACATCTCTGAAGCGTCGCATGCTACTGAAACCCAGTTTTATGCCACAGTTCCGGCCTCTATGCTCCCAGGAACAGTCAGTATAACAGACCTACTGTTTGGGAAGGATATCAACCAATCCCTTAAAGCATACAACGATACCGTCAGGATTACATCCAATTCCAAAAGGGGATTTACCAGACGAGGACAATATAAAGGTGGTTCATACAGCCGATCTAATGATCGTTGAAGTTACAACAATGACAGGAGGTCTGATGCTTTTTTAGGAAGGCGACAAGGCCAAGGTCTATGGCCCAGAGGAGGGCATGCCAGGGAGAACTGGTCAGGCCGGGGACGGTGGCCCCGACACTAAAGGTGAGTACTTTTGATGGACAACCCACACATGCTATGGCTGGGTCACTTTCCAAGCATTTGTCAGCATGGGAAGATTGTCACCAGTGATCAAGGGATCTTGATTACTATAATGGGTCACCAGCTTGAGTTTGAGTCTCAGCCTTTTCAAAATCGCCTACCTGGAAATATTCAATTTTCTACCATTGAGACCAAAGCTATTGACAATGAGGTCGATCATCTACTAGCCAAGGGCGCTATTCCTCGATCTAAACTGGAAGTCTCTCAGTTTATTTAAAATTTATTTGTTCGACCAAAGAAAACTGGTGACTTACGCCCAGTTCTCAATCTCCGCAGACTTAATCGCTTCATACAATACCATCATTTTAAGATGGAAACTATTGATTTTGTTCAGAAAATGGTGAATAAGAATGAATACTTTACATCAATAGATCTTAAAGATGCATACTTTAGTGTGCCTATTCACAGAAATACAGAAAATTTCTCAAATTTTTTTGGAAGGACTGGCTTTATCAATTCAATTAATTGTCTCCCGTTTGGTCTCTCCTCATCACCTCAAATTTTTACGAAAGTTATGAAACCCATGTTTGCAATTTGCAGACAGCAGGGTACCAGGTGTTCACATAATATCAATGATTCCTTACTTTTTCCTAAATCTTGGCGCATGTGCTGGACTGAGACTCAAACATTATGTGACTTGTTACAGCGATTAGGTTTCCAAATCAATCAAGCTAAATCCTGTCTGGTTCCCAAACGGTCGATTATATATTTAGGTTACGAACTTAACTCCAAAACCTTTCAGTTGAAGCTACCAATTCAGAAGATCACTCGTATCATTCAAAAATTATTAGCTGAAGAAAGACCGACCATTCGCATGGTTGCTCATCTCAAAGGCCTTTTTGTTTCTTCTTTCAAGGCCATTAAAGCCGGACCTCTCTTTTATCATCAACTGGAATTTGATAAGAATAGAGCGTTGTGAAGGCAACCTTCTTATGATTCACCTATGGTTCTTTCTAACAAATTCTGTTACCAAATTAACTGGTGGATTACGAACATACACCAGAAGAATGGTGCTCCCATTCGTGAACAGGAAGCCAGTGTGTTTCTTGAAACAGATGCTTCCCAATCAGGGTGGGGTTCAGTTTCCGGTAGCGCGACTGCTAGTGGTGTCTGAGATAAGCATGAATGTCAATACCACATTAACATTTTGGAACTTTTGGCAGTGAAGAAAGGATTAGAAAATCTTTGTAGTGGTGTGTATGACTGTCACATTCTTGTTCGGACAGATAATACAGTCACAGTCAGATACCTGAATAAACTGGGTGATAGGATTAAATCTTTATTCTCCATTACAAAAGACATTTGAGAATGGTGTTTTCAGAGACTGGTGCATCTTTCGGCCCTTCATATTTCAGGAACAGATAATTTTCTTGCCGACGGGTTGTCGTGGCAAATAAGCTCAAACACTGAATGGATGTTGAATCCACAAATATTCTATAAAATCACCGAAAGCCTTTTTACTCCCACTATTGATTTGTTTGCTTCCAGTCACAATGCACAAATGTCACCCTATGTTTCATGGTTGCCCGATACCAATGCACACCATATTAATACTTTTTCTTTCTGTTGGACTGGTCACTTACCATACATTTTTCCTCCTTTCAGCCTTCTAAACCGAGTCATCACCAAGATTACCGACGACAAGGTAAAGAAAGCCATTCTCATAGCACCATTTTGGCCAACTCAGGCATGGTTTCCGGCTTTTCTCAATGTCCTCATAGGCAAGCCTATACAATTGCTGCTCATGCACGACTTGTTAACACTTCCAGTCACTGGGGAAAAACATCCTCTCCACAAAAAGCTACACATGATCGCATGCATTGTATCAGGCGATTCCTCTGCAGTAAAGGCCTTTCTAAAAACTCATCCTCTACCATCACTCAGTCTTGGAGAGATTCCACTAACAAACAATACAACTATGCATGGCAGCAAAGGAATCTGTGGTGTAGTCAATGGGATTGTAACCCACTTCAGCCATCTGAAATCACGCTAATTCAATACCTTTCAGGCTTACTGAAACATGGGAAATCATATAGTGTTTTGAACAATCACAGGTCTATGCTTGTCCAAACGCTCATTTTATTAGGACGTACGCAATTTCAGTCTACTCCCCTTCTCAACAGATTTATGAAAGGGGTGTCTAATATTAAGACTCAAACACACAAATACCAGATCACATGGGATGTTTCCAAGGTTTTATGCTATTTAGCTACTTTACATCCCTTACAATCGCTGTAATTGGAAATGTTAACTAAAAAGCTAGTTTTGCTTATGGCTCTTGTGACTGCCCAAAGGTGCAGTACACTTAATTCTTTGGACATACATTATTTGGTGCCCACAAAAGATAAAGCTCACTTCATCACACATGAGCCACAGAAAACTTTACGAAGGAATTATCACTACACTCTTGAACTTTTTCCTTTAAGACGTAACAAAAACTGTGTATTGGCTACTCTCCAAGAGTATTTAAAAAGAACACAACACATTCGAAAATGTACCAATTTATTCATTTCATACAAAACTGAAAAGTCAGTTCAGACATTCACTATTGGTAGGTGGATTCTTGATATTGTGCATAAATCTGGGATTGATACGTCCATCTTCAAAGCCCACTCAGTTCGTGGGGCTTCTACATCCGCAGCAATGATAAAAGGTATTTCATTAAACAGCATCTTGAAAATGGCCAACTGGCAGTCCGCTAATACCTTTTATCAATTTTATTTCAGGGAAGCTTCCAGCAGTGTACAGAGGCAACGATTTGCTAGAACTGTCCTGAACCAGAATTAGACTTTCTTGGTCGCACTATAATTTTTGTACTTATCACAGAATAAACTACAGTTGTCATCTTCTCTGTTTTTGTCATTTCCATTCATGTTCCCTTCACTTTCGTACGTGACTCCACATCTGGGGTTCTTCAGATGGAAATAATCACTTATCTTTGAAGATGCTAACTCAACCCGAGAAGCCTTCAGAATTAGTGAAAAAGAATTCCCCCTTCTCATGCCAGCATCCATAGGATGCGCAGCTATGAGAGGGATTCTTTAAGATAAGCCTGAAGGCTTAGAGGGTGTTACCCCTCCATCGGGCGTTGGTCATCTATATCACACACATCTAGGCTACCCAGCCCTTGGTATGTCATTACCTTAGATAGCAGTTATGCCTGTCTTTCTGATTATTTCCACTCCTTAGGTTGACCTTTGAAAAAGATATTCTGGATATGACAACTGGCCTTTTATACAGTACCACCTGGAATTAATCTCACACTTGGTGCTTTCAACGTGAGAGAGCTGTGCAGTGCGTGCAAAGAGAAATGCTAACTCAACCCTCTAAGCCTTCAGGCTTATTTTATTCTGGCATAAGAGGGGGGAATTTTATTCTTTATATTGTGTTTTTCAATTTCATTGCAACTATGCACATGTTGTTATTTTTAGCTCATCTGAGTAAAGCTCAGTGGGAGCTTTACTGATCACATTCTGTCCGTCATCCGGCGTTCAGCGTTGTCCGGCATTAACTTTACATTATCGACTTCTCCTTCAAAACCTCTAGCCCAATTTTATTCAAATGTTTGGTAAATGTTTATTACCTAATGCCAATTCAGATTTGTTCAAATGAAGTTGCCCCTCCTCTTTGGTGGTGCCATGCCCCCAAGGGGCACCAAAACCTTTGAAAATCTTCTTCTCATGAACCAGCAGTTACAGAGACTTGATATGTGGTATGCAGCTTCCTTTTGAGGTGTAGACTCAGATTTGTTCAAGAGAAGTTTGATGGGCTATATTTGGTGTTGTTATGTCAGGGGCAAAATTTTTGGCCCCACCCGAAATTTCTATTTTCCAAACCGAGAGGCTGATCTGAACCAAATTTTATGTGAGGGCTTATTGGGTCATAAGTACCTAATTTATGCCAAATTTTTTTTTCACGTAGCTCCATGGGAACTGCAGGAGTTAAAAATAGAAAAAAATTAAAACGCCCATATCTCCAAAACTGCACGGCACTGAGAAATTTTATTTGGTGTGAAGCTTCCTTAGGACCAGCAGAAAGGATTGGTCAAACAAAATTGCCATCGGTCTTATCATATCATTACAGAAGCCCGAATTCGAACTTAGTGCATTTCAGGCAAATTTCTTTAAAAATCTTCTTCTCCAGATCCAGCAGGCAGAATCTTTTGATATTTGGTATGCAACATTGTGGGGTGGATCTGATTCAAGTTTGTTCAAATCGGCCCCTTGGGTTCATTCATATTTAGGCTCAGTATAGGAACAACTGTCATAATATTTATAATGTAACTGATGCAAGTTTCCTCAGAGTACATGTTGGGGCACTTGTATTGTTGCAGTAAAAAGTAATCAAAGTCAGGAATATGTCTTTATGGATTAATTGAATATTTCTTGTCATAGAGAGTGTATTTCCATAAAATGAAACATCTAGTTTAATCAGGATGCAGTTAATACTCAGTCTGTTATTTTGCTTTCTGAAAACTTATAAGAAGATCTCCAATGAGTTGTGATTTCATTTGAAATTAATGAACTGAGTTCACTAAAATTGATCTGAACGAAGGTTTACCTAGACTTAGATGTATTTCAGTGAAAGAGGCTAAAAAAAATTAAAATCAAATTGTGATGAATTTGAAATTCCTTTTATCACCATTAGACAATAAATTCAATTGTACTTTTGAAACTAACCCAATACAATGTTCATATTGACGTCTGACATCATGTTTTTTTTATTAGATATAATACTGATGATATTTCCACAATGGTCTATATGATGCTGGTTTTTCACTCACAATGACAAAAATGATAGATGGATTAATATTTTCTGAGAATAATCTTTTTGACTTTTGAGTTGAATGCATTTTTAGCTCAACTTTGACGTAGTCAAATTTGAGGTTATGCCATGGCCCGTCTGTCAGTCAACAATTCAATATGGCTCGGGCTAGAGGCTGTATTTCTGAAATGATCTTTACAAAACTTCTTCGGTACCTTTGTTATCACCGTGGGATGAGAACGAGTGTTTTTGGGTGCGGAGTGAGATTCAAGATGGCCACCAGCAGCCATTTTGTACCGAAATTAGGTTCAATCAGTTTTTTGTACAGAACTTCTATATGATGGTTTTGATTTGAAAAAAATTTTTGAATGAATGTTTAGTAACATGGAATACATCACATATAATACAGGTTTTTTTCTTGTGCAGAAATTATGGATTTTTTCAGTGCTACTTATACACACAGTAAGTGCACATGTCAATACGGCTCGGGCTAGAGGCTGTATTTATGGACCGATCTTCACGAAACTTCTTGGGTACCTTTGTTATCACCTTGGGACGAGGACGATTGTTTTGGTTTATGGTCCGAAATTCAAGATGGCTGTCGGTGGCCATTTTGTACTGAAATTAGGTAAAATCAGTTTTTTGTACAGAACTTCTATGTGAAGGTTCTGATTTGAATAAAGTTTTGAATGAATGTTTAGTAACATGGAATACATCACATGTAATACAGGTTTTTTTCTCGTGCAGAAATTCTGCAAATGAGATGAACTTTGATTTATTCAGTGCTACTTATACACAGTAAGTGCACATGTCAATACGGCTTGAGCTAGAGGCTGTATTTATGAACCGATCTTCACGAAACTTCTTGGGTACCTGTGTTATCACCTTGGGATGAGAACAAGTGTTTTGGGGTATGGTCAAAATTCAATTTATACTGAAATTAGATGCAATCAGTTTTTGGTACAGAACTTCTAGGATTACATTTGTTATCATCATCGGATGGTAACGAGTGCTTTGGGGCTCTGCCAAAAATTCAGAATGCCTGTTGGCAGTCATATTTACGGAAATTCTGTGTATTACATTTTTTGTACAGAACCTGTAAAAAAGATTTTTTATGTCAGTAATGTTTGCTATAAATTTATTGGGTGCCTTTGTTATCACTGTGTTATGAGAACAAATATATTTGGGTTCAGTCAGACCCACTTGGGGACTCAAAAAGGGAGATAATTTAAAATCTTTTCCAAAAACACCAGACAAAATAATGTTTCTGGAATTCAGCTTCTCTAGGATGTGTATATTCAAATGTGTTGAAGCCAAGTTCCTTTGTTAATATTCGGTGTTGTTTGGGGAGGGTGAACATTATTAGCACAACCCGATTTTCGATTTACAATGTGAAAAATAAAACTTCCTCACCCGTGGAAACCCTATGAGCTAAAGATAAAAAATTCAAATACCTCTATTTTAAGAAGGACTGGACAAATATTTATTAATTAGTATGAATCAACCTTAGAAGGGTTTGAATCAAACAGGCACAAACAATTGCTAACATTTATTTGGCTTACGGTGCACCATACAAGGATCCCCATTGTAACATTAACCCCATGAAGATTTCTGCTCTAGTTTAGCATCTAACTGTCACCCACCTTTACAATACTTTACCTATACATTTGTTACAGGTAATGGTCAGTATTTATGTACAGACCTTTACAATACTTTACATGTACCTTTGTTATCATGTCATTTTCTAGATGTGTGTGATTGCTGTGCCACATACTATACATGTACATGTCTTACACAAGTTGAGTTACAGTGTCATTGGCACTTTCATTTTCTTTTTGTTTCAGCTACCTGTATACCTGGAAGAATATCACCAATACAGCTGCCTCCATGTACTTCTTGTCCTCTTGGAACATATTCTTTGAATCAAACACATTGTGCAGACTGTCCTACAGGATACATCACCAATAGTATTGGTTCTACTAGTGTTAGTAATTGCAGAGGTATGATTTTATTACATGCTAAACAATAGAGTATTGAAGAAATTGTGAAAAGATAGAAATCATATTCCCCACTGTGAAGATATAGACATTTTCACTTACACGTTATCAATCAAAATGGCAGCTTTCAAAGCATCACTTCAAAGTGAGTATGAGCCAAATTGTCACTGGAAATGATCAATTTGATACCGATCATTAGCTCAACTTTGACGTAGTCAAATTTGAGGTTATACCATGGCTCGTCGTCCGTCTGTCTCTCTATTCGTCTGTCCGTCCATCAACAATTCAATACGGCTCAGACTAGAGGCCCTTTTTATAAACCGATCTTTACGAAACTTCTTGGGTACCGTTGTTATCACTGTGTGACAAGAACGAGAGTTTTGGTTATGGTCCGAAATTCAAGATGGCCACCAGCAGCCATTTTGTACCTAAGTTAGTGCAATCAGTTTTTTGTACAGAACTTCTGTATGATAAATTTTTGTATGAATGTTTAGTAACATGGAATACATCACATATAATACAGGGTTTTTTTCTCCTGCAGAAATTCTGCAAATTAGATGAACTTTGATTTATTCAGTGCTATTTACACACAGTAAGTACACATGTCAATATGGCTCGGGCTAGAGGCTGTATTTATGAACCGATTTTCATGAAACTTCTTGGGTACCTTTGTTATCACCTTTGGACGAGAACAAGTGTTTCTGGGTGCGGTCCAAAATTGAAGATGGCTGTCAGTGGCCATTTTGTACCGAAATTACGTCCAATCAATTTTTTGTCACAACTTCTATACAGCTTGTATTTATGAACTGATCTTCACGAAACTTCTTGGGTACCTTTGTTTTCACCTTGGGACAGGAACGAGTGTGTTTTGGGATGCCTTTGTTATCACTGTGCTATGAGAACAAATATTTTGGGGTTCAGTCAGACCCACTGTGGGACTTAAAAGATTTCTTTTCTAGTTTAGCATCTGACTGTCACCCACCTTAACAATACTTTACCTATACATTTGTTACAAGCTACAGTCAGTATTTATGTACAGACCGTTACAATACTTTATATGTACCTTTGTTATCAGGTCATTACCTAGATGTTTGTCATTGCTGTGTTACATACTATACATGTACATGTCTTAACAAGTTGAGCTACAGTGTCATTGACACTTTCATTTATGTTAGTAATGTTTGCTATAAATTTATTGTGTGCATTTGTTATCACTGTGCTATGAGAACAAATATTTTGGGGTTCAATCAGACCCACTCAGGGACTCAAAAGGGAGATAATTAAAAATCTTTTCCAAAAACCTCAGACAAAATAATGTTTCTTAAATTCAGAATCCCTAGGATGTGTAGATTCAAATGTGTCGAAGCCAAGTTCCTGTGTTTATATTTGTTGTTGTTTGGGGAGGGTAAACATTATTAGCACAACCCGATTTTCTATTTACAATGAGAAAAATAAAACCTCCTCACCTGTGGGAACTCTTTGAGCTAAAGACAAAAAATTCAAATACCTATATTTTAAGAAGGACTTTACAAATATTTATTAATTTGTATGAATCAACCTTAGAAGGGTTTGAATCAAACAGGCAAAAACAGTTGCTAACATTTGGCTTATGGTGCACCATACAAGGATCTCATTGTAACATTAACCCCATGAAGATTTCTTTTCTAGTTTAGCATCTAACTGTCATCCACTTTTACAATACTTTACCTATACATTTGTTACAGGCTACGGTCAGTATTTATGTACAGACCTTTACAATACTTTACATGTACATTTGTTATCAGGTCATTACCTAGATGTTTGTCATTGCCGTGTCACGTATTATACATGTACATGTCTTACACAAGTTGAGCTACAGTGTCATTGACACTTTCATTTCCAGAAATAATTTAACACATATTCACCTTGAATTGATGCATGAAACCACTAGCCCAAACATGGCCTGAAAGTCTGTAATGTAAGTTTTTGGTTTGGTGTCTCCTTTCATTGATGTACCAAACCTAAAACTTATATTACGGACTTTCGGGCCATGTTTGGACTAGAAACCCACCAACTGAATCAGATTGCAAAATGCTGTCTGTTCCGAGTATCAATCAAATCACTTCCGCGTATCAATAATTCAGTGCGTTGTTAACTTTCATGCATTAATTTATGGTTGAAACGAGTGGAATTATCAGATTCTTATAAAAAGCATCTAATAAAAAGAAAATCTAGTATTTTTGAGTGGATACTGAAAATTATCTCACTTGTGACCGAGATAAAAGGTTA
This sequence comes from Pictodentalium vernedei, assembly GCA_031216915.1. NCBI lineage: Eukaryota > Metazoa > Mollusca > Scaphopoda > Dentaliida > Dentaliidae > Pictodentalium > Pictodentalium vernedei. The sequence continues at coordinate 299,271,448 of CM062293.1, read as the reverse complement.
CTTTGGCTCGTGCAAGCTCTCCTGAAAAATAAACATTTGTATTGGTCATTCATGAGATAAATTTCAGTATCCACTCAAAAACACTAGATATCCTCTATGTATGCAGTATGAGAATACAGTCCCCTAAATAGATGTCTCTTCATTAAATAACCCTGATAACTGCTCCTATCTTCGAAAGACCAATCCATTTTCTTCACCTTTAACCCAGATTTTATCTCTTTACTGCACAGGGGATTTAGAGTAAACTCATCTTCATTGATCTATTTATTGATTGGGGCTTAATGACACTTTTAATAACCAGGGTCACCTTGTGTCAGACAGTTTTATGGGTGGCGGAAGCCAGAGTATCCATGGAGAACCACCGAGCAATGGTGGGAAACTTTCAGATTTCCCAACGTACTAACTCCACACAGGCAGGGTTATCATTGGCTGAGAACAAGTGCACCATTGACATGCAGTATGCCTTAGTACACAGCACACTGTGCCTGCACAAGGACACAATGCATTTACCTCTTCTTTTGGAGATCAAACCATGAACCTTTTATTTTTAATTTCAATGCCATAACCACTGAGCCACTGCAGTCCCTCTTAATTGAAAGAAAAATATTTCAATCTATCATAGACAATCATTCAGTTCACCATATTTACTAGACCTATGTTGTCTCAGTAATACAAGATGAGCATTGAATCTGTTATATCTTGTTTGACAGAGCTACAGGTGCAATGGAACTTTGTCAGACAAGTTATAACGGAATAAATGTTCAATTTATCATTAAAGTATATGATAATGATCAAATTCATGTGTATAAACTACTCCTGTTAATTAAATAGTTTTCATTGGCAAAGTGGATATTTTGTTAACCCTTTACCTAATGAATCGCCTGCATCTGCCTGCGTAATTTGCAAATTAAGCAGTTGAAAAAATTATATTTTTCAAAATATTTCAACAAAACCATAATATGTGACCCCTCATTGGAACGAGCTCATCGAGCTCGTTCCAATGAGGGGTCACATATTATGGTTTTGTTGAAATTTTTGGAAAAATTAAAAAAAAATAGTAATTAAAATAAGTGGGTAAAGCGTTAGCAGGGTTCTATGGTTTCTTGTCGACTAAACTCTTAACTTCTGTTTATATTTAAAGTTAAAACTGCCCAATATATCAAATTTTTGGATGTTGTCACAGGCTATCAAACTTTATGCTGTGAGTTATTGGAAACACATTAATCCACTTCTCTAAAACCTTTCATTGTTTGACTGATAACATGTTTGTTTAGATAATCACAGATTTGTTAAAATCAAGACCCTGAGGTCATATTTAGGGGTGTTATGGGGTACCCAAAAATCTTCCCTATGGGAATCGAAATAATTCAAAAACCTTTTCCCCAAAAGCTTTGATATTTGTTATGTGTGGAGGTGTAGCTTTAGATTTATTTGAATGAAGTTTCTGGATCAGTATTTGGAGGTTTGCCTGGGAGGGCAATTATTTTGTAGTCCTGCCCCACTTTTCTATTGTACTTGACTCGTGAAAAACAATTTCATCTTCACACCCATGGAAACCACACTGACTAAAAATAAAATTAAAAAAAAACTTGAAATGCTTTTAGTTCCAAAACTGTGTGGGTAATTTGGGTATTTGTAGACAGACAAGTCATGAGTTTCCTTTGGAATAATGATTATCCCTTAACTGGTTGAATGCTAGAAGCCACTATTATGGATCAACTGAAAAGAGCTGAAAGTCACTCCATGACTTTACACTGAATGCATTAGTTTGATGTTTTCTAGCAGTAGAAGTTTTTCTATACTATTAAAAAAAAGTAGGGGATATTTGATAAAAGTGAGATATATTAATAATTATATTGAAACTTTTTCATCAAAAAGACAGTTGAGGCATTGCACTGTGACATCTGGTGAATGATTTCAGTGATAGATGGGTGTCAAGCACACATTCCATGCACTTAGCTGTAGAAGACATGGACACTTAGTCAGAGAATTTACCACATTCAGTCAAAGGCCTTAATACCTTGTAAATCCTCCTTGGTTAGCAAGACAAGCGCGGATCCAATGTGGCATACTCCTCACCAAACATCCAATATCAGCTTAACTGATGCTATTCCATTCTTCCTGCAGTGCAGCGGCCAGTTCTCGGACATTGGTAGGGGGCTGTTGGCAATGTCATAGGTGCCTGCCAAGCATAGCTCGATTGGTGAAAGGTCTGCACTTACTGCTGGCTGAGGTAGTGTAGTGATGTTCTGCTCCTGGAGAAACTCTGTAGTGACAAGGGCCCTGTGTGCTCTCGCATTGTCATCTTGAACCTGCGGCAATCGCGTTGTGTCCTTGGGCAAGACACTTCACCCCCATTGCCTACATGGGGGCACTGTGACGCTGTGTACTAAGGCTTACTGCACGTCGATAGTGCACCTGTCTTCAACCAATGCTAACCCTGCTTGTGTGGAGTTAGTATGTTGGGGATCTGACAGTTGCTCGCTGTTGCTCGGTGGTTCTCTCCAGGTACTCCGGCTTCCTCCACCCATAAAACTGTCAAGGTTATGATTAGCCATTGTGCAAAAATATGTGACCTTAAACACCAATAAATAAATAATTGTCATCTTGAAAAATAAATCGACGGCTGAGACATCACGCAAATGGCACCACATGAGCTGCTAACATGTTGTCACTGTAGTACTGCCCTGTGACATGCCCTTGGATGACATGTGATCCTGTTCTGCTTGTCATGTTTATGCCTCCCCACACCACAACTGATCCCCCACCAAAACGATCATACTGCATAATGGTTACGTCATAGTACCGTTTGTTCTGCCACCACCTCACATTGTTTCACCTGTCGTGGAAGTCAAGAGTGAACCTCAATTCATCGGAAAACATGACGTTTCTCCACCGACGATTGCCCCAGTGCGGTCGTGCTCCACACCATTTACACCTTGCTGTGATTTGACGTTCAGTCAAACATGGAATTATTTGAGTTCATCGAGCGTACAAATTCCATCTGTGTAGGTGATTTCGGATAGTCTGACCACTGACTCACACATCTGTCGCTCGGTGCAGTTGCTGTCCATTTTCTGAGGCACTTTTATGGCAGTTACGTAATGCTGTGGTTCGGATGAAACGATCCTGGTTAGCAGTTGTCACCCTTGGATGACCTGACCGACATCTGCTGTCATCAACAATGCCTGTCTGACGGTAGTGTGACCACAACCTGCCAATCACTGATTGAGTAACATTGAGAATTTGAGTTATGGCAATGTGTTGCAAGCTTCAAACATGCCAACGCCACGTAAACGTTCGTCACATGTCAGTCTTCGCATACCTCAAAAGTTACGATTTGACCAGAAACTATTCATGAACAAGTTTATACCAAGAAAAGAATGATGAGACCTCTGAAAAAGCCCGTCCATTACCAATGAAAATTTCAAAACACCCCACAGACACAGTGCTCAAGTGAAAAATCTGCACAAAGTTTTCGTGGGCTGGTGAAATTCATGATCCACACTAAACTTCGTAACATTCTGATGTGTCCAATCGCACATATCCAATACCATTTTCCGAAAATATCAACATCAGTTTGGATATCCCCTACTTTTTTTTAATAGTATATTTATAAAAAAATGTTTTGTTACAATTTATTGGAGAGTGCCAACAGGCACTATCAAATAAATGGTAATAAAACAATCATGTACAGTATCTTGCTGAACTAAGGTTCACCTCTCTAGTAGGCTGGTATCTTTGAAAAAAAATACTTGTTTCAAATCACCTTTGAAAAGTATTTTAGCACTCTACCAAATCACCTTTGAAAAGTATTTTAGCACTCTACCAGTCAGGGACCAGCCATGAGGGAAACTAGGGCGATTATGTCGCTTTTCTAAGTCCCAAGTCGCCCTCTAAAAATTGGCCAAAATGAGGAAAGGCTGAACTGAGTGATCCAATGTTTAAATAAAAAAGATTATTTTCAAGAATCGAATGAGTTTGAGAGTGATAAATGGGCATTTTCATTTGTCAAATAAACGACCATTTATTTGAAATCACAGAAGAATCAATGGTCAGTTGTTGCTTTTTGCGGATTTTTTAATTTTTATTTCTATTTTGTTCCATTTCAATTGGAGCTTCAAGTGTCAAAGCGAAAATAGGTGACTTACGCAACTGAACAAAACAACCCAGTTTGAAAATAGCTTACGTCGCTTAGGGTGCCGAAAATTCTCTGCTGAAAATGTATACACAACAGACTATTTTCTAACACTGTATTTATATTTTGTTTTTCTGACGATCGTTAACTGTTGAGCTGTCTATTCTCAGAATAACACGAATGGAATTGAAACACATGTAAAAAAGCTTTAGTGATGACAAGAAAAGCTTTGTACAGGGCACAAATGTGCGTATGAAGGATCTTGAAAGTACCTTCAAAGCAACCATCTTACATCTGGTCCTGCTCACACTATCAGACTTAGGAAATTATTAACTTAATAGACTTTGGTGAAAGGCATTCACAGGAGGGTGCTGGGGGATTGGCATGAAGAAGGGGGAGGGGTCATGAAGAAGAGGGTAGCAGTGGGGGATTTTCAATCAATAACTACTTTGTGATTTTTTAACCTGACATAAAATGCATCATAGACAACTGGACATGGATTAATTGGGCGTTACAGGAGGTCTATGAGCTGAAAATATGAAGAGACTGCAGGGGGTGGTACATAAATATTCTTAATTTCCCCCACCTGCCTATGAAGTCTCCCTGCTTGACTGCAGTCTCCCTATTTCTTCTGGAGGGAGACATAAAGTCTCCCTAAAATCCCCCCTAGGCTGGTCCCTGCTACCAGTTAAAGTAAAGTTTAAAGGTGAGACCTGTGGTTTCTTGAGAGAGTCTTGTATATAGTGTCTCTATGTGGATAATCTGTCACATTCCTGAATAGAAATAGAGAGTCTTTAAAGAGGTATTAAGTCTGGTTTACACCATAGGGTCTTTGAATACAGAGGCTTTCTATAGATATAACAGCTTTGGTAGTCTGTGATCTTTCTGGTCATCTCTGGTTTCAGGCTTATTTTTATTTGAGGCTGATAAAAAAACATTTCTTGAAAGTATGTATTGTCTTTTTTCAGCACCATGTCAACCAGGTTACTATTCAGGTACTGGTTATGAGCCTTGTAATGAATGTCCAAAGAATTTTTATAGCAGTAGCTCCAGTTCAACATCATGCATGGAATGTCCTCATAAGAAATATACCATTTCAAAAGCATCCAACAACATTAATGATTGTATAAATACAGGTAATTTTCAACAAATAATTTTGGCATTATCACAGTAATATATGAAACAATTACTTAGTGTGTACACTTGTCATAATGTACAGTCAGCCTTTCTCACTGAATATTACAGAATTCTTCCTAGTTAGTTCGTAAACCTGATTTGAAAACATTCATATTCAGTTGGTGTTGTTCATCATTTTAGGGATGAGTGAGTTCAGTTAATTATCTTTTTCAGATAATTTATTGTTGAAATTTTAATTTCTATAAATCTACATTAAAATGGTCTACCAGACCATTTTCATGTAGATTTATCAAAATTAAATGTCCACCACGTTATGCCATAACTTTTTGTCCTCTTATTTTCTGAAGAAACATCATTTTCACACATTTTCAGGTTAAATTAAGAAAGTTTCAGCTAATTTAGATACCTTTCTCTCTCATCCCTATGAATTTGTATTTTGGCCAATACATATAGTTTTCACCCTTTACCAAACATGAAAAGCAGACGTCACTTGCAACTAAAATTCTTGAATAATTAATTTTCTTCATTTTTTTGTCTCAAAAACATAGGTTATGACCCCTAATTGGAACGAGCTCAATAAGTTCATAATTGGCAATTTTTAGCCCGACTGTTTACAGTAAGGGGTATAGTAATGACTTTTGTCCGTCCATCCGTCCATCTGTCCGTCTATCCGTCTGTTAACATTTCGAGTTTTTGGTTAAAGTTTGTGGTTAAAGTTTTTAGTCCTCTACGGGAACCGTAAGGGGACTATAGGATTGCACTCCGTCCATCTGTCTGTCTGTTTTTTATGTTACCACCTCTCCCTCCAACATGCTTTAAGCTACACCTTTGATATTTGGTACATGGATAAATGGTTCTGAGGGGATGATGCACGCTCAAAATTTTTTTTTCAAAATCCAAGATGGTGGAATGGTGGCCATTTTTGTTGTGTTTTTTAAGCTTTTTTTTTCTCTATTTTCATGTTACCACCCCTCCCACCAACATGGTTCAAGCTACACTTTGCATATTTGGCACATGGATAGAGGGTTGGGAGGGGATGATGCACGTTCGATATTTTTTTTTTTCTCAAAATCCAAGATGGCAGCATGGCGGCCATTTTTGTTGTGTTTTTTAAGATTTTTTCTCTATTTTATGTTACCACCCCCTCATTCCAACATGGTTCAAGCTACACTTTTTATATCTGGCACATGGATAGAGGGTTGTAATGGGATGTTGCACGTTCAATATTTGTTTTCCAAAATTCAAGATGGCACCGTGGCAACCATTTCTGTTGTGTTTTTTAAGCCTTTTTCTCTATTTTATGTTACCACTGCTCCCTCCAACATGGTTCAAGCTGCACTTTTCGTATATGGTACATGGATAAAGGGGTTGTGATGGGATTATGCACGCTCAATATTTTTTTTCAAAATCTGTCTGTCTGTCTGTCTGTCTGTCTGTCTGTCTGTCTGTCTGTCTGTCTGTCTGTTATTATGTTACCACCTCTCCCTCTAATATGCTTCAAGCTACACCTTTCATATTTGGTACATGGATAAATGGTTCTGAGGGGATGATGCACAGTCAATATTTATTTTTCAAAATCCAAGATGGCAGAATGGCGGCCATTTTTGTTGTGTTTTTTAAGCTTTTTTCTCAATTTTATGTTACCACCCCTCCCTCCAACATGGTTCAAGCTACGCCTTTTATATATGGTACATGGATAAAGGGTTGTGAGGGGATTATGCACGCTCAATATTTTTTTTTCAAAATCCAAGATGCTTATATACTCTAGTGTCTTCTGTGATAAAAACACCTTATGTCACAAAAGCGCCGCAGGGGACTACTACCACCTAGGTGGTCAAATACTTGTTTACTGAAGGTTCAAGTGGTTTTTTTGGTTTTTTTGGGTTTTTTTTTCACTTTTCCTGTTTAGCTGACATTTGGAGTTTTGGTTAAAGTTTGTGGTTAAAGTTTTTTATTCAACCTTCAAGTACAGGCTATACCTGGTAGTTCTTGTCTTATCGTAACGAAATTTCATATGCAGGTTTTAGGTCATGTCTTCATGAGAACGTCCCCTTTTGGTCGTGATCGGTCAGCCGGTATGGCTGCCCGAGCCCAAAACCTGAAAACCATTAGCACAGTCTACAGGTCATATTTATGAAGGGATTTCATTGCAACTTCATAGAATGCCTCTGTATAATGCCTAGATGAGAATGTCCCTGTTTGGGCATGATCTGTCAACTGTGATGGCTGCCCAAGCCTGAAACCCAAAAACTTTTAGCACAGTCTGCAGGTCATGTTTAATATGGATGCATTTCGTTGTAACTTGATACGATGACTCCGTATGATGAGAATTTCCCCACAACTGCCCGAGCCCAAAACCCGAAAACCCGAAAACCTTTAGCACAGTCTACAGGTCATATTTATGGAGGGATTTCATTGTAACTTGATAGGTTTACTTCATATAATGTCAACATGAGGAAGTCCCCTTTTGGACGTGATTGGGCAACTTTGACAGCTAAAGGTGCCCGAAACCTGAAAACCTTCAGCACAGTCTACAGTCATATTTATGAAGGGATTTCAATCATAACTTCGTAGGATCAATCCACATGATGCCCAGATGAGAATGTCCCCTTTTGATCATTCAACCATGATGGCTGCCCGAGCCCAAAGCCCGAAAACCTTTGGCACAGTCTACATGTCATATTCATGGAGGGATTTCATTGTAACTTGATAGGTTGACTTCATATAATGTCTACATGAGAACGTCCCCTTTTAGGCAATTGTGATGGCAACAGGGGCCCGAAGCCCGAATACCTTTAGCACAGTCTACAGGTCATATTTATGGAGGGATTTCATTGTAACATGATAGGTTGACTTCATATAATGTCTAGATGAGAACGTCCCCTTTTGGGCAACTGTGACTGCAACAGAGGCCCGAAGCCCGAAAACCTTTAGAATATTCCACAGGCCATAATTATGAAGGGATTTCATTGTAGCTTGGTAGGGTGACTCCAAGTTTGTGGTTAAAAACCCAAACAAACACCACCACTTCCTACCCCCACCCCCCCCCTCCCCCCCCCACCCCCAATTAGGCTTTTTTTTTCTTTTCTCCAATATGCATTTTGAACTATTTACAGTCACTACATGCGGCACCTTTTTTTAAACTTACGTACCCCCCCCCTCCTCGCCAGGTGCCATTTAGGCACTTTTCTTTTCCTTTCATCAAAAATGCGTGTTTACAGTTTTGGTTAAAAACCCAGACAAGCACCACCCCCCAAATTAGGCATTTTATTTTTTTTATTTCCTCCAATATGCATTTTGAACTATTTACAGTCGCTACATGCAGAACCTTTTTTTTCCTTTTGTCAAAAATGCTTTTTTTTGTTAAAGTTTGTGGTTAAAAATCCAGACAGAAATTATCCCCCCCCCCCCTTCCCCCCAATTAGGCCTTTTTTTTTCTTTCCACAAATATGCATTTTGAACTATTTACAGTCACTACATGCAGAACCTTTTTTTAAACTCACGTAACCCCCAGCATCACCCCCAACCCCTACCCCCACCCCCCACCACCACCCCCACCACCACCCCACCCCACCCAATTCACCGGGGGGCCAATTAGCCAATTAGGCACTTTTTTTTCCTTTCGTCAAAAATGCAGTTTTACAGTTTTGGTTAAAGTTTGTGGTTAAAAACCCAGATAAACACCACGCCCCACGCCCACCCCCATGGTGCCGGTTAGGTTTTTTTTTTTTCTGCTCAAAATTCATTCTGAAGGATTTAGACTGACCACATGTGGGAAAAAAATGGACTCCCCTAACACACCCCCACTCTCCCCCACCCCTCACCCCCCACCCCACCTCCTCCTCACCCAGGGCCATTCATGCAATATTTTTTCATTGGTACAAAATGCATTTTTACCCTGACAATAGTCAGAGCTATAGTCATGACTTTCGTCCGTCCATCTGTCTGCAAACAATTGGTTTCCAACTGATTACTCCAGTTTGGATTATTTTATTTGTTTTCAACCGAAGTTGATATGTGTATTTTCCAGCTAGTAATACAGGCCAGGTTTCAATACCCCCCCCCCCCCCCCCTCCCTCCACACACACACACACACACACACACACACACAAGCAATTATTCCCAAAATGCATTTTGAAGGATTGGTGGGAGTTATTACATGCAAAAAAGAAAATTGACTCATATAGCCCAACATTGCTTTATGTACTGCATCTTTAATCTTTTACCTAACACAATTTGAAGCCAACAGTACAAATTATTTTTCTGAAACATCAAATTTTTTCATTTTTTATTTACTTCTAACCATGGCTTATTACTCCTTATTGGAACAAGCTCATCAAGTTTGTTCCATTAATATTAAGGTCATGAGGTATGTTTTGAAGTAGAGAAATGAAAAAATAAAATTTGAATAGCAAATTTTGTATATCACGAGTGCAGATATGGCAGATTCGTTAGGTAAACTGTTAACAAAAAATGGCTCTGACTATTTTGCATCTAAGCATTGCCATTCCTGGGATGGTCGGGCTGCATGCGTGACATCACTCTAGTTGAGAATAATGCTGCCTGGTTTTAGCCATTACGTTGGGTAGAGGGTTAAAGTACTAGTCGGTTAATCCTACACATCGATAGAGTGTCTCTTTGATGCTACAAAATTAAGATCTGTTATGGTGCAAGGCTTCAAATACCTAATATTAATAGAGGTGGGCTTCTGTATGTAATTTGCTTTATGTGAAAAAATATTGAATTCACACCTCTTCTTGGAACAAGCCCGATGAGTTTTTTCCCATTTTCCATTGATGGGGATATAAGCTATGTCTTGGAGAAAAAAATAACGAAGTTTAACCCTTTGAGAATTTAATTATCCTGACGTTCAAACGTCACTGGGAATTCAGTTTTGTCAAAGTTTTTTCAAAATAGGACGTCAGATGTCAGAAAGTACAAATAACAAGATATTTTTCACATTAGTGATTATCTGGTTGAGGGCTAAATTATTTTTATTGCTCTGAAATTATTCAAAACTTGTTTTATGACAAATTAGTGGTGAGTGCCCACATACACTCCCCAATAATTTGAATTAAAACAAATTTATATAACCAAATATTATTTGTGTTTGATTATGAAATATATGCAAGGAAAGTGTCCGATTTTGCTCTGGTGTCTGTTGATAGCCCTGATAGTGGCTTCTAGCACTCAACCAGTTAAGAAGTCTCGACAGCAGGATTATATTAGTATTTTAAGCTTTGATAACATTTTTTACTCAATGGTTGTCACTGAGCACTATTCGGGAGAAAATAGGAATTGAGGTTAAAACTTTAAAAAATCAAAAAATAAGAACAAGACAAATGACCATAAAATATTGACACGCTGTTTGATTTTGTACGTAATAAGACGTACAAAATTATCAACGTGCTGTTTGATTTCGTAAGTAATAAGACGTACAAAAGTATCAACAGGTTAAATGGTGATGTTTGTGAATAGCACTGGCTGGTACAGTGCAGCCCACTTGATTGGATATCTCTAAATATTTTAATACAGTTAACTTGTAGAGTGCTTGATGCCAATATGTGGGCTTACCACAACTTAAAGGCTCCATATTCTGTGGCTGTACTTAATATTATCTTTCAAGTGAAAATATTTAGTTTGCAAAAGGGCACTCTCTCATAAATATAAAAAAGAAGCAAAGACATGTGAACAAATTTTGACAACTAAAAATAATTTAGCATTCTACCAATTAATGGCATATATTTACTAAACATTAAAAAATGTTCCATACCTTTAGTACAAATTTAACCTGTTAATTGCTTATAGGTCATAGAATAAGCTTCTGTTAATTGAATAAAATATTTGTAATCAATCAAAGAATTACAGTGACAACAACTGAGTTCTTGCTTACAGACCTGTTTGACCTCAAATAAAATATAATGGGAAAATGCTCTTTTTATAACTCGAATATGTCAAAATGATCATACACCTGTTAATTGAATACTTCCGTTAATTGAATAATTTTTATTGTCAAAGTTGCTACATAATAACATCATTCCACTGTATTGGCTACTATGTTCATTAAAGGGTTAAGAGAGCTGCAAGAGATCCTTTGAAATAGGGTTGCACGGTATATCGATAAACCAATACATGTCGGTATTCAAACCAGTATTGATAGAATACCGGGTTTACAAAGATATCGGTTTATCATCATTATTTATTTAACCACAATTTAATTTTCAAGATATCTCGAGTTTTAATATTATTATCCCTTTACCCAAGACTTGGCCGTATCCGCCCGCATAATATACAACATAAGCAGTGGAAAATATATTAAAAAAAAAAATCCAACAAAACCATTTCATGTGGCCCCATGATCATTGTAATGAGCTCATCAAGCTCGTTCCAATGAGGGATCACCTTATATTATTTTGTTGAAATTTTGGGAAAAATTTGATAAATTAGTATTTAAAATAATAAATTTTGATATCGTCTTCATTGGGTAAAAGGTTTTCTTATCCACCTACCTTGCAATTGTTTACTACAGGCTTGCACTACAGTGGAAGACCCTAACTCGGAAAATATACTCTCTATTTTGATCTTTCCCAAACGAGTTGGGAAAGAAAAGTGGTGCAAAAGCACCAAGAAAAAATAAGCCAAAACTGGGTCGAGCACCACCGCCGCACACCCAGTAGGGGACGCTCTTCTCTTAGTACAAATCCACAGCTTCCGGAAACCAGTGCGCAGGCAGTAACTAATGAACCAATCTGTTTTCGTCCGCCCATGTCGTGAGACATCCATATTTGCTTTTAAGAAACAGTGATAATTCAACTCGTTGATAATGGTTACCTGTGACTAGAATTATGGATCTGAGGATCGTATAATAACAGGACTGTGTTTTATATATTCTCGTTATTATTTTCACCACATTTGCATTGAATTTTATATATTCTTCAAGTTCACGTGCGAGTTTCGCGTACCGTGCGGTTCAAACATAAAATTTTTTGGTTGATAAATTTATGTTATCCTTTCGGATATTATTATTATTTTTGGAGTTAGGTATCAATGGGGGCTGTATGGACAGGATTTCTCCTTTCTGTTGAGTGCAAAATTTCTGTTTTTTGGTCCTTGTCAGCGGTCTGGGTTGAGTTGTGTTCTCGTCTGTCATTTATTTTCTGCCACCTTACTTTTGAAGTTGGGGTGTTCTTCTACTGTCTACATTTGTTGAGTTCACCTTTTTTGCTCACCTGAGTGAAGCTCAAGGGGATCTTTACTGATCACTTTCCGTCCATCGTAAACTTTACAAAACGGACTTCTCCTCCAAACCCACTAGCCCAATTTTATTCAAATGTTGGGTTAATGTTTATTACCTAATGCCAATTCTGATTTGTTCAAATGAAATTATGAAATTGCCCCTTTCCCTGGGTGGTGTGCCCCCAAGGGGCACCAAAATCTTTAAAAATCTTTATCTCATGAACATGCAGTAGCAGAGAGCTGATATTTGGTATGCAGCTTCCTTTTGAGTAGTAGACTCAGATTTGTTCATGGGATGTTCGAGGGGCAATATTTGCCATCGTTATGGGAGGGGCAGGAATTTTGGCCACTCCCAAAATTTCTATTTTCCAAACCGATGGGCAGATTTGAACCAAATTTGATGTGAGGGCTTATTGGGTCATAAGTACTTAATTTATGCCCAAATATTTTTTTCCGTCACCCCATGGGAACTGCAGGAACTAAAAATAGGAAAAAAAATTAAAACGTCTATATCTCCAAAACTACACGGCACTGAGAATTCTTATTTGGTGTGAAGCTTTCTTAGGACCAACAGAATGGAATGGTAAAAAAAATTGCTATCATTTTTATCGTGGGGTACTTTTTGGGGACTTTGAAAAAGTATTGAGTGACCATTTTTTAACACTGTGGGTGATGGGAAAAACATTTAATACTACTTTTCTCCCAAACCACTGCTCCAAAAGCTTTCAAATTTCACATATAACATCTTTGGAAGATTGTTTCACAGGTTTATGGAAATCAAATCCCTGGGTCCATATTTGGGCTCTCTATGGGAGCCCAAATGTTTAAATTAGTGCAATATGAGGACTATTCTTTAAAAATCTTCTTCTTCAGATCTTCCAATCAGAATCTTTTGGTATTTGGTTTGCAGCATGCTTAGGGGGTTGAGATTCAAGTTTGTTTAAGCCAAGTCCCTGGGTTCATATTTGGGCTCACTGTGGAAGCTCGAATTATAACTCAGTTCAAAATGAGGAATTTTCTTTAAAAATCTTCTCCTTCAGATCCAGCAGTCGAAATGTTTTGATATATGGTATGCATCATCCTTGGGGGGGTGGGGGGTGGGGGAGGGGGCAGGAGGAGATTCTAGTTTGTTCAAGCCATGTCCCTAGGTCCATATTTGGGCTCACTGTGGGAGCTCGAATTGTAACTTAGTTCAAAATGAGGAATTTTAAAAATCTTCTTCTTCAGATCCAGCAGTCGGAATGTTTTTGAGAAAAAGATGAAAAGATAAACAAATTTTAGAGGCTATTTTTGCGAATAGCTTCTTCTAGACATGGCTATAACATGGGCTGAAGGGAAGAAAATGCAGGATAGTGAAAAAATTACTCTCCTTATTTTCATTTTGCGGGAGTGAAAATTTCAGGAGAGTGATTTTACGAATTTATCCCAAACTGCTTTGATTATTAATAGTTTATAAATTATTTTTCCGAAGACATCCTACGTATTGACCCAGCCTGAATGGGGTGGTTTAACTCTTAACCTAATGAGTATTTTCAAAATATTTTCACCAAATCTAGTCATGGCTGCGGTTAAGCAGCCATGACTAGATTTGATGAAAACTTCATCGAAATTTAATTAAGAAATCAGTAGTAAAAAAGTCCATTCAATGTTCCAAGGGAAGAGATGTGCCCAAATCATTCTTATTTCAGTTGAAAGAGATTTGTGTCCTGGGTAGGAATGTCACCACAACATGCAAGGAGTTCATGACTCGTAGAAGGTAGTGATTGTTTTTGTATGTGCATTTTAATAAAAAAAATGAACTTCATTTTTAACAATGCTGTACTTTGTTGACAGTTAGGATATGCTTATTAAAAGATATATAGCAACTGTGTTTGTTATTATTAATACCCACGTCTGAGAAATAAGTGGATGTGAGGTGCTCAAGGGGTGAGAGGGGTGGGAGCATATAAATTTCACTGAATTTATCAAATCCTATAAAAATATCTGTTAATGTTGCCTCCTTCTTCAGTTATAATCCCTCCCATTGATTTATACAGATAAATTCAATTATCATCCATTCTAATATTTTTTTATTGACAAAAAAATCCACTTCACACAGAACAAAACGTGTGAAAGGAAAGCTTTCGGAACTGAAACTTGGGAAATCCCCTTGGTAAGAAATATGCAGTTATTTCCCTTCCATCAACACTGACAAGAGGAGCACTCAAAGTCTGAGTAATTGATAGAATGGAGATGCACACTCCACTTTGTTTTCTTAGAATTTCTGTCTAGGTTTGAATAGCGGTTTACTCATACTGAGCTTTATTTTGTGTTGATGACAGCTTTATACCCAAGAAATGAATAATTAATTATATTGTTGGACTTGTTTAGGTGTCAATCCTTACCATATACGACAGACGCATAGCCAGGATATCAAAGTTAGGGGAGCATACAAAATATGATCCGCTGCATCACCTGAGCCCTGCAGCAGCAAGAAGTAAGCAAGCACAAGAGGGGGTGCGCCCCTCTCATTGGAGAGGGTGGGGGATTTTAAAAATGAAATTATTCAATACAAAAAAACACAATTTGCTTGACTCTTGAGTCTGTATGTGTCCATAATAATTTATAAGTTGCAAAAGGCATCAATAATAAGGCCACAATGTGGATTAACAAGTTGTGAAAGGCATCTGTAACTAGGCCACAATGTGGCCTAATCATTGATGCCTTTCACAACTTATAAATTATGGACACAAACAGACTCAGTATCAAGTAAATTGCTTTTTGGGGGGAAGGAGTGTGCTCCCTCATCCCCCTCCCCACCTCCCTGGCTACACCACTGTAATACGATGATGGTTCTACTTCCACCTTTATTGGCCCTCTCGACCTACTTGTGAAGTGTTTCATTTGACAAACAATCATTGCACCATGACTGACTTTCTGTGCAACAAAATAAATTTATAGCATCATTCAACATTCAACACAGGAGAATACATGAACAAAGTAAATAACAGCACATATTTTTACACTATAACCCAATGGCCCAGACTAGCTGGTGCTAACTCAAAATTATCAAGGGCCAAACACAAATTTTGAACCCCCCAATCCCCAAAATCTGCTTGCAAAACCGAAAATTAAAAGTCCTATCTGGCCCTCATTTACTCTCCGTGCATGTGTAGCCATCAGGAAGTGACCAGAATTGGCGCAAACATCATTTTTTGTTTGGCCCTAAAGTCGGCAACAATGAACTGACATCTGTGCTTTAACATCTCCTTTTTTGAGGATGCCAGCGAGGAAGAAGGCAGTTTCTTATCTTCATCTTCCATATACATACCGTTTTTTGGACCATGTTCATTTAAAAACGGTCAGGGAAGATGTTCAGAGAGTTTCTCTGCATTTGGATGAGCAGGCCGGGGATCTAGAGGTGTCCTTACGTGTATCATTCACTCTTCACTCAGACACAATGACGGCAATTTCTTCAAATAGAGCGAATTTGGACATTACGTCTTACACACATCACCTTACAAGAGCTATGGAAAGGAATTTGAGGACGTTTGTACCTCTCTTAGAGTTCTTTCCAGGGCAATTATGTATACCACGTATAACTCCGCCCTATCAGTAGCTAATCTGGAGTTAATCAGATGGCAAGGTGAAAAGCTCTCTCTGAGTGTCTCCGAGTCTCCGGACATATTATTTTGACAACCAGCTTTCGTTAGTCTATGAACAGGCTACTAAGAAAGCGTCTAGTGCTCTGCTTTTGAAGTCGCCGTATCATCGACCAGCTTCAGCAGACAAGAGTAAAGGAGGGTGTTCCAGACAAAAATCGTCAAAAGGAAACTCCGCACGAGGGTACAAGTAATCCTCTTATAATTACTCTGGAGGTCGTCAATATAGCAACTCTGGGAAAGGAGCATAGGTCTGATCGGGACTCTCTGTCAGTCACCCCTAGGTTGACGAGACGAGGTTCTTCGCGGGGAGGATGTGGTTTCTCCTCCTGTAAGCCTTGCAGGTCATACAGGTGATGGTTAAGATCTCTGTTGCTGGCCAGTTGGTGGAAGGTATCAAGCTCCGCAAAAAAACTGGATAACAGTCCCGGAAGATCAGTGGGTGAGAAGTGTAGTCTCAGACGGCTTACCGCTATCATTCCGAGCGAAACCCGCACGAACAAGTTGTCCATGTTGGACAAATCTTCCATCATATCCTTGCATAAAAGAGTTTCTCCTAGCAGAGGTACAGGCTCTCTTATCAAAGGAAGCAATAGAGGTTGTCGAGAATTAGGATTCTCAAGGTTTTTACAGTTACCTGTTCCTCATACCGAAGCCAGACGGGTCATTCCGACCGCTAATAGACTTGAGCCGGATAAACAAGCTTATCCTGGCACCAAAATTATATATGGATACCATTCTGTCAGTAAGGGCGAGCGTTCGAGTGAACGACTATGCAGCAAGCATACTTTCATGTCCTGGTACATCCGGCATTCAAAAAGTACCTGTGGTTTACTGTACAAGAGAAGGTGTATCAGTTCAGAGCAATGTGCTTTGGTCTGGACCTGGCTCCCTGGGCATTCACTCAAATAATGAACTCGGTAATGTCATACTTCCGACCTCATTCGTCTATGTTAACGTCAGCTTACTTGGACAACCTTCTACAGAGATACGGCAACAGAATTATTCTTCAGAACTATGTCTCATTCGTCTACGTTAACATCGGCTTACTTGGACAACCTTCTACATAGATACGGCAACAGAATTGTTCTTCAGAACGATGTTCAGAGTCTGCTTCTATTACTCCGATGTCGCGGTTTCATCATAAATGAGAAAAAGTCGGATCTAGCTCTGTCCAAGTCATCTATTCACTTGGGAATGAGCTTTGAGACTCACAACAATCTGGTTCATCTGCCGTTACCCAGAGCGAAATTAGTCAGTTGTTATGCCCGCTTTTGTCTACACTCAGACGCATTGACAGTGAGGGAATTCATGCGACTGTTGGAGCTGTGCGGAGCCACTGTGGATCTCATTCCGATGGGCTGCCTGCGCACACTCATCCCTCTAGATATTCTTTACTCAGAACTAGAGTGTGAAGACACTTTCGCTCGAACCAGTATTGTTTTAACGGACCTAGTAAAACAAAGGGTTCAGATTTGGGCAGATATTCAGTGGTTAACTCAGGGAGCTACGCTGCAACTGCCCGATCCGGCTTTCACGATTATAATGGATACGAGTCAGATGGGTTGGGGCGCGATCCTAAGTCCTGCAGCCTTGAAGTGTCTGGGTCTTTGGGACCCTCGGTTCCAGGAGAAACACATAAACATCAAAGAGATGATGTCAATATGGCTAACGCAAGCGCTACAACATTGGATTCACATAATAGCGGGCATCCATGTTCAGATTTTGTCGGCCAGCTCGACAGTAGTAGCGTACATCAGGAACCAGGGCAGCACCCATTCATTTCCGTTATGCCAACTAACGGAGAAGATTCTCCTACACTATCATGTTCAGCTTTCTGTCCGTCATATACTGAGTCGTGTTAGCGTACTAGCAGACTCACTCTCTCGGAAAGGTCGCCTGTTGCAATTGGAGTGGATGTTCAATAAGCGAGTATTCGAGCAGATTTGCTACCAGTGGGATCGCCCCATGATAGATATGTTTGCGATGCACCGGAACAATCACCGACATTTGTGTCGTCATGCCCAGACCATCGAGTATACGCAGTAGACGCTCTGTCGGTCTCATGGGAATGAATGATAGGATATGCGTATCCTTCAATTCAGTTGATTCAGTAGATTATGTTCAAGATCAAACAGTCTCGTTGTGAAATCCTACTAGTAGCACCTCTGTCGTCTCAGAAACCTGGGATCAGTCTTCTCAGGTGTCTGTTATGGGACGTTCCCCAGAAGCTTCCTCCACAAGAGGACCTTCTTTATCAGGGGAAGTATTTGTTCTTCACGTCCTTCTCCACCCTTAGTGGCATTATGGAGTCGGTTAGATGTGAGGGAACCATCGCAGTTCCAACATTATTTGATGACTAACACAAGAACGATTAAAGTAATGCGGGTGAGGAGGGATCAATATGACTTCGAATCCCCCCTCCTCTCCCACTGCCAATGTGTTAAGAGGCGATTACTGGGCAAGATGTAGTTTTCTTTCCGTAAGCCTTGTATGAGTTTAAGTACATACATGCATTTCATGACTTCTCGATTGGCGGCTGGGTCATGTTCTATGGTGACCTCATAGGCACATCCACTTTTTAGTTGGTTGGTTTCCTGTGGTTGTTCGTCTATATGTCATATCCGAGCGCATAATTCATCATCAATAAATTGCTAGTCTTTGGGTACCTCGGAGGCTGTCTAGTCAGTTAACTGGTATTCAGATGATTACATGAGGGATTTCAATGCTCACGCGCATAATAAATGAATTATTAGGCAGATGCATTATTGTATGTTATGGAACTTAGAAATAATAAATTATTTTGGGGGCAGTCCTTGTTGAGTCTGTTAATCATAGCTCATTCCATTTCTAGATCAAGGTTTCCATTAATGTCAGTACCCGATCGAATACACATTGTCTTACACTCTTGTATATTCACACGTTTCTAAATTCATAGATATCGGATATTACACGTCGGGGAGTGTTATTACTGGAATTTATTGTACACATGAATGGGGTCATCTGCGGGCTACCTCAGAAGTGTGTTTACTCTCCAAAGATCGTCCATTGTGATTCTATTGGACATGTGTATGTTATATCATCGGTTTTCAACCTATCTGCACATGCCGACTCCAGTATACGTTACAAGCGAGCTATATTAACAGGATCGCCACTATAGCCTTAGCTTCTGAAGTGGCATTAAGCACCAATTTATTAATAATAATTAATACCTGAGCACCTGTTTGACGAATATTTATATTGTTTTTTGGTACCGCTTTTACTGATTCCAGAGTGCTCCCCTCTTTCTTTTTGAAGAAGATTCCTTCAGAAAAAGGGTTTGTAACTATGAGTGAAGCTGTTTTGTCTGTAATTATATCCTGCATACAGCTTGGGTTTTATTGTATATGGCGTATGTTTGTGGGGGATATTCTCTCATTCTCAAATACGCCATCCTAATTTTTGGAGCTTAGTCTGGGCTAGCCTTAAAAATTGGTAACTTGTTACATCCAAATTAGCATAGTCTTCATGCTAAGAAGACAGAATTACTTAAACTGGGATCCTTTTTTATGATATGTCTTCTCTATTACTGTATAGAGAGACATACATGTGATTCCTAATAATTTTAATTTCCTTTCACCTTGGATTACAGGATTGGAACGATGTTGGTCTACTAATTCTGAAGTCCTAGGCCCTCTGCCTTTTTACGGTTCAGCTAGTCTGGGCCATTGGTTTATAAAGTAAAAATATTATAAATTTAAAGTAATTTGTATATTTTTATACTCACCAATGGCCCAGATGGAGATGGCCCTCCCATGAGTGGGCACTCTCTTCTACAAAGAATGATGTTGGCACCAATTCCGGTCACTTCCTGACAGCTGCGCATGCGTAGAGAGTAAATGTATGGAGGGCCAGATAGGACTTAGAATTTTTGGTTTTGCAAGAAAATTTGGGGGATTGGGGGGTTCAAAATTTGTGTTTGGACCTTGATAACTTTGAGTTAGCACCAGCTAGTCTGGGCCATTGGTAAGTGTAAAATTATACAAATTACTTTAAATTTATATTTTCTTATTTCTATTTTTAAACAGTATGACTGGGATGGAATAATAAGAGGAAAAACCCTTCAAATTTCACATTCACTGTATTTCATGCACTCAGTACATTCTCTTGTATTTTCATATTTTTAGCCCAAATTAGGGGAGAGTGTGTGGGGTGGGGGGTGGGGTTACAAAGATTATAGTTGCAAGGGTAGATATTTTGGTGAAAATTGGGTGTGCGATTTATACATGGGAATGATTTATACATGGTCCTTTTTAGCCTAACTTGACAAAGTGAAGATAAGCTTTTGCCATCACGTGTGCGGAAGTCTGTGAGTCTGTTCATATTTTTCCTTAGCACAGGCTACCCTGTAGTTCTTGTCTGATCATCACGAAATTTCGTATGCAGTTTTAAGGTCATGTCTAGATGAGAACGTCCCCTTTTTGCCACGATCAGTCAACCAGATGGCTGCCCGAGCCAAAAACCTTTAGCACAGTCTACAGGTCATATTTATGAAGGGATTTCATGGTAACTTGGTAGGATGACTCCGTATAATATCTAGATGAGAATGTCCCCTTTTGGTCATGATCTGTCAACCGTGACGGCTGCCAAGACCCAAAAACGTTTAGCACAGTCTTCAGGTCATATTTAATATGGAGGGATTTTTTTGTAACTTGGTAGGATGACTCCATATACTGTCTAGATGAGAACGTCCCCTTTTGGTCGCAATTGATAAACTGTGACAGCTACAGAGGCCTGAAGCCCAAAAACCTTTAACACAGTCTATAGGTCATATTTATGAAGGGATTTCATTGTAACTAGGTAGGATGACTCCAGATAATGTCTAGATGAGAACTTCCCCATTTGGTCGTAACCTGTCAACCATGAGGACTGCCCAAGCCTAAAAAACGTTTTAGCTTTAGATTGACTGAACGAAATGAAACAAAATTTTATACATAGATATATAACCACATAATACAGGTTGGGATTGATAGTGGGCTTGGACCGACATTTTAGTCTGTTCACATTTTCCTTTAGCACAGGCTACACCCCGTAGATCTTATCCGATTGTCACTAAATTTCATATGCAGGTTTGAGGTCATGTCTAGATGAGAACGTCCCCTTTTGGTCATGATCGGTCATGTCTAGATGAGAACGTCCCTGCGGTTTGCTGTACAAGAGAAGGTGTATCAGTTCAGAGCAATGTGCTTTGGTGTGGACCTGGCTCCCTGGGCATTCACTCGAATAATGAACTTGGTAATGTCATACTTCCGAGCTCATTCGTCTATGTTAACGTCGGCTTATTTGGACAACCTTCTACAGAGATACGGCAACAGAATTATTCTTCAGAACTATGTCTCATTCGTCTACGTTAAGGTCGGCTTACTTGGACAACCTTCTACAGAGATATGGCAACAGAATTATTCTTCAGAACGATGTTCAGAGTCTGCTTCTATTACTCCGATGTCAGGGTTTCATCGTAAATGAGAAAAAGTCGTATCTAGCTCTGTCCAAGTCGTCTATTCACTTGGGAATGAGCTTTGAGACTCACAACAATCTGGTTCATCTGCCGTTACCCAGAGCAAAATTAGTCAGTTGTTATGCCCGCTTTTGTCTACACTCAGACGCATTGACAGTGAGGGAATTCATGCAACTGTTGGAGCTGTGCGGAGCCGCTGTGGATCTCATTCCGATGGGCTGCCTGCGCACACTCGTCCCTCTAGATATTCTTTACTCAGAACTAGAGTGTGAAGACACTTTCGCTCGAACCAGTATTGTTTCAACGGACCTAGTAAAACAAAGGGTTCAGATTTGGGCAGATATTCAGTGGTTAACTCAGGGAGCTACGCTGCAACTGCCCGATCCGGCTTTCACGATTATGACGGATACGAGTCAGATGGGTTGGGGCGCGATCCTAAGTCCTGCAGCCTTGAAGTGTCTGGGTCTTTGGGACCCTCGGTTCCAGGAGAAACACATAAACATCAACGAGATGATGTCAATATGGTTAACGCAAGCGCTACAACATTGGATTCACATAATAGCGGGCATCCATGTTCAGATTTTGTCGGCCAGCTCGACAGTAGTAGCGTACATCAGGAACCAGGGCAGCACCCATTCATTTCCGCTATGCCAACTAACGGAGAAGATTCTCCTATACTATCATGTTCAGCTTTCTGTCCATCATATACTGGGTCATCTCAGCGTACTAGCAGACTCACTCACTCGGAAAGGTCGCCTGTTGCAATCGGAGTGGATGCTCAATAAGTGAGTATTCGAGCAGATTTGCTACCAGTGGGATCCTCCCATGATAGATATGTTTGCGATGCACCGGAACAATCACCGACATTTGTGTCGTCATGCCCAGACCATCGAGTATACGCAGTAGATGCTCTGTCGGTCTCATGGGAATTTCATTGTAACTTGATAGGGTGACTCGTTTTGGAATAATTTCACTGTAACTTGGTAACTTTGGTTGACATGCCTTCATTGTGAGGGCCTCATACATTAACTGTGAGGGCCACATTAACCCACACCTCAATTCTATAGTACAGTCTACACCTCAAATTATTTTTATTGAAAACATAGTATACAGGGAACAGAAATTAGCATATTTCCAATTATCACAATTTTTGTCCCATTTCATAATCCTTTCATAAACATTGAACATTATCCTTATCATCAAACACAGCACACAGTCAAGTTAAGCTACAGTGTCACTGACACTTTCATTTTATTCAAAGATAAAGGCATTGACATGCCCGATTGTTTGTATATTAGCTTTTTTCGACGCACTTTCGTATTCTCTTCTTTTCTCTAAACGCAATTATTCGATTTATATTATCCAGCCATGTACAGGTACATGTATTTTCCATTTTCAAAGAATGGATACATATTGCCAGATAATGTTTTTGGCATTAAATATAATTTTCAAAGTTTTTATCCTGTACGGTTCTTAAAATACAATGAATCGCCATTAAGAACCCATTTTTATCCCCTTGAAATTTAAATTTTGGGGGAATATAGCCGTGGTGTTGTCCGTCCCTCTGTCCATCTGTCCACCTGTAGACGGAGTTGGTTTCCGCTCTCTAACTAAAATTCCACTTGGCCAACTGAAACAAAACTTGGCATGTGGGTAAGGTATGATGAGAGGAAGAACCCTATTTATTTTTATACTATACCAATGACCCAGACTTAGCTGGTGCTAACTCTAAATTATTCAGGGCCAAACACAGATTTTGCCCCCCCCCCCCCCCAATCCTCCAAATTTGCATCCAAATCAAAAAACCAATGTCCTATATGGTCCTCCATACTTTTGCCTACTGCACATGTGCAGTGTCTAGGAAGTACCGAAATTGGTGCCAAATCCTCATTCATTGTTTGGCCCTTCTATCAGTAACATCTCACTGATACCTGTGCTTATAATCTCAGTTAAAATGTTGCCAGACACAAAATCATGATGGAAATGGTGGATCCAAGGATGAAATAAGAGGATGAGAGGAAGGAACAGTGGAAGGATGTGTTCAGAGCTGTAACTTATAATTTTTATGTAAAATTATTTCATGTTCCCTAATTTCAGGGCATGGCCTGATGTTTTCATTCTTGCTATGAAATCTCCACTGTTTGTTAAGTTTTTCCTTTCTCCCTTTCCTTGAAACACCCCTTGCTAATCTCCCATGCTTTTGGCATAATTTTTTTAAAAAATTTGTGGAAATTTCTGGGTAGTTTTAGCTTTGTTACAGAATGTTTATTCTGTTATCCCCATGATTACGTCCTCACCCTTGGGGTGTTTAGGCGTTTTGGTCATGCATCTACCATCTGATGTACTGCAGCTTCTTCTGTGGAAGATTCGGTTTTACATCGGTTTTACATCGGATAGTGTTTTAAATTAGTTACTGATTTCGGGCCATGTTCAGTGCCTGGAGTCTTGTTTCCGGTTTTTATTAACTTTTGTTTACGTTGACAACAGTTACTTTCTGTTAGTTTTTCCTTGTCTTCTGTAAGGTTTATTATATAGTAAGATACATATTATCCGTAAGTGTAACATTAATTTTTGGAAATATTTTAAAATTTTTGTCTACACTTAGGCTTTTTGGGGATCCGTTTGGGCTCATCGTTCCCTTTGGGAACTTGGGCTTATGTCAAAATTTTTTCAAAAATTTTCTTTTCAATTATTTTTCAAAATTTTGTTATGGATTGTATTATTATTATGTATCTTTGTATTTTCGAGGGTTAGTGCGAGTACTATGGCTGTATAATATTTTTGAATTATCAAAGAATATTGTTCAAATTGTAATTCGAGGAAGTCTTCCTCCGATTCTCATGCTCATTGTGTTTGCTGTAGTCACTGTACTCGCACTAATTCTTGTTCAGTTTGTGCCAGTTGGGATGACAAATGTTGGAGACGTGTGTCACGGTATATTGTTAGTGGTGAGAGGTCGATGCCGGTCCTCTCACCACAGGGCCACTCTAGATTTTTAGTCTCTTTTTCAGAGGAACAAGAACAGGATGATGTTTCCGTGATATCTTCCGGAAGTGTGCTGCCGTCGTCGCAAATCAGTGAAGAGCTAGTGGCAACAGTGCTCAAGGAAATCAGACAAGTGCCTAGATCCTTAGTAGGATTGACGACCTTGTCGCCAGCTAGCTCGACCAGTGGATCTATCACTCGTAATGTGGGTGATGTGACGTTGGGTATGTCTGTTGCGGTCCAGGAGAGGAGAAAGGGTGTTGCGAGCACTATAAACTCGGATCACGCACACCCTGCAGTGACGGATCGGAGGATGGAACAGAGGAAGCCAGTCGGTCCAGTAGCTAGCTCATTCAGGTCTACCTGGACCGCGAGTGAGAGAGGCCCCTCTCTCTTACAACAACATCTGGGGTCCAGATGTTGTTGTACATAACGTTCATCAGTCGGAGCATAAGTCCACTCCTCCTGCTCGGGATGCTCCAGGGACGGCTAGTCTATTGGCTTCCTCTTCCACACGCCAGCACACACGACCGCACCTTGGCTTCGTAACCTCAGATATCCAGCCCGCTTCACCGACAAAGGACTCCCATGTCGTCTAGATCACTCCATCAGGTTGCCAAGGACACGAGGCCTCACCAGTCCGGACGTACGCATAAAAGAATTATGCAGGATGTACCGTCCCAGGAGCTTCCAGCGGCTAAACGTCATAAGACCGCAGCTCCACAGGCCTCCGTGATGGACTTGCTATCACAGATAGCGCAACTCATCGCAGCATCCCAGCAACCTTTGGAAATGGTTTCAGATCAGGAACTGTCGGAGGAAGCTTGGTCGGTACATTCCGCTGCAGGGTCAGACAGGGCGACCGAGATTCGCATCTGGTCCAGTCGGATGGTGAAAGGGAATCTGCGGAGCTGGATTTTTCCCTTCTGGAACAGCATAAGGTGGCGGTCGATTTTATCCGTCAATACCTTCCACAGGTTGTTCCATCGGAGCAGAGAGCAGCGATACCAGATAAGAGACTGGTAGCGTCACTGGATACAGACTTTTTTTGCTGGGCTGAGGATGATGCTCCTCAGTTTTCGGTCCAGTCCAGCAATGTCTCATGGATGTTTGAATTGCTGAATGACGCTATTTTTAGGTTAGCCTCTAAGACAGAATCAGTTTCTTATCGCAACATGCTCTACATCTGCCGTTCATCAACAGTAGGAATAAATTTGAAATGGCATGAAAGAGCATTCCGAGAGTTCCTCTGTGTTTAGACGACCAGGCCGAAGACTTGGAATTGTCTTTGCCGGCGTCTATGTCAGTTCTCTCCAGTATGTTGGAGACGACAATCTCGTCTAACAGAGCTAGTTTAGACGCTTTATCCTACCAGAGCATTAGCGCAACGTCTCGATGGTAAAGAATTCTAGGATGTTCAAACTTCCTTGAGAGTTCTTTTTAGGGCAGTCGCATTCTCCACGTATAACTCCGCCCTTTCAGTGGCAAATTTGGAGTTAGTCAGACGTGATGCTACCCTGGCTTCATCCACTAGGGTGGATTCTAATGTGAAAAACTCTCTTCGAGTCGCTCCGGTTTCAGGAGAATTTCTCTTTGATGGTAAGCTTTCATTAATCTATGATCAGATTACCAAGAAAGCTTCAGATTCTCTGCTCTTTAAGTCTGCTTCTAAGAAACCGGACTCAGCAGAGAGGAGTAAGTCAGCAGCTTCTGGAGCGAGTACATCCATGGGAAGCTCATATAGAGGATCTAAAAAATCCTCTAGCTCTTACTCCAGAGACCATCAGAGTAGAGACTCAGGTAGGGGACGTAATGCTGGCTGAGACAACTGGTCAGATGCCCCTAGGTCGACTGGTCGAGGTGCTGGACGGGGAGGACGTAGTTTCTCCTCCCGCAAGCCTCGCAGGCCCAGGAAGTGAAGGTCAGAACCTCTATTGCACTCCAGTGGGTGGAAGGCTGTCGAGATTTTTAACCAATTGGTTGTCAATTATGGACGACCAATGGGTACAGGTTATTTCGGAAGATCTAAAACTGTCCTTCAGGGAAAAACCTCCGTTAACACGAAGTCCACGATGGACTCAGCTTCCGTCCAACCTTCAGAAGAGAGATTCGCTTCTATCAGAGGTGCAATCTCTTCTGGAGAAGAAAGCAATAGAGGCCATAGAAAACCAGGAATCTCCCAGTTTTTACAGTCACCTGTTCCTGGTACCAAAACCAGATGGCTCGTTCTGTCCAGTTATAGATCTAAGCTGGATAAACAAGCTGATCGTGGCTCCGAAGTTTTATATGGAGACCATTCGATCGGTGAGAGTGAGCATTCGAGTGAACGATTATGCTGCGAGCATAGATCTCAAGGATGCGTACTTTCACGTTATGGTACATCCAACGTTCAGAAAGTACCTTCGCTCCGCTGTCCTAGGAGTCGTTTATCAGTTCCGAGCAATGTGCTTCGGACTGAATCTAGCACCCTGGCCTTTCACTGGAATAATGAACTTGGTAATGACTCATTTCCGAGCTCATTCGTCTGCGGTAACGTTGGCCTACTTGGACGACATTCTTCAGAGATACGGGCGACAGATTAACTCTTCAGAACGATGTTCAGAGTCTACTTCAATTGCTCCGACGTCTCGGTTTCTTAGTAAATGAAAAGAAGTCGGATCTAGTTCTGTCCAAGTCATTCATTCACTTTGGAATGAGCTTCGAGACGTACAACAATCGGGTTCGTCTTCCGTTACCCAGAGAGAAATTAGTCAGTTGTTATGCTCGCTTTTGTCTACACTCAGATGTAGTAACAGCGAGAGAATTCATGCTCCTGATAGGTTTGTGCGGAGCTGCCGCAGACCTTATTCCGATGGGGCGCTTGCACACTCATCCACTCCAGATATTTTTTACTCAGAATTGGAGTGTGAAGATTCATTCACTCGAAACGAACATTGTCTTGTTGAACCAAGTAAAACAAGAGATTCAGACTTGGACAGATATTCAGTGGTTGACTCAGGGAGTTCCACTGCAACTGCCGGATCCGTTTTTTACGATTATGATGGATGCGAGTCAAACAGGTTGGGGTGCGACATTGAGCCAACAGATTCGAGGTGTCAGGGTCTTTGGGATCTGCAGTTCCTGAACAAGCACATAAACATCAAACAGATGATGTCAGTTTGGGCGCTATGTCATTGGATGAACATAATTCAGAATTCACATGTTCAAATACTGTCCAACAATTCGACAGTAGTAGCGTACATTCGGAACCAGGGAGGCACTCATTCCATTCTGTTATTCAGCTTAACAGAAATAATCCTTCTGTTTGTCCTAGAGCATCATGTTCTTCTGTCGGTCTGTCATGTTCCGGGTCATCTGAACGTTCTAGCAGACTCTCTCTCTCTCTCGGAAAGGTCGCATGTTGCGGTCAGAATGGACTCTCAACAAGCGAGTATTCAATCAGATCTGCTACCAATGGGATCGTCCAATGATAGACTTGTTTGCGATGCATCTCAACAATCAGTTGCAGACGTATGTGTCGCCATGCCCAGATCCTCGAGCATTCGTAGTAGACGCTTTCTCGATCTCTTGGGACAGAATGATAGGATATGCTTATCCTCCAGCTCCGTTGGTTCAGAAGATATTGCTAAAAATCAAGCAATCTCACTGCAAGATTCTTTTGGTAGCATCTTTGTCGCCCCAGAGACCATGGATAAATCTACTCAGGTGTTTGTTATGGGACATTCCTCGGAAGCTTCCTCCATGGGAGGACCTTCTTTCACAGGGGAAATCATGCACACTGCATCACAACCCGCAAGGTCTCAACCTTCACGTATTTCATTTGTGCGGTCCTTTTTGCATGGCAAGCAATTTACAGGACGAGCAGTGGACGCAATTTCTAACTGTAGGAGGACCTCCTCTTCGCTACATTATGCAGCAAAGCGGAAGGTTTTCTCTCGTTGGTGTAGGCATCATTCAATTGATATCTATGATCCCTCCATTCCAGACATTGCTAATTTTTTGGTCTACTTGTTTGACGAGATCAAACTCCAGCCAGTAACTATTAAGGATTATAGGTCTATGCTATCAGATACTTATGCTCATCATGATAGCTTACAAATAGGATCTAATGTCTCTTTATCATTGTTAGTTAAAAAATTTTCGATAAATAGACCTGAACCCCTTGACACGGTAGACTTCAAATACTTATCTTACAAGACAGCTTTTCTCTTAGCCTTCGCTTCTGCTAGAAGGGTTAGTGAGCTTCATGCTCTATCTGTTGATGATTCTCACTATCGTAGTCTTGGTAATACTATTACTTGAACTACCAATGTGGGATTTTTGGTTAAGAATCAGGCTTCTAATAAGTACCCAGAGCCGATTATTATTAGTGCTCTTCCGTCCTCAGATGGCCATAGGCCATTGCTGTGTCCAGTTAGGGCTATGCGTATTTACAAATGCAGATCTGAGTTTATCAGAAAGGGACGAGAACGTTTCTTTCTGTCTCTGCTTCCTAATAGAAGGGACATCACGGTCCATTCTATTTCTAGGTGGATTCAGTTGACTATTCGTACTGCTTATGAAAGATTATCTTCAACTCAGCAGTCTGTGCTTAAGATTTCAGCACACAAAGTTAGAGCGCTGTCTACATCTTGGGCTTATGCTAATAGTATTGCTATTACGGATCTGATGAAGGCTGATTACTGATCTCAACCTTTTACGTTCACGAATTTTTACCTTAGAAATATTGAGTCTATTTCTGGCGACCTTAGATGTTTAGGTCCGTTATCTGTTGCTCAGAATGTCGTCCACTAAACAGTTGCAACTATAGTTATGTAGGCTTTCTGTTCCAGCTGTGACTCTGTCCTGCTGCCCTCTTCATTCTGGGGTGATTGACCCAGAGCAAGGGGAAGGGGTGGGGTGGATTGGTGTTCCCTTATATCACCGGCTTTATAGTGAAAAGCATGGGAATACCTCCTCCTGAGTCAGTAATTCCGAGTCGGTGCTGGGATGGTTTTAAAGTGTAAAACTAATGTCTATCTCATTTATGTAATATTTTTAAAGTGTAGCTCGGTGTGAAGCATTTGTATATGTCATGTGGCATACGAGCGTTAATATACAATCCTCGGACACTTTTAAATGAGTATAAAGAGTCTCATTCTCTGGACTATCTTTATTT
Organism: Pictodentalium vernedei; assembly: GCA_031216915.1. Taxonomy (NCBI): domain Eukaryota; kingdom Metazoa; phylum Mollusca; class Scaphopoda; order Dentaliida; family Dentaliidae; genus Pictodentalium; species Pictodentalium vernedei. The sequence continues at coordinate 299,241,656 of CM062293.1, read as the reverse complement.
ATTGGCTTTCCTTTAAGAAATTAGTATAATGGGTTATACTGGATGTTAATAGAGATCATTGATGTTATTGTGCTCAATTACGGATTGGTAATGTGTCTTTCTTATTTTGTAACAAGAAAGATATATAATCCTGTTTCTCCTTGAGGGGATAATTCTGTATATGTAATTGAGCCTATTGGATTTTCCTTTATGTCCTAGGCCCTCCAGCCTTTTTTCTATTCAGTTAAGTCTGGGTCATTGGTGTAGTATAAAAATGTGAAAAAATTTATAGTAATTTATATATATTTTTATACTTACCATTGACCCAGATGGGGATGGCCATCCCATGAGTTGGGAACTCATACCTCCCTGCTGATCATATAACATTTACCAGGCACTGGTTGTAAGAATGAGGATTTGGCGCCAATTTCGATACTTCCTTGACACTGCGCATGTGCAGTAGGCAAAAGTATGGAGGACCATATAGGACATTGTTTTTTTTTATTTGGATGCAAATTTTGGGGATTGGGGGGCAAAATTTGTGTTTGGCCCTGAATAATTTAGAGTTAGTGCCAGCTAAGTCTGGGTCATTGGTAAGTATAAAAAATATATAAATTACTATAAATTTTTTTCACATTTTGGGATCATTGTGCCAAAGGTCAAGGTCACAGTGACCTTGAACTTTAATTTTTATCTGTGTTGGTTTCCGCTCTGTAATTAAAGTTCTACATGGCCGACTGAAGCCAAACTTGGCATGTGGGTTAGGCATGAGAGAAAGAATCCTATTTATTTTGAGGCTATTGTGCCAAAGTCAAGGTCACAGTGGTCTTGACCATAAACACTTTCCAGAGTTGGCTTCTCTAATTGAAATTTGGCTTGCCAGATCAATACTAAACTTGGCCTGTGGATTGAGTATGATGAAAGGAAGAGCCATATTTATTTTTTAGGTTATGCCAAAGGTCAAGGTCACAGTGACCTTGAAATTGAAATTTTATTGATCGGAGCTGGTTTCAGGTCTCTTAATTAGGCCAAGAAAAAAAAGTGTTGTGTTTGGGGTTTCCCGACCGACCCTAATTTTACTTTGCGACCCTAAACATTTTTTGAACCCAAAACCTCAAAAACTTAATCACTGTACGTATTTCCATTCCAATTGGTACACATGTCTTCATTATTCATACATTAGTATGAAAATGAAAGTAAGTTTTGAAAGCCCTTACCGTGAGAGGTGAGCAATAAACTGTTCATTTGGATCATGTTCTCGCCTAGGACATTTTTTTAATGACGAGCTCCTCATTGCTTGTCTTCAAATGATTTGGTAATACATGCAAAATGCAGTTTAAAGGATTTTTTTTAGCTTTTTGCTGTTAAACAAAACATTTTGAACAACAGTGGTGGGGGGAGGGGGGGGGGGGGGTACTCGATTTGTTGGACAAAGTGAATGTAATCCACTGTAGCATTGCGGGCGGAGTAACTAGTGCAAACACTCACAAACGTGATTCGAACTTCTGCACGTGCACTTGATATTAAGGGAAGGTGTCAGAATGGAATCATCTCCAAGAACTATTGAATCACACTTAAGGATATGCTTCTGCACCACAGAGTGTCTACTGAATACCAATGGGTGTTTGAAGCTTGCAAATATGTCAGGGAAGCGCGGACAGAGCATGGAATAGTTTCACTTTGAATTTCACACGCTTCAAAAACTCAAACAAAAACTTCAAATAATATGCAAATCATTAATAAAAACAATTCTGTTCATATTTTGAAGTCAAAGGAAGAGATGAGATAATTGTTCTTTAGTAAAAAAAACGTGATTCAAACATTTGAATTTTTACATAATTCACTGAAATACAAAATCAAGCAATGTGATTGCCATGAAACAAAAAATCTGATCGGTTTTGTGTTGTTTTGCCCCAACTCCCATACATATCTGTTTTTTCGGCCTTGGCCATTTCGCCCCAAATTAGAGTGAAATGATTCTGAGCGAAACAAACTGGGGTGAACAGGGATTGTGACGAGACGACTCAGGACCCTAATATGTTGTATAAAAAAAAAAAAAAAAAAAAACCCTACCTACCGACCCTAATTTTTTGGAGCATGTAACCCCAACCACACTATTAATTTTTTTTGGCCTTATTAAAATTATGCTTTCCTGATCGAAACCCAACTTGGTATGTGGGTTGAGCATGACGAGAAGGAGAAATCGACATATATACAGAACCACAGTTATGTTTGAATGGGTTAACGATTACTGGACGAGAGCAAGTGGCGCAGGGATACCACAAGAGCCGATAGGCTCGAGTGGTTATCCCAGCGCCACACGCCCAACCATGAAAAAGAATTCACTGTAATTAATCGCTGATTTAATTAAATAGTTGACAATTTGAATGGTTGAAAGAATTTTAGAGAGAAACTGGCAATTTTGTCAGAGAACCAGTCTTAAGACTGACCTTGCGTTCAGCATATCAGAGGTCACAAATTATGAGGTATCAAATGTGTTTTCAAAAGTGTGTGTGCAGGCATCATTATATCTGGAGGATGGAAAATGTACAAGGATTTTAATTCAATACGGTGCGAACTGGCCGCTCTGTTTAAATTTCGTGCTTTTTAAACTGAAAATATAACTTATAAGTTTGAACTCGGCTTGACGATACATGCACTACTGCCACTAGGCTATCGCATGTGGACATCGGTCATTTCTGTTCTGCACTGTAACAAAAGTACCGTACACACCAGATGAGAAAAGACAATTTGTGCAATAATTAACCTTCTGGGGCATTCATTCGATCGTTTGGAGTAACTGAGCCTGAGACAGTTTGAGATTCCATTCTGACTCTGAGTGAACTCTGCAGTATTGGTAAGTTTGCACTTTATTTTTCAACATTATAAAGTTTCGGAATTGAAATTTAGCCTTCTTTTCATTTTACCTCAAGTCCTGATAACCTTGGCTTTGTTTGAAATGGGCTGCACTTACAAATAAAAGCGTTAGGTTGTCCACATAATACTACAGATAAACAAAGGGAGAAATATATTGTATGGCAACTGCAAGAAAATGATGTCATGTCTTGTCTCCACAAGTAATTTAGTTTGTACACCTTTTTTTACAAACCCCCCACCCATCTATTACCTGACAGCATTTCTCGAAAGCTCACGAAATGAGTATCCATCAGTCTTAGTCAGAGGCTGAAAGAGAAATAAGTGTGTGTGTGTGCGTGGGGGGGGGGGGGGGGGGGGGGGGGGTGTTCTCACCAGTAAGCTCCAACTTATTTTGGTTGATAATATTTTCAAAGATTGGTTAATGTTTACATTATTTTGTACTAGTAATACTATGCTTCACCAGTTTGCTATCTGAACGGTTAATATTTTTTTCTTGGTATCTGGTTCAAAACAAAATTTTTTATGTGTCTGCTCCAATATCTTGTCAATCTTGAATTTGGTATTCTGAATTTGCATTTAGTAAGTAGTTTTAAAGAGGACTGATAGAATGTGGTTAAAATGATAGGCTTTTGGAGAACATTTTCCTGGGGATGGGGGATGACCAATCAAACTGCCCTGAACTTTTGTTTCAAAATCAAAATGTAGGGCCTTGCCTCGAATTTGCCTATGAAAATGCTCTTCCCACTGCCCTGATATTTGCCAAAATTATAAAAATACACCCTCCCTCTGAACAGTCTGTTCTGAAAATACCAGTCCCTTTCAATGAAAACTGCAAAATGGACTGCTTATTGGTGAAGGGGGTGAGAGTGCCTCAACCCTCTCCCCATCTCATACACCAATGTAGCTAAGTCACATAGGTGGCATTCGATTTAAGTTTTGTTGCTGAGAATTAAAGCAAAATAATATTCTTGTATAAAACAGAAATACTAGCAAAAATCCTCAATTAGTCATTTAAAAATACACATCAATCTGTGTTTGGAAAATATTGTCATATTGTCTATGTTTTAAATATTCTAATAATTATTTTTAGCTCAACTTTGACGAAGTCAAATTTGAGCTATTGTCATGGCCCGTCGTCCGTCCGTCCGTCTGTCTGTACATCAACAATTGGCTATGGCTCGGGCTAGAGGTCGTATTTATGAACCGATCTTTACGAAACTTCTTGGGTACCTTTGTTATGACTGTGGGACGAGAACGAGTGTTTTTGGGTGCGGTCCCAAATTCAAGATGGCTGCCAGCCGCCATTTTGTACTGATGATGCAGAAATCTGTTCTTTGTACAGAACTTCCATATGAAAGCTCTGATTTGAATAATTTTTTGTATGAATGTTTAGTACCATGGGGTACATCACTTATAATACAGGTTTTTTTCTCGTGCGTAAATTGTGCAAATTAGACTAATTTTGATGTTTTTTGGTGTTAATTTCAGCACTGTAAGTGCAAATGCCAATACGGCTCGCGCTAGAGGCCGTATTTATGAACCGATCTTTACGAAACTTCTTGGGTACCTTTGATATCACCATGGGACGAGAACGAGTGTTTTTGGGTCCAGTCCGAAATTCAAGATGGCCGATGGCAGCCATTTTGTACAAAATTAGGTGCAATCAGATTTTTGCACAGAACTTCCATATGAAAGCGCTGATTTGAATAATTTTTTGTGTGAATGTTTAGTACCATGGGATACATCACATATAATACAGGTTTTTTTCTCGTGCAGAAATTATGCAAATTAGATGAACTTTGATATTTCAGTGCGACTTACACACATTAAGTACACATGTCAATACGGCTTAGACTTGAGTCTGTATTTATGAACTGATCTTCACGAAATGTCTTGGGTACCTTTGTTATCACCTTGGGACGAGAACGAGTGTTTCTGGGTGCGGTCTAAAATTCAAGATGGCTGCCAGTGGCCATTTTGTACCGAAATTAGGTCTAATCAGTTTTTTGTACACAACTTCTATACAGCTCAGACTAGAGGCCATATTTATGAACCAATCTTTACAAACCTTGTTGGGTACCTTTGTTATCAACGTGGGATTAGAGCGAGTGTTTTTGGGTGTGGTCCGAAATTCAAGATGGCCACCAGCAGCCATTTTGTACCAAAATTAGTGCAATCAGTCTTTTGTACAGAACTTCTGTATGAAAGTTCTGATTTGAATAAATTTTTGTATGAATGTTTAGTAACATGGAATACATCACATATTCTAAGGGGTTTTTTTTCGTGCAGAAATTATGCAAATTAGATGAACTTTGACTTATTCAGTGCTACTTGCACAATGTGAGCACACATGTCAATACGGCTCAGGGTATTTATGAACCGATCTTCACAAAACTTCTTGGGTACCTTTGTTATCACCTTGGGACGAGAATGAGTGTTTCTGGGTACGGTCCAAAATTCAAGATGGCTGCCAGTGGCCATTTTGTACCAAAATTAGGTCCAATCAGTTTTTTGTCACAAGTTCTATACAGCTCATATTTATGAATTGATCTTCACAAAACTTCTTGGGTACCTTTGTTTTCACCTTGGGACAGGAATGAGTGTGTTTTAGGGTGCCTTTGTTATCACTGTGCTATGAGAACAAATATTTTGGGGTTCAGTCAGACCCACTCTGGGACTCAAAGTTTTCTTTTCTAGTTTAGCATCTGACTGTCACCCACCTTTACAATACTTTACCTATACATTTGTTACAGGCAACGGTCAGTATTTATGTACAGACCATTACAATACTTTATATGTACCTTTGTTATCAGGTCATTACCTAGATGTTTGTCATTGCTGTGTCACATACTATACATGTGCATGTCTTTGTCTTGACAAGTTGAGCTACAGTGTCATTGACACTTTCATTGAATTTCATTGAAGCCATCTCATAAAATTGACAATTTTCAGCATTCATCAGACCACATGTATTTACCACCCCTCCCCTCTTCATGGTCTCATTCCCACCCTACTCAAGACTTTTCAGAATTTCTGTAGTGGGTAGCTGGTAACATTTTTTTAATTTCCCCAGTACAAGCTCCAGAAAGTCATATTTTAGCAATACTGTATCCCCCTAAAAAAGCCCTCCCCCCTGCCCCCACAAAAAAATAAAATAAAATAAACCTGTTGCCCCAACACCCACTAGCATGTAAAAAAGCATTGGTTCCACAAATGTAATTCTTTATTCGGCTAGTGTGGGACGTGGGGGGGGGGGGGGGGATTAGTAAGGGTGGAAGTGGAGATAGTTAATTAGTAACTGCAGTTAATTAGTAACTGCATAGGCTAGCTGTCAAACATCTCCAGGCGCTGTCGGCGTGTAGCCGCCTGTTTTTCCGCTTCATGGTAACCAGTATTCAAGATTCATTTAGTCTTGCTGCCTGAGAACTACTTCAACTTAACATGCTCTTCAAAGTATGTTTGTGTTGGCAAACGTGCTGCTTCATTGCCGAAGTGTGAATGATTACAGTACACAGTAGGCCTCGTGTCGGCAGCACGCAGCGGTGAGGGCAACATTGTAACAATGTTTTATAGGAACTGTACTAGTGGCTGGCTGCAATATCGAACCCAATTGGACCTTTTTGCCCTAAAATTAATTAAGTTTTTCTCGATTTTCAATAACGAAAGCAAAGGTTGCGTTTCACTGTTCAATTTCTTGGGTAGAGATCATGTGTCTTTCATGACTTTCAACAGTTTTAGCATAGTTGTGCATCAAACATTTTGTAATGAGTATCGATAATTCCGACAGATAAATATAGCCGCTGGTTCTCATTGATTATATTCCACTGAACGCTGCAAACTATAAGAACCAGTCTAACAAGAGAACTTGTGCACGTGAAGGGGACTTTTTATCGGATTGCACTAGAGCTTTCTGGTTAAAATTACCACATGCCCCTAAAATCCATGTGATCGTGACAAATACAGTTACGGGTGTGTAATAAATATTTTTATACTACAACCAATGGCCCAGACTAGCTGGTGCTAACTCAATTTAATTCAGGGCCAAATACAAATTTTGCCCCAATCCCCAAAATTTGCATACAAAACCAAAAAAATAATAAGTCCTATCTGGTCCTCCATACTTTTGTTATCTGCACATGTGCAGTATCCAGGAAGGTACCGAAATTGGTGCAAACCATCATTCTTTGTTTGGCCCTAAAGTCAGTAACAATGATCTGACATCTGTGCTTTAAAATCTCCTTTTTAGCTCACCTGACTGAAAGTCAGTGTGAGCTATTGCCATCACTTGGCGTCCGTCGTCAGTCTTCCATCATCCATCGTCCATCATACATTAGCTTTTACAAAACAGTCCTTTCCTCACAAACCAATGGCCCAGATTGAAATATATATGGGCCACATCATCTTGGGTGTATTCTGCTTTAGTTTTGTTCAAATGGGGTCTCCGCCCTTTTGGGGGTGGTCTTATGCCCAAATATGATGAAATTCTTTAGAAATCTTCTTATGAATCACAGGTGGGCATGCTTTGATATCTGGTATGAAACTTACTCTGGTGTTCAAGCTTAAAAGTTGTTCAAAGAAAGTTAATAGGTCCATATTTGGGCTCTCCAGGGGATGGGCTCACTTTTGAGCTCCAGTGAAAATTTCTGTTTCAAGAACTAATGTAGCAATTTGAACCAAATTTCATATGTGGCATTAGTTGACCCTAAGTACTTCATTCATGCCCCCAAAATCTTTCGCGGTTTCCCATGGGAACCCCTGGCGCTAAAAATAGAAAAAAAATTAGAAAAAAAATTAAAAGTCCAATATTTCCCAAACTGCACGGACTAGAGATTGTTTATTTGGTATGAAGCTTTCTTCTGAGCAGTTGAAACAATTGGACAAAAACATTGCTGGCGAATCTGTCATATGGTCTGTTTTTGGTGTTATGAAAATATGATGACTCAGCATTTTTTAACACTGAAGTCAGTGGGAAAAAGATTACATGTTTACCTTTTTTAAAATATCTTCTCCTCACAAACCAATGGCGCAAATTGAAACATATATGGGCCACATCATCTTGGGGGTATTCTGTTTTAGCTTTGTTCAAATGTGGTCTCTGCCCTTTTTGGGCTTGGGCTTATGCCCAAATATCGTGAAATTCATTAAAAATCATCTTCTCATGAACCACAAGTGGGAATGCTTTGATATTTGGTATGAAACTTCCTCTGGTGTTCAAAATTAAAAGTTGTTCAAAGAAAATTGATAGGTCCATATTTGGGCTCACTTTTGAGCTCCCGTGAAAATTTCTATTTCAAGAACCGATTTGAACCAAATTTTATATGTGGCATTAGTTGATCATAAGTACTTAATTCATGCCCCCCAAATTTTTTGCTTTTCCCAGTGGGAACACCTGACACTAAAAATTAAAAAAAAATGAAATGTCCAATATTTCCCAAACTACCTCTGTATGCCCAGGACTGTTCGTTGAGAGCAATGCCTTTTCAGTGCCTTTTGCCCATATTTGTGGTGCGTTCTCGTGGCTCTGTTCCTCCCACACCCGCGGGGGTGAAGGGAATGTGCAATCTTTTCTGTGGTGGATACTGCTGGAGCTGTTGAGTTGTCTGGTGAAGAGATGCCTGGTTCTGGGACTATGGTCCCTCTCCAGTCGACATCTGAGGCTGTCAGTAGGGTTGTCACTCCTCCTTTGGAGCCAAGCTGGGTTGCTCTCTCTCCTTTTCCACCAGTTTCAACAGGTCCCGTCGTATCTGCTGCTACTGCTGTTCCGTCTGCAACGTCATCGGTCACCGTTTCAGACAGCCCCAGTTTATCCCTGCAGCGGTCTGCAGCAATGTCTGGTAGTATGGATGTGGGGGTATCGGCCTCAGCCTCCCCTGACTTCAACTCGGCGAAGTCGGAATGGGTTGCCGACCGAACCCTCTGCTGTGGCCTTTCAGCTGTTGAGCTCAGCAATTTTATCCCTGCAGGGGTCTGCAGAGATGTCTGGTAGTATGGACGTGGGGTATCGGCCTCAGCCTTCCCTGACTTCAACTCGGCAAAGTCGGAAGGGGCTGCCGGCTGAACCCTCTGCTGTGGTCTCCCAGCCATGGAGCACCGCAGTTTTCTCATTGGATTCGGATGTTCATGGTGGGGCCACCATGAACTCTGTAGCATTTCCGTCCATGCACTCTGGTCCCATGGCCAGTTTTGCGGGGCCAATGCCTTTTGTGCAGCTCTGACGCCATCTTTAATCAACCGATAACACTGTTGAAGTTTCCACAAATTTGATTCTCAATGCGCGATTATGATTTCACACACGTGAATACGAAACCACCGAGATTCGTTTGTATCATACACCAGGTACCACGACTGCACATTCGCATTTTTCGATTGATTTAATCGCTATTTCACTCTCGCGTTTTACACTGTTGTATTGTATTTATTTATGTTCAGTGTGTTGGCTATAACAGGTTTTGCTGCCACAAGCCCGTGCAATACACATTTATGTGACATTGCCTGCCAGCTTCGAAACCGTAAAGTCTCACTACCACAAGCCAGTGTTGAATATAGAATTTTCTGTATACTCCCAGCCTGCTTGCAGATTTTACACATAGCCAACAGGGGTTTGCCTACCACAAGCCAGTGCTAACGCATTAATGTGTGTTATTGCCCGCCAGCTTGCCAAACCCTGAAGCTTCCACCACAAGCCCGTGTCGTACACAGCCTGTGTACCTCCAGCCTGCTTGCAAGCTTCATCGCTCGGCGGTTTCTATCCCAGACAGCAGAGCTGGTCGGTCGATTTAGAAACTGAATCGGAGTTTCACACCACAAGCCCGTGTTATACACAGTTTTCTGTGTATTTCCTGCCAGCTTTGAAACTTCTGAGAGCGACATACAAGTCACTGAGCGTCTCAGACAGTCAACCTAAAGGACTGCTAGAATGGCTATAGTTCTCCAATTAGAACAAACTCAAATAAGCCACGAATGCACAAACACTAAAGTGCAAACATAAGCGACAGTCAAATCAATAAACTGCGACAGTCACTTCAGTTCTCCAATTAGAGCTGTTTCAAACAAGCCATAAAAAAGACATAAACAAAAGAGTGCAAACAAAACACACTCAGTCTTGCACAAACACCTGGTCCTCAGACACAAACAGAATAAGGTGTGAAACATAATTGACGGTCGAGCCAACGCCTCCCGAAAATCAATCATATTTCCTTAAAATAGCAATATATGAAATTACAATAAACAGTTGATAATATATTGCTCAGAACCTGAAAAACAGCAGTGTTCAAATTCAAGTCTCAGCCATATCTGAAAGCTGTAACATTCAACGAATTGGTATCAAGTGGCGCTCACCCATAGTGACCTATATTTCCTATATACCACAATACATTACCGACCAAGAATCGGTAGTCTCAGACTTACACAAATTGAAGTCTTGAGGTATTTGTTTCTTTGAAAAAAACGTAAAGGTTGAAACTAGTCAGGCATAGCGGATTAAATAGTACCAATAGGCTTCAGGCTAAACAAATGTTATACCGAAGCACATACGAATTTCAATGTACTATACTGAAATCAGCTCTTTTATCGCGAGCTCCAAGCTCCACAAGCTCAGAAAGCACAAATGTATAGAAAAGTTCAGTTACTTTCCGTCAGGGGACAATCAGGGGACAATATCCCCCTGTTTGATGACAGTTATTTACTCAAACAATGGCATGAGCCTAATAATTCAAAAGCGCATTTCTCCAATGATGCAGCTAGCTCATACTGATAGGCCGTTTAAAAGGTCCTAGTCCATGTTGAAAACTGGTACGATTTTATATACAAAACATTGTATCGGCCCAATAATAGGGCAGCATCAATTTATTGGAAACAATAACAATCCAGGCTAGAATGGTCATATGCTATGCTGGAAACTGATACGATCTTATATGCAAAACATTATTCCATCCTAAAAGGGCAGCATCCATTTATTGGAAACAATTACAGCCCTGGCGTCGTCTTATTACATGCCTCCATAATATAGGCTGAGTCGCTTAGTGGAATAAACACAAGTGCCCATACAACAATTACCCGAGAAATCACAGGCGCACCTAACGCCTATATCACGGTTAATGGACCAGCAATTATATCAAGGTTCCCGATATACATCGTGTCAGCCAAATAACGTGTGCTCTTCTTCTCCACTGTGAATCACAGGTGCACTTGATGCCTACATCACAGTTAACCGACCACCAAATTGAAAAAAGGTCGCCGTTACATTCTAACGCATCTATCGTATCACCAACGTTAGTCTGAATTAAAAGCACCTGCATTCAACAATTCAGCATGCCTCCACAAATGTGCTTTATTACGCATGCCAAATACTGATACGATGTCACAAATAAAACATATTACATGCCGTCATAATATAGGCTGTGTCGCTTAGTGGAATAAACACAAGCGCCCATACGATAATTAACCGAGAAATTACAGGGGCATTTAATGCCTATATTACGGTTAATGGACCACTAATTGTATCACGGTCCCTGATGTACATCGTATCAGCCGAACAACGCATGCTTCTTTTCTTCACTGTGAATCACAGGTGCACTCGACGCCTATATCACAGTTAACCGACCATCAATTGTATAAAGATCGCCTATACATTCTAACTCATTTATCGCATCACCAACGTTAGTCTGAATTACCTAACTGTCGTCAGACGGATACACTCTAATGTCAACAATGACTCACCCAGATCAATGGATGAAGCTATGAATCATACATAGCTAGCATGTCAAATCACGATTTGACCTAAATAAACTGAATTACACGACAAACAGCACTTATCAGACTCCAGTTTTTGAAATGAGTCGTATGCTGGAATAAACACGAGAACTAGTCCTGGCAGAATACACATAACTCAGCCACAAGTTCTATGCGCAGCACATTGTAACCATATTGGGACTCCCACGGTTGCTCGTGGTGCCTGCCCTCCTCCCCACTTACATGCATGCCTGTAACACGGCTAACTTGGAATTAGTTTGCAGAGACGCTGTGTTGGACACACGCTGTTTCCTTCCTGAGGGGCAGCATGCTGCTCTTCAATCTGGTTCTTCGGTGTGTCCACAACTATTCCATGGTTCCATGGCGACGGTGTGGGTTGACGTCCTACGTCATTCCATAGATCAGCTGCTGCTTCGTCAGCTTGATGAGCCTTCTGTTGGAGGCAGGGGCCGTCCAAAGCCTAACAAGCACCCTTCTGCTTCCTCTGCGAAGCCAAGGGTTGATCCTCCTGCTGCCATTTCTTCTTACTCACGGGGTAAGGGTAAGCGTCGGCAGGCTAGAGGGAGAACTCAGGATTCTTCATATTGTTGGGGAGGTGGTTTCTTCTCTTGCAGGCTTCGCCGAGGCTTAAAATGAAGGTCCTCACCTCGATTCATCCCAGGTTGGAGGAAGGATATCAGAATTTGCAGACCATTGGGCCGCAATCGCATCCTTGGGTGTTAGATGTTGTTCGGTCCGGGCTGCGGATATCCTTCCGGAGGCATCAAACTCTGTAGAGAGTGCCTCTTCCAACACAAGTTCCTTTAGACGTAACACGTTGGGAACTTTTGATCACAGAGATAGACAATCTCCTGTCAAAGGGGGCAAATAGGTCGTCAAGAACATTCATTCAGTGGGATTTTATTACTGCCTGTTCTTGGTACCGAAGAAGGACGGCCGACTCCGACTGGTTATCGATCTGTGTATCCTGAACCAGTCTATCATTGCTCCTAAGTTCAGCATGGAGACTTTCAGGTCGGTTCGCCACTCCATTCACCAGGAGGTTTTCGCTTCCAGCATCGACCTGCGAGGCGCTTACTTTCACGTTCCGATTCATCGGACATCGTGAAAGTATCTCAGGTTCGCTTTTCTGAGGCGAGTTTACCAGTTCAAGGCCATGCCTTTCGGCCTCAACCTGGCTCCTTGGGCCTTCACCCTACTGATGTCGCATGTGTTAGCCTTACATCACATACAGTCCAGGGTGACTACTTAGCATATCTAGACGATATCCTCCAGAGGCATTCCAATGCTGCCTTTCTGGAGTCAGATGTCGACACACTGTTGAGCCTGCTCACATTGCTAGGGTCCAGAGTCAATGAGGAGAAGTCGGACCTGGTCCCCTCTCAGTCGTTTTGTCATCTGGAGATGGACTTCGTACTCAGCTGAATACGGTGGCGGTTCCCCGGGCAAGGGCTGTGATTTTCTCAGCTTTTGCCCTGACTCTGTCCCAGTCCACGTCCATGACAGCTTGGAGTCTTCTCCGGCTGCTCGGTCTCTGTGGTTAGGTGACGGATCTCATTCTTCTAGGTCGGCTGCATGTCAGACCTCTCCAACACTTTCTGCTCAGTCGTTGGAGGCTGAATGTCGATCCTCTGGATCTGATGCTTCAGTTACCGGAGTCTCTTCATCGTCACCTTTTCCCCTGGACGGATGTCCGTTGTACTTATCCATGTCCGATCGTGTTCTGATGGCAGTCGCCAGCGATCTCTGATGGGGTGCAATGTTGGATCCTCTAGGTCTTTCCCTTCATGGGGCATGGGACCAGAATCAAGCAGCTCTTCACATCAACCAGAAGGAGCTTCTTGCTCTTCTTCTGAGTTTCCGGCCGTGGATCCCCCACCTTTCGAATTGCCAGGTCCTTCTTATATCTGACAATTTGACAGTGGTTGCCTACATTTGGAACCAGGGCGGCACACACTATGTTCCCATGTACGAATTTGCTCGGGATCTTCTGCTCGCTCAGGATGTCAATGCCAGAGTGGTGGTTCGTCACATTCCCGGTCGTCTGAACGTCCTTGCCGACTCCCTGTCCCGGGTAATTTTCACCGAGTGGTGTTCCAGGGTGGTGTTCCAGTCGCTTTGCGATCTCTGGGGTCGTCCCCACATCAATCTCTTTGCGACTTGTTGGAACACACTCTGTTCCCATGTACGAATTGGCTCGGGATCTTCTGCTCGCTCAGGATGTCAACGCCAGAGTGGTGGTTCGTCACATTCCCGGTCATCTGAACAACCTAGCCTACTCCCTGTCCTGACAGGGCAGGGTAATTTCCACCGAGTGGATGCTCCACAGGGTGGTGTTCCAGTCACTTTGCGATCTCTCGGGTCGTCCCCACATCGATCTCTGCGACTTGTTGGAACCATCAGGTGGGCACTTTCATGTCCCGACGTCCAGATCCTCTGTCTTTCGCCGTGGTCACTCTGTCACTCGATTGGAACAGTCTTGTCGGCTATGCTTTCCCGCCGGTTCTGATTCTGCCTTGGGTTCTAACTAAGATACGAACCTGCAGTTGTCGAATCATTCTGATCGCTCCCCTGTTGCCTCAGTGGGTGTGGATCAATCAGTTCTGCTCTCTGTTGGCGGCAGTTCCAGCACGTCTCCCTCTACGTCGCGACCTTCTTTGCCAAGGTCACCCGAGGTTTCACGTTGACTCGACTTCATTGTGCCTTCACGCATATCTTTTGTCAGGTCCTGTCTCCTCTGTAGAGGTTTTTTCGAGATGAGCAGTGGAGTGCATTTCTTCTTCAAGGAGGCACTCCACTGGTTTAGCCTATGCGGCTAAGTGGAAGGTCTTCTGTCGATGGTGTGCCGATCACTCTGTTGATTATGCAAATCCTTCCGATTTCACAGATTGTGGAGTTTCTGGTATATCTGTTTGATTCTCGGGGTCTCCAGCCTGTTACCATCAAAGGGTACAGGTCCATGCTCTTGGAGACCTTTTCATATGTGGGACAGTGTCGAATCGGCACTAATCCATACCTCTCCAAGCTTGTTCGTCACTTTTCCTTGAAAAGGCCTAGGACTTTGCAGCTTACCCCAAGATGGAATCTTTCTTGGGTGCTGCTTTGCTGGGGGGGGGGCTCCATTTGAACCTTTATCCCAGGTGGATATGCGTTTTCTCACATACCACTGATTGCTCCTTTCTGGCCAAGAATCAGATACCAGACTACTCCACCTCCTATCTGTATCAGGGCTTTTCCTTCTGCTGAGGGTAACTGCCCTTTGCTCTGTCAGGTTCGCGCAATTCGCATTTATCTCAATCAGATGCAGTTCATTAGAAAAGGCAGGAAATGATTTTTTTCTGTCTCTTATTCCTGGTCGACAGAAGATCTCTTCTCAATCCATTTCTCAATGGATTTGTCTTGCTATTCGCGTGGCTTACACTCATCTAGCGACTGACAGCTGTATTACCAATCATATTTCTGCCCTGAGGTGCGTGCTTTGTCTACCTCTTGAGTTTATACTAACTCCGTCATGTTGTCGGATGTTATGCAGGCAGCCTACTGGAAAAATGTTACTTTCCCTGCCTATCTGCGTCAGTTGCAGGAGCAGTCAGAGGACCTTTTTGCTATGGGCTCTCTTTCTTCTGCTCAGGCTGTTGTCTACCCTAGCCATTAGGCTTCTTACAAGGTCAGTTCCAGCTCTGTGCTGTTAACTGCCCTTTCTGTCTGTGTGTCGCACAGAACCATACGCCTCATCTCCCATTGTCTTTTACTAATGATTGTGATGCTATGGTTTGATAGGCCTAGGGACCTCTTCCTCTGTCCACAGTTCCAGTGCAGTTGGGTTATGTGGGGGTTGGTTATGTGATTCCCTCCATCCTATTGTCTATTCAGCCTGTAGTAAACAATTGTAAGGTAGGTTGATAAGAAATTTAAATTTTATAGTAAATTTCCTTTCTTATTATACCTACCACAATTGTTTACATGAAGGCCCTCCCATCTTCTTATTCAGGTAAGAATCCTTCCTCCCCGTTGATCACATAACTCCAATGTTGGCGGATTCAAAAGAATGATTCATTAGTTACTGTCTGTGCACTGGTTTCCGGAAGCTGTGGATTTGTACTAAGAGAAGATCGTCCCCTACTGGGTGTGCGCCAGTAGTGCTCGACCCAGTTTTGGCTTATTTTTTCTTGGTGCTTTTGCACCACTTTTCTTTCCCAACTCGCTTGGGAAAGATCAAAATAGAGAGTATATTTTCCAAGTTAGGGTCTTCCACTGTAGAGCAAGCCTGTAGTAAACAATTGTGTTAGGTATAATAAGAAAGGAAATTTACTATGAAATTTAAATATTCAAAGTGCATCATCAAGGCATGCTAAATGCACCTTTGTGAAAGCTCAGTTTCGATTGTGGAACCGTATGATTGGATATCTGATCAGTGTTTTGATATACCAGTGTACGCGTTAATAGCTCCCCTGACTGAAAGTCAGGGTGAGCTATTCTGATCACTTTTCATCTGTCGTCCATCATCTGTCATCCATCGTGAAGGGTGAAGGTGGTGTTTGGGCCTTTTTCTCCCAAACCACTGGCCACATTTTAATGAAATTTCACATGAGTAGTGGTTATATAGAGGCATTTGGGTTTTTCTTCAAATTGGGTTTCTTCGCATATTGAGGAGGGGATGGGGCCAAAATGCTTTTAAAAAATCTTCTTCTCATAAACCAGCAGTAGCAGAGACCTGATATTTGGTATACAGCTTCCTTTTGAGGTGTAGACTCAAGTTTGTTCAAGAGAGGTTTGAGTGACAATATTTGTCGTCGTTACAGGAGGGGCAAGAATTTTTGCCCTGCCCAAAATTTCTATTTTCCAAACCGAGAGGCTGATTTTTAAACCAAATTTGATCTGAAGTATTAGTGGATCATAAGCACTTGATTTATGTCAAACTAATTTTTCCAAATGCCCCGTGGGAACCGCAGGAGCTAAAAATTGAAATATTTTCAAACACCCATATTTCCCAAACCACATGGAACAGAGAGCTATTATTTAGTGTGAAGCTTCCTTAGGACCATTAGAATGGAATGGTAAAAAAAAAGTTGCCATTGGTTAATGTTAGGGTGTTCTGTAGAAGGCATCGAAAAAAATGCTGAGTCAGCATATTTGCAAAAAATATTTAAAATCTTTTCTCCAAAACCAATGGTCAGAATCTTTTAATATTTGGTTTACACCATCCATAGGGGGGTCAGATACAAGTGTATTAAAATGAAGCCTATTGGTTCATATTAGAGCTCAGTATTGGAGCCCAAATTTTTAACTTTAGGCAATATGGGGAATATTCTTTAAAAATCTTCTTCTTCAGATCCACCAGTCAGAATCTTTTAATGTTTGGTTTACATCACTGTTATGAAGGTCAGATTCAAGATTGTTCAAACCAAGTCCCCAGGTTAATGTTTGGGCAAATTTTAACTTAGTGCAATATGCGGGATAATTTTTAAAAATCTTCTTCTTCAGATCCACCAGTCAGAATGCTTTCATATTTGGTACACAACATCTCTAGGGGGTCAGATTCAAGTTTGTTCAAATCTGGTCGATAGGTATATATTTATGCTTGCTCTGGTAGCCCAAATTGTAGTTTAGTGCAATTTGAGGATATTTCCTTAAAAATCTTCTTCAGATCCATGATTCAGAATACTTTCATATTTGGTATACAACATATCTCTAGGAGTCAAATTCAATTTTGTTCAAATTAGTTCCCTGGATTATTATTTGGGCTCCCTATGGTAGCCCGAATTTTAACTTAGGGCAGTATGAGGAAAGGGCAGTAAGAGGAAATTTCTTTAAAAATCTTCTTCTTTAGATCCAGTCAGAATGCTTTCATATTTGGTATACAACATCTCGGGGAGTGGGGGGGGGGGGGGGGGGGGCGGGTCAGATTCAAGTTTGTTCAAATTTGTTAAAATCAGGTCCATAGGTTACTATTTGGCTGTGGTAGCCCAAATTTTAACTTGGTGCAATGTGAAGAAATTTCTTTTCTTCAGATCCAACAGTTAGAATGCTTTCATATTTGGTATACAACATCTCTAGGGAGGTCTGATTCAACTTCGATCAAATCGAGAGCCTGGATTAATATTTGGGCTCCCAATGGAAGCCAGAATTGGCCATGTAACTGAAGAGTTAGAAATTTTGTATTCAGTACCCTCAGAGGTGTTTAACTAAGATTAATCAACTTAGGTTGTATCAAGGGGCTTCATGGGGGAGCTCCACATTTTACATTATGATCAACTGAAGAAAAAGCATGATGCTCGGACTATTTTTGTCACTCCTGAGGGGCTCGAGGATTGACAATGTATCCTATGGAGACTCATTCTTGTTTTGCTACCCTGGCCTCATTGCTTTCCACCCCTTGAGTTTTCTACTCAAGTATGCAGCACATTTGACTTCTCTGCCCCTTATGGCCTTTTCAGCTCACCTGATCATTTTTTGTCCATCATACGTCGTGAAGGTGGGGTTTGGGTCTTTTTCTCCCAAACCACTAGCCATATTTTAATGAAATTCACATGAGTAGTGGTTATATAGGGGCATTTGGGTTTTTCTTCAAATTGGGTTTCTGTCCATGTTGAGGAGGGAGTGGGGCCAAAAATGCTCCAATTTGTACAAAAAATCTTCTCATGAACCAGCAGTAGCAGAGACTTGATATGTGGTATAAGCTTCCTTCGGAGGTGTAGACACACATTTGTTCAAGAGAAGTTCAAGGGGCAATATTTGTCGTCAGTACTGGGGGGGGCAAGAATTTTTGCCCCACCCAAAAATTTCTATTTTCCAAACCGAGAGGTCGATTTGAACCAAAATTTGAAATGAAGTATTAATGTGTCATAAATACTTGATTTATGCCAAAAAGATTTTTCAAAATGTCCTGTGGGAATTACAGGAGCTAAAAATAGAAAAAAATTTAAAAATGCCCTTATCTAAAAAAAAAAACTACATGGCACTGCGAATTCTTATTTGGTGTGAAACTTCCTCAGGACCAACAGAATGGAATGGTCCAAAAAAATTGCTATTGGTTTTATCATAGGGTACCTTTTCAGGACTTTGAAAAAATTCTGAATCAACATTTTTTAACACTGTGGGTAATGGGGAAAAACATTTAAGACTCGTCTTCTCCCAAAACACTGCTCTAAAAGCTTTCAAATTTCACATATAACATCTTTGGAAGATGGTTTCACATTTTTGTTGAAATCAAATCCCTGGGTCCATATTTGGACTCTCTATGGGAGCCCATATGTTTAAATTAGTGCAATATGAGGAATATTCTTTAAAAAATCTTCTTCCGATCCACCAATCAGAATCTTTTGATATTTGGTATTCAGTATCCTTAGGGAGGTGTGATTCAATTTTGTTCAAGCCAAGTCTCTGAGTTGATATTTGGGCTCCCTGTGGGAGACCGAATTGTAACTTAATTCAATATGAGTAACATTCTTTAAAAAAATCTTCTTCTTCACATCCACCAGTAAGAATCTTTTGATATTTGGTATACTGTATCATTAGGGAGGTGAGATTCAAATTTGTTAAAGCCAAGTCCCTGGGTTGATATTTGGGCTCCCTTGGGAGCCTGAATTATAACTTAGTTCAACATGAGGAATTTTTTTTTTTCAAATAGTTTTTCTTCAGATTCAGTTGTCAGAATCTTTTGATATTTGGAATACAGCATCCTTAGGGAGGTGAGATTCAGGTTTGTTCAAGCCAAATCCCTGGATTCATATTTGGGCTCCCTATGTGAGCCCAAATTATAACTTAGTTCAATGTGAGGAATATTTAAAAAAAAAAAAATCCACCGTTCAGAATGTTTTGATATTTGGTATATGGTTTTCTTAATGGGGTAGATGCAAGTTTCGTTCAAATCAGGACCCTCAGTTGATAGTTGTCAGTGTCAGGTGGTCGCTCTCAGACCCCTGTGTTTTTTTTAATACCAATACTGGTATTCAATTTAAAAATATCGTGTAGCCCAACTTTGAAATCCTCAGAAGATCTCGATTTCAGAAAGACATTTTTTAGGCCTCACAAGTACTTTAAGATGCTTTCTGAACATCAAAATCTCTTGAAAGTGTTTGTAAACTACATAGTCAGTGAGGCACCAGATCTCTTGATGGCCTTTCAAGTTGCTCTGGTTACATTATTGAAAAAACATGTAATGTGGTAAACAAGCTCTGTTTTACTGGTAAACTAGGACCCAGTTACCAGTGCTTGGGGTGGAAGTTCTCTCAAATGGGAAAACATAGTATAAATGATAAGACTCAACTTGACTTTATATCCATGTTGTGGTCACGGTTAGTCATTGTGCAGAAGTATGTGGCCTTGTCCCTATATCCAGATAAATTCTGTCTTTTGATTGGTCAGAATGCCTTTGGACAAATAGCCATGGCAAACGGTGAACCCAGCATCCAAGGTATATGACAGTGTACAACATCCAGGGTATATGGGAACGTGAAACATCGGGAGTGTATGGTTTAAATGAAAGCTTTTTGCTTTTGCACACCTCAATATAAAAAATCCACCCAAAAAAACTTGAAAAATAGAAATATTATCAGATTTCCGACAATTTGATCCTATTTTGCTGTTATAAATTAAATAGTTGAATAATTAAATCAAAACAACTTGAGAAAAAATGAAAATAAGAGCAAAAACTGATATCAAAATAGCCAATATGTTTACGTGTTTCCAAGGGAAAGGGATGTAACTCTGTCTGTTGTCTTTTGTGTTTGTAAAAACGAAACAATTATTCACACGTTTGGTCCAACTGATTACAGAGCACGAGAAAACGAATCCACAAAATTTTTATCCACCAGGTATCTATTGTGTTTCAAACAGGACAAAAACGTTATCTCAGCCAACATATATGGTATATGGAGATTTAATACCTGGATGTCTCATTTAAAACACCTCGCTTGCAGCTCGGTGTTTAAAAAACTGATATCCAGGTTTAAATCTCCATATACCACACATGTTGGCAGAGATAACTTATGTTAAACAACAGTAATGATATAATAAATAAAAAAACAGGGTATTAAGGAACTTGAACTCCAGTAAATAAATAATAAATAAAAACAGGGTTTCAAGGAACTTTTCAAAGGACCAAAACTCATACATATGTGTCAGCAGAGGGTTTTATCATTTCTTGGACACTGGTTTTGAAACATCATTGAAAAATACTTGAATTTAACCTTAAAAACATGCTTGGAAGTTTTTTAATTTAGCTGCTGAAATTGTGGGAATACCCTATTTATTGCATATAATAAATCTGTGTGGAAAAACTATTATTACATGCTTAATTATAAATTGTGGAGAAAATGTTTAAGTCGAGAAGCCCAAAATTTCTCAAGATCAAAATTATTGAATTTGGTTGCTAAAGGTTTTTATGTTGATGTATTAAATTAATTTTAAAAAGAGAAATTCAAGAAAAATGAAAGTTAGTGTGGCAAAATGTGTTTTATCAAAAATCATATCCAAAGCATTGTTCATTTTGTCAGGTGCCAATTTAGCCAATTGCACTAAAAAATATTTGGCACTAAAAATACTCGATCGGCTAAAATTTTGGCACCAGAAAAATTGCCTCAGACTTGCGAAGAAATGCAGTTGCAGCAGTGAAGTGTTCTGTTGACGACAAAAGTAAACAAAATATCTTTGTTACTTGCAATAAAAATGAATTCATCGGCTGGCAGTTTATGAATAATCCTCAAACCCTGTGTTTGTCTCAATCATGTAGGGATGGTTGATGGCATGATTTCAGGTTAGAAGAATGAGGTGTCAGAAAACAGAATTGGACAAACTTTACTTTATTTTTTCTTTACCAATGTTAATTGTTAATGGGTGGTGAGGAAGCTTTGTTTTTTCTTCAATGAAACATAACCAGTAAAGTACAGCTCACAAAAAGAAGATTTCGTCAATATGTTGGCTTTCTCCTCTTATGTTTCCCATGGGCCTAAAATCTCTAAAATCCATATAAAGCACCTGCAATCCACCCCTGAATGGCGTGGAAGCACAAAACTAGACTTTGGTACAAACCTGTTGAAAAAACAAATAATTTATCAGTTTCATCAGATGAGAATATGAGAACATAAAATATAGACAGTACCAATATGCAGATTGTACTTCGTCTACAGAACGTCCTCTTTAATGTACGTTTGGACACTTGTTCTAACACCAGACAGCTAGTCAAAGCTGGATATATGCCCTTAAGAGGTTAAAGAAGTTTTGGAAAACACATTACACAAACTTATAGGGGTTAACCAATTGACCCCTTTTACCTAACTTGAGGCAGAACAGTAGAAAATATTGTTCAAATAATGTAAAAAAATAGTGTTTTTCTTTCAAAAACATATTCTCTCATCTGTTTGAATAAACAAGCACATTCCACTCACTATTCATAAGCTACTGTTGAAACGTAACCCCTTGTCTATTTGAATGGACAAGCTTATTCCAGTTGGTATTCATATGCTATAGCTTGGAAGAAAGAATTTGGAACCTCAGATTTATGTTAGTCTTGTGCTGGGAATATCTTTCTGATACGGAGAGGGTTAATTTTAGAAACTGATATGGATAGCTAATAAAGTTTTTCTTCTTTTATTTTAGATGTCCTCTGTAATGCTGCCTGTGAAAATAATGGAACTTGCACTCTTCTCAATCATGGTTATGTTTGTGCTTGCGAAACAGGTAAGATTTTCATTCATTGAATCTTAAGAATTACCAGAAAAAGCTCTAATTTAGTATCTTAGGTAACGAAGGAATAAATTTAAAAATGAGTTTTCAGATATTTATTTATTGACACTTGAGTTGCTATTTTTTCATCAAACAAAACAAAAAAACTTTATTCGCAATTATTCCTATAATGCAATTCAACCTTGTTCTGTAGAGTGCTTTGAATTCTGTCAACATTGTATTGGGTGAATTCATAGTTGTCTTATAGGAAAAATTAGCAGGTTGAAGTAGTGATATTTTGACATTAACCCTTTGAATCCTGATGGTATCTTCAATGCCAGATCATTGTCATTAGTTGGAAGAGTCTGTATTTGTTACTTGGGGGAAGACTAATCAGTATTTTCAAATTACAGCCTTATGGCTGCACATTGAAAATTTTGATTGGTTTACCACACAAATTCACTGAGCAACTATCTACTTAATGAATTCAGGTCGTATCATGATCCTGGACCGGAAAAAGCAGCCATTCGGGTTCAAAGGGTTAATGTGTGGAGAGTAATTTGAAAAACTAGGAATTTCTGCAAAAGTTCTCATTTCATCAATCAGATAGTGTGCTTTTGAGTAACTTACATTTGAAAAGGGCTCAAATGTCCTTTTTCCGACAGAAAATGTAATGTTTCTATTAACTTTTGGAATAGGTAAGGCTTAGAAAAATAACAAATGTTTTCTTACTTTGTTATCTTGTTAGCTTCAACCGAAAAAAATCATTGAAAAGCCAAGCATAGTTTCTTAGACTGTGACCATTCACAGGTTAGTCAAATAACTAGTTTACAAGATTGGTGTATTGTTGTCTTTGATCTTACAATTTCAGAAAAATATTGAAGGTTCTGTGTTTGTAATAATATTTGGTGAAAAATAAATTGCGTAAGTTAAAAAGCAACACAAAACTTCAATCTTCTTTTCCACTTGATGGGAAGGTGATGTCATTCAAAACAATCAGCAGGGTAAATTTAATTTCGATTTTGATCATTTCCTGAGAAACTGAGAATGCAGTTGTTAAATGTGGAGTTTGATATAAACCCAGATGACATGAAGTTGCTGAACTTTGTCACAAAAAGAGTTCATTCAGGTTATTTGGAAATTGGAAAGTTTTGATTGTGCGAGTTTCATTTGTGGATGCAATCAATGTCAGTGATGTAGCCTTTTGTTCATGTTGACATTGTTGTGTACGAGGCTGAATTGTCATGGAGGACAGTGTTTGACTGATATTTTGTTTTTTTAAAGTGGGTCATTCTCTATTGTAACCGCGGACAGAGCCTTCATTTCGATGTCCTCTCACATACATAATGTGTCTTAGTTCAAATCCAACATCATACATTCTCTGGATACCAGTTGCATGTAAACAATGTGTTGTGTATGTTGTGCTACAATGCCTACATTTTGCATTTCATGAAATGTCAGGCATAAATTTTGAGAACTTTTGAAATTAATTCATGAATAACTTGTAGAGTACTCAATGGAAAGACTTCATATTTGGTATGCAAGTCTATCCTACTAATGTCTACCCACAGTACAAGTTATATGTTATGCAGTGTATTATTGTAGGAATTATTGCATTTTGTGGACATTGATTTTGTCCCTTCATCCCTCTGTCTCAAAATTCAATCATGAATAACTTGTAAAGTACTTGGATGAGTGACTTGATATTTAGTATGCAAGTGTATCCTATTGTTGTACACCCATAGTGAAATGTGGTGTTTTATTTTGAGAGTCATTGCCCTTCATGGACTTAGAATTTGTCTGCCTTGAGATTAATTCATGAATTGCTTGTAGAGTACTCAATGGAATGACTTCATATTTGGCGTGCATTTTATGGACTTTGATTTTGTCCGTCCCAGAATAACTCCTACCACAATTTCTAATGTAGAGAGTTGAAACTTTAGGATATTGTTACACATGTCTTGCAGATGTGCAACATATATAAAGTTTGCAGAAATTTTTTTTTTTCACAGAATTATCAAATCGTCATTCTCACATTTTGTAGAGAGGCAGAGGTACCTTTTGTGTCACCCTATGGTGACACTTAATAGTTCTCATGATATATGTCCCAATGGTCTGTAATCTGCCACACATCGGTCATCTATCATCCTTCAGCTTCACCCAGTAATAATTGTTTCAGTTGTGTAATGCTATCCATGGTATTGCAGGCAGGGGTATATGCCACCCTCGACTTTGCTCTAGTATATTTTTGCAGCTCTTTGACAATCTATATCCTGAGGCTCAGTAGTTGCTTCCAAACAAGTCTTGGGTGCCATTTGTCCTCATTAGGCTGTTATTTTGCCAACTGTGGCAGGTATACTGACTATTTTACAACTGATGATGTTTGTCTTATTCCTGGGTGGGTTCACCTGTTATCCTTTGATTATGAACTATTTCCACTGTTACTGCTGTGATAGGCATAGCAGTTAGGATAAAGCTAATGTTTGAGTGTAATTCTTTTGTGTGATTTTTCTCATGTTCATGATATTTTCATATGCTTCCTGCACTGCATCTTTTATATTGTATCAAAAAATTTGGAAGATTCCTCTGTTTCTGAATTGCTATTAGTTAAGATTCATTTTTTTGCTTGCTTGAAATAAATTTGGAAATCCACTCTCATCAAAAAGTAAATTGTTTATAACAAGTGTTCATGTTGACAATGACTGACTCAGAGGTGATTTTTCCTCTCAGGTCTTAGGTTTCTGGTGTATGTTTTTGGATACATCGTTTGGAGTTGAGGCATTGAGTGAAGAGAAAGAAAAAATTTGTGACGTTTTTTTCTGAAAAGATTTTTGTAATTTTCAGCTTAATTTGACAAAGTCAAGATAAGCTATTGCCATCATGCGTGTGGAAGTATGTTCACATTTTCCTTTAGCACAGGCCAGACCCTGTAGTTCTTGTTTGATCGACACAAAATTTCATATGCAGGTTTGGGGTTATGTCTAGATGAGAACGTCCCCTTTTGGTCAACCGGTATGGCTGCCCGACCCCAAAACCATTAGCACAGTCTGCAGGTCGTATTATGGAGGGATTTCATTGTAATTTGGTAGGATGCCTCTGTATAATTCCTAGATGAGAATGTCCCCTTGTGGTCATGATCTGTCAACCGCGATGGCTGCCAAGCTTGAAACCCAAAAACTTTTAGCACAGTCTGCAGGTCATATTTAATATGGAGGGATTTCATTGTAACTTGGTAGGATGACTCTGTATGATGTCTAGATGAGAACTTCCCCATTTGGTCATGATCTGTCAACCATGACGACTGCCCAAGCCCAAAACCTGAAAACCATTAGCACAGTCTACAGGTCATATTTATGCAGGGATTTCATTGTAACTTGGTAGGTTGACTTCATATAATGTCTAGATGATGACATCATCTTTTGGTCATGATTGGTCAACTGTGATGACTACAGGGGCCCGAAGCCCCAAAACCTATAGCACAGTCTACAGGTCATATTTATGAAGGGATTTCATTGTAACTTCGTAGGATCACTCCAGATAATGTCCAGATGAGAATGTCCCCTTTTGGTCACGATCATTCAACCATGATGGCTACCCTAGCCCAAAACCTGAAAAACTTTTGTACAGACTGCAGGTCTTATTTGTTAAGGAATTTCATTGTAACTTGGTAGATTGACTCTGTATATAGTCGAGATGATGACGTCTCCTTTTAGTTGCAATTGGTCAACTGTGATGGTTACACAGGCCTGAAGCCCGAAAACCTTTAGCACGGTCTACAGGCCATATTTATGAAGGGATTTCATTGTAACTTGACAAGATGACTCGTTTTGGAAAAATTTCACTGTAACTTGGTAACTTTTGTTGAAATACGTTAACTGTGAGGGCCACATACATTAACTGTGAAAGCTGCATTAATCTACCCCTGTTCTTTAGTACAGTCTACACCTCATATTATTTTTTATTAAAAACATAGCATACAGGGTACAGAAATTAACATCTTCCCATTTATCACAATTCTTGTCTTATTTCATAATCCCTTCATAAACATTGAACATTATCCTTTTCGTCAACCACAACACACAGACAAGTTAAGCTACAGTGTCATTGACACTTTCATTAGCTTAACTTAACGAGATAAGCTAATGCCATCATGCATGTTGAAGTCTGTGAATCTGTTCACATTTTCTTTATCACAGGCTACACCCGTAGTTCTTGTCCGATCATCATGAAATTTCATATGCAGGTTTGAGATTATGTCTAGATGAGAACATCCCTTTTTCATCGTGATTAGTCACCCATGATGGTTGCATGGGCCCAAAAACCTTTAGCACAGTCTACAATTCTTATTTATAACTTAGTAGAATGACGCCATATAATGTCTAGATGAGAATGTCCTATTTTGGTTGTGTTCAGTCAGCCGTGATGGCCTCAGGGGCATGTTACCTAGAATCTTTTAGCACACACTACAGGTTGCATTTATGAAAGGATTTCATTGTAAACTGGTAGGATGACTTGGTATAATGTATAGATGAGAACGTCCTATTTTGGCTGTGATCAGTCCGCAATGGCTGCACAGGCACATGATCTAGATTTGTTTAGTACAGACTACAGTTCATATTTATGAAGCAGTTTCATTGTTGTAACTTGGTAGGATAACTTGATATGATGTCTCGATGAGGCTGTCCTATTTTGGTCACGATCAGTCAGCCATTACCGCCACTTGTGTACATGAGCTAGATTCCTTTAGCACTGTCTACAGGTTGTTTTTACAAAGGGATTTCATTGTAACTTAGTGGGATAACTCACGGGGCAAGGTGCGGGTCGCGGAGGATGTGGTTTCTCCTACCGCAAGCCTCGCGGATCCAGGAGGTGATGGTCTAGACCTCTGTCGTGTTCCGGTGGGCGGAAGACTGTTGAGTTTCTCAAGCAATTGGGAATCAATTACGGAGAACCCTTGGGTTCGAGGGGTTATTTCGGAAGGACTAAAACTGTCCTTCAAAGGCAAACCTCCATTAACTCGAAGTCCAAGATGGACTCAGCTTCCTTCAAATTGTCAGAAAAGAATGGCACTTCTGTCAGAAGTCTAGTCTCTTTTAACGAAGAACGCGATAAAGGTCGTAGAAAACCAGGAATCTCCAGCTTTCTACAGCCATCTTTTTCTGGTTCCAAAGCCAGATGGCTCATTCCATCCAGTGATCGACTTAAGCTGGATAAACAAGCTGATCGTGGCTCCAAAGTTTTATATGGAGACCATTCGATCGGTCAGAGCGAGCATTCGAGTGAATGACTATGCTGCGAGCATAGACCTCAAGGATGTGTCCTTTCACGTCATAGTACATCCGGCGTTCAGAAAGTATCTTCGCTTCGCTGTCCTAGGTGTTGTTTATCAGTTCCGAGCGATGTGCTTTGGTCTGAATCTAGCGCCCTGGGCATTCACTCGAGTAATGAACTCGGTAATGATTCATTTCCGAGCTCATTCATCTGCGGTAACGTTGGCTTACCTGGACGATATTCTTCAGAGATACGGCAACGAGTTAACGCTTCAGAATGACATGCACAATCTGCTTTTATTGCTCCGACGTCTCGGTTTCATAGTAAACGAAGAGAAGTCGGATCTGGTGCCGTCCAAGTCATTCACCCACCTGGGAATGAGCTTTGAGACGCACAACAATCTCGTTCGTCTGCCGTTAACCAGAGCGAAATTAGTCAGTTGTTACATTCGCTATTGTCTTCACTCAGACAAAGTGTCAGCGAGGGAATTCATGAGACTCATAGGTCTGTGCGGAGCTGCCGCGGATCTCATTTCGATGGGGCGGCTACGCACTTGTCCTCTCCAGGTCTATCTGACTCAGAATTGGAGAGTGAAGATTCATTCGCTCGAGACGGACATCCTCTTGTCAAGCCAAGTGAAACAAGAGATTCAGATTGGGCAGACATACAGTGGTTAACTCCGGGAGTTCCACTGCAGTTGCCAGATCCGAGTTTTACGATTATGATGGATGCCAGTCAAACAGGCTGGGGCGCGACACTGAGCCCATCGGATTTGAAGTGCCAGGGTCTTTGGGATCCGCAGTTTCTAAGCAAGCACATCAACATCAAAGAGATGATGACGATTTGGCTTGCTCTACGCCATTGGATAGACGTTATTCAGAATGCACACGTGCAAATTATGTCCGACAATACGACAGTAGTTGTGTATATTCGGAACCAGGGTGGCACTCATTCCATTCCGTTGCTCAATCTAACGGAAAGAATTCTTCTGTTTGTACTAGAACATCAGATTCTTCTCTCCGTCCATCATATTCCGGGTCGTCTGAACGTCTTAGCAGACTCCCTTTCACGGAGGGGTCACTTGTTGCCGTCAGAATGGACTCTCAACAAGCAAGTATTCAATCAGATTTGCTACCAATGGGAACGGCCAATGATAGATTTATTTGCGACACATCTCAACAATCAGTTGCAGACGTATGTGTCACCTTGTCCGGATCCTCGAGCGTTTGCAGTAGATGCTCCCTCGATCTCTTGGGACGGAATGATAGGATATGCGTATCCTCCAGCACCGTTGATTCAGCAAATATTGCTCAAGATAAAACAATCGCAATACAAGATTCTGTTGGTAGCATCTCTGTCTCCACAGAGACCGTGGATAAATCTACTCAGGTGTCTGTTGTGGGACATGCCAAGGAAGTTTCCTCAACGGGAAGATCTTCTTTCGCAAGGAAAATCGCGCATCCTCCATCACAATCCACAAGGTCTAAACCTTCACGTATTTCCATTGTGCGGTCCTTCTTGCATGGAAAACAGGACGAGCAGTGGACGCGATTTCTAACTGTAGGAGGACCTCCCCTTCGCTAAACTATGCTGCTAAGTGGAGGGTCTTTTGTCAGTGGTGTGAGGATCATTCCGTAGATATTTATGATCCCTCCATTCCAGACATAGCAAACTTTCTAGTATACTTGTTTGATGAGATTAATCTGCAGCCTATCGCCATTATGGGTTATAGGTCTATGCTATCCAATACCTATGCACATCATGATAGCTTGATGATTGGAACTAATGTCTCTTTATCTAAGTTAGTTAGAAATTTTTCGATAAATAGACCTAGAACCCTTAGATTAATTCCGAAGTGGAATTTGGCCTGGGTTCTTCTTAAGCTAAAAGAAGCGCCTTTTAAGCCTCTTGACACAGTTGACTTCAAATTCTTACCATATAAGACAGCTTTTCTCTTAGCTTTTTCTTCTGCTAGAAGAGTTAGTGAGCTTCATTCACTATCTGTGGAGGATTCTCACTACCATAGTGTCGGTAATACTATTACCTTTACCACCAATGTTGGATTTTTGGCTAAGAATCAGGCTCCTAATAAGTATCCTGAACCTATTATTATTAAGGCCCTTCCATCATCTGATGGGCGTAGGCCTCTACTGTGTCCTGTTAGAGCAATACGTACTTACAAACGTAGATCTGAGTTCATCAGAAAGGGACGTAAGCGCATCTTTCTGTCGTTGATGCCTAATAGAAAGGATATTATGGTTCATTCTATTGCTAGATGGATTAAATTAACTATTCGTACTGCTTATGAAAAATTGTCTTCTCAGCAGTCGGCACTCAAGATCTCAGCTCATGAAGTAAGAGCTCTTTCTACTTCTTGGGCCTATGCTAATTGTATTGCTATTACTGATCTAATGAAGGCTGCATATTGGTCTCAACCTTCCACATTCACTAATTTTTATCTCAGAAATATTGAGTCCATTTCTGGAGACCTCCATTGTTTAGGTCCATTATCAGTTGCTCAGAATATCGTCCACTAAACAGTTGCAACTATAGTTATGTAGGCTTTCTGTTCCAGCAGTGACTCTGTCCTGCTGCCCTCTTCGCTCTGGGGTATTTGACCCAGGGCATGGGGAAGGGGGGGGGTTGCGGGTGTTCCCTTAGGTCACCTGCTTTATAGTGAAAAGCAAGGGAATACCTCCCCCAGAGTTAGTAATTCCGAGTCGGTACCGGGATGGTTTTAAAGTGTAAAGCTAATGTTTAATCATCCATGTAATATTTTTAAAGTATAGCTCGGTGTGAAGCATTTGTATATGTCATGTGTCAAACGAGCGTTAATATACAATCCTCGGACACTTTTAATGAATATAAAGAGTCTCATTTCTCTGGACTTCCTTTATTTATTGGCTTACCTTTAAAAATATTAGTATAAAGGGTTATACTGGATGTTAATAGAGATCATTGATTATTATGCTCAATTACTGATCGGTATTGTGTCTTTCTTCTTTATTATAAATAGGAAAGATACATGTAAAGCCTATCTCTTCTTTTCTCCTGGAGAGGATATTCTATTATACATAATTGAGCTTATTGGATTTTCCTTTATGTCATAGGCCCTCCAGCCTATTTACTATTCAGCTAAGTCTGGGTCATTGGTACAGTATAAAAATGTTAAAAAATTTATAGTAATTTATATATTTTTTATACTTGCCAATGACCCAGACGGGGATGGCCCTCCCAGGAGTTGGGAACTCATACCTCCCTGCTGAGTACATAACGCTTACCAGGCACTGGTTGTAAGAATGACAATTGGCGCCAATTTTGGGACCTCCTTGACACTGCACATGCGCAGAGGAGTAAATGTATGGAGGACCATATAGGACATGTATTTTTCTGTTTTTGATGCAAATTTTGGGGATGGGGGGGGGGGGGGGGGGGGGGGGGCAAAATTTGTGTTTGGCCCTGAATTAAGGAGTTTAGCACCAGCTAAGTCTGGGTCATTGGGAAGTATAAAAATATATAAATTACTATAAATTTTTTTAACTTTCTAGACTTTTTCTGGAAACGCTTCAACAAAATGATTTCATTTTTGGTAACCTACTATAGAACGATGACTTACAGATCACGTTTCATTTACACTCTGTCCATCCATCCATCAGTCTGTCAGTCATTCTGTCAGTCATACTTTAGTTTTCTGGACTTTTTTTGGAAACGCTTCAACGGAATGATTTCATTTTTGGTAACCTACTATAGAACGATGACTTACAGATCAAGTTTCATTTACACTCTGTCCATCCATCCGTCAGTCTGTTAGTCAGTCTGCCGGTCATACTTTAGTTTTCCGGACTTTCTTTGGAAACGCTTCAACGGAATGATTTCATTTTTGATAACCTACTATAGAACGATGACTTACAGATCAAGTTTCATTTGTATTCTGTCCATCCGTCAGTCTGTCTGTCAGTCATACTTTAGTTTTCCGGACTTTTTTGGGAAATGCTTCAACCGAATGATTTCATTCTTGGTAACCTACTATAGAACGATGACTTGCAGATCATGTTTGAGTTTCATGCTGATTGCATTATTCTTGTGTGAGTTATGGCCCTTGGAAATATGGAAAAGCGCCAAAATATC
Source organism: Pictodentalium vernedei (assembly GCA_031216915.1). Lineage (NCBI taxonomy): Eukaryota > Metazoa > Mollusca > Scaphopoda > Dentaliida > Dentaliidae > Pictodentalium > Pictodentalium vernedei. Next base: position 299,209,985 of record CM062293.1, on the reverse strand, counting down.
AGTTTTCTGGACTTTTTTTGGAAATGCTTCAACGGAATTCATGCTGATCACATCTATTGTCCGTTCAGAAACCCACCTGGCCCACACATATTTCGCCTTTTCTCAGGTTCTATTCGGTGTTCAACTATAGATGACCACTCAATTTAAAGAAGATGAGTAGGCAAAACTTTCTGCGCGTTTACTTTCGACGTTTGAATTTCATTTCCCTACTTATCAGTCCATGTTTACATTCAACGGCACTTCAGCGTCTCTTTTGCACTGCAGCTGACATTGTTGTTTATCGATGACGTAACGAGTGGCATATTCTATTTTCACTTCAGGGAGTTGAGGCAAGTGACGTCACGCGACGAGCTGCCTTCTCTTAATGGATTTTGGAAATAGACTTCATAAAATCTTGAACCGTTTGAGCTGTGTTGTTTCTCCTGCTAAAGAGTCACACTCACAGTAACACTTTGGCCCACAACAAATCGATGTGCATAAGTGTAAATTATAGTCAAAAATAAGAGAAATTACAGGAATTTAATAAATAATATCCGTAAATATTGGCCTTTTCTGGAAGCGAAATTAAGAGACTAAATAAACACTAGGCCAAATATTAACGAAATCGATAACCGATAGTTTTTTTCACACTGCCTTTTTGGGCGAAAATAGTTTCAAATATCCACGGTAAAGTGGATATGAATTGGAAAGCTGGATCGATTCGACATGTCTGCCGGATTTCATTTAAAATCACAGGTAACCCTTCACCAGGCATGCCTGCCTAAATCCAACCGCACGATTTTGTGATAAACTCAAGCGATGTTCGAATTCCCTCCATGTTACGGTATTCGGTTAATAAAATGTCGCAACGGAACATAGGCGTGTGGGTCGGGGCCGTCATGCACGCTAAAAACTAAAGTGTTAAAAACTACACTTGAAGTGCTGTATTTAACATTAAGAGCTGAACTAGCACTTTGTTCAAGTGTAGATATCCCAGAACTTGACAGGTGTTACAATAATACCACTTGACAAGTGTAATGTCGCGACACTTAAAAGAAAACAACGCAGATGACGCGTATCAGGCTCGAACTCTCGAGCCTGATCCTCGTCATCTGCGTTGTGTCCTTTTATGGACGATTCTGGAAGAACCACCAATGCTAGACACATGGGAAGTGCCACCCATTCAAGTTTCAGATGTCTGACGATTGTAATGTCTAAGTGCTTAAAGCATTGCACTTTGAGTGTTAAAATCAAACCCTAAGAGTTAGAATGGGTTTAACACCTTGAAAGTGTCAGTTTTAACACTTTAGTTTTTAGTGTGTGGTATTCTAGCCCCCCCCCCCCCCCCCCCCCACCCCCCCCCCCCCCCACCCCACCCCTCGCTGAACTGAACCAGAAAAAATGCGTTTTTTTTCGGGCAAATTTGATATTTTCCTCCTGCAAGTTTGTGTTGGACGGTGCTCCGACCCAAAATTATGATTAACTGTTTTGGAAAAAAAAATCATTTTTCTCAATGCAATTGTACCAGCAGTACTTAGCAGACGTTTGACAGCCTATAGTTAGTTAAAAACAGCCGGGAAAATCCCTTTTCTCTTGACTTTTCAAATGTTTTAGTTATTGAAAATTTGTTTTGACGGCTTGATTTTTAACCTAAATTGGCAACCTCCTTCATTCTTTTGGGTTTTTTTAGGGGGGGGAGGAGGGGTTACCGTGCCCCATGAAAACGTTTTGAAAAAAAAAGATTTTCCCCATGCAAGTGCAGCATATTTTGGCTACCTGAAATTTTGTTGAAGACCGGCTGCAGAAATTTACCTTTTATCGTGTGTGTGTGTGTTGGGGTGGGGGTGGGGGGCCTGAACTTGCACAAAAATATATTTGACCCCAAAAAGTTAGATTTTCTTCTCAACTATAAGTGTGTTTGTAGGTGGGTAGCTGGGGAGGGAGGGGGGGGGGGGGGGTAGGGCTCTCATTCCAACCTCGGCGTTGCAGGCTCAGATAGTCCCACACATTCGTTTCCCGGGCACAAAAATCCAGCCAGTCCACCTTAACAGAATTGGTCCATACATGTACGCCTGTACTAGACCCGATACTGGAATCAATTTGTGAGGGGTCTTCACGTCGCCATATTTTGTTTTAGTAGGGGCGTCCTTCATTTATCAGATTGGACCACTGAATTACACTGGTATTTTTCCTTTTTCCGTCCATCTTGCTTACCTGTGAAACGAAATTTGAAAATACTAACATTGGAAAGGAGATGGGGATTGCCTGTTTGTTTGTGTGTATGTGTGTGTGGGGTGGGGGGGGTGAGGGGGAGGGGGTAAATGGGCGCATGTACACTGAAAGAAATGAAGGTTCTTCACGGATAGAACCAGTTTGGGTTCTAAAAGCACCTTCATTTTTTGCTGTGTATTTTCTCTCCTGGTTGTTGAAGGGGAGGTGGTGCCCCATAGCTAGGGGTGTTGGAGTGGGGCTGGAGTGGGGAGGTAAAGGACATGCGGGAACAGGATTATGTGCGAATGAGATTGCACAACTTGTTCTATGTAACCTTCCATCTGTTTGATACTTCACACTAAGTTCACAGCCTACTACAGCATATTTGGCAGCAATGCAGAATCCCTAACAACAAAACGACAACCCATTACTCATAATCGACTCGCTTGACTCAAGGAGCGATGGAATTGATCGGTTGAAAGAGTAACCCCTGTTTGTGCTTGCAAAATCCATTTTCTTATGAAAAGCAGGGGCGCCAAAGGATATCTGGGACCTCTATGTTAGCATGCATTGAAAAAATTGACCCAATGCTTCTGGGCTAAATATATCTACGCAAACACACAGACTGACTACAACTGTATAACATTCTAGTTAGGCCTACGTGGTGCGATTGCCAGGATCATACCAGCTGCAAAGCTAAAAACAGCACCCTGCACCCTTTCTGTGGGCTATGCCTTTCCGACCAAGGACATTGGTTGGAGCGTTGACTAACATCCAATTGAGATCTAAGACCGAAAAGACACAATTAACCTTTTTACTGGCGTTGAACGTCAATCTCAATTTTTATATTGATCACCGTAGGTCGTGGTCTGTGCCTGTCTTAGGGTTTAGGGGACGTGTACATGGGTGGACAATGGGGATACCTCCCCCGCCCCCCCCCTCCCTCTACCCTCTAAAACCTTTCAAACGTATTTTGAAACAAGAAAAAAGTTCCCCTAATTGACACCAAGTGTTTGTAGGGATGAGTGGTCATAGATGTAATTGTTTTCGCGGGGATCGCGGTGACTCAGTTGGTAGAGGTGCAGGCTGCAAACCGAGAGGTCCTTGGTTCGAATCGCACCTGCGGCAATCGTGTTGTGTCCTTGGGCACGACACTTCATCCCCATTGCCTTCTTGGTGCCACGGTGGCGCCGTGTACTAAGGCGTACTGCACGTCAATGGTGCACATGCCTTCAACCAATGCTAACCCTTATCGGGTTGGTACGTTGGAGAGCCTAGCAGATGCATGCCGCTGCTCGGTGGTTCTCTCCGGGTACTCCGGCTTCCTCCACCCGTAAATCTGCTCGACACAATGTGACCCTGGCTGCTGAAAGTGTCATAAAGCCCAATATATAAATAAATAAATAATTGTTTTTGCATAAAATTTCTCCAAATCCTTCAAAAAGCATTTTGAAGCAAAAACCTTCTCATTTCCCTAATTGCCACCCCCCCCTCCCCCCCCCCCCCCCCCCCCCCCCCCCCCCCGGGTGGACTGTATTAAAAGACATGTTTGTCTTAAGTGTTGCATGTGGTAAACTTAATGACCAATTGGTTTTTTGAGTGTTACGATACATAATGAACCTCGAGATGGGACTATTTGATGGAACTGAAAAGATGCAATTAATTCTGAATCAAGTGCATGCTTGCGTCTGACGGTAGGGCCCCATCAGGCCCGAAGGTAGTGGGGTGGTGTGGGGGGCTAGGGGGAACCACCCCCTCCCTCATGATAGTGTCTGACGGAAATTTTTGCCTCTTTTTCGGAAATTTTTGTCTCTTTTCAGTCGAATTTTGACGGGTTTTTGGTAATTTTGGCTTCTTTTTCTGGAATTTGTGTGCAAAATGGAGGTTTTGGGGGCATTTTTTTTTAAATTTCAGAAATTTTGTCGGAAATTTTCAACCTTCGCCCCCTCGTCGGAACAATTTAGTTTCGGCTGGCTTAGGGCCTTGCCCCATTGGGTACATTTTCCCCAAAGGAAATGTACAGTTCTCGAATGGATACAGAAATATCACATTCGCGAGGATGAAAAATTATACCCGTGAGAATGTGTTATTTTTCACTCTCCCCAATGAAATGATTTCGGTATCCATTCAAGAAGTTATATATCCTCCTTTTATCTATGTATGGCATTATCACTAATGGAATAAAACTATAAAATAGTGTTGAGACAGACATTTCTGGTCTTTGTTAATCTTACCACTTTAGAGGACCCCTTATTTCAAGCAATTCATTAGCACCGATTATCACCTCTTTGGGTTATATAAGCAAGTAATGGTCCATAAATTTCTATTTATTCCCTGATGGGAGAGGGGTTGGGGTGCAATAGGAATGATGGCCCTCTCTTATGATAACCATGGCAAATCAGCGGCTGGCCAATGAGTTATAATTTTCTTGACAGGGATGAAATTGTCATGCAACTAAATTTGCTGAAATTACACATGTAGTTAGAACTCTCAGGATTTTTTAGGGCAAATTTATGAAATTAAAAGAACACAGAGTAAACCCGTTTGTTGACATATAGTTTAATTTCATAAATTTACACGAAAAGGTCTTTCAAGACCATTTTCATGTACATTTATAGAAATAAAATTTCAGAATTCTGTGCATAAATTTGCTGAAATGTCTCATCCCTGTTCTACTGTATAAAGGTGACTTAATAAGTGTGTCCTCTATGGACTCGGAAACTACTGGAAGGATCCCAACCATTTTTGGCATATGAGGTATTTGGACCCTAAAATCCCACCCCTGACCCAAACCCTCACTGGGACCTAACCCCCTCCAGCCTTAACTTTGGAACTACTCCTACTCTGGTGGCACCCCTAACCCATCCCTGACCCTAACCATGCCCTAGCCGAACCATTTTGGGGGTTTTGTTTTAGGGGGTACTCTTATTTAACTCCCTAAATTAGAAATACCTCCTAAACATGAGTTGGACAAAAATTATACCTCCCAAGGGGCAAATGTTGGCCTGCATGGATGGATAGACAGACAGACAGACAGACAGACAGACGTAAGAACGGACAGACAAAGCAGCTACTATATGCCCCCCACCCCCAATTTTTGGGGGAGCATAAAAATCGCCATTCAAACTTTTATGTGTTCAATTTCTGTCACAAAAACATAGCTTATGACCCCTCATTGGAACAAGCTCGTTCTAATGGGGGTTCATAAGCTTTGTTTTTGAGACAAAAATTGAAAATTTTAGTTATTGAAGAAATGTTTTGGTGGTATCTTCTACAATCCACATTTGGTAAAGGGTTAAGTGTCTTGCACAAGGACACAAAGTCGATGATGTGGGTCATGAACAAACCATTAACCTTCAGATTACAATTTCAATGAGCCACCAAGCTCCCCATTCTGTTGAACACTTCCAACTGATATCTGGCAATCTCCAATGACCTGATTAATTTATGAAAGACACATTTATTGAGTTCCTTCTCTTTTGCATTAGAAATGCTATTATGTTTAACACTATTAGAAATGGCTCTGAAAGCCCCCTCCAATATATGTTCAATTATACTATCATATATAAACTTCACGAGAATGGTGGAAGTATTATGTGAAATTTGGAACCCTGCATGAAGTAATTACTGATTCTGAGTATTTTCCTGGTTGGCTACTGGTCTGAATATTCCCACAGCTACTTAATTAAAATAAGAGAAACAACAAAATTTTGATCAAACAAGTTATTATTCAACAACAAAAATAAATATGAAACAATAAAATATTAATTTAATTTATATCACATTTACTTGCACATAAAAGTATAAAACAATTTAAATAAATTTTGAAATTTTTTATCACATAAGCAAATGACATTTCTGTCACAGATTCATTTCTTTGTTTTTACCATTTAAAGACATTTCTGTTCATCTATGGCTAATTATGGCTGCAGCAAAGGTTTTCAGTCAACTTTTGCTGATCGTTTACTTTGAAACCATATTGCCAATTTCAGTGCACTTCAATGAAGGCAATTTATGCCAGCACATTTTTCATCAGTAAACCAGATATCAGTCAACAAGCACTGTTCAGTGTCATTGGCTTCTGAATGGGACAAATGAAAAGTTAATCTGAAAAAACAACTTTCATCCCCAGTCTATCCTAAACAAAAGTATCCAGAAGATGATCAAGTGTGTTATCAAAACATGTACATATTTTCAACATTCTCCATATGGTGTTAAATGTCTATGCTACCTTGATCACAAGATTTGTAATGAAAATTGAAATTGAGATGGCAATTTCAGAGAAACGTCTTTCCAACTAAAGAAACAGGCAATGAATTGTTTTGTCACTAAATATAAAGCTTCAGTGGTTGATTGTCGAATAATGCCTCTTATTATAAGAATACGGAATTCCTGTTTTGAGTAATAATTGGAAGGTTAAATTATCATTGAATTTATTTATTTATTTATTGGTGTTTAATGTCACATACTTGTGCACAATGGCTGATCGTGAACACAACATGGATATAAAGTCAAGTCAAGCCAATCTTTTATACTATGTTGACCATTTTAGAGGACTTCCACCCCAGACATTGCTTACCGGGTCCTATTTTACCAGTAAAACAGAGTTTGTTTATCATAGACATAGTAAGCAAGCACTGCCTCACTTCCCGGGGATCCCCGGGAAGTGAGAGACTGCTTGTTCACTATTGTAAACAAGTTATGTCTTACTGGTAAAATAGGACCCAGTCACCAATGCTTGGGGTGGAAGTCCTCTGAAATGGGCAACATTGGGTATAAACGATTGACTAACCTTGACTAAATTAAAACGAAACCAACACGGAAGCAAACAATTAGCAGACGTGAATATGCCGCGCAGTGCGCAAGCGCAATGACATTAAAAAAAATTCTTACCTTTTCAAAAATGAACTGTCCCAGTTACGTCAAATGAGCGTCGTTGAGAAATGGATGCTGTTCCGAAAATACACGCTAAACTACATTGAAAATGGGAAAAAATGATGACGGAATTTCCTTCACATTCGCAATAAAAGTACGCGAATGTGATGAGTAGAAAATCATTTTCAAATAATCCGAACCAGAAAATTAGTAGATATTTTGTATATTTTTCTTTTCATCGCCCTGCCAATTTCATGCCCGGGTTTCTGAATGGACAATAGGTTATAACATTTGTATAATTATTAATGCTTGTTAGTCCGGTAGGGGACATTGTATTGCTTCAGCGATACGTGCGCTCTTGTTCTTCTTGTAAACATAGCATGGTACCAAGCACTACACACAGTCAAGTTAAGCTGCAGCATCATTGACACTTTCATTTTGTATTTTGCTGAAAAAAAATATGAAAAAATTGGCGGCTTTCCTTTGTTCCAGCTGAAATGTCATGGAGTTTATGTTTATATATCATCATGCTTCAGATACAGTGAAAACCCCCCGTAATGTACTGTGGAACTCTGTCAAACAAAATATAATAGATTAAATTCTTCTGTTGGATATATTTAGGTCAAATAGGTGTATGAATGTGGGAGTTCAATGAGTCAAATTCAATAACAAGTCACTATTAGTCCATGAGCTAGGAAGGTCAACTTTGCACCCCCTCCCCCACTTCTTAACTTCCTTGGTAACAAAATGTGTGCCAATGTATACTATTTACAAAACAAGTTGTTAACAGAAAAAATTTTGGGATGCAATATGCTAACCAGGTAGATGTTTAACCCTACCCTACTCTAAAATTTGCTCCAATCTGTTAGGGGTAGGAGTAACTTTTTTGTCATGTAAGCTATCAAAATATGGTTCAAACCTATAGTATTTGGTATCATTTTAAAGCTAATACAACAAGGAACAATATTATTACTAAACTTGTTCATGTGGGTCCAAGATGATGACATCAGAGGTCAAAAGGTCATCGACAAACTGAAAACGCAATTTCAGAGTTTTTGTTGCATGTTTTTCACATGTGTAGTTTGTCCAAATGACTAATATCTTACTTTCTTTGTGTTTTCAGATTTCACAAAGTATACTTGATCAAAATAAAACTGATTTAGGTCATTGATTAGTGAACTATACTTATCAGGGGGATACTTAACCCTACCCTCCTTTTGGGCTCGATCAATTTTGTTAGGGGTAGGGATAACATTTTTTTTTATCACGTAAGCTATCAAAATATGGTTCAAACCCATAGTATTTGGTATCATTTTAAAGCTAATACAACAAGGAACAATATTATTACTAAACTTGTTCACATGGATCCAAGGTGATGATTTCAAAGATCAAAAGGTCATCGACTGAAACTGAAAACGCAAACGCGGATTGGAGAAAATTTTAGGGTAGGGTAGGGTTAAACATCTACCTGAATTTTTTCTGTTAACAACTTGTTTCGTAAATAGTATACATTGGCGCACATTTTGTTACCAATGAAGTTAAGAAGTGGGGGAGGGGGTGCACAGTTGACCTTCCTTGCTCATGGACTATATAATTTTTATTAAGAAGGGTTCTTCTTTGTAATCTGTATGTAGTGAACAAGTCCAAATTGGAATTGACATTTGTTTGTTAGTAGACGGTGTCTTTCTGTGAATTTCTTGGAAACTCTGCTATTTGACATATTAAAAGTGATTTTGCCAACTCACCCCTCAAATCACATTATTTGTGTTCACATCTTTGACTAAAGACAATATATTTTTACAAATATTACAGTGTTATTTTCAACCCAAAGCTGAATATTAATAATGCTTTCAGGTTTAACTGGTCCCACATGCCAGTGGGATATTGATAGTTGTAAATCAAGTCCCTGTCATAATGGCGGAACTTGCACAGATACACCCAGTGGATACAGCTGTAGTTGTGTTCAAGGTAAGGCGATAACATAGGATAACATCATAGGATAACATAGGATGCCTGTCTGCACAAGTCAACAAAAAATATAACCCAAATATGAAAGGCTGTACTTTGAAACTTGTCCAAATTTTATGTAAATCATTTTCATTTTTCTTTTGACAAGAAAGTTTTTTCTACAAAAAGATGTACTTATTAATCAACAATGTTGTGACATCAGATCAGATCACATTCCAGGTCTGCTTTTTCATAATCTACCTGACCATGGAGATGAAACACAAAAATGATCCACCTAACAGTCGCAGAAGATTTTTATTTTAACCTGAACACTGTCCCAAACTTGAGGGTAGATAATCTATTCATCATTAATGGTCTACTATCCTGTCAGATCTTGTTTCACTATAGACACCATGATAGTAACTCTCTTTAGCTGCTAAGAAGTCATCTAGGTCTTTTACAACAAAGAGGCTGTACAGTTCTAGGAGGTGATTCTTTCTTGTGCCTAATAGGAATGGTTATTCCAGGCCCTTTATGCAGATGTGCTTCTTGAACCTCTTCACAAGTGCCCCAGTTTATTATAGAAATGTTCTCTTTAGTATGTCTAATATCCTTGAGTATCTCTTTTTTCTGCCAACATCCCCCTGAGGAATGCTTATTTACACTTTCAATTCATCCTCAGTCTTGGATATATCTACAGTTCTTGACCCTGGGCTTTACAAACTAGTGCAATGCAATGTTTTTCTGACTCATTTAGTCCTTTAGTCTGCAACCTCTCTATTCTTGTATTAGTGATTGCATATCACTGTGCACATTCTTAATCATTGAGACCTGGTCCGTTCTGCTCTCGAGAGAGCCAGGGTTCTCATTTGCTTTTACATTTTTGAATCATCATATCATGGCACCAGCAATCTCTGTTTGAGGGCTATATTTTTTATCTACTGACATATGGTTGGTAGTCCTAAGGTATGGTTGGTAGTCCTAGGGTCAAACTGCACTGCACTTATCCTAGAGAGAGAGTGTTATATAGCCCCAAATTATATTGAGATTGACATATCCTTAGTGGATAATTATATTGAGATTAATATTTTTTCTGCATTTTCTGACTGGTCTCACTCATTTGCACTCAGTGACTTTGTTTACATCTTTGTTACACTGATCTATTGTACAAATAACAGTTGAGTGCTTAAGTAGGTCAAGGACCTTATTTACTTGGATTGTGATAGAGTTTGCCCTGTATTCTTGTCTTGGAACCACCCAATGCCCAATTACAGTTTACACCGATCATAACCCTTTAACTTTTATCAATAAAATGAAAAATAAGAATCAAAGATTATTGCAGTGAAGTTTAGCCCTTCAAGAATATAATTTAGAGATTAGGCATATTTCGGGAAGGGATAATGTTGTAGCTGATGCTCTTTCCAGAATATCCTAATTTAAAATGATCTGATTGGTCCCCATTCACTTCAAGTGTATATATATATATATATACATCTTTATTAAAAAAAAAATTTGTTAAGATTATCGTGTGTGTGTTGTAAACCAGTTAGAGTCTGCTAGAGTTATATAAAAGTTTTCAGTGCCTTCAAACTTTTCTTTTAAGGCGGGGTGTGTTATATAGCCCCAAATTATATTGAGATTGATATATCCTTAGTGGATAATTATATTGAGATTGATATTTTTTCTGCATTTTCTGACTGGTCTCACTCATTTGCACTCAGTGACCTTGTTTACATCTTTGTTACACTGATCTATTGTACAAATAGCTGTTGATTGTTTAAGTAGGTCAAGGACCTTATTTACTTGGATTGTGATAGAATCACCTGGAAACTGACAGAACTTTGGAGATTCTTCTGGGACATTCTATCTGGTTACTATATAAAGGTTTGTCAACAGAATTCAAAAACTCATATTTTTATACTGTGCCAATGACCCAGACTTAGCTGGTGCTAACTCTAACAAAACCAGGGCCAAACACAAATTTTGCCCCCCCAATCCCCAAAATTTGCATCCAAAACAAAAAGAAATCATGTCCTAAAGGACCTCCATACTACGCCTCTATTGCGCATGCGCAGTGACGCAGACGTCCCGAAATTGGCGCCAATTATCATTCTCTGTTTGGCCCTTCATCAGTCAACATCTCACTGATCTTTGTGCTTGTAAATCTCAGTTTAAAGGATGCCAGACACGTAATTTTTGGAGAAAATGTGATTCTAAGGAGGATAGAAGGAGGAGAGGAAAAAGAAGTGACAAAAAATAATCAGGGCTGTACTTAAAATTTTTTGATGAAATTATGTTAAGTTGCCTATTTTCGAGGCATGGGCCTCTTGTTGTCATTCTTGCTAATTGTTGCACTGCTTATTCAGTGTTTCCTCTCCCCTAGCCTTCTAAAGTCCCCCCTTGCAATTCTCCCATGCTTTTGGCATATTTTTGAGAAATTTCATTTCTAAAATTTCCTGGGAGAGTTGCTTGGTTACAGAATGTTTTCTGTTATTTTCCCCATAGTTACGTTTTCACCCATGGGTGTATAACGTTTGTGTTCTGCATCTTCCATCTGATGTTCTGCAGATTCTCCCCTGGGAGTCTCTGTTTTGCATCAGATAGAGTGTAATTTGATGACAGATTCCGGGCCAGTTTTTTCAGTGCCTGGAGTCATGTTTTCTGGTGTTTTTACACTGTTTGTTTACATTGGCAACAGCCTTTTTTGAGGGGGGCTGTTTGCCTTTGCTGTAGTTTATCTCACTATAAGATACATTTATATTATCCGTAAGTGTCTCATTAATTATTTAATATAAAGTTAAAATTTTTGACCACACTTTGCCATCGGATCCATCGGGGCTGAACGTTACTTTTCAGCAACTTGGGCTTCGCTGAAAAAATATTTTTTCAAAATTATTTTGATTTGCAATTGTTTTTTCATTTATTAATGGATCTTGTTATTATGTATCTTTTTGTCAGGGGTTTTTGCGAGTAACTAGGACTTATTGTTGTTCTTTCACAATGAAGGGACATTGTTCAAATTGTAATAGGAAGAAATCTTCCTCTGACTTTCATGATCATTGTATTAATTGTAGTCAGTGTTCTCGCATTAATCCCTGTCCTATATGTGAATATTGGGATGAGAAACATTGGAAACGTGTGTCACGATATGTTGTTTCTGGAGAAAGGGCTATGCTGGCTCTTTCTCCGCAAGGTCACTCTACTCTCTCAGTTTCTATTTCAGAGGAACCAGAACAGGGTGATGTTTCCATGTTATCTTCTACAAGTGTGCGTCCGTCGTCACAAATGAATTCAGAGCTAGCGGCAAAAGTGCTCATAGAGATTAGACAAATGTCGTCCGCTAGCTCGCCCGGTGTAGCGTCCATTCACCGAATGGTTCGGCAGCCGGGTTCGTCCGATGTGGTCCAGGAGGAAATTTTGGGTGATGCGAGCACTATAAACATAATAGATGCACACCCAGTGACGGCGGATAGTAAGCGAGAACGGAGGAAGCCTTTGAGTCCGGTTCCTAGCTCGTCCAGGTCCAGCCGGGCCGCGAGCGAGAGAGGCCCCTCTCTCGTACAACAACATCTGGGACCAGATGTTGTGGTACAAAATGTGTCTTTAGCGGAGCATACGTCCGTCGCTCGGGACGCTCCGTTGTATAAGCAGTCCGCAGAGACTGTTAAGGCTTCCTCTTCTCGTCAGTGCACACGACTGCACCTTGGCTGCGTGACCGCCGATATATTACCAGCTTCGCCGATCAAGGATTCTTCGGCGACCAGGTCACACCATCCGGCAGCCAGGAATTCGAGACCGATGGACTCCGGACGTTCGCATAGGAAAAGTATGTGGGAGCCATCTGATGCGGAGCTGCCCTCGGCGAAGCAGCGAAAGACTGCGTCTCCGCAGGTCTTGACGCCGGACATTCTTGTGCAGATAGCACAGCTTATCGCAGCATCCCAGCAGCCGACAGAAACGGTGTCAGATCGAGAATTATCTGACGGCGCTGGGTCGGTACGCTCCGCCGAAGCATCGGGGGCGGACGACCGGGCACATCATGAGGTCCGACCGGATGGTGAAAGGGATACGGATGACTTGGAGCTATCCCTTTCGGAACAACATAAAGCTGCCGTGGACTTCATCCGGCACTTTCTCCCTCAAGTTGTTCCGTCGGGCCAGACTGCTGCGGTTCCGGACAAGAGAATTATAGCGTCATTGGACTCTGAATTTTTGAGCGGTTCAGGGACATCGCTCCCGAGTTTCCGTCGCAGTCCAATAATGTTGCAAGAACATTTGAATTATTGAACGACGCTATATTTAAACTTGCTTCCAGGACGGGGAAAGCAGGTTTCTTGTCCGCTAATACTCTCAACCTGCCTTTCATTAATGCAAGGAATAAATTCGATATGGCAGGACAGGGTATACCGAGAGTTCCTCTGCGTATGGACGACGAGGCGGAAGACTTAGAGCTATCATTACCGTCGTCAGCTTCTATTCCAACCGCGATGTTGGAAACAGCTATTGCGTCTAACAGAGCCAATTTAGATGCCTTATCTTACGCAGATCACCTTACTAAGGCGTTATCACTGCGCCTTCAGGGGAAAGAGTTTCAGGATATACAATCCTCTTTAAGACTTCTTTCAAGGGCAGTAGCTTATTCCACGTGTAACTCCACCCTTTCAGTGGCAAATCTGGAGTTGGTTAGACGTGACGCAGCCCTAGCTACATCCACACTAGTGGATTCTAAGGTGAAGAACTCTCTTAGAGTCGCTTCGGTCTCAGGAGAACTTCTCTTTGACGGCAAGCTTTCCGCTATTTATGATAAAATTACAAAGAAAGCTAAGGATTCTCTGTTGTTCAAATCTGCTCCTAAGAAGTCGGATACAGCAGACACGAATAAGACAGGCACTTCTGGGTCTAATGCGCCCAAGAGAGGTTCCTATAGAGGTTCCGGTGCGTCCTCTTGGTCTTATTCGAGAGACCATCAGGATAGCGACTCTCGTTCGGGACGTCCTTCAGGCCGGGACAATCGGTAGGACGCCCGAGGTCGACGGGGCAAGGTGCGGGCCGTGGAAGACGTGGTTTCTCCTACCGCAGGCCTCGCAGGTCCAGGAGGTGATGGCTTAAACCTCTATCGCGTTCCGGTTGGCGGAAGGTTGTCGAGCTTTTCACAAGAATGGGCGTCGATTACGGACGACCCTTGGGTGAGAGGAGTGATTTCGGAAGGTCTAAAGATATCCTTCAAACGAAAGCCTCCATTAACTCGAAGTCCAAAGTGGACTCATCTTCCGTCAAATCCGCAGAAAAGAGACGCTCTGTTATCAGAAGTGCAGTCTCTTTTAATGAAGAACGCGGTAGAGGTCGTAGAAAACCAGGAATCTCCGGGATTCTACAGCCATCTGTTTCTGGTTCCGAAACCAGACGGCTTTTTCCGTCCAGTCATAGATTTGAGCTGGATAAACAAGCTGATCGTCGCTCCGAAGTTTTATATGGAGACGATTCGATCGGTCAGAGCGAGTATTCGGGTGAACGATTATGCAACGAGCATAGATCTCAAAGATGCGTACTTTCACGTCATGGTACATCCGACATTCCGAAAGTATCTACACTTCGCAGTCCTACGAGTGGTGTATCAATTCCGGGCGATGTGCTTCGGATTGAATCTAGCACCCTGGGCTTTCACTCGGGTAATGAACTCGGTAATGATCTACTTCCGAGCTCATTCGTCTGCGGTAACGTCGGCCTACCTGGACGACATTCTTCAGAGGTACGGCAATGAGTTAACGCTTCAGAACGATGTTCAGAATCTTCTTCTATTGCTCCGATGTCTCGGTTTTATAGTAAACGAGGAGAAGTCGGATCTGGTGCCGTCCAAGTCATTCACTCATCTGGGAATGAGCTTCGAGACGCACAACAATCTTGTTCGTCTGCCGTTAACCAGAGCGAAATTAGTCAGTTGTTACGCTCGCTATTGTCTGCACGCAGACAAAGTCACGGCGAGAGAATTTATGAGACTGATAGGTCTGTGCGGAGCCGCCGCGGATCTCATTCCGATGGGGCGGTTACGCACACGTCCTCTTCAAATTTTCTTGACTCAGAATTGTAGTGTGAAAATTCATTCGCTCGATGTAGACGTTCTCTTGTCAGGTCAAGTGAAACAAGAGATTCAGACTTGGGCAAACATTCAGTGGTTAACTCAGGGAGTTCCGCTGCAGTTGCCGGATCCGAGTTTTACGATTATGACGGATGCCAGTCAAACAGGTTGGGGTGCATCATTAATCCCAATGGATTTGAGATGCCAGGGTCTTTGGGATCCGCAATTCCTGTGCAAGCACATAAACATCAAGGAAATGATGTCAATTTGGCTTGCGTTACGTCACTGGATGGACATTATTCACGATGCTCATGTCCAAATCCTATCCGACAATACGACAGTAGTGGCGTATATACGGAATCAGGGAGGCACTCATTCAGTTCCGTTGTTCAATCTAACGGAAAGAATCCTTCTGTTTGTGCTAGAACATCACGTTCTTCTTTCGGTCCGTCACATACCGGGTCGTCTGAATGTGCTAGCAGACTCCCTTTCACGAAAGGGTCGCTTGTTGCCGTCGGAGTGGACTCTCAACAAACAAGTATTCAATCAGATTTGCTACCAATGGGAACGGCCAATGATAGACTTATTTGCGACACATCTCAACAATCAGTTGCAGACGTATGTGTCTCCGTGTCCGGATCCAAGAGCATTTGCAGTAGACGCTCTGTCGATCCCTTGGGACGGAATGATAGGATATGCGTATCCTCCAGCGCTGTTAATTCAACAAGTATTGCTAAAGATAAAACAATCTCAATGCAAGATTCTGTTGGTAGCATCTCTGTCGCCACAGAGACCGTGGATAAATCTACTCAGGTGTCTGTTGTGGGACCTACCGCGAAAGCTTCCTCCACGGGAGGATCTTCTTTCGCTGGGGAAATCGCGCCAACTCCATCACAACCCGCAAGGTCTCAACCTTCACGTTTTTCCGTTGTGCGGTCCTTCTTGCATGGCAAGCACTTTACAGGACGAGCAGTGGACGCGATTTCTAACTGTAGGAGGACCTCCTCTTCAGAAAACTATGCGGCTAAGTGGAAGGTTTTTCGTCATTGGTGTAGGGATCATTCTGTAGATATATTCGATCCCTCTATACCAGACATTGCAAACTTTCTAGTATACTTGTTTGACGAAATCAAACTGCAGCCTGTTACTATAAAGGGTTATAGATCTATGTTATCTGATACCTATGCACATCATGATAGTTTACAAATTGGATCTAATGTCTCTTTATCTAAGTTGGTTAGAAACTTTTCGATAAATAGACCCAGAACTCTTAGATTAATTCCTAAGTGGAATTTAGCTTGGGTTCTTCTTAAATTGAAGGAAAAGCCTTTTGAACCTCTTGGGACAGTAGATTTCAAATTCTTATCTTATAAGACAGCTTTTCTCTTAGCTTTCTCTTCTGCTAGAAGAGTCAGTGAGCTTCATGCACTGTCGGTGGATGATTCTCATTATCGTAGTGTTGGGAACACTATCACCTTCACTACTAATGTGGGTTTTTTAGCTAAGAATCAGGCTCCTAATAAATATCCGGAACCTATTGTTATTAAGGCTCTTCCGTCTTCAGACGGGCGTAGGCCTTTACTCTGTCCTGTTAGAGCGTTACGTATCTATAAACAGAGATCTCAGTTTATCAGAAAGGGACGGAAACGTTTCTTTCTGTCTTTGATGCCTAATAGAAAGGACATTTCGGTCCATTCTATTGCTAGATGGATTCAATTAACTATCCGTACTGCTTATGAAGATTTATCTTCTTCTCAGCAGTCTGTGCTTAAGATTTCTGCTCATGAAGTAAGAGCTCTTTCTACTTCCTGGGCTTATGCTAATAGTGTTGCTATTACAGATTTAATGAAGGCTGCTTATTGGTCTCAGCCATCCACATTTACGAATTTTTATCTCAGAAATATTGAGTCCATTTCTGGAGACCTGCATTGTTTAGGTCCGTTATCTGTTGCTCAGAATGTCGTCCACTAAACAGTTGCAACTATAGTTATGCAGGCTTTCTGTTCCGGCAGTGACTCCGTCCGGCTGCCCTCTTTGCTCTGGGCTATTTGACCCAGGGCAAGGGGAAGGGGGGGGGGGGGGGCGGGTGTTCCCTTAGGTCACCTGCTTTATAGTGAAAAGCAAGGGAATGCCTCCTCCAAGTCAGTATTTCTGAGTCGCTTCCGGGATGGTTTTAAAGTGTAATATTAATGTTAAAATTCATTCATGTCTTATTTTTAAAGTGTAGCTCGGTGTGAAGCATTTGTATATGTCAAGTGTCAAACGGGCTTTAATATACAATACTCGGACACTTTTAAATGACTATAAAGAGTCTCAATTCTCTGGACTACTTTATTTATTGTCTTGCTTTAAAAATAATTAGTATAAGGGTTATACTGGATGTTAATAGAGAACATGATTGTTATTGTGATCAATTATTAAGGGTAGTGTATCTTTCTAATTTAATATTAAATAAGAAAGATACATGTAAAGCCTAATACTCCTTTTCTCCTTAAGGGGTTACCTCTTTTCTATATAGTTGAGCTTATTGGATTTTCCTCTATGTCCTAGGCCCTCCAGCCTGTTTACTATTCAGCTAAGTCTGGGTCATTGGTACAGTATAAAAATGTTAAAAAATTTATAGTAATTTATATATTTTTTATACTTACCAATGACCCAGACGGGGATGGCCCTCCCTGGAGTTGGGAACTCTTGCCTCCCCGCTGAGTACATAGCGCTGACCAGGCACTGCCAGTAAGAATGATAATTGGCGCCAATTTCGGGACGTCTGCGTCACTGCGCATGCGCAGTAGAGGCATAGTATGGAGGTCCTTTAGGACATGATTTCTTTTTGTTTTGGATGCAAATTTTGGGGATTGGGAGGCAAAATTTGTGTTTGGCCCTGGTTTTGTTAGAGTTAGCACCAGCTAAGTCTGGGTCATTGGTAAGTATAAAAAATATATAAATTACTATAAATTTTTTAACTTTTTTAGAAAGCCATTTCAGAAAGACTCACTTCAGTTGTTTCCATTGGAGATTATTATTGTTCTAGGACAGTGCATTTATTATAGAAGCAGTGCTTCTTCTTTATGAATTTGGAAGATTGATTACAAAAGAGAATTTTGAAGAGAATTTGTTCGTCTTGGAAAAGAGAATTTATACTTTCTGTGAAACAGAATATTATTTTGTGAAAATCCAGGATTCTACTGGATTATTTGGAAGTTACCTGTGTCTCCAATACTTCTTGGATTTTTATTCCATTTGAATTTTGTGGAGCATTTTATTATATTTTATTGGAGACAGCTGAAATTTCTGAGTGAAAATTTTATTACAAATCTACGGGATACTGTTTCTGAAGAGACATTCTTGGATTTAATACTACATGTACCAGCTGGTAACTTTCTTCACAAGATTCTTCACCACTGGATTACTGGATTCTGTCAAACTGAACTTTGGACTAATTCAGTAATTGATAAGTACCACTGTTTTTATTTTCTGTAAACCAATTGGTGTAAAAGATCTTTGTATCATTTTTTTTTTATATTAATTTTTTTTAATTAAATTTCAGAATAGTTAAATTCATAGTTATTGTTGCTGATTCTCAGATTTCTTTCTGTTACCAATATCAATAATATTTCCACACCATAACAGAGAGGTAGGTTGGCATTCTGGGCATGGTTATCTTCCTGTCTAAAAATACAGTTCTCATTCCATCCAACAGTTTGACAGTCGTTTTGTTGTTAGGAAAGTAGAGATGCTCTTAATCATTCCCTGTATATCTACTGTCCACATTTTACTTTTAGCTAGCACATCTCTTTTCGGCTTGGAATCTATTGGCCATTGACTATATTATAAACATCATTTTAGACTATTGAAGGCTGTTTATTTTTCAGTATTAATCTTCCTTAGCTCACAGTTGCCTTTTCTTTTGGAAGATTAGGGTGGGAAGGGGTGTTATGTGAAAATATATTCCATTGTTTCATGCACATTTCCCTTCTAGTTGTTTCATACACATTACCCTCCTGGCAGGTTAAAAAAGTATTCTACTGAAAATCTCCTGTTACTTTTAGCCTACTTTAGACTCATTCCACTCAAGCAGACAGGTTTTCTAATAAGTTCATTGCTCAAGAGGTTAGAACCCTGTATTATATACTAGCATTAGCTGTTTGGTCAATTAAATGTTTTGGCATCATTCTTTTCCCATTTCATCTTCTATATATATACTACTCAAAGTTTGCTAAGCACCAAGTACATCCAACTATCTATCTGTTTTACGTTTTAGTTGAAATATTGTAATGAAAAGCGTATATATTTTTTATTTAATTATATCTTTAATGATTTAAGTATAGAAATTAAGATTTTATTTGTGTTTGACATTATTTTTTAGTTTCTGAATACCATAACCATCGAAAATGGATATTAATGGTAAAAGAGGAAATTTTTCAATATGCCAAAAAGTTGATGGAGCGAACTGGTATGGGTTCAGTATCGAGTATGAGATGCATTACTGTTAATTACGGCTTGACAACACCCTCCTGGTGGTCCTTTGTGAGATGTTGTTCCATTCTTGGACCAACATGGCACCAAGCTCCTGGACACTTCTTGGCTGGACTTGATGGGCTGAAATTGCAATCTGCAACTCATTCCAGACATGTTCGGTTGGATTGAGGTCAGGGGATCTTGCTGGCGAGTCCATATGCTCAATCCCCTCCCTCTGTCGGTACTCCCCATCAGCATGGGCAACATGAGGACAGGCATTATCATCCATCAGAATGAATCTATCACCCACTGCACCTGCATACAATCTGACGTGGACATCCAAGATCTCATCAATGTACCGTTGTGCAGTCAATGTACCATGTTCAAGGACACAGAGCTCTGTACATGCATCCTTGCTGATGCCACCCCAGACCATGATTGACCCTCCACTATAGCGGTCATGCTCAGCAATGTTGGCTGCATGGAATTGCTCTCCTGGTCTTCTCCATACCCTAGAACGCCTATCTGTGTGGTCTAGGCAGTACCTTGACTCATCTGTGAAAAGGACAGGTCACCAATCTTCTCTGGTCCATCCAAAGTGGTCCATGGCCCATTCATATCGTGCCTGGCAGTGGTTCTGGGACAGCAGAATGCGAATACATGGTCTTCTCGATCGGAGACCACCTTCATGCAATCTTGCCTGGATAGTCTGCATCAAAACATTTACCCCGGATGCATTCTGAAGGTCACTGCGAAGCTGGGTTGCTGTGTCAAAGCGGTTCCTACGGGTCTGAATGATCAAAAACCGGTCTTCAGTTGCAGATGTTGCCATGTGTCTGCCACCACCATGCTGTCTTACTGGTGTGCCATACCTCTGAAATCTTGCCCAGGCTCGAGTGATCACCATATGGTGCGCAGCAAGAGCTTCACCAGCCTGATGATGGGTAGCCCCTTGCTCCAGCATCCCTGCAGCCCACCAAATTTTTGCTTCAGACAAATGTCTTCTTTTGCATTTGCTGTATTCAATCATTAAATCACAAGGGTTTGTGTTGAAGTGAAGATTGAATACCCTACACATGTCATGTACATGTAGACAGTACACGAAAACATCATGAAAATCAAGGGGTACATGCTTTCCATACTGTCACGAAAAGTCTGCCTGTCAAGAGTGCTAATGTAAACATGGGGACCCTTTCAATACATTCCTTAATCATATCCACCAAAAATATCGCAAATATCTCACAAATAAATTTCACAATGATGTGTCAAATATTTGGTGCTTGGCAAACTTTGAGTAGTATATATACTTTTCTGTTTTGAAGACTAATTTCATGGTTTCTTCTCTGGGCGGTGGGTAACCTTATGAGTTGGATAATTATTACTATGTTACTTGATTGAAATTGTGTTGGCACTATTTCCCACTTTGTCAAGTTAACAAAACTTTATTCCATTTTTAGCTCAACTTTGACATAGTCAAATTTTTAGCTCAACTTTGACATAATCAAATTTGAGGTTATGCCATGGCCCATCATCCGTCGTCCATCTGTCCATTTGTCTGTCTGCCTATCCATCAACAATTCACGAACTGATCTTCACGAAACTTCTTGGGTACCTTTGTTATCACTGTGGGATGAGAACGTGCGTGTTTGGGTGCCGTCCAAAATTCAAGCTGGCTACCAGCAGCCATTTTGTACCGAAATTAGTGCAATCAGTTTTTTGTACAGAACTTTTGTATGAAAGTTCTGATTTGAATAAATTTTTGTATGAATGTTTAATAGCATGGAATACATCATCACATATAAGACAGGTTTTTTCTCGTGCAGAAATTATGCAAATTAGATGAACTTGGATTTATTCGGTGCTACTTATGCACAGTAAGTACATATTCAAGATGGCTGTTGGTGGCCATTTTGTACCAAAAATAGGTACAATCAGTTTTTTGTACAAAACTTCTATATGAAGGTTCTGAAATTATGCAAATTAGATGAACTTTGATTTATTCAGTGCTTCTTATACACAGTAAGTACATATGTCAATATGGCTCGGGCTTGGGTCTGTATTTATGAACGGATCTTCACGAAACTTCTTGGGCACCTTTGTTATCACCTTGGGACAAGAACGAGTGTTTGTGGGTGTGGTCCAAAATTCAAGTTGGCTGCCAACGGCCATTTTATACTGAAATTGGGTGCAATCAGTTTTTTGTACAGAACTTCTAGGACTTCGTTTGTTATCATCATGGGATGGTAATGAGTGCTTTGGGGCTCGGCCAGAAATTCAAAATGCCTGTTGACAGTCATATTTATGGGAATTCTGTTAATTACATTTTTTGTACAGAACCTGTAAAGAAGATTTTTTATGTCAGTAATGTTTGCTATAAATTTATTGGGTGCCTTGGTTATCACTGTGCTATGAGAACAAATATTTTTGGGTTAAGTCAGACCCATTTGAGGACTCAAAAAGGGAGATAATTAAAAATCTTTTCCAAAATTCAAGATGGCTGCCAGTGGCCATTTTGTACCGAAATTAGGTACAATCAGTTTTTTAGCTCACCGAAGGGAGCTTAACTTATCACTTGCCATCCGTCGTCGTCCGTCATCCTTCGTGAACTTTACATTATTGACTACTCCTCACAAACTACTGGATCAAATTTAACCAAATTTGGTATGCATGTTCCCTATCATATGTCAATTCAAACTTGTACAGATAACTTGTCGCACCCACAGAGGGCACCACAAGGGGCATAACTCTGATAGCACCCATGAATTTCTTTCCAAAATTAAAAAAAATCTTCTTTTTCAGATCCACCAGGCAGAATTCTTTCCTATTTGGTATACATCATCTCTGGAGGGGTCAGATTCAAGTTTGTTCAAATTGAGTTCCTGGGTTCAAAATTAGGCTCCCTAAGGGAGCCCAAATTTTAACTTAGTGCAAAATGAGGATTATTCTTTCAAAATCTTCTTCTTCAGATCCACCAGTCAGAATCATTTCATATTTGGTATACAACATCTCCAGGGAGGTCATATTCTAGTTTGTACAAATCGAGTTCCTGGGTTCACATTTGGGCTCCCTATGAGATTCAAGTTTGTTCAAGCCAAGTCCTTGGGTTCATATTTAGGCTGAAAATTTGGGGTTCCGGTTCCAGACTTGGAAATTTTGGACCAAAATTCGGAAATTTTTTTTGTTTGGGTTTTTTATGCGTATCGGTCAATTTTAAGACCCAAAAAATTTTTTTTTTTACACTAAAAATTTAGGGGCCGGGTGGGACTTAGAAATTTTTGGGGACACAGTAAGTACACATGTCAATATGGCTCGGGCTAGAGGCTGTATTTATGAACCGATCTTCACAAAACGTATTGGGTACCTTTATTATCACCTTGGGACAGAAATGTGGGTTTGTGGGTGTGGTCTGAAATTCAAGTTGGCGCCAACGGCCTTTTTATACTGAAATTGGGTGCAATAAGTTTTTTGTACAGAACTTCTAAGACTACGTTTGTTATCATCATGGGATAGTAACGAGTGCTTTGGGGCTTGGCCAAAAATCAAAATGCCTGTTGGCAGTCATATCTACGGGAATTCTGTTAATTACATTTTTTGTACAGAACCTCTAAAGAAGATTTTTGATGTCAGTAATGTTTGCTATAAATTTATTGGGTGCCTTGGTTATCACTGTGATAGGAGAACAAATATTTTTGGGTTCAGTCAGACCCATTTGAGGACTCAAAAAGGGAGATAATTAAAAAAATTCCAAAAATATCAGAGAGAATAATGTTTCTAGAATTCAGCATCCCTAGGATGTGCATATTCAAATATGTTGAAGCCAAGTTCCAGTGTTAATGTTTGATGTTGGTTGGGGAGGGTAAACATTAGCACAACCCGATTTTCTATTAACAATGAGAAAAATAAAACCTTCTCACCCATGGGAACTATGAGCTAAAGATAAAAAATTCAAATAACTATATTTTAAGAAGAACTGGACAAATATTTATTAATTAGTATGAATCAGCCTTTGAAGGGTTTGAATCAAACAGGCCAAAACAATTGCTAACATTTGGCTTATGGTGCGCCATACAAGGATCCCCATTTCTTTTCTAGTTTAGCATCTAACTGTCACCCACCTTTACAATACTTTACTTATGCATTTGTTACAGGCTATGGTCAGTATTTATGTAGAGACCGCTACAGTACTTTACATGTACCTTTGTTATCAGGTCATTACCTTGATGTGTGTCATTGTTGTGTCACATATAATACATGTACATGTCTTACACAAGTTGAGCTACGGTGTCATTGACACTTTCATTTGATTTTTATTTTAATCTGAAATTAAATGAAATTAAGTTATATATTTCTATAGGAACAGTTTTTATGCAGCATTCCAGGCTTTATAGTTGACTAAAATAATTGTTAGTGAGAACTGAATAACGCATTCATATTTTTAGAGCCCCACCGACTTTTGTTGGAAGCCCTATGGTAATCACTGACTGTCCATCTGTCCCTCAGCTCAAGTTTTCTTTGACCAATTCTCAAAATTTATAGACAATATTGAAATTAATCAAGCTCCCTTTCATTTTGACAGTTTTGTTTTTTTTTCCAGAGTTATGGGACTTGAATCTTAAAAAAATTGACCGAATGATAACTCAATAGTGCTTTCACCGAATCTTTTGAAATTTTGTTGCAATGTTCTAATCAATAAAGGTAACACCCCTATCAATTTTTACAATTTTCAGGTTTGTCATTCTGGAGTTATGGGACTTTAATCGTAAAAAAATGACAATTTTTCACATGTCATATCATTACTCAAGTTTGTTTTGACTGATTCTCATAATTTATATACACACTACTGAAATTGATCAAACAAACCTCCCATTTATTTTTTGACAATTTTCAAATTTGTCGTTGCTGAATTATGGGACTTGAATCATAAAAATTAGCAATTTTTAGGTCATCAGTGTTGGAGGAGTAGTGTGGACTTGGAAAATTTCTGACCTGTTTTGCAATACATTATTGCAGACAACCACTGGTATCCTAGGGCTTTCAAATTTCATATGTGTGTTAATTGCTTCAATATAAGATAACATTAAACATTGACCAGGCAGTTTTTACAAATTGTGAAGATTTTTAATTCAGTGTTCAACATCAGCTGAAGAGAAATTCTGATCTATTTTGCAATACATGAATGCAGGTAACCACTGGTTAACAAAGTTTTGGTGAGAGTGTACCCGACGTGTTCCATTTACAAGTCTGAAGATGTTTTATGGGATACTGTTGGTGAGCCTGTTGGGATGGATTCCCACTTCCTCTCTCCCACCCCCTCCCCTCTTTGTGTCACTTGTCATGTCGCTCAGAAGTTATGGGACCTTGAAAAAGAATGGGTATTTTCTAAATGTTTTACAATAATGCAAAGTTTTTTTCACATGTGGTTTTGAGAGACCGAGAAGAGCATATTAAATGGTTAGTTATTGAGATATTGCACAATAACGCAAGTTTACTTTGACATGTTTCCATTCAAACACTTGTCTGCTTTCAACTAAATTTGTTGGTCTTTTCTTTCATAGTATGTTTTCTCTCATAGTATATTCCCCTGCAGGGCCCTTGCTGGCATGTCAGTTTTCTAGTTTATATTGTGTTCTGGTGATATGTTCATGTTATATTTTCATCTTTTTCCTATGTAGTACTATTCACGGGAAGTTGTCAGTTCTTATTTACTATTGTCATTATAGCATTAATTCTCTCTCATGCTAACATATGATCTCCATTGTATCTATTAGTCAGACACAATATGCATTATACTCCCTCCGCCTATTGTTCAGTCAGTCGTTGTGTTACTTTGGTAAGATTGGAAAAGATTAAAATTTTATACAAAATTTTATATTTTATTATAGTTACCAAAGTAACCCAAAAATCGTGCCTTACTGGCAATATAAACTGGCATTTATATATGCTTGCCTCCTCTCTCTCTCTCATGTATCATTGTCTTTTGGAAATTGACTTTGAGCATGATTGATGTGAATTGGACAATAGGTGACTGCTCCAGGCAGGATACAGGTCACCAGTTTTGTGCACCTACACAAATCAGCATCTGGTGAACTTGGTTTGTCTTAAATTTAGTTTTTTGACCATTTTAGGTTTCCGAAGGGGTTTGTGTGACTTAGACAAGTATAATGAGAAATAATTTTGGTTTAAAATTTTAATTTTTATGCTTTCATTTTTTGGTCCAAAACTGATTTTTTCTATGAGTTTGAATACTATTACTCATTTATATGCATTTATATAGATGATAAACTGCTTTCCAGTAATTTGCCCCCACACTTCCTTCCTTCATTCTTCACTGATGTATTTTTCAAAAGTATTCAATTTTACCATCTGTTTTCAACATGCCGTGGCTGTAGAACAATCATCATTCATCATAATTATTGTATGTATTGCTTGTCTGCTTAATGTATTCTTATCTTCTGCTCCCTAACCATTTCGATGAATCTTAACTTTTAATAGAAATATTTTTTTCCAAACATTATTTCCTTTTATTTATGTTAGAAATGGCTATCCAAGGATGAAAGTCTTTGGGTACCCCCGCAAATTGGAGCCTGCTCTAGCTTGTCAAGACTCAAGCCTTTTGGGGATAATAATGCAGAAATTTTTATTCTGTTTTCAATTAGATCAGATATTTTAAGTACGTTTTAAAAAATCTTTATATATTCCTCATTGTAATCTTATATTCAAAGATGTACTCAAAATTAAGGTATTCTCAAGCATTATGTGTCAGTAATATCTTTCTGTCTATTACTTAGAGGATTGCAACATGTGATACAGGTAAGTTTTTGTTTATGGTAATTGCCAAGATTTTCCATGGTTGCACCATGTTCCAGCCTTAATAAGGTTTATGAAGTCTATTCTCCTTTTTCCATATTCATTACCATTGTATCACTATATTCACAACAAATTATTACTTCCCCATGGTTACCATGAGGGGACTTATGGATTGCACTCTGTCCATCTGTCTGTCCACCTGTACTGTTACCACTTGCATCTCAGAGAAAATTGACGCTTTTGTTTCAAATTTTCAGCATTGATCAGAAATTATGTAAAATTGATGCACGTCAATTTATTTTTTGAAAAAAAATTAAAGCTCGCTGACTGGCGTCCATTTTTTTATTGTAAATTGCATGTAATTAGTTTTCTGCCTAAAACTTCTAAATGTCATTTCCGATTTCAGTAATTGTTGGTATGGAGGTGTAGCAGCATAAGATAAATAACATACCATACTGGTTTTCTCTTGTGCATAAAATATGCAAACTCGACAAACTTAAACATTTTTTCAGCCATATTTGTATATATTATGTTGGTTTGTCCTATTAACAACTGTATCTCAGAGACGCTTTGAGGCTTCTGTTTCAGATTTTCAGCAATAATGAGGCAATATGAAAAATTGATGCGCGTCAATTTTTTTAAACAAAAATTCATGATGGCCGACTGGCAGCCATTTTTATTGGAAATTGTGTGTAAATAGTTTTCTGCCTAGAACTTCTAAAAGACATTCTCGATTTCAATAATTTTTGGTATGGAGATTAAGCAGCATAAAATAAATAACATATCTTACAGGTTTTTTCTTGTGCATAAATTATGCAAATTAGATGAACTTTAGCTTTTTTTCAGTCATATTTGTTTTTATATTTTGGTATGTCCTGTTATCACCTGTATTTCAGAGATGCTTTCATGCATTTGTTTCAAATTTTCGGCAATGACATTTTGTGAAATAGTTGCATTTAAATTTTTTTTTTTTTTAGCTCACCTGACTGAAAGTCAGTGTGACCTATTGCCATCACTTGGTGTCCGTCGTTCATCATCTATCGTCCATCGTACGTTAGCTTTTACAAAACAATCTTTTCCTCACAAACCAATGGCCCAAATTGAAAGATATATGGGCCACATCATCTCGCGGGTATTCTGTTTTAGTTTTGTTCAAATGGGGTCTCCACCCTTTTTGGGTGTGGTCTTATACCCAAATATGATGAAATTCTTTAAAAATCTTCTCATGAACCACAAGTGGGAATGCTTTGATATTTGGTATGAAACTTCCTCTGGTGTTCAAGATTAAAAGTTGTTCAAAGAAAGTTGATAGGTCCATATTTGGACTCTCCAGGGTTGGGCTCACTTTTGAGCTCCCCTGAAAATTTCTATTTCAAGAACCAATGGAGCAATTTGAACCAAATTTTATGTGTGGCATTAGTGGACCCTAAGTACTTCATTCGTGCCCC
Source organism: Pictodentalium vernedei (assembly GCA_031216915.1). Taxonomy (NCBI): domain Eukaryota; kingdom Metazoa; phylum Mollusca; class Scaphopoda; order Dentaliida; family Dentaliidae; genus Pictodentalium; species Pictodentalium vernedei. The sequence continues at coordinate 299,182,184 of CM062293.1, read as the reverse complement.
CCAAATTTTTTGCAGTTCCCCATGGGAATCCCTGGAGCTAAAAATAGAACAAAAATGAAAAGACCAATATTTCCCGAACTGCACGGACTAGAGATTTTGTATTTGGTATGAAGCTTTCTTTTGAGCAGTTGAAACAATTGGACAAAAAAAAATTGCTGGTGAATCTGTCATATGGTTCATTCAGATTACATTTTCTTCATACCCATAACCCTTACAGTTTAGGACAACTTGGTCCAGGTGAGCGTTTTAGGCTATGAAAATATGATGACTTGGCATTTTTTAACACTGAAGTCAATGGGAAAAAGATTACATGTTTATCTTTTTAAAAATATCTTCTCACAAATCAATGGACCAAATTAAAACATATATGGGCCTCATCATCTGTGGGTATTCTGTTTTAGTTTTGTTCAAAAGGGGTCTCTGCCCTTTTTGGGCTTGGGCTTATGCCCAAATATCGTGAAATTAATTAAAAATCATCTTCTCATAAACCACAAGTGGGAATGCTTTGATATTTGGTATGAAACTTCCTCTGGTGTTCAAGATTAAAAGTTGTTCAAAGAAAGTTGATAGGTCCATATTTGGGCTCTCCGGAGAATGGGCTCACTTTTGAGCTCCCCTGAAAATTTGTATTTCAAGAACCAATGAAGCGATTTGAACCAAATTTTATATGTGGCATTAGTTGACTCTAAGTACTTCATTCATGCACCCAAAATTGTTTGCGGTTCCCCATGGGAACACCAGGCGCTTAAAATAGAAAAAAAATGAAATGTCCAATATTTCCCAAACTGCACGGACTAGAGATTTTGTATTTGGTATGAAGCTTTCTTCTGCACAGTTGAAACAATTGGACAAAAAAATTGCTGGCGAATCTGTCATATGGTTCATTTAGATTACAGTTTCTCCATACCCATAACCCTGATAGTTTAGGACAACTTGGGCCTCTAGTTTTAAATTTAAGATGGCGAACTTGTGGCCTTTTTTGTTGGAAATTGCATGTAATTAGGTATCTGTCTGGAACTTCTAAACGACATTTCCAATTTCAATAATTTTTGATATGGAGGTGTAGCAGTATAAGATAAATAACACAGCATACAGGTTTTTTATGCCTCCAATAGAGAGGCATCTTAAATCTGGGTTGTCTGTCCATCCTTCTATCTATCCAACTTTATTTGACTGACCGGAGCTATATCTCTATAATGCTTTGGTGGATTTTTATGAAACTTTACACAAGGGTAAAGACCAATGTAAAGTCTGTTGCACAGCAGCACAATGTTTTAGTAACCAAGGTCAAGATCACAAAAATGGGAAAACTTAAATCTAGCAGACTGTATTTGTCCGTCTGGAGCCATAATTCTTTAATACTTGGGTGGATTTCCACAGAAATTAACACAAAGGTAAAGGTCGGGGTGGGGGGGGGGCACTGTTAGTCTTGTTTCAGTCATATTTGTGCATAGTATGTCTGTATGGTCTGTTACCACCTTACCTCAGATAGACTTCAGAGATGTTGTTTCTAATTTTTACCAATGTCATAATCCCCCACCTCATCCCAATATATGAAATATATGCAGGATGAGGGGGATTCTCAGAATACAAGCCTATAGACGTGGAGGATGTGACACTGGCATATTATTTTGCACGATTTATCGTCCTACCTCATTTCAACGTGAGAATTAACCAATTAATAACAAAGGACCCCTTGCTGTATAAATGCAGGTGACCACTGTGAATTGGTGTCTCTTATAAAGCGTACAGTATTCAATGATGACAGAAGCAATAACAAGGGTAGGGTTTGTATACATCTCATAGTTGAAAAATTGTGAGGTAATAGCAAGTGTGAATGAAATATCCAGTAATACCTAAAATGCTCATTGGAGGGTGCCATATCCTACAGGCTTGTATTCTAAGAATTCCCCTCATCCTGCATATACTTCGTATATTGGGATGAGGTGGGGGATTCTTTTCCAACAAGCCTTCCGGTTTGTTCGGATGTGGCGCTGGCATGATTTCAAAGTGGTTATCATTGAATACTGTATGAAGGAGTCCAGGAGTGAAGTGAGGAAATAAATGACAAGTTGTGGAATGAAATGTTACTAATTAAACACACATGAAATCTATCAGATTCTTAAAATAAATTGTTCGGTACTGTGAATATATTTGTGACATTATCTTTGTCAAATTCTTTGTAGGAAACAAAATAGACCTCAGCGCAAAACAGCTGCTGCAAACTCATCATCATGTGGAAGTTTCCTGAAATAATATGTATGGAACATCTGTGATGATCGCCAATTAGCGGATTTCAAAATTTGCTTAAGAGATATACCAGTGTGGAAAGTTGCAGATGTGGAAGCACAGCATGTCGAGTGTGCCTTATATGAAGGATCCATCTGGCAAATGTAGATGTAGTTATTGCTTTCTTTGTTTTGAAAGAAATAAAAAAGTTTATTAGATTTTCGTATTGTTTGTGTATGTTTAATGTACTCCCGTAGAGTGTGTACAACACAGAGATTCTTTTCGGTGTATGGTAACAAATCAATACTAAAAAATACATGGCCTGGTCGAGAGGTTTTCTGTAACGTGGAGGTTGTAAAATGCACACTGTGTGAGGTGTCCTGCATATGATTTAAATCTAAAGATACAAAAGTTTGTGCCCTGTATGGTGAAACTAGAGCCATTAAACAGGCAAGCTTTTTGGTCAACTGTGCAAGAGATAGACTCCGAAGGGGGGTACTTGTTTTCAACAACTGTATCACCAGGGACACATCCCAGTTTGCCTGGAAACGTGGCTTAGGTGGATTTGCATTAAAAGCCCCTTCATAAACCTGATAATAAGCAGAGTGGAGGACTATTCAGTGTGGCCGATGGAGATAAGAGTTTGAAGTAACATTGACTTATGTGTGTTTATGACACTGTATGATCTGTTAACCCCAACAGAACTTAAATAATTCACAATTTGAGCTTCGCTGGCCTGAAAATAATTAATTTTTTGTCGATCATATCAAGAGCACCACTGTTTCCATGCATACCCATACTGTTTACAGGTGGATTTTCTCCACGACTGTGTAATGGTTTCAGAAGCTTCTTTCAAAAAACCTTCACTTTGAAGGAATTTCCTGACACAGTACAGGCAATTAGATTTAATTTCTGAGATAAGGGATGACATGCACCTGTAAGAGGATTTGTGAGCAGTTTTCTGCTGTGAGGCAGTTTTATTGGTGGACTGGTAAGCAATTCCAACAGCTTTGGGAACCACTGTTGCGTTGGCCACTGAGGGCATATGAGAATGGCATGATTTACCTGGTCTTCCTCTATTTTCACCAGTATTTTTCCCAGCAACCTGAAAGGAGGGAATAAATATGGTAAATGGTCAGCCCAGTGAAAAGAAAATGCATCAGTGGCGAAGGCTTCAACGTCTGGATACTAGCTGAAATACTTTGGCAACTGATGATTTTACTTGGAGGCAAACATATCAATGGAAGGGAGAAATAGTGTGTCTCATAATTGGAGGAAAATGATGAGAATTCAGCTTCCATTCAGATGTACTTTTCAGTTCCTGTGATAGAGTATCTGCCAAAATATTAGCGTGACCGGGAATGTGTACAGCAGAAATGTGTAGGTTCCGTTGGAAACACCACAACAAATGTCTTTGCAGATACTGAAAAGAGAGGATTTTCTACCCCCAACTTTATTGATGTAGGAGACTGCGGTTGTATTATCAGTTTTGACACAAAGATGACAATCTTTTAGGTAGTTCCCAAGGGTTTGTAAGCATTTTTAAATGACCAAAAGTTCTAAAATTTTGATGTGCTTTGTCTGTTCATCAGAAGCCCAAAATCCATTAGTCCAATCTTCTCCCTGGAAACCACCCCATCCAAAAGGAGTGGAATTGGTCACTAACACTTGAGATGGTGGAGGATAGCGAATTGGTCTGTTATTCATAGATGTATTGAGACCCACAACTTAATATCATTTCGTCCCTGCCTAGACGGTTCCATCATTCCTGAATATGAATGAAATTTTGTAAATGATCTTGTTTTATCCCTTTCCAAATTCTGATAAAACAGTGGTCCAAATTTTATAACTAAAAGTAGAAACATACAGACCAATAAGCTTTGCTATTTTTAGCATTTATTTGTTTTAAAATGACCCTTGAAAGAGAAATAATACTGTCCATTTTATGAGTTGGTAAAGACATCTGGAATGTTGTAGAGTTTAAGATGTAACCCAGATAAGTTATTTCCCTTGATGGAGTCAAGATGGACTTGTTAAAATTGACGTGAAATCCCTGTTTCAACAAGAGATCAGTGATAGTTTTAGTATCTACATCAAGTCCAGCTTTAGTATGATTCATGATAATGGAATCTTCAATATAATGTGTACGTTGTATGGCTCCACTGCGGAGATGTGCAAATACTGGTTTTTATGATTTTGGTGAAGATTCTTGGAGCAGAGGACAAACCGAAAGGTAAAAAAATGAATTCATATCGGCAATTTTTCCATCTAAATTTCAGAAATTTCCGGTGGGCTACAAATATGGAAATACTAAAGTAAGCACCCTGCACGTCAATAGAAGTGAAGAAATCATCATGTTGCACTGAGTGGAGAATGGATGGTAAAGTTTCCATGTGAAAATGTGAATAGGCAACATATTTATTGAGTGACTTGAGGTTGATAATAGGATGCATTTTCCCATTCCGTTTGCATCACAAAAAAATGTTTGAGATGAATTCTCCCTCCTCAGAGGAAGATAACAAGATTGCACCTTTTTCGAGTAATTGGTAAATTTCATTATCAATCAGAATGGCCTCTGCAGGTGAAAACAGAATTGGATGTGGAATTTTATGCTGGTGAGGTGAAGATACAAACTCTATCTCATATCCCTTGACTGCATTATTGATATAAGAATCATTGGTGATTTCCTTCCAATTGTGGAGGAAATGTGTAATGTTTCCTGCAATAGTTTGTTCACTTACCTTTACTTTCTGTCCCCTTGAAACCTTTGATTGCGTTGATATGGTCTTTGATAGTTTTGTGACCTGTCTGACCACTGTCTCCCGTACTGGTTGTTTGGTTGAAAGTTCAGAGGCCTTTGGCCTTGACCGAGATATGGGTGCTTCCCCCCAAAAATGGGAGTAGTGTTTGCTTCTGAAGGTCATTCCCTTAATGGGAGTGACCCAAACCGTTTCGCCGGCTTTCTTTATTTCTTTCGAAATATTATCTCCAAACAGATGCTGAGTTACCGGATGGTCAGATGCACATAAAGATTTATATTGTGTGCTGAAATTTGGTTTGAGCAGAAGTTTACATTTTGTGGAAACATCATAAACCGCTGATCCCATGAGAGTTATACCATCAATAAGGTTGGTTTTTGCTTGGTCGATGGACTTGTCAAAACTCTTCTTAAGTTTTTTAGCCTCTCATCTCTCGTTTTTCCAAAGGGCGTTGAGAGAGATATTTTTTAAGTCTCTAAGATCCTCGACCATTTTTAGAAAAGGGTTAATGCATGACCTAACAAATTTTAAATATCCTGCAGTTGACAATCATGCGTACGACACTGGCTGTCAAGTTGTGGCCATAATTCTGAATTTACCCTTGGGGCTGAAATCAATTTGCAATTTTGTGGAACTGGAAGTTTTTTAATAACTTTTGAGAAATCAGCCTTGTTCATGCATGATTTATTTGCAAAATCTGTAATCTTAGAATCTTGTTATTGGTTAAAAGTTTTGTTAAAAAAATCGTCATCCTCAAAACTGGTTTTGTGTTTACTATTACTATCAGTATCATCGGTGTCACTGCAAATGTTATCATGCAGGTTATCAGAAATAAAATCATCATCACTGGACATGGGAGTGCCTTCAGAGTCAGATGTGGTCAGAATATTGGGTGTTCAATAACTGGTGCTAATTTCTTATTTGTAGAAGAATTAGAATTAGGGATATCACTTTTTCATTTTCTTACCGAAGGCTGAGACGAATGAGCGGAAACACTGAGAACTTTAGATTTTTTCCCAGTTGACACGACACGTTTTGTGACCGTTACCGGTTCCGAGTCCATGTGTGATGAGTGTTTGGTAACCGCTGCCTTTTCATGTTTACCAGTCTGTTTCTAACAGCTGGATTTCTCCGAAACGAGTGGTTTTGTCCTCTGCATCGCCAGATGTACTGACTAGGACAGCATCCTCAGTCGAGGCGAGAGTCTGTGCTTTGGGAAGTGAGTCCACTGTGGTAGTTATTTGAAAGTTAGAAATGTCATTACGGTATCTGCTAAAACTGCTAGCATCATCACCTGATGCAAAAATCTTGAGAGTTTCACTGTCCAAAGGTGGTGTACCTGGTGAAATCTCATTGGAAGTAGGACTGAGCCCTGTGGATACTGAGCTATCAGACATAATATTTGTCAGTTCAGACGACGACGACATGATGTGGACTATAGAATGCTCAAAATAAAAAGACACCAATTCACAGTGGTCACCTGCATTTATACAGCGAGGGGTCCTCCTTTGTTATTATTTGATTAACTCTCACGTTGAAGTGAGGTAGGATGATAAGTCGTGCAGAATAATATGCCAGTGTCACATCTGAACAAGCCGGAAGGCTTGATGGAAAAGAAAAGAAAATTGATGGACGTAATTGTTCTTAGATTTTGCTGAAAAAATTCAAAGCAATATACCCAAAATTTGGTGACACCACTTACCATGGGGGACTATTGTCACAAGGAGCATTTCACTTGTTTTAAATTGATCCAGTCATGCATTTTTTCAACTTCTGGATACCCCTTTGTAGTTGTTTACTCCTACTAAGGCTTTTGGATGTATTGTATCCCATCTCTACCCATTCATCTTCACTTAGGCATTCTAATTCAGTTGTAATCGGTATTTTTATGCCTTGCCTATGTTGTTCATGCAATTTATAATGCTTTGGCTACAATCAGCAACTTATAGCATCTTAGAGCATCTATACCCCTGCTGATTGTGGTTCAGGGTCATTTAGTTTTTATAGACCTTTGTTAGTTCCAAAATAATTTTTCTTTTTTACGGGACTAGCCTATGCATACACAAATGAGTTCAGATTGACATTTTTTTAAATTTTGGATTCACTTTCTTCAAGATTTGGCAGTTTGTTTTTCTTGTTTCTGAAATTCATGCAACCAAATTTTGTCTTGCTTGTTCTGCACTACATGTAATGCACAAAAAACTTGTGACATTTGTCCAAATGGAATAATAAATGTTGGACTAAGGTTCAGTCTTACATTTTGGGCTTAGATCCTTATATGTCTAATTTATCTCCTGAGCATGATTCTCACCATAAATCTTCTTCCATTCTAGGAGGGTTTCCGAGGATTCAATTGTGCATACGTCTACTACATCTAAATTCTTCCATACATGTCAGAGTTTGTTTCCTTGAAGGCTGTTTGGCTGAGGGAGAGCTGGCATCAAAGTTATTGATGAATAATAAATATTCATCTGTAGCCTTTTGGAGACAAGGTTGCTGACAATTTGACTGATACCAGCTCACAGGGAGCAGGCCATCCTCAGTAGATTTGGCTGTGGCAAACCTTAGTACAATGTTACAAGTGGTACAGAGATCATACCCTCCCCTAAATTCACAGGCCTTTACTCTAAAGTGGGTCTTCTGTATTAACCAAAAGCACCTTCACTCAAACGTCAACAACAGCACTCCTTCCAGTGGAAACACACAGCAAAGTTCCTTACCTGTCTTCTGATCATCAACGACACTGTAACTTTTGCCGAGTAGAATGAAGGAGTCGGTATGTAGTTCTTTTCTAAGTCAGGCCATTAACACCTTACACGGCTCGTCAGCATTATTGAAAACTCAAAGCTACACCATGATCATCATACGTGGTTGTGGAACCAGCCGAGCATCTGATGGCCTTTGAGGGGTTTGTTACAGTCTTTCAGTATAACAATAACAAGAAAACTCTGTACATGGTTACTGAAGAGTTTGTCTTGTGCCGTAATCAGGTGCACATTTCTGGCCTGTGTTGGGCCTCTGTTGGATAACTGCTAATTACACTTCAAATTTCAAATATCAATTTCCATTTCTGCACTTGCCTTAATGGTTCTTCTGCTATTTATAGCAGTTAGTTTTGACTTCATCTTATCTCAAAGAACCCATCAGCTTTATGATCGCAGTAAACATGGACAATGTCTCCAGTACACATATACATTTACTAGGTCATATACTCATATATATATTTGTCATATAGTAAGACCTGTCTTGAACGACCACTGTTTTGAATGACCACCTGTCTTGAGTGACCACTTGTTTTAAAATGACACTGCTGTGAGTGACCACCTGTCATAAGCGACCAGTGACCACCTGTTTCGGATCCCAAAGTGTACTTTTTACCTGATATGAGCATCTGGGGGAAGGCAAATGATCATGATTGCCAAACAAATTCTATGTTGAATCAAAAATATTAGAAACGTATTTGTCTGTATTGATGATTTATTTTGTTGCATGAATGCATGAGAAACATACATGTATTGTAGACTGAAGTTCTGCATCATAAATACTTGGATAAGCCACCATGTTTTGTCCCACTTTGACATTTTTGTAAATAACAACATTAAAAACAGGAAACAGTGATTTCTCACAATACCTCGCAAGTACATAACTGAAGTTGAATGAAGCGACTAGTTTTAGATTCCTGAATGTCAAACAGCACAGTTTTCAAAACATTTCAGTGTTGACTGACAAACTCGCCCCCTCCTTTCCAATTAAAACAAGAGCAAAGATTAAATTGTTGCATTTGAATTATTGATCGGGATGATTTTTTTGAATAAGAACAGTCTCTCTGATATTAGAAGAAACATTCATTTTCACAGCATTTGGCCTGTCAACACATCACCAGTACTCGGACACAGGAATTGATGTGTGTAAAAACAGACAAACAGTACATGTATGCACATTAGCATCTGTCACAATGAGTCATACTGTTGGCATCCCTCTGATAACACAGAACACTGTTTTAATTTTAAAAAATATAAAATGAAAAGTCATTGGCTTGTATATTTTATAATAAACTCTGAAAATGTATATATTAGAAACAGTTGATCCTGAACCTCATAACCATTTTGATCAAGCATTAGCAATTATACAAAACTGAAACAAAAATTTTACAATGGACGGCACGTATACACCAACAAAGAAAAGAAAACTTTTCAACTTGGACAAGCCGACCAACAAGAGAAATATTTTGACATTAGAGGAAAGAGTAAGGGTGATTGATCAGTTTGAGCATGGTGACAGTGATAGAGAGATTGCATTGTATTTATCAGTTAGGAAGATGCAAATCCAAAACATTATTAAAGAAAAAGAAAAGATTAAACTGGAGTGGGAAAATGGAGCCAGTTCCAAAAGAAAATCCACCACAGCCAGGAGAATGTTATATGGTGACTTAAATGAAAAACTTTGGCAATGGTTTTGTATGGTCAGAAAGAAGAGTATTCCAAAATAACTGGCACACTACTTCAACAGCAGGCCATTGGGTGCTCTGTGGAACTTGGTCACAATGATTTTATGAATGGGTGGTTCAAGAATTTTAGGTCCAATTACAACAATATTAAGGAAAGTGGTCTAAGTGGAAAGTAGGCTGATATGGACACGATCACTGTTGATGATTGGAATAAACACCTTCCTTCACTGACAGAAGGATATGATCTGAAAGACATATTCCACAACAAAGAAATCGGTTTGTTTTTTCATGGACTTTTCCAAAATCATTGGTGAATAGTGAGGATTCTACAAAAGAACAAGTGACAATTCTTCTTGAATGTAGTGCAGTGGGAGAGAAGTTGACACCTTTAGTGACAGGCAAAGCAAAACATCCTCATTTCATAGGAACTGCTGTAAAAAGTTAAGGTGTAGTGTACAATTTATTTATTTATTTGTGTTTATGGTCACATGCTTATGCACAATGGCTAATCGTGACCATGACAGTTTTATGGGTGGAGGAAGCCAGAGAGAACCACCAAGCATTGATGAGCAACTGTCATCTCCACAACATTCTAACTATGTTCAAGCTCCACTCAAGCAGGGTTACAGCAGTTGAAGACGTGCACCATCGACGTGCAGTACGTCTTAGTACACAGCGTCATTGTGCCCCCTTGTAGACAGCTGGGATAAAGTGCCTTGCCCAAGGACACAACGCGGGTCGTCCCGCACGGGAATCAAAATCGTGACCTGTAGCATAGAAGTCCAACAGTCTACCACTGAGCCACCACGCTCCTGGTGTAGTGTACAATTCCAACAGAAAAGTTTGGTTGAGTGGAGAAATCTTTAAAAAATGGATCAGTTCTGTGAATAGAAAGATGGCAGCACAGAAACATTTTAATGTTAGTTGATAATTTCCATGACCACCCAGACGTCTCACAAAGTAATGTTAAACTTGTGTTTTTATCAGCAAATTTCACATCAAAGATGCAGCTGTGCGACACTGGAATCATTCAGACTGTCAAATTATGTTATCATAAAAAAAAGTTAAATCCTATTTTGTGCAAAATTGAAGAAGTTTAGTCTGCCTCAGAAGTCTGCAAATTCATTTACACATTGTGTGCAATAATGTGGGTAAAGTCTGCTTTTGAGAAGTGTTTTGCTAAGTGTGGACTGGAACAGTGTAAAGTGCTAATATTGATGAGGACACTTGAGATGGGTGAGCCTAACCCTGAATTTAAAAAATTGCTGTCAGCTTTCACAATGGGTGATTTTGTGCAGATGGATGCAAGCTTGATCAACCGTGACAACAGTGGCAATCTCAACTGGGAAGCTGACATTTTGTATTCGCCACAGATAGATGAGATTGAAAATAATAAGAAAGTGACACTGAGGTTTCTACTTCAAAAGTTGTTATTTCATCTTCAAAAGCATCAGATATGATGAGCCATTTGAAAGACTATAGCTCACATTACAAAAATGCTGAACATTTATATCTTTGTGCTCAGATGGAAGAAAAGATAGAGCAGACAAAAATTTCTGTTCAGTGTGTCCAACTAAAAATTGATTCTTTCTCTGTAAATAAGAAACTATACTTCTATGCACCAGTATATCAAAATATTTCCATTCCATAATTCCATAGTTAACAAAACCATATTTTGCTATGTCGCACTGCTGTTCTTTTTTATAAGCCATCCTTCCATACGTATTGAAAACAACCTTCTGTCAGACTTTCAAGTCAATATTGAGCATGTTTTATTGAACAATCTGAAAATAGTTTTCAGCCATTTTGTGTGTTGATTTCTGGGATTGGTCATCATAAATATGTGTTACCGGGTTCAAATCAAATTGACGATATAAAAAACTCTACAAAGTAAATAATTAAACAAAGTGAATAAACTTATATTTTATATATTTCATATACTTGAATCAATAGGATGCTCCATTTAAATGGAGATGAAATTTAAAATGTAAGACAACTATTTTCGCGTGTAAATCAACACTAAAATTCAACCACCAAATGGGAAAAACTTTGATGTTAGAATTTCCAGGATTTTTAGCTAAAAGTGGTCTCATTTTCGAAGAAAGTGTGCTTCTGGTACATGTATTAACCATCAGCCAATGCCAAAATTTGACAGTTGTTAATATATCTGATCACACCACAAATGAAGGCACTGTAATTTGAATTATTCTGATTGTATATAGCCTATATGTGTAGGGAAATACTAGTTGTAAAACATGCTGTTTTTTTTCTTCTTCAAATGCCCAGTACCAGTAGTAACATCCTTTAAAACACAAAGAAAGCTTACTTTAACCCTTTATCTAACCTGAAAAGCAGACGACTCTTGCAAAAATAATTCTTGAATAACTAATTTTTTTCATTTTTTGTTTCAAAAACATAGGTTATGACCCCTCGTTGGAATGAGCTCTACAAGCTCATTCCAACAAGGGGAAATAACCTATGTTTTTGAGACAAAAAATGAAAAAAATAATGAAAACTAATTGGTGATTTTTTAGAATAGCGCTGGCCGGTTTTGAACGTTACGTTAGGTAAAGGGTTAAGGGATTCTAATACTGGGCATTTGGTGTAAAAAATAGACTGCACGCCAAGAAAAATTAACATACAATGTTGTCCCCAACATCTCTTTCTCTTAAGAATTTCAGTGATATGCATAGATTTGCATTGATCCTTCAGATGCTTGTATTTGACTTGTATTCCGAACCTGGAACCACTTTACTTCTTAAAAACAATTTTCTTTTTTTTTTAACCAGGTGCTTCAAAAAGTGCTTGAATTCCATGTTCTTCCAAATCCAGTTCTGGAAGTCCTTGAAAAGTGTTCTTCAATTTGATTTTTACCGCCAGTATGAACCATGGGTTTTGATCAGAATTTTCATGTACATGTAATCAGTTAGTTCATGCACCACATTTTTAGCTCACCTACATCTGTAAGATGTGGTGAGTTATTGTGATAACCTCGGGCGTCGGCGTCCGGCGTGTCCAATATTGTAAGAGTTAATGTTAAGGTGAATTTTTCAAGCATCAGTGGGCTCAGGCCTTTGATATTGCATATGTAGGTTCTAGGGGACTATTAGAACAGTATTTAACCCTGAAACTACGACTTTTTTCCAAATTTCAGCTAAAATTTTCTGCCAAAAGTTGTTGTAAGAATTTGCGTTTAGGTGTTGTAAGAATTTGTGTTAAAGTCAGCTTTTGTGCAGATTGTGCTGGTTTAACTTCTCATTACTGTTGATTTTCATATTTCAATAACAACTGTAGGTATTAACCCTACTGTATGCAGAAATTTAACGAAAATTTTCTTTTTTTTCAGTCAAAATTTTCATGTTTTTCTCGGACTTAGTAAATTTTAAGTTGTAAAACTTTGTGTTTAGGTGAGTTATGTTTCTATGTGTCTTTCCAAGCGATTAATATTCTACACTTGGGTTACTGAACTCCATTGCAGTAATATTTAACCCTTATTACATGCATATTTGAGGAATTTGAGGCTGATTTTCTGCCAAAACTTGTAAGAATTAGCGTTTAGGTGTTGTAAGAATTTGCGTTAAAGTCAGCTTTTGTGCAGATTGTGGTGCTTTAACTTCTCATTACTCTTGATTTTCATATTTCAATAACATCTGTACATATTAACCCGACTGTATGCAGAAATTTAACGGAAATTTTCTTTTTTTTCAGTCAAAATTTCCATGTTTTTCTCGGACTTAGTAAATTTTAAGTTCTAAAAGTTTGTGTTAAGGTGAGGTGTTAAGGTGAGTTCTCAAAGATCAGTGGGCTCAGGCCTTTGATATTGTATATGTAGGTTGTAGGGGACTATCAGAACAGTATTTAACCCTGATACTATGACCTTTTTCCAAATTTCACCTAAAATTTTCTGCCAAAAGTTGTTGTAAGAATTTGCGTTTAGGTGTTGGAAGAATTTGCGTTAAAGTCAGCTTTTGTGCAGATTGTGCTGCTTTAACTTCTCATTACTGTTGATTTTCATATTTCAATAACAACTGTAGGTATTAACCCTACTGTATGCAGAAATTTAATGGAAATTTTCTTTTTTTTCAGTCAAAATTTTCATGTTTTTCTCGGACTTAGTAAATTTTAAGTTGTAAAACTTTGTAAACTTTGTGTTTAAGTGAGTTGTGTTTCTATGTGTCTTTCCAGGCGATTAATATTCTGCACTTGGGTTACTGAACTCCATTGCAGTAATATTTAACCCTCATTACATGCATATTTGAGGAATTTGAGGCTGATTTTCTGCCAAAACTTGTTGTAAGAATTAGCGTTTAGGTGTTGTAAGAATTTGCATTAAAGTCAGCTTTTGTGCAGATTGTGGTGCCTTCACCTCTCATTACTGTTTATTTTCTTATTTCAATAACAACTGTAGGTATTAACCCTACTGTATGCAGAAATTTAACTGATTTCTTTTCTTTTTTTCAGTCACAGTGTTCACGTTTTTGTCTGACTTACTCAATTTTAAGTTCTAAAAGTTTGTGTTAAGGTGAGGTGTTAAGGTGAGTTCTGTTTCTATGTGTCTTCCCAGGCAATTGATATTGTACGCATGGGTTACTGAACTACATTGCAGTAACGTTGCGCCCTTATTACATGCATATTTGGGGAATTTGACGGGGATTTTGGGGACTTATATTCACTTTCTTTTTTAACTTTTTTTTTTTTATTATTTAATACTTTTTCATACTTGTTACTAGTAACATTAAGGCTTATTTTAGTTGTTGATGTGATGTATTTTTGTTGGGACTTATAGTCACTATCTTGAACAAATGTTTTTCCGCAACTCCTCTTTAACCAATGAATGTACTTCAATTAAAATTTCAGTGATTTATGAAAGCCTTTCCTAATTCTTATTTATGATTTAATATCTGGCCTCACGATTCATATTCTTAATCATAAACATTTCTAAAAGATGTATCCAATGATTCTATGTTGAATTGATATATAATAAATGCAGAAATATAGACTTTCCGAAGCCATCACATAAACCACATTAATCATTTGATGCCTAGTTAATGATTTATATTAACTAAATATTAGGCATGTTACATTGGAATGACATTATCAAGCACAAATGTAGGTGAGCGTTGGGATGTAACATCCCTCTTGTTATTGTTGCATTGTTATTATAGTACAAAATATACAAAACAAAACAAGATACACAGCTGTTGATAATGCTTTATTCAAAAAGACAACAAAACTTGTTTATGTATTATACATGTATTCACATACACATATGCAATTTATTTCATTTATTTTCACATGTACTTTTTGACTGTAGGTGGGGTGTAATGCCTATATCATGGGTAATGGACCACTAATTGTGTCAGTGTCCCAGATATACATCGTATCAGCCGAATAACGGTTGTTTCCTTTCTTCACTAAAAATCACAGGTGCATTTGACGCCTATATCACAGTTAACCGACCATCAATTGTATAAAGGTCGCCGATACATTCGAACTCATTTATCGTATCACCAACGTTAGTCTGAATTACCTAACTGTCTTCAGATGGATACACTCTAATGTCAACAATGACTCACCCAGATTAATGGATGAAGCTATGAATCATACATAGCTAGCATGTCGAATCACGATTTGACCTAAATAAACTTAATTACAAGACAAACAGCACTTATCAGACTCCAGTTTCTGAAACGAGTCGTGTGCTGGAATAAACACGAGAACTTGTCCTGGCGAAATACACATAACTCAGCCACATGTTCTATGCACAGCACATTGTAACCATATTGGGACTCCCACGGTTGCTTCGGACTTGCTCGTGGTGCCTGCCCTCCACCCCACCGACATCTTCTCTTCTTACGGGATTGGTTGGCCTGTATTGTCTGGTTCATAATTCCGATATTTTACCATATGCAGGGGACTTATCCCCATGCCTGTGTTGTGCACTTGTCAGACTTCCATTGTTTACAAAAATATTCAACAGAAACCTTTATATTTTTATACTGTACCAATGACCCAGACTTAGCTGGTGCTAACTCTTAAATATTTAGGTCAAAACACAAATTTTACCCACCAATCCCCAAAATTTGCATCAAAAACCGAAAATTACATGTCCTTTTTGGTCCTCCATACTTTTATTCCACTGCGCATGCACAGTGTCAAGGAGGTCTCGAAATTGGCGCAATTATCATTCTTTGTTTGGCCCTCACATCAGTTACATCTCACTGATATTTGTGCTTGTAAATCTCAGTTTAAATGATGCCAGACACATAGTTATGAGAGAAATGGTGGATCTAAGGAGGAAATAGAAGGATGAGAGGAAGAAACAGTGGCAGGAAATGTTCAGGGCTGTAACTTATAAATTTTTATACTGTACCAATGACCCAGACATAGCTGGTGCTAACTCTTAAAATATAGGGCCAAACACAAATTTTGCCCCCCAATCCCCAAAATTTGCATCTAAAACTAAAGAAAACATGTCCTGAGAGGCCCTCCACACTTCGCCCCTACTGCGCATGCGCAGTGTCAAGGACGTTCCGAAATTGGCGCCATTTATCATTCTAAGTTTGGCCCTTCATCAGTTAACATCTGACTGATCTTTGTGCTTTTAAATCTCAGTTTAAATGATGCCAGACACATAAATATTAGTGAAATGGTGATTCTAAGGAGGATAGAAAAGGAGGAGAGGAAAAGAATGTGTGACAGAATATTATCAGGGCTGTAACTTAAAATTTTTTAATGAAATTATGTTAAGTTACCTATTTTCAAGGCAGCAGCCATTTTGTTGTCATTCTGATTATTTAGTTACACTGTTTTTACAAGTGTTTTTCCTCTCTCCCTGTCCTTTAAGTTCCCCCTTGCTATTCTCCCATGCTTTTGGCATAATTTCTGTAATTATTATTACTAAAATTTCTTGGGAGTTTAGCTGATTAACAGAATGAATTCTGTTCTTTCCCCATGTTTACGTCTTCACCTACGGGTGGTTAGGCGTTGTGTTCTGCATCTACCATCTGATGTTCTGCAGTTTCTTCCCTGGAAGTCTCTGTTTTGCATCAGATGGTGTATTTTTGGTAACTGATTTCGGGCCTGGGTGCCTGGAGTCTTATTTTAGTGTTTTTACACTCATTGTTTACATTTACAACAGCCCTCTGTGTGAGGGGGGGATTTCTAAATAATAATATCTTTATGTTATTTCAATCATAACTAGATACATTATTATTGTTCGTAAGTGTTGAATAAATTGTTTAAAATATTTTTAAAATTTTTGTCCACACTTAGGCTTGGGATCCATTGGGGCTCAACGTTACTTTTCAGAAACTTGGGCTGTTCTGAAAAAATATTTTTTCAAAATATTTTGATTTCAATTATTTTTTCTATATTAATGGATCATATTATTATTATGTATTTTGATTGCCAGGGGTTAGTGCGAGTACCAGGACTTGTTTTCTTTTCACATTGAAAGGATATTGATCTATTGTTTTAAGAGGAAGTCTTCCTCTGACCTTATTATCATTCTATATGTGGTCAGTGTACTCGCATTAACTCCGGTTCTGTATCGTATGATTTCGATGACAATATGGGAAGCGTATGTCACGGTATGTTGTTGGGGATTTGGACACTCCGGTCCTTTCCCCGCAGGGTCACTCTACTTTATCAATTTCTATTTCAGACGATCAAGATTAGGGTGATGTATCTGTGATGTCTTCCAACAGTGTGCCTCCGTCGTCACAATTAATGAAGGGCTAGCGGAAAAGTGCTCATGTAATACGCCAATTGCCTAAGAGGACCCTAGTAGGTTCGACGGCCTTTGACGTCCGCTAGCTCGCCCGGTGTAGCGTCCATTCACCGAATGGTTCGGCAGCCGGGTTCGTCCGTTGCGGTCTAGAAGGAATTTTGGGGTGATGCGAGCACTATAAAATTAACTTAATGCACACCCAGTGACGGCGGATCGGAGGGAGAACGGAGGAAGCCTTTTAGTCCGGTTCATAGCTCGTTCCGGTCCTTCCGGACGGCAAGCGAGAGAGGCCCCTCTCTCGTTCAACAACATCTGGCCCCAGATGTTGTGGTACAAATGTGTCGTTAGCGGAGCATACGTCCGTCGCTCGGGACGCTCCGTTGTATAGGCAGTCCGCTGAGACTGCTAAGGCTTCCTCTTCTCGTCAGCGCACACGACCGCACCTTGGCTGCGTGACCGCCGATATATTACCAGCTTCGCCGATCAAGGATTCTTCGGCGACCAGGTCACACCATCCGGCAGCCAGGGATTCGAGACCGATGGACTCCGGACGTTCGCATAGGAAAAGTATGCGGGAGCCATCTGATGCGGAGCTGCCCTCGGCGAAGCAGCGATAGACTGCGCCTCCGCAGGTCTCGACGCCGGACATTCTTGTGCACATAGCACAGCTTATCGCAGCATCCCAGCAGCCGACAGTAACGGTGTCGGATCGAGAATTATCCGACAGCGCTGGGTCGGTAGCCGGGGACTCGAGGCCTGCAGACTCCGGACGTTCGCATAGGAAGTATGCGGGAGTCAACGTACACGGAGCTTCCAGCGGCAATGCATCGTAAGTCCGCTACTGCACAGGCCTCGGGAACGGACGTGCTTTCCTTAATAGCACAGTTTATCGCAGCATCCCAGCATCAACTGAATCTGTCGCATATATTTTATCCGACGATGCTGGGTCGGGACGCTCCGCGGAAGCGGGTACGGACGTCCGAAAGTTTCATCCGGTCCGACGGGATACCGAAAGGGATTCGGTGGATTTCAAGCTTTCCCTTTCGGAACAACATATGCTGCGATGCCGGATAAGAAACTGATAGCGTCGGTGGACTTAGAAATTTTTGGTTCGGTTCGGGGACATCGTCCCTCAGTTCCGACATAGTCCAATAATGTCACACAAACTTTCGAATTATTGAACGACGCTATATATATTATTATTTTATGCTTGCTATCCAAGCATTTCTGGTTTCTTGTTCGAAGAGTTATGGAGATGTCTTTCAAAAGTGTGCCTCTGTCGTCATAGTTAATGAAGAGTTAGCGGCAATAAGTGCTCATGGAATATGTCTATCGCTTACGGAGTGACATTCGCTAGCTCACCCGGTGTAGCGTACATTCATCGAATGGTTCGGCTGCCGGGTTCGTCCGTTGCGGTCTAGGAAGGAGATTTGGGTGATGCGAGCACTTTAATTACTTTAGTACTCACCCAGTGACGGCAGATTGAGGACAGATCGGAGGAAGCCAACAACATAGGGGACCGCATGTTGTGGTTCAGATATTTTACATTCGGAGCATATGTCCGTTGCTCGGGACGCTCCGTTATATTGACAGTCCGAGAGACTGTCTTTAATGCTTCCTCATCCTCACAGCAGGGCACACGACCGCACATTGGCTACGTGACCTCGAGTATCCGATCAGTTTCGGCATTCAGTGATTCCACAGCGAATAGGTCGCGCCATCCGGTAGCCAAGGGACACGAGGCCTATACACTCCGTTCGCTCGCATATTGGAAGTATGCACGGGGTAACGATCTCGGAGCTTCCTGCGGCAATGCATCGTAAGACCGCTGCTCCTCAGGCCTCAGTGACGGACGTGCTATCCGAGTTAGCACAGTTGTTTCGCAGCATCCCAGCAATTGACGGTTTCTCGGTCGAATCAGGAATTATCCGACGGCGCTGGGTCGGTGCGGTCCGCGGTTGCATCAAGCTACGGACGACCGAACGCTTTATAGGGTCCGACAGGATGGCGAAAGGGATTCGAAAGATTTCGAGTTTTCCCTTTAGTAGTATCGGAAGATGCCTTTCATATCTTCTGGCATTTCTTCCAGTGATTATTTTTCGGACTTCATTGCTGCGATCTTGGATAAGAGACTTATAGCGTCATTGGACTCGGATTTTTCGATCGGTACAGGGACTTTGTCCCTGACTTACCGACGCAGTCCAATATTGTCATTACAACATGTGTTTTATTTTTCGACGCTATATATTTATATATATATACAAGACGGCTACTAAGCATGATAGTTTAGTTTCTTGTCCGCGTGGCTCATTTCTGCCATTTTATCTTTTTTTACATATAGTTTATTTTGGCAGAGCAGGGCATACCGAGAGTTCATATGCGTCTAGACGGTGTGATTAAAGACTGCATATATTCTTTTTCACCGTTTATGTCTTTTCCAATTTCAATGTTGGGAACGACATTATGTATATTAGACTTAACTTAGACGCTTTATTATACGTAATCCGCCTTACTGAGGCGTTATCATTACGTCTTCAAGAAAAGATTTACGGGATATTATTCTCAATGTAATTTCTTTTGAGGGCAGTAGTTTGTTCACGTATAACTCCGCCCTTCAGTGGCTGATTGGAGTTGGTTAGACGTGAGGCAGCCCTAGCTACATCCACGCGTGGATAGTAGGTTAAGAACTCTCTCAGAGTCGCTTCGTTCTCGGAGGAGCTTCTCTTCGACGGCAACTTTCCGGCAATCCATGAATTGCTTGATTTTTACATTCTCTTGTCTATCTAGTGTTACAAGAGATTCAGACTGGGGCAAACATTCGGTGGTTGACTCAGAGAGTGCCGCCGCAGTTGCCGGACCCGAGTGTGGCTGTTATGACGGTTGCCAGTCAAACAGATTGGGATATATACTGATCCCTACGGATTCGAAGTGCCAGGGTCTTTGGGTTCCGCAGTCTTTTAGCTATCAGTTAACTTCTGCGGAATAATGTTTTTTAGGCTTGCTTTATGTCATTGCATGAACATTATTCAGAAACGCATGCCCAAATTCCTGTCCTTTAATTCGACAGTAGTGGCGTATCTCCGGAACCAGGGAGGCACTCTTTCGTTTCCGTTATTCAATTTAATGGAAAGAATCCGTTTGTTGGTTATAGTACACCAAGTTCAGTTTTGGTCCGTCATATTCTGGGTCGTCTGATTGTTTTATCGCACTCCCGTTCTCTTACGGGTCGCTTGTTGCTGTCAGAATGGACTCTCAACAAACAAGTATTCAATCAGATTTGCTATCTATGGGAGCGCCCAATGATGTTTTATTTATGACACAGCTGGCTAATCAATTGCAGACGTATGTGTTGGCTTGTCCAGATCTTTGAGCTAATACTGTTAACGCTCTATTGATCTATAGGACAGAATGATAGGATACGCGTATCCTCCGGCGCTGTTGTTTTTAGCAGGTATTGCTAAGATAAACAACCACAATACATTTCTGTTGATAGCATCTCTATCTTCACAGAGATCATGAGTAATTTACTCTCTTGTCTACTGTGGATCTTAACGTGAAATCTTCCTCTATGTGAGGATCTTTTTTCACTGGGTAAATCGTGTCATCTTTTTCACAACCAGCAAGGTCGCAACCTTCATGTATTCCGTTGTGTGGTCCGTATTGCATTGTAAGCACTGTACTGGACGAGCTTTGGACGCGATTTCTTACTATAGGAGATCCTCTTCTTCGCTATTCTATGCGACTAAAGTGGAGGCTCTTCCGTCGTGGTGTAGGGATCATTATGTTCATATGGTTGATCCCTCCATACTACTCATTGCTATTTTTTAGTATACTTGTTTCACAAGATCTACTGCAGCCTGTTGTTATTTAGGTTATAGGTTTATGTTACCTCATACCTATGCACTCTACGATAGTTTACAATTGAGTCTTTTGTCTCTTTATCTAAGTCAGTTAGTAACTTTTTGATAAATAGACTTAGAATCTTTAGATTAAATTTCTATACGGATTTTAACTTCAGGTTCTTATTTAGCTAAGTAATCATTTGAGCCTCTGGAAACAGTAGTTTTCAAATTCTGACCTTTTAGACAGTAATTATGTTGGTTTCTCTTTTACTGTAGAGTCAGTGAGTTTCATGCACTATCGATGGATGATTTTCACTTTCATAGTTTCTGAATCAATACTTCCGTTACTATTTAGGTTGGATTGTTGCATAAGAGTTAGGCTCCTATTATCCGGAACCTATTATTTTAAGGTCCTTCCGTCTTCGTATGGGCATAGGCCTTTACTCTTTCCGGGTACAGTTTATGTATTTATAAACAGATATCTGTTTATTACAAGGGCGTAAGCTTCTTCTGTCTTTGATGTCTAGTAGAAGGACGTTACGCTCCATTTTATTGTTAATGGATTCTATTAACTAGCGTACTGCTTATGGTATATCATTGGCTTAGCAGTTGTGCTTAAGATTTCGGCTCATGAAGTAAGAGTTCTTCTTCTTCTTGGGCTTACATTAATAGTGTTCTATTATAGATTTTTGAAGGCTGCTCATTGCGCTCAGCCATCCATTCATGAATTTTATCTCAGAAATATCGAGTCCATTTCTGGAGGCCTCTATTGTTAGGTCTATTATCTACTGCTCAGAATGTCATTCACTTAACAGTTGCTACTATAGCTAGGTAGGCTGTCTGTTTCGGCAGTGTCTCCGTTCGGCTGCCCTCTTCGCTCTGGGCTATTTGACCCAGGGCAAGAAAAAGGGGGGGGGGAGGGTGTTCCCTTGGGTCACCTGTTTTTACTATGAAAACAAGGGGATACCTCCTCCGGAGTTAGTAATTCTGAGCTGTTATTGGGATGGTTGTTTAGTGAGAAGTTTAAGTTTATAAAATTCATTCAAGTCTTAGTTTTTAAAGTATAGCTTTTGAATATTGCATATGTCAACGGACATGATTATGCAATTCTCACACACTTTTAGGAGTATAAGAGTCTCTATTCTCTAGACTTATTTTATTATTGGCTTACTTTAAAAATTATTAGTATAAGGATTATTGGATATTAATAGAGTACATGGATGTATGAAGCTCAATTTTTGGAAGGTGTTGTATCTTTCTAATTTATCATAAATAAGAAAGATACATGTAAGGCCTATTACTTTTTTTCCCTACAGGGGATGACTCTATTTTATTTTATTGAGCGTATTCCATTTTGCTCTATGTCCTTGGCCCTCCAGCCTTTTTACTATTCAGCTATGTCTGGGTCATTGGTACAGTATAAAAATGTTAAAAAATTTATAGTAATTTATATATTTTTTATACTTACCAATGACCCAGACGGGGATGGCCCTCCCAGGAGTTGGGAACTCTTGCCTCCCCGCTGAGTACATAGCGCTTACCAGGCACTGGTTATTAGAATGATAAATGGCGCCAATTTCGGAACGTCCTTGACACTGCGCATGCGCAGTAGGGGCGAAGTGTGGAGGGCCTCTCAGGACATGTTTTCTTTAGTTTTAGATGCAAATTTTGGGGATTGGGGGGCAAAATTTGTGTTTGGCCCTATATTTTAAGAGTTAGCACCAGCTATGTCTGGGTCATTGGTAAGTATAAAAAATATATAAATTACTATAAATTTTTTAACTTTTTTTACGAAATTATTTCATGTTGCCTATATTTTTATACTGTACCAATGACCCAGACTTAGCTGGTGCTAACTCTGAAATATTTAGGGCCAAACGCAAATTTTACCCCCCAATCCCCAAAATTTGCATCTAAAACCGAAAATTACATGTCCTATATGGTCCTCCATACTTTTACGCCACTGCGCATGCGCAGTGTCAAGGAGGTCTCGAAACTGCCGCCAAAAGTCATTCTTTGTTTGGCCCTCAATACTGTTACACTTCACTGTTATTTGTGCTTGTAATTCTCAGTTTTAAAGATGCCAGACCAGGGGGAGGGGGGCACCAAAAATTTGCAAGACGTGACGTGGGGGTGGGTGGGTCTCTTGAGTGTGCCAAAAATGTGCATTTCCAACTTGTGCAATTTTTTGAATTTTTTAAAAATATATCAATATATCAGCTAATATATACCATCATTTGTGTTTCAAACCTTAAAGATGATATTGTACATTACACTCTTAACATAAATACAACATCAGGAGTTTATTTTGGATTTTAATGGGAGAGTTGAGGGGGGGGGGGGGGTGGGGTGGGGGTGGGGGTGTCTGAGAACGGTAGTAGAAAATTTGCACGTAGGGGTGGGTGGATGTAAAAAGGAGCTGAATAAAAAATAGGACGTCACGTCTTGCAAATTTTTAGTGGCCCCCCCCCTGGCCAGATGCATATTTATGAGAGAAAGGGTGGATATATGGTAGAAATAGAAGGTGGAGAGGAGAAAACAGTGGAAACAAATGTTCAGGGCTGTAACTTATAATTATTTTATGAAATTGTTACATGTTACCTATTTTCGTGGCATGACCTTATTGTGGTCATTCTTGCTATGAATGTTCCATTGTTTAACCCTTTACCTAACATAACGGCCAAGACCGGCCAGTGCTATTCTCAAAAATCGCCAATTAATTTTCATTATTTTTTAAATTTTTTGTCTCAAAAACATAGGTTATGACCCCTCGTTGGAACGAGCTCGTCGAGCTCGTTCCAACGAGGGGTCATCACCTATGTTTTTGAGACAAAAAATGAAAAAAATTAGTTATTCAAGAATTATTTTTGCAAGTGTTGTCTGCATTCCAGGTTAGGTAAAGGGTTAATCAGTGTTTCCTCTCTCCCTTTCCTTTATTCCCCCCTAGCTATTCTCCCATTCTTTTGGCTTATTTTTTTGTAATGTTTATTACTAAAATTTCTTGGGAGTTTTGGCTTGGAAACAGAATTATTTTCTGTTTTTTCCCCATGTTTACGTCCTCACCCTAGGGGTGTTTAGGCGTTTTGGTCTGCATCTACCATCTGATGTTCGACAGTTTCTTTTCTGGAAGCCTCTGTTTTGCATCAGATAGTGTTTAAATTGGTAACTGATTTCGGGCCATGTTTGTTGCAGTGCCTGGAGTCATGTTTCCGGTTTGTTGACACTTTTGCTTATGTTGACAACTGTTACTTCTGACAATGATTACTTGTCTTCTGCTTAATTTAGTTCATAGCATGATACATTAATATTGTCTCTAAGTGTTACATTAATTTTTTCAAAATGATTAAAATTTTTGTCCACACTTAGGCTTTTGTGGGCTCAGGGTTCCCATTGGGAACTTGGACTCTTCTGAAAATTTTTTCAAAAATTTTTTTTTTGGGGGGAAATTATTTTCTTTTGAAATGTTATAATGAATTATAATATATTATGTATATTTATTTCAAGAGTTAGTGCGAGTAATATGACGGTGTATATTTTTTCTGGTTGAAAAAATATTCTTCAGTCGTAATGCGAGGATATCTTCCTCTAATTCACAAGTTTATTGTGTTTCTTATAGTCAGTGTAGTCACATTAATTCTTGCTCTGTGTGTGTTGATTGATATGACAACGTTGGAGACGGGTGTCACAGTATTTTGTTGCGTTGAGAGGTCCATTACGGTCCTCTCTCCGTAGGGTCACTATATATTATCAGTTTCTTTTTCAGAACTCAGAGTGATGTTTTCCGTGATGTCTTCAATTACTGTGTCTCCGTCGTTGCAATATTAGGGCTAGTGGGAAGTGCTCAAGGTATTACGACAATTGCTGGGAGTTAGCTAGTTCTATCGAAGGCATTGTCGCCCGCTAGTCCGCCCGGTGTTGCGTCCATTCACCAGGGAAGAATGGTACAGCACCCGGGTTAGTCCGTTGCAGTCCAGGGAAGCAGATTGGGTGATGCAAGCACTATAAAACTTCAGATGTGCACACCCAGCAACGACAGATCCGAAGATAGTATGGAGGAAGCCTGTCAGTCCGATAGCTAGCTCGTCCAGGTCCCCCGGACCATGAGCGAGAGAGGCCCCCTCTCTCCTGCATCAACATCTGCGCTGCGATGTTGTATGTTGTTCGCTTAGTCGGAGCTTACATCCACTCCTCCTGTTCGGGACGCTCCGTCGCATGACAGTCCGACGCGGCTGTTATATTGGCTTCCTCATCCTCGTCAACACACACGACCACACCTTGGCTATGTGACCACAGATTTCTAGGGGACGTTCGCATATTATATAAATGCAGGATTGAACGTCTCTGGTGCTCTTGCTTCGCCGACCAAGGAATACACGTCGACCAGGTCACTCCATCTGCTAGCCAAGGATACGTGACCTTTCCAATTGGGACGTTCACATATTATATAAATGCTGGAATGAATGTCCCGGGAGCTTCCAGCGGATATTTCACGTAGGACCGCGGCTCCACAGGTCTCATAGGGTAACATGAACTAGATATGGTTACTGTGATGTCTTCGTAAATATGCTTCCATTGTCACAGTCAAATGAAGAGTTAGCGGCAGCAAGTGCTCATGTAGATACGTCAATTGCCTGGAGTTCACTAGTACAATAGATGGCGTTGGCATCTGCTAGCTCGCCCGGTGTCGCGACCATTCACCGAATGGCTCAGCACCCGGGTTTGTCCGTTGCGGTCCAGGAAGGAGATTTGGGTGATGCGAGCACTATAAAATACAATGTGCACACCGAGTGACGATGGATACGAGGATGGTACGGAGGAAGCCTGTTAGTCCGGTTCCTAGCTCGTCCAGGTCCATCCAGGCTGCGAGCGAGAGGTCCCTCTCTCGAATTACAACATCTGGGCTCAGATGTTGTGGTACAAAACGTCCCTCAGTCGGAGTATACGTCTACCGCACGGGACGCTCTGTTATATAGACAGTCAGGAGAGACTGCTCTTTCGGCTTCCTCATTCTCATGGCAGCAAACGCGACCGCACCTTGGCTATGTGACCTGTGATATTCAATCAACATCGCCGATCAAGGATTCTATGGCGACCAGGTCACGCCATCCGGTAGCCAAGGATACGAGGCCTTCATTCTCCGGACGTTTGCATATTAGAGGTATGCAGAAGTGAACGTCCAAGGAGCTTCCAGCGGCTATATCCTATAAGACCGCAGCTCCACAGGCTTCTGTTGTGGATATGCTATCGCAGATAGAACAAATTATTGCAGCATCCCAGCAACTGACAGTAACTCTGTCAGATCAGGAATTATCCGACGATGCTGGGTTGGTACGTTCCGCTGCAGGTTCAGGCATGGATGACCAAGAATTTCAAGTGGTCCAACAGGATGGTGAAAGGGATACGGATGAGTTGTATTTTCCCTTTTCGGAACAACATGATTGCCGTAGAGTGCATCTGGCATTATCATCGGACGTTGTTCCTCCGGACCAAAATGCTGCGTTGCCGGATAAGAAACGCATTGTGCCACTGGATAAAGAATTCTTAATTGGTTTAGGGACATCATCCCTCAGTTTCCGACATAGTCCAGATATGTTTCACAGACATTTGATCTGTTGAATGACGCTATATTTTTATACTGTACCAATGACCCAGACATAGCTGGTGCTAACTCTTAAAAATCTAGGGCCAAACACAAATTTTGCCCCCCAATCCCCAAAATTTGCATCTAAAACCGAAAAAATCATGTCCTAAATGGTCCTCCATACTTTCCCTCCACTGCGCATGCGCAGTGTCAAGGGGGTCTCGAAATTGGCGCCAAATATCATTCTTTGTTTGGCCCTTCATCAGTTCACATCTGACTGATATTTGTGCTTGTAAATCTCAGTTTAAATGATGCCAAACACATAAATATTAGAGAAATGGTAGATCTAAAGAGGAAATAGAAGGAGGAGAGGAAAAATGAGTGGCAGGAAATAATCAGGGCTGTAACTTAAAATTTTTTTTTATGAAATTATGTTATGTTGCCTAATTTCGAGGCATGAGCCTGTTGTTGTTATTCTTGCTATAAGTTACACTGCTTGTTCGGTGTTTCCTCTCTCCCTTTCCTTTAAGTCCCCCCTTGCTATTCTCCCATGCTTTTGGCATATTTTCTGTAATATTATTACTAAAATTTCTTGGGAATTTTAGCTGAATAACAGAATGAATTCTGTTCTTTTCCCCATGTTTACGTTCTCACCCATGGGTGTTTAGGCATAGTGTTCTGCATCTACCATCTGATGTTCTGCAGTTTCTTCCCTGGAAGTCTCTGTTTTGCATCAGATAGTGTGTTATTGGTAACTGATTTCGGGCCATGGTTATCAGTGCCTGGAGTCATGTTTCTGGTGTTTATACACTTCTTGTTTACAATGACAACAGTCTCTGTGGAGGGGGATTTCTTGTCTTTGTATTAGCTTAATCATAACAAGATACATATTATTATACGTAAGTGTTGCATTAATTTTTAAAAATATTTTTAAAATTTTTGTCCACACTTAGGCTTTTTGGGATCCATTGGGGCTCAACGTTACTTTTCAGAAACTTGTGCTTTTCTGAAAAAATATTTTTTAAAAAAATTTGTTTGATTTCAATTATTTTTTCTATGGTAAATGGATCATGTTATTATGTATCTTTGTTTTTGTAATGTTTTCAGGGGTTGGTGCGAGTACTAGGACTTTTTGTATTCTTTTCACAATGAAAGGATATTGTTCAATTGTAATAAGAGGAAATCTTTCTCTGACTTTCATAATCATTGTATTAATTGTAGTCAGTGTACTCGCACTAACTCCTGTTCAGTATGTGTCAATTGGATGACAAACATTGGAAATGTGTGTCACGGTATGTTGTTAGCGGGGAAAAGGCCATGCCGGTCCTTTCTCCACAGGGTCACTCTAGTTTATCAATCTCTATTTCAGAGGAACAAGAACAGGGTGATATTTTCGTGATGTCTTCCAAAAGTGTGCCTTCGTCGTCACAATTGAATGCAGAGCTAGCGGCAAAAGTGAACATGG
Organism: Pictodentalium vernedei; assembly: GCA_031216915.1. Lineage (NCBI taxonomy): Eukaryota > Metazoa > Mollusca > Scaphopoda > Dentaliida > Dentaliidae > Pictodentalium > Pictodentalium vernedei. Next base: position 299,154,129 of record CM062293.1, on the reverse strand, counting down.
AGATACGACACAGTTATATGAAGAGCTAGCGGCAAAAGTGCTCATGGAAATATGTCAATTGCCTAAGAGGTCCCTAGTAGGATCGACGGCGTTGGCGTCCGCTAACTCGCCCGGTGTAGCGTCCATTCATCGAATGGTTTGGCAGCCGGGTTCGTCCGTTGCGTTCCCGGAAGGAGATTTGGGTGATGCGAGCACTATAATAGACAAAGTGCACACCCAGTGACGACAGATCAGAGGAGAGAACGGAGGAAGCCTATTAGTCCGGTTCCTAGCTCATCCAGGTCCATCCAGGCTGCGAGCGAGAGAGGTCCCTCTCTCATACAACAACATCTGGGACCAGATGTTGTGGTACTAAACGCTTCGCTTACGGAGCATACGTCCGCTGCTCGGGACGCTCCGTTATATAGACAGTCCGGAGAGACTGTCGATAAGGTTTCCTCATCCTCACGGCAGCGCACACGACCGCACCTTGGCTACGTGACCACGGATATCCAGCCAGCTTCGCCAATCAGAGAATCCACGGCGACCAGATCACGCCATCCGGTAGCCAGGGACACAAGGCCTGTAGACTCTGGACGCTCGCATGAGAGAAGTATGCAGGAGTCAACGTACACGGAGCTTCCAGCGGCAAAGCAACGTAAGACCGCTACTCCACAGGCCTCAGTGATGGACGTGCTATCCCAAATAGCACAACTTATCGCAGCATCCCAGCAAACGACAGAATCTCTGTCGGATCAGGTAATATCCGACAACGCTGGGTCGGTACGTTCCGCTGAAGCATCAGGTATGGACGACCGAGAACTTCATAGGGTCCGACAGGATGGCGAAAGGGATTAAGAGGATTTCGAGCTTTCCCTTTCGGAACAACATAAGCTGCCGTACATTTCATCCGGCATTATCTTCCAGAGGTTGTTCTGTCGGACCAGAATGCTGCGATGCCGGATAAGAGACTGATAGCATCATTGGACACAGAATTTTTTGATCGGTTCAGGGACATTGTCCCTGAGTTTCCGACACAGTCCAATAATGTCACAAGAACATTCGAATTATTGAACGACGATATATATAAGCTTGCTACTAAACAAGCAAGTCTGGTTTCTTGTCCACAAAAGTTTCCGTGATGTCTTCCAAAGTGTGCCTCCGTCGTCACAGTTAAATGAAGAGCTAGCGGCAAAAGTGCTCATGGAATACGTCAATTGCCCAAGAGGTCCCTAGTAGGATCGACGGCGTTGACGTCCGCTAGCTCGCCCGGTGTAGCGTCCATTCATCGAATGGTTCGAAGGACGGGTTCGTCCGTTGCGGTCCAGGAAGGAGATTTGGGTGATGCGAGCACTATAATAAGACAAAGTGCACACCCAGTGACGACGGATCAGAGGGGAGATCGGAGGAAGCCTATTAGTCCGGTTCCTAGCTCGTCATGGTCCATCCGGGCTGCGAGCGAGAGAGGTCCCTCTCTCGTACAACAACATCTGGGACTAGATGTGGTACAAAACGTTTCGCATTCAGAGCATACGTCCGCCGCTCGGGAGCTCCGTTATATAGACTGTCCAGAGAGACTGTCGATAAGGCTTCCTCATCCTCATGGCAGCGCACACGACCGCACCTTGGCTACGTGACCACGGATATCCAGCCAGCTTCGCCAATCAGGAATTCCACGGCGAACAGGTCACGCCATCTGGTAGCCAAGGGACACGAGGCCTGTAGACTTCGGACGCTCGTATAAGAGAAGTATGCAAGAGTCAACGTACACGGAGCTTCCAGTGGCAAAGCAACATAAGACCGCTACTCCACAGGCCTCAGTGACGGACATGCTATCCCAAATAGCACAACTTATCACAGCATCCCAGCAAATGACAGAATCTCTGTCAGATCAGGAATTTCCGACGACGCTGGGTCGGTACGCTCTGCTGAAGCATCAGGTACGACCGACCGAGAACTTCATAGGGTCCGACAGGATGGCGAAAGGGATTCGGAGGATTTCGAGCTTTCCCTTTCGGAACAACATAAGCTGCCGTAGATTTCATCCGGCATTATCTTCCAGAGGTTGTTCCGTCGGACTAGAATGCTGCGATGCCGGATAAGAGACTGATAGTCATTGGACACAGAATTTTTTTTGATCGGTTCAGGGACATCGTCCCTGAGTTTCCGACACAGTCCAATAATGTCACAAGAACATTCGAATTATTGAACGACGCTATATATAAGCTTGCTACCAAAACAGGCAAGTCTGGTTTCTTGTCCGCAAATGCTCTAAATCTGCCTTTCATCAATTCAAGGAATAAATTCGAAATGGCAGGACAGGGCATACTGAGAGTTCCTCTGCGTCTAGACGACGAGGCTGAAGACTTGGAATTGTCTATACCGTCGTCTATGTCAATTCCAACCATGACGTTGGAAACGACAATAATGTCTAACAGACTTAACTTAGACGCTTTATCATACGCAGACCACCTTACTAAGGCGTTATCATTACGTCTTCAAGGGAAAGAATTCCAGGATATAATCCTCATTGTGACTTCTTTCAAGAGCAGTAGATTATTCCACGTATAACTCCGCCCTTCAGTGGCAAACCTGGAGTTGGTTAGACGTGACGCAGCCCTAGCTACATCCACGCTTGTGGATAGTAAGGTGAAGAACTCTCTCAGAGTCGCTTCGGTCTCGGAGAAGCTTCTCTTCGACGGCAAGCTTTCAGCAATCTATGAATTCGCTCGATATAGACGTTCTCTTGTCAAATCAAGTGTAACAAGAGATTCAGACTTGGGCAAACATTCAGTGGTTGACTCAGGGAGTTCCACTGCAGTTGCCGGATCCTAGTTTTACGATTATGACGGATGCCAGTCAAACAGTTTGGGGTACAACATTGATCCCAATGGATTCGAAGTGCCAGGGTCTTTGGGATCCGCAGTTTCTAGGCAAGCACATAAACATCCAAGAAATGATGTCAATTTGGCTTGCACTACGTCATTGGATGAACATTATTCAGAAAGAGCATGTCCAAATCCTGTCCAACAATACGACAGTAGTTGCGTATATCCGGAACCAGGGAGGCACTCATTCCGTTCCGTTATTCAATTTAACGGAAAGAATCCTTCTGTTTGTTCTAGAACACCAAGTTCTGCTTTCGGTCCGTCATATTCCGGGTCGACTGAATGTATTAGCAGACTCCTTTTCACGGAAGGGTCGCTTGTTGCCGTCAGAATGGACTCTCAACAAACAGGTATTCAATCAGATTTGCTACCAATGGGAGTGGCCAATGATAGACTTACTTGCGACACAACTCAACAATCAGTTGCAGACGTATGTGTCACCATGTCCGGATCCCCAAGCATATGCAGTAGACGCTCTTTCGATCTCGTGGGACGGAATGATAGGATATGCGTATCCTCCAGCACCGTTGATTCAGCAAATATTGCTAAAGATAAAACAATCACAATGCCAAATTCTGTTGGTAGCATCTCTGTCTCCACATGTAGGAGGACCTCCTCTTCGCTAAACTATGCGGCTAAGTGGAAGGTCTTTCGTCGTTGGTGTAGGGATCATTCTGTTGATATTTTTGATCCCTCCATACCAGACATTGCAAACTTTCTAGTATACTTGTTTGATGAGATCAACTGCAACCTGTTACTATTAAAGGTTATAGGTCTATGTTATCTGATACCTATGCACACCATGATAGTTTACAATTGGATCTAATGTCTCTTTATCTAATTTAGTTAGAAACTTCTCGATAAATAGACCTAGAACCCTTAGATTAATTCCTAAATGGAATTTAGCTTGGGTTCTTCTTAAACTAAAAGAAAAGCCATTTGAGCCTCTTGAGACAGTAGATTTAAAATTCTTTTCTTATAAGACAGCATTTCTCTTAGCTTTCTCTTCTGCTAGAAGAGTCAGTGAGCTTCATGCACTATCGGTGGACGATTCTCACTATCGTAGTGTCGGCAACACTATTACCTTTATTACTAATGTTGGATTTTTGGCTAAGAATCAGGCTTGTAATAAATATCCGGAACCTATTGTTATTAAGGCCTTTCTGTCTTCGGATGGGCATAGTCCTTTACTCTGTCCGGTCAGAGCTTTACGTATTTATAAACAAAGTACTCAGTTTATCAGAAAGGGACGTAAATGCTTCTTTCTGTCTCTGATGCCTAATAGAAAGGACATTACGGTCCATTCAATTGCTAGATGGATTCAATTAACTATCCGTACTGCTTATGATAATCTTTCTTCAACTCAGCAGTCTGTGCTTAAGATTTCGGCTCATGAAGTAACAGCTCTTTCTACATCTTGGGCTTACGTAAATAGTGTTGCTATTACAGATTTTATGAAGGCTGCATATTGGTCTCAGCCATCCACATTCACAAATTTTTATCTCAGAAATATTGAGTCCATTTCTGGAGACCTGCATTGTTTAGGTCCGTTATCTGTTGCTCAGAATGTTGTTCACTAAACAGTTGCAACTATAGTTATGCAGGCTTTCTGTTCAGGCAGTGACTCCGTCCTGCTGCCCTCTTCGCTCTGGGCTATTTGACCCAGGGCAAGGGGGAGGGGGGGGGAGGATGTTCCCTTAGGTCACCTGTTTTATAGTGAAAAGCAAGGGGATACCTCATCCGGAGTCAGTAATTCTGAGTTGTTACCGGGATGGTTTTAAAGTGAAAAGTTAATGTTTAAAAATTCATTCATGTCATATTTTTAAAGTGTAGCTTGGTGTGAAGCATTTGTATATGTCACGTGTCAAACGGGCGTTAATATACAATCCTCGGACACTTTTAAAAGAGTATAAAGAGTCTCAATTCTCCAGACTATCTTTATTTATTGGCCTACTTTAAAAATAATTAGTATAAAGGGTTATACTGGATGTTAATAGAGAACATGAATGTTATTATGCTCAATTATGGAGGGTGTTGTGTCTTTCTAATTTATCATAAAATAAGAAAGATACATGTAAAGCCTAATGCTCCTTTTCTCCTCGAGGGGATGACTCTATTTTATATAGTTGAGCTTATTGGATTTTCCTCTATGTCCTAGGCCCTCCAGCCTTTTTACTATTCAGCTATGTCTGGGTCATTGGTACAGTGTAAAAATGTTAAAAAATTTATAGTAATTTATATATTTTTTATACTTACCAATGACCCAGACGGGGATGGCCCTCCCAGGGTTGGGAACTCTTACCTCCCCGCTGAGTACATAGTGCTGACCAGGCACTGCTTGTAAGAATGATATTTGGCGCCAATTTCGAGACCTCCTTGACACTGCGCATGCGCAGTGGAGGGAAAGTATGGAGGACCATTTAGGACATGATTTTTTCGGTTTTAGATGCAAATTTTGGGGATTGGGGGGCAAAATTTGTGTTTGGCCCTAGATTTTTAAGAGTTAGCACCAGAGCTATGTCTGGGTCATTGGTAAGTATAAAAAATATATAAATTACTATAAATTTTTTAACATTTATATAACTTGCTACCAAAATGGACAGGTCAGGTTTCTTATCGGCAATATGCTCTGCATCTGCCTTTCATCATTTCATTGAATATTTTGAAAGTTCTCTCCGTCTAGACGACTAGGTCAGGAACTAGTATTGTTTTACTGTCGTCTATGTCAATTCCAACCACGATGTTGAAAATAACAATATCGTTTAGCAGGGACAGGTTAGATGCATCATCGTACGCAGATCACCTTACCAGAACGTTATCTCAGAAGGAAAAGAATTCTATGATGATAATATCCTTAAGAGTTCTTTCAAGGGCCTCACGTAAAATTCCGTCCTTTAGTGGCAATATGGAGTTGGTTAGACGTGACATGGACCTGGCTACATCCACGCATGTAGATAGTAAGGTGAAAAACTCTCTCAGAGTCGCTCCGGTCTCCGGAGAGTTTTCTTCGATGGAAAGCTTTCTGCAGTTTATGATCAGTTAACTAAGAAAGCTTTAGACTCTCTGCTATTAAAATTCGCTTCCAAAGAGTCAGATTCAGCAGAGAAAAGTAGGACAGGCACTTCTGGGATGAATACGTCCAAGGGAAGTTCCTATAGAGATTCCTACGCATCCTCTAGGTCTTATTCTAGAGACCGTCAAGGTAGCGACTCAGATAGGGGCCGTAATTCTGACTAAGACATCCGGTCAGGCGCCCCTAGGTCGACGAGGCGAGGTGCGGGCAGTGGAGGACATGGCTTCTAGGACCAGGAGGTAATGGTTTTAACCTCTATCGTGTACTAGTGAGTGGATGACTGTCGAGTTTCTCAATGATTTGGGATTAGATTACGGACGTACCTTGGATTCAAGGGGTGATTTCGGAAGGATTATATTGTTCCTCAAATGAAATCCTCTGTTAACTCGGAGTCCAAGTTGGACTCAGCTTCTGTCAGTCAGTACGATAGACGCTCGCTTCCATTAGAAGTCCAGTCTCTTCTGGAATGATCGCGATAGAGATTGTAGAAATCCAGGAATTTCCAGGCTTCTACAACCATCCTTTTCTGGTTCCAAAACCAGACAGCTTGTTCCGTCCACTCATATTCTGAGCTGGATAACAAGCTGATCATGGCTCCAAGTTTCTATATGGAGTCCATCCGATCAGTCAGAGCGAGTATTCGGGTGTACGACTATGCTACATGCATAGATTTCTAGTTGCATACTTTCACGTCAGGGTACATCAGGCGTTCTGAAAGTATCTTTGCTTCTTTGTCATAGGAATTGTGTTTCAGCACCGACCAATGTGTTTCGGTCTGAATCTAGTTCCTGGGCTTTCACTCGAATAACGAACTCGGTAATGACTCATTTCCAAGCTCATTCGTCTGTGGTATGACATTCTTCACAACGAGTTAATGCTTCAGAACGATGTGCAGATTCTGCTTCTATTGATCCGATGTCTCGGTTTCATAAGTAAATGAGGAGAAGTTGGATCTGGTTTCATCCAAGTCACTTACCCACTGGGGGTGAGGTTCGAGACGCATAACATTCTCGTTCGTCTGCCGTTAACCAGAGCGCAGAACGATGTGCAGATTCTGCTTCTATTTGATCCGACGTCTCTGTTTCATAAGTAAGCGAGGAGAAGTCGGATCTGGTTTTGTCCAAGTCATTTACCCACCTGGGGATGAGCTTCGAGACACATAACATTCTCGTTCGTCTGCCGTTAACCAGAGCGAAATGAATCAGTTGTTATACTCGCTATTGTCTTTGCTCAGACGAGGTCTCAGTGGGAGATCTCATGTGACTGATACGTTGTGCGGAACTGCCGTGATTTTATTCCAATGGGGTGGTTACGCATTTGTCATCTCCAAATTTCTTTTAATTCAGAATTGGAGGGTGAAGATTATTTCGCTTGATACGGACATCTTCTTGTCAAATCAAGCGAATAAGAGATTCAGACTTGGGCAAGTTTTCAGTGCTTAACTCAAGTAGTTCCACTGCAAATTGCCGGATCCGAGTTTTACGTTCCTCAATGAGGCCTGTGGAGCCGCGGTCTTACGTAATTAGCTGCTGGAAGCTCCAGGGACGTTCATTCCTGCATTTATATAATATGCGAACGTTCCAACTGAAAAGGCCTCATGTCCTTGGCTAGCGGATGGAGTGACCTGGTCGACGTGTATTCCCTGGTCAGCGAAGCAGGAGCTCCAGGGACGTTCATTCCTGCATTTATATAATATGCAAACGTCCCCTGGAAATCTGTGGTCACATAGCCAAGGTGCCGTCGTGTGTGCTGACGAGAAGATGAGGAAGCCAATAGAACAGCTGAGTCGGACTGTCTATGCGACTGAGTGTCCCGAGCAGGAGGAGTGGATGTATGCTCCGACTAACGAACGAACATACAACAACATCGCGGTACAGATGTTGTTGTAAGTGAGGGGGGGCCTCTCTTGCTCGTGGTCCGGATAGACCTGGATTAGCTAGCTGCCGGACTGACAGGCTTCCTCCATACTATCATCGGATCCGTCGTTACTGGGTGTGCACCTTCGATGTTTATAGTGCTCACATCACCCAAACTGCTGAGGAACATGAACAGGGTGATTATTATTATTAAACATATTTTATTTGTTATAACAAAATGGATTGGATAACAAGTGCCGAGCACTTAGATAATATCCTTTCCTTAATATACATTTGAAAATTTCAAATTATGTTGACAAATATTTACAAAAAGTTACCAAAATGTGCATGCAATAGCAAAGCAAACTTATGAATAATTAAAACAATATTGTGTATGTACACTCTTCAAGTAATCGACTTTACAAGAGTCAGAACAGATAGGTGAGAGGGAGGAGAGCAGAAAGGTGAAAGGTGAACTACCACATCGCAACACTGCTGGACTTGGTCAACTAGCCACCATGTCATATTACGGCACAATCGCGATTCCAGCGGAACCGCGATTTAGACGGAACCACGTTACCACTGCTATAGCCAGGGCATACAGGACAAACATGCGGAATGCACAAAGCCGTGACTGAAGGAAATGGAAGGGAAAATGAAAATGGACACTCATGTTATATGACATTTGGCTGGGAAGATGTTGTCAGACTAGACTGCCTGATTACGGTCCAGTCTTAAAATCTCTTCGTGGCCTTAATGAAATTTTGTACACTTCGAAAAAGGTGGATGTTCGGGTAGGTTGGGAATACCATAAAGAAGATCGTTGATCGATCTTATTGTAAGATGCGTAAGATTTCTATGTAGGACTAGTCTTTCGTTTGAATAGTTATTACAGTTGAAAAAGTAATGGTTCGCATCTTCAGTCTCGTAGCCACACGAACAGATAGGTGTATCATGGACGTAGTTGGAGTATTTATCATAATTTAGGTCGCTACAGGAATTCCGCAACTTGCAGTGTATAATATTGACGGCTCTATCGCCATTGTTAAAGTACTTAGGTGGTCTACATGCACCACTATTAAAATATTTGACAAAGTTATTCATGTGAACTCGATTGTCTTATTAGCTCACCTGACTGAAAGTCAGGGTGAGCTTTTCTGATCACTTTTCGTCCGTCGTCCGTCGTCCGGCGTGAAGGTGGTGTTTGGGTCTTTTTCTTCCAAACCACTGGCCGCATGTTAATGAAATTTCATGTGAGTAGGGGTTATATAGCGGCATTTTGATTTTTGGGCAAATTAGGTTTCGGCTCATATTGAGCAGAGGGGTGGGGCAAAAATGCTCCAATTCTTAAAAAATCTTCTTCTCAAGAACCAGCAATAGCAGAGACTTGATATTTGGTATGCAGCTTCCTTTTGAGGTGTAGACTCAAGTTTGTTCAAGAGAAGTTTGTAGGTCTATACTTGGCGATGTTATGGGAGGAGCAAAAATTTTGGCCCCACCCCAAATTTCTATTTTTTAAACCGAGAGGCCAATTTGAACCAAATTTTATGTGAGGGCTTATTGGGTCATAAGTACCTAATTTATGCAGAAATTGTTTTTCCTGTAGCCCCGTGGGAACCACAGGAGCTAAAAATAGAAAAAAATTAAAACGCCTATATCTCAAAAACTGCACGGCAGTGAGAATTTTTATTTGGTGTGAAGCTTTCTTGGGACCAACAGAAAGGATTGGTAAAAAAAAATTGCTATCGGTTTTATCATAGGGTACTTTTTCGGGACTCTGAAAAAGTGCTGAGTCAGTATTTTTTAACACAGTAGGCAATGGGAAAAAAATAAAGAATTGTTTTCTTCCAAACACTGCTCTAAAAGCTTTCATATTTTACATATAACATCTTTGGAACATTGATTCACATATTTGTAGAAATCAAATTCCTCGGTCCATATTTGGGTTCCCTATGGGAACCCAAATGTTCAAATTAGTGCAATATGAGGGATATATTTTAAAAATCTTCTTCTTCGGATCCACAAATCAGAATCTTTTGATATTTGCTATGCATCATCCTTAGGGGGGTGAGATTGATGTTTGTTCAAGCCAAGTCCCTGAGTTCATATTTGGACTCCCTTTGGGAACCCAAATTGTAACTTAGTGCAATACGAGGTATATTCTTTTAAAATCTTCTTCTTCGCATCCACCGGTCAGAATCTTTTGATATTTGGTATACAGTATGCTTAGGGAGGTGAGATTCAAGTTTGTTCAAGTCAAGTCCTTCGGCTCATATTTGGTCTCCCTGTGGGAGCCCAAATTATAACTTAGTTCAATATGAGGAATATTCTTTAAAAAAAATTTTTTTTTCAGATCCACCAGTCAAAATGTTTTGATATTTGATGTACAGCATTCTTAGGGGCTGAGAGTGAAGTTTGGTAAAGCCAAGTACCTGGGTTCATATTTGGGCTCACTGTGGGAGCCCAAATTATACCAAAATTTTTATTTTCCAAACCAAAAAGTCGATTTGAACCAAATTTGATATGAGGGCTTATTGGGTCATAAGTACCTAATTTATGCCGAAAATTGTTTTCCTGTCCCCCACGGGAACTGCAGGAGCTAAAAAATTTTTTTCTTTTTAAATGCCCATATCTCCAGAACTACATGGCACTGAGAATTTTTATATGGTGTGAAGCTTCCTTAGGACCGGAAGAAAAAAATGGTAAAAATTTTATCATAAGGTTCTTTTCTAGGACTAAAAGTGCCGAGTCATCATTTTTTAACAGTGTAGCTAATGGGAATAACGTTGAAGAATCTTCTTCTCCCAAAACACTGCTTCAGAAGCTTTTATTTTTGGGCTCCCTATGGGAGCCCATGTATAACTTAATTCAGTATGAGAAATATTCTTAAAAAATCTTTTTTTTTCTGATACTCCTCTCAGAATCTTTTGATATTTGATTTTTAGTTTTCTTAGAAGCGGCAAATTGAAATTTGTTCAAGTTCTGGTTTATTGATAAAATTGGGCCCAGTAACCAATTCCTGCGTTGAAAGCCCTGTAAAGTGGGCAGTAATAGGCATAAACGATTGACCAAACCTGATATTATAATTATGCCTCTGTAATGATGTAGCCTTAGAAAGTGACCTTAAATTCCAATAAATAAATAGATAAATTATTGACTACCCAATATGGGGATCTAACATATGAACACTCTGGGTTACTAAGTAGAGAAAACACTTTTATGTTGAAAAACTGATAATAACCACAAGGCAGAATCCCTTGCTATTTTGGTGATATGACTCGGCCAGTATCAGGTGAGCGCCCTCAGGCCCCGTGGGGCCTCTTGTTTCTTGGGGTAATGCATTCCATTCCGAGATACATGAGGGGATAAATGAGCGCTTAAATGTTGCCGTGTGTGTAAGTGGTAATTGAAAATTAGTGTGCGACCGGGTGCTATATGTGAAAATGTCCTCGAAGGTCCGTGGCAATAAGTCAGAGAGATATTTGGGGGCCTGATTATTTACGATTTTAAAAAACATTTTCATTTTGTGGAGATGACGTCTCTGCGCAAGGATTTCCCAACCAAGTTCTGCAAATAGAGTAGATACCGGGGTTGATCTCTTTAGACCGGCAGATATTATTCTCGCTGCATCCACGTGGATTCTATCCAATTTGGTAAGTTGGTAGTCGGGCGCACCGGCCCACACCACACCGGCGTATTCTAAGATAGGGAGTATGAATGATTTGTATAACGTTTCCAGGCCTTTTTCGACCTAGGTTATACTTTAATTTTCGTAACTGAGACAGCCTGGAATTAGCCTTTTGGCATAATCTATTAATTTGGACATTCCAGTTTAAGTCCCCCTGTAAAGATAGGCTGAGGTGGATGTGAGACTTTTCCATTTCGGGTGGCGTGTCACCAAACATTACCACACTGCTTACATTAACATGTTTTTTGGTGAATAAAACAGTTTCAGTTTTTGAAGGGTTAAATGTAACAAGCCATGCATTTGCCCATTCAGAAACGGCCGCAAGGTTTTCATTACACTTTGAAACAATATCGTCCAGTTCAAATCCAGTTTCTGTTATACTTGTATCATCCGCAAATAGTCTACAAGCATCCGGTGCATTTAAATTTTTAGGAATGTCATTTATGTATATAAGGAAGAGGAAGGGTCCTTTGACTGTTCCCTGGGGAACACCGTAATTAACAGGTAAGTACTCAGAGGGAGTTGAGTTAACAGTTATCCTTTGTTTACGATCAGATAAATAGCTTTTGGCCCACTCAAGGAGTGGGCCAGATATACCGTTTTGTCTCAGTTTGTAAATTAATCCTTTGTGCCAAACCCTATCGAATGCTTTTGATATGTCGCAGAATACTCCAAGTGAAAACTAGTTCCTGTCAAAGGCTAAACAGAGATTATAATATATTTCGATGAGCTGATAGACGGTGCAATGATATATTTCGATGAGCTGATAGACGGTACTATTTTGGGGTAGAAAGTCAGACTGATATTTAAAAAGTAAATTGTTGACACAACAATGTTTGTACATTTGGTTAAAAACAATCCTCTCCATAACTTTACTGACACAGCTTAGTAGAGAAATAGGTCTATAATTATTGGGGTCGTGTGTGTCTCCCTTTTTAAATATAGGTACGACAGTTGCCAGCTTCCATTCCAGTGGGTAGACACGTGAAGAACAGGGTGATGTTACCGTGATGTCTTCGAAAAGTGTGCTTCCGTCGTCACAGTCAAATGAAGAGCTAGTTGTAAAAGTGCTCATGCAGATACGTCAATTGCCTAAGAGGTCCCAAGTAGGATCGACAGCTTTGGCGTCCGCTAGCTCACCCGGTGTAGCGACCATTCATTAAATGGCTCAGCAGCCGGGTTCGTCCTTTGTGGTCCAGGAAGGAGATTTGGGTGATGCGAGCACTATAAAAATACAATGTGCACACACAGTGACGACGGATACGAGGATGGTACGGAGGAAGCCTATTAGTCCGGTTCCTACCTCATCCAGGTCCATCCGGGTTGCGAGTGAGAGAGATCCCTCTCTTGTACAACAGCATCTGGGCCCAGATGTTGTGGTACAAAACGTTCTTCAGTCGGAGCATACGTCCACCGCTCAGGACGCTCCGTTATATAGACAGTCCGGAGAGAGGCTTCCTCATCCTCACGGCAGCACACACGACCGCACCTTGGCTACGTGACCAGTGATATCCAGCCAACCTCGCCAACCAGGGATTCCACGGCGACCAGGTCACGCCACCCGGTAGCTAAGGATACGAGGCCTTCATACTCTGGACGTTCACATAAAAGAAGTATGCAGGATTCAGCGTCCAAGGAGCTTCCAGCGGCTAAATCCTGTAAGACCGCAACTCCACAGGCCTTCGTTACGGACGTGCTATCGCAGATAGCACAAATTATCACAGCATCCCAGCAACCGACAAAAACTCTGTCAGATCAGGAATTATCCGAGGAAGCTGGGTCAGTACGTTCAGCTGCAGGTTCAGGCACAGACGACCAAGAATTACAGGTGGTCCGACAGGATGGCGAAAGGGATACGAGGAGTTGTAATTTTCCCTTTCAGAACAACATAAATTGCCGTAGAGTGCATCCGGCTTTATCATCTGATGTTGTTCCTCCGGACCAAAATGCTGCATTGCCGGATAAGAGACTGATAGCTCCACTGGACACAGAATTCTTTAATCGGTTTATGGAGTTTCCGACACAGTCCAGAAATGTCTCACGGACATTTGAACTATTGAATGACGCTATATGTAACTTGCTACCAAAACGGGCAGGTCCGGTTTCTTATCGGCAAATGCTCTACATCTGCCTTTCATCAATTCAAGGAATAAATTTGAAACGGCCGGACAGGGCATTCCGAGAGTTCCTCTGCTTCTAGACAACCAGGCCGAAGACCTAGTATTGTCTATACCGTCGTCTATGTCAATTCCAACCACGACGTTGGAAACGACAATATCATCTAACAGGGCTAGCTTAGATGCATTATCGTACGCAGATCACATTACCAGAGCGTTATCATTACGTCTCGAAGGAAAAGAATTCCAGGATGTACAAACCGCCTTAAGAGTTCTTTCAAGGGCCATAGCATTCTCCACGTATAACTCTGCCCTTTTGGTGGCAAATCTGGAGTTGGTTAGACGTGACGCGGCCCTGGCTACATCCACGCGTGTAGATAGTAAGGTGAAAAACTCTCTCAGAGTCGCTCAGATCTCCGGAGAGCTTCTCTTCGACGGCAAGCTTTCCACAATTTGTGATCAGATAACTAAGAAAGCTTCAGACTCTGCTATTCAAATCCGCTTCCAAAAAGTTGGATTCAGCAGAGAAGAGTAGGACAGGCACTTCTGGGTCGAATACGTCCAAGGGAAGTTCCTATAGAGGTTCCTGTGTGTCCTCTAGGTCTTACTCTAGAGACCGTCAGGGTAGCGACTCAGGTAGGGGCCGTAATACTGGCCAAGACAACCGGTCAGACGCCCCCTAGGTCGACGGGGCAAGGTGCAGGCCGTGGAGGACATGTTTTCTCCTTCCGCAAGCCTCACAGGACCAGGAGGTGATGGTATAAACCTCTATCGTGCTCCAGTGGGCGGAAAAATGTTGAGTTTCTCTCAACCAATTGGGAGTCGATTACGGACGACCCTTGGGTTCAAGGGGTGATTTCAGAAGGACTAAAACTGTCCTTAAAAGGAAAACCTCCGTTAACTCAAAGTCCAAGATGGACTCAGCTTCCGTCAAATCCGCAGAAAAGAGGCTCACTTCTATCAGAAGTCCACTCTCTTCTGGAGAAGATCGCGATAGAGATTGTAGAAAACCAGGAATCTCCAGGTTTCTACAACCATCTTTTTCTGGTTCCAAAACCAGACGGCTCATTCCGTCCACTCATAAATCTGAGCTGGATAAACAAGCTGATCGTGGCTCCAAAATTCTATATGGAGACCATCCGATCGGTCAGAGCGAATATTCGGGTGTACGACTATGCTACATGCATAGATCTCAAGGATGCGTACTTTTAGGTCATAGTACATCCGGCATTCAGAAAGTATCTTCGCTTCGCCATCATAGGAGTCGTGTATCAGCTCCAAGCAATGATGTATTTCCGAGCTTATTCGTCTGCGGTAACGTCGGCCTACCTGGACGACATTTTTCAGAGGTACGGCAACGAGTTAACGCTTCAGAACGATGTGCAGAATCTGCTTCTATTGCTCCGACATCTCGGTTTCATTTGTAAACGAGGAGAAGTCAGATCTGGTGCCGTCCACCTGGGGATGAGCTTTGAGACGCACAACAATCTCGTTTTTTTTTTCTGACCCAGAATTGGAGGGTGAAGATTCATTCGCTCGATACAGACATCCTCTTGTCAAATCAAGTGAAACAAGAGATTCAGACTTGGCAGATATTCAATGGTTAACTCAGGGAGTTCCACTGCAATTGCCGGATCCGAGTTTTACAATTATGAGGGATGCCAGTCAAACAGGTTGGGGTGCAACATTGAGCCGAACGGATTTGAAATGCCAGGGTCTTTGGGATCTGCAGTTCCTTATCAAGCACATAAACATCAAAGAAAGGATGTCAGTTTGGTTTGCGCTACGTCATTGGATGAACGTTATTCAGAATGCTCACATGCAAATTCTGTCCGACAATACGACTGTAATAGCATATATTCGGAACCAGGGAGGCACTCATTCCATTCTGTTATTCAAGTTAACGGAATGAATCCTTCTGTTTGTACTAGAACATCAAGTTCTCCTATCGGTCCGTCATATTCCGGGTCGTCTGAACGTTTTAGCGGACTCCCTTTCACGGAGGGATCGCTTGTTGCCTTCAGAATGGACTCTCAACAAACGAGTATTCAATCAGATTTGCTACCAATGAGAGCGGCCAATGATAGACTTATTTGCGACGCATCTCAACAATCAGTTGCAGACGTATTTGTCACCATGTCCAAATCCTCGAGCGTTTGCAGTAGATGCTCTATCGATCTCGTGAGACG
Organism: Pictodentalium vernedei; assembly: GCA_031216915.1. Classification (NCBI taxonomy): domain Eukaryota; kingdom Metazoa; phylum Mollusca; class Scaphopoda; order Dentaliida; family Dentaliidae; genus Pictodentalium; species Pictodentalium vernedei. The sequence goes on along the minus strand of CM062293.1, from coordinate 299,138,339 downwards.
GAATGATAGGATATGCGTATCCTCCAGCGCCGTTGATTCAGCAGATATTGCTCAAGTTGAAACAATCTCAATGCAAAATTCTGTTGGTAGCATCTCTATCTCCACAAAGACCATGGATTAATCTACTCAGGTGTCTGTTGTGGGACATGCCGTGGAAGCTTCCTCCACATTTCGGTCCATTCTATTGCTAGATGGATTCAATTAACTATCCGTACTGCTTATGATAAATTATCTTCAACTCAGCAGTCTGTGCTTAAGATTTCAGCTCATGAAATAAGAGTTCTATCTACATCTTGGGCTTATGCTAATAGTGTTGCTATTACAGATCTAATGAGGGCTGAATATTGGTCCCAGCCTTCCACTTTCACAAATTTTTATCTTAGAAATATTGAGCCCATTTCTAGAGATCTGCATTATTTAGGTCCGTTATCTGTTGCTCAGAATGTCGTCCACTAAACAGTTGCAACTATAGTTATGTAGGCTTTCTGTTCCGGCAGTTTCTCTGTCATGCTGCTCTCTTCGCTCTGGAGTATTTGATCCAAGGCAAGTGGAAGGGGGGATGGGGGGGGGGGGGGGGGGGGTTCCCTTAGATCACCTGCTTTATAGTGAAAAGCAAGGGAATACCTCCCCTGGAGTCAGTAATTCCAAGTCGGTAGTGGAATGATTTTAAAGTGTAAAGCTAATGTTTACTCATCCATGTAATATTTTTAAAGTGCAGCTCGGTGTGAAGCATTTGTATATGTCACGTGTCATACGGGCGTTAATATACAATCCTCGGACACTTTTAATGAGTATAAAGAGTCTCATTTCTCTGGACTTCCTTTATTTATTGGCTTTCCTTTAAAAATAATTTGCATAACGGGTTATACTGGAGGTTAATAGAGATCATTGATGTTATTGTGCTCAATTACAGAATGGTGTTGTGTCTTTCTTTTTTTTTTTGATGCAAATAAGAAAGATGCATGTAAAGCCTCCTCTCCTTTCTCCTCGAGGGGATAATTCTGTTATATGTAGTTGAGCCTATTGGATTTTCCTTATGTCCTAGGCCCTCCAACCTTTTTAGCTCACCTGACTTTCAGTCAGGAGAGCTATAGTGATCACTCACCGTCCGGCGTCCGTGAACATGGTGTTTGCGTCTTGTCCTCCCAAACCGCTGAACCAATTTAATTGATATTTGAGATAATAGTTTGTTATGACATCGCAATTTGATTTTGTTCAAATCAAGTTGCCTCGCCCGTGGGTAGGGCCACACCCAAAAAGTGTGCTGAAATCTTAAAAAATCTTCTTCTCATGAACCAGCAGTAGCAGAGACTTGATATTTGGTGTGCAGCTTCCTTTTGAGGTGTAGACTCAGATTTGTTCAAGAGAAGTTTGTGGGGCTATACTTGGCGTCGTAATGGGAGGGGAAAGAATATTTGCCCCTCCCAAAATTTCTATTTTCCAAACAGAGAGGCAAATTTTGACCAAATTTGATATGAGGGCTTATTGGGTCATAAGTACTTAATTTATGCCAAAAATGTTTTTCCCGTTGCCCCATGGGGACCTCAGGAGCTAAAAATAGAAAAAAATTAAAACGCCCATATCTCCAAAACTACACGGCACTGAGAATTCTTATTTGTTGTGAAGCTTCCTTAGGACCAACAGAATGGAATAGTCAAAAAAAATTGCCATCAGTTTTATCATGGGGTACTTTTTGGGGACTTTGAAAAAGTGCTGAGTCAGCATTTTTTAACACTGTGGGTAATGGGGAAAACATATAAGACTACTTTTCTCCCAAACCACTGCTCCAAATAGTCCTTCAGCTAGACACGAAAATTTGGACAATTGGTACCAAATTGGCGGGCAAATTCTCATAGCATTTTTCTTTCAGTGGGGTATTTCTGGCATACAAAAATGTATGATAGCCATCTGAATGTGGGAGCTTTGATTGGAAAAACACCCTTTGAAGTGACGCACCCACTTTAGATATCTACCGAAATTTCAGATAGAGGGTAGGCTTGCTCTATCAGCGATACGCCGAGAACTGCTAATAGTTTCGCTGTTCATTTCGCACATTTTTGTATAGAAAGGAATTATTTTTCAGGTAAAGTTTCGTTTCAGCACATCTAAATCTTTTGTTCACCCGTGGTTTGAGGGTTGAATGTCGGTGCCGGTAAATAACGTCGTCACATTTCACGCATAAATATGACGTCGATAAAAACCAGTGCTACTTTGAATGCATTCTAGTCATAATTTTCTTCGAAAATTGATTTTAAAAGAGTCACCGCTCGAAAGAAAAGTATCTATACCCCACAATATGCCCAATTTGTACGATGCAAAAAATTTTTTTCAAGACTTCATTGCTGAACAACGCAGCCATGGGCGTCCGGAGACCCGACATTTTAGGAAGTGTGTGTGTGTGTGTGGGGGAGGGGGGGGGGGGGGGGGCTGTTTAAAGTTGCCCGAAAAACACACGACCTATACCTAGATTTCAGAGAACTTGAAAAACCTTTCATACATATATACAACCCTATTTGTTTATTATATACAGTGAATTATGCATAAAAGTCGAAAATCAAACAAAAACACTGATCTGGTGTGGTCGAGTAGGCCCAGGTCAAAGGGAAAGTAAAATCCCATATCCGGGCCTTTTTTTGTGAAGGTGTTATGCAAAAAAAATCGTGATTTCCCGATTTTTTCAGCATGACACCTTTACAAAACTGCCCGATTTCTTTTAAACCTTTTGCCCGAAACTAAAATTTTGGTGGTGGTGGGGGGGGGGGGGGGGGGGGGGGGGGGGGCTGCAGCCCCCCTGGCTCGTACGCCCATGAGCGTAGTGCAGTTATGAATCCAATCAACTGTGACAGACCTTATCACTGACAAAAATTCCCTGCAAAGTCACTTTAGCAAACGTTCAACATGACAACAAAGTAATTGATTTTTGGTTTCAAACACGTTTTAAAAGTGTGGTAGGTTGGTATGGTTGGTTGGTTCAGTACATTGAGTCATCATCACCTTCGTCATCATCACTTGTGTTCTCAATGTTTGTACCTTCATCGTCAAGAACATCTTTATTTTCACATGCAGCTGCCTTGCATATATCTGTGCAACGAATACCATTGTTTATGCATGGACAAGATGGCGCTTTGCAAGATCGCGAACAATCACAAGATAAAAGCTCCAAAACTTCTTCAGGGGCTGCATTACCATCCATCCAGTCATTGTCAAGAACTGGTCCATTAGCCGACTGATGGATTTTCCACCCATGTCCTTCAGGAGGGGGAATTTCGGGATTATTTTCTAGGGCCCGCTTCCAAATGGCGGCTTGGTAATTAGCACGTTGCGCGTGTTTGTATAAAGAGTCAGCACATGGAGGCAGCTGATAACTTTCAATTTTCCCCTTCTTGCTGCAAAACAGATCATATCGTAAACTGTTCACATCAACGCAGGCCAATTTGGAGCTATACAGCTTGCATACAAATTTCTCAAGTTTCACATAGAGGTTTTGTGAGATTTGCCAGTCCGTTCCAAGGTCTACAAAGGTATTTTGAAAGCAAGTATTCTGCTTCAAGAGTTTCAGAGCTGCAGTTTTTCTGCGTCCGGCAAAGGCACTGACAGTATCACATCCAGTGAAAGTGTGCAGTCCAAGAATGGCCTCACTGACAGAAGTGCCTATTGCGGACACTAAACTTTTAACGTCTACGTAGTGAGTTCTTCCTCCACTCATGTTTTTTAGAAATAATGGAATATCTATTCTGTTAGCAAAGCTCACACACAGCACTAAGACATCAGTATCATCTGATGATATGTCAACAGATTTCCAGCCGGAAGTTGCAGCATGAACAACATGCAGGATGAGTCGAGTGTCTGCTTCTTCTTGATTACTGAAGAGCTCCGATACATGTTCTCTACCACCCACAGAGGAAAGTTTATAGCACTCAGTCCCAAGAGTCACAAACAGTGTTTTTCCAGCCAAAAGTTTCTCACAGGTATCATTTCTACTCCACTCCTCAACCAGAAAATGGGTAAGAGCAGCCTTATTGTCATTGCCGTGCAAAAACTTTAGCCACTGCCGTACTACTTGCCCTCCTGAGATGTCTCGATACTGAACAGAATCAGCGGATGATCTATTTAGGCGCTCGGCATTCTTTGTGCTACAGTTTTTGTACACATCGAATACAATATCAATTCTTGAACTTTCGCCCCCTTCTCGAAACACTAATTTCAACAACGAGACTGCTAATTCACTGAATGTTTTCTGTTCACCTTTGCTTCTTTGGACTAAAGCCATCCCATCGATGATTGTAGCAGAAGGATGTGGAATGCTTTCTGCAAAGCTAATGTCTTTTCGAAGTTCTTTAGCTAAAACAGCTTTTGTTGTTTTTCTCATAGATCCGTCTGGTAAAACAAGTGACCACGGCAAAGGTCCGAGAGGATGAGTGAAGACATCTCTGAGACTGAAGTCTTTTCTTGTTTTTGCAACCAAAATCATATGCGAGAATAAGTTTCGATCAGCTTTCATAATGATCTCTTTTCCTTTGGACGATGTAATTTTCTTCTTGCTTCTAAGATCCCAAAAGGTTAACAATTTGTTTTTTGGTATAGGTTCAAAGAATTTCTTCTGAGAATCTGCTTCAAGTCGTTCCATCTTGAACTTTGCACAATTGTGTTCACCAACATCAATAGCCTTTTGCAGATCTTGAGCAATTTCAGATTTTGGAGCGGTTGCAGTCGACAAACTGATAATTTCTTCATGACCGTCAAACGGATTAATCCAGTTGTTGAGGGTTTCGACAACTGCTGCTACAGCTTCTTCATCTTTTCTTATTCTTGGCCCAGTAAGCTCCGAATGGCCCGACCAAAGTTTGCTTAGTCCCAGCATGTCTCTAAACTGTCGCATGAAGGAACATCTGTATTCAGATGTCAAGAAGTATCTCGATACGGCATCCTCTTTCAGACTGAACCTTCGAATTCCTCCATGCGACTTTGTGTCTCTGTTGGCAGTTTCTTCAATAGTCTGATCTACTGGAATACGGGCAAAGTAGTTTTTTGCACCAAGCTGCATGGAGAATAATCCATTCTGGAACCCACTGTACACTTCAGGGTGGCTTTCTTGTAGTCCTGTCATCTCAGCATAATAGAGAGGTAAGTATCTCAAATAATTTGTTTTATCATAGGCGAAGCACCATGGAATCATATTTCTAATTGCTGACAAGTGAAGATTCCAATCACCTTCTCTGGATGCTCTAATGAGGCCAAGCAAAATATTCCCGATCATGTCGATATATGACATCCAGAAGGCAGATAATGGTCCATTTGATGAACGCAAGAAGTCCAGGTACTGGAGAAACTTGATGAATATTGTCGTGAAAACATCATTCTCTGCTACACTGTTTAGCTCACTCAGACTTGCCTGATCACTTTGCCACGATATAAGAATGTCGTCAAAAGTTTCGGTGTCTTCCAGGTGGGAGGGATGAGTAGATTCTAACCAGGAAATAAACTTTTTCCATGCTAGTCGCATTAGTGCTTTAAAAATATATTTGTGGATTCGTACGGCTCTGTTGTAGTGTTTTCCTCCCATCACAGCAGTAACTGATCCTTCTGCTAATACTCCAGACTCGATGCAAAGGTCTCTCAGACCAGCATCTTCATTTCGCTTTCCTATTATGCTGAGGAGATTACATATCGTGTGGAATGTCCCTAGCCTCAACACAACTCCGGGGAATTCTTCTTTGTGTTTCCAAAGAACTTTCGATACTTTAGCGTACAATGCTTGGTCTAAAACGACGACTACACTTCTCACTTCTAGCTGTCTTCTTATAGCATCAGTCTTTTTCAGAATCTCAGCGCATGTAGACATGTTGGTGGCAGGGGCGCTGATGAGGGGAAGATATCCGATATTGTCTTGGAGAACACGAACATCTTCTCGACTGGAAATATTGAAGCCTGTCCAACCAGGTATTATTTGATTGTCCTTGAAAGTTATTCTACTCAGCACCCAAAGGAATGTTTTTCTAAAAGCTTCAGTCTCATGAGACTTTCTCTCACAGTCGAGAGTAACGACTTTCGCAGGACCACATCTCACTCCACTATTGTAAATTGGGAGATTGGTACATCCCGCAGTAATGCTCCTCCTATTAGTTTTTGCGATAGGTCGTCTCTCCCTCCGTTGATCAGGCCCAAACATTCTCGGCTGGACAACAATTCCGTTTACTCTGTGGCTTGTGCCTGCACCCGTCAAAGTTTCCTCGAGATTGTCTATGTTATCCCATGCCAGGGTGGTGAATGCATGAGGCTGTATAGTTTCTGGGAGTAGAGCATCTTCATCTGATGAGGTTGCAAGTTTACTAAGACAGATGTCCGTCTCATTTTCCTTGATCTGTGAATAGGAAACAGCGTGTCCCAGTCTGTTAAGCACTGTGTTCTGTGTTTCCAGTGAGCGATTTTACTGCAACCGGTAACAAGACATGTTTCCTTGTTTTCTGCTCACCGTTGCTTACCGCGTAAACCATGTCCTGGGAAAAAGAATCAATGAGCCACTTGACTCTTTGAGATGCACTCTCTGGATGAGATTCACCAGTCAACAAGCGCATGAAAAATGCTTTAAGTTCAGGCGGATATTCATCAAAGTCATTTAGGGTATCGGGAAATATTGGCCAAGGTTTCTCATACCCTCGATCTTTAATAACTGATCTCAAAACTTGTGCGGCTTTGTCGACCACCTCGATACGATTCGAAGCATTTTGCATAGGCTCTATGATTCGTAGAAGGCGCTGATTCTCCCTTGCCAAATCGAAAACTGTCATTTTTTCTGGCATTACGAGAAGCCTCCCGTTATCATCAGCGAAAAATCGAATGATATCGCCGAATTCTTTCTCCAAATTTCTTCTGACGTGTTTTCTTGTGTGAGATTTTATTTCACGAACACCTGCTTCTTTCATGTGGTCTACTAACATTTCAGTTAGTTCGGTTATTCTCATCACTCGAGGGTGCTGAAGCAAATTGTTTCGAATGAAGTTATGTAATTCTATAAAGGCATTTTTCTCAGTGTTGTGATAGATCTCATCGTTTGGGTCTGGTTGACAGAACTGGGTCTTTCTTTTGTGGTCGTTAGTTCTTGTGTACACTCTATAACAAGATCTGTGATAATGAGCTTCAGCGGCAACAATATCTCGAGTCGTGATGGGCATTATCTTCTCATCAAGGGTACTGGAAGCCATTCTCCTCAGCGTATCATCTGCTCGAAGATCCGTGCACATGACTAGTGGCTCGCGAGATTTTGTTCCTTTCAAATATTTATCTTTATTGCAGAAAATGCATTCTTTTTCGTAAACTATCTTATTTGATGGTTTTCGGGATGAAAGGGTTCGACTCGTCAAGAGTATATTCACATTCTTTGACAACGAAAGCGTCTAGTTCTTTTTTTAAGGTGAACCGTGAACGACACTGTCTATGATAGTAAATGTTTTGTGGAACCATTCCATCAGGACATACATCTGCTATATCAAGAACAGGTCTATGTCCTTCAATTTTTGCTGCAGATACAATCGCCTTCCAGGAATCCATGTCTTTCGGCTGGAGCAAAGGTGATTTTAAATTGTCATATGTTGCAAAATGTATGATACAACTGTCTTCTCGTTTCTGCTTTTTAACAGGGCAAGGGTGAGCCTCATATTTTGGGTCACTTTGTTTCAGTTCAATCTCTGAAAATGAAGACTGGGCACTTTTTTCACAATGATCCATTATTTTTTCGCAAATTTGGTCCAATCGGGTTTCCGTACTTTTTGTTAGCAGACGAAGGCATCACTTTCCGAGAGAAATTTTTTTTCATCTATTTTTTTCACATTTTTCGAGAATGTATTGTTCTTTTCTGAAGATACATGTTCATTACAACAACACCAATCGAGAATACAGTCTTGATATTTCTCAAAGTTGAAAATTGACTTCCTTTTCTGTCTTTGCACACAAATTAGGACAACCGATCGACGTAAACAACACTGACGCCCTTCACGCGTTTTTACAAACTACGGAAACTTCAATTCGCAATAACCATAATGTTATTTGAAACTCGTTTTTTTCTCATTAAGCTACCATTTCATGAAGGCTATCATACATTTTTAAGAATAGTATGCTATAGCCCCTGTGAAAAAATACGTCGCAATTTGCCCGCCAGTTTGGTACCCACCCTGTCATCTAGCTGAATGACTAAAAAGCTTTCAAATTTCACATATAACATCTTTGGAAGATTGTTTCACATGTTTATTGAAATCAATTGCCTGGGTCGACATTTGGGCTCTCTATGGGAGCCCAAATGTTTAAATTAGTGCAGTATGAGGAGTATTTTTTAAAAATCTTCTTCTTCAGCTCCAGCAATAAGAATCTTTTGATATTTGGTATGCAGCATGCTTAGTGGGGGGGGGGGGGGGGGGGGGGGGGGGGGGGGGGAGAGATTCAAGTTGTTGAAGCCAAATCCCTAGGTTCATATTTAGGCTGAAAATTTGGGGTCCTGTTGCGGACTTAGAAATTTTGGACCAAAATCCGAAAAAAAATTTTTTTTGTTTTTTCTGCGTTTTGGTCAATTTTAAGACAAAAAAAAAAAAAAATTGTTCCCCTGAGAATTTGGGGTCTGGGTGGGACTTACAAAATTTTGGACCAAAATCCGAAAAAAAATTTTTTTGTTTTTTATGCATTTCTGTCAATTTTAAGACAAAAAAAATTATTTTTTTTTTACCCTGAAAATTTTGGGGTCCGGGTGGGACTTAGAAAATTTTGGACCAAAATCCGGAAAAAAATTTTTTTTGTTTTTTCTGCGTTTTGGTCAATTTTAAGACAAAAAAAAATTTTTTTTTTTACCCTGAAAATTTGGGGACCGGGTGGGACTTGGAAAATTTTTGGACCAATATCCGGAATTTTTGGTGGGGGGGGTTTTATGCTTTTCTGTCAATTTGAAGACAAAAAAAAAAAATATATTTTTTCCCCTGAAAATTTGGGGTCCGGGTGGAACTTAGAAAATTTTGGACCAAAATCCGAAAAAATTTTTTTTTGTTTTTTTCTGCGTTTTGGTCAATTTTAAGACAAAAAAAAATTAATTTTTTTACCCTGAAAATTTGGGGTCCGGGTGGGACTTTTTGGACCAAAATCCAGAATTTTTTTTTGGGGGGGGGTATGCATTTCTGTCAATTTTAAAACAAAAAAAAAAAAAATTTTTTCCCCTGAAAATTTGGGGTCCGGGTGGGACTTGGAAAATTTTGGACCAAAATCCGAGAAAAAAATTTTTTTTGTTTTTTTATGCATTTCTGTCAATTTTAAGACAAAAAAATTTTTTCCCCTGAAAATTTGGGGTGCGGGTGGGACTTATAAAATTTTGGACCAAAATCCTAAAAAAAATTTTTTGTTTTTTTCTGCATTTTGGTAAATTTTAAGACAAATTTTGGGTCCGGGTGGGAAATTTTTGGACCAAAATCCGGAATTTGGGGGGGGGGGTTATGCGTTTCTGTCAATTTTAAGACAAAAAAAAAAAAAAAATTTCCCCTGAAAATTTCGGGTCCGGGTGGGACTTAGAAAATTTTTTTTTGTGTTTTATGCATTTCTGTCAATTTTAAGACAAAAAAAAAAAAAAAATTTTCCCCCTGAAAATTTGGGGTCCGGGTGGGACTTAGAAAAATTTTGGACCAAAATCCGGAAATTTTTTTTTTTTGTTTTTTATGCATTTCTGTCAATTTTAAGACAAAAAAATTTTTTTTTTTTTTACCCTGAAAATTTGGGGTCCGGTGGGACTTCGAAAATTTTAGACCAACATCCGGAAATTTTTGTTTTTGTTTTTTAGGCATTTCGGTCAGTTTTAAGACAAAAAAAAATTTTTTTTTTTACCCTGAATATTTGGGGTCCAGGTGGGACTTCGAAAATTTTTGACCAAAATCCATAATTTTTTTTGTTTTTTATGCATTTCTGTAAATTTTAAGACAAAAAAACCATTTTTTTTTACACCGAAAATTTGGGGTCCGGGTGGGACCAAAATCCGGAAATTAGTTTTATCGCTTTTTATGCGTTTTAAGAAGAAGAAAAAAATTTAGGCTGAAAGTATTTTGTTTGGGATAAAAATCTGTTTTTTATGTGTTTATCTCAATTTTGGGACGTAAAAGTGCAGGAACTGAAAATCGAAGGAAAATCCTGTGTATTGTGTGGGCACAATCGCTTCATCTAGTTGGTATATGCTTTTCTCAGGAGGGGCGTATGCAGCTTATTCTAGTCAAGTCCCTGGTTTGATATTTAGACTACCATGTCAGGTGAGCGCCATCAGGCCCCCTGGGGCCTCTTGTTACTATTCAGCTAAGTCTGGGTCATTGGTACAGTATAAAAAATTTTTAAAATTTATAGTAATTTATATATTTTTTATACTTACCAATGACCCAGACGGGGATGGCCCTCCCATGAGTTGGGAACTCATACCTCCCCACTGAGTACATAACGCTTACCAGGCACTGGTTGTAAGAATTATAATTGCGCCAGTTTCGAGACCTCCTTGACACTGCGCATGTGCAGTGGAGTAAAAGTATGGAGGACCATATAGGACATGTAATTTTCGGTTTTTGATGCAAATTTGGGGGATTGGGGGGTAAAATTTGTGTTTGGCCCTAAATATTTAAGAGTTAGCACCAGCTAAGTCTTGGCCATTGGTAAGTATAAAAAATATATAAATTACTATAAATTTTTTGACATTTCAGACAGATATAACTGTCAATTAGTGTTCACTCTGTCTATGCAGTAGTCACACGCCATATTTTAGACCTCTTCTATTAGTCCATCCACACCAAAATCGAATGCATATATTTGCCTGCTTTTCAGCAAGTTTGTTCCTTTGTTAACCAATATAGTGGTTTAAGGCAACGGTTAATTGATCAATTACTTTTTTTTGATCGATCAAGACATTGATCATTGATTAATCGATTAATCGGTTAACTGTTTCAGCTCTATAGAATTGGTTTTGGTGTTCCCTAAATTCTATTAGGGACTCAATTATTCTGTTCTGTATTGGCTCTGTGTACTTTTTATCTATTCAGCATGTCTGGGCCAGTGGTAATTGTGGATAAATAATGGAAATTTCTAATTAGGCTTTTCCCTCTGGAAAAGACTATTGTTTTTCTACAGATTAATATTTTTTGGGGGGGGGTTTTCCACACATTTTGTCCGTACGATTCAGAAGCCATTTTCGAACCGATTTTCACGAAATTTTGCACACGCATAGAGGGGCACAAAATCTAAAAATGTACCAAAGCGGAATTTTCGATTTAACCCTTATTTCGTCAGGATTGGCAAAAAACTGTCAAAATTGGGGTTTATTGGCACTTTCCCGAAACACGTCTTGTAGATTTTTTTTAAACCTTCATCATTGATAGACCTGCCTGTGCCACGACCTTTGATACACATGACATATCTGGCGATGCATATGGTAACCCTCCACAGGCTGCCAAACATCGAAATTTTGATGAAATGGGCCGGTTTTAGGCCCCCAGAGAACCCAAACGATACACGAGAGATAAACATAACTTCATTTATTGGAAGTGGAATTCACCGAGGATCATTTTTGTAAGTAATAAGGGTGTTCAAAAAACCAAGCGTTAACCCGTTTTGGGGTGTTTAAACAGCAATACCCCCATAAAGCTAAAAAATTCAGGTTTTCCGTGGATTTCTCTAAACGAGTCTTGTAGATTTTCAAGAAAAAATTGTCATTCCCAGGCCTTGATGTGACAATAGAAGATGCATGGACAAAATACTGCGGTGAGCATTTGTTAACCCTCCACGGGCTGCTAAAAGTCAAAATTGTGATAAAATGGGCTGTTTTTGGACGCCAACAGCACCCAAATGGTATACCACAGAGAAAGTGGCCTTCATTTATCGGACGCAAAATTGATCGGAAAATATTTTTGAAAGTGGTAAGGGTATTCAAGATTCGACGTCTTAACCCATTTTGGGCTGGTTAAAGAGAGATACCCATCGAAATCTTAAAATACCCATTTTCTGTGGATTTCTCTAAAAACATCTTGTAGGTTTTCAAGAAAAAATTGGCTATTCGCAGGTCTTGGTGCGACATTACAAGTTGCATGGACAAAATATTCCGTTCAGCATTAGTTAACTCTCCCAGGACTCCCCAATGTCAAAATTGTGATAAAATGGGCTGTTTTTTTACACCAACAGCACCCAATGGGTACACCACAAAGAAAAGCGCCTCCTTTTATCGAGTGTACAATTTATACAGAAACATTTTTGTAAGTAGTAAGAGTATTCAAAAGTCGAAGTCTTAACCCATTTTGGGTAGGCTAAGAGAGATATCCCTTAAAAGCTTTAAATTCCCATTTTCTGTGAATTTCCCTAACAGTAACTTGTAGGGGTTCAAGAAAAATTGACTATTCGTAGGTTTTTATGTGACATTACAAGTTGCAGGGCCAAAATACTCCGGTGAGCGTTTATTAACCATCTACAAGCTGCCAAGCATCGTAATTTTGTTGACATGGGCTGTTTTCGGACACGCACAGCACCCAAAGTATACACGAAAGATAAACATAATCACCTTTGTTGTAAGTGGAATTCACAGAGGACCGTTTTTGTAAGTAATAAGGGTATTCAAAAAACCAAGCGTTAACCCCTGTTGGGGAGGTTAACAGGGATACCCATCGAAAGCTTAAAAATCGTTTTCCCTGGATTTCTTTACAAACATCTTGTAGGGTTTCAAGAGAAAATGGCCGTTGATAGGTCTCGGTATCACATTACCAGTTGCATACATTATTCTGGTAGGTATTTGTTAACCGTCCATGGGCTACTAAATGTAAAAAATTTTGAAGAAATAGTCTGTTTTTGGACACTGACAACATCAAATGGAAATGCCACAGAGAAACGTAACTTCTTTCACTGGACGCAAACCTGATAGAGAAACATTTTTGTAAGTAGTAAGGATATTCAAAAATCGAGGTCTTAACCCATTGTCGACTAGTTAAGGAGAAAAGCTTAAAATTCCCATTTTCTGTGGATTTCTCAAAAAAATCTAGCACCTTTTCAAGAAAAATTGACCATTTGCAGGTCTTTGAGTGACATTACAAGTTGCATGGACAAAATATTCCGGTAAGCAATTATTAACCCCCCAGAGCCTGCAAAGTTTAGACATTTTGAGAAAATGGGCTGTTTTGGGGCACCCATAACACCCAATGTGTACCTGCGTGATAAACATAACCTTCCTCATTGGAAGTGAAATTCACTGAGGATCATTTTTGTAAGTAATGAAGGTATTCATAAAACCAAGCATTAATCCGTTTAGGGCTGGTTACAGAGCGATACCCCTCAAAAGGTTAAAAATTCGTATTTTCCGAGGATTTCTCTAAAGCCTCTCGTAGGTTTTCAAGACAAATATTGGCCATTCTCATTTGAGACTACTATACTCACCTTGTATGAACTCAAAAGTAAGTGTATAGTTATTTATTATCAAGAATAACTGCCCATAAGTTCCACTCTCACTGTGTCCCGCTTCATCGGTCAATTCCACGGTGTCCCACGCCAGCAGTCGATTTATCCAAACAAAATTACCAAGGTTACCACATCCTCCCTGCCTCTTTCTCCAACCAAACACACATTGAAAGGTACGCCTCCCCTCGTATTCCACACTGCCCTGCATGATATCATTTATTATTTATTTATTGGTGTTTAAGGGCATATACTTATGCACAATGGCTAATCATGACCGTGACAGTTTTACGAGTGGAGGAAGCCACAGTACCTGGAGAGAACCACCGAGCAACGACGAGCAGCTGCCAGCTTCCCAACATCGTAACTCCGAACTGCAGCACAGGCAGGGTTAGATTGGTTGAAGACATGCGTACCGTCGACGTGCAGTACGCCTTAGTACATGGCGGCATCATGTCCCCATATGGACAATCAGAGAAAAGTGCCTTGCCCAAGGACACAGCATGGCACAGACGGCCGAATTGATCGCTCAGACGGCCACCCATCCAATGATAAACCAGGCCCAACGTTGCTTTACTTCGGTGATCTGACGAGAACCGGCTACCACAATGCCACCATGCCCCGCCACTGCATGATAAGAAAGCAGTAAATAACGTTAGCTGCAATGGGATCAGTTACTTATAATATCAAATAGTGTTGACACTATAGCATTTCCCCGACAGTGGGTCCAGGTATATACTAGGCTGTAAAACGGCTATACACTGCCCCTCCTCCACCCCAGGGTGGCGACGTGGCAGTATATATCCATCTTACTGACGCTATGTTGTGCCTAAGGAACCTTACAATAAAAGGTGGGGGGCCCCAACATGGAAAGGGGGGCAGGTATATTTACTACTCTGTAAGGTGGTTATCAAATGCAGTGGTGCATGGCGCCAAGATTTCCCCGGCAGTGGGGCTAGATATATACTAGTTTGTAAGACGGCTATACTCCCCTTCTACGTCCCAGGGTATATTTTATCTACACATATGTACAAACAACACTTCCTATTTATGAATGTAATAACTTCATGTTTGTCGTTGTATGTATGGATATCTTCATTGTAATAAATAAAATTAATCCTACGGGGAAAAACCAATTGGAGAGAAATTTACTTCTGCTATTAACAGACATGTGATAGGTGAGCTCTACAAGGTGTGAAAAAATGACATAATAATGCATAACAACTGTGGTCTAATAGGAGATAATTGATACAGGACCAGACATCAATATTTTTGATACATTTGAGATAAAATGGACCATTTTCAAACAGACACAGCACTCAGTGGGTATGTGTCAAACAAACATAACTCCTTTTGTCGGACATTGACTCGTAGGACGACAATATTGATATTAACCCCTCCACCGTTAATGATGGTTTTTACGTAAACAATGTTTTATCAAACTGAGTCATTTGAGACTACTATATTCACCTTTCTTTTAAAATCAATGGAGGAACTTCAGTGAGACAGTTAAAAACAATTCATCAGACACTGTGGCGTCATGGAGAATCATGGAATCTCATCGGGAAAAGCCATGATTCTCCAGAATCATAAAGTCTAGTGATTTCTGTGTTTATCATACCAACTACTAACCCAGACAGGAAGTACCCTCCTGTGAGTTATTCTCTGCACAGAACTATTACACCCAGCAGGCATTACAAAAGATTGGTGGTATTGAAGGACACTTGCTTGGCTCTGTGCATGCGCAAATTCTACAGGACCTAATTTTTTTTTGTTACCTAGACTTTGGTTTTAGAGCATGAAGGGATTCTGAATTAAGCATTTGGCCTGAATTCTTTCGAATAGAGAACCAGCATGTCTGGTGCAGTGGTTGGTATGATAAATACATACATTATTAAAATAAAAATATCCATTTTTTTTTTAATATTGATTTTCTTAAAATAATAATCCCTTGTCATAAGATGGCAGAGGCTTTCAAAAAGAAATATAGGTTTATTAACTGATGCAAGGAAATATGTATGTCATGAAAATTGGAGGTTTCTTCCAACTGTTTCCATTTAAAAAGCAAAACAGTTTTTTGAAACCATTTTGCTTTAGAAGTAGAGCAGAGAAAATCAGGAAGCTTTTTTCTAGTATTAGCATAAAGAAATATGGCTATTAAATCAGGACACTAACTTGTGGATTAAGGAACTAATTTGATTCTGTTACATCTGAAATTCATAAATTGACAAATTTGAAACTGTGTTTCTTTATTAAATTTATTTCTAACCACAATACAGTGTTTGGCTACCACTATGCAGAATGGGTGAAACCATAAGTTTTATCATAATTTTAATTAATTCACTTTCCAGGTACAAGTGGCGACGACTGTGAAGTAAATGCAAATGACTGCAAATCAGACACATGTACAGAAAATGGAATGTGCAAAGATCTTATTGATGGAACTCAGTGTTTGTGTAAGGGCACCGCATACAGTGGAGTCAGGTATGAATAAAACAAACCTAGACTGATAAAGGTCTTGTAAAACTGTTCTTTGTAATTTTAGTTTGGACCAAATTTGTCCAAAACAACATTGAGCAGTTGTTAGTGATTGTCTTTAATTCCTTTACTAACTCTTTGTAATACGAATAACCGACAACATTTGAAAATAAAGAAAAGTTTTTAGATAAGGCCATACAAAGTTGATTGTCTGTTTCTCAGGGCATTTTTTTCAAAAAAGCATGTGGGCATGCGGTTTTTTTAAAAAAAAATATTTTTCCCCAGAGGCTTTTATAGAACGTTTGCTTTATGTTTCAGGGTCTCAAATATACAGAATACTGCAAAAAATAGTGTTAGATGTAAAGCTGTACATGTCAGAATAATGGTCTGACAGTCTGACTAATAAAAAATGCTCATGTATATTTTAAATAGAAGCTGTATTTTTAGCTCACCGAAGGGAGCTTAACTTATCACTTGCCGTCCGTCATGAACTTTACATTAACGACTACTCCTCCCAAATAACTGGATCAAATTGAACCAAATTTGGTGTGCATGTTTCCCATCATATGTCAATTCAAACTTGTACAAATAAACTTGCTGCACCCACAGGGGTCACCACAAGGGGCATAACTCTGAGAGCACCCATGAATTTCTTTCCAAAATTCAAAAAAATCTTCTTCTTCAGATCCACCAGGAAGAATTCTTTCCTATTTGGTATACATCATCTCTAGGGGGAGGCAGATTCAAGTTTGTTCAAATCGGCCCCCTGGGTTCATATTCAGGCTCACTATAGAAGCCCGAATTTGAACTTAGTGCATTTCATGCAAATTTCTTAAAAAATCTTCTTCTCCAGATCCAGCAGGCAGAATCTTTTGATATTTGGTATGCAACATTGTGGGGTGGATCTGATTCAAGTTTGTTCAAATCGGCCCCCTGGATTCATATTTGGGCTCACTATAAAAGCTCAAATTCGAACTTAGTGCATTTCAGGCAAATTTCTTTAAAAATCTTCTTCTCAAGATGTAGCAGGCTGAATCTTTTGATATTTGGGATGCAACATTGTGGGGTGGATCTGATTCAAGTTTGTTCAAATTGGCCCCCTGGATTCACATTTGGGCTCAGTATAGAAGGCTGAATTTGAACTTAGTGCATTTCAGGCAAAATTCTTAAAAAATCTTCTTCTACAGATCCCACAGGCAGAATCTTTTGATATTTGGTATGCAACATTGTGGGGTGGATCTGATTCATGTTTGTTCAAATCGGCCCCCTGGATTCATATTTGGGCTCACTGTAAAGGCTCAAATTCAAACTTAGTGCATTTCAGGCAAATTTCTTAAAAAATCTTCTTCTCCAGATCCAGCAGGCAGAATCTTTTGATATTTGGTATGCAACATTGTGGGTTGGATCTGATTCAAGTTTGTGCAAATCGGACCCCTGGATTCATATTTGGGCTCACTATAAAAGCTCAAATTCGAACTTAGTGCATTTCAGGCAAATTTCTTTAAAAATCGTCTTCTTCATATCCAGCAGTTGGAATGTTTTTATATTTGGTATGCAGCATCCTTAGTGGGGTGAGATTCATATTTGTTCAAGCCATGTCCCTAGGTCCATATTTGGGCTCACTATGGGAGCCCGAGTGATAACTTAGTTCAAAATGAGGAATTTTCTTTAAAAATCGTCTTCTTCAGATCTAGCAGTCAGAATGTTTTGATATTTGGTATGCAGCATCCTTAGGGTGGTGAGATTCAAATTTGTTCAAGCCATGTCCCCAGGTCCTTATTTGGGCTCACTGTGGGAGCCCGAATGACAACTTAGTTCAAAATGAGGAATATTCTTTAAAAATCTTCTTCTTCAGATCTAGCAGTCAGAATGTTTTAATATTTGGTATGCAGCATCCTTAGGGGAGTGAGATTCAAGTTTGTTCAAGCCATGTCCCTAGGTCCATATTTGAGATCACTGTGGGAGCTTGAATTGTAACTTAGTTCTTCAGATCCAGCAGTCGGAATGTTTTGATATGTGGTGTGCTGCATCATTAGGGGTGGTGAGATTCAAATTTGTTAAAGCCAAGTCCCTGAGTCCATATTTGGGCTCCCTGTGTGAGCCCGAATTATAACTTAGACAATATGAGGAATTTTTCTTTAAAAATCTTCTTCAGATTAAGGCTCTTTAGGGCCTCTTGTTATTTCAAATAAAACAAATCAACAACAAAAAAACATGTCTTATTTCACTTAATATGCTTTCTACCATCTAAAGTAGTCACCAGTGATGATACTCACATATTTCAATGGCCTCAACGCTGATATCAAAATCCCCCACCTGGCAACCCTAGATATCAAATTAGGACACATTGGAATTTATCAGGCTCTCTACTTTTGCCCACAAAACATTCCACGTGTGACGAACTGTACTCCACAAGACCAGGTTTCAATTTCCCATGCCCCACCTGTCCCGTGCACAAACCCTGAAACAGTTTGTTGAGTGTGCCGTTTGGATTAAAGTCGTCCACAATGCACCAATCTAACACAACAGTCACAACCAACTTCATTTGAACAGAAATATTATGGGTCATTTTCTTTCTTTTCTTGATTTACAAGAAGTAAAGGCATTCAAACTGATATGATTATTATTAAAAGAAACAACAGTGTGAAAATATAAATGTTGTAACATCAAATGGCTGTCAACCTTGACCTGCACATTCATGTTTCCAAGCAACTTAATGCTGAAATTGTTGAGTAAAAAACACAACCTGGAAACAAAAGTTTGTCGAAACCGATCAATCGCCACAAACGAGTTCGCCCCTGAGAATATATTATTACAAAAACAATCAACTGCACCACCTCCAAAATTGATTCGCACCATGCCGAAGTCGATTCGCACCATCTCAAAAGTCGAATTGCACCATTTTATGGGATGGTGTGAAGCGACTTTGGGGTTGATGCGAATTGACCATTCCCCTTTGTGACTGTTTATTGTCAGTCTGAAACAGTGAAAGACACTGTCATTCTGGCTGTTGTTATGACTTACCTCTTGCAGAATAAAACATTTTCTGTTGTGAATATTGCTAAAATCCACCTATTTTATTAACGAATGATGAAGAATAAGCTTGGAATGTGTTAATTTAGATTTCGCTAATGCAAGCATTCGGTACTATCGATTTACCGAAATGAGCACAATATCTTGATTTTTTTAAAAAAGATTTGGGGGGGGGGGGGGGGGTCATAAAAATGTTGTATGCGCACCAAAAATTAGCATGTATGCGGGCCTGAGAAACAGAGGTTCTTTTTTATGGCCTAACTAACAGTATCTACTTTTCGCCTGTTAGCTAATGATCCCTCATTGGAATGAGCTCAACATGCTAATTCCAATTAATGGCCACAAGCTATTTTTTTAAAGCAAACATTTGAATGACAGTTTTGTCAATTAGGTTATCTGGATTTTGCAATATAAGGCAATTGGTTATTGGAGTGAAAACCACCCATGGAATTTAAGCCTTGTGACATATTTGACTCCAGAGAAATCTCGCCAACATGCTGCTTCTGGAGTATACTTAAAAGAAAATAGCATGCTTCGGAAAACGGTGTGCTTTTGAAAGTAAACAGTTGTTTTACATTAGTCCAAGCTTCATTGGACGTGAAAGTGAGAAAATAAATCGGGAGAAAGTTGTTTTTTTTTTTATTTTTTAGGTCATAACATCACAGATTGATCACAAAAAGTTTCTTAAAATCTGAGCTGAGCCTTCTGGGTTACACCATTTTTTCCATATAACAACTAACTTTTTCTTTTACACAGTAAAGGAAATAATTCGATACTGTGACACTTTTTCAGCCTAAAAATATACAAAAGGCACTCAGTACTGTTCAGTACACAATTCTCCAAGCAGAGACACCGATTCAAAAGGGAACTTCAGATGAATATTGCAGGTATAGATATGAAATAACATAATGACCGAATAAAAGGTTTTTCAGGCAAACTGTTGTATTCAATGTCAGATTTCTCGTGCTTCTTGAAACATATAAGTGAGCAATCTATTTTAAAAACTGCATAGACATCACTCCTTCATTGTGATATGCAGAATGTGTGACAACACTTATTGTAGGAGGTTAGTACTTGTAAAAACATAACCCTACCTCCTGAAATGGTTCTTTTCGACCTAGTCACATTTTGCACTTCTGCTTTGTCTAATCCCATCTCTACCTCCAAAAGATGGAAAATCTCAGAAGAACAATGGCTGTCTACACAGAAAGGTATTCTTCATTATTAAAAGGACTGATGCATTCTGGGATGAGATTTATTCCAACCAAACCATAGTGCAGTGCCTTATGCAGATGTTCAAGGTAGCTGAATTGTGACCAGGCTGTTACAGTTGGTAATGGATGTGTATCAAAGGTTGTAGGGAAAGCATTCAAGCTGCATCACAATAACACTGTCAAATCAATCACACCAATAGCCAATTCTATCACTAGTATGTGGAGATGCAGTTGTAGTCGATCCCACAATACTTCTCGTCTGCATCACATGAGATTCAGTCCCAGTCAAAAATGGATGGATATCTCAAGTTTGAGCTTGCACCAAAACTGATCACGCTGTTTGATTCTGGTGGAATGAGAAAAACTCCGAATAGCATCCTTTGCCAATACTGTAGTCATGTGCCATTTAACTGGGGAAACCTTCCAGGAAGCCCTGTTTTATCATAGATGATGGCTTTCTGTTGAGCGCAGTCATATAGACCAAACAGTCATCATATGAAGATATCTGCACCACATATTCAAATTATATAGTGAAGCATTTTGGATCTAGTGCTGTTGTTGCATTTGATGACTATGAATATGACGTGTCAACAAAGGGTATTGGAGCAAGCGTGCAGAACTAAGGGTAGATATTCCCCAGATATCATCATCTTGCTTGTCCTGCCCATGACCACCTCCCATCCGATTTGTTGCCAATCGTTGAAAAAAAACCCACAACTAATCCTTCTCCTAATGCAGGAATTTATCAACATCGGTGTCCAATCAAAGTAAGCAAATACAGATGCTGATGTTATGATTGCTGAGACAGCACTGGAATTGGCCCAGAAGGATGAAACCAATGTCTTAATTGTGGGAGCAGACACTGACTTACTTCCTATTATAACATCTTGCTATCATTCAGAATGAAACATGTACCTAATGTTCTCTGGTTGCACCCACAGTCCTCTTCTCAATCCAAAAAATTGTGACCAAGTTGGGTGAGTCAAAGGGAAATGTGTTTCTGGCACATGCTATCAGTGTGTGTATAACTTTGGTGCTTTTTTGGCTAGGGAAAAGGAAAGTCTTCATTCAGCCTGATGGTCTCTGAATTTCTGGAGATTTACAAAAGTACATTGATTCTTTCAAGGCATCTGACAGCACAACTCAAGAGATTACCTCATCAGGGGAGCAAATTCTGTTGGTGTTATATAGAGCGAGAAAGTTCTCTTTCCTCATCCATTACCAATACATTGCTTATAAGTGTTCTGTTGCCAAAACTAAGCTCATTAACTGGTAGAATGCTAAATTATTTTTGGTCATCCAAATTTGTCCATGTCTCTTTGCCTTGTTACAATTTATGGGAGAGTGCCTAGTGGCACTCTCCCATAAATTGTAACAAGGCAAATCCTCACAGACTAAATCATTTCAATTAAAAAATTATATAACACACATCCATAGAATATGAAGCCATTAAGTTGCAGCACCTGCACTTCAGAATAAAGCCCAAATGTGGGCTTCCAGCACTCTAGCAGTTAAGTGCATTCAACTAGCTTCCCTACCACCAACCAGTTGTGCGGCACAGCACCATGCCTTTATTACGTACTTACAGGTTCAGAAATGGTTAGGGTACTCACTGTCTCCAACAGAGTGGGTTTGGTCGATGACCCATTGGAGTTCTTAGACCAGATGCAACAACACAGCCCCTTCACACCTGAAAATCTCTCGAACTTGGTCAGTTGCGGGTGTAAGAGCTGGTGTGGGTGTAACAAAGCAGGCTTGTCCTGCTCTGGACTGTACTGGTGTAATTTGGATTCTTATAGCAGATTCACAAACCCAACCGGCACTTCTGAAATAGTTGATGTTGACGAATAACAAGAGATTAATTGAATATGCTATGAGTTATGTTTTTGTGATCAAGTCAGCTCAAGTCATAGCATATTTTCCTGTGAAATGAGTCCTGTTCAGTGCCTAAATGCTCCAATAGAGTTTGTCAGTGTTGTCGTCGCCGTTATTGTTGGTTGAGGGTTGGAACCTGGGTCAGCCCTTGATGGATACATCAGAACACATTATCAAACCTGCTATGTTGTTAGTATGAGCTTTCCCGACATGATTATTTGTTATGTGGTCTTTTTAGCCTTTCAGACACTCAAAGCCATGATGTATGTTTTAAGGGTAGTGTTAAGTTTTCGGCCATAAAATCATAACAGTGGTGATGCTTTGGTATATCTTATCAATTTCATTATCTGAATTAACCTCTGTTCTAGCAGAAGGGTTCATATTTCAACTCATTGTCATCTGAATATCTTTACTCACTCTCATTTATGGGAAAAATTTTGATTTGTCTCTGCTCTCTTTAGTAATAATGTCATCACAAATATGGAATATTGACTTGTAGTAAGCTCTAGCATCAACTGCTCATATCCAGCAACACCAACTCCATGACAGATAGGTATTTGTGAAGATTGAATCCCTAAATTAGTCTACATATGGCTGCATTCACATGTAGCCTGATGGAATTGCATCAGAATTTGAATCATTCAGAAAAATCGTGGTATCTCAAAAGCTCCGCTTGGATTTTTGCTATGTTCATACACATGTTTTTATTAATCCCTGAAAAAAAATCATCTTTCTGAGATTTTTGTCCCTAATAAACCCTAATGTGCCAGGACTATAAATCAATTCAAGGGTTATGAATTGTATGGCAATACCCATATGTCTGTAAGGATTGACTGTTTATTTTCAAAAGGACCGGGAGAAACTTGTTTTTACCAGATTTGTGACACGTCAGGAGAGGAATTATTTTATTAGATATGATGCCCGGGTCAGTTGATTAATTGCTGTTATTAGTCCCCTACCGG
This sequence comes from Pictodentalium vernedei, assembly GCA_031216915.1. Lineage (NCBI taxonomy): Eukaryota > Metazoa > Mollusca > Scaphopoda > Dentaliida > Dentaliidae > Pictodentalium > Pictodentalium vernedei. Next base: position 299,115,343 of record CM062293.1, on the reverse strand, counting down.
TATCGCCGGAGGAGACTATAGGTTTGCACTCTCTCCATCCGTCAGTCTGTCAGACCGTCAGTCACACTTTAGTTTTCGGGACTTTTTTTGGAAATGCTTCGACCGAATGATTTCATTTTTGGTAACCTACTATACAATGATGACTTACAGATCAAGTTTGAGTTTCATGCTGATTGCATTATTCTTGTGTGAGTTATGGCCCTTGGAAATAAGAAAAGTGCCAAAATATCAGTTTTCCGGACTTTTTTTGGAAACACTTCAACGGAATGATTTCATTTTTGGTAACCAACTATAGAACGATGACTTACAGATCAAGTTTCATTTTCCCTCTGTCCATCTGTCAGTTTGTCAGTCAGTCTGTCAGTCACACTTTAGTTTTCCGGACTTTTTTTGGAAATACTTCAACCGAATAATTTCATTCTTGGTAACCTACTATAGAATGATGACTTACAGATCGAGTTTGAGTTTCGTGCTGATTGCATTATTCTTGTGTGAGTTATGGCCCTTGGAAATATGGAAAAGCGCCAAAATATCAGTTTTCCATACTTTTTTTTTAACGGAATTCATGCCGATCATATCTAGGTTATAATATTTGTATAATTATTAATGCTCATTAGTCTTGTAGGGGACATTGTATTGCTTCAGCGATACACGAGCTCTTGTTATTGAATGACCCGTGCTTTGTCTCTTACATATGTGTGAGTTTGAACTACATGTATTGAACCAACAACACCTGCCCTGTCCATTCAGAAAATCAATAATTAAGCTTCAACAGATATCACCTTTTGTCCATAATTAGCCCTAGTCATTCCCCACTTAATTTTGGCATGTTTAATCATCAGGCAGGTCTTATCACTACATCTAGAGCGGATGAATGGCAGTGATGAGTTTACCTGGTAATTTCCCTACAAATCGCACTATTTTTTATCACGTCCGAAGAGTCATGTGAAGATAGTTCCCAATCATCTTTTCAGCTTGACATCATTCAGTTTTCCTGCGTCATTGCAAACGTCGTCACGAAATCTGTGTACTCCAGTGTTGCGTATTTTTTTGGATAACCTTCTTTGCTTACATTCATTTGTGCGGTGAGTGCCATACATTTATAATTTTCTTTTACTTTTATTTTCTTGTGGCTGTTGAGTTACCTACGGAGTTTTGACTCCTTTTGTGCGGCATAACAATGACCATTTCCGATTTTAGTGCTTGGCTATTCGTACATATCCCATTTAGCTTCGTATTTACGCCATGATGTTTTGCATCAGTCGCAGCAGAACTTCGCCAGTGATTTGGAGCTAATCAACTTTCCCGATCAGAATATCAATATTCATCTCAACGGTAAAGGTGGTGCCACCATCGACACTTTGGATTTATCTCAAATTTATTATTTTCAGTTACACCTGGTCATTCTCCAAATTGGTGGCAATGACCTCTTGTCTGGACTACACCCTTTTAATATTGCTAGTAAGGTTGATGACCTGGCCTCTAAATTAGTTGCCCAATGTCATGTCCGGTCGGTCTTTGTTTGTCAGGCGTTCCATCATACTGTAGTAGATTCATGTCGCAAGGCACGACCCTGTATTTTCATTAACGAATACAACCGTAATGTCGATCACTTCAACCAATTCTTGATGGAAGTGTTACCCAGTTTATCTTCCCACACTCATTTTTGGAGACACCGTCGTTTGTTTTCCATTACGTCCAATTTATTTCATGATGGTGTTCATTCCAACGATACAGGTATGCTCAAGTATCGCCACAGCATGCGCAGTGCCATTCTTTACTGGCCAAAATGTAACTGATCGGTTTTCATGTGCTTTCCATCTCTTGCGGCACCCCAGATTTGTTTGTTTGTTTGTGTGTGCACAGCTTGTCTTTAGCCTGTGGTGCTTTTCCACTGGTGCAGATTTCCCCTGACTATGTCTGGATTTCTCCTTCTGTTAGCATGCCTCCCATTGGTGTGTGCGGACTTGGTTGGTGAGTCTTCTGTTTTATTATGAATTTGTATATAAATTTTTTCTTATGTTTATCACCTTTTTCTGATGCATGTCTGGGGTGCTTTTCTTTAGCCTGTTATGTTTAGTGTCAATATTTCATATATGTATTTCTCTGGTTGCCATGCAGTGGTGTATATCACTTCACGTTACCTGGTTATGGCCGCTGGGCCCCCCCTTTTTTGGAACAATAGGCCCCACTCTCTGGGTTGGGTGAGTGGGGGGTGGGGGGGGGGGGGGAGTCTCCTTTATACAATTACAAGTATGTTTCATTTTCTGGTGCCTGTTCTATTTTCTTTTACAGTTTTTAGCTCACCAACTTTAGTTGTGTGAGCTCATGGCATGGCTCGATCGGTCGGCGTCAGCGTACGTGTCCAATAATGTTAAAGTTTCTGTTTAAGTCACTTAATCACCCTATTTCCATATCATGGCTTTTATGATGCTGCCATATGATGATTATTATCATTTTACCATGATTTAACCCCTCATACCCTACATTTTAGACATTTTTCTTGACATTTTTAGTTGCGTTTAGTTTTCTGTTTAGCTCAGAATTTCATGTTTAACTAAGTGTTTAGGTCAGCTGCTGTGCGCCTTCTCTTCCAATGGCACTTATATTCATCATACATGTTCCTCAGTATCATTGTTCCATGATTAACCCCTCATACCCTGCATTTTAAACATTTTTCTTGACATTTTTAGTTGCGTTTAGTTTTCTGTTTAGCTCTGAATTTCATGTTTAACTAAGTGTTTAGGTCAGCTGCTGTGCTCCTTCTCTTCCAATGGCACTTATATTCATCATACATGTTCCTCAGTATCATTGTTCCATGATTAACCCCTCATACCCTGCATTTTAAACATTTTTCTTGACATTTTTATTTGCGTTTAGTTTTCTGTTTAGCTCAGAATTTCATGTTTGACTTAGTGTTTATGTCAGTTTGTGTGTTTTACTTTTAAGAGGTTGTGTTTAGGTAAGCTTTGTCGCATGTTATGAGCCTGTTTGATACAGTTCTTGTGTTTGCCAAAGTTACTATCAAAGAGGAATGTTGGTGAGCTATAGGGCGTTGGCGTTCATCTTGTTCTATGATGGGTCGACGTCGCAAACTTCAACCTGATGCTGAAATGCCTGTGCCAAGACGGAGTTGTTGTCGCCTTGTCCAGCGTGCCACTGAGTGTATAGACCCTTTATCTTCTGTGTCTACTCTAGTGCCTGATATTCAGATGCGACCTGGATATTTCACGTCGATCACACCAGATCCTGTTGTGACCTCTTCAATTGTGACTCCTAGTGTGTTTGTCGGATCGTCTAGTTTTACCATCAATTCTGTTTTGTTGGGCCACATGCCTCGCGCAACATCAGCGTCGACTATTTCACATTCTTCACAGAGACTTTCTACATCCTCAACTGTTCATTTTCCTGGCACAACAAACTTTACCACTCCATCAGTACCTCATACTTCCATTATCCATTGGTCGGATGCTTCTCCGGAATTATCAGACAATTTGCCACACGCTTGTTATAGTTCCACCATTCCTGCTACTGTGACTCATACACTACCTACCTTTACCGAACATTCTGTATTTCCTTCACATGCTGGTCGCGTGCATTGTGCAGAAGCACCTACAGACAGTTTTACATCTGCTACAACTATTCATACCGTGCCTTTATTCCACACAGGAGGGAGTGTTGAACATTTTCCATCTTTACTACCTTCGTTTCCACACTGTTCCATAGACAATACTGCTGGACACACCTTGAGCCATCAGCCTCGTACCCTTGATCCGTCTCTGGGTTCATCTTCCACTTTAGACTTTCATCGTCAAGGTAACCATGCTACTCAGATTCTCAGTCCCAATGTGGAGAATATTGGGGAACAACCACCTTTATCCCTCAGTGACCCTGCTCATCAGGTTTCTCGATTTGTGTCGCAGATGTTGTGAGTGGGAAATTGTGAATGCAAATTTGGTCAGATCAGTACGTTGAATGATCTGCTGTCTAGTAATGACTCATCCCAGGCAGCATTTTCTATGTCTATCTGCGACTCTGAGGGTAAGATACCCTCGGTGCTGTGTACACCTAAGCCACAACACAATATGACCAGCATTGTCACTTGGCTCAATGCCTTTGAGATATTTCATGCTGTAATGATATCAAAATTTCGCACAGAGAGTTTAGGCCTACACCATTATCAGACTCACATTCGCAGAATGTGTTCCTCAGGTTACAACTGGTCTTACTATGACACTCAGTTTCGACTGCTCCACCAAAATAACTTGTCTCTCAAATGGGAACAGGTCAATTGGGACCTTTACATGCGTTGTTTTTCTGCCCCTCGTGTTGGTAATAATGCTAGGGTCTTTCCATCCATTTCCACCTCTAACAGAAGAGGTCAGTATCCTTCCGCTCGCTCGTTCCCAGTTGGTTTTTGTCATCATTATCATGCTGGTCAGACATGTGGGGGCATCTTGCGGCTATTCTCACAGTGCTTTAAATGTCAGCAGATGCACAGTTTTCAACAGTGCCCTTCTAGGCAGTTCAATCGGCCCTTTCGGGCCAAGTCCAGCTTCACTGGTACCTCACCTCCCACTCAACCGTTGTCTCGGGTCAACACAACGCTGCTCGAGCAGCTTCTAATCGGCTATGATCCGGACCAGTCTCCCACCCTACTTTCAGGTTTTACCAGCGGTTTTTCGTTGGGTTACGAGGGTCCCAGGAATACCCTGGTCTGTTCCAATCTCACGTCTGCTCATGATATGCCGTCTGTCGTCCAAAGTAAACTTGATAAGGAACTCAATGCCCGTCGCATAGCTGGTCCTTTCAGTGTGATGCCTTCTCATCTTTTCAATTCTCTCCAATTGGGGTGGTACCTAAAAAGGCATCAGGTCAATATCATCTCATTCACACAATTTGTCTCACCCGGAGGGTCAATCTATCAATGATTTCATTCCTCAGACATGCACGTTGGTACATTATGCCTCCATTCAAGATGCCATTGGTATCCTTTTACAGCTGAGGGCAGGGTGCTTTATGGCCAAGAATGATATTTAATCTGCTTTTCGCCTTCTACCTATTCACCCTTCTGATTACCCATTGTTTGGTTTTAAGTGGCATACTGCCTTTTATCATGATAAATTCCAGCCCATGGGTGCTGCCAGTAGCTGTGCTTTGTTCGAGTCTTTCAGTACGTCCCTCGAGTGGGTCATGCGGGAAAAATTTCACCTGAAATACATCATCCATGTGCAGGATGACTTCTTTTTTTGCTGCCAGGACAGAGGCCCAATGCCTTACCTATCTCGACTCCTTCATTGCGGTTTGTAACAAATTGAATGTGCCTACAGCCCATGTGAAAACTAGTCGTCAGGCGACATGTATGACTTTTTTGGGTATCGAATTGGATTCAGGGAATTTGACGGCTTGGTTACCAGAAGACAAGCTACAACAGTGTCGCCAAAAAATAGTAGATTTTCTGCAGCGTCAGAAAGTTACCCTCAGGGAAATTCAATCTCTTATCGGCTTGGTAAATTTTACCTGCTCTGTCGTTGTCCCTGGTAGAGTTTTCTTGAGACGCTTAATCAATCTCACTCTCCGTATTTCTAAAGCACACCATCGAATCCGTTTCACGACTGCTGCCAAGTCCGATTTGTGCCTTTGGCTTCATTTCCTCCAATTCTTCAATGGTAAAACCTTTTTTCTGGAAAAACATTTTATCAGTAATGACCTCCTTGCTTTTCACACAGATTCTGCAGGCACGATTGGGTTTGGGGTCATCTTTGGACCCGACTGGTGCCATAGTATATGGTCAGCCGTTGAAATGGGTTATCACATAGCAGTGCTCGAGATGTATCCTATCCTTCTCGGTCTTGCCCTTTGGGGGACGCAACTCGCAAACAAATCTGTGCTTTTTCTTACTGACAACTCGGCTGTAGTTTCTGTCATTAATTCCCAAACCACCAAAGATGTTCATCTGCTGCACATGCTTCGATTCCTGGTTTGACATTGTTAGCAACTTAATATTCTGTTTAAAGCTCAACATGTCCCAGGGAATTCCAATCGGTTACCTGACCTTTTGTCTCATTCACAGATCACACAGTTCCAAGTCCTTTCCCCGGACAGTGCTCACGAGCCCACTCCTGTTCCGGACCATCTTTGCCTGCAGTACTTGCTTGAACAGTGGAGTTGTGAGCTGAGAATGCCATTGCCACACGTATCAAGCACTTCTATGCGAAGACCAGGGATAATTTCAACGAGTTTTGCAGTTCTTATCATTTACCATATACATGGCTAGTGCCTATTCCCACTTTATGTTTGTTTGTTGCACACCTTTTCAGTGTACATTACGCACCTACAACAATCACGTCTATGATTTCTGGTATCTCCTACTTTCACAAGCTTATGACTGGTATGACCCCACTCAAGCTTTTGTGATCAAGAAACTTTTGACAGGCGCACAACGGTTGCGTCCTATAGATGCACGCTTACCCATTACCATTGACATTCTGCATCAATTGTTTGACTCTTTTTCCCATTTCGCAGTGAACTCATATTCCAAAGATCTGTTTCGGGCCCTCTTTTTAACTGCTTTTTACACTTTTGCACGGGTTGGTAAGCTGTGTCCCCGTCGCTTTGCCGACCGTTCGTCTGTAGTCCAATTTTCCGATGTTCATGTGTCACCCACCTTTTTACAGCTAACATTCTGGCATTTTAAACATAATCTTTCCAACAAGCCTCATGTAATTCATTTGACGCGATTGTCCTATCTTCGCTACTGTCTTTACATGACTCTCCTTCACTTTTTAACGGTTCACGGCTCTCAGTCTGGATCTCTATTTGCCTACCCTGATGGTACACCGATAGTGCTACAGGTATTCGATCGCCAGTTAAAGTGTTGCTTGAATTCTTGCCATCTTGATTCCAGTGTTTTGAAGGGTCATTCTTTTTGTATCGGGGGTGCCTCGCGAGCCACTTACTGTCGTTTCTCCGATGCTCAGATTCGGTTGATGGGGCGGTGGAAATCCAATGCTTTTCAGAAAAATATACGAAGACCCTCTCTCACTCATTGATTTCTACCCACTCTGTTACTTCATCTTTGAGGTTTGCACTCAACATTCCTGGTTTTACATTGTTTGCAACTTAATATTCTGTTTAAAGCTCAACATGTCCCAGGGTATTCCAGTCACTTACCTGACCTTTTGTCTCATTCACAGATCACACAGTTCCAAGTCCTTTCCCTGGATAGTGCTTGCGAGCCCTCTCCTGTTCCGGACCATCTTTGCATGCAGTACTTGCTCAAACAGTGGAGTTGTTAGCTGAGAATGCCATTACCACACTACCAAGCACTTCTATGCGAAGACCAAGGATAATTTCGGGGATTTTTGCAGTTTTATCATTTACCATATACATGTCCAGTGCCTGTTCTCACTTTATGTTTGTTTGTTGCACACCTTTTCAGTGTACATTATGCACCTATGACGATCATGTCTATGATTTCTGGTATCTCAGCATTCCATGTCCACATACATATGCATGCATGTTCCTTTTGTGTGTCTGTGTGTATTTGGGTATGTATCCTCGGTGCTGTGGGCACCTTCGATCACATCTGATCTTTTTGGGGGGGAAGTTCCACATTTCTTGTTTTTCATTCCATTTGCGGGCTGACTGCTGGGATAGTGCCCACATTTTTTTCCTGCATCAACTGTTAGGCTAGTCTGTGCCCGGGCATTATAGGGATGACTGTCAGGACAGTGCCCTTCTTGTGCCTGTGTTGCTGGTTACTGTTTTCACAGGACAGGTCCGACCTACTGTGGTAATATGTCCTATTCTATCCCGTAGCATGGTTACCTTCCTCACATCTTTTAGGCTTTTGGGGAGTCACACCTTTGTTTTCCACTTCCATTTGTGGGCTGACTGCTGGGACAGTGCCCAAATTCTTTTACTCTTACTCCACCGACTGTTAGGTCGGTGTCTGGGCATTATGGATAGGGCTGACTGTCGGGACAGTGCCCTTCTTATACCCATGTGGCTGGTGACTGTTTTGTCAGGCCTTGTTTGTAAAGCAACTGTTAAGCCAGTAGCTATAGTGTCCTGGGTGTATAAGGCCGACTGTCGGGACAGTGCCCTTCTGGTAGGTGTTTTGTGATGACTTGTTTGCACTTTGTTGGGTGAGATGATCCACTTTTGGCGGGTTTGGTCCAACGGAGCTTAAACTTGTATATATATTTGTTACCATTTGTAATTATTCATTGTTTTTGGCTTCGCTGTAGTTCCACCTAGTGGTGTATATACTCTCATTATCATCTTTGTATTATACAGCGAAGTCCATATCACACATATGTCTTTGTCTTAGTTTTTTTCCCTTCCCCACCTGTCACAAATGACTGGGAGAAACTTGTTTTTACCGGATTTGTGACAAGTCGGGAGAGGGGTTAATTTATTAGATATGATGCCATGGTCAGTTAATTAATTGCTGTTATTATTGAATGACCCGTGCTTTGTCTCTTACATATGTATGAGTGTGAACTACATGCATTGAAGCAACAACATCTACCCTGTCCATTCAGAAAATCAATAATTAAGCTTCAACGAATAACACCTTTTGTCTATAATTAGTCCTAGTCATTCCCCACTTAATTTCGGCATGTTTAATCATCGGGCAGGTCTTATCACTACATGCAGGGCAGATGAATAGCAGTGATGAGTTTACCTGGTAATTTCCCTACAAATCACACTATTTTTTATCGCGTCAGAACTCAGAAGAGTCAGGTGAGGATAGTTCCCAATCATCTTTTTAGCTTGACATCATTCAGTCAGTTTTCCTGCATTATTGCAAACATCGTCAAGAAATCTGTGTACTCCAGTGTTCCGTATTTCCTTCCCTCCACTACCCATGTATTCCTTTGCCTTTGGGATAATTTTCCGGCGGGTTTGGCCCAATGGAGCTAAAACTTGTATATATATTCGTTACCATTTGTAATTATTCATTGTTTTTGGCTTCGCTGTAGTTCCACCTATTGGTGTATATACTCTCATTATCATCTTAGTATTATACGGCGTAGTCCATATCACACATATGTCTTTGTCTTAGTTTATTTCCCTTCCCCACCTGTCACAAAATTACACTTTCAGCAGTTTTTGGCCTCTGGCCACCAATCTTGTGTAGTATGGGTATGGAATATGTTACATTTAAAAATGAAGTATTATGAACCTTACTGCATTTTTGTGTGAATATGTTCAAAAATGTTCCACATTTACTTTAGAATCATATCTTAGATGCAAGTTGTTACAAAACCAAAGGCTATAAACTGTGATTCCAAAGTGTGGGACAAACTGAAATGTATATGAAACAGATTCAGTGAGTTTTTCTCTTCTGCCATTCAGTAAATCCACACTTTCCATTATGCCCAAATTTGATGAATCTGAAGACCTGCTTGAACAGTGGCTTATCAGAAGCTTAACTCAGATGCTGTATGTTGCTAAGAAATCACACCTTGTATCTGTATACGATCTTGGAATGGTAAAGTGTTGCTCACAAAGGTTATGTAATTGTGACCCTCCTTTCACAATTGACTGGTTATGTGAGAAAATCTTGGGCTGATAAGCAGCAAAATTGGTTGTGGCATTGTTTACTGAGTCAAAAAAGAATGTTTAATAAACTTTGAGGAGTAATTTTTTTAGTATTATTAACTTTAATCCCAAACAAATTAATGTAAATTCATATTTCGAGTCTAGCTGTATGAATTTGCATAATTTCATGTTCTTACTGTTGCCAGCATCACGTCAGGATGTCGCAATTCAGACATGGGGTGAAATGAAAAGTTCACACATGCAGTCAATAGCATGTGTGCCCACCATTTGCCTCTTAAATGGCAAGACATCACAGACCTGATAAGTCTCTGGATGTCACCCTGTGGTATTGCATTCCACTCCTACCTTGGAACATTATGTAAATCGCCTAACATCTGAAGATCATGAAGTTGTACTCGACGGTCCAGTTGATCCCAAAGGTGTTCAATCGACGACAAATCTGGCAAAAGTGGGGGCCAGGGAAGAAGTTCGATGCTCTGCTCCTCAAAAAAGTCAGGACAGATACGCGCCACGTGACATCGGGCATTGTCTTAGTGGAATAACTGCAATCCGACATTAGCATTGAACAACAGGACAACAACAGCGTTAAGAATTTCATCTCTATATCACTGTCCATTCAGATTACCATCGATGAAGATGAACTGCGTTCGATGGTGCAAGGAAATTCCTGCCCAAACCATTACACTACCCCTGCCGAAACTGAAACAGTCGCATGAAAGCATTGGAAAACCATTCCCCTCGTTGGCGATACACTCTTGCCCTACCATCAGCATGCCGAAGACAAAATCGTGATGCATCACTAAAAAGAACTGTGCTCCAACACTGCTGAGTCCAGCGAACATCCTGATATACCCATTCCATTCTGACGGTACGATGATGTTGGGTAAGGATTGGCCTGTGGTATGGACACCTACTTCGGATGCAGTGTTCAGCGAGTCTGTTGCAAACAGTTTGTGCACTGATTCTATTGTTAGTACTAACCAGAAGTAATTGCTGCTGTCCTCGTTGCTGGAAGGAAGCGATCCCGCAAGTGAGACGTCCTGTTGTGTTGGTCTTGTGCAGGGGTCATAACTCTTGGTCGACCTGAATGCATTCGGTCGGCAGTAGATCCAGTGGTTCTATACCTTCCAATGAGTCAGTAAATAGTAGCCACAGTGACTCCAAATTCAGCAGCAAGCTCATCTGGAGGTATCCCAGTTTCATGCATACCAATGGCTCGCAATCTCTGATATTTTTATACTGTAACCAATGACCCAGACTTAGCTGGTGCTAACACTAAAATATTCAGGGCCAAACACAAATTTTGCCCCCCCCCCCCCCAATCCCCAAAATTTGCATCCAAATCAAAAAATCTAATGTCCCATATGGTCCTCCATATGTTTGCCCACTGCGCATGCGCATTGTCAAGGAAGTACCGAAATTGGCGCAAAATCCTCATTCTTTGTTTGGCCTTTCTGTCAGTAACATCTCACTGACTTTTGTACTTATAATCTCAGTTAAAATGATGCCAGGCACATAATCATGATGGATATGGTGGATCCAAGGATGAAATAAGAGGATGAAAAGAAGAAACAGTGGAAGGATGTGTTCAGGGCTGTAACTTATAATTTTTATGTAAAATTATTTCATGTTCCCTAATGTTTTCATTCTTGCTATGAAATCTCCACGGTTTGTTAAGTGTTTCCTCTCTCCCTTCCTTTGAAACCCCTCTTGCTAATCTCCCATGCTTTTGGAATAATTTTTAAATTTTTTTTTATTGAAATTTCTTGGGAGTTTAGCTTAGTTACAGAATGTTTATTCTATTATCCCCATGGTTACGTCCTCACCCTTGGGGTGTTTAGGCATTTTGGTTTGACTTCGGGCCATGTTTTTCAGTGCCTGGAGTTTTGTTTCCAGTTTTTATTGACTTTTGTTTACGTTGACAACGGTTACTTTGTTACTTTCTGTTAGTGATTCCTTGTCTTCTGTAAAGTTTTTTATGTAGTCAGATACATTAATATTATCCGTAAGTGTAACATTAATTTTTAGAATTGTTTTAAAAAAAATTTCCACACTTAGGCTTTTTTGGGATCCATTTGGGCTCATCATTGCCTTTGTGAACTTGGGCTCATGTCAAAAATTTCTTTTTGAAAATTTTCCTTTGAATTATTTTTCGAAATTTTGATATGGATTGTATTATTATTATGTATCTTTGCAATTTCGAGGGTTAGTGTGAGTACTACAGCTATATAATATTTTTAATTCTGAAAGAATATTGTTCAAATTGTAAATTGAGGAAGTCTTCCTCGGATTCTCATGCTCTTTGTATTTGCTGTAGTCACTGTACTCGCACTAATTCTTGTACGGTTTGTGCCAGTTGGGATGACAAACGTTGGAGACGTGTGTTACGGTACATTGTTTACAGTGAGAGGTCGATGCCGGTCCTCTCACCACAGGGTCACTCTAGTTTTTCAGTCTCTTTTTCAGAGGAACAAGAACAGGGTGATGCTTCCTTGATGTCTTCCGGAAGTGTGCTGTCGTCGTCGCATATCAATGAAGAGCTAGCGGCAAAAGTGCTCAATGAAATCAGACAAGTGCCTAGGTCCCAAAAGGGATTTACGGTCTTGTCGCTATCTAGAATGACCAGTGGATCTATCACTCGTAATGTGGGTGATGTGATGCCGGGTATGTCCATTGTGGTTCAGAAGAGGAAAAAGGGTGTTGCGAGCACTATAATCTCGGATCACGCACACCCTGCAACAATGGATCGGATAAAAGGATTATGCAGGATGTACCGTCCCAGTAGCTTCCAGCGGCTAAGCAACGTAAGACCGCAGCTCCACAGGCCTCTGTAACAGAGTTGCTATCACAGATAGCACAACTCATCGCAGCGTCCCAGCAACCTTCGGAAACAGTTTCAGATCAGGAACTGTCGGAGGAAGCGAGGTCGGTCCGTTCCTCTGCAATGTAGACAGGGACGACCGAGATTCGCATCTGGTCCAGTCGGATGGTGAAAGGGAAACTGCGGAGCTGGATTTTTCCCTTCTGGAACAGCATAAGGTGGCGGTGGATTTTATCCGTCAACACCTTCCAGAGGTTGTTCCATCAGAGGGCTGCGATACCAGCTAAGAGACTGATAGCGTCACTGGATACAGACTTTTTCGGCCGGACTAAGGTGTTCCTGAGTATCCGGTCCAATTCAGCAATGTCTCACGGATGTTTGAATTGCCGAATGACGCTATTTTTAAGTTAGACTCTAAAACAGGCAGAACCAGTTTCTTATTGCAACATGCTCTACATCTGTCGTTCATCAACAATAGGAATAAATTTGCTTCGGCAGGAAAGGGCATGCCGAGAGTTCCTCTGCATTTAGACGAACAGGCCAAAGACTTAGAATTGTCATTGCCGGCGTCTATGTCGATTCTCTCCAGTACGTTGGAGACGACAATCTCGTATGTAATAGAGCCAGTTTAGATGCATTATCATACGCAGATCACCTTACCAGAGCATTAGTGCAACATCCAATCTTGTCTAATAGAGCCAGTTTAGATGCATTATCATACGCAGATCACCTTACCAGAGCATTAGCGCAACATCTCGATGGTAAAGAATTCCAGGATGTTCAAACTTCTTGGAGAGTTCTTTCTAGGGCAATTGCATTTTTCACGTATAACTCCACCCTTTCAGTGGCAAATTTGGAGTTAGTCAGATGTGATGCTGCCCTGGTTTCATCCACTAGGGTGGATTCTAAGGTGAAAAATTCTCTTCGAGTCGCCCCGGTCTCGGGAGAATTTCTATTTGATTGTAAGCTTTCATTAATCTATGATCAGATTGCCAAGAAAGCTTCAGATTCTCTGCTCTTCAAGTCTGTTTCTAAGAAACCGGACTCAGCAGAAAGAAGTAAGTCAGGAGCTTCTGGTGCGAGTATGTCAAAGGGAAGCTCCTACAGAGGATCAAAAAAATCCTCCAGCTCTTACTCCTGAGATCGTCAGAGTAACGACTCAGGTAGGGGACGAAATGCTGGCCGAGAAAACTGGTCAGATGCCCCCTAGGTCGACTGGTCAAGGCGTTGGATGGGGAGGACGTTTCTCTTCCCGCAAGCCTCGCAGGTCCAGGAGGTGAAGGTCAGGACCTCTATTGCGCTCCAGTGGGTGGAAGGCTGTCAAGACTTTTGACCAATTGGTTGTCAATTATGGACAACCGATGGGTACAGGAGGTTATTTCGGAAGGCCTAAAACTGTCCTTCATGGAAAAACCTCCATTAACACGAAGTCCACAATGGACTCAGCCTCCGTCCAACCTTCAGAAAAGAGATTCGCTTCTATCAGAGGTGCAATCTCTTCTGGAGAAGAATGCAATAGAGGTCATAGAAAACCAGGAATCTCCCAGTTTTTACAGTCACCTGTTCCTGGTACCAAAACCAATCATCTTGTTCCGTCTAGTTATAGATCTCAGCTGGATAAACAAGCTGATCGTGGCTCCAAAATTTTATATGGAGACCATTCGATCGGTGAGAGCGAGCATTCGAGTGAACGATTATTCTGCGAGCATAAATCTCAAGGATGCGTACTTTCATGTCATGGTACATCCGATGTTCAGAAAGTACCTTCGCTTCGCTGTCCTAGGAGTCGTTTATCAGTTCCAAGCAATGTGCTTCGGACTCAATCTAGTGCCCTAGGCTTTCACTCGAATAATGAACTTGGTAATGACACATTTCCGAGCTCATTCGTCTGTGGTAACGTCGACCTACTTGAACGACATTCTTCAGAGATACGGTGACAGATTAACTCTTCGGAACGATGTTTAGAGTCTGCTTCAATTGCTCTGACGTCTCGGTTTCATCGTAAAGAAGTCGGATCTAGTTCCGTCCAAGTCGTTCATTCACTTGGGAATGAGCTTCGAGACGCACAACAATCTGGTTCATCTTCCGTTACCCAGAGCAAAATTAGTCAGTTGTTATGCTCACTTTTGTTTACACTCAGACGTAATAACAATGAGAGAATTCATTTGACTGATGGGTTTGTGTGGAGCTGCCACAGACCTTATTCCGATGGGGCGCTTACGCACACGTCCACTCCAGATATTTTTCACTCAGACTTGGAGTGAGAAGATTCATTCGCTCGAAACGAACATTGTCTTATCGAACCAAGTAAAAGAAGAGATTCAGACTTGGACAGATTTTCAGTGGTTGACTCAGGGAGTTCCACTGCAACTGCCGGATCCGGTTTTTACGATTATGGCGGATGCGAGTCAAACAGGTTGGGGGGGCGACATTGAGCCCAACAGATTCGAGGTGCCAGGGTCTTTGGGATCCGCAGTTCCTGAACAAGCAATTAAACATCAAGGAGATGATGTCAGTTTGGTTTGCGCTACGTCATTGGATGAACATAATTCAGAATTCACATGTTCAAATACTGTCTGACAATTCAACAGTAGTAGCGTACATTTGGAACCAAGGAGGCACTCATTCCATTCTGTTATTCAACTTAATGGAAAGAATCCTTCTGTTTGTTCTGCAGCATCATGTTCTTCTGTCGGTCCGTCATATTCTGGGTCATCTGAACATTTTGGCGGACTCACTTTCTCGAAAAGGTCGCATGTTGCCATCAGAATGGACTCTCAACAAGCGAGTATTCAATCAGATCTGCTACCAATGGGATCGCCCAATGATAGACTTGTTTGCGACGCATCTCAACAATCAGCTGCAGACGTTTGTGTCACCATGCCCAGATGCTCGAGCGTTCGCAGTAGACACTCTCTCGATCTTGGGACGGAATGATAGGATATGCGTATCCTCCAGCTCCGTTGATTCAGCAGATATTGCTAAAAATCAAGCAATCTCACTGCAAGATTCTATTGGTAGCATCTCTGTCGCCTCAGAGACCATGGATAAATCTACTCAGGTGTCTGTTATTGGACATTCCTCAAAAGCTTCCTCCATGGGAGGACCTTCTTTCATAGGGGAAATCATGCACACTGCATCACAACCCGCAAGGTCTCAACCTCACGTATTTCCGTTGTGCGGTCCTTCTTGCATGGCAAGCAGTTTACAGGACGAGCAGTGGACGCAATTTCTAACTGTAGGAGGGCCTTGTCTTCGCTAAATTATGCAGCAAAGTGGAAGGTTTTCTCTCGTTGGTGTAGGGATCATTCAATTGATATTTATGATCTCTCCATTCCAGACGTTGCTAATTTTTAGCTCACCTGACTGAAAGTCAGGGTGAGCTTTTCTTACCACTCTTCGTCTGTCGTCCGTCCGTCCATCCGTCGTCCTGCGTGAAGATGGTGTTTGAGCCTCTTTCTCCTAAACCACTGGCCACATTTTAATTAAATTTCATGTAAGTAGTGTTTATATAGGGGCATTTGGGTTTTTCTTCAAATTGGATTTCTGCTCATATTGTGGAGTGAGGTGGGGCCAAAATGCACAAAATTTTAAAAATTCTTCTTCTCATGAACCAGCCATAGCAGAGACTTGATATTTGGTATGCAGCTTCCATTTGAGGTGTAGACTCAAGTTTGTTCAAGAGAAGTTTGACGGGCAATATTTACCTTTGTTCTGAGAGGGGCAAGAATTTTTTCGCCGCCCCAAATTCCTGATGGTCAGGACCTCTATTGTTTGCCAGTTGATGGAAGGTTATTCCCAACAAACTGGATAACAATTACAGAAGACCAGTGGGTGAAAAGTGTGGTCTCGGACGGCCTACGGCTCTCTTTCCGAGCGAAACCACCACTAACAAGGTGTCCACGGTGGACAAATCTTCCGTCAAATCCTTGCAAAAGAGAGTCTCTCCTATTGGTGGTACAGGCTCTCTTATCAAAGGAAACAATAGAGATGAATGAGAACCAAAATTCTCTAGGATTCTACAGTCTCCTGTTCCTTGTACCGAAGCCAGACGGCTCGTTCTGACCGGTAATAGACTTGAGCTGGATAAACAAGCTTATCGTAGCTCCAAAGTTCTATATGGAGACCATTCGGTGAGTAAGGGCGAGCATTCGAATGAACGACTATGCAGCAAGCATAGATCTAAAGGATGCATACTTTCATGTCCTGGTACATCTAGCATTCAGAAAGTACCTACGGTTCACCATTCAAAGAATAGTATATCAGTTCCGAACGATGTGCTTCAATCTGAACCTGGCACCCTGGGCATTCACTCGAATAATGAACTCGGTAATGTCTCACTTCCGAGCTCATTTATCGTAACGTCGGCTTACTTGGACGACATTCTTCAGAGATACGACAACAAATCTACTCTTCAGAATGATGTTCAGAGTCTGCTTCTCTTGCTCCGATGTCTCGGCTTCATCGTAAATGAGAAGAAGTCGAATCTAGCTCTGCCTCGGCTTCATCGTAAATGAGAAGAAGTCGGATCTAGCTCTGTCCAAGTCATTCATTCACTTGGAAACGAGCTTCAAGACTCACAACAATCTGGTTCGTCTGTCGTTACCCAGAGCAAAATTAGTCAGTTGTTATGCTTGCTTTAACAGTGACTGATGGGGTTGTGTGGAGCGGCTGTGGATCTTATTCTGATGGGTCACTTGCGCACACGTCCCCTCCAGATATTCTTTACTCAGAACTGGAGTGTGAAGACGCAGTATTGTTTTAACGGACCTGGTAAAACAAAAGGTCCAGATTTGGGCAGATATTCAGTGGTTAACTCAGGGAGTTAGGCTGCAGCTGCCAGATATGGCTTTCACGATTATGATGGATGTGAGTCCAACAAGTTGGGGTGCGACCCTGAGCCCAACAGACTCAAAGTGTCAGGGTCTTTGGGACCCTCAGGTCCTAGAGAAACACATAAACATCAAAGAGATGATGTCAGTATGGTTAGCGCAACAACATTGGATTCACATTATAGCGGACGCTCATGTTCAGATATTGTCGGACAATTTGACAGGTGTAGCGTACATCAGGAACCAGGGAGGCACTCATTCGATTCCGTTATGTAAACTAATAGAAAAAATTCTTCTGTATGTCATAAATCATCATGTTCAACTATTGGTCCATCAAAAACTGGGTCGTCTGAACGTACCAGCAGACTCGCTCTCTCGGAAAGGTTGCCTGTTGCCATCGGAGTGGACACTTGACAAGTGGGTATTCAGACAGATTTGCTACCAGTGGGATCGACCTATGATAGATTTGTTTGCGACACACCTCAACAATCAGTTGCAGATGTATGTGTCGCCATATTCAGACCGTCGAGTGTACGCAGTAGACGCTCTGTCAATCTCATGGGACAGAATGATAGGATATGCATATCCTCCAACTCCGTTGATTCAGCCGATTCTGTTGAAAATCAAACAGTCTCGTTGATTTTCAACAGAATCGTCTGAATCAACTGAGTGGATCAGTCTTCTCAGGTGTCTGTTATGTGACGTTCCCCGGAAGCTTCCTCTGCGGGAGAACCTTCTTTATCAGGAGAAGTCACTCACACTGGATCACAACCCGGAAGGTCTCAACCTTCATGTATTTCCGTTGTGTGATACTTCTTGCACGGCAAGCAATTTACAGGATGAGCAATGGACACAATTTCTAACTGCAGGAGGTCCTCCTCTTCACTGAATTACGCAACAAAGTGGAAGGTTTTCTTCCGTTGGTGTAAGGATCAGTCGATAGACGTCTATGATCCATCCATACCGAATATTGTCAACTTTCTGGTCTACCTGTTCGACGTTCTCAAACTGCATCCCGTCACTATTAAGGGCTATAGGTCTATGTTATCAGACACTTAAGCTCATCATGATAACTTGGCAATTGGATCTAATGCATCATTGTCCAAACTAGTTAGAAATTTCTCTATAAATAGACCCAGAACCCTCAGATTAATTCCTAAGTGGAATTTAGCTTGGGTTCTGTTGAAGCTTAAAGAAGCTCCGTTTGAAGTTGTTGTTTTAAAATATTATAAATTCAAAGTAATTTGTATATTTTTTTATACTTACCAATGGCCCAGACGGGGATGGCCCTCCCATAAGTGGGCACTCATACCTCCCGCTGCTGACAACATTTGACAGGCACATTCTAGAAAGGATTATGATTGGCACCAGTTTCGGTGTCTTCCTGGATACTGCGCAGTTTGCAAATGTATGGAGGACCAGTTAGGACATAATTTTTTCGGTTTTGCATGCAAATTTTGGGGATTGGGGGTGCAAAATTTGTGTTTGGCCCTGGATATTTTTGGGTTGGCACCAGCTAGTCTGGGCCATTGGTAAGTATAAAAAATATACAAATTACTTTGAATTTATAATGTTCATGCTGTTACACAGAGGTGTTCCCAATCTTCACCACCGAAGTCGGATTAACTTGCAATGAGTGGTTCGAGGCATATTCATACGCGACATGTGTAGAAAGATCTGGGGTCAGATCTCCATCCCGTGAGCAGCATTTGGTGAAGAAGTGGATAACTGCTGCTCCGCAAGCCTCGTTAATGTTTTTCAGATGGTGAGAGGGCTACGGATGATGATTCTCCATCCCTCATTAAGACTATAAATTTTATTCAAAAGTTCTTTCAAATCATGTTCCATCTGAACAAAAGTCTGTGTTTGCCAGGCAAAAAACAGCTTAAGGTACCTCACAAAGGAAAGATAAAGATCTTTCCTTCCCGGATCTTACTGCTCAGGTGTCGAAGGCCTTTGGTCTGCTTAATGATGCCACTCTTGGCCTCGCAATAGTATAAAATTGGCAATGATTTATTTTTACGAATAGAAGATAGCTCATAGTTGGGCTGAGACAGCTGTCTTGTTTGGATTAGAGGTGTTAGATGGAAAAACTATGTCTTTTCCTTCTCTGTGTTGTATTCTTAGGCGTCGGAGGCATTTAGTTCTATTGTTGATGCCATAATAGCCTTATGTACTGGTAGAGCGGTCTTTTCTTATACTTTAGCAGCTAACACCGTAAGTTTCCCTTTAGTGAGCTGTCTAAGGCTGCAGGGTAGCACACAGATATCTATCTTCACCGATATATAACTTTTAAGATTTGTTAGCTGCGCTGAGACTGCTATCTTTTTGAAATAAGGCCATTTAGAAGGAAAGATTACGTTCTTTTCTTCTCAGTGCGGTATTCCTAGGCGTCACAGGCATTTAGTCCTATTATTGTCGCCTTAGTATGTCTTATGTGAATTAACAGTGGTCTGTTTATATAACATTAGCGGCCAACGTCATAGTGGCCTTATATATTTTACAGCGGTATTTTCTTATACATTGCGACTCACGTCGTAAGTCTCCATTTAGTGATCTTTCTAGGGTGCAGGTGACAAGATATCTGTCTTAAAAAATTACACAGAGATATCTGTCTTCACAGAGATGAAGACTTCTAGCTATGTTAGTTAGGCTGAGACCACTGTCTTTTGGGAATAGAACTGCTAAAAGGAAAGAGTACATTTTTTCCTTCTCGGTGTTTTTTTCGTAAGTGTCACAGACTTTAGTCTTATTGTTGACACTATAGTAGCCTAGCTAGAATTATGAGCAGTGTTTCCCCTATCATCAGTGGCTAGCATTGTAAGTCTCCTTTAGTGAGCTTCTAGGGCTGCAGTTAACAGCCATATAATTGTCTTCACAAATAGGAAAACCTTTAGCTGCTTCAGCTAGGCTGAGACCACTGTCCTATCGGACAAGGTTCCATTATAAGTGAAGAGGTTGTTCTCTCCTTAACGGTATTGTTTTTGTGTTAGATGTCTGAGGCTTTTAGCCCTATTGATGACACCATATTAACCTAGTGAGAATAATGACCATTCTTTCGAATATCTGTAGTGAACTCCTTTTTCAGGAATATATTTCCTGCTATAATCAGCACGAGGCGCAAGGAGTTCATCGAGGTTTTTATGATCTGGTGCCAGAACTTAGTTTTTTATCGCCTGCTTCATTTTTAATCTAATCTATTGCCGTGGATTATATTTGCACTTGAAGGATTGGATATTATGTCTATATGATGTATTGTTTGGCGCCATGGCATACTGTCTTGATTTCAAGGGATATGTCAATGCTATATCTGCGGGTATATTCCTTGCATGTTCATCATGTCCCTCTCCGACCTTAGTGGCAATATGGAGTTGGTTAGACTGGAGCCCTATGGTTTTATACTATTCTAGATAACTCACACTAAAGCATTACGAGTCACGCCGGGTTAAATTAGTCATGGTTGTTTTGACTAACTATAAGCTTTTATTAGCTGTATTACTTCTTATTTAGAATAGTAGCAGAAGCATAGCTGTGGGAATGTACTGTGAGCTTTCCTCTCCGTAAAGTGAAAAAGGAATTAGTCGTAGTTCCAAGCTTTAGCATTACTGCTCTGGCCTTACTTATCTAGCGATTCTAGTAATGCTGGGAGCGGGATGATTTATTCCCTCCCCCCACCCCCTGCCAATATGTTAAGAGGCGATTGCAGGGCAGGACGTAGTTCTCTTCCCATAAGCCTTGTATGCATTCAATTATACGCATGTCTTTCATTGCTCTTCAATTGGTGGGTGGATTGTGGTCTAACGGTGACTTCAGGGGCGCATCCACTCTTTAGTTGGTTTGCTTCCTGTGGTTGTTCGTTCATAAGTTGTATATGAGCATATGATAACTGAATAGTAACTGTTTTTGGTTTCCAAATTCTTTTATGAATTCATTTGGTTCATATTGCTAGCCTTCATATACCTGGGTGGCAGGCATATCAGTTAACTGGATGACATTCTCCAAATATGGCAATTAGTCCACTCTGAGAAGTTTCGCTCAAGAGTTATCTGCTTTTGTTTCGACGTATGAGTCTGTTCCTCAGGTTAAATCACATTAAGGTTGTTTTATTCCTTCAGTTTCCTGATTATATTTTGTATCGCTCAGTTATGCCGTTGATACAGGCTGTATTCAGGCGAGGGTACGCAGGATTCTTTTGAATGCATGCATAATATGTATTTATCATTAGGCAGACGTATTATTGAATAGATTCTGTTTAATTCTTGCTTTGTGTTAGTATAGAGCTTATGAGAATTTTTGGCTAGTTGGATCAGTTATGGAGTTTCCTACAGGCCATCTATGCATCCATTCTCTATTTTTGGCTTCATTATTTGGAGTGGTATAGTCTTTCTCTGAACAGACAGTGGTTATAACGGAGTTAGGGAACAATGATTTATTTGGGGATGGTCCATGACAGGTTTGTTTAATCATATCCCATTCCAGGTTCTGAATCCAGTCTTCAACTGGATATGATACACCAGGGGAATCCTACTCTCTCATTTTCGTAGATTGAATGGTTACAATTTGGAAGTTCATTATTGGAATGTACTTGTACACCTGAATGTGGTTGCCTGTGGGTTAGCTCAGAAGCGTATAAGTTCTATCAGATAACTTTCCATTGGGATTCAATTGGACAAGTTTAAGGTTATACATATTAAAATCACCGGTTATCGACCTATCTACATATTCTGGATGCGGCATGAATTTAGAAGCTTGCGATTTTAATAACCGGGAGCCTTTTAGGTGATGAATCCTGACGGGGATGCCATTGCATGAGTGGGCACTCATCCCTACCTGCTGAGTTATAACATTGGTAGGCACAACTAGGAAGAATGATGCTTGTCTCCAATTCCGGGCTCTTCCTGGGTGCTGCTCATGTGCAGTACTAAAAGTTTGGAGGGCCGGATAGGACTTTTAATTTTCTGTATTTTATGCAAATTTTGAGGATTGGGGGGGTTCAGAATTTGTGTTTGGCCCTTGATTTTATCGAGTTTGCAACAGCTAAGTCTGGGCCATTGGTAAGTATAAAAAATATACAAATTACTTTAAATTTATCATATTTTAATATTTTTTATCCTTGACAATTTTAACCAGCTTATCTCCCCTGAACTCCCGATTTGTTATGGATTTTTGTGTGTGCAATTCCTCCTACATTATGGAACCGATTTTGATGAAACTTTACAAACATTATGACTAGCAAATGAACATGTGCAAATTCTAAAAATTTTCATTTGCGACAATTTTAACCAGGTTGTCTGCCCTGAACTTAGATTTATTATGGATTTTCAAATGAGATTCTTGTGTGTGCAACTCCTCATACATTATTGAATCAATTTTGATGAAACTTCTCAAACATTATGACTAGCAAATGAACACGCGCATATTGTAAAAATTTTCATCTGTGACAATTTTAGTCAGGTTTTCTACCCCGAACTAAGATTTGTTATGGATTTTCAAACATTATTGAACCGATTTTGATGAAACTTCGTAAACAAGGTGACTAATGAGTGAAAATGCGCATATTTCCAACTTTTCCATCTGTGATGATTTTTACCAGGTTGTCTCCCCTTCAACTTTGAAAATTTAATATAGATTTGTATCTGGGATTTTTGTGCATGTAATAACTCCTGCATTTTTAACCGATTTTGATCAAACATCTCAAACATTATGACTAGTAAGTGAACATGCACATATTCTAAAATTTTTCATCTGTGACAATTTTAACCACGTTATCTCCCCTAAACTTAGATTATTATGGATCTTCAAATGAGATTCTTGTTTGTGCAATTCCTCATACATCACTGAACCAATTTAACTTCTTAAACATGGTCACTGATATGTGAAAATGCACATATTTCTAAATGTCCCATCTGTAATGATTTTTACCAGGTTAACTAACCTTCAAATGAGAAGATTTAATATTGATTTGTATGAGATTTTTGTGTGTGCAACTTTTCCTTCATTAATGAACCAATTCTGAACAAATGTCTCAAACATTATGACAGGCAAGTGGACATGCTCATATACTAAAATTTTTCATCTTTAACCAGGTTATCTCCCCTGACCTTAGATTTATTATGGATTTTAAAATGTGATTCTTGTGTGTGCAACTCTTCCTACATTATTGAACCGATTTTGATGAAACTTTTTAAACACATCCACTAATGAGTAAACATGCGCATGTTTCTAAATTTTCAGTCTCTGATGATTTTTACAAGGTTATCTCCCCTTCACTTTAGAAGATCTAATATAGATTTGTACATGACATTTTTGTGCATAGAACACCTTCATTTATGAACCAATTTTGATCAAACTTCTTAAACATTATGACTAACAAATGAGCATACAGATATTCTACAGTTTTTCATCTGCGACAATTTTAACCAAGTTATCTCTCATGAAATTGGATTTATGTTGGTTTTTCAAGCTCAACGTTCAGAGATACATTCTGGTAATCCAGAAATTGGCGTATTAATCATCTTTAGTGATAGTTCTAGTTAAATTTGGGCATGGAGTAAATGGTAAAACAGAAAAGATTTAACAAATAAAACCATGACCATTAAATCAGATCTAACAATGATCAGAAAGGTCATCAGATCACAGGAGAACATAAGAGACAACCACAAGTTTACAAACCAATGGAACAGGAAGGAAATGTACTTTTGTTGAAGCCTGGTGGTAAAACTAAGCGTTTCTTCTTAGAAAGGGAGAAACTTACTCACTTATTTTATAAGCTGTGAAATGATATGAAATAGAGTTTGTGTCTTCACCCATTCAACACCACCTTCTCATCTGTATTTCTCATCTGAGGAATTGCAACTTATGGATTTTGAATTATTAATTGATATAAAGGGGCTATTGTAGTTGTAATCATGCACCGATTGAATTCCTTTCCAATATTGTTTTTCGAGAAAAGTATAATGGAAAAATGTGTGATTAATCTCAAAACTTCAAAATATGTTGTATATTCTGAATTGCAAATGGATACATTACAATCTGCTTTACAATTAATCAGTGTTAATGTTTTTTTTTAGCTTTTATGGATTTTCGGCATCCCAGTCTGTGCACATGACCAAAAATACTTTGAAATTCTCCTAGCACCCTGATTATGACCTAAAATCATGAAACCAATTTCTGCCTTACTGCATAGTAGAGCAATCCATTCTACCTATTACAAAGATGATATTCTTTAACTTTTAACCAATCTTGGAAAGGTATAAGTGAAGACACACACGCTATGTCAAATCTTTTCAACAGGTTAGGGTTTGAACTTAATTTAAAACAAATCTGTTTTACAACTCACAAAGGAAATTAAATATTTAGACTATATTTGCCTTTGTAATGGGAGGAACAAGATTTTTGGTGCCACTCAAAATTTCTATTTTCTGAACGATGGTCCGATTTGAACCAAATGTGGTATGTGGTAGTATTGAGTCCTGAGTACTTGATTGATGCAAAACAAAAAAAAAAAAAAGGTAGGAACCCCAGGAGCTAAAAATAGAATGACCTTGTACCATTTGGCGGTTTTTCTCTGTAATGGACCTGTCATGAGAGACCACCTGCTTTGAGAGACCACTTTTGTCTGTCAAAAAGGGTGGTCTCTCAAGACATGTTCTACTGTATTTGCAAATATATTTAAAAATGGTTTCTTCAGAACCACTGATCAGAATCTTTTGATATTTGATATAAACACCAATGGGGTTGGGGGAGGGGTGGAGAAGAAGGGGGGCAGACACCAGTAGGTTCAAATTAAGTCCTCAAAACACCCCACCCCACCCCTCCCCACCTACACTCCACATTCCCATTTCATATTTGGGCTCAATACACAGGAGCCTGAATCTTAACTTTGGGCATTACGGAAAATAAGCTTTAAAAATCTTCTTCTTCTGGACCACTTGTCAAAATCTTTTATTATTTGGTATACATCATTATTACGAGTGTCAAATTCAAGTTTGTTCAAATCAAGTCCCTCAGTTAATATTTGGACTTCCTGTGGGGGCCCAAATTTTAAATTAGTGCAATATGGAGAATAATCTTTAAAAATATAATCTTCTCCTTCAGATCCACCAGTTAGAACCTTTTGATATTTGCTATATAACATTTGGGGGGGGGGGGGGGGGGGGGGGGGGGGCAGATTCAATGTTATTCAAATCAGGCCCCTGTGGTAAATATTTGGTCTCTATTGGAGCCTTTAGAGGGAGGGGAGAGGGGCTGATTCAATGTTCAAATTGGGTATCGGGGTTAATATTTGGGCTCTCTATGGGTGGGGGGAGGTTAGGTTCAAATGCATCCTTGGTGTTTTTCCATAAAATTTCCTTTCAAACTGCTGTGACTTAACAACCCTTGAAAGTTTGGCAGTGCTTGTCTACAGCTGATAGGGCTGGAAGCAGTCAGGAAGACCTATGATAATAATCATCTGACATGAACATGGAATAATTTCATGACTTGATTCCCCTGTAGCGTTGATGAACCATGATTAACTTAATGTGACCCAATACTTCTTTGAACCATGTTGTCAGATGAGCGATTAAGGCCTCTTGTTGGTAGTACTTAGAGAACTTTGTTCTACAGATCACTAGAGAAAGATAAAGACAAAGGTTTGAAAAAATACAAGTCATACTCCCATGTTATTCAGTTGTCAATTAACAGGAAGAATGAAAATTTATGGTGGATTGGTAATGTTCTTATATGCCTGTTTTGAAAAAACTGTTGTATTATGGTATACTGCTGTCCGTCCATCCATCATAATGTGTGTCCGTCCATCTTTCCCTCCACCCGTCCGTCCATTCACACATCGTACAATAACTTGAAAATGCTTTAAGTAATTTTTATGATTTTTTGGTGGAAAGTATATGTTGATGGAAGGAAGCTCCCTTTCGATTTGTGTCACTGTCCGATTTGTCATTCAAGAGTTAGGGGACTTTATTCATCAATTCTCCACATGTCGGACAATAACTTGAAAATGCTGTGAGCAATTTTCCTGCTTTTTTGGTGGCAGTATATTTTGATGGAAGGAATCTCCCTTTCTATTTGTGTCGCCGTCCTTTATGTCATTCCAGAGTTATGTGACTTTATTCATCAAAATATAAGCAATTTTCCACATGTCGAACAATAACTTGAAAATGCTTAAAGCAATTTTTATGATTTTTTGGATGCAAGTATATGTTGATAGAAGGAATCTCCCTTTCGATT
This sequence comes from Pictodentalium vernedei, assembly GCA_031216915.1. NCBI lineage: Eukaryota > Metazoa > Mollusca > Scaphopoda > Dentaliida > Dentaliidae > Pictodentalium > Pictodentalium vernedei. Next base: position 299,088,889 of record CM062293.1, on the reverse strand, counting down.
TGTGTCACTGTCCGATTTGGCATTCCAGAGTTATGGGACTTTATTCGTCAAAATATATATTTCGAGTTGCTTAAGACGTTGGGAAATGGACCCTATCAATCGAGCCGACTAATTTTCCACGTCAGCCAATAACTTGAAAATGCTTAGAGCAATGTTCACGATGTTTTAGTTGCAAGTATATATTGATAGAAGGAATCTCTCTTTCTATTTGTGTCGCCGTCCTTTATGTCATTCCAGAGTTATGGGACTTTATTCATCAAAATATAAGCAATTTTCCACATGTCAAACAATAACTTGAAAATGCTTAAAGCAATTTTTATGATTTTTTAGTTGCAAGTATATGTTGATAGAAGGAATCTCTCTTTTAATTTGTGTCACTGTCTGATTTGTTATTCCAGAGTTATGGTACTTTATTCGTCAAAATATAAGCAATTTTCCACGTGTCGAACATTAACTTGAAAATGCTTAGAGCAGTTTTCATGATTTTTTGGTGGCAAGTATATGTTGATGGAAGGACTCTCCCTTTCTATTTGTGTCACTGTCCGATAATGTCATTCCAGGTGGTTTAAAGACCATTTATCATCCTAGAATGTTTTCTTTGTGGCACACCAAATAAAAGATTCTATAAACTAAAATCAAAGTCATGGCTATTTAATATTACTGTGTTTTACTATTCTCCCAACTTATTAATTAAGATATAATTTTCCTTCCCAGAATTGCCCATTATTGAGCTCTACTGATATGATGCCAATCTTGGCCGATATGAACCAAACTAGAGTTGTCCCCCTTGATGTTTTACTAGGCATATCCCTTTTGTTTACAATTACAATTTTTTGTCAAAAGCAATCAGTAAAAATGGCATTATCAGGCAAAAGGAAGTAGTTTTTGTATGGTAAAGAATTAATGATGACAATAAGTAAATATTAGGTGGATGAAAAGAGAGGTGGATGAGAAAAAATAGAAGAGTTGTATACGAAATGGGATGCAAACTAAGATTCAGAATCATAAGCAAGCCAGAAAATAAGCAGTCTGACATCTGCAAAATGAGGTCCCCAGAGGGTAATTTTAGTGATGCTACCCTGCATAGCAGGGTAGCATCACTAAATTTATCCTCTGTGAACTTCAGTCTGCATCGGGGTCTCAAAACTAAACAGAAAGAGGTACCCAGAGGATAAATTGGCACGCAGTATGGGATAGCATCTTCAAATTCACCCTCTGGGGACCTCATTCTGCAAATGTCAGACTGCTTATTTTCAGGCCTGATCATAAGCAATGATTCATCAAAGTGGGAGAAGAGTTCAGCTATCCAAACATCACAGCTTCCACAGTGGGGACACTGCAACAGTCGAAAAGCTGAACTTGGAGAGATCAACACTCCGGACTTTATAAAAATTATGAGAAACAATAACACTGTCAGAAAATGGTGAAAGATCTAAGAACATTTTGTAATTATTTGTTTTGGTTTTATGAAAAAAAGGTCGCTTTATTAGTTTCGTATCTGCTAAGATATTTGCCCTCGGTAACTTCACATCAGCTATCATCATTCAGGCTGTGGCTGATATGACGTTACCTTGAGCTGATATCTCAGTCTATATGAAACTAACCAAGTAATAACCTTTAATTACTTGATATTTTTTCTTTTTTCAGATGTGAAATACAAGGTTCACCCTGTGCTGGTATCAGCTGTAGTGGACATGGTACTTGTAACTCAGTTGGAAGTGTTCGTTACAAGTGTGCCTGTAGTGCTGGTTATACTGGTACAGAATGTGAAAACATTATAGGTAAGTGCATTACTATTTTCATGGACAGCATTTATTCACTTACTGGAATTTTAATGACATTTTCAAAAGCCAGGGCCATATCGTGTCAGATAATTTTATGGGTGGAAGATGCTGGAGTTTGAAGAGAGAACTACTGAGCAGTGGAAAGTAACTATAAGACTGCTACTTAGAAACCTGTACAAACAAGGTTAGCATTGGTTGAAGGCATCTACACCATAAATTTGCAGTGTGCCTTAGCAAACTGTGCCAGCTTGTTCCCACCTGAGCAGTTGGAATTAAGCATTTTGCTTCTGGATTGTAAACACTGAAACCTTCACAAGCTTGACATTGTCATAGATAAAGATTATTTCCTTGTTGATAGATAAACAGAATGATATATGTTTTTCAATAGATTGAAATATATGACAAAAATATATAAGGTGACACACATTTTATTTTGTGGTTTACGGATCCTCTGACCTAGCTCTCTTAGGCCCCAACAAAAATTAAATTTGAGAAATTTCTTTTTATTTTCACTTCCGTCCGACCCGCTCTTTGGAATTATACTCCAGATTATTTTTAGCACTTCAGGAACATATCTTTGATCTCTCTATTGTCCCTTGACTGCAAGAAGTCACCATCTGCAATGCTCTGGCATTGCAGATGGTGCCTTATTGCCCTCAATGGACAATATATATCTAGCTAGTTTGATTTTCCATACTCAGGTCCTCTTGGCTGAAATTCTTTGTGTTGTTCATGATGTTGTAAGTTCATATGAGCATTATAATAGTCCTTGAAAATCGTGATCAGAATCTTTGAAAAGTGTTTAAATTGTGCATGAATTTGATTCTTTGATGTCATTGTGAACCATGCTTTTAAACCTGCTAGTCAGGTCAAATCAAACTTGCATATACCATACAGCTGGGATTATATCATTGTAGGTAGAGGGAGGAGTGTTCCCCTATTTATACTGAGTTTTAACTTTAATTAATGAATTATTTCAAATCTATCACTGTTCTACATATACCTTTCTAAACATATCACCCAGGCTTCGATTAATACCTGGGCATAGGTAGGATTACCCCTTGGCTCAGTCACTGGCCAAATAATAATCAGTATATACCCATAGGCATTCAATATGAAAGTGATTATCTCTGTAGGGTTTAGCTTCTGAAAAAGTTCCTACAAGCTTGGCTTGTGTGAGTACAGACCTGTAGTTTTTCTCCCAGAGCTGCTTTTGGTATAAATAATACCAGTTTTGGGTCGGTGAAAAAAATGATGTCGTTGCACTCTGATGTGTCCCACTCTGATGAATAACATAGAGCTAGCTGCCAAGGTGCTCATGATATAAATGCACAGGATTAAAGTCGGAGTAGCTTAATTCTCTGCATGTAGCTAGCTTGACCGGTGCAGTGGTTGGTCCTTTTAAGGGATCCGATGGTCCTTTTAAGGGATCCGAGATGCTGGGTATGTCTGTTGCGAACGAGTAGTATAATGTGGGTAGAGCGGGCACCTTATAATATAAAGCTCACACTTCCACGATGGCAATAAGGAGAAGAAGCCTTTAAGTTTCTCTATAGGATGCTTGGCGAGGGCTGGGGTCTTATCGTGAGTTGGAGAACTCTCGCCGTCCCGTTGGCAGTTGGAGTCGACTGTATCCATTGCGAGAAACTATAATGAGTCGGAACACATGTCAGATGTTCCTTCCACAATGCAGCCGGCATCGGTTGTGGTTATGGCTTCTTCTTACATGGAAGCACATGCAAAGGGGTTTAGTCGACAAGTTTCTCAGTGGGATACTCGGCGAGATCTGGAGCCAAATCGCGAGTTGGAGAGCGTTCTCCGTCCCATTAGCAGTTGGGGTTGACTGTTTGTCCGTTGTGAGAAACTTTTATGAGTTGGAGCAATGCTCCTTCCACACTTCAGCCAGTGTCCCCTGTTGTTACGGCTTCCTCTACTTCCATGAAAAAGCATGTTAAGGGGTAGAAGCCTACAAGTTTCTAAACGGAACGCTCGGCCAGGTCTGGAGCCAGATCGCGAGCAGGAGACCCCTCTCCGTTCCGTCAGCAGTCAGGGCTGACTGTTATCACTTCGAGAAACTTTTGTGAGTTAGAATGCCCATTCACGCTTGCAGTTCGGGACACTCCTTCCACATTGCAGCCGGGATCGGTTGCCGCTATGGCTTCTTCCTCTGCTTCATCAATGAAGCACATTAGACCGCAGACTAGCTATCTGACTTCGCATGTTTAAGCTGTTCCACGGAGATGTTCCCAGTCTTCACCACTGAAGTCGGATTAACCTGTAGCTAGTCATTCGAGGCATTTTTATACAGGACATGCATCGAAGATCTGGGGACAGATCTCTGTCCCGTGAGCAGTATATGGTGAAGAAGTTGATAATCGCTGCTGTGCAAACCTCGTTCACAGACCTGCTGCCGCAGATTGCGCAGCATATCGCAGCATCCCAGTAGTCACAGGTTCTGCCGTAAACAGACACGTTAACCTCCAGAATAATATTGCAGGGATCCTGAGGGTGATTTTCAGGGAAATGGGATGGATTTCAGGGAAAAGTTCGTGCGGGGACAAAATAAAAGAAAAAACTTGTGAATTTTCAGCTCATGGACCACTATTAACACCAGGTTATACCCAGAACTAGTTGTCAACTATGCTGGTGCATTTATGCTATGTTAAAAAATCATACAATAACTGTTGATTTGACCCCCCCCCCCCCCCCTGGATCCTCTTCTTCATGAGCCCTCCCCATCACCACCCACCCACACTGTCCCACAGAGCACCTCCACCTGTGATTTGCTCTTATCAAAAGATGTCATAATGTTCAGTTACTTCAAGAACATTAGTACTCAGATTAGAAAGTGTCTTTATCAAACTTCATGCATGTGGGACGTTTGTGCTCTACACAAAACTTTTCTTTTCATCATTGAAGCATTTTTTTTAATTCCATTCGAAATTTTCTGAGTACAGACGGCCAACAGTTAACAGTTCTGTAGTCAGCACAACAGAATAAATGTAGTGTTAGAAAATAAGTCCATTGTGTTTAAATATGCAGTCATAATTTTTCGGCATCCTAAGTGACTTTAACCTACTTTTAAACTGTGCTAAATAGTTGTTGTTTACGTTTGGATTTTGAAAAAGGGATGAGAATTAAAGCTATTCTATGAAGGAATAAATAAATATATATTATTTAATTCCTTTTCATATATTTTAATTTCCAAAAACTGCATTTAAATGAAGGTGAAGTTTTCAATTTTTTGAAAGTAAGTCACCTATTTTCACTTTGACACTCGCACTTTGATCACAAATCTCCGAAGAAAAACCCAGAAATAAACAGGAACACAGTTGAAATATATATCATAAAATACCCTTTTCTTAAATAAATTTAACTTAAATCCATATTTTACTGCTTTGTGAGTTTTTACCAGAGTTTGAAATGCATGTGATTGGACTCCGAACATTTTTCATAAGTAACAACGGGAACGAAATATTTGACTGTTGTTTTCCGGGATTTTTGGTCCACAACTGATTCCCGTCCGGGAGGCTGGGAACTACACTGAAATTCCTGGATTTTCCCGGGCATTCCGGGAGAGTTAACATGTCTGGCCTTAAACAGTCTCCGGTAGTGAGCTGTCAGACGGGGCTGGGTTGGTCCAGTCATCTGTACATTCAGATGGTGTTGACCATATTTCAGATGGAACATTCAGATGGTGAGAGGGCTACGGAGGTTGATTCTCCAGCCCTCAAGGAATGGCACATTAAGACTTTGAATTTGTATTCATAAGCTCTTTGAATCTTGTTCCATCTGAACAAAAGTCTGCATTTGCTAGGCAAAAAACAGCTCAAGGTACTGGGCGAAGGAAATACGAGATCTTCCTTCCCGGATCTTTCTGCTCAGGTGTTGAAGGCTTTTGGTCCGATTAACAATGCCTCCCTTGGCTTAGCAATAGTATAAGAAAGGCAATGATCTATTCCTTATGAATAGAAGATCAATAGCTCATAGATAGGCTGAGATAGCTGTCTTGTTGGGAATAGAGCCATTAGAAGGAGTAAGTACGTCTTTCCCTTCTCGTTCCCTTCTCGTTCTTGTATTCCTAGGCGTCATTGGCATTTAGTGCTATTGTGCCATAGTAGACTTATGTACAGTTAGAGCGGTCTTTTCTTATACATTATTGTCTAACGTCATAAGTCTCTGTTTAGTGAGCTGTCTAAGGCTGCAGGGTTACACACAGATATCTGTTTTTCACCGATATATGACTTTTAGGCTCTGTTGGCTATGCTGAGACCACTAGCTTTTTGGAATAAGTCATTAGAAGGAAAGAATTACATTTTCCTACTCGGTGTAATACTCCTAGGTGTCACAGGCAATTAGTCCTATTGTTGTCGCCTTAGTTTGGCTTATGTGAACTAAGAGCTGTCTGTGTCTGTATATCATTAGTGGCTAATGTTATAGCGGCCTTATATATTGTTACAGCGGTCTTTTTCTTAAACCAGGCTTGTCATTTTGAAAATTGCAGGAGGGCCATTGGTTCGCCTCAAATCACCCCAGGAGTGCCATTTTGGGTTTGCCTAAAATGAACCCAGAGGGGGGCCATTTATGGTTTGCGGGGGCCATTTTGTTTCAGCATGCTAAGTAGACAACTAATATCATTATAAGGTACATGGTTTGTGTAATTATGATGTACGTCATTACGTAATGTATAGATGCAGGCTTGAATATTTGGATGCAAGATACCAGGTTACACACGACACTCACTAACAGTGAGTGTTATAGTTATCTTTCATCAAAATAACCAAGCCATGTTGGGGCGAATCAATCAGACTTGGGGAACTGATCACTCCAGCTTTGATTTTGGGATGAAACGTCGCAGGCGAATCGTCAGGGTTGAACTGGCTTTGTGATGATACGTCCCATAATTGCGCATGACACGAGAGTTGTCACAGTCTAATGTACAATGTAATGACGAATTACAACTTTGGAATTGGCAGACCTCTCGCTCGTATTTGGAAAGTTACTTACTGTCTCTTGGTGACTGCGTCGACGACACACTACAAACTTCACAAATTGCGCTTTGTTACCTCCTTCAATTTGCGAAAATTAAGGCCAATTTTGAGGTGCCTACGACTGAATTAATGGGCTGTAGAAATCGGGGTTAGGCAGACGTTTACCGTCCGCAGAATTTTGAGCGGGCGACTGCTGCCTGAGGCATCGCCTGCCTCAAAATGACAAGCCTGTTATACATTGCGTCTAATGTTGTAAGTCTCTGTTTAGTGAGCTTTCCAAGGCTGCAGGTGAAACAGTATTTGTATTCATGGAGATGGAGAACAATAAACCGCGTTAACTACCTGAGACTACTGTTTCTTTGGAATTTCGGTCATTAGAGCCATCCTTATTCCTTACCTTGAACGACTAATGTTGTAAGTCTCTGTTTAGTGAGCTTTCAAGGTCACAGTTTTACCCAGATATCTGACTTCACGGGATGAAGACTTATTAGCTACGCTATTTAATAGGAGATGGCTGTCTCTGGGAATTAGGGCCGTTGAAAGGAAAGAGTATGCTGTTTCCTTCTCGGTGTTGTATTCTTAGGCGTCTGGGGCTTTTAGTTCTTTTATTGACGCCTTATAAGAATCAAGTGGGACCCTTTTTCTCCTTAACGAGCGATTAACTATGTAAGTCTCCGTATAGTAAGCTGTCTAAATTCGCAAAATTTACACCGAGATATCTCTGTTAACAGAGATGAAATCTTCATTAGCTAGGCTGAGAATGCATTCTTTTGGGAATAGAACCGCTAAAGGAAAAGAGTGCTCTTTTCCTTCTCGGTGTTGTTTTCATAAGTGTCATAGACTTTAGTCTTATTGTTGACACCTTAGTAGCCTAGCTAGAAGTTTTAGCAGTGTGTTTTTATCCATGTCATTAGCGGCTAGCATTGTAAGTCTCCTTTAGTAAGCTTCTAGGGCTGCAGTTATCAGCCATTTAATTGTCTTCTCAAATAGAAAGACCTTTAATTGCTTCAGCCAGGCTGAGACCACTGTCCTATCGCACAAGGTACTGTTACATGAGAAGAGTTTGTTTTCTCCTTAGCAGTATTGTTTTTATGTTAGTTGTCTGAGGCTTTTAGACTTATTAATAATGCCATATTAACCTAGTGTGAGAAATGAGCGTTCTTTCAAATGCCTATAGTTAATTCCTTTTCAGGATGATATTCCTGCTATAATCAGAGTTCATCTAGGTTTCTTGTGATCGGGTGCCGGAACATAGTATTTTTATACGCCTGTTTGGAAAAAACGGTTGTATTATGGTATACTGCTGTCCGTCCGTCCACATGTGGTACAATAACTCGAAAATGCTAAGAGCAATTTTTGTGATTTTTTGGTGGAAAGTATATGTTGATGGAAGGAAGCTCCCTTTCGATTTGTGTCGCTGTCCAACTTGTCATTCCAGAGCTATGGGACTTCATTCATCATAATATAGGCAATTTTCCACATGTCGGACAATAACTTGAAAATGCTTTGAGCAATTTTCATGACTTTTTGATGGCAAGTATATGTTGATGGAAGGAATCTCCCTTTCTATTTGTGTCGCCGTCCAACATGTCGTTCCAGAGTTGTAGGACTTTATTCGTCAAAATATAAGCAATTTTCCACGTCGAACAATAACTTGAAAATGCTTAGAGCAATTTTCATGATTTTTTGGTTGCAAAAAGTATATGTTGGTAGGAGGAATCTAACCTTTCCATTTGTGTCGCTGTCCGATTTATCATTCCAGAGTTATGGGACTTTATTTATCAAAATATAGGCAATTTTCCACACGTCGGACTTTGAGCAATTTTCATGATTTTTTGGTGGCCATCCACTGTCATCAGTATCCATCTGACTGTAATTTTCATTGTTTACACACTGTTATCCTGTTTCTCTTCTGTTATTTCTGGTAATGATTATCGAATTATTTTATTATATAAACTACTTAAAAGTTCAGATGTTGAACAATGTATCCAATACATTTACCATTTTTTTTTTAAGTTATGATCTCTATAGACATAAGATATATACATGAAATTCAATAATTTTTTTCCAAATTAATTGAACCATTAATATACTGGTATTAATGATAAGTTTGAGTGGAAACAACAGGGTTTGCAAAGAAAGTTCTCCTTGATCTTGCGCACCATACACAAGCATCAGTGTTCTGAATATTTACCTGTTTATATACAACAATATACAGTTACAAGAATATATAAGTCTTGGAAGTCTTTGATTATTACCATAGGGGGCCGCAGTGTGCTATCATAGTTGTGTGTGAAGCATACTTATGTGATATAAACTCATTCTCCAGAAAAACACAATTCATGGTGATATTTATCATCTTTAGCCTCATTGTTAGCTATTTCTGGGAGGTTGAAGATTATAAATACACAACTTTAATGAATGAATGGGCCTATTGTTTTAAATTAGGACAGAGCTTGCAGTAACATGCCAGTCTGTATATGGGTCAGTCACAAGCAACTACTATCAAAGACCTGAATCATTTCAGCTGGCTCACTGGCATGACCAAATAAGGTTATAGTTTTTGATAATGACATTCCAATCTCATGCTGTGTGCACAGTCAGCTAAATTTACAGGAAAAACCCTGAAGTCTTTACCAAATATAGCACAAGTACTTGAAAGCTCCACTGTTAATATGCTAAGAAACTACCCATTCTCTCAGTCTTACTCAGATGTGTGCACAGTGTCTTGGTATTCAGTGTGCTTTCTTAAACCGCCCAGCATCCCCTCCTTGCACCCCTTTTTCCTCTTCTCTGCCATCCTGTTCTCTTTTTTGGCTTCATTAGCACTTTGGTGGTTTGATTTGCTTCCTGTTTTGTGGTAGCGGTGGCAAGACAGAGAACACCATGTGTTCTCAGCCTTGCCTCCCCAATTCAGTCGGTTACCTGGTCTGCAATACAAATCTTCATTCACCCACGGTGGATCTTGCAACCCGGTAATCATTCAGTCAATCAGGTTTCTAACCTTTCAGTTTATCTCTGTCACGTCCATGACTGACAGCGTTTCATCGGTCACATCATCATGATTTCAAAATCTCTGTCCTTCCTTCAGAGGTCTGTCACATCCACGACTGACAGCATTTCACTGGTCACCTCATGATGATTGATCCAGTCTAAATTGTATTTGTGAAGCAGATCAAATTGCCCTCAATAAGGCCAAAAGATTATATGATTTTATGAAATGTACAGATATGATTTGATTACCAATATGACATTTTATAAATAAAAACAAATATAATCCATTCCAATCCTTGTGTTGTTTTATTGCTTAAATGAACACAGTATGTTGTTGGTTATGATTATTGTACAAGAATATAAAAAAAAACTGACAAGTACACATGTATACTCATATTATGAGCTTCCCTCATGTAATTAATAATGGGCATATCATGCGCTCATGGCGCAGCTGTTTATTATACTATAAACCAGTGGCCCAGACTATCTGGTGCAAACTCAAAGTTATCAAGGGCCAAACACAAATTTTGAACCCCCCAATCCCCAAAATTTGCTTGCAAAACAAAAAATTAAAAGTCCTATCTGGTCCTCCAAACTTTTACTCTCCGCACATGCGCAGGCATCTGTAAGTGACTGGAATTGGCGCTAACATCTTTCTTTGGCCCTAAGTCAACAACAATGAACTGACATCTGTGCTTTAAAATCTCCTCTTTTGAGGATGCTACAAACAAATCAATACAAGAATTGGTGGATCCAAGGCTGTTATTGGATGATGGAAGTGTTCAACGGTGGTTTTAGATGTTCATGGCTGTAACTTTATAATAATTATAAAATTATTTCATGTGTCCTAATTTCGGGACATACACCTGATGTCATCATTTTTATGTGTACCCATACTATGTATGGTACACATAATGCCGGCATCCGGGGTGGCCATCCGTCGTTCGTCCATCCTTTGTCCGTCCGTCTGTCCATCTGTCTGTCCATCTGTCCGTCCGGCATCCGTATCCATTTCTTTGTCATTCGATAACTTAAAAAGTATTGCTTGGATTGTCAAGTTACTTTATATTTGTGTTCAGGTTACCGATGTGCCGAGCTGTATAGTTTTTGGTGTAAATCTGATAATTTGATCCTGAGATATTAACCCTTTATCCTTCAAATTGAAAATTCCTCCAATCCCTTTGGCATTCGATAACTTGAAAAATATTGCTTGGATTGTCTAGTTACTTTATATTTGTGTTCAGGTTACTGATTTGCCGAGCTGTATAGTTTTTGGTGTAAATCTGATGATTTGATCCTGAGATATTAACCCTTTATCCTTCAAATTGAAAATTCCTCCAATCCATTTGGCATTCGATAACTTGAAAAATATTGCTTGGATTGTCAAGTTACTTTATATTTGTGTTCAGGTTACTGATGTGCCAAGCTGTATAGTTTTTGGTGTAAATCTATTATTTTGATCCTGAGATATTAACCCTTTATCCTTCAAATTGAAAATTCCTCCAATCCCTTTGGCATTCGATAACTTGAAAAATATTACTTGGATTGTCAAGTGATTGTCAAGTTACTTTATATTTGTGTTCAGGTTACTGATGTGCCGAGCTGTATAGTTTTTGGTGTAAATCTGATAATTTAATCCTGAGATATTAACCCTTTATCCTTTAAATTGAAAATTCCTCCAATCCCTTTGGCATTTGATAACTTGAAAAATATTGCTTGGATTGTCAAGTTACTTTATATTTGTGTTCAGGTTACTGATGTACCGAGCTGTATAGTTTTTGGTGTAAATCTGTTATTTTGATCCTGAGATATTAACCCTTTATCCTTCAAATTGAAAATTTCTCCAATCCCTTTGGCATGAGATAACTCAAAAAATATCATTCCGATTGTCATGTTACTTTATATATGTATTCAGGTTACTGATGTGCTGTGCTGTATAGTTTTTTATGTAAATCTGATAATTTGATCCGGAGATATTAACCCTTTATCCATCAAATTAGACACTCCTCCAGTACATTTCTATATGTACCCATACCATGTATGGTGTACATAATGTTGGCATCCGTGGTGGCCCTCTGTCATACAGCTTTCTACTAGTTGCACGTATGGGTACACATCTGACGATTTCGTCGGCCTATTTTTAATAATGATTATTCCACTGTTTGTTAAGTATTCCTTCCCTATCCTTCTATGAACCTTTCCTGTTAAACTCTTAAGCTTTGTGGCTATTTTTTATTGAAATTTTGTATTAAATTTCTTGGGAGTTTAACATGTATTACAGAAGATTTATTCTGTTTTCCCCATGATTACGTCCTAAGCCTAGGGGTGTTGGGTCATTTAGTCTTGAATCTTCTATCCGATGTATCATTTTTAAATCGTATGAAGATCTAGCTTTGCATCTGATAGCATTTAAATTGGTTTCTGACTTTGGGCCTTTTTATGTGCCTGATGTCATGTTTCTGTTTTTTTCATTGACGTTGTTTACATTGACAACGTCCTCATATATAGCTAGTATTTTATATTCTATTATTGTAGAATTACTGTAGGATACATGGATTATTATTCCAGTAGTGTAGCTCAAAAAATTTGGATTTCATCCACACTTAGGCTCTATCGGGATGCCCTTGGGCTCTTAATGTTCCCTTTGGAAACTTAGGCATTTTTAGCTGCGACTAGCAGCTCTATAAGTGGCAATGTTGGTCTGTCTGTCTGTCTGTCTGTCTGTCTGTCGGTCGGTCTGTCTGTTGGTCGGTCTGTCTGTCTGTGACCAACGAGTTTGTCTGTGACCAACAAGTTTCAAAACTCAATAACTTTTGAAATACTTAATGGAATGACTTTATATTTGGCATGTAAGTGTATCTTATTGATGTCTAGCCACTGTTAAATGCTTGAGTTGTTCCAAATATTTTTCTTGGAGTTATGGCCCTTGATGAACTTAGAATTTTGTGAGATTGCACTACCCGTCGCAGCTACGGCATCGATGTCGCAATTTTTTCAAAATTTTTTCTAAAATATTTTGAATTTAATTTTGATTGCTATTATTCATGTATCTTAATTATATATTTTGTTGTGGAGTTTGGAGGAGTGATATTGACTTTAGTCAATGCACTCCCGCGGACTGTTGTCATACTTGTGTTCACTGGGATGACTAATGTTGGAGATTGGTGTCGAGGTACGTTGTTGGCGGTGAGGTTCTGAGGCCAGGTCTCTCACTGCGGTATAATTCATTTCTTCAGTTTCTGTTTTCAGAGAACATGAACATGGTGATGATATTGTGATACCCATCCAAGTGTGCTACCATCATGACGCTCCTTAGAGCAAATAGAGCTAGCTGCAGTGCTCATGATATGCAAGGGATAAGGCCTCTAGTTAGTATTCTTAATCTCTTGCAAGCAGCTAGCTCGACCCGTGAAGCAGTTACTCCGTCCATGGGAGCCATGGCACTGGGTAAGTCTGTTGCGGTCAAAGGAAGTGTAGAATTGGGTAGAGTGAGCACTTAAATATAAATAAGCTTACCCAGCAACGACGGAAATAGGGAGGAAGTCAGCAAGTTTCTTGTTGGGAGACTCGGCGAGGTCTGACAAGGTCGCGAGTGGGAGAGGCCCCTCTCTAACCTAACAACATGGGGCCAAATGTTGTTATGAGAAACTTGCACGAGCTGGAGCATACGGCCGCCCACCACTCTGGACGCTCTGTCTCATCTGCAGCCGGGGTCAGCTTCAGTCACGGCTTCCTCCGCTACGTTTCACAAGCCGAAATCAAGTTTTCTTGTTGGGAGACTCGGCAAAGTCAACGGGATCGGGAGAGATCGCTCTCTAACTCAACAAAATTTGAGGCCAAATGTATTTAGGAGAAACTTGCTCGAGACAGAGCATACGTCCGCCTGCTGCTCGGAACGCTCCCTGTAGTCTGCAGCCGTGGTCGGCTTCAGTCACGGCTTCCTCCACTACGTTATTAAAGCACACACGATCGCAGGCTAGCTACCCTACTTCAGATATCCATTCAGCTGCGCGAAGATGGAGCCATTCTTTGCCCCTGAAATCAGACCAGCCGATACCTAGCGATCTGAGGCATCGATCAATGGGATGTTCGGAGATGAGATCTATATCCAGATCTTCATCCCAGGAGCAGCAAGCGGTGGAATAAACAGAAAACCGCTGCTCCTCAAACCTTATGAGCGGACTTGCTGTCACAGTTGCCCAGCTATTCGCAGCATCCCAGCTAATGCAAGAGCAGCCTTTCGCAGACTCCAGTGTTGAGCTGTTGGATGGTGCTGGGTCGGTCCGATCAATTGTGCATGTAGAAAAAGCCAGAAGTTTCTCTACAGGACGCTCGGCTAGATATGGGGTCAGATCTCCGTTTGAAGAACCCTCTCCGTTTCGTTAACAGTCAGGGTCGACTGTGTTTGCTGTGAGAAACCATATTGAATCGGAACATGTGTCAAACGTTCCTTCCACACTGCAGCTGGGCCGGCGGCAGTTTTGGCTTCTTCTGCTTACATGGAAAGAGGATTAGTCTAGAAGTTTCTAAGCAGGATACTCTTCAAGATATGGGGACAGATCGCGAGTGCAGAGCGTTTTTTCATCCTGTTAACAGTTGGGGATGACTGTTTTGTGTTGTAAAAACCTTCAATGAGGTGGAGCACCCATAATATGTGACGAGTCGGATGCTTCTTCTGCACTTCAGCCAGGGTTGGCTGTGGTTACGGCCTCTTCTTTTCTTCCATGGATATGCACGATAAGGGATAGATGCCTACAAGTTTCTATCGGAAGCTTGGTGAGGTCTGGAGCAGACTGCGAGCTGAAGAATATTCTCCTTTCAGTCAGCAGTCAGGGTCAACTGTTTTTGGTGCAAGAAACTTTAGTGAGTTGGGTTGTCCATTCATGCTTGTGGTTCTTATGCTCCTTCCACACTACAGCCAGATACGGTGGTAGTTATGGCATATTCCCTTGCTTCATTAATGAAGTGAGTTGACCACAGCCTAGCTATCTGACTTCGCAGGTTTGGGTTGATAGCTAGTTATTTGAGACTGGTACTACCACCGTTTAACAGGCTCCGATGGTGAGCTGTCAGATGGTGCAGTGTTGGTCTAGTCATCCGTTTAGTCGGATGGAGTTGACCATATTTGCGGATGGAACATTTGAATAGTGAGAGGGATAGGGAGTGTGAGTCTCCATCTCTCACTGAAGGGCACTTTAAGACTATGAAAAGTCTTAAGCTCTTAAGAATATTGTTCCATCTGAATATAAGTCTGCGTTTAGATGTGCAGGCCGGGGATGAAAATATGTCCCTACCTGCATCATTTAAAATATGCTCAGAAATGATGGAATGTGCTATTTCATTGAAAAAAGCAAATCTGGGCACAGTGTCCTAAGCAGATCACCTTTCCAGAGCTATGGCGCAACGTCTCAATGGAAAGAAATATGAGGATGTGTTTCCTCGCTAAGAGTTCTTTCGAGGGCAATCGTGTATGCCACATACACCTCTGCACGGACAGTGAATTTGGAGTTGGTAAGATGTGATGATGCCCTTGCGTCGTCATCACTTATAGATGACAAGGTGAAAAGCTCTCTCTGAGTCACTCCGGTTACCGGAAATATACTATTTGACGACAAGCTTGCGTTGATATATAAGCAGGCTACAAGAAGCTTCCACTGCTCTGCTATTGAAGTCACTGTCTCATTAACACACTTCAGCAGACCGGGGTAAGCGAGGCCGTTCTGCTTTTAAGAAATATCATGAGAATGTCTTGCGAGGGTACAATAACCCTCTTATATTTACTCTGGAAGTCGTCATTATAGCGACTCGGGAAAGGGGCATAGGCCTGATCAAGGCTATGGATCAGACACCCCTAGGCCGATGATTAACAGAAGGTTATCATCTTCACGAGAAACCAGACATTAATCACAGAAGTTCCTTTCAAAGAGAGTCACTTCTAGTGGAGGTAAAGGCTCTCTTATTGCATGGAACAATTGAGGTCAACGAGACTCTTCTTCGCGGGGAGGCTGTAGTTTCTCCTCCCGTAAGTATCGTAAATCGTACAGGTGATGGACATGACTTCTATTGCTTACCAGTTGACAGAAGGTTTTCAACTTCACGTGAAACTGGACATTAATCACGGAAGTTCTTTCAAAGAATACTTGTTAGACGATTCTTCCAAGAGAGGCTTTTCTTCTGGAGGTATAAGCTTTCCTATTGAAGAAAAGCATTAGATGTCGTTGAAATTATTCTCCAGTTTTTTATTATCACCTGTTTCCTGAATCTAGATGGATAGTGCATAGATAGGCTGAGATCACTACTGCAGGCTCAGGGTATTAAAAGGTTGTTAAAATCCAATTAAAAAATCCCATTAAAATCCCTTTAAAACCCCATTAAGTGCACCCATTAAATTCCATTAATGGGGACCAAATTAAGTAGTATTAATTTTTAGGAAATTAATGGCCAATGCCATTAAATAAGTGTTAAATATTTTAAGGGTTCTCCACTTCTTTAATAACCATTAAATACCATTTTAATTGCCATAATTTTATTAATATTTAATAGCCATTAATTGTTATTTAACGGCCCCCTGTAAAAATATTTTTAAGTGTCTTTTAATGACATAAAACATTTGATGGTCATTAATTTCCATTAAAGGGAACCGGTTTAATGGCTAAAATTAATAGCCATTAAAAATAAGACCAGTTTAATGGATAAAATTAACATTAGTTTTAATGGATAAATTAATATCAATTAAAAATAACACCAGTTTTAATGGCACTTAATAATTATAATGCAGCAGTTTCTCAGATCAGGTCTTTTAACTAGTATTAAATTGTTAATGGTAATTAAAATTAAAATTATGGCACACACAAGTTTACCCTGAAATGGAACAGCATTCTAACACCTTTGAAAAAGAGGCCTAGATATTGGGGCCAGCTTGCCTCCCTCCCCTCTGTGGCATTTCTGCATGGTTGGAATTTTTTATCACTTTTTCTTTCAACTGGTGGTGTATTACTACTAAATCGAGGTGGGGGTAGATTTTCCACCAGATAAATATGTTCAATTTTTAAAAAAAAGTAACAAAAAGAACTAGCTAATAATGTTGAGCTCATGGACTAGTGTGAAAATTTGATTTTGCAACAGGCACTTTGTTTTCAGAAACTGTAAATAATCTTCAAGTGGAAAATCCACCCAACTGTGAGTTAATGGTAATCAACCATCCTTGCATGAACCGTACATACATTTCATTAGTACATTTATTTATGGGATGCATTTGTTCTTTTTACGAATATCTCTCAACATTAACACAATTTTTGTTTTGAAGAACAACAAGGTTATATTAATATAATGATATGTAACATGTTAATTGTCCAAATCTTTATTGTATTGTCTTGGTTAATTAGTAGCTATGCCCCTGCCCCCCCCCCCCCCTTCACCTCCACCATCCACACACACACTCATGCAGGAATGCCGTGAACACTGTCAAATGGACATGTCTTGATGTTGTTGGAATAAAATTGAAAATATTTGGTAATGTAGTTTTGCATAAATATAATATAAACCCATTTTTCCTTATTTGTACATGCTCTGTTTCACTTTGCCATCTTATTCCACCGACTCGACCAGGTGAAATGACTTTCGTAAACTCGGGCACTTGAAGGGTGCGATAATGTTTGTTCATGGCTCCATGATGTTCTTTGGGGTATCTGTAATGCTCTGTGGGGTATCTATGGAGTTCAATGATGTTGGTCCAAACTTGGACCCACAGTCCGTAATATAATTTTTGGGGTTGGTACAGCCTGTAGGTCCAATGCTCTTGATCCTTGTGCTGTACTATATGATCGACAAATGATTTACTTGCCGTTCTATCTCACCTCATGAGATCAATATGGCATATCCTGAAGCTTTGTGTCAATATATGACCGAAACTGCGAAAGAGGGATAATTGTTAAAAACAAAAAACTCGGTGTCGGTCACCATAATTGTTCAGAAATGAAAGATTTGTTGACTGTTCGAGGCTTCCATGTCAAGACGAAAACATCCATATTCTTATGACGCAATTGTCAGCCCATGCCGATGACTTCTCCAGTTATCTCATCCAACCAGACCTTGAATTAATCTCCAATCATGTCTTGACCCATCATCTTACGCTTAATCTTATTGATTCAAATTTGTAGTCTACCGTCAAATTGCACTTGCGCGTATCGGGTGCAGTCTTCCGAGTAGACTGGGAAGGGGCCATCACGTAGATTCAAGGTCTTCCTTACTCTCTCCATTCATTCAATAGCTGGGTCATAGGCAGTGGTACCTATGTACAATAATATCCAGTCTACTCCGTTTCTGTGTAGTGATTTCTGTGTAGTCTTTTTCACTTCCTGGTATTACCAGGGTATTTTGGGATTTACCATGGTTTACCGTGGTACTTTTTTATAAGGGCTGTTTCAACCAATCGCATAAGGAAGGAATGACGTCATAATGTTTAAAAATATCAAACATGACTGCCAGTTTCTTTCTCTTACAATTATCACTCTTTCTGTCAGATATTGACACAAAGCTTCAGGATATGCCATATTGTTCTCACGAGGCGAGATAGACTAAGACCGGCAAGTAAATCGTTTGCCGATCATATAGTACTCTAATGTGCCGAATAATGGTGTTGGCACTATTATTTATTAACCCTTTACCCAATGCAGACGATATCAATATCGTTTTTTAATTTTTTTCGAAAAATGTAAACAAAACCATATCACGTTGAGCTGGTTCCAAAGAGGGGTCACATGATATGGTTTTGTTGACATTTTTAGAAAAATAATGTTTTTTCAGCTGCTGAATCTGCATATTACACGGGCGGATGCGGGCGATTCGTTAGGTAAAGGGTTAATTTTGAAGAAAAATTCCGACCATCACTGTTATTTGGTAATGAGACAAAAAGTGAAAACGCCATCACTATTATTTATATTTGGTGAAAATGCAAACCATCCAGGGATTTTTCTGGTTGATGATAGGGGCCGATTATAGGCCCCATTCCCAATGAGATTTTGGCATTATTTTTCCCAATTTCTAACATTAAATTCCCAATTGATACCCAATATCAGTTTGTTCACAACATTTATTTACAGCAAAATTAGGCCTTCTTATGCTGATAAAGGAACTATCAAACCATAATTTAAAATAAAAAAAAACAACTTTTTTATTTTTAATGTGCCTGTATAGAAGAAATGAGTACTTTTCTAAACCCTACAGAGTCAACAGGATTCCAATTTGGTCCAATAAGATGGCTATTTTCCCAATTGCAAGGGGCCCTGGCCCCATTCCCAATACACCCGGTCCTACTAATTACCGAACAAAACGGTCCAAAGCCATCCAAAACAGTCGAAAACCATCCAAAACCGACCAAAAGTTCTAATTACCGACCAAAATACCGACCAAAAGACAGTAAGTACCAACCCAAAAAAATAAATGAGTACGACCAAAAAAAAGGAAGATTTTTTAGAATCTTAAAGGTTTTAATCAGTGATTTGTGGGTGGTTAAAAATAGAGGTAGCGGCCGACCTTCAGTTGCAGATAATTTTCAGGGAAGTGAGCATCATAGGGGATAAATAAGGTGAGGCATTATTCAAAAGTCGGGGTTGTCTCCTTAAAATGGGGTTATTGTGGTGTCATATCCCCGGGTAATATAACCGGGGTGGGGTGACGTTGAAACTCGCTTCCAGTAAAAAATGGGGTGTTTTTTTTTGGGGGGGGGGGAGGAGGGGGTGATTTGAAATTCACTGGGAGAGCGGGCATTCATGAATTTATTTGTGGGTAAAAAGAATGTACGGTTTGTGTATGGGTTTAGAAACTCTGTGTCTGGGGTGGGGGGGGGGGGGGGTTACATATGTTTAATTGTGGGTAAAATGAATTCAGGGTAGGATTTGTCTGCCTTTTTGCAGAATTGAGGTTGTGTATTTGTTCATTATATATAGCCTACACTGGTGGTTTATTTTGCCTGGGTGGCATGTTTGGCACTTTGCCCCAAGCCTCAAAATAATTTCCAAATGTGAGCCTGTCACCATGACAGATACCAAAAAGATTGTGCCTGTCATGTTCAAGTTTAAGCCTGTCATGAAATTTGAATTTTTTGATTACGAGTTACATGTTATTTTGTGATGCTATGGTGTTGTAATTGCAGTAGTTTACAAAGGTATTCATGAATTGATGTATAACAGCATAAATTACCTAATGCTAACAGCAGACGGCACTCGTAAAAAAATTCTCGTATAACTAAAAATTTTCATTTTTGCTCCCAAAACATAGCTTATGACCCATCATTGGAATGAGTGCAATGTGCACGTTCCAATGAGGGGTCATAAGCTATGATTTGGAAGCAAAAAATTAAAATATTTAAAAAAATGGATGGCGATTTTCGTATATAGCACTGGCCGGTTTTGGCTGTTAGGTTAGGTAAAGAGTTCATGAAAAAAAAAACTCTTGAATTTTTTATTGTTTCCTTCTGTTTTAATTATCGTTAAAAAATGTAAAAATCCAAATCCAGACATCGCTGATTATTTAATGTTTCATATTGCTCATATCAGTGTAGTATTAATTGTCCATACAGGGACATCCAACCCCCAATTTGCACCCAAAGAACACTCTTTTGATTATTAATAGCATTTGAATCGAATCTAGATTTATTTATTTATTTTTTTTTAAAAACGTTTTATGAAAGATTCAGTGTGCCGGTTTGACAACTTTGAAAAGAACATGGGTAGCTCTCAGTTCTAAAAATTGTACTGGTCATTATGACAGGCTCAAGTGAATTGGTGCCTGTCAAACATGCAAGTTGAGCCTGACAATGACCATAACAGGCTACTTATTTTGAGGCTTGCCCCCCCCCCCCCCCCCCCCCCCCCCCGCCCCTCACAGTGAGATTCGTAACCCATACACCATACTGTGCATTCATTTTACCCACAAATAATTACACGAGCGCCTTCTCACAGTGACTTTCAACCCCCCCCCCCCCCCCCCCCAAAAAAAAAAAACCCCAAAACACTCCGATTTTCACTCAGTGTGAGTTTGAGTTTCAACCACCCCCACCCCTCCAAATTATTATCCATTGATATGATACCACAGTAACCCTGTTTTACAGAGACAACACTGACTCACCTTATCCCCACAATAGCATCTTCCCTGAAAATTCTCTCCTGCTGGAGGTCGGCCGCTACCTCTATTTTTAATCACCCACAAATCACTGATTAAACCCTACGAGATTCTAAAAAAACCTTATATTTTTGGTCGGTGCTCATTTATGTTTTTGGTCGGTACTTATTGACTTTTGGTCGGTAATTAACACTTTTGGACGGTTTTGATCTGTAATTAGTAGAACCCATTACACCTAGAAAAATCCCTGCCATCACTATTATTCAGCCATCACTATTATTTGGCACTTCAGAGTACAGCACAGGGATTCAGAGGGTTGGACCTAGAGGCCATACCAACCCCAAAAATTATATTACTGACCCAACCCGACACCCCCGGCTCCTCATTATATGGAGGCCGAAACGTCCAGGGCCGAAACGTCCCAGTACCTAAAGTAACAAAAACCTATTCAAGTGTTGTATCTGACAGTTAGTAGGTTCATTTTCAACCGGTTGATGCCGTTTTCACCTGATTCCTATTGATATCCCAACAAATTCCCAATTTTCGAGAAAAAAAATATTCAGCACTGGTACGAAATCCATGCAACTCTTTCGTTATTTCTGTAACGGTTTTTAACTTCGTGCTCGCTTAAATTAGACAAGTTCTTTCATAATTTCGACATGCATCAGAAAACAAACCATTCATGGTTTCAACAGCCTGGCTGCTCAGTTTGTCCATAATGGATTATTTCTGTTTCTCAAAATCCGTCAGTTTTAAACGTGCCGATGACTAAGTGCATTTTGGGCAATCGTGCGCCTAAACGGTTTTCGCCACTTGGGTTGTGTTGAGTTGAGATATATGTACCCAAGGCAAGCATACATGTCAACTCGGAATACTGTCAAATCTTACACACAATTACTGTACTGACCCGTGTCGAAGCCCATATTCGTGATTAAGCCCACCCCCCGCTTTTTCAGATTTGTGAACCAGAGAGCCCTTCTCGAGTCAAAGCCCACCCCCCAAGTTTCAAATTGGCCGAAAGTTGTTTGAGACAAGACGTCAAATTTACAGGCATCAAATGGAAAAACAGGTGACTTGTTGCAACACTGTACTTACCAAATAGAACTGTAATACTGTATTATGTATATTTTTTGGAGTTGAGGTTTTTGTGTTGTTAAATTCGTCATTATGTCTGTGTTCAGTGTAATAAGTCTTTATTAAAAAATTATATATCCCAAGCAAAACTGACATGTTTATTTTTTTGTCGATCTTGTTTTTGGAAGCTGTCACTTGTTTCAAATGAGTGTGCACTCTGCTGTCAATAGTTGCCTGAAACATGCCCACAACATATAGTTTTCACAGTGGTTGAACATCATCAGAAAGATACTGATTGGACACTGCCACTTTCGAGTGGTACACAACTCATTGTGAAAGAACACTGCCACTTTCGAGCATGCACAACTCACTTTGAAAACTGGTGTTCAGAAATTAATGAGAAAGTGGTAATTAAAAATAAAAAATAATTACAACTCTGGTATTTGAGAATTATATAGTAATATAACCAGGAATATCATTTATGACTTGTTGGTTCAATAAAACATGCTCATTTATCATTTCATCATGCCCTGCAACATGTGAAGTTATGACTTTCAGTGTAAAATCAATTTTTTGAATGTTGGCAAGGGAGGCAACTATTTTGTTATTCATATTCCGCTGTGTAAATTTTTTCTGGTCTTCATATTATGATTTTTTTTATTGATTTTGTGTGAAGCTATATTTTGTTTTATTCGTAATAAATGTACATAATTAAAAAAAAACAGCTATTTTTAAACAGACTATGTTTGTCTGTTTTCAAGAGGGTGGTTTGCAGTGTTGATTGACAAACTTACGTCCATTTCTGTCTTTGAGAGTAACCTGTACAAAAAAAATGAAAACAACACCGCATGGTTTTCTGTTTGTTTTATTCATTAAATTGAGGATTAAAACCGAAATCTGAAAATGAAACGTATGTGCAAGATAATTATGAGAATTTTTAAAGCAAATTCTATAAAATTGGTGATGTAACATACCCAGTGGATACTTGTATTATATAGGCCTATTGCCAATTTCCGACGTGACTTGCAAGCACTATTACTCGTCCCGAAGCCCCCCCCCCCCCCCCACACACACACACACGCACACTTTGCAATTTATCCACTGCAAGCACCCCCTGGGCTTCGACACGAGTCAGTACGGAAGACAATTCGCACCCTTCTTCGACTGATGATTCATTACCCAAGAGTACGGTGGGCCCTACCTTTGAATGAGCCATTGTGTCAAATGCATCCCAGTGAAACACAATAATGAATTTATCAGTGACACAAGATCAGGCCGTTGTTTCTTACCGAACCAGCACGACTGAAGTGCTTTTTCATTTTGATATACAACTGGGTCAAGTAATTATAACCAATGCCTATAAGGTGAACGTGGAAGTCCTCTCAAGTTGACAATGGGTAGAAACAGTTAGTTAATCTTTAATACAGTTACGTCATACTTGTTCTGGTCATGATATAGCCATTTATGCTGAAAGTGACCTTAAACACCAAAAATGATAATGATATGTGATAGAAATTGTATGAGACATGTACAAAAACAAAAGCTATTAAACTCATCCAAACATTCAGATATAATGGTCGTTAATTTCATAAAATATTTATTCTGATAATTAATTGCTATTAATTTTTTTTCTTAAAGAGAAGAAAATAATTCACATTTTCATTGCCATTAAAAACAAGTTTTATTCATCAGTTCAATTAATAGCTATTAAAAGATGAAGAGTTTTGTCATTTAATTGCTGTTAATCACTATATTACGAAAAGTAATGGGTTTTTATGTTCATTAAAATCTATCCAAAGAATAATTTTTTAATTTTTAACAGTTTTTAATGGTTTTTTCTTGGTTTTAATGGTCATTAAATACAGTTATTTAAACTTTTTAATGGGCTCCATGAGTTTCCATTAAAAAAAAAGAAACGGAAATTAATGGCCACCTTTAATGAAAAATGATGGTTTTAATGGGGTTTTAGTGGAATTTAATGGGAAATTAATGGATTGATACTGCATTAGTGGATATGCCTTGATGTCAAGACAATTATGTCGTTGTGGACACCATAGTAGCCTTCTGTATGGTTACAGCGGTCTCTTGGGTTAGGCTCTGTCTGCTGTCCTTTGGGAGAAAAACTAAAAAGATACTCTGTTTTTCTATTTGTTTTTCCTAGGTGTCATAGACTTGAGTCTTATTGTTACACCAGAGAAGTGTAGCTAATATCATGAGTGAGATTTTTTCAGTATTATGCAGTGGCATTACTGAATTTATTATCTACAGGGAATGCGGACACTTTGTGAATTCAGGGCTGTTTATATAGCGGCTCTTCATTCCCTACCTTGCACAACGATAGTTGTAAGTCTCCATTAAGTGAGCCTTCAGGGTCGCAATACACCGATATATCTTTCTTCATGAAGATGAAGACTTATAAGCTATGGCTAGCATTGTAAGTCTCCTTAGTGAGCTTCTAGGGCCTCAGTTATCAGCTTTTAATGGTCTTCACATACAGGAAGACCTTTAGCTGCTTCAGCTAGGCCGAGTTAGTTGTCCTATTGGACATGATACCATTTGTTAGAGGAGGTTATTCTCTTCAAACCAGTATGGTTTGGTGTGAGTTATGATGTTAATATGGTGTATTTGTTCATCATGTCCTTCTCTGCCCTTAGTGGCATTATGGAGTCGGTCAGACGTAAGGGAGCCTTGCTGTTCCTATACTATTTGATGACTAACACAAGAACGATTCAAGTAATGCAGGTGAGGGGAGGTTCGATATGATTTGAATTCCCCCCTCCCCACTGCCAATGTGTTAAGAGGTGATTACCGGACAAAACGTAGTTTTCCTTGCATTTCATGACTTCTCGAATGGCGGCTGGGTCGTGTTCTATGTCGACCTCATGGGCACATCCACTTTTTAGTTGGTTTGTTTCATGTGGTCGTTTGTGTACATGTCATGTACGAGCATATGATTCATCAATAAATTGCTAGCCTTTGGGTACCTGTAAGGCTGTCTAGCCAGTTAACTAGTATTCAGTTGATTACATGCAGGATTTCAATGCTTGCGTGCTTAATAAGTGTATTATTGTATGTTATGGACCTTAGAAACAATGAATTATTTCGGGAGCGGTCTGTGATGAGTCTGTTAATCATAGCTTGTTCCATTTCTAAATCCAGGTTTCTATAAATTTCGGTTCCCAATCGAATATAACTTGTCTGTACATTCTCGTATATTCACACGTGTCTGTGAGCATAGATATCAGATAGAAGACGTCTGGGAGTGTTATTTATTGCAATTTATTGTACACCTGAACGGGGTTGCCTGTGGATTACCTTGGAAGTGTGTTTACTCTCCAGAGACCGTCCATTGTGATTCTATTGGACATGTGGATGTTGTACATATTATATTACCGGTTTTCGACCTATCTACGTATGCCGACTCTGGTATTCGTTACAAGCAGGCGCTATTAATTACCGTGATCGCTGCGATAGCCTTAGCTTCTGAAGTTTCGTTAAGCACCAGTTTTTTAATAATAATTAATATCTGGGTGCCTGTTCGATGAATATATATTGTTATTTGGTTCCGCGTTT
The DNA here is from genome assembly GCA_031216915.1 of Pictodentalium vernedei. Lineage (NCBI taxonomy): Eukaryota > Metazoa > Mollusca > Scaphopoda > Dentaliida > Dentaliidae > Pictodentalium > Pictodentalium vernedei. Next base: position 299,063,352 of record CM062293.1, on the reverse strand, counting down.
ACTGATTCCAGGGCGTGCCCCTCTTTGTTTTTGAAGAATATTCCTTCAAAAAAGGGGGAGGGGGGATTTTTTAAATCTCCTGCGGCTTGATAATGTGTAACTATGAGTGAAGCTGTTTTGTCTGTAGATTATATCCTGGATACAGCTTGTGTATTATTGTATATGGTTGATGTTTGTGGGGGATAACCTCTCACCCTCAAATACGCCATCCTAATTTTTAGGGCTTAGTCTGCACTAGCCTTAAAATTGGGAACTCGTTACATCCAGTTAGCATAGTCATTCATGATAAGAATATGGAATTACTGGAATTTGGATCCTTATTTATGATGTCTTCTCTATTACTGTATAGAGAGACATACATGTAATTCCTTTTAAATTTAATTTCCTTTCACCTTGGATTGCAGGCTTGGAACTATGTTGGTCTGCTAATTCTGAAGTCCTAGGCCCTCCGCCTTTTTACAATTCAGCTAGTCTGGGCCTTTGGTTTATAGTATAAAAAATATGATAAATTTAAAGTAATTTGTATATTTTTTGTACTTACCAATGGCCCAGATGGGTATGGACCTCCCATGAGTGGGCACTCATACCTCCCCGCTGAGTTATTATGTAGTACTCTCTTCTACAAAGAATGATGTTGACGCCAATTCTGGTCACTTCCCGATGGCTGCGCATGCGCAGAGAGTAAAAGTATGGAGGACCAGATAGGGCTTTTAATTTTCGGTTTTGCAAGCACATTTTGGGGATTATGCATATGTTCTCTATTTTTGACATCATTATTTGGAGTGGTAAATTTTTTCATTGGGTTTAACAGACCTAGGGAACAATGAATTATTTTAGACTGTCCGGGACAGGCTTTTTAATTGTATCCCATTCCATATTCGGAATCCAGTTTTCAACCATAAAGTGGTACACGAAGCATATTCTTACACTCATATAATTGTACGGTTACAATTGGGTGGTTCATTATTGGAATTGTACACCTGAACGTGTTCGCCTGTGTGTTGGATAAGACACGTATACATGTAGTTCTATTAGATAACTTTCCATTGGGATTCAATTGGACAAGTATAAGGTTGTACATATTTATATCACTATTTTTTGTTCTATCTACGTATTCTGGTTGCAGCATATGTTTTGAAGCTTGCGATTTTAATAACCGGTATCGCCACGATATAGCCTTAGCTGCTGAGGTGGCATTAAACACCAATAAATTAATAATATAATAATAATAATTAATCGCCACGTGCCTTTTAGACAAATAAATATATTATTCAATACTGCTTTTTCACTGTTTCAGACTGCTCCCCTCTTTGTTTTGAAGATTATTCTTTCAAAAAAAAGGGGGCGGGGGGTGTTTTCTCCTTACTTCTTCTGGCCTTTTAATAAGTGTGTAACTATGAGTTAAGCTGTTATTGTCTGTAGAGTATTCTGATATTATGTACAGCTTGTTACATTATGTATGACGTAATTATTATTATTGTTATGGTAATAATTATTATTTTTCATTTTCACCCATATTGATATTGTTTTTGTTCCCAGACATAGCTTGTTTAATATCCACTTGCACATTGGAATTTTTGAAGTAATGTACAAGGCGTTCAGATTCAATACTAAACCTTGTAAGACGCCAGCGTAAACTATGACTCTACTCATTTTTCCACACTTGTTCATGCACCATTGTTTGTAATTCCAAAAAAGTATTTATATTTAATGGTAAGGTATTTATATGGGCTTATAGCCTGTTTACTGAACCATTTCAAGAGAATAAAATATTGTTCAAAAAAAAAAAAATATGGCATGTGTTTGTGGGCGTTAGTCTCTCACTCCCGGACACGCTTTTCCTAATTTTAAGTGTCTTATTCCAGACAAGCCTTAAAATTGGGGGCTTGTTACACCCATTTAGCGTAATCATTTATGCTAAGTAATAGGGAATTACTTGAATATTGTTCCTTATTTCAGTGGTATGTCTTCTATATTGTGGTATAGTGAGACATATAGGTAATTCCTTAAAATTTGAAACACCTTCTCACTTTGGGAGTTCTAATGCAGGCTAAGTAGCTGTATTTTGGTCTGATAGTCCTAGGCTCTCCGCCTTTTTATGATTCAGCTAAGTCTGCTGTTAGCAGTGACATTCGATTTATCTGTTTGGACGTCGGCAATTTCCTTTGGCTCACTGCACAGTTGCATTTATCATCAAATCACTTTAAAACTTTGTTCGCTTATTTGGAGTGAGCTCTAAATGGGAGCTTAGGATTTTCTTCCATTTTCATCAAAAAAGTTGCCATTAGAAACCTTCAAATTTTGTGCATTTATGCATCCGCATATTCCTTTGGCACGCCCTACAAGGTACATTCATGAAAGGATCACTTTGAAACTTGGTATGATTTTAGGATGACCTTTAGATGGGGTCTTCTCCTATTCCAGTCAAAAAAGTTGTCGAAAGCAGTGACCTTTAACTTTTCCCTTTTGTGCACTGACAATTTCCTTTGACACACCATGCAGCTCACATTTATGGTCCGATTGCTTTAAAACTTAGTGTGCTGGCGTGGAGCAACCTTTAGATGCGAGCTATTGATTTTCTGTCATTTCCACTTGAGAAACATTGCTGATAGCAATGATCTTTGAACATTGCTATTTCTGCATCAACATTTTTCTTTGATACTCTCTGCAGGGTGCATTTATGAATGCATCGGTTTGAAACTTGGTATGCTTGTTTTGGGTGACTTGCAGATGAGAGCTATTGATTTTCTTCCATTTCCATCCAAAAAATGTTGCCGTGAGCAACTATCTTCAACTTCGCCATTTTGTCTCTCAACAATTTTCTTTGAAACACTGCACAGTTCACATCTATGATTCTATTGGTTTAAAACATGGTTGCTTGTTTGGAGCGACTTCTAGATGGTAGTTTTTTATTTTCTTTTATCTTTTATAAAAACATTGCTGAATGTTGCCATTAGCGATGACCTTTGAACTCATTGCATTTGTACATTATCATTTTCCTTTGGCAAGCCCTGCCGGGGGAATTTATGAATGGATCAGTTTGAAACTTGGTATGCATGTTAGGGGTGACCTCTAGATGTGAGGTATCGATTTTCTTCCACTTCCGTCAAAAAATGCTGTTGTCAGCAGTGATCTTTAAAAATTAGAGCATTTATGCATCAACATATTCCTTGGCTTCAAGGTTCAAGTTTGCCAAAAAAAGCATTGTCATAGCAGTGGTCTTTGAATTTTGTGCATTTGTATATCAACATATTCATCTGCACACTCTATAGGGCACATTTGTAAATAGATTGCATTGAAACTTGGTATTCATGTTTGGGGTGACCTCTGGATGGGAGCTATTGATTTTTTTCATTTCCATCAAAAAACATCGTTAGCACCAACTTCTGAAATTAGTGTACTTGTGCAGCAACTTATCCCTTTTGCACTCCTTATAGGGCATATTTATGAATTTCTATAAAAAAAACAAAAACATTGCCACTAGCAACAACCTTCAAACTTAGTGCATTTGTGCATAAACATTTTTCTTTGGCACGCCTCAGAGTGCGCAGTCATGGGTTTTTTTTATACCCCTCGCAAACAAAGTTTGGGGTGGGGTATATAGGAATCACCCTGTCTGTCTGTCTGTCTGTCCATCCTTATAAGCGCAACTCCTCCTAAACCGTTTGAAGAATTTTCATGAAACTTTACACAATGGAAGAACACCATATGAAGATGTGCATGAAGCAATATAATTCCGTTCTGACAGGTGCGGGGGGTATCACTTTGTGAGCTTGCTCACAGTACCTCTAGTTTAAACTTGGTATGCTTATTCAGGGCGACCTAGATAGGAGCTAGCAATTTTCTTTTCATTTTTATAAAAAATGTTGCTGTTAGCAACAACCATTGAATTTGTGCATCAACATTCTTCTTTGACATGGCTATATTTGGTATGCAACTTCTCTAGGGAGGTCAGATTCAGGTTTATTCAAATCGAGTCCCTGGGTTAATATTTGGGCTCCCTATGAAAGCCCAAATTTTAACTGAGCGCAACATGAGGAAATTTCTTTAAAAATCTGTAGTGGGGTTAAAAGCTAAAATTTAACATAAGGCTTTTCACAAGTAGTAACATAGGTGAGCATGGTATAAAAATGTTTTATGAGTTCATCTTTAGCACAGTACCCAGAAAAAAAGTTTGCCACAGTTTACTCTCATCCGATGATACTGTAATTCTGTTGTGAGCCATGCACTGCTTTTAAGCAGCTCAGAGCAACATGGGATGCATTATCGAGCTACTTAGTAAGATAAAATGCAGAAGATGCCTTCTCTGCATTGTTGGCCCACTCTATGATTGGCATGTTTCATTGAATAACTTCTGGTAATTTGCTTTGCGATTTCAAAATAATCTAGTCTAATTTATAGAGGATATCTATGCTGTTTTAGTGAATATCAGAAATTATCTCATGAGTGTGGACCTGAAAGTGTACTTTCAGGTCCACACAAATGAGATAATTCCCAATATTCACTAAATTAGCATAGATTTTCTTGTTATTATATGCTTCAGGACATTTTACTGCACAATATTCAGCCCAATTCGACTGCAAAGTTTCAAGACAATAACAAAGATCTGCCTACCGTTCCTTCAAGGCGACGTGCAAGCCGACGTCATGCGCCGAAGTGTGACGTCATTGAGCAAGCTACTGAGGGCTATTCCTCTTATCCATCAAGTCGATGGACATCAAGAAATATCTTTTAGATAATTGAGATAATTCACAGGCTAGCATATAATCAATTAAGTATATCTTTTATATCTGATTTGACAGGGCTCTATGAGCTCTGTCAAGTAAGATATAACAGAAAAACTGCTAAGTTTATCAGTTGAATATGGGAAAGTGACCAAATTTCCGGTAATTAAATTCTTGTAATTAAATATTATTCACTTGCAAACAAGCTATTCAATTAACAGGAGTCGAATATAGCATTTAAAATTGTGTTAAACATTGCTATAAACATGTGACGCATGAAGAAAATTTTATTTTCGAAAATTAGTTCCACACTGGAGTCTTTAATGTGAGATACAGTACAGCCTACAATAAAGTGGAAACCTACATATGCTATTATTGCCTTATTTGCAAGTTATTTCTACCACATTTTAACTTTATTCTTTTAGCAATAATGCATCATCGTTTGTAATTTTGCGCACCAAATATATCAGTTGGTCATAATTCTTCCCCCAAATTCATTAAATTCATTAATGTGACGTTTCTCAGAAAACACATTAGACTCTAGTATGTTGTGTATTATGCCTGTGATACATAGTTATACATCATAGAAGCCATGTACAGTGGAACCTGTCTTGAATAGGATATCTTCCCCTCCCAGAATCTCTAATCCCACCCACCCTTGATATCTTTCCCCACCCCACCTGTATTTTAATGTAATCATGTAATTTTTTTTTTCACCATTATTATACAGTTTGTTTCATTTGGTAATAACATCTTTTAGTTATTTAAAAAAAAATATGTCATCGTTTTTTCTTCATTCTAAGAAAGGGTAAGTAAAACATTCCAACTCTCATTTCTATTAGTGTTACTCTTTATTGAATAATTACTTTTCAAATGAAAATTATTGAATTAACAGGAAATTTGGGCATTTCCTATTTTTATTCTACAACCAATGGCCCAGACTAGCTGGTGCACACTCAATATTATTTAGGGCCAAACACAAATTTTGAACCCCCCACCCCCAATCCCCAAAATTTGCATACAATACTTAAGAATTAATACAATTTGTATTAATGGAAGTTTAAGCTGAAACAAGAATATCTTTCACTCATTAAACTGATCTTATATGGTTTCCATGTATACCAGGCTAGGTACAAGCAGCTGAGTTGCTTTATACCATGTATAGCCTCAAGTGCTATTTCTATAAATTTAACTAAGTTCTGTGCAGATATTTTAATGTTAATACTGGGTTTTCCTTGGTTGTTGAAAATTACCATTGGTTGCCTCCAAGCTGACTCCGTCTTGCAGGCTGCAGAATGGTATTTTTCTGCAGACCTGAACAATCCATCCATAGTCATGTGTTACTGGTGACATTCCAGAGTTGTGACATGGGTATTCTAGCTAAACGTTTCCAGGAAAACTATAAAGAGGTATGACCAAATATGGAAATGGGAATTGCAAAACTTAATTGTATATACCAAGCCCCAGCTAGACCAAATCAGTCTCGCTCGTTTCTTTGAAATGCACAGACATTCTGTTCAGTCTGTTCAGTAACCACCCACCTGGCCCGCCAATACCCCTTCTTCCTTGCCCTTTCTGCCTTGTCCACGTTTCCTGTTTCTCTTTGGTACTTTATGTTTTGTTTTTGACATGCCTCACTGTGGCTCAGTTTGCTGCATGATCTGGCTGGCAGTTGCGATGCTGAGAATACTTTGTGTTCTCAGCATCATCTCCCCAATTCATTTCAGTCACCTAGGCTGCAATACTAATCTTCACCCATGGTGGACTTTGCAACTAGGTACTAGTTCAATAACATGTCTTTGTGTGACACTGCAGTATTCATACCTCGGTCACACCTGATGATACCACCACATCGTGGTACTCTCCTAATTCTACGCTGTATTGTGAAGCAGACCGAATCACCTCAAAGGGACAAAATATTTGAATATTTATATATGTACAGTTCATTTAAATAAATAGAAGAAAAAATATAATTCATACTACTGTGTTGTTTACTGCTTAACTGAAAATTAAAAGTCCTATCTGGCCTTCCATACCTTCACTACCTGTGTATGCGCAGTACTCAGGAACAGACCGGAATTGGCGCCAACATCATTCTTTGTTTGGCCCTAAGTCAGTAAACATCTCGACTGACATCTGTGCTTTAAATCTCTCTTTTGGTGGATGCCAGACACAAATCAATGAAGTATATGGTGGATTCAAGGCAGTAAATGGATGATGGAAGTGAACAACGGTGGTTTGAGACGTTCAGGACTATGACTTTTTAATAATATGAAAATTGTTTCATGTTATCCAATTTTGGGATATACGCCTTGACATCATTAGTGTTGCTAATGATTTACCTACTGTTGGTTATGTGTTCCTTCTCTATCCTTCCATGAACCCTCCTGTTAAACTCCTTTTTTTTAGTGAATTCCAAAAATGAAAATATATTCTTTATTTTTACACAACAACCAATGGCCCAGACTTAGTTGGTGCTAACTCAAAATTATTCAGGGCCAAACACAAATTTGCCCCCAATCCCCCAAATTAGCACGTAAAACCGAAAATTTGATGTCCTATGTGGTCCTCCATACATTTGACATCTGCACGTGCGCAGTGTCCAGGAACCAAGTATCATTTCCTTGTTTGGCCCTCTGTCAGACAACAATAAACTGACTTCTGTGCTTTTCAATCTCAGTTTTAATGATGCCAGACACAGATCAATGGTGATAATGGTGGATCAAAGGACAGAATAGGATGATGGAAGGAAGAAACAGTGGTATTAAGTGTTCAGGACTTAACTTTATAATTTTTTGACAAAATTATTTCATGTTTCATATTTCATGTTAAACTCCCATGCTTTTTGGCTTTTTTATTGAAATTTTTTTGTAAATTTCTTGGGAGTTTAACATGTGTTACAGAATGTTTATTCTGTTTATCCCCATGGTTGCGTCCTCATTCTAGGGGTTTTGGGTCATTTTGGTCTTGCATCTTCTATCCGATGTATCATTTTTTCTTCGTATGAAGATCTAATTTTGCATCTGGTAGCATTTAAATCACTTTGGGCCTTTTGGTGTGCCTGTTGTCTTGTTTCCATTTTTTAGCTCAACTTTGAATTAAGTCAAATTTGAGCTTATGCCATGGCCAGTCGGCCATCTGCCTGGCTGTCTGACTGTCTGTCCGTCAACAATTCAATATGGCTTGGGCTATCTGTCTGTCTGTCCGTCAACAATTCAATACGGCTCGAGGCCGTATTTATGAACCGATCTTTACGAAACTTCTTGGGTACCTTTGTTATGACCATGGGACGAGAACGAGTGTTTTTGGAAATTCAAGTTGGCCGCAGGAAGCCATTTTGTACAAAATTAGGTGCAATCAGATTTTTGTGCAGAACTTCCACATGAAAGCTCTGATTTGAATAATTTTTTGTATGAATGTTTAGTACCATTGGATACATCACATGTAATACAGGTTTTTTCTCGTGCTTAAATTATGCAAATTAGACGAACTTTGATGTATTTAGTGATACTTTCAGCACTGTAAGTGCAAATGCCAATACGGCTCGGGCTAGAGGCCGTATTTATGAACCGCTCTTTACGAAACTTCTTGGGTACCTTTGGTATCACCGTGGATCGAGAACCAGTGTTTTGGGGTCCAGTCCAAAATTCAAGATGGCCAATGGTAGCCATTTTGTACAAAATTAGGTGCAATCAGATTTTTACGCAGAACTTCCATATGAAAGTACTGATTTGAATATTTTTTTATGTGATTGTTTAGTACCATGGGATACATCACATACAATACGGGGTTTTTTCTCGTGCAGAAATTATGCAAATTAGATGAACTTTGATTTTTTTCAGTACTACTTACACACAGTAAGTACACATGTCAATATGGCTCAGGCTAGAGTCTGTATTTATGAACCGATCTTCACGAAACAGCTTGGGTACCTTTGTTATCACCTTGAGACGAGAACGAGTGTTTCTGAGTGCAGTCCAAAATTCAAGATGGCTGCCAGTGGTCATTTTGTACCGAAATTAGGTCTAATCAGTTTTTTGAACACAACTTCTATACTGCTCAGGCTAGAGGCCGTATTTATGAACCGATCTTTACAAAACTTCTTGGGTACCTTTGTTATCACCGTGGGATGAGAACGAGTGATTTTGGGTGTGGTCCTAAATTCAAGATGGCCACCAGCAGCCATTTTGTACCAAAATTAGTGCAATCAGTTTTTTGTACAGAACTTCTGTATGAAAGTTCTGATTTGAATAAATTTTTGTATGAATGTTTAGTAACATGGAATACATCACATATAGTACAGGTTTTTTTCTCGTGCAGAAATTATGAAAATTAGAAGAACTTTGATTTTTTCATTGCTACTTGTGCACAGTAAGTGCACATGTGAATACGGCTCGGGCTAGAGGCTGTATTTATGAACCGATCTTCACGAAACTTCTTGGGTACCTTTGTTCTCACCTTGGAATGAGAACGAGTGTTTCTGGGTGTGGTCCAAAATTCAAGATGGCTGCCAGTGGCCATTTTGTACCAAAATTAGGTCCAATCAGTTTTTTGTCACAACTTCTATACGGCTCGTATTTATGAATTGATCTTCACGAAGCTTCTTGGGTACCTTTGTTATCACCTAGGACAGGAACGAGTGTGTTTTGGGGTGCCTTTGTTATCACTGTGCTATGAGAACAAATATTTTGGGGTTCAGGCAGACCCACTCTGGGACTCAAAGATTTCTTTTCTAGTTTAGCACTGACTGTGACCCACCTTTACAATACTTTACCTATACATTTGTTACAGGCTACGGTCACTATTTATGTACAGACTGTTACAATTCTTTATATGTACCTTTGTTATCAGGTCATTACCTAGATGCTTGTCATTGCTGTATCACATACTATAAATGTACATGTCTTAACAAGTTGAGCTACAGTGTCATTGACACTTTCATTTCAGTTGACATTGTTTACATTTGACAATGCCCTTAACATGTAGTAATTAGTTTCATTATACTTTAGAATTACTCTAGGATACATTGATTATGATTCCGGTAGTATAGCTTAAAATAAATTGGCATTTGTCCACACTTAGGCTCTATCGGGATGCCCTTGGGCGCATGATGTTCCCTTTAGGAATTTAGGCATTTTAAAAACAAAAAATTTCAACAATTTTTTTTATAATTGTTTAGAAATTAATTTGATTGCTATTTTCATGTATCCTTATCATGTTTTTTTGATGTTGAATTTGTAGGAGGGCTATCGACTTTATTTTTGGATTGTAATTAATTAAGCTTACTGTTCTAAATGCAAGGCGAGGAAGTCTTCCTCGGATTTACATGCTTGTTGTCTTTCCTGTAGTCGATGCACTCCTACGGATACTTGTCCTACTTTTGTACACTGCAATGACAGACGTTGGAGACGGGTGTTGCAGTATGTCGTTGGCGGTGAGGTTCCTATGCCGGAGCTGTCACCGCAGGAGATAATTCGAGTTTTTCAGTTTCTTTTTCAGAGGAACAAGAACATGGTGATGGTATTGGACACTCATCCATAATGTGCTACCGTCGTCATGCTCTGATGAGCAAACGGAGCTAGCTGCAAAGGTGCTCATGAATATTAAGCAAGGAATAAGGCCTCGAGTTAGAGCTCTTAATCCTTTGCAAGCAGCTAGCTCGACCAGTGAAGCAGTTAACCCATTAGTGGGGGCCGCAACCCCGGGTAAGTCCGTTGCGGTCGAGAGAAGTGTAGAATTGGGTAAGAGCGAGCAGCTCAAAAACTAAAGTTCACCCAGCGATGATGGCAAAGGGCAGAAGCCTGCAAGTTTCTCTAAGGGAAGCTTGGCAAGGTCTGATAGACCATGAGCAGGAGAGCCCTCTCTAACCCAGCAACATTTGGGGCCAAATGTTGTTTTGAGAAACTTGCCTGAGTAGGAGTTAACGTCCACACTCGCCGCTCGGGATGTTCTGTCTAAACTGCAGCCAGGGATGTTGACAGTTACGGCTTCTTCCTCTGGCAGATATAGCTCATGCGACGACACACTAGCTACCCGACTTTGGATATCCAGGCAGCCGCCTGAAGACGTACCCAGGCTTCGCCTGTGAAGTCGGTCCATCCGGTGGCTAGTGATCCAAGGCTTCATTCATTGGGATGTTCAGGGAAAAAGAAAATCCTTCCAAGAGAGTCTCTCCTTGCGGAGGTACAGGCTCTCCTATCGAAGAAAGCAATAGAGGTTGTCAAGTATCAAAATTCTCCAGGTTTTTACAAGTCACCTGTTTCTCATCCCGAAGCCAGATGGATAGTGCATAGAAAGACTGAGACAGCTGTCTTGTTTGGAATAGAGCCGTTAGAGGGAATAATTACGTCTTTTCCCTCTCAGTGTTGTATTCCTTGGCATCAAGACATTTAATGCTATTGAGGACGCCATAGTAGCCTTATGTACGGTTACAGCGGTCTTTTCTTATACATTAACGGCTAGTGATGTAAGTCTCCATTTAGTGAGCTTTCAGAGGCTGCAGGTGACACAGGTATTTCTTTACGCAGATGAAGACTTATAACTGCGTAGCTACCTTGAGACTACTATCTCTTTGGGAAGAACAGCTTTTAAAATAGCGGCTCGTCATTCCCTACCTTCCACAACGATAGTTGTAAGTCTCCGTTCAGTGAGCTTCTTTCTAGGTTGCAAGTTACACTGAGATATCTGTTTTCACAGAGATGAAGACGTCTAAGCTACTTTAGCTAGGCTCAGACCGCTGTCTTTTAGGAATAAAATCGCTAAAGGAAAGAGTGCTTTTTGGTTTGATTTCCTAGGTGTCACAGACTTTAGTCTTGTTGTTTACACCATAGTAGCCTAGCTAGAATCATGAGCGGTGTTTTTCAGTAATTAGAATAATAATAATAATAATAATAATAATTTTAAAGCCTAGAATCCACACGGTGCTCATTGGCTGTACAATAATTGCATACATACATATAAACACATACACATACATTCTCTCACAGATACATTGTACATGGATCACTATTATCATTTATTGGTGCCCAACGCCACAGCAGCAACCAAGGCTATATCGAGGCGATAAGCGACGAAACATAAAAGAAAAAGGGTATTGAATTAAAACAAAAAAAAAATACAACTTTACCAAAACAAGTATGTGAGTATAACTTAACGAGTAATGAGGCAATCCTCACTGACTCAGTCACACCCACGTACCTGGTAATGTCAGTTTATGACCAAAATTAAAAGACCACTGAAGGAAATGCCTTTCGAAAAAACCAAGTTGGATTGACATCTAGCCTGCATTGCTTGGATGGTGCCTTGGATATTAACCTCTGGATATCTGTTGTAGACAAATGGTTGAATTGGGACAACTGTGCAACAGCTTTAACACAGGTGCATGGCATGTCGACCATCTGTCAAAGATCGGATTGTGAGCTTGTATCAAGCGAAGCTCTGATAGTCTCAATTTTTTCAGAAAAGAAAGAAGAAAATCTATTTGCAAGGTCTTTGGATTACGAATGCTCTGGGAGTACGGTTTTCTTTTGATGATACAGAAGCTTCTCAAGAATGCCAGACAGCACATTAGGGGAATTAACATTAGCTGACAATAAGTCTGAAAAGTATTTCTGTTTCGCAAATTTGACCAGTTTGTTAACAACATTTCGCTGGTTGACAAACATCTCTCAGTGAACACATAGTTTTGTTTGCCACCACTGAAGCTCTAGTTTGCGTGGTAAATCTTTTACGCACCTAATCTCATCACTGAACCACTGTGAGCCAGGGCGTACGCTAAAAGTGCGTGTTTGCCTAGGTGCAAACTTGTCAATAACCTCTTGAAGTGAGCCAGTGAGGAGGTATTCAATGTTGTCAACAGTTTGTATCTCGTTAATTTTAGCGACGGGAGATGAAGCAATAGCATCTGCAAACTTAGCAATGTCAATACTTCAGTACTTGCCGTATGTGACTTTCTTCAGGGGAGGGACGAGGAAGTTCCAAATCAAAGATAATCATAAAATGGTCCGAGATTGCAGGATCAACAATTCTAAGGCCGCAGTTATCAGCCTTTTAATTGTCTACACCAATTCACGGATAAGAAGACCTTTAGCTGCTTCAGCTAGGCTGAGTTCATTGTTCTATCGGACATGATACCGTTATGTTAGAGGAGGTTATTCTCTTCCCACCGGTATGGTTTGGTGTTAGTTATCTGAGGCGATAAGCCCTATATTGGTGACAACATATTTCTTCAAACGCTCATACTAAACTCCTTGCGAATATATTTCCTGATATCAGTTCGAATGTAAGGAGTTCATCTTGGTTTTTATGATCAGGTGTCGGAACATTGTTTTCGTCTCCCTCTTCATTTCTATCCAATCTATGGTTGTGAATTATATTTCCTCTCTGGGGATTGGATATTTTGTCTATATGGTGTATTATTTGATCATCATATCCTCCTCCATCCTTAGTGGCATTATGGAGTCGGTCAGACGTGAGGGAGCCCTGCGGTTCCTGTACTATTGATAACTAACACAAAAGCATTACGAGTCACGCCAGGTTCCTGTTATCATTATTGCTTTGACTATAAGCTTGTAGCTATATTACTCTTTTTGAGAAAAACAGCAGCAGTATAGCCTTAATTCTACTGTGCCGGCCTTACTTATCTGGCAATTTAAGTAATACAGGTGAGAGGGGTTTGCCAATATGTTAAGAGACGATTACAGGGAAGGACGTAGTTTTCTTTCTGTTAGCCTCGTATGCATTCAGATATATGCATGCCTTTCATGGCTTCTCGATTGGCGGCTGGGTTGTGTTCTAACGGCAACCTCATGGGCACATCCACTATTTAGTTGGTTTGTTTCCTGTGGTGATTCATTACGAGCATATTATTCCTGAACAATAAATTGCTAGCCTTCATGTACCTGTGTGGCTGACATGTCAGTTATCTGGGCGACATCCTCCAAATGTGGCAATTAGTCCATTCTGAGAAGTTTCGTTCAGAGCGGTCTGCCCCTTTTCTTACGATGTATGAGTTTATAACTCAGTTTAACTGCATTAACGTTGTATTATTCATTCCGCTTCCTGGTTACATTTGCATCACTCGGTCATACTGTGGATACAGGCTGTATTCAGACGAGTACATGCAGGATTCTGTTGCTCGCATGCATAATATGTATATTTATTGAGCAGTCGCATTATTGAATAGATTTTATAAAATTCTTGCTCTGCTTTATAGAGCTTATGAGAATTTTGGGGCTATTTGTATCAGTTATGGAATTGCCAATAAGCTGTCTATGCATACGTTCTCAATTTTTGGCTTCATTATTCGGAGTAGTATATTCTTTCTCTGAACAGTCATTGGTTATAACGGACCTAGGGAACAATGAATTATTTGGGGGACAGTCCACGGCAGGTCTGTTAATCATAGCACGTTCCATGTTCTGAATCCAGGTTTCTACTAGAGACGGCACACAGTTGAATTCGCATTCTCATATATTTGTACAGTTCAATTAGAGTTTCATTATTGGAATTAATTGTACACCTGAACGGGGTCACCTGTTGGTTGCCTCAGAAGCATGTTTGCTCTAACAGATACTTTCCTTTGGGATTCAATTGGACAAGTGTGAGGTTGTACACATTATTTCACCGGTTTTCTACGTATTCCGACTCCGACATACGTTTGAAACTTGCACTTTTAATAACCGGGAATGCCATGATAGCCTTAGCTACTTAGGTGGCGTTAAGTACCAATAATTAATAACTGGGTGCCTGTTGGGTGAATATATTATTTGGTACCGCTTTTCACTGATTCCAAAGCACTTCCCTCTTTGTTTTGAAGAATATTCCTTCAAAAAAAGGGGGGGTGGGATTTTTCTTTGTCTCTTCTGGCTTGATAATAAGTGTGTAACTATGGGTGAAGCTGTTTTTGTCTGTAGATTATTACTGATCCTAGATACAGCTTGTTTATTATATATATATGGCATGTGTTTGTGGGGGTTAGTCTCTCACTCTCGAATACGCCATCTTAATTTGAGGGGCTTAGTCCGGACTAACCTTAAAATTGGGGGCTCGTTACACCCAGTTAGCATAATCATTCATGCTAAGAATATGGAATTACTTGGATATGGCTCCTTATTGATGATATGTCTTCTCTATTATTGAAAAGAGAGACATACTTGTAATTCTTTTAAAAATTTAATCTCCTTTTCACCTTGGAATGCAGGCTTAGGAGCTGTATTTGGTCTGCTAAATCTTAGGTCCTAGGCCCTCCGCCTTTTTACGATTCAGCTAGTCTGGGCCATTGGCTGTAGTATAAAAATATGATAAATTTAAAGTAATTTGTACATTTTTTATACTTACCAGTGGCCCAGATGGGGATGGCCCTCCCATGAGTGGGCACTCATACCTCCCCGCTGAGTTGTCTCTTTAGTAGGCTCATCTACAAAGAATGATGTTGGGGCCAATTCCGGTCTGTTCCTGAGTACTGTGCATGCACAAGTAGTAAAGGTATGGAGGACCAGATAGGACTTTTAATTTTCGGTATTGTATGCAAATTTTGGGGATTGGGGGGTTCAAAATTTGTGTTTGGCCCTTAATAATATTGAGTTTGCACCTGCTAGTCTGGGCCATTGGTAAGTATAAAAAAATATACAAATTACTTTATATTTGTCATTTTCTGTTGCAAACTAAGCATTTATTTTATTATATTTTGTTTGACCAAGGTCATCTGTCAAACAAAATATAATAGATTAAATGGCTACATTGGATGTACTGAGGCCAGATAGGTCCCTAAAAAAATGTAATTCAGTGGTTGTCAGAGTAATTCTTTGATAGAGACTTTTTTTCTATTCAATTAACAAGAGTTTACTTTATAACCTAAGGGCAATTGATAGTTCAAATTTGTTCCAAAGGAAGGGTTATATGCAATTAACAGGGTTATTAAAATTAAGAGATATCCAATAAAGTGGACACTATTGAATCAGAAAAATATTACATTTTTAGCTCAACTTTGCCGAAGCCAAATTTGAGGTATTGTCATGGCCTGTCGTCCATCTGTCTGTCTGTCTGTCCGTCGTGCCGTACACACGGCTCGGGCTAGAGGCCGTATTTATGAACCGATCTTTACGAAACTTCTTGGGTACCTTTGTTATCACCGTGAGACGAGTGTTTTTGGGTCCGGTCCGAAATTCAAGATGGCCACTGGCAGCCATTTTGTACAAAATTAGGTGCAATCAGATTTTTTGCACAGAACTTTCATATGAAAGCTCTGATTTGAATAAGTTTTGTATGAATGTTTAGTACCATGGGATACATCACATATAATACAGGTTTTTTTCTTGTGCGTAAATTATGCAAATTAGACTAACTTTGATTTATTTAGTGTTACTTTCAGCACTGTAAGTGCAAATGCCAATACGGCTCGGGCAAGAGGCCGTATTTATGAATAGATCTTTACGAAACTGCTTGGGTACCTTTGTTATCACCGTGGGACAAAAACAAGTGTTTTGGGTCCGGTCTGAAATTCAAGATGGCCGCTGGCAGCCATTTTGTACAAAATTAGGTGCAATCAGATTTTTGCGCAGAACTTCCATATGAAAGCGCTGATTTGAATAATTTTTTGTGTGAATGTTTAGCACCATGGGATACATCACACATAATACGGGTTTTTTTCTCGTGCATAAATTATGCCAATTAGACTAACTTTGATCTATTTAATGTTACTTTCAGCACTGTAACTGCAAATGCTAATACGGCTTGGGCTACAGGCCGTATTTATGAACCGATCTTTATGAAACTTCTTGGGTACCTTTGTTATCACCATGGGACGAGAACGAGTGGTTTTGGGTGCGGTCCAAAATTCAAGATGCCACCAGCAGCCATTTTGTACTTTATTTAGTGCAATCAGTTTTTTGGAGAGAACTTCTGTATGAAAGTTCTGATTTGAATAAATTTTTGTATGAATGTTTAGTAACATGGAATACATCACATATAATACAGGTTTTTTTCTCGTGCAAAAATTATACAAATTAGATGAACTTTGATTTATTCTGTGCTACTTATACACAGTAAGTGCACATGTCAATACGCTCAGGCTAGAGTCTATATATATGAACCGATCTTCACGAAACTTCTTGGGTACCTTTGTTATCACCTTGGGACGAGAACAAGTGTTTTTGGGTGTGGTCCGAAATTCAAGATGAGATGACTGCCAGTGTCCATTTTGTACCAAAATTAGTGCAATCAGTTTTTTGTACAGAACTTCTGTATGAAAGTTCTGATTTGAATAAATTTCTGTATGAATCTTTAGTAACATGGAATACATCACATATAATATAGGATTTTTTTCTCGTGCAGAAATTATGCAAATTAGATGAACTTTGATTTATTCAGTGCTACTTATACACAGTAAGTGCACATGCCAATACGGTTCGGGCTAGGGGCTGTATTTATGAATCGATCTTCACGAAACTTCTTGGGTACCTTTGTTGTCACCTTGGGACTAGAACGAGTGTTTCTGGGTGCGGTCTAAAAATCAAGATGGCTGCCAGTGGCCATTTTGTACCGAAATTAGTTCCAACCAGTTTTTTTTTACACAACTTCTATACGGCTCAGACTGGAGGCTGTATTTATGAACCGATCTTTATGAATCTTCTTGGGTACCTTTGTTATCACTGTGGGATGAGAACAAGTGTTTTGAGTGCGGTCTAAATTCAAGATGGCTGCCAGCAGTCTTTTTGTGCCAAAATTAGTGTAATCATTTTTTGTACAGAACTTCTGTATGAAAGTTCTGATTTGAATAAATTTTTGTAGGAATCTTTAGTAACATGGAATACATCACATATAATATGGGTTTTTCTCTCGTGCAGAAATTATGCAAATTAGATGAACTTTGATTTGTTCATTGCTACTTATACACAGTAAGTGCACATGTCAATATGGCTCGGGTTAGAGTCTGTATTTATGAACTGATCTTCACGAAACTTCTTGGGGTACCTTTGTTATCACCTTGTGATAAGAATGAGTGTTTTTGGGTGCTCTTGTTATCACTGTGCTATGAGAACAAATACTTTTGGGTTCAGTCAGACCCACTCTGGGTCTCAAAGATTTCTTTTCTAGTTTAGCATCTAACTGTCACCCCACTTTTACAATACTTTACCTATATATTTGTTACAGGCTACGGTCAGCATTTATGTACAGACCGTTCCAATACTGTACATGTACCTTTGTTATCTGGTCATTACCTAGATGTTTGTCATTGCTGTGTCACATACTATACATGTACATGTCTTAAACAAGTTGAGCTACAGTGTCATTGACACTTTCATTTGTGATAATTTTGTTTCAGCAGATTAATATTGTTTCAATAGGCAGTTTACTTAATAAAATTTAGATAAAACCATTGTAATGCTTATGTTGAATTACTGGCGATCTAGTGACTTGATCTTAATTTTTATACCACAAATGCTGAGTGTATTTAACATAGCCCAATACAATACAGACAATCAGTCTATGTGTAAAACTGACATGTAAAGAATGCATCTAATTGGTCGCTACGCATCTCAGTGACGTTATGACATGAATGAAATGCTTCAACACAAAACATTGTCAAGCGAGAAAGTAAACAGACCACCAATGATATTTCTCTTTAAAAATAAATCTACGCCGTATTCACTTAACCCTTTGGGGCCTATTTCCGACTTTTAAGACCTCAGAATAGGTGCCCTTAACATTCCATCATGAGTAGGTCCTGCTGACAATGAACTGAAATTACTACTGAGCCACTGGATGTTTACAGGCTGTGGTCAGATATGAATTCAGGACAACTGTCCGGGCCCCTAAGGGGTAATTCAAGTTTAATTGTGGCATAAATACAGAACACAACTCATGAAACACTTGAAAAACTCCAACTCTGTTGTAGATTCTTGTCCCCTACGTGCCGCCCTCATTGTGTTCCGAATTAAAATATATAGTTATGATTAATGTTTTCTGTTGGTAGATGAGTGTAAAATGAACACATGTTACTATAACGGAAGCTGTAATCCTTTGGTGGGTGATTTTAAATGTGATTGTCAAGATGGATATGATGGAAAACGATGTGGTAACCGAAAATCATTCTGTGATGGACATACCTGTGGCACCAATGGTTTTTGCTTTGATGATTATGACAAAAATGATTACTACTGTGTCTGCAAACCTGGATATGGTAAGTATAGCAGGGTACTGTTGTATGAAAACTAACATGTACAGGGCTGTACAAATTGGGGGAATGATCATTTGGTTCATCAGTCATTCTCTTCAAAAGAAATAAGATGACCCAAACATTCACATCAATTTTGCTGTAATGATTATGACAAAAATGGTTACTTATATGTGTGCAAACCTGTATATGGTGAGTGTAGCAGGGTACTGGTGTGTGAAAAATAATGGTTCAAACTGACTTGTACTACACAGTTAACACTGAGCAAACGATCTTTTGGTTTGACAATCATTAGCTTTTCCAGATCAATCTACCTTGTGATGATAAAAACATTATAAACTTTGATTTTGAGATAGAAGTGTTGTGGTGTAACACACTTTTGGAAAGAGCTTTTATAGCCCTTTCCAACAATACCTTATAGAACATACCCCATCAGCTCATTGAGAGAGTTTTAAAAATAACCGTCAGTATTTTAAATAACTCATGCTTTGTGCTTAATGCTGTTTTGCATGTTCATATTTTTTTACTTTTCTCTTGCTCAAAACATCAGAAAATAACAGTTGCCTGAAAAATTAAGGTAACCCTTTTTTCAGGTTGCTAATCTCTATGAGCCTGCATGTACAGTGTTGGCATTATCTGCTCTGTAGTAATTCCACTGGGAAGAGTTTAAAGCCTGTTTGAGTTTATTAAGGCCATTACAGTAATTTGATATTCTTCCAAAACTTTTTTTTGAATACCGAGTGAATTCCAAATACAGTTTGAACTTGTTTGATATATCGACTTTAACAGTATTATCTATTAGGAAAGTCATAAATCTCATTCTGATGAATAAATTTGGAAGTCTTGATGAGCTAAAGTAATCACTCACTGTCCGTCGTCTGTTGTCTGTGAACATGGTGTATTTTTGTATAATAATCAATGGTCCAGACTAGCTGGTGCAAACTCAAAATAATCCAGGGCCAAACACAAATTCCCCCCCCCCCCACCAATCCCCAAAATACGCATATAAAACCAAAAAAATCAAGTCCAAGATGGTCCTCTATACTTTTTAGATCTGTGCATGCTCAGTATCCAGGAAGGTACCGAAATTGGCACAAACCATCATTCTTGGTGTGGCCCTAAAGTCAGCAACAGTGAACTGACATCTGTGCTTTAAAATCTCCTTTTTTGAGGATGCCAGACACAAATCAATGGTAAAATTGGTGGATCCATGGATATAAATGGAAGATGGAAGTGAACAACATTGGTTAGAAACGTTCAGGGCTGTAACTTTATAATACAGTGGAACCCTGTTAATTGAATATCCACTTTGCCAATGAAAATTATTCAATTAACAGGAGTATTCAATTAACAGGAATTGTGTCACTTTTCTGTATTCTAGAGATAAACTTAGCATTTATTCTATTATATCTTGTTTGACAGAGCTCAATGAGCTCTGTCAAAGAAGATATAATAGATAAAATGCCTGTATTGGATGTACTGAGGCCAAATAGGTCTATAAACAAAGAAAAACTGGGGAGAGTGAAGGTAATTTCTAGTCGTTACAAGATTTTTTATTCAAATAACAGGAGTTTACTCTTTAACCTATATTCAATTAACAGGTCAAGTTTTACTGGAGGTATGGTAAATGGTTTTGTGTTCAGAAATGATATTCAGTTAAAGGGTTATTCAGTTAAGATATATATCAATTAAGTGGGCTCCCCTGTAATTATAAAATTTATCTCATGTTTCCCAATTTCGGGACATACGCCTGACGTCATCATTCTTGCTAATGATTTATCCACTGTTTGTTAAGTGTTCCTTCCCTATCCCTCCTTGAAGCTCTCCTGTTAAACTCCCAATCTTTTTGGCTTATTTTTATCGAAATTTTTTGTTAAATTTCTTGGGAGTTTAACGTTTTTATCCCCATGGTTACATCCTCACCCTAGGGGTGTTAGGTCATTTTGGTCATGCATTTTCTATCTGATGTATTGTTTTATCTTCGTTTGAAGATCTTGCTTTACATCTGGTAGCTTTAAAATCTGTTACTGACTTTGGGCCTTTTTTCTGTGCCTGATGTCTTGTTTCCGGTTTTTTCCTTGACGGTGTTTACATTGGCATTGTCTTTAAATATATGTAGTATTTAGTTATTATTACTGTAGGAATGTTGTAAGATACATTAATTAATATTCCGGTAGAGTAGCAAAAAAAATTTGGATTTTGTCCACACTTAGTCTATATCAGGATACCCTTGGGCTCTTCATGTTCCCTTTGGGAATTTAGGCTTTTGTCAAATTTTTTTGAAAAATTTTTTGAATTTAATTTTTTGATTTGTATTTTGATTGCTATGTTTTATGTATCTTTATTATATATTTATTGTGGAGTTTGTGGAGTACGATTGACTTAATTTTGATTAATCATGAAAGCTTATTGATCAAAATGCAAGGCGAGAAAGTCTTCCTCAGATTTACATGATTGTTGCCTTGCCTGTAGTCGATGTACTCCTACAGATTCTTGTCCTACACATGTCAATTGGGATGACCAACGTTGGAAACGGGTGTCATGGTACATCGTTGGCGGTGAGATGCCTATGCCAGTGCTCTCACCACAAGGTAATTCAAGTTTTTCAGTTTCTTTTTCAGAGGAACAAGAACATGGTGATGGTATTGTGACTCCCACCAAAAGTGTGCTACCGTCGTTGCGCTCTGATGAGCAAACAGAGCTAGCTGCTAAGGTGCTCATGAATATTAGGCAAGGCTGGTGAAGAGGTTACTCTGTCTGTGGGAGCTGTAACAGTGGGTATGTCCATTGCGGTTGAAGGAAGTGTAGTGGGTAGAGCGAGCACCTTAAAAACAAAAGCTCACCCAGCGACGACAGAACTAGGGAGGAAGTCAGCAAGTTTCTTGTCGGGAGGCTCGCTGAGGTCTTAAAAGGCGGCGAGCGGGAGAGGTCCCTGTCTAACCCAGAAACATCTGGGGCAAGATGTTGTTATGAGAAACTTGCATGAGCCAGAGCATAAGTCCACACCTTCCGCTGGGGCCGCTCCATCTAGACTGCAGCCGGCCTCAGCTACAGTCACAGCTTCCTCCACTACGATTAGTAAGCACACAACTGCATCCTAGCTACCCAACTTTGGATATCCAGCCAGCTGCATGAAGACGGAGCCAGTCTACGTCCGTGAAGTCAGACCATCCGGTAGCTAGGGAACCGGGGCTTCCATCATTGGGACGTTCGGAGAAGAGATCCATCTCTGGAGCGCTGTCCCAGGAGCAGCAAGCAGCTAAAAAACAGAAAACCGCTGCTCCTTAAGTCTTGCTGACAGACTTGCTGTCGCAGATTTGATTGCAGAATCCCAGTAAGTGTGGGAGCAGACTCCGGAAATGAGCTGTCGGATGGTGCTGGGTTGGTCCAGTCGTCTCGTCACGCAGATGCAATGGACCAGGATTCACAGCTGATCCAGCCTGATAGTGAAAGGGATAAGGAAGAGGATTACCCTTCCCTTTTGGAACAACATATGGTTGCAATGGACTTTATCCATCAATACAATCCTGAATTTGTTCCGCCGAATCAGCAAGCCGCGACAACAAGGAAGAAACCGCTGGCATCTTTAGACGCAGACTTTATACGGAGGAAGGAAGAAGTTCTTTCTTTCCCGGTTCACAGTCTAGACAGGTGTTGCATGTAGACAATGCCATATTTAACCTCTCGAGTGTGAGGGAAGAAGGCAGTTTCTTATCAACATCTTCCATAAATATTCCGTTCCTTGGACCACGCACATTTAAAACAGTTGGAGAAGAAGAAGCTCCTTTGCGTTTAGATGAGCAGGCCAGGGATTTAGACATATCTTTACCTGTTTCATTCACCATTCACTCAGATGAAATGGAAAGTGCAATTTCATCGAATAGAGCAAATTCCTACGCAGATCACCATACCAGAGCTGTGGCGCAACATCTCAACGGGAAGGAATTTGTGGATGTGTGTACCTCACTTAGAGTTCTTTCCAGGGCAATCATGTATACCATGTATAACTCCACCCTGACAGTGGGAAATCTGGAGTAAATTAGACGTGATGCTGCCCTTGCGTCATCATCACTTACAGATGGCAAGGTGAAAAGCTCTCTCCGGTCTCCGGACATACTATCTTTGACGACAAGCTTTCATTAGTCTATGAACAGGCTACTAAGAAAGCTTCCAGTGCTCTGCTTTTGAAGTCGGCGTCTCAACAAACCACTTCAGCAGAGCGGGGTAAGCGAGGACGTTCCAAATCCAAAAGGGAACTCCTCACGAGGGTACAAGAAACCCTCATATAATTACTCCAGAGGTTGTCAATACATCGACTCGGAAAAAGGGCATAGGTCTGATTGGGACTAACGGTCAGATGCCCCTCTAAGCCAACGGGGTGAGGATCTTCGTGGGGAGGACATAGTTTCTCCTCCCGTAAGCCTCGCAAGTCCTACAGGTGATGGACCTCTATTGCTTGACAGTTGGTGGAAGGCTATCAAACTTTGCGAGAAACTGGATAGCAGTCATGGAAGATCAGTTGGTGAGAAGTGTAGTCTCAGAAGTCCTACGGCTATTATTCCAAGCGAAACACCCGCTAACAAGATGTCTGCGTTGGACAAATCTTCTGGCAGATCCTTTCAAAAGAGGGTCTCTCATTGTGGATGTACAGGCACTCTTATTAAAGGAAGCAATAGAGGTCATCGAGAAACAAAATTCTTGGCGTTTTTACAATCACCTGTTCCTGGTACTGAAGCCAGACAGCTTGTTCCGACCTGTAATAGACTTGAGCTGGATAAACAAGTTAATTGTGGCTCCAAAGTTCTATATGGAAACCATTCGGTCGGTAAGAGCGAGCATTCGAGTGAACGACTATGCGGCAAGCATAGATCTAAAGGTCGCTTACTTTCATGTCTTGGTACATCCAGCATTCAGAAAGTACCTTTTCTTCGCCATGCAAGGAAAGGTTTATCAGTTCAGAGCAATGTGCTTTGGTCTGAATCTGGCTCCTTGGGCTTTAACACGAATAATGAACTCGGGAATGTCTTACTTCCGAGCTCATTCGTCTGCAGTAATGTCGGCTTACTTGGACGACATTCTGCAGAGATATGGCAACAGAATTATTCTTCAGAACAATGTTCAGAGTCTGCTACTATTGCTCCAATGTCTCGATTTCATAGTAAATGAGAAAAAGTTGGATCTAGCTCTGTCCAAGTCATTCAGTCACTTGGGAATGAGCTTCGAGACTCATAACAATTTGGTTTGTCTGCCGTTACCCAGAGCGAAATTAGTCAGTTGTTATGCTTGCTTTTGTCTAAACTCAAATGCAATAACAGTGAGGGAGTTTACGCAACTGACTGGGCTGTGCAGAGCAGCTGCGGATCTTATTCCGATGGGCCGCCTGCACACGCATCCCCTCCAGATATTCTTTACTTAGAACTGGAGTGTGAAGATGCATTCGCTCAAAAGCAGTATTGTTTTAACAGACCTAGTAAAACAAAGGGTTCAGATTTGGGCAGATCTTCAGTGGTTAAATCAAGGAGTTCTGCTGCAACTGCTGTATTCGGCTTTCCCGATTATGACGAATGCGAGTCAGAGGGGCTGGGGCCCGACCCTAAGTCCCACAGACTTGAGATGCCGGGGTCTTTGGGACTCTCGGTTCCTAGAGAAGCACATAAACATCAAAGAAATGATGTCAATATGGCTAGCACTACAACATTGGATTGGCCTAATAGCGAACGTGGGAGCATGGTGGCTCAGTAGGTAGAGGTGCAGACTGCAAGCCGAGAGGTCCTCGGTTCGAATCCCACCTGTGGCCACCACGTTGTGTCCTTGGACAAGACACTTCATCTCCATTGCCTGCATGGGGGCACTGTGGCGTTGTGTACTAAGACGTACTGCGTGTCGATGGTGCAGTTGTCTTTAACCAATGCTAACTCTGCTTGTGTGGAGTTAGTATGTTGGGGAGCTGACAGTTGCTCGCCGTTGCTCAGAGGTTCTCTCTGGGTGCTCCGGCTTCCTCCACTCATAAAACTGTCATGGTCATGATTAGCCATTGTGCATAAATATGTGACCTTAAACACCAATAAATAAATAAATAAATATCGAACGTCCATGTTCAAATTCTGTCGGTCATTTCGACAGTAGTTGCTTACCTCATGAACCAAGACGGCACTCACTCGTTTCCATTATGCGAATTAATGGAGACAATTCTCCTATTCGTCATGAATCATCACGTTCGTCTCTCTGTCCATCATATACCGGGTCATCTGAACATATTAGCAGACTCGCTCTGTCAGAAAGGTCGCCTATTGCCATCGGAGTGGACTCTCAACAAGCGAATATTCAGGCAGATTTGCTACGAGTGGGATCATCCCATGACAGATCTTTTTGAGACACACTTGAACAAGCAGTTACCGATATTCGTGTCACCATGCCCAGGGCATATGCAGTAGATGCTCTGTCAGTTTCATGGGGTGGGATGATAGGATATGCATATCCTCCAGCTCCGTTGATTCAGCAGATTCTGTTAAAGATCAGACAATCTCATTGCAAAATTCTGCTGGTAGCACCTCTGTTGTCACAGAAACCTTGGATCAATCTTCTCAGGTGTCTGTTATGGGACGTTCCCCGGATATTTCCTCCACGAGAGGATCTTGTTTATTGAGGGAAGTCATGCACACTGCATCACAACCTGGAAGGTCTCAACCTTCACATATTTCTGTTGTGTGGTCCTTCTTGCACGGAAAACATTTTACAGGACCTGCAGTGGACGCAGTTTCTAACTGTAGGAGGTCCTCCTCGTCATTGAATTACACAGCAAAGTGGATGGTTTTCTTCTGTTGGTGTAGGGATCAGTCCATAGGCGTATACGATCTGTCCATACCAAATATTGCCGATTTTCTGGTCTACTTGTTTGATGGTCTCAAACTGCAGCCTGTCACTATTAAGGGCAAGAGGTCTATGTCATTGGATACTTTTGCTCATCGTGATAACTTGGCTATTGAATCAAATACTTCATTATCCAAACTAGTTAGAACTTTCTCTAGCAATAGACCTAGAACCCTCAGATTAATTCCTAAGTGGAATTTGGCTTGGGTTCTGTTGAAGCTCAAAGAATCTCATTTTGAGCCGTTGGACGTTGTAGAGTTCAAATTCTTGACTTATATAAAATGGCATTTCTCTTAGCGTTTGCATCTGCTAGAAGAGTCAGTGAACTTCATGCATTATCTGTTGATGAATCTCAGTACCGTAGTGTGGGTAATACCATTACCCTCACTACGGAAGTGTGTTTTTGGCTCACCAACGATGGTTGTGTGAGCCTATGGCATAGCCCTCATGTCGTCGGCGGCGTCGGCGGCCAGATTCTTTCATTTTGAACTTTTGTGTGCAGGTTTTGATTTTTTATTTTTTTTTTTATGTCTGCATGCTTTTCAGGGATAGTAATATTTTATTCAACCCTTTCCATGCTTAGTAACTTGAATTTTGGACTTTTGTGTACAGGTTTTTGACTTTTCTGTGCAGGTGGTTGACTTTTCTGTGCAGGTTTTTGACTTTTGTGTACAGGTTTTGAAATTTTGTCTTCAAGTGGGGTTTTACCTTACTGGCATATTGCCATGGTGGTTTCCTTAACATTTCAGGGTATTTTTCTCAATTTTAACCCCTTGAAACAAATGTGATACTTTTTTTTACTTTTATGTGCAGGTTTTGAGGTTTGTCTTTCTTTTCTTCCAGTGGCGACTTACCTTGTAGCATATTGCCATGGTTCCTATTTTATGTTAGCATGCTTCTTAGGGATTATTATTTTATTATTTAACCATTTAGCTGCTTATTTTCTTTAATTTTGGACTTTTGTGTGCAGGTTTTGAACTTTTTTTTTTACTCCAGCCACCCCTTTACATTGGCCACCTGTTGGTGAGCCACGGGGTACTGATAGCCCCTCTAGTTTGGCTAAGAATCAGATTCTGGATAAGCGGCCACTGCCTATTGTCATTAAGACCTTACCATCCTCGGATAACCATAGACCTTTGTTGTGTCCAGTCAGGGCTATGCACATTTATAAACATCGATCAGATTTTGTTAGAAAGGGAAGAAAACATTTCTTTCTTTCATTAATTCCTAACAGAAAAGATATTTCTGTTCATGCTGTCGCTAGGTGGATTCAGTTGGCAATATGCATTGCCTATGAAAATCTATCTTCAGATCAACGTTCTGTCAATAAGATCTTATCGCACGAGGTTAGAGCACTGTCCACTTCTTGGGCTTATTCTAACAGTATAGCCATTACTGATCTCATGAAGGCTGTTTACTGAATACAGTCCTCTTCATTTACCAAGTTTTCCTTGAGAAATTAGAGTCCATCTCCGGTGACCTAAGATCTTAAGGTCCTCTTTCTGTTGCTCAAAATGTTGTCCATTAATGTTAATAAGATCTTTAAGTCTGTTCCAGCACTGACGTGTTCCGCTGTCCTCTTCGTTCTGAGGAATTTTACCTCAATCAAGGGGAAGTGGGGGGGGGGGGGGGGGGGGGGGGGGGGGGGGAGGAAACGTTTTTTCCCTTATGATCATCTGGCTTTATAGGGAAAAGCAAGGGAATTCTTCCTCCGGCATCAGTAGTCCTGCATCGGTGATGGGATGGTTTTTGAGGTGTAGCTCGGTGTGAAGCAATAACTTGGTCTCATTTATGTACTGTTTTTAAAGTGTAGCTCACTGTGAAGCATTTGTATGTGGCAAACGGGCATTAATATACAATCCTTGAACACTTTTAAATGAGTATAAAGAGTCTCATTCTCTGGACTATCTTTATATATTGGTTTTCCTTCACTGAATTAGCGTAATGGGTTATGTGATACTCAATTACATTGTTGGTATTATGTCTTTCTCTTTTCTCGTAAAAGAGAAAAACATATATTATTCCTATTTTCTCCAATTTTCCTGTGGGAGCTATTCTTTACTGAAGTAATTGAGAGATTGGATTTTCCTTCAAGTCCTAGGACCTCCAGCCTTTTTGCGATTCAGCTAGTCTGGGCCATTGGTTGTCATATAAAAATATGATAAATTTTAAGTAATTTGTATATTTTTTATACTTACCAATGGCCCAGAGGGTATGGCCCTCTGATGAGTAGGCACTCATACCTTATAACATTTAACAGGCAATCTGTAGAAAGAATGATGGTTGGCGCCATTTTCGGTACCTTCCTGGATACTGTGCATGGGCAGATCTAAAAAGTATGTAGGACCATCTAGGACTTGGTTTTTTATGTGTACCCATACCATGTATGGTACACAATGCCGGCATCTGGGGTGGCCCTCCGTCATTCGTCCTTCCTTTGTCCATCTGTCCATCCGTCCATCTGTCCGCACACACAAATGACTACTTATGTGGCTACGAGTTTGTAAAACAGGATACTTATGTGGATAAAGTCTGTTATGTGGCTAGCCACGTAACAGAATCTCTTATTGTGAGGGGTGGGGGTTTGGATAAATGTAGAGTAGGGTTAGGGCATTCTGGGGTGGGGTGGGGTGGGGTGAGGTGGAGGTCAGTGAAGGGGTGTTAGAGTTATGTGGCTAGGGTTAGGGTTAGTTTAGGGTTAGGGGTGGGTAGGATTAGTGTCAGTAAAGGGTTAGGGTTAGCTGTCCCCCCAAAAATTTTCCCACAAAAAACTTGTTTTATTATGTTTGTCCGTCTGGCCGGACCAACATTGGGGGGTTTAGGGGATATTATTAGGGGCTACCTCCAAATTAAGGTAGTGTTAGGGTTAGGAGTGGGGTGGGGTTAGGGGTAGCCCCAGAGTAGGGCTTAAGGTTGGGGAGGGTTAGGTCCCGTGGGGGTTAGAGTTGGGGTCAGGGGTGGGGCTTTAGTTTTAGTAACCCTAAACCGAAAAATAGCTCCTAATCCTATTGGTTTGGCTTGGGTGGGTTTGGGTCAGGGGTGGGGGTTAGGGGTAGCCCCAGAGTAGGGCTTAAGGTGGGGGGGGGGGGGGGGGGGTTAGGTCCCGGGGTAGGTGGGGGTTAGGGTCTGGGGTGGGCTTTTAGGGTTTAGGGTCAGGGTGGGGTAGTGTTAGGGTTAGGGTATGTTTTTTGGGTGGAGGGGTGGGGTTAGGGTTAAATATAAGTTCTAGGGTGGAGGGGGTGGGGTTCTGGGTAAAATAAGGTTTTGGACATACAGAATGTTTTTTTGGTAGCCCATAAACCCAAAATGTTGGAGCGTCCATCTGTCCGTCTGTCCGTCCGT
The DNA here is from genome assembly GCA_031216915.1 of Pictodentalium vernedei. NCBI lineage: Eukaryota > Metazoa > Mollusca > Scaphopoda > Dentaliida > Dentaliidae > Pictodentalium > Pictodentalium vernedei. Next base: position 299,034,240 of record CM062293.1, on the reverse strand, counting down.
CGTGGCGTACACACGGCTCGGGCTAGAGGCCGTATTTATGAACTGATCTTTACGAAACTTCTTGGGTACCTTTGTTATCACCGTGAGCTGAGAACGAATGTTTTGGGGTCCAGTCCGAAATTTAAGACGGCTGCTGGCAGCCATTTTGTACCAAAATTAGGTGCAATCAGAATTTTGCACAGAACTTCCATATGAAAGCTCCGATTTGAATAATGTTTTGTATGAATGTTTAGTACCATGGGATACATCACATATAATACGGGTTTTTTTCTCGTGTGTAAATTATGCAAATTAGACTAATTTTGATGTATTTAGTGTTACTTTCAGCACTGTAAGTGCAAATACCAATACGGCTCGGGCTAGAGGCCGTATTTATTAACCGATCTTTACGAAACTTCTTGGGTAACATTAAATAGATCAAAGTTAGTCTAATCACCGTGGGATGAGAACGAATGTTTTGGGGTCTGGTCCGAAATTCAAGATGGCCGATGACAGCCATTTTGTACAAAATTAGGTGCAATCAGATTTTTGCAAAGAACTTCCATATGAAAGTGCTGATTTCAATAATTTATTGTGTGAATGTTTAGTACCATGGGATACATCACATATAATACAGGTTTTTTTCTCGTGCGTAAATTATGCAAATTAGACTAACTTTGATTTATTTAGTGTTACTTCCAGCACTGTATGTGCAAATGCCAATTCAGCTCGGGCTAGAGGCCGTATTTATGAACCGATCTTCACAAAACTTCTTGAGTACCTTTGTTATCACCGTGGGACGAGAACGAGTGTTTTGGGGTCCGGTCTGAAATTCAAGATGGCCGCTGGCGGCCGTTTTCTACAGAATTAGGTGCAATCAGATTTTTGCGAAGAACTTCCATATGAAAGCACTGATTTGAATAATTTTGTGTGTGAATGTTTAGTACCATGGGATACATCACATATAATACAGGTTTTTTTCTTGTGCATAAATTATGCCAATTAGACTAACTTTGATCTATTTAATGTTTCTTTCAGCACTGTAACTGCAAATGCCAATGCTAGAGGCCATATTTATGAACCGATCTTTACAAAACCTCTTGGGCACCTTTGTTATCACCTTGAGACGAGAACAAGTGTTTTTGGGTGCAGTCCAAAATTCAAGATAGCTGCCGGCAGCCATTTTGTACCAAAATTGGTGCAATCAGTTTTTTGTACAGAACTTTTGTATGAAAGTTCTGATTTGAATAAATGTCTGTATGAATGTTTAGTAACATGGAATACATCACATATAATTTATGTTTTTGTCTTGTGCAAAAATTATGCAAATTAGATGAACTTGGATTTATTCAGTGCTACTTATACACAGTAAGTGCACATGTCAATACGACTCGGGCTAGAGTCTGTATTTATGAACCGATCTTCACAAAACTTCTTGGGTACCTTTGTTATGACCTGGGGATGAGAACTAGTGTTTCTGGGTGCGGTTCAAAATTAAAGATGGCTGCCAGTGGCCATTTTGTACCGAAATTAGGTCTAATCAGTTTTTTGTACACAGCTTCTATTCAGCTCGGGCTAGAGGTCGTATTTATGAACAGATCTTTACAAAACCTCTTGGGAACCATGTTATCACCTTGGGACGTGAACGAGTGTTTTGGGGTGCGGTCCAAAACTCAAGATGGCCGCTAGCAACCTTTTTGTACCAAAATTAGTGCTATCAGTTTTTTGTACAGAACTTCTGTATGAAAGTTCTGATTTGAATAAATTTTTGTAGGAATATTTAGTAACATGGAATACATCACATATAATACAGGTTTTTTTCTCGTGCAGAAATTATGCACATTAGATGAACTTTGATTTGTTCAGTGCTACTTATACACAGTAAGTACACATGTCAGGACGGCTTGGGCTAGAGTCTGTATTTATGAACTGATCTTCACGAAACTTCTTGGGATACCTGTGTTATCACCTTGTGACAGGAACGGGTGTTTTGGGGTGCCTTTGTTATAACTGTTCTATGAGAACAAATATTTTTGGGTTCAGTCAGACCCACTCTGGGACTCAAAGATTTCTTTTCTAGTTTAGCATCTAACTGTCGCCCACCTTTACAATACTTTACCTACACATTTGTTACAGGCTACGGTCAGTATTTATGTACAGACAGTTACAATACTTTACATGTACCTTTGTTATCAGGTCATTACCTAGATGTTTGTCATTGCTGTGTCACATACTATACATGTACGTGTCTTAGACAAGTTGAGCTACAGTGTCATTGACACTTTCATTATGTAAATCTAATAATTTGATCCGGAGTTATTAATCCTTTGTCCATCAAATTAGTCACTCCTCCAATCCATTTCTATATGTACCCATTCCATGTATGGTGTACATAATGTCGGCATCCGGGGTGGCCCTCCGTCATACAGCTTTCTACTAGTTGCGCGTATGGTTACACATCTGACGATTTAATCGGTCTATTTTTGGGATTTGCATACAAATTTTGGGGATTGGGGGCAAAATTTGTGTTTGGCCCTGAATGAATTTTTGAGTTAGCACCAACTAGTCTGGGCCATTGGTGAGTATAAAACATATATACAAATTACTTGAAATTTATCATTTTTACCTTTTTCTCAAAAACCGCTGAACTGATTTTTTTAGTTAAATCTTCTTTTTCAGATCCACCAGTCAGAATCTTTTGATATTTGGTATACAGCATCCTTAGGGAGGTTAGATCTAATTTTGTTCAAACCAAGTTCCTGGGTTAATAATATTTGGACTCCCAATTGAAGCCCAAATTTTTACTTAGTCCAATATGAGGAATAATCTTTAAAACTCTTCTTCTCCAGAAACACCAGTCAGAATCTTAATATAGGGTACACAAAATCCTTACTGGGGTCAGTATCAAGTTTGTTGAAATCAAGTCCATTGCTGAATAATTAGGCCCTCTATGGAAGCCTGAAATTTTAGTCCCAATTGCCTACGTGGGAGCATGGTGGCATTATGTACTAAGCCGTACTGCAAGTCAATCGTGCACTTGTCTTCAACCAATGCTAACCCTGCTTGTGTGAAGTTAGTCTGTTGGGGAGTCTGACAGTTGCTGAGTGGTTCTCTCCAGGTACTCCAGCTTGCTCTCCCCGTAAAACTGTTGGTCATGAGGTGACCCTGGCTGCCAAAAGTGTTGTTAACCCCCCAATAAATAAATAAATTCAGTTGCAGTTATTTTTAGTATACTTCTGTCAGGTATTTTTTCAACTTCAGGACAAAATGCCAGAATTGTTAAAATATCAGGTTTTAGATATGTCGTATCACATCTATAGCCATTTATTGCTTCCTTAGGCATCATATTTAAAGGTAAATTATACATTTATACCTTGCAGGGTTATTTGTGCAGTTTGTAATGTTTTGACCACATTCAGCATCTTAGACTATACCCCAACTTTTTGTGGTTCAATTGCAGATGGCGCCTTGTTGCACTCAAGTGACTATATAATCTTTGCAATCAGAACTGTACTAGATTCTCTGTAGATTGCATGAAATCTGTTTGCCTGTTTTACAATCACACTCTAAACAGTGTAGTTGCTGGCCTTTGAAGTCTGTGAAAGACATTGAATTTGAAAACTACTTATTGAAAGTTCTTGAAAATCACCACTAAACCTACGGTTACTTGAAAAAGTGGCAGTTTCACTTGTGAGTACTCTGAAGTCAATATTTTTAGCTCAACTTTGGCAAAGCCAAATTTCAGGTATTGTCATCGTCCGTCATCCATCTCTCCGTCCTTCGTGCCGTCTACACGGCTCAGGCTAGAGGCCGTATTTATGAACCAATCTTTACGAAACTTCTTTTGTACCTTTGTTATCACCGTGGGACAAGAATGAGTGTTTTGGGGTCCGGTCTGAAATTCAAGATGGCCGCTGGCAGCCATTTTGTACAAAATTAAGAGCAATCAGATTTTTGTGCAGAACTTCCATATGAAAGCTCTGATTTGAATAATTTTTTGTATGAATGGTTAGTACCATGGGATACATCACATATAATACAGGTTTTTTTCTCGTGCATAAATTATGCAAATTAGACTAACTTTGATTTAATTAGTGTTACTTTCAGCACTTTAAGTGCAAATGCCAATACGGCTTGGGCTAGAGGCCGTATTTATGAACCGATCTTTACAAAACTTCTTGGGTACCTTTGTTATCACCGTGGGACAAGAACGAGTGTTTTGGGGTCCGGTCTGAAATTCAAGATGGCCACTGGCAGCCATTTTGTACAAAATTAGGCGCAATCAGATTTTTGCGCAGAACTTCCATATGAAAGCACTGATTTGAATAATTTTTTGTGTGAATGTTTTGTACCATGGGATACATCACATATAATACAGGTTTTTTTCTCGTGCATAAATTATGCCAATTAGACTAACTTTGATCTATTTAATGTTACTTTCAGCACTGTAACTGCAAATGCCAATACAGCTCGGGCTAGAGGCAGTATTTATGAATCAATCCTTTCGAAACTACTTGAGAATGAGTGTTTTGGGAAGATGGCCACCAGCAGCCATTTTGTACTTTAGTTAGTGAAATCATTTTTTTGTGCAGAACTTCTGTATGAAAGTTCTGATTTGAATAAATGTCTGTATGATTGTTTAGTAACATGGATTACATCTCATATAATACAGGTTTTTTTCTCGTGAAGAAATTATGCAAATTAGATGAACTTTGATTTATTCAGTGCTACTTATACCACAGTAAGTGCACATGTCAATACAGTTCAGGCTAGGGGCTGTATTTATGAACCGATCTTCACGAAACTTCTTGGGTACCTTTGTTATCACCTTGGGACGAGAACGAGTGTTTCTTGGTGCGATCCAAAATTCAAGATGGCTGTCAGTGGCCATTTTGTACCGAAATTAGGTCCAATCAGTTTTTTGTACACAACTTCTATATGGCTCAGGCTAGAGGCCGTATTTATGAACCGATCTTTACGAAACTTCTTGGGTACCTTTGTTATCACTGTGGTTGAGAATGAGTGTTTTGGGGTGCAGTCCAAAATTCAAGATGGCCACCAGCAGCCATTTTGTACCAAAATTAGTGCAATCAGTTTTGTGTACAGAACTTCTGTTTGAAAGTTCTGATTTGAATAAATTTTTGCATGAATGTTTAGTAACATGGAATACATCACATATAATGCAGGTTATTTCTCGTGCAGAAATTATGTAAATCAGATGAACTTTGATTTATTCAGTGCTACTTATACACTGCAAGTGCACATGTCAATACGGCTAGGGCTGGAGGGTGTATTTATGAACCAATCTTAATGAAACTTCTTGGGTACCTTTGTTATCACCTTGGGACGAGAACAAGTATTTTTGGGTGTGGTCCAAAATTCAAGATGGCTGACATTGGCCATTTTGTACCAAAATTAGATACAATCAGTTTTTGGTACAGAACTTCTTTATGAAGGTTCTGATTTGAATAAATTTTTGAATGAATGTTTAGTAACATGGCATACATCACATATAACACAGGGTTTTTTCTCGTGCATAAATTATGCAAATTAGATGAACTTTGATTTATTCAGTGTTACTTATACACAGTAAGTGCACATGTCAATACGGCTGGGGCTAGAGGCTGTGTTTATGAACCAATCTTCACGACACTTCTTGGGTACCTTTGTTTTCACCTTGGGACGAGAACAAGTGTTTCTGGGTGCAGTCCAAAATTCAAGATGGCTGCCAGTGGCCATTTTGTACCGAAACTAGGTCCAATCAGTTTTTTGTACACAACTTCTATACAGCTCAGGCTAGAGGCCGTATTTATGAACCAATCTTTATGAAACTTCTTGGGTACCTTTGTTATCACCATGGGACGAGATCGAATGTTTTTGGGTGCAGTCTGAAATTCAAAATGGCCACAAGCAGCCATTTTGTACCAAAATTAGTGCAATCAGTTTTTTGTACAGAACGTCTGTATGAAAGTTCTGATTTGAATAAATTTTTGTATGAATGTTTAGTAACATGGAATACATCACATATAATACAAGTTTTTTTCTCGTGCAGAAATTATGGAAATTGGATGAACTTTGATTTATTCAGTGCTACTTGTACACTGTAAGTGCACATGTCAATACCTCTAGGGCTGGAGGCTGTATTTATGAACCGATCTTCATGAAACTTCTTGGGTACCTTTGTTATCACCTTGGGACGAGAACGAGTGTTTTGGGGTGCAGTCTGAAATTCAAGATGGCTGCCGGTGGTCATTTTGTACCAAAATTAGGTACAATCAGTTTTGGGTACAGAACTTCTATATGAAAGTTCTGATTTGAATAAATTTTTGAATGCTTGTTTAGTAACATGGAATACATCACATATAATACAGGGGTTGTTCTCGTGCAGAAATTATGCAAATTAGATGAACTTTGATTTATTCAGTGCTACTTATACACAGTAAGTGCATATGTCAATACGGCTCGGGCTAGAGGCTGTATTTATGAACCGATCCTCACAAAACTTCTTGGGTACCTTTGTTATCACCTTGGGACGAGAACGAGTGTTTCTGGGTGCGGTCCAAAATTCAAGATGGCTGCCAGTGGCCATTTTGTACCGAAATTAGGTCCAATCAGTTTTTGTATACAACTTCTATATGGCTCAGACTAGAGGCCGTATTTATGAACCGATCTTCATGAAACTTCTTGGGTACCTTTGTTATCACCTTGGGACAGGAATGAGTGTTTTGGGGTGCCTTTGTTATCACTGTGCTATGAGAACAAATATTTCGGGGGTTCAGTCAGACCCACTCTGGTCAGTATTTGTGTACAGACCGTTACAACACTTTGTATGTACCTTTGTTATCAGGTCATTACCTAGATGTTTGTCATTTCTGTGTCACATACTATACATGTACATGTCTTAACAAGTTGAGCTACAGTGTCATTGACACTTTCATTACATTTTAGTAGCCCCAGTGGTGCTTCACAAGATGAAATTGGAAAGATTGGAGTGTGAGTGTGTCTCAATAGTTTGTCTGTTGTGTCAGATTTCATTTAGTCAACATGAGCTGTGAAAAAATTTAAATTTAGTGTCGCATTTGAAAGGACCTCTCAATTGTGAATATGCCTGCACTTGAATAACTCTTATCAAAGTTTTGAAAAACTCTTTTGTTTATGCAAGTATTTGTATTGGTTGTGGTAAGCATGCCTGTATGTGCATGTTTCAACATGTAGAACATAAATTGTGGGTTATACGTGTTGAAATGACCCTTCACTTCTTGGTCAGATGCAAATTGTGTAAACAGAATATTATTATATACAATATATACACCTGGAACTGAATTAAGCACCCCAGTTTTTTCGTAGTGGTGTTAACAGAAATTGTCATTACTTTCATCCTATATTTAATGATGAAAATATGCAGTATTTTAATGGCACTAATTACCCATATCTGTCACTAATGTTTTTGATGGAAAAATGTTCTTTTGACAAGTATAGTGCTGGAACGGGCAATGATGAAACAATGCCGGTAATTACTGACAAACAATGTAATCTGTGATCTCCTGAACACAATAGCAGTGTCTGACGTCAGTAGCAAGTGTATCCACCACATGCCCAGATGACAGCCTGAACCCTCCTTCTAATACTATTAGTGAGCCTTCTTATATGGTCAAGAGGTACCTGCCTCCACTCCACATGCAATGTAGCTTCCAGATCAGCCAAATTCTGTACAGGCAGATCCCTTGCATACACAGAACTCATTGCAGGCCAAGGTAGTGTTGTAATAGCATTTTGAAGGAATGCTCTCACCACATGGATGACATGGCCTTGCATTGTCATCCAAGAATACAGGTGAGCAGCCAATGGGTTGTCGAAATGAGGTACAATAGCTGGATTGAGAATGTCCTGGATGTACTGTTGACCATTGAGATTCCCACGTACAGTCACCATATCAAGTTTACAATCATGAGTGAGGCATCTCCAGGTCAGTACTGATCCTCCACCATAAGGAACAGTAGGTCTGGTGTTCATGAGCATGTAAGCAATATTTCTGTAGAATTGACTTGTCAAAAGAGAAACACAAAAATATTGAATCTTAGGTGCTATTTTCATTTGCTTTTCATCATTTGGTCCTCATTTTGCAATATATTATAAATAAAATCACTGTCAGCTGATGCAATACTGAATTGATCAGACTACAATCTGATCGATAAGGAGTCTGCTTTTCCAATCACAACTCTGTGTCAACCAAACTGAAGGATAAGTTAAAGATTTCTAATTGTCCTGACAATATAAAGTTTTTAACTGATTGAGTGCTAGAAGCTACTATCACGGCTTTAAAAAAAATGAGGGTACCAGTGCAAAAGCCAACATTTTCCTTGCTCATGTTTCATATTCAGTCAAATGCAAATAATATTTTGTTTATATAAATTTGTTTTATCACAAATTATTGAAGAGTGCCTGTGGGCACTCTTCAATAATTTGTAATAAGCCAAATTTTGATAAACATATTCAGACCACCAAAATTAATGTAGCCCTCAACCAGATAATTTCAGACGTTTTTATACCCCCACTTTCAAAGAAAATGGGGGTATACTGGATTACATGTGTCCATCTGTCTGTGCAGGCAGATATATGGGGTTTAGGTGGCTATTTGTTGGTAAAATGGGGGTTAGGTGACTACCGCAATGTATGTGACTAGTCACATAGTTAAATGTCATTATTCTAGGGTGGGGTTTAGAGGTGGGGTGGGGTGGGGTTAGGGTCAGTAAAGGGTAGGGTTAGGGTTTGCTACCACTCCAAAAGTTTCTCACCCAAAAAGTTGTTTTAATACAATGGACATGCATTTTAGTTAAAATAGACTAGAAATATATTGAATTTTCATTAGTCTAGGGTGGGGTTTAGAATTGGGGATGAGGGGGGGGGGGGGGGTAGGGTTAGGGTCAGTGAAGGGTAGGGTCAGGGTTTGCTACCACCCCAAAAATTTTCCCCAAAATCACTTGTTTTAATATTATGGACATGCATTTTATTGTAGTCTGATAAAAATAGCCACATAACTACCAATTGTTAGAACGTCCGTCCCTCCGTCTGTCCATGTGTGAGTCCGTCCGAGAATATTCATAACTTAAGTAAATTATTATGGAACTTGTTTTCTATAATATTTGGTCATAGGTATGCCCACACTAGGCGGTACACCACGTGGGGGTATGCACCGGATGGCAGTCCAGCTCTTGTTTATTCTTCATTCTTGTCTAGAGTATACAGTAAAACCTTCTTAATTGAATAGAGACTTTGCCAGTGAAAGATATTCAATTAACAGGAGAATTCAATTAATAGGAATTAGATCACTTTTCAATATTCGTGTGATATATTCTACTATTTAATCAGTCATATCTTGTTTGACACATCTCATTGAGCTCTGTCAAACAAGATGTAATAGGTTAAATACGTATATTGGATGTATTGAGGCCAAATAAATCTATTAAAATGGGAAACTCAGTGGTAATCAGAGTAAATTCTTTGACAGATTACAAGAGTTTTCATTCAATTATCAGGAGATTACCCTGTATGCAATTAGCTGGTCAGATTTGTACTGAAGGTTAAATGGTTTGGTGATTGGAAGTTATATGCAATTAATATGGTTATTCAGTTAAGAGATATCCACATAAGTGGGCATCAGTGTATTGTACTCTATTTGATGTTATATATAACATATTTCACAGGATGGTAATACTGCTTTCAAATTAAATATTACATAATCAACTAAGATCTGTGTATAGGAATTCATTCTCTTTGGGATTAACTGTCTTAACCAAGGGCACAACTCAGTTACCCCTGACAGGGATCGAACCATGGACCTTTCAGTTTGTAGTCCAATGCTGTAACCACTCGGCAACCATGCTTCCTTTTGACAGATTACAAGAGTTTTCATTCAATTATCAGGAGATTACCCTATATGCAATTAGCAGGTCAGATTTGTACTGAAGGTTAAATGGTTTGGTGATTGAAAGTTATATGTAGTTAATAGGGTTGTTCAATTATGAGATATCCAAGTAAGTGGGCTTCAATGTATTATACTTTATTTAATGTTATATAGCATACCAGTATTTCATAGGATGGTAATACTGCTTTCAAATTAAATATTACATAATCAACTAAGATCTGTGTATGGCAATTTGATCTCTTTGACAGTTACTGTTTGTGTGTAATATATTGTGTGTATTCTGACTGCTAGTCGTTTATTTTCAGAAAGTGGAAGTACTGGAAAGGTGTGTACAGAAATTAATGAGTGTTCCAGTAAACCATGTGTGAATGGAACATGCAAAGATTTGGTTGGAAAATATCAATGTGATTGTACAACTGGATTTATTGGTCAGAAGTGTGAATTTGATATTGATGACTGTGCAGGAAATCCATGTGGAGAAGGAAAAGGAGATTGCGCTGATGGAATTTCAAGTTATAGTTGCAATTGCAATGCAGGCTATGAAAGCAGGGAGACAGGTTCAGGTAAGTAGCCTATCACAGCTTGGTGCTGTTACAGTTTCTAGGCTCAGGAAGTGTTTTACTGTTCTAACATTTACTGCACTGTACTCTTATCAGTCTCATGTTACATCCAATACAGTGATTAGACATGTTATCCCACCACATTAAAGGGAGACTCAATAGTTTCCATATAAAATTTTTGTAAAATGAGCCTAAAATTTAGATTTTCAACTAAATGTCACTTTTAAAGTCAATCAATTTTGCTCTTTGAACCATAAAATTAAAATCACACTATTTTGCTTGAAAATCTCACTGTTCTACATTTCATCAGCTTAACATGTCTGGTAGTGAGGACACAAATTTACTACTGCAAAGTTTGTTCCAATAATATAACTAGGTCAAAGATAAGCATCAATATAAGTTGTAAAACTCAATAGCCTATCTATGTAAAATAAAATAGTTTACACAAAGTTAGCAAAATAAATAGAAAACCCATGTTAAGTGCTGGGCTTCATTTTGAAGAAGTGCCACCTTTTAAAGACTTTATATTTTGTAGATGTGCTTCATATTATTTTTGTATTGAAACTATTTTGATTACTTGTATTTACCTTACTACAGTTTATGGAAGAGTACATGTAGGCACTCTTTCATAAATTGTAACAAAACAGGACATGTGGACAAAGTCTGTTGTCCCAAAATAATTTAACACTCTACCAGTTAAAAGATCATATTTCCATTCTATGATACCTAAAAAAGTAAAAAAAATCTGTTTCTCAGACCCTCTTGCATGGTCCTTTTGGCTGCTGCATGCTCTCTTTTTATCACAAATGCAAACTTAAAAAATAAAAATAAAATGGTTTATTTCCGATATTTTACCCAAGTTAATAAAATTGATAAATTTGCCCCTTGAGTGCAACAAGTCTTTGCAATGCTTTATTTAGCATTGCAAAGCCTTCTTGCACTCAAGGGACGAAATTCACCACCACCCATTCTAATCTGTAGATAATAAAATTATGAGGCCTGAAACATAAAACAAACCAGGAATATGAAATTCTGACAGCCAAGAAATAATTACAAAAATAAAAAATGTGCCCACCGCATGCAATTTTACCAAAAATGGCCTGCAAAACATAAGATCTACTTTGTGGAGGTTTGCATACTGACTTTATCTAATTATAGAATAATTTGAGGTGTCTTGAAAAGTCATATTGTTGTTACTTTGAGGCCAATAACCCATATTTACAATCAGTAATTGAGTCCTTAATTTCTGTCAAACAAAGGGGAATCCAAAACAGTGTACTAAGCCCATGAAGGTCTGGCTTAAGGGGTAAACATTTTGAGGTACATGTCCTGCCACTAATATTTCACATGCATAAAACTTGTGTACCCCAATTACAAATAAAGAGCTTCATAAGTGACCGTGTGCAAAAGCCTACCTCGTATAAAGACTTGGACATGAACATAGTATCATGATAATTTTGTAACTTCAGGCAAATGTTAAATACCAGGATTCAAACTGTTCTTGTTTACAAATTCTCCAAACGAAGATTGTCATATTTATTCTTCAGCTAATATGATTAGAAGGCAACACTTGCAACAAAATTTTTGATTAACTACACACTTTATTTAATGTTTTGCCTCAAGAACAAAAAGTGCTTGAATTTTGGCTCATTCCTTGAAATGTGCTTGAATTTGTTTCTTTCCTTGAAAACTGCGTGCTTTTCCACCACCTTCCTTGAAAAGTACTTAAATTCAGTTTACCTTTAACCTATGAGACAAGAAGTTTGTTAAGAACCACCCCATATACATGGAGAATCATAAAATTCATCCGGAACCCATCTCTTTTGATATCTGTGTTGTACCTTCAGTGCAACAAGGTGCCATCTGCAATGCCTTAGCATTGCAGATGGCACCTTATTGCACTCAAGGGACAAAAATATCTAGCTTGTTCAGTTTTCCAGAAATTCGGTTGTTGAAGACTGAAATTCTTTGTGTCGTTCATGATGTTGTAAATTCAAATGAAAAAGATTGTAGTCCTTGAAAATCATGGCCAGCATCTTTGAAAAGTGTGCTTGAATTTGATTCTCTTTTGTCAGTAGGAACCCTTCAAAAGATTTTGAGTCTGATTGGGGAGGGCTCAAGTAGCTCAATCCCATGAGGGAGAATAAACTATATTTTGGAGGCAAAAATGAAGAACAATAATAAAAATTAGAATGGTGATATTTGTTTTTAACATGGGTCAGGTATGGTCATTAAATTAGGTTAATGTTAAAATACATCTCAGTTTGCTGCTTACAAATAAGAAAGAAATTATCAGCAGTTAAAGAGTGTATGTTGAAATAGCAATTTCTATGAAAATCTGTCTGATTGTGTAAATTTCTCTTGTTTTACTGACTCGGAGAAGTTTGAAACACTGTGTGGAACATTTTTAACAAAAATGAATAGGATATTCATCATGGTTATAAATTTTTTATCTCAGCTAGTCTAAGCAACTAGGAGGAACAAATGCATCTGAAAATACCTGAATTTTTTTTATAACAAAATTTTATTGATAGCATTTACAGCTGAACTAGTTGCATTCTCAGTTTATTCCCATTTTTGCAAGGGGATAATTCTGAAGTGCACTTTACACAGTAGATTGTTTGTTTACTGTGGTAAACAGGTTCTGTTCTGCTGGATAATAAGACCTGGTAACCAATGCCTGGGGTGCAAGTCCACTAAAATGGGTGACATAGGTATAAATTTGGCCAAACATGACTTCATACTTGTGTTGTGGTCACTATATAGCCATAGATGCTAAAAGTGGCTTAAACACCAATAAATAAATACTGCACATTCTTGTAAAATTGACATTATTTGAGTTAATAAATTCAAAATCAGTTAATTCGCATTTAGTTCATCATGTCTAGGGATAATCTTGATTTAATGCTTGGATCTAGTTTGTAATGAAAACGGCATCTTTGTGTATCTCTTGTTTGCTTTAACTGATGAAATTCTGTTGAGTGACTTGATGTAAAAGGTGCTGAGAGTCTCTTTCTGACATTGTGGGGGGAGGTGGGATGGAGAGTTAGTCTGTTGAGGTGTCTGACAGTTGTTTGCCTCAGATTGGTGGTTCTATCTGGGTACTTTCACCATGTGGAAGACTGTCTGGCATGTGTTGACCCTTGCTGTCAAAAGTGTTGTTAGACTCCAATAAAATAAAATAAATAAAGTAACTGTGTTTTAGGTTTTTATGAAGAAAAATGTACTCAATAGATTTTAAGAAAATATTTTTCAATTGAAATATTTGTGAGTATCAGGCAGTTTCAAGCTTATGTTTTAATATCCTTGAAAATAAAAGTTTTATTTGAAATTGTAATGATGTGCTCCTTAAATGTTTCTGATTATAATTTTCAGATGTTCAGAAACTAGTTTAAGTCCCTGTGGCAGTATTAATTATCCTGTAAATTACATTTTAGGTCCAAGTTGTGTAGATGTCAATAACTGTTTAGCAGATACATGTAACTATAGAGGGAAATGTGAAGATGCTGTAGATGACTATATTTGTACATGTGATACTGGGTACAGTGGTAAAAATTGTTCGGTAAGTAAATAAATTGTTTAAAATTTCTAACTGATGAGTTTATGATAATTGCAGATAAGCCACCAATAATGAACCATTGTTGATGAGATTCTGTCTTTATTTGATGCCTAACTTGTGAGATTTGCCCCACACTCACTACTAGTTGTTTTCATCTGTACATCTTATACTTTTCTTAACACAGTGAATAGTATATCTAACAGAGTTAGGGCTCAGCTAGTGACAACCTGAGCTACTTCTTTTATGTATTGGTTCTTAATTAACATCAATATCTATGGCTATATCTTGACATATATTTTTTTTTAACTTTATATTTTTCAATAAACCCTTTACACGGTGTAGTGATCAAAACCTGCCAGTGGTATTCACAAAAATTACCAATAAATTTTCATTTTTTTTAGCTCAACTTTGGCGAAGCCAAATTTGAGCTTTTGTCATGGCCTGTCGTCCGTCTGTCCGTACGTCAAACAATTGGATACGGCCCGGGCTAGAGGCCGTATTTATGAACCGATCTTTACGAAACTTCTTGGGTACCTTTGTTATGATCGTGGGACGAGAACGGGTGTTTTTGGGTGCGGTCCAAAATTCAAGATGGCTGCCAGCCGCCATTTTCTACCGACGATGCAGAAATCTGTTTTTTGTACAGAACTTCCATATGAAAGCTCTGATTTGAATAATTTTTTGTATGAATGTTTAGTACCATGGGATACATCACATAGAATACAGGTTTTTTCTCATGTGTAAATTGTGCAAATTAGACTAATTTTGATGTTTTTTGGTGTTACTTTCAGCACTGTAAGTGCAAATGCCAATACGGCTCGGGCTAGAGGCTGTATTTATGAACCGATCTTTATGAAACTTCGTAGGTACCTTTGGTATCACCGAGGGACGAGGATGAGTGTTTTTGGGTCCGGTCCGAAATTCAAGATGGCCGATGACAGCCATTTTGTACAAAATTAGGTGCAATCAGATTTTTGAGAACTTCCATATGAAAGCGCTGATTTGAATAATTTTTTGTGTGAATGTTTAGTACCATGGGATACATCACATATAATACGGGTTTTTTTCTCGTGCAGAAATTATGCAAATTAGATGAACTTTGATTTTTTCAGTGCGACTTACACACAGTAAGTACACAGCTCGGGCTAGAGTCTGTATTTATGAACTGATCTTCATGAAATGTCTTGGGTACCTTTGTTATCACCTTGGGATGAGAACAAGTGTTTATGGGTGCGGTCTAAAATTCAAGATGGCTGCCAGTGGCCATTTTGTACCGAAATTAGGTCTAATCAGTTTTTTTTACACAACTTCTATACGGCTCAGACTAGAGGCCATATTTATGAACCAATCTTTACAAAACTTCTTGGGTACCTTTGTTATCACCGTGGGATGAGAGCGAGTGTTTTTGGGTGTGGTCCGAAATTCAAGATGGCCACCAGTAGCCATTTTGTACCAAAATTAGTGCAATCAGTCTTTTGTACAGAACTTCTGTATGAAAGTTCTGATTTGAATAAATTTTTGTATGAATGTTTAGTAACATGGAATACATCACATATTGTAAGGGGTTTTTTTTTCGTACAGAAATTATGCAAATTAGATGAACTTTGATTTATTCAGTGCTACTTACACAGTGTAAGCACACATGTCAATACGGCTCAGGGTAGAGGCTGTATTTATGAGCCGATCTTCACAAAACTTCTTGGGTACCTTTGTTATCACCTTGGGACGAGAATGAGTGTTTCTGGGTGAGGTCCAAAATTCAAGATAGCTGCCAGTGGCCATTTTGTACCAAAATTAGGTCCAATCAGTTTTTTGTCACAAGTTCTATACAGCTCGTATTTATGAACAGATCTTCACAAAACTTCTTGGGTACCTTTGTTTTCACCTTGGGACAGGAATGAGTGTGTTTTGGGGTGCCTTTGCTATCACTGTGCTATGAGAACAAATATTTTGGGGTTCAGTCAGACCCACTCTGGGACTCAAAGATTTCTTTTCTAGTTTAGCATCTGGCTGTCACCCACCTTTACAATACTTTACCTATACATTTGTTACAGGCAGTGGTCAGTATTTATGTACAGACCGTTACAATACTTTATATGTACCTTTGTTATCAGGTCATTACCTAGATGTTTGTCATTGCTGTGTCACATACTATACATGTACATGTCTTTGTCTTGACAAGTTGAGCTACAGTGTCATTGACACTTTCATTTAAAAATTTGTTTTGTCTCAAAATCATAGCTTGTGACCCCTCATTGGAACCCTCATTAAGTAGGGCTCGCCTTGAGTAAAATGGTCGGGGCCTAAAAAAAAGTCCCCCACATATTGAGGTCGGGGCCTTTTCGGGGCTGATTTTCCATTTTGTCCATTATTGTTAGTGCTTTTTGTGGAAAATGTCGGGGCTTGAAAAAAAAGCCCCCAGCAAGTGCTCCTTGGGGCTGATCTCGGGGCCTGGGCTGATCAGCCCCGACTCAAGGCAAGCCCTGATTAAGCTTGTTCCACTGAGGGGTTATAAGCAATGTTTTTTATGTAAAAATGAAAATATCTAGTTATTCAAGAATTTTGTTAGCAAGTGTTTCTTTTGATGAAAGGAAAGGGTTAACACTATGTCCATTTCTGACAATTAACAACCAGTATTCATTCATGTAAAAAACTCGGTGGTTGTGTTTTACCATCTACCTATATAATATTAGGCCAAAAAAAAAAAAGGAATTGATTCTCAGGCACCGCCGCGTTGAAAAAAATGGCCCGCGTTGGGCCTTTTTATTTGGACCGTCATTGCAAGAAAATAGGAAACAAGGAAATTGAAAAGGGACTATTGGTTTTAAGGCCCAAAACCAACGAACAAACAGGTAAATATACACAGGCGTGTGTTAAGTGTGAGAGCCTCTGGCCTTGGCTTACATTGGGGGCGAAATTCAAGTCGCCCTTCTAAACTTCCTTGGGAGACGTGGCAGTTTACTGTATTTTCTTATGTTTTATTTTTTTAAAAACACACGCTTCCGCAAAAAACAGAAAACACGGTTGCTGTTAAAGTCCGTCACACGGCTATGAAAATAGCCTAAACTAGCCCAATTTTATATTTCTGAAAAGAATTGCAATGGCGTAGTCGTTCGAACAATTCGCCCCAACTGATAGCAACCAGCACAAAATGGCTATTTAAAAACAAAGTACCAGACAAAACAACGAATTACAGAAGACACGCATCGAGTTAATTAGAATTTATTAAAAGTTAACCACCGTTTCAAAACAAAAAAAATGTATTGGAGACAGTTCGTCCATATCGAAATTGCTTGCGGTTACGCTCTGTTCCACTGAAAAATTGGCTGCATTGAAATTCGCCCCGCAATTTGCATTGAATGTTTTTCTTTGAAAACTTGTAAAGTTTGTTGGAAGGGGGTTAAATGTAATAAGGCTACAATAGAAATCACAGGTATTTGGATGGATAAGAATGGCAGACCTTCAAAACACCAATCGCACGTGTCAGTGAAAGATGGTTGGCAGAAATTGTCAGTTTTCTGAACAGTGTGTTATTACCCAGCGCAGCCGGGAAGGGAGACAACTGAAATGTTTTGTCATTTACCAAAGAAATTAATTAACTCAAATTGTTAATAACGCTTAATTTACGAAGAATATCGAAAACTTTTTTAACTACGCTTTTCAACTCAGTTAGGGTATTCAGAAACCATGAATGACCCAGCTTCTTATATGAACTTGAAATTTATTTTAAACACTTTAAATATTTTTTTAAAAAGAATATACCTTCTGTTACAGAGAAGAACACGCTCACCATGGGTCATACTAAAAATCAAAATAACTCACAATGATACCAATTTAATACGAGGGTGGTCAATAATATCCAGTATTCATAAAATAGTTCTGCTTTGTAAAAGTTTAAAAGTGAAGTCAGAGTTCTGTTTCTAAATACAAAAAGTGGTGATATCAGAAAATAAAGAAAAACAGTTTTAGTTTTCAATAAAATTAGTTTTATTTGTATATCATTTTACAATATGCACTTTCCATGCTTTTCAGGTAAAAACAGACATCAGAAAGTGACTTTTGCCTCTCAATCCTTTCTCACCATCTGGAAGAAATAAAAATAAAAAATAAAAATAAAATCCTCCCTCCCTCATTGATTTGAAAAGAAAATTGCCTGAGAATCAATTGATTTTTTTTTTTTGGCCTTAGAACATTTCTTTTCATGTTCTATCGGTCGATAGTATCTGAGTTTGTGTGATTTCTGAAATAAAACCTGAACAAACTCAGGTACTATCGACCAATAGAACATGAAAAGAGCCGTTCTAATTATTTTATTATGCCGAACAAAAAATAGCCTTCATTGTTAAGCGCTAACTGCAACATGCCATCAATCTTGTAACAATGTAGTCGAATCCAAAAACATGCTTTTAGTGACATCATTTTGAATGAATGACATTTCTTTGGGAGTTTCCAGATCACCAAATTTGAAAATGACTTGTTACAAGTGCTGTCACTTTGGGAGTTTCTATATCACCAAATGTCAGTGTTTACAACTGCATCATGCTGTTCATGTTAAAATTCATATTAATGCTTGGGTAATAAGTGGTATAATGGAATATAAATTCATGTTGCTTGGACAGCGACAGTTGTTAGAATACTATGACTTTTAGAAGGTGTCAAATTAACCAATCACAGAAGATGTCACAGACGTGAGGCATAATAATAAATATTAGATATGTTTATAATCTGTTTGTATTAACTCTTAACACGCAGAGTATTTTCAATATATTTTTCATCAAATCTTGTCATGATCGCTATGAAGATGCCCTGGCAAGATTTCATGAAAAATTCATGTAAATTTAGCTCAAGAAATCATTGGTGAAAAACTCCATTAAATTTTCAGGATTGAAATTGGATTAAATATACCTAAATTATAAATATTTCAATGACAACAGAAATCCTGTTCTGGGCAGGAATGTCTGCTAGCAGCATGCAAGGAATTGAAACACCTTAATACATAGTGGGTGTGAATGTATAAATGTAAATAAATATAGGTTATTGGCTCCCTGCTGGTTTCTGCGATGGTGTATTGAAGTCAAGACCAAATGACTCGCCGATGTATAACACAGAAAAAAGACTTCAGTACACCAAATCAGAATTTATTTATTTATTTATTTTTTTATTTATTTATTTATTTGGTATAGCGACACTTAGCAGCCAGGGTTACCTCATGTCATACAGTTTTACAGGTGGAGGAAGCCGGAGTACTCATAGAAAACCAATGAGCAATGGTGAGCAACTGTCAAACTTCCCAACATACTCCACACAAGCAGGGTTAGCATTGGTTGAAAAGGTGCATCATCGACGTACAGTACACCTTAGTACTCAGCTCCACCGTGTCCGGACATGGGCAATCAGGATGAAGTGCCTTGCCCAAGGACACACCGTCTCAGAAACCAGTAGGATGCTAATAATGCTAATTTATTTGCTTCAACATCAATCGATTTATTAAATGCAAAACCATTGGTGTGATAATTGATTTGAGCAGGCTGGGTCACGTCATGTCATACAGTTTTACAGGTGGAGGAAGCCGGAGTACTCATAGAAAACCACTGAGCAATGGTGAGCAACTGTCAAACTCCCCAACATACTCCACACAAGCAGGATTAGCATTGGTTGAAAAGGTGCATCATCGACGTACAGTACACCTTAGTACTCAGCTCCACTGTGTCCGGACATAGGCAATCAGGATGAAGTGCCTTGCCCAAGGACACACCATCTCAGAAACCAGTAGGATGCTAATAATGCTAATTTATTTGCTTCAACCTCAATCGATTTATTAAATGCAAAACCATTGGTGTGATAATTGATTTGACATTTCCAAGAAGTCATGTTGACAGTCATCCACAAAATTATTCAATTTGAATGAGATACACCTTACATGATCAGCTGATTAAATTGAATTTTTGAAAAAATTCTGCTATTAAAAATAAATTTGACAAACATAATTACTTGAAAATGTACGGTGGCTGGGAAAGGACAGCCTATGATTTTATTTTTCTTGTATTATCTCAATCGATCAACTTATTATCTCGATCAATCAAGTTTTTTATCTCGCTCGATTGACTTTTTATCTTGATCAGTTGACTTTTTATCTTGATCGATCAAGTTTTTTATCTCGATCGATCAACTTTTTATCTTGACCGATCGACTTTTTGATCTTGATCGATCGACTTATCTTGATCAATCAACTTAGTGTAAATGATTTTTCAAGCAGTGTTAGTAGTATATGAGGGACGATTTATGCCTCATTACCCAGAGCTTTGCAGGAATGGCTAGTGATAAATTCACATAGAAGCCTGAGCTTTTTTTTGTCCGACTATTCAGCCTAGGCTACTCATTCCTGTGGAAGTGAAAACTGAAGTCCCCCTCTAAACAGGGTTGAGATTTTATTTTTATCCCAACTGGAGCATGCATTGCACACTAACATGACTCCAATCATTCAAGTAAAGGGTAAAATTTTCACTGTAGTTTTTGTGTTATCTCAAGATTTTTCAGGTATAACAGTCCCCCCACCCCTTGAAAAAATTGGTTTCATGTAAGATACAAATACAACAAGGAATTTCACATTCGATCGGTCTATTTCTGGTTGGGCTTGGACAATGGCCAACATACCTCCCCCCCCCCCCCCCCCCACACACACACACTTTTATTGAGCATCCACCACTAAAATGTTGTAATATAAGGAAAGGGTGGCACCCATCTGATATCATGATAGCAGACCATGGTATCCAAAATGGTTGAAACCTTGAACCTTGTGTTAGTCGTGTCCATATGAGTAATACAATATTTTGTGAAAAAGAAATATTGATGACTACCCACCCACCCCCCCACCCACCCACCCAACCATATTAAAAGGAAGGAAATACAACACAATCTGATGAGTAAAATATTTGATAGTGCTACAGAAAGTGTTGTTCCTTTTCCAGTTTTGTGCCATTAGCACTACCTTTTTTGTCAGTTTTGTGCCATTTTCTCCAATGATACTTGGCATTACATGGTGCTGTTTTTGCCAATTTGGTACCGTTTTCGCCAGAGAAAATTGGTGCCATTTTTGCATGATCAGCATCTAAGATGGATACAGTAGCAGGCCCCACTTTTTCCTCCCCCCATCAAACTTCAAATTGCTATCTGACCATGGGTTTCGTGGAAGCGTTTACAAATAATGATGTACAGACAAAACATTCCTCCAAAACGATCCAATCATTTTGAAATCTTTAATATGCCTTCTTTTGTGAGGAACCACGTGTTGTTTGCTCCAAATGTTTAAGGAGAGTGAGCCATTATTCCCTAATGAGATCCTTTCACAACCGCTGTTTTTTAACAAAAGTATAAAAATAAATAATAAACCATTTTTTAGACACTGGAGCACAAGAGGGTGTTTTTTATCAACGATATTGTTGACGCTACAGGATCAGTTATTGAATTTAATGAATTTAAGCGCATTTATGACCCTGACATACCTTTCACCACATATTTAGGTATGGTGAATGCTTTATCAAGGTCGTGGAAAGCTGCAGTATCCGATGGTAGGAAACTGGAACATATGGAAGATTTGTGTATTAATAGTATACAATCTAGTATTTAGGTAAAACGTTATTTCTATCTTTTTGGAAAAAGTCTCCAAGGAACTACAATAAATCAAATACCCTGTTAAATGAAAATATTGGCAATAATGAGTGTCATTATCTTTATAGGCAAACTTTTTGGGCAACAGATGATACTTATCTACAAACATTACAATACAAAACGAACCATATGATTCTATACACAAATTCAAAATTGTTTAAATGTGGATTATCGGAAATGGAACTTTGTACTTTCTGTGGAAATACAAAAGAAACAGTTGTACATCTATTTTTTGAATGCTTTCTTTCAAAAAACCCTCTTAATAAGAATGGTAGAAAAGTTTAATCTTAACACATGTTCAAAATTTCATATAAGTATACTACTCAAAGTTTGCTAAGCACCAAGTATATCCAACTACCTGTTTTACGTTTTAGTTGAAATATTGTAATGAAAAGTGTATATATTTTTTATTTAATTATATCTTTAATGATTTAAGTACAGAAATTAAGATTTTATTTGTATTTGACATTATTTTTTAGCTTTTGAATACGATAACCATGGAAAATGGATATTATTGATAAAAGAGTAAAATTTTTCAGTTTGCCAAAAAGTTGATGGAGCCAACTGGTACAGCTTCAATATCGAGTATGAGACACATTTACTGTTAATTACAGCTTGACAACACCTTCTCATGCTCCCAATAAGGTCCCTGGTGGTCTTTTGTGGGATGTTGTTCCATTCTTGGACCAGCATGGCACTAAGCTCCTGGACACTTCTTGGCTGGACTGGACGGGCTGAAATTGCAAGCTGCAACTCATTCCAGACATGTTCAATTGGATTAAGGTCAGGGGATCTTGCTGGCCAGTCCATATGCTCAATCCCCTCCCTCTGTTGGTACTCCCTGACAGCTTGGGCAACATGAGGACAGGCATTATCATCCATCAGAATGAATCTATCACCCACTGCAACTGCATACAATCTGACAACATCCAGGATCTCATCAATATACAATTGTGCAGTCCACGTACCACATTCAAGGACACAGAGCTCTGTATGTCCATCCCAGCTGATGCCGCTCCAGACCATGATTGACCCTCCACCATAGTAGTCATTATCAGCAGTGGTTCTGGAACAGCGGAAAGCGAATACATGGTCTTCTCGATCAGAGACCATCTTCGTGCAACCTTGCCCGGATAGTCTGCGTCGAAACATTTACCCCAGATGCATTCTGAAGGTCACTGCGAAAGCTGGGTTGCTTTGGCAAAAGGTTCCTACGAGCCTGAATGATCAAAAACCGGTCTTCAGCTGCAGATGTTGCCCTGTCTCTGCCACCACCATGCCGTCTTACTGGTGTGTCATACAGCTAAATCTTGCCCAGGCTATGGTGCACACCAAGGGCTTCACCAACCTGACGATGGGTAGTCCCTTGCTGCACCATCCCTACAGCCTGCCACATTTCTTTTTCAGACAAATATCTTCTTACATTTGCATTTGCCATATTCAACCATTAAATCACAAGGGTTTGTGTTGAAATGAAGATTGAATACCCTACACGTGTCATGTCCATGTAGACAGTACACAAAAACATCATGAAAATCAAGGGGTGCATGCTTTCCGTGACTGTCACAAAAAGTCTGCCTGTCAAGAGAGCTAATGTAAACACTGGGGACCATCTCAATACATTCCTCAATCATATCCACCAAAAATATCGCAAATATGTCACCAGCAAATTTCACAATGATGTGTCAAATATTTTGTGCTTAGCAAACTTTGAGTTTGAGATTCTTCTAATTATCTGAAGGACATGTTTGTTAATATATAAGCAATACATTTATACATGTAGCCGGAGCAAAGCGTACCTTCATTCCCTGGCTTAGTTTGAGTGATAAACTCCTACAGATCACTTAAATTTTACTCTCTATACATGTATCCAATCAGCAGGGTGGAAAGTATTAGGAAAAAATGGAGGTGCTGAAATGATATCCAACAATGAAGATACACTTGTAATTTTCACAGATATATATATATTTCTTTATTGTAGGCAGACTGTACTTTTATGTATTTATGTTTTCTGTTGTTTCAGTATATTTGTTAACCCTTTACCCAACGTAACGGCCAAAACCGGCCAGCGCTATTCTCAAAAATCACCAATTAATTTTCAAAATATTTTCATTTTTTGTCTCAAAAACATAGGTTATGACCCCTCATTGGAACGAGCTCGTTGAGCTTGTTCCAACGAGGGGTCATAACCTATGTTTTTGAGACAAAAAATGAACAAAATTAGTTATTCAAGAATTTTTTTTGCAAGTGTCATCTGCTTTTCATGTTAGGTAAAGGGTTAACTGAATTTATGTCAATAAAAAAAATTACAAAAAAAACATTTCTGATTTAAACTGAGTGACATGGTCATAAAAGTAATGACTGCACTACTGAAAGCTTTTTTCAGAATTTTTGTTTCATGTTGGAGAACAAAACATTAATTCTTAAACAATACACCATTATTTCAGATTAACATTGATGACTGCTATGGTAATCCTTGCTTCCATGGTGGAAACTGTACAGATGGTTTGAACAGTTACACTTGTAATTGTAAACCTGGGTGGACAGGGAAAAGATGTGATAGTTTAATTACACATTGTAAAAGCACCCTTTGTAAACAGAGTGCTGAATGCCATAATTTATTCAATAACTTTTTCTGCAAGTAAGTAATTTTGTTCATTATATGTCAGTTGAACTGTAGTTGCTAAAAGTTCTTAGAAATTCATGATGTGTTAATTTAAAATTTTGGAAAACAAAATTCTAACTCTGGTTATTATTTTTCTTCTGGAACTTCAATTAAGATGTATCAGAAACAAGCTACTAATTGAAAATAGAATATGTTTTCATTTTTGGAATTCACTTTAAAATATTTCCCACAATCCAGTATAAGTATTTCCATTAGTTCTTTGAAACCTGCATCCCATATAACATGTAAGCAACCAAATCTGTACATTTTGCATCAATGTATATTTTCATGTAGTGTGTGATATGGCAGTTATCAATGTTTTTACAACCAGAAAGTGTGACTAACCCTGTGCACATGGTTAGTCATACTTTCTGGTTATAAAAATATTAATTATTAACTGAGAAACTACCCCCGTGCACTGTACACCTTTAGTGTACATTTCATCTAAGTCAACTTTTTACCCAAGGTAATGACCAAAACCGGTCTGTACTATTCTCAGAAAGCATTCAAACTCACTTTAAGACGCCGCATTATTTTTTTTAGCGAATTCCAAAAATGAAAATATATTCCATTTTCAATTAATAGCTTGTTCAGATAGAAAATACAAGGAAAGCAAAATTACTCTTTTAATAAATTCTAAAGACTTTGCAGCCTAGGATTTCACAAGTATAAAAGCTGAGTTGTGAATATCTAAAGTTGTAAATTAAAAAAAAATATGAATATGCAGCTCTATGCAAGCCAGAAAATAAGCAGACTGTCATCTGCAAAATGAGGTCCCTATATTTAAATTTACCCTCTGTGAACCTCAATCTGAATCAGGGTCTCAAAACTAAACAGAAAGAGGTACCCAGAGGATAAATGGGCACACCGTATGGGATAGCACCATCAAATTCACCTTCTGGGGACTTCATTCTGCAAATGTCAGACTGCTTATTTTCAGGCCTGGCTCTATGAATAGCAGGTTACTAACATAACTATGAGCATGCATTTCTTGTACAATAAAGTCAAATGCAGAGTTGTAAATTAGATGAGATTCTCTTTGGTTTTTGCAGCTTTCAAATTGTCAACAGTTTATTGTGAGATTTGTTCATTTGCAGGATTCTTTGCTTTTCCTAGGGTTAATATTTTGCTGTCAAATCATCCAAATATATTCAGTGATACACTCTTGTTATTTATTTATTGGTGTTTAAGGTCACATATTTCTCAGCCGTGGCTTATCATGACCACTGGTGCTACACACTAAAACTATTGTTCTGAGAGCTCTTTCAAATAACATATGTTGAGTTTATATCTTGAACTCTCCCCACATTGAGAAATATCAATTTTGGAAGAATAGTTTTATTTGTGGATTGAAAGACACATAAGTTTATTTTATTTATCCCATAATGTTTTTTGAGGGTTGCTGGGTCAAAAGAGCTAACCTTAAAATAAAAAGTTCAAGCCTCATTGTTTTTCAGTATGATGGAAGCACTGTGTCATATTATCTCTGTGAAAGTGAAATGACATTAATACTTAAAGGGCTAGAAATTTTGTACCCAATTTTGTTACAGTCCTCATCCTGTGGCCTTGCAGTTGGTTCTATGCAAGTCTTGGCTGCATATATAGAAACACAAACCAAGGCACTGGAAATGGAACTTTCACATTTACCTGTTGATGCACCTGTTTTGTTGCACTAAAAAGTTATCAAAGTCGGAATTTATTTATTTATTTATTTATTTATTTATTTATTTATTTATTTATTTATTTATTGGGATTTAATGACACTTTTGACAGCTAGGGTCACCTTGTGTTCTGCTAAAGGTATAAACCTTTTCATTCCTAAACTTAGAGAATAAAGCAGAAATTTCTTATTCATATAGTAGGATAAATATCATTTTTAGCTCAACTTTGGCAAAGCCAAGTTTGAGCTTTTGTCATGGCCTGTCCTCCATATGTCAGTCTGTCCGTACATCAACAATTGGATACGGCTCGGGCTAGAGGCCGTATTTATGAACTGATCTTTACGAAACTTCTTGGGTTCCTTTGTTATGACTGTGGGACAAGAACGAGTGTTTTGGGGTGCGGTCCAAAATTCAAGATGGCTGCCAGCCGCCATTTTGTACCGATGATGCAGAAATCTGTTTTTTGTACAGAACTTCCATATGAAAGCTCTGATTTGAATCATTTTTTGTATGAATGTTTATTATCATGAGATACATTACATATCTTACAGGTTTATTTCTCGTGCTTAAATTATGCAAATTAGACTAACTTTGATTTATTTAGTGTTACTTTCAGCACTGTCAGTGCAAATGCCAATACGGCTCGGGCTAGAGGCCGCATTTATGAACCAATCTTTACGAAACTTCTTGGGTACCTTTGTTATCACCGTGGGATGAGAACGAGTGTTTTGGGGTCCGGTCTGAAATTCAAAATGGCTGCTGGCAGCCATTTTGTTCAAAATTAGGGGCAATCCGATTTTTGCGCAGAACTTCCACATGAAAGCTCTGATTTGAATAATTTTTTGTATGAATGTTTAGTACCATGGGATACATCACATATAATAGAGGTTTTTTTTTCGTGCATAAATTATGCAAATTAGACTAACTTAGATTTATTCAGTGCTACTTACACACAGTAAGTACACATTCAATAAGGCTCGGACTAGAGTCTGTATTTATGAACCGATCTTCACGAAACGTCTTGGGTACCTTTGTTATCACCTTGGGACAAGAACGAGTGTTTCTGGGTGCTGTCCAAAATTCAAGATGGCTGCCAGTGGCCATTTTCTACCGAAATTAGGTCTAATCAGTTTTTTGTACACAACTTCTATACGGCTCAGGCTAGAGGCCATATTTATAAACTGATCTTTACGAAATTTCTTGGGTACCTTTGTTATCACCGTGGGATGAGAACGAGTGTTTTTGGGTGTGGTCCAAAATTCAAGATGGCCACCAGCAGCCATTTTGTACCAAAATTAGTGCAATCAGTTTTTTGTACAGAACTTCTGTATGAAAGTTCTGATTTGAATAAATTTTTGTATGAATGTTTAGTAACATGGAATACATCACATATAGTACTTTTTTTTTCTCGTGCAGAAATTATGCAAATTAGATGAACTTTGATTTATTCAGTGCTACTTATACACTGTAAGTGCACATGTCAATTCAGCTCGGGCTAGAGGCTGTATTTATCAACCGATTGTCACGAAACTTTTTGGGTACCTTTGTTATCACCTTGGGACGAGAATGAGTGTTTCTGGATGCAGCCCAAAATTCAAAATGGCTGCCAGTGGCCATTTTGTACCGAAATTAGGTCCAATCAGTTTTTTGTCACAACTAATATACAGCTCGTATTTATGAACTGATCTTCACGAAACTTCTTGGGTACCTTTGTTTTCACCTTGGGACAGGAACAAGTGTGTTTTGGGGTACCTTTGTTATCACTGTGCTATGAGAACAAATATTTTGGGGTTCAGTCAGACCCACTCTGGGACTAAGATTTCTTTTCTAGTTTAGCATCTGACTGTCACCCACCTTTACAATACTTGACCTGTACATTTGTTACAGGCTACGGTCAGTATTTATGTACAGACCGTTACAATACTTTATATGTACCTTTGTTATCAGGTCATTACCTAGATGTTTGTCATTGCTGTGTCACATACAATACATGTACATGTCTTAACAAGTTGAGCTACAGTGTCATTGACACTTTCATTTACTTCACTTCTACTGATGTAATTTTCTTTTTAGATGTAATCCTTATACGTATGGAGATATGTGTGAAAATTCTGCAGGAGTATGTACAAATGTCAATCCTTGCCAAAACTCGGGAGTGTGTAATGAAAATGAGGGTGATGTCAACTGTACCTGTCCAGATTGTAAGTTGTCAACTTGTACTGCAGTTATAACTAACTTGTAAAATAACCCTTTAACTAGCATGAAGATCAGATGACAGTTGCAACAAAATTCTTGTAACTTGCATGAAGATCAGATGACAGTTGCAACAAAATTCTTGAAACTTGCATGAAGATCAGATGACAGTTGCAACAAAAGTCTTAAATAACTAAAAATTTCATTCCTTGCCTCACAAACTCATCTTGTGACCCCCTCATTGGAATGATTTGATTTAGTTCATTTCAATAAGTGGTCATAACCTGTTTTTTTTTACATTGAGAAAAAAAAAATGATAGAATTTGATTAGTTATGTTTTGTGAATGGTGCTAGTTTTAATCTTAACTTGACAAAGTCAAGCTACGCTATTGTTAGGAGCGTGTGGATGTCTGTTAATCTTTGAGACACTGAACATCTGTCCACAATTTGTCCAGCACAGGCAACAGCCTGCAGTTCTTTTCCCATCATCACTAATATTCATATGCATGTCCAGATTCATGCTCAGAGGAGAATGTCCTATTATGCTCATAGTCAGCTGCCCACAATGGCCACCACAGCAGCCATCATAGATTTCTTCAGCTCAGGCTACTGGTTGCATTTATGCATCAATTATCTTGAAACTCAGCAGGGTGAGTTGGTATGATGAGTAGATGAGAGTGTCCTATTTTGTTCACAATTGGCCTCCAGTATTTGCAACTATGGTGACCATCTTTGATTACTCCAAAACAGCCTGCATGTAGCATTTATGCAATTTTCTTGAAACATGGCAGAATGACCTAGTATGGGGAGTAGATCAGAATGTCCTATGTTGGTCACAATCGGTCACACTTAATGGCTTCTATGGCATTCATCTTTTATTTCTCTGGCTATCTGTCAACAATTCTTTCGGCATGTGCTACAACCCTCAATTTTCTTCCAATCATCTCCAAATTTCTTATACTTGTTTAGATTCATGCCTAAACGAAAACGTCCCATTTTGGTCACAGTCTGCTTCCCACAATCACCTCCACAGCAGCCATCATGGAATTCTGCGGCACAAGTTGCAGGTCACATTTATGCATCAATTTTTTTGATCCTCGGCAAGGTGACTCAGTATAATGAGTAGATGGTAACATTCTATTTTGGTCTTGGCCAGCTCCCCACAATGGCCTCCACAGCTGCTATCTTGGATTTCTTTAGCACAGGCTATATGTCACATTTATGCATCAGTTATTTTGAATCTCTTCAGGGTGATTTAATATGACGAGTAGATGAACACAACCTATATTGGGAGTTATCTTGGGTTTCTTCAGAACACTCTGAAGGTCACATTTATGCAGCAATTTTTAAAAAATTCAACAAGATGACTCAGTTTAATGAGTAGATGAGAATGCCTGATATTAGTCATGGTTGCCCATGGCCATCACAGGGTTTGCATGCCCCCAGTAGCAGGCCCTATGGTACTATCCTCTTGCATCCCATTTTGGTCACCTGATGAGAGATGCACATCAGCCATTATCGTTGGGATACTAGTCTCTTATCATGGTCCATCACTTGGCCTGAGGGTAGTGACCTGCTGCCACCAAAGCAGGTCCAACAAGAAGCCTCTCCTCTTTTCTTGCCTTCCTACATCAAACCTTTGGGGTTTCATGATGCCATCCTTGTTATTACATGATCCCTTTCCAGGAACACTCAAGTTGCACAGGATGTCACTACTTCAGGCTTTTCAAGACCCATGGGTTGCAGGAAACAGGGCATGCAGGGGATACTGCCCTTTCGTCAGACTTGCACATCAATCCTTGGTGTCAGAAGGCTATAGCTGGCTGTCTAAAATTAGGTTATGTGTCTTCAGATTCCAATGGGAAAGACAGTTATGAGGGTGAACATCATCAGATGTTAGATTTATCTTTGGTGCTTTCATTCATTTTTGATCTCCTTCCTGAGGTCAAGCCTTTGAGATGGCCCGAATTATCTGCCAGGCCTCACCCTTCTGTCAGGCCCCATCATCCAGTTGAGCAACCAAGCGCTGGGGTTTTCCTACCGTGTCAGTTGGTGCAGGTTTCATATGCCTTTGTTGCCTTGGATTCTAAGCTGCAAGCAAAGTTGGTGAAAAAAGTCCTTTACCAAAGCAAATACTTGCCTGCCTCCTGTGCATTATTGTGCTTACAATTCTGCTGATTCCTCTTTATTTCAGGGTATGATAACTTTGGATGTTGACTGTGCCTCCTTGGGGTTTATTACCGGTAAATATTTAAATGGTGTTCGACTGTCTGTCAGACCATACTTCCGTTTCAAACTTTGTCCGCTTAACTCCACCTACAGTTTTCAGTGAATTTTTACGAAACTTGGTCTGAAGTATCAGTATCAAGTATAGATGTCCATGCGGTCAGGAATTTTCGATGCGACGAATTTTGTGCAGTTACGACCCTTAGAAATAGCAAAATTTCCATCACAATGGCTTGTTCGCTTAACTCCTCCCACATTTTTATTGGATTTTTACAAAACTTGAAGACTGAAGTATCAGTGTCTAGTGTAGATGTGCCTGTGGTCAGGAATTTTCAATTCCATGAATTTTGCATGGTTGTGGCCCTTGGAAATAGCAAAATTTCCATCACAAAGGCTTGTCCACTCAACTCCTCCTACATTTTTTATTGGATTTTTATGAAACTTGGTCTGAAGTAACAGTGCATCAATTGTAGATGTTCATGTGGTCAGGAATTTTTGATGTGACGAATTTTGCGGCATGGTTACAAACTTTGTCCGCTTAACTCCTTCTACAGTTTTCAGTGGATTTTTACGAAACTTGGTCTAAAGTATCAGTATCAAGTGTAGATGTGCATGTGGTCAGAAATTTTTGATGCGACACATTTTGCGTAGTTATGGCCCTTCGAAATAACCAAGTTTCCATCACAAAGGCTTCTCCGCTTAACTCCTCATACTTTTTTATTGGATTTTTACGAAACTTGGTCTGAAGTATCAGTATCAAGTGTAG
Source organism: Pictodentalium vernedei (assembly GCA_031216915.1). Taxonomy (NCBI): domain Eukaryota; kingdom Metazoa; phylum Mollusca; class Scaphopoda; order Dentaliida; family Dentaliidae; genus Pictodentalium; species Pictodentalium vernedei. The sequence goes on along the minus strand of CM062293.1, from coordinate 299,003,038 downwards.
ATGTGCACGTGGTCAGACATGTTTGGTGCGACAAATTTTGTGTGGTTATGACTCTTGATAATAGCAAAATTTCCATCACAAATGCTTGTCCGCTTAACTCCTCCTGCATTTTTTATTGGATTTTTATGAAACTTGGTGTGCAGTATGAGTATGGTGTGTACATGTGCATATTTAAAGGAAGTTTTGATTTAAATAATTTTACTAGAGTTATTGCCCTTGTCGACTTTGAATTTACCAAAATTGCAGGTTTTTGGAAGATATCTTCAGTTGCGATTAAAGAAATTAAGTGATATTTGGTGAATGACATTATTAGGTATGAATATATGTTCAGGTCAGTAATGAGATTATTCCTATCATAACATAAAAGTCGGCGGAGGATATGGATGTCGTTAGACTTTCTTGTTAGATCTACTTTGGCAGTCGTTCTCACTTCCATCATTCTATCCTGAAAGGGTTTACAGGGTTTGTGCACAAATGAAAAACCCTTGAAAATAGACCCTTGCCTTAAAAAGTACTTGAATTTGTTTATATCCTTGAAAAGTACTTAATCTTCCACCACCTTCCTTGAAAAGTACTTGAATTCAGTTTTTCTGTTGAGACTATCACTTTCATGATAATCCACCTTGCGTATGTGTGATGACATAAAATCTCTTTTGTATCTGCATAAAGGTCACAAACTAGAATTTCTGTTACGTCATAATTTCGTCACAAAAACCTCTCTCCTTCTGAAGGATCCCGTAGAAAAGTTGAACAATTACAATCATCCTCATTACAAATTGACATACGTTACAAAAAAGACAAACTGCTTGTCTGCTTTTACACACCTTTTTCTTTTGATTTCATGTGTCCCATCCTTATTCTTTCTTACTTTTAATAACAGCTTTCTCCAAAATCCTGGTGTAAATAATTAATGAACCACAATTCTGTATTCCGACCAATTGCCTTTTGCAGCACATTCAGTTAAAAAAAACAAGCACAATTAACAGTACAAATGTTTATAATGAGTAAAAACAAAATATTTACTTTAACATAATTTAAACCCCCATACTGCAGGGGGGGGGGAGGGGGGGGGTGATTTCAGATGTGTAAAAGTAACTGGAAAAAAGGGAAGCAGAACACAGAAATCAGTTAGTTTTAACTTAAGTTTTTACTGAGAAATGTATAAGAATTTTAAAGAATCTTTAAGTTGTGATAAAAAGAGTTTTAGTTCATGTTTTATGTGTTATTTCTGAATATTTACATGACTATGGCCTATTATACAATATTTATGTAGATTTTAATAAATTAAATCGTTATGTGTACACTGCATCAATGACCACGATTCATCATCCCGACACTCTGTGTTAATTAACCCTTTACCCAATGCAAACGATATCAAAATTTATTATTTTAAATATCATTTTTTTAAATTTTTCAAAAAATTTCAACAAAACCATATCATGTGAGCTCTCATTGGAACAAACTCAAGGAGCTTGTTCCAATGAGGGGTCACATGATATGGTTTTGTTGAAATATTTTGAAAAATTTAATTTGTTCAACTGCTCAGTTTGCATATTACGTGGGCGGATGCGGGCGATTCGTTAGGTAAAGGGTTAAGAGATACAGACAGGGTGATCAACCCTGAAATCATTACTGTAAATAACACACTAGAGAATCCCATGCAAAGCCAATTAACTATGATGTCATTATGACTTAGCATAAAGTCACTCTCACGAGATTTAAATCTCAAATGGGTGTAAGTGAATTCAACCTAAAGGATACAATTTTGTTCAACAAGCCATAAATATTAACTTATTAATCTGACAGATGTGTATGAACAAAGTGTGTCAATAATATCACGTTTTAATTCACGGAATGTTACTCTGATTTTCAAACACTGACATGACCTTTTCGCACCTACAAAATTCTGCCATCCAATGAGATGCCAGTACAGATATATGTGACTTCCCACAAAAGCCAACATTAAGCTGCATGAAAGTTTTCCAAAAACTTTTTATTCACAATCATTCTATTTTTTATTGTCTGAATGTTTTGCTAACTGCACAAGTGGGAAAATGTGGGTCCGTAGAAAAATTCAGGCAGTCGATGAACTTGATCACTCGGTAGATGGAAAATTAGAAGATGTTATTTTTGAAGATGGACTTGAAAAATTATTGTTGTATTTACGGGCTGGACGAATGAATTTGATGGGACTGTTACAGAAATGAGATCCTGTAAATTTCAATGCCATTTTCATGAACAGTGCAGTAGTGGGTAGAACAATATAGTAACAATTACATGTGTTTGTTAATCCCTCGATCAGTTTAAAAAGTGACTCCTTACCCAATAAGAACGACCAATTTATTACGGGAAATTAAATGCAACATGCAGCAGTTCTCAAACTCATTCTTTCCATCTGCTGTGAGGTTTTGGAATACCCAACATGAGAACGTCAGAAACAGTGAAACAGCAAATGTCCTGAAAAAAGCCTTGGCAATTGATGATATCATTGTCCCTAAATATTATTCTGCCGGGAACAGAAAAGCATAGATTATCCACTGCAAACTTCGTTTAAACTGTAGCGAACTAAATGGTCAAAAGTTTGACAGATTTATAGGGGATAATCCTGAATGTCGCTGTGGCTCTCATTATGAAGACTTCAGTCATTACATACTTTCATGTCCTTTTTACATGCAAGAATGCCAAATGATGTTAGACAAATTGGAAAATGATGATAAGACTATCGATGTCCTACGCAATGGAAACCCATATACATCTGACTCGCACATTTTGGTTTTCAACACTGTACAAGAATACACTATCAAAACCAGAAGGTTTGAAAACTTACTATAGCAGGTGACAACTGGCCGGCAGCTGTGTGAGTGACCCTGGTATTTATTAGAAGTAATATATCTTCCAAATACTTCATTTGTAGCTGAGTCTTTGCCATCATGGCATGTGCGCTGTCTATGTTAATGTTGGCAATGTACATGTCATGGCAGACTTATGGGTGTCTGGATTAAATGCTTTGTAGGCTTAGCCTGTTCGCCAAACCCGATTTCAAATGAATGAAATAAAAATATTGTTTAAAAGGATATAGTAACATTATTTACCTATGATCTACATTCTCCAAGATTTAAAGTTTGTAAATTTATAAAAACAGTTTTGTGTGCTGGAAAAGATTTCCCATTTCAAGGCACACGGCAGTGACCAGTCACAAATCTTGGTTTTACCCAAAGGCAAAGTGATTTTCCCCATAATAAAAAACACCCAAGAAGAAAAAAAATAAACACTCTACTAAGAGTTTATAAATGCCATACAAAATTTGCATTCTCCGGCATACCTTTGTGAAGAAAATAAATTCACTGAATTTATTTGATTTGGTATGTTGGAAAATGTAAATTTGGTAGTACACATTTATAAACTCTCAGAGTGTTTTTGTTTTTGGGCTACGGACATCTGCCCCCCCCCCCCCCCCCCCCCCCCCCCCCCCCTGTATTAAAATTAACATAAGGGGACATTTGCCTCTCTGCTATTTTTTTTTGACACCTGCCCCCTGCTGTTGTTTTTCACTAAGGACACCGTCTTGATTGTTTATTACCATGGAGACTGAAATAGTTCCAGTGTAATCAGTGTAGAGTAAAATCTATTTATAGATGAATTAGGCATTAATCAGCTTGGAGAACACAGGGTTTTTTTTAATGCAGTGTACACCTAATGGTTTAGGTTTTCTTAATCACACTTCTGATACTTCTTCCTCTTCAGACAGTATGGTTTAATCATTTCCTGTGGAACAATGTTAACCATATCTGGGGAAATGTGTGAAAATATCTGGTTTACAACATCTGAAATACCCAGATACATCTTAATTAATTTTCAAAGTAAATTAAAATCACTGCAGTCAATAATCATCATACATTTTAAACTAGAGCTGATCACCACAGGTGGCTAATCCTCCCCAAGAAACACCCAGATACAACAACAAAATTTGACCCCAAAATAAAGACGGTTCTTTCTCTTATCATACCCAACCCACATGTCAGATTTGGTTTTGTTCGGTCCAGTGGAGCTTAAATTAGTGAGTTGAAACTAGGAAAATTTGTAATAGAATGGAAACTGTGACCTTGACCTTTGGCATAAAGACCCCAAAATAAATATCGAAAGAAAAATATACCAGAAAATGTTCAAACCCCCAACTACAGATGGATGGATGGATGTAAGGATTGACAGTGTCACAGCTATTTCCTCTGATTTTTTTGTGGGAGATAGAAAGAGGACAATTTCAACTTGACATTTTAGTTTGAATTTCCAACATTAACTGGGAATTTCTGTTCCCATTTGAGGTATCACAGAACTAAATATTTTCCCATTATAGGCAACCATTATAATGTTCAAGCAAACTTTAGTTTTGTCATTCAAATATCTTTGTCAAGTATAGCCTTTCAAACAACTTTTTCTGACCCCAAAACAGGGGGTCATGCAACAAATAAGAAAGAATAACTGACAGGAAGGGAAGTACCAGTCACATGCACATATTTTTCAGGGAATTCCCAGCAAAACCACACCAAAAGTCAATTGTATTTTTTAGGTCCAAAAGTCATCAAATCACCCTCTTTATTTATTTGAAATATTCAACAATAATGCAAGATGTCATAAGAATGTTTCAAATGTTTATTAAAACAATATATTTTCCCAGAGCTGCTTATTTTTGGAGATTGCATGTGCAACATTTTAAGATGGGTAACTCTAATTCAAATATTTATTGCCGTGATACCTATAAAGGAAACTCAAAAAAGCATGTTTTTTTTAATGACTCAAAAGTTTTAATAAAACAATAAAGAGATCATTTTTATTTTCTCATGAGAACACTGAAGCATTGATTGTTCAAAAGCCATTTATCAAGGAAAATTTTCATCTGCCATGACCATCAGTGTTGAATAAATTACTTCATAGTGATGATAATGCTCACCAGACAACACATATGGCCAAGACAATTTCACAACCTTGATTGTTGTTTTTTTTCTCCATTTCATTACCTCGAATTTTTTTTCTCTTCTTTTTTTTTAAACTGAAGAACAAAAGTATAAATACTACAAAGGCCACAAAAAACACAAACACATAAATACAATGAACTTCAAAGAAAGATAAAAAGAGTTATTTGAAAAAATTCTATGGTTTCCTGTAAACATTTAAAAAATATTAAGAACCAAATATATTGCTGCATTGATGTAATAAATCGGATGATGACAGTTCACCGAATATAGTTCCCAGCATTAGAATAATTTACTTTGTGTTTGGCAATACATTTTGCGAAAAGTACACTCAAAACATCAAGCCACACTAACCAACATCAAAGGAATATTTTGATGAGTATATAAACATGTGATGATTAGCAATCATCGTTCGTGATAAAGAATTATGCGTCCCAGAAAAATTTGGGGGGAGCATATAGTTGCCGCCATGTCTGTCTGTTTGTCCATCTGAAACAAATGGTTTCCAGACGATAACTTTAGTTTGACTGAACAAAATGAAACAAAATTTTATACATAGGTTTATAACCACTTAATACAGGTTAGGATTGAGAGTGGGTTTGGTTTGGTATTTTTTTCAGTTTTGCAGAGTTATGGCCCTATTCCAACTGAGAAAGCATGTTGTTATTGGTTTCAGGATGATAACTTTAGTTTGAATGACCGAAATGAAACAAAATTGCATACATAGATTTATGACGACATAATACAGGTTGGGATTGATAGTGGGCTTGGTCTGATATTTTTTGACAGAGTTATGACCCTTTTCCAACATAGAAGACATGTTGATATTGGTTTCCAGATGATAACTTTAGTTTGACTGAACAAAATGACACAAAAATTTATACATAGGTTTATAACCTCACAATACAGGTTGCAATTAATAGTGGGCATGGTCCGATATATTTTGGCAGAGTTATGACCCTTTGCCAACTTGGAAGACATGTTGATATTGGTTTCCAGATGGTAACTTGAGTTATAGGTGTCCGATTTCAATCAAACTTGGAATATAGCTTACTGTACACAATATACCAGACAGCTTTGATTTTGAGTGTGGTGCAATAATTTTTTGAGTTATTGCCCCTTTTTTGGATTTTATTGACCACAAAAATATAGTTTTTCATTGTCTATGAAACTTCTTGTACTCACCCTCCCCTCCCATACACTCAAACCAATAAACATGCACACACAAAAAGAAGGTTCTTATTAGAAACTGAGGTTTAGGAGAGGATTTGCATTCCTGAGCAACTGGGGGTGGGGGCAGATTTTGCACTCCTGCATTTTTTTTTCTAGAATGCTAGGCCTGAGGGACACATATTCCTCTGATCATCTTTAGAAATTTAGTTCAACATGCATTGTACTAGTGCAGGTATAAACCTACCTACAGGAAACTGTTCATCCCCCAGCATGAAGGCTATTTTGGATTTTGCAGACCTCCAACCAATCTTCCATAAGTTTTGTGAGCTTCTCTGGTGCTACAGCTTACTGAAATTATTCTGCAGCAAATAGTATGGGTTCCTTTTGTTCTCCATATCTAGAATTAACCCTTTACCCAATGTAATGGCCAAAACCGGTCAGCGCTTTTCACAAAATTCACCATTAAATTTTTATTACTTTTTCGTTTTTTGTCACAAAAACATAGCTTATGAACCCCTCTTTGGAATGAGCTCAATGAGCTTGTTTCAGTGAGGGGTCATAAGCTATGTTTTTGTGACAAAAAAATCAAAAAAATTAGTGCTTCAAGAATTTTATTTGCAGGTTCAGTGAGCTCATTCCAATGAGGGGTCATAAGCTTTGTTTTTGTGACAAAAAAATTAGTGCTTCAAGAATTTTATTTGCATGAGTCGTCTGCTTTTCATGTTAGGTAAAAGGTTAAGAAGGAAAGTTATGAAATACAGTTGCTGTGGAAAAATTTTGAATTTATTTCTAGGGTTCATGTCATTTTCATCACGATGTGACTAATAAAGCAAGTAGGATGATCCATCCTGATATTTAATACAAACCATCCCAATTTTGATTTTGGGTACAAAACACCCCAATACGAATTGTCAGGAAATGCCCTGCAATGAACTAGGTGGTTGTGGGGTTAAAAACTGTCATCTTATATTAAATAACCATTGCCTCACATTTGTAAACATACAAGCATCTGGAGAAGGTAAAAGAAAGTTATCTTTAAATGATGCCAAAGAAATATCAACGGAAAGCTCGAAAAAATAAATTTATTGACAGGTGGAATGTTTTTTTTAACTATCATCAGAGTTCTGAGAATCAGTGTACACAGAATATTGGTGTGTGCAATAATGGTTGATTACAAACTGCCTGATTTTTAAAATGCACTGACTCGGAAACCATTTGGTGCATTTGAACCCCGGGGTAGGTTGTGGTATATAGACTTCACATTGTTCATTCCTTCTACAGTCAGTAGGTCTGTCCATCCATCTGTGGTGCCCATCTTGTTGGAGCCCCGCAGTCTACAGCCTTTAGTGATCAGCTTCTTTGTCAATTTGTTTGTCCATTCGTCTGTTCCATGTTTTATGCACTTTTTTTCGGCCATTGATAGAAATATTGAAATGATTCTTTGTATGTATCTTCCTGGTGAGTACTTACAGATCAAGATTGAATTCCATTCTGCTCAGTTGGTTTATTACAGAGTTATTGCCCTGGAACTTTGGAATTGGAGAGTTAAAAAATCTTTTCCACTCCTTTTTAGCTTAACTTGACAAAGTCAAGATAAGCTATTGCCATCACGCGTGCGGAAGTCTGTGAAGCTGTGAGTCATTTTCCTTTAGCATGGGCTACACCCCGCAGTTCTTGTCTGATCGTCACGAAATTTCATATGCAGGTTTGGGGACATGTCTAGATGAGAATGTCCCCTTTCGGTCGTGATTGGTCAACCGGTATGGCTGCCCGATCCCAAAACCCCAAAACCATTAGCACAGTCTACAGGTCGTATTTATGCCCAGATGAGATTGTCCCCTTTGTTTGCGATCATTCAACCATGATGGCTGCCTGAGCCTGAAGCCTGAATACCTTTAGCACAGTCTACAGGTCATATTTATGAAGGGATTTCTTTGTAACTTGGTAGGTTTGACTTCATATAATGTCTAGATGAGAATGTCCCCTTTTGGAAATGATTGGGCAACTGTGACAGCCACAGGGGCCCGAAGCCCGAAAACCTTTAGAACAGTCTACAGGTCATAATTATGAAGGGATTTCATTGTAGCTTGTTAGGATGACTCCAAATAATGTCTAGATGAGAACATCCCCTTTTGGTCGCGATCATTAAGCCTTGATGGCTGCTCGAGCCCAAAACCCTTTAGCATAGTCTATAGGTCATATTTATGGAAGGATTTCATTGTAACTTGTTAGGTTGACTCCATATAATGCCTAGATGATGACTTCCCCTTTTGGTCATGATTGGTCAACTGTGATGGCTACAGGTGCCTGAAGCCTGAAAATCTTGAGCACAGTCTACAGGTCATATTTATGAAGGGATTTCATTGAAACTTGGTAGGATCATTCCAGATGATGCCCAGATGAGAATGTCCCCTTTTGGTTGCGATCATCAACCATGATGGCTGCCCAAGCCCAAAGCCCGAAAACCTTTAGCACAGTCTTCAGTTCATATTTATGAAGGGATTTCATTGTAACTTGGTAGGTTGACTTCATATAATGTCTAGATGAGAACAGCCCCTTTTGGGCACCATTAGGCAACTGTGACGGCTACAGGGGCTGAAGCCCGAAAACCTTTAGCACAGTCTGCAGGTGATATTTATAAAAGGATTTCAATGTAACTTGATAGGATGACTTGTTTTGGAATAATTTCACTGGAACTTGGTAACTTTCGTTGATATACGTTAACTGTGAGGGCCACATACATTAACTGTGAGGTCATATTAACCCACCTCTCAGCTCTTTAGTACAGTGTACACCTCATATTATTTTTATCAAAAACAGCATACAGGGAACAGAAATGAACATATTCCCAATTATCACAATTCTTGTCTTACTTCATAATCCTTTCATAAACATTAAACATTATCCTTTCATCAAACACAACACACAAGTGAAGCTACAGTGTCATTGACACTTTCATTCAGCTACTAATGGAAATATTGAAATGAGATTTTTGTATGTAGCTTCCTAATGGGTAGTTATAGATCAGATTTCAATATCATTTCACTCAGTTGGTTTATTACAGATTTATTGCCCTTGAACTTGGAAATTTGATGGTTATAACAGGTTTTCTGCAATTTTTCAGCTATGATGAAAATATTTAAATTATTTTTTGTATGCAGCTTCCTCATGAGCACTAACAGTCACAGTTCCATTTTACTTCTTTGATTTATTACAGAGTTATTGACCTTGAAGTTAGAAATTTGACAGTTAAAACAGATTTTCTGCACTTTTCTTCACTAATGTTAGCGATACATGAATGATTTTTGATATGAACCTTCCCTGTGGCAAATTACAGATGGAGTTCTGTTTTTGCTGCTCCCTTCACTCAGCTTTTCTTGCAATTACAGAATTATTGTCTTTGAATTTAAAATTTGATAGTTAAAACAGGTTTTCCACACTTTTTTTAGTTATGGATGGAAATATTGGAAAAAATTTGTTGTATTGAAATAATTTCTTGTATGTAGCTTTCTGATTTGTACTTCCTCATCATGTTTCAATTTCATTCTGATCCTTTCATTTGTCGAAGAGTGATTGCCATTGAACTTGGAAATTTCACTTATTAACTACGGCTATTGCTACTCATCTATCATAAAGACTGCTGTTGTCGGACATTTGATTCAAAAACAAGACTTTTCATTATAAATATCTCTTTTATAAAATAATATAATGATGATATAAATACCCTGGAACCCAAAACAGCTATTCGATTATTCGTTTCACCATCCTCTCAAGACAGGTGGTATCTCGAGGAAGGTTTTCCTGTACTGTGTACTGTTTGAATTGCAAACCGTTTCAATTGCGGGGCCCAAATTTAAGTGATGGCTCCCATCACTTTATATCTAGTAATGGTATTTGTTTTAGTTCACCGTTCATCCTCTGTCCACCAGCTTGAAATTTCATATGTATGCTTGGTATGAAATGTAGATGTAAGCTATTGAGTGTAATTGTGAAAGCTTAAAAAACATGACTACTGGTGGCCATCTTGGAGTTTTATGTAAATCCTTTTGCAATCCTCAGCTACAGTTATCTGTCAATCGTACTAAGTCGCTTTGAAAGGTCAGTACACTCTCTTGTTCCTGGTAGAAAGATGATTTCCCCTACTTCATCTCGAGATGGATTGGTCTTGCAGTAAAAGAAGCATACTCTTATTTGACTAGGACAGATAAGTTAACCCATCATATCTCAGGTTTGTGCTCTATCAGCATCCTGGGCCTACATTAATTCTGTGGTGCTGCCTGATGTCATGCACGGTGCACAGAAGTTCCTCAGCCTTCACCATCTTTGCAACTTATAGACACAGCCTGATGACCTGTTCTCTTTGGGTCCTTTTTCTCCTGCCCAGGCTGTAGTTTAACTTCATCATTAGTGTCTTCAATAGATCTTGTCATTATGCCCCCGAAAATTTTTTTCGGGAATATATAGTCGAGGTCTCCATCCATCTGTACTTCCGTATGTCCATCCATATGAACATTTTGTATTATAACTCGAGCATCAGTTGTCGGATTTTAATGTTCTTTGGTATGGTGATAGGGCAGTTTGGGGAAATGGATGCCCTTATACCTAGCGTTTCGTCCATTCATGTTTGGTAGAGTTATAACCCCTGTTTGTTTTTGGCCTCTGTTTCTGACTGAGGTAAATTGTACCATAGCCTATAGGGCAAAGTTCTGTGTGCCCCTGAAAAATTTTTGAGGGGGTATATAGTCGAGGTCTCCATCCGTCTGTCCATCCGTCCATCCATCTGCACTTCCATACGTCCGTCCTTCTATCCGTCCATACGAACATTTTGTATTATAACTCGAGCATCAGTTGACGGATTTTAATGTTCTTTGATATGGTGATAGGGCAGCTTGGGGGAACGGATGCCCTCATACCTTGCATTTCGTCCATTCATGTTTGGTAGAGTTATGACCTCTGTTTGTTTTTGGCCTTTGTTTCTGATTAAGGTAAATTGTACCATAGCCTATAGGGCAAAGTGCTGTGTGTCCCCAAAAAATTTTCGAGGGGGTATATAGTCGAGGTCTCCGTCTGTCCATCCGTACTTCCATACATCCGTCCTTCCATCCATCCATACAAACATTTTGTATTATAACTCGTGCATTAGTTGTCGGATTTTAATGTTCTTTGGTATGGTGATAGGGTAGCTTGGGGGAACGGATGCCCTCGTACCTAGCGTTTTGTCCATTCATGTGTGGTAGAGTTATGACCCCTGTTTGTTTTTGGCCTCTGTTTCTGACTAAGGTAAATTGTACCATAGCCTACAGGGGAAAGTGCTGTGTGCCCCCGAAAAATTTTCGAAGGGGTATATAGTCGAGGTCTCCATCCGTCCATCTGTACTTCCATCTGTCCGTCCTTCCATACTTTCTTACTCTAATTCTTGCATGGTCAATACAACTTAATGATTGCATTTACATCAATGATTTCTTTTATCAGTTTAAGGAAATATTTAACCCTTTTTTGCCAATCAATTTTTACTTAGTATTCCCAGCTTATAGTTTCGGATTAAAGTTCTGCTTTTCAAGGTTCTACCTTTCATTCTCCAAACACTCTGTTACAATGTCATTTCTTTTTTTCATTTCGGGCAAGGTCCACTGAAGCTGTACACAGTGGTTTCAAATAATATCGGCATTAATTTAACCTTTTTCACAATGCTTTTCGAACTTAGTTTCTCTAAATTTCAAATTAGGTTTCTGCCACATACTTTGTTACTTTTATCCCCTCTTACAAGGAAGTGATATAGCACAGAGCTCGCTCTGTCCGTCTAGCTGTCAGTCCGTCTGTCCATCTGTCAGTCCGTCCATCCATCAGTCCATCCGTCTGACCGAAAAACAAAAGTTAACAGATTTCAATTCTTTTCAGTACATGTCTCTAGGTCAAGTTTGATGACCACAATTATCCAATGAAAATTGTTGAAGTTATTGCCCTACCCAGCCCCCGACAATTAGGCATTTTTTTTTTCTTTCCTCCAATATGCATTTTGAACTATTTACTGTCACTACATGCGGAACTTTTTTGCTTGGTCAAAGGTCAAGGTCACAGTGACCTTGAACATAGTAAATTGTAAACAATTTGTTTCCGGATGATAACTTGATTACGGTTCAACCCACATTCATGAAACTTCATATGTAGGTTGGCCTTTGTGAGAGGAAGAACCCTATTTATTTTGGACTTACTAGGTCAAAGGTCAAGGTCACAGTGACCCTGAACATAGTACATCAAAACAATTGGTTTCTGGATGATAACTTGATAATGGTTCGACCCATGTTCATGAAACTTCATAGTTAGATTGGCATCAGTGAGAGGAAGAACTCTATTTATTTTGGACTTACTAGGTGAAAGGTTAAGGTCACAGTGACCTTCAACATAGTAAATCGTAAACAATTGGTTTCCGGATGATAACTTGATAATGTTTCGACCCACGTTCATGAAACTTCATAGGTAGCTTGACATCAGTGAGTGGAAGACCCCTATTTATTTTGGTCTCACTAGGTCAAAGGCCAAGGTCACAGTGACCTTGAACATAATAAATCGTAAACAATTGGTTTCCAGATGATAATTTGACAATGGTTCCACCTACGTTCATGAAACTTCATAGGTAGTTTGGTATTGGTCCAAGAAAGAGCCCTATTTATTTTGGAATCACTAGGTCGAAGGTCAAGGTCACAGTGACCCTTCATACAGTATGAAGGGTCACTGTGACCTTGACCTTCGACCCTCCCCCCCCCCCCCCCCCCCCCCCCCCCCCCCCCCCGTCTCTTTGTAGACAATTGGTTTTCGACTTATAACTCCAGTTTGGATTATTTGATTTCAACCAAAGTTGATTTGTGTATTTTCCAGCTAGTAACAAACATAAATAGACTACTATAACACACCAGCACACCAGCACTGCATACCAAATATTTTGAAGGGTTTGGAGTTACTAAATGCATGAGGTATGTTTTGGAGTGGAAAAATGAAAAAAATAAAACTTGAATAGCAAATTTGTATATCACGAGTGCAGATATGGCAGATTTGTTAGGTAAACTGTTAACAAAAAATGGCTCTGACTATTTTGTGTCTATTGCCATTGCTGGGACAGTCGGGCTGCATGCTTGACATTACTCTAGTTATTGGATAGCTTGCTTGCTACTAAACTGTTTTTTTGCATTTGGTAATCTTTTACACAATTGTGGCTGTTGTGCGTTTTTTTCGATCCATGCTATACCAGCCTTCCATTATTTATTCAGTCTATAGTAAAATTGTGAGTAGGTTGGAAAGAAATTAAATTTTTCTTTACATTCCTACCTCAATTGCTTACATGAGGCCCTCCTGAATTCATTAGACTATGTATAAGTTCAGATTAGATTGGTTCACAGAATCAGATTGGAATTAACTCATGGTAGCTTCTGATGCATATCTGATGCATACGCAGAGAGTCATTGATACACAATAAAGAAGGCAACACCAGCTTGGCAAATGCTGGCTATGATTGCCCAGTAGATGCATTTTGTGAAACTTTTAAATAACTCTGAGTTTTTAAAAAACAGTTTTACTAGAAACTTTTTGTGCGTCATTCATACTTTAACCACGAATTCCAATCCTATAAAGTGGAAAAATGAATGAGAAAATTCACAATTGTTAGGGACATGGCCCCAAAATACCATTTTCTTCAATTTCACACCCATACACAGTTGAGTCTGAATAGAACAGAAAAAACAAGCTATAATTCTGCTGCCGATGTTTTTCATAACTCCCAAAATGGCGAAGAATGATATTGATCAACTTTCTTCGCAATGATTATGACCGAAATCATGCCGGTGTTCCTCAAGGCACTCTGCTGTCGCCAGTTTCGTCTCCAATCTCAACCGACTCGGAGTTCAGGCAATTCTCCCCTTGACAGTCTCGACAAGTAGAGACACAGTTGATTGCGTTCTTTCTACAAGAGCATATATTTGTTCCGCAGGGGTGTTTGGAGGTCATTTTGCATTTGCAACGTATAAATTTCAGGAGAGCTTCAGGCACTGCATCCAGGTCAGTCATCACGGGTATCAACTCATTTTCGAGAATTTCCCAGCCCCATTTTTGAGGATCTAGGATATCAATATCCAATTGCTTCCATTCCACCATTTGTAGGTGGACTCGCAGGCTGTGAAAGAATGCCGTGTATTCAGTTGGAGGCAGTTTCTGAGGTTCGATTCCTGTCTTGCTGGAAGTGACCATTGTCATGAACTTTGAGTATCTCAAGCCATTCAGTGTGTCTGACTGCTTGCCAGAGTACAGCATTACAAACAGTTCAGTGCCAATTCTTCCAATTTCTGCTTGAGATATGGTGCTGTTGTGCATTGTGATATCTTCTGAATCTCCCTTGACTTTTCTAACCTCTTGAGAAGCTGTGTTTTCCCGTGGCTAAACGTTGCCGAAGTAACATCACACCCACTCCATGCATGTATGAACAGGAGGTGTCGCCTAGTTGTTTCTACGATCTTCGCTATTATATCTGCAATCTTCCATGCCTCCCCACCCCTATGTGACTTCCGTGCTTCTGATTGGAAATAAACATCAGCCGAAGTATGATTCCAATGGTGAACGGATAGCACTAGTACATCAGTATCATCTGTGGTAATGACAACTGAATGCCCTTAAGATGAAAGTTTGATGGCACTTTCAACAATCAGGGTATTAGCATCGCCTGAACTGTAGTTAACAGTATGTTCACCTGCTCTCAGTAATGTGGACAGCAATCTTATGAACTGCATTATGTTATTCTTGTTCAACAAGAACCATTCCTGGTTCTTGTGTGCAGTCATGGTGTCTTTCAGATGGATATCGGCACACACGTTGACAGCTCTCCTTCTTTGCTCATGACTCTTCGTGTTTGGTCGATGTCCATAACCATCGAAGATGAGACAGCAATTCTGCCCATATTTGTTGGCCACATATCCAACATACTGATGGGCTACTTCCGAGTAGGTAGCCTTTGACTCTGTGGAGGAGAGCCCCTCCATCAAGCATGTACACGGAATCAGTTGGCGGCTTCGAAAGTGCTACTTGATCTGTTATTGCAGCTGCTAGGTCTGCCTTGTTTGCTTTTCTGAGAAAGAAATCTTTGAAGAGGGCTGTTGACATCACAGTCAGTTCCAACTAAAGAACTGTGCCACGTTGTACTCCCTCTGAGCAATAGCTATCAATCGAGTGAACAGAGCTGATGGGTCTATTGATACCCTATGGTTATCCAACTTCACCCTGGGGTTCAAATGGTTTAAAGTGCGAATTTGATCACTCCTTTTGATGGAGGCATCAGAAACAACATTGTCTAGTTTAGAGTGAATCTCCACCCCTACCGACTCGGTATTGTCACAGTTAATACCATCACCCAAGGAAGCTGACAATCCGGAGAACAGGGAGTGCAATCTTTCATTCACATCGAAAGGATCGTACAAGTCAATCCACCCTAGTATTTTCATCATGTCGGTGTTGTCTCGTTTACGATGAGAAGTGTCCATGTCTGCATGTTGTTCACTGGTACTGAGTTTCATGTCAGTCAGCATTGTCATAGTTTCATGTAATTCAGAGCATTTATACATGGTGTAAATCCACTCCTGACACACTGATTCGGTCACCCCATGACCTCGGGTTAGTCCACCTCGACTTTTAATTGAGCGCATGAGGACTTGTTCAATCACAAGATCACTTGAAAGGCCTGCCCAAACCCTGGAACTCCGGCATATAGCATGGAAACTATCAAAGAAGAACCTATCATACAACAACGGATGTTTCTCGGGGACCTCAAGCATCATTCGCAGATACAACCTGCGTAGTGTACATGTCCCATGGCAGCGAAGAGGTTAATCATATTACTGACAGCAATAAGGTGGAGATTCCAATCACCAAGGCATTCACCTCTGATGAACATTTTCAGTGTCTGGACGTATTCTAGATATTGTATCCATAGCTCAGCTGTGCGCAATTGTTCAGCCAGTTTGGCTTTGTACTTGTCGAGGCAAGTGTTTACCCTTACGAGAGCTGCTGAGTTTGCAACATCGGAAAGAGCTATCGAGCTGTCCAGCACATAATCAAACAACTCTTTGACACTATCTTAATCTTCCCTGTTGATAGATTTCTGTCCAAACCCAACGCTACATGAACTCCTCGGAGTGGCATCAAGTTCAGCCATTTCTGAGCTAGTAAGGGCATTTAACACCTTGTTCGTTAGCGCAGCTTTAACCAGCAAATGTCCCCGCATTGCCCTTTACACTGCTTCGCCAGTCAACATCGAACCCACTGCGAGGAGACCATAGATTTCCTGTAAGACCTCCTCCAGGCCAGATCCAACCATCATTGACCCGATACTCCCAAGAAAACTCATGAATGTGTGGAAACCACCTAACCGACAAACGATGTTCATCAATTGAGCAGTTATTAATGGCTGGTCAAATGTGACACACGGAGAAGGGATGTTCATGTGTGCAGCTTGGTCCGAGATGAAGTTCAATGTAGAGAAAATGCATGTGCTATCTGATGGAGTAAGATCAATTATAGGGAGGAAGAGTACCTCTGATTTCGTTGGGTTCTGTGAATCCTCCATTGAATGAGCAAGTTGCATGAAGCCAGACCAATTGGGTACAGTGTTATCTTCTGCTTTTGAAAGCCATCCACAATGCCATAGAATGTCAGTATTCAAGCTATTGGGGGATTGCAGTTGGACTAATGGTTTGTACCTCAAACCATTGAGGCCTTTCCTCTGTGACTCCAAGTAATCAACTACTGGTATCCCTTTATTCTCCAACATTTTCTCAACACTGACTTGAGCTCTCCGTTTTATCGCAATGGGCGATATAGGGGTCATTCAGTCGTACTTTGGAGTGGATACTGCAATTATACCCATACCATGTAGTGAGCCTTTTCCATCGATCGGTGCAACGTTATGGTCGACATCTGCAACCCATTGTGTGAATTCACCGGGAAAATAACTAGAGGTGTAGCTGTCAACCGAATCTACCTCCATAACACCTTGCTTATAAGGCTTGACTTCGTCATAAGTGTTAGAAAACCCAAGCCTTGACAGTTCATTCACAAGCCATCTTGACCCGAATGCATGATCCATCTCTATCCCAATCCTGAATAGGGTAGGCATTATGACTGATCTTGGCCTTGCCGACTGGACTGTAGAATGGCCTATGCTATTCTGTTTGACATCAGATGGAATCAAACATTGGAGAAATGACTGTTGGTAAGCTGCAATCCAGGTTCTGTCATGCAGAATGTCCTTGATATCGTCAGGTGTGGGATAAGATTCTGTATTAAACTCCATCTCTCTCAGCTGCTCTTTGATCAACTTTGCCGCAGTTGATTCTTTCGGCTTCGTCGCTCATATTATCTATTTCTTATCGGCGTACCATTTGTCATTGATCATATATTCCGCCATGTTGCGGAAACCTATGACATTGTCGCGGCCCTGTACTCTAGCGAAGAAGATAAAATCTCCATACTGCTCTTCTGGTTTCTGCTTCAGCCTTTTTCTGTTGTATATGCCTGATTCACCGATGATTTCTTCCATTCTAGAATGCAACTCATACAAAGTGTACAATTCTGCATCAGATTCCAATTCTAGTAGGTCGCACATGCACTCAAACCAATACTCCATGTCATGATCAGATTTCTGCCCGGCTGGTATGTTCTCCGGTGCCAACTCCCTATTGTCAAGAAATCTTGAATGGCAACGAGCATGATAGACAGCTTCAGTGGCCACCAGATCAATGCAACTCAACAAACGAGCTCTAACTTCTGATGCTAAACTATCCCCTCTCAGTTTGCAATGCTCAAGGAGTTTATCCCGCATAGGGAGTGTTTCGACAGTTCTGACAACTTTAGTCAGGGTGGCGTAGGTCAATTACTGCCGATTGGCTACAGAAGAGGCAGTCACTGTTGAAGTCAAATGCCGGCAAACTAGATCTCACTTTCTTGGCCAATGGAGGCTCAGTTTTGGGAGTGCTTGTAACAGCATCAGTGAAATCTCTGCGGCAATCTGCATGAACCAAAACTACCCCCACAGGCTCCTGTTGTAGCTTGTCCATAAGGTATGTATGGCCTCGCCCTCATATTGCAGAATTTGAGCAGCGTGTGGATACCCTTTGTGGAGACTTTCACTGGTTTAACTTCATCAAAACCAATCTGGCATATAATGCAGGAGTCCTCTCGGAAACAATGAACTCCAACACCAATGGAATGCCCAGAAGAAGCCATTTCAAATCACAACATGGTTAGGTTATGTGGACAAGGAAATGTATACTTCAGTAACAAAAACCAATGATTATGTGAGAACAACAAAGCTTGAATCACAGGGCGAATATACCGAATTGAAAAGAAATACAAGAGGACAGAGAAATAGAAAACAAGCAAACCAACAAGTAAATGTGACAAACGATTGCCTCCTGTGTATGTTAACACCGCTAGGTTTCATCAGGAGACAAAGAAAAAATGACAAGCATATCAAAAACAATAATTCAGGAGCGTGTGGCCATTAGCAAATAGCTTTGTGTGCCGAGTGATCGCAGTATCTCACGATATGTCATATATACAAGCAGAAACAGAGTTTGGCAGTGAGAATTCATTGATTTTTCAAATTTCTATAAAACAACGCTCTTTATTCAGGATGTGCACCGGTGTTATGGACTGTGATGATACAATCTATATACCCTGTGTGTTAGTGATTAGAAAAAAACTGGATTCACACAAATCCATGTCCTCACGTTCGCAAACGTTGGAATGCTGGTTTTGGAAAATTGATCGAAATTCGCTCTTTCACCGCCATCAGTATAAATGCTATAAAAAAATTTCCCCAAAGCAGATTTTAGCGGATTTTGGATATGTTCTTCGGGAGACATTCCTCTTCAAAATGACACAAAAATCAGCTTGTCCTAAATTTTTTTCCGGGTGCGACCACTTTACATGGTTCAACGCCTGTACTAAATGGTTACTCAGTGTTCACCACTCTTCTCAGTTAATGGGCATATTGTGGTGGACTACTGTAGTGGGTTACAGCGGTGGAGCCATGGGGTATCTAGGGAGACCCCCCCCCCCCCCCCTCCCAAATCCCACTTGCTCCTTCCATCCATAAATTTGAAAAGATTCTTTTTGATTTCCTGCCGTCAGTACAAGTACAGTACCCTCAGTCCTGAGATCCCTCCCCCCCCCAACTCTTCACTATCATGGTCCCCCAGGATTTCAAACCATGGCTCCACCACTAGTGGGATCTGCCTTGTTCTGTCAGTGTGATTGGGGCCTTGTCTGGATGCAATCATTTTCAAGAAAAAGCTACACTTTAGCAAAAAGCAACATTTCCTTATTTTTTAGTGAGTCGCTAAATTCTCACCCTGGTTTTAGTGGATAATATGCAATTGTTGTGCTTATTCCGGTAATTATCACATTGCTTCAAAATAGACTGCCCCCTGTTTCTTAATGGTTCCTGCTTCAAATGACAGTGGAATAAAAGGAACACAAGTCATATTTCTTGTGACTTTGATAACTATTATTGAAGGAAGTTGTGATATACGCGAATCACTTTTATTGGGAACTCGCTCACTCCAATGTTTTCACAATAACTCTCCTAATTTCGAATACAGAGGTTTGTTTTTGACTTTGATTTTGCCCAAACATAGAAATTGGGTGAAGTGAGAGGTGCCAAGGTGAAGATAATGCCAACTTCACTTCGCCCTCTTGGCTGATCCCTGCATTGATTTCATCTCAGTCAAGACAGGCAGTTGATGTTTTTGAAGGGAAACTACACATGGGAAAATGTGTTGATTATAACAACTGCGTATTGGGAATGCAGCGTGAACTTTACACTTGACAGTTTATACATGACAGACCTGCAGTACTGTGCGATTCCTTAAAGTAAGTTCAAATGGTATACAAACAATTTGCAAAAAGTTTTAAAAAACTTTCAATAGTTACCTGCCATCCATTAAACAGGATATGTTCTATTTTAATTTAACCATTTTATTGTTGACAATAAACAGAACTGCCAATGCGCAGCGTTATCTCTGAGCATGTGAATTCAGAGAACGTGCCAGAAGTCGGTTAATTAACATAATTTACCCGTCATTTTTCACATTTGAACTTTGAAGTTTTAAAACTCAATAAATTTTATGTTTACCTCCAATCTAATTTACTACGTGCTTTTCGCAGATGATTTTGGGTCAAAGATAATTTATATTACATTTACACCATATATTGTCAGGTAAATTTCAGTACCTGTTTGGTCGAATATGAGTGAACCTAAGGCTGTTCCCAGTTCATTAAATTTTCTTAACGATTCTTGAATCTCATGTGTAGATTCTTACGTAAGACTTTAATTTTCCATATTCCCTCTGGTGGTGGTTTTGTAGATATTGTTTAAGAAAAAAGAAATTTGCTACCACTGTTTTTTTTTTGGGGGGGGGGGGGGGGGGGGGGGGGGGGGGGGGAGGGGAGGGGGGATTTGTTGTCAATCATCTCGAAGTAAGCATAAACGGCACAGCATTTACCTTCGCCCGACATTTTAGCCTTTGACGTACGGAATGCAGGTGATGGAGAGGTCATAAACTTACCAATTCTGGGAAATTTGTTGAAACCAAAGTCTTGGTTTTTTGGTAAGGCGGCGTTTCGGTTTTGAAAAAAAAAAACGAACAAAAAAAACAATAAACTGCCCAGCCTTACTGTGGGCAGATTTGGCTCATTCTTTCTTATCAACCTACCTTACAATTGTTTACAATAGGCTTGTACTACAGTGGAAGTCTCTAACTCGGAAAAATACTCTCTAATTTGGTCTTTCCCAAGCAATTTGGGAAAAAATGTGGTGCAAAAGCACCAAGAAAAAATAAGCCCAAACTGGGTCAAGTGCGACCGGTGCACACCCAGTAGGGGACACTCTAATTGTACTAATCCACAGCTTCTGGAACCAGTGCGCAGATGTATAACCAATGCATCATTCTTTTCTCTTCCACCATCTTGTCAAGATGCGGATCTTTTTGCTCATCAACAGTGATATCTTTTGACTTGATGTTGACAATGTTCCTTTCTGAATTGTGGACTCATAGCTGTTTCTTCACTATCCAGACATACAGGACAATGTTTTTATATATTCTCTCAATTATTCACTGTATTTTTCGTGATAAATTTGTATGCCGATTTCGCACACGATTTTTGCTTACCGTGCTGTTTCGGTCTATTGTTCATTAATGCTAACCCTTTGGGTTCTACTTTTATCTGAGTTAAGTGTCAGCTGGAGGCTGTTGTGGCAGCTTTTCTCCCCTCTGTTGAGGACAGAATTTCTGCCAGTTCCCTTTTTGGCTGTTGGGGTGCTTTTCTGTTCCCGTAGGGCCTTTGTTTCCTGCCACCTTACTCTGGTTGCTGGGGGTGTCCTGATTTATTCTATCTTTGGGTTCACCTTCTCATCTACATTGCTCTCACCAGATATGTCTAGGATGATACCTTGCGGGTGATTTTTGTTGTCTTAGCATGTTGAAGTTTCCCATTATTCCTGCTCCACTTTTTGGGTGTTCTGCTGAAAGACCCTGTGGGCAGTGTGGTCTTCCACCTTTTCTATCGTGTAGTTCGGTCACATGCCATTTTCTCCCACACACACGGAAAGGGGAATGCAGTGGTTCGGGGCATCCTGAATCAACTCTGTCTGGAGAGAGTTCTATCCCCTCGGCGAGTATTTTGCAGTCTTTTTGTGGCATGGATACCGTGGTAGCTGCTGACTTTCTGATGAAGAGATGCCTTGTTCCAGACTACTGTCCTCCTCCTGTCGACATCTGAGGCTGTCTCTAGGGTTGTGACTCCTTATTTGGATCCAAACTTGGTTGCTCTCTCCACTTTTCTGCCTGTATCTGCTGATGTATCTGTTCCTGCTGCTGCTCCATTGGTGCCATCATTGGTCTCCATTTCAGCTGGCCTTTGCTTATCCCTGCAGGGGACTTCAGGGATTTTAGCTTCTTTGGACATGGGATATCGGCCTCAGCCTTCCTTGGCTTCAACTTAGAAGTGGTTGCCGCCCGATCCCTCTGCTTTTGGTCTCTCAGCTGTCGAGCCCAGCAGGTTTTGCTTTGGTTTCAGATGCCCATGGTGGGGTCACTGTGGATTCTGTTGTGCTTCTGTACCTGGACTGTGGCCTTCGGCCAGTTTTGCGGGACCGGCTCATTTTGTGCAGCCTGGACCTTCTGTCCCTCAGAGGTCCTCTGCGACTCTCCTGAGTTCTCACACTTCAGATCCTCGGGGTATTTCATACCCCTTTAAGCATCTGTATTCAGATGTTTCGGCTGCCATAAGTTGCCCCACGTCGGGTGTTCTAGAGAATCGTGAACCTTCGCTGGTCAAGAGGGTCAGATGCGTAGCCACTTTGCCAGTTTGTGAGCTTAGGGAGGCCCTCTCCTTGCTCATGCAGGTTCTTTCGAAGAGTCTTCCTGTTGCCTCCAGCGAGGCTTCTACTGGCTTCCAGGTGCCCTCTACGGCACCACCTCCTGGGATTGGAAGCAGGCCGCTTTCTGATCACCATGGTGTGCCTGACATGGGCTATGTGTCTTCTGACTCAGGCGATGGGTCAGACACACCTGACGTCGTGAGCAATCACTCTTCTGACTTGGGGGCGGCTCTTGACTTTGTGTCTGAGTTCCTTCTGGAACTCACACGTTCAGACCAGCTGGATGTTTCAGCCAGGAATGGAATCGAGGTTCCAGTTGGTACAAGTGATTAGAGCTTTTGCAGCATTGGACTCAAAGATGAGTTCCAAGGCTATGAAGACTTCGTTCTTCACTAGGGCTGATACCTTTTTGCCCCCTGTGCGTTATCGTTCCTACGAGTCCACCAATCCGTCAGTCTGCCAAACTTTGATGGTCTTGGATGAGGACTCCTCCTCCCTTGGGCTTTCCAAGCCCAAGTCGGCCGTTATTCCTATGGCAACTTTGGAGTCCCTGTTGGGCATATCCAGAGAGATGCCAGACATGCTTTCTCTCTTGGATCATGTCATCTCTGCCTTGGCTGCTTATCTGCCTCCAGATAAGTTTGACAACATTCAGGCTCCTTGCGTGTCTGTTACATGGCTAATTTGGAATTAGTTTGCCGGGACCCTGTGTTGGACACAAGCCGTTCCCTTCCTGAAGGGCAACGCGCTGCTTTTCGATCCGCTTCTTTGGTGGGTCTGTGACTATTCTATGATTCCGTGGCGACGGTCCAGGATGACGTCCTGTGTCATTCCAAAGATCAGCTGCTTCTTCACCAGCTTGATTTGCCTTCTGTTTGAGGCCGGGGCTGTTCCAACCCTAACAAATGCCCTTCTGCTTCCTTTGTGAAGCCAAGGGCTGATCCTCCTGCTTTCACGTCTTTCTCTAACTCGCATGGTAAATGTATTCATCGGCAGTCCAGAGGGAGGTCTCAGGATCCTTCATCTAGCAGAGGAGGTGGTTTCTCCTCTCACGGGCCTCGCCAGGGCTCGAAATGAAGGTCCTCACGTCGATTCCATTCCACGTTCCTTCAGACGGTTCACGTTGGGAACTTTTGATTATGAAGATTGCCAATCTCCTGTCAAAGAGGGCGATCAAGGTTGTCAAGAACATTCATGCTGTGGGATTTTATTCCCGCCTGTTCTTGGTGCCGAAGAAGGACGGCTGACTCCGACCGGTTATCGATCTGAGTATCCTGAACCAGTCTATTATTGCTTCTTAGTTCAGCATGGAGACTTTCAAGTCAGTTCGCTGCTCCATTCACCAGGAGTTTTCACTTCCAGCATCGACCTGCGCGACGCTTACTTTCACTTTCTGATTCATCGGACATCACGAAAGTATCTCAGGTTTACTTTTCTGGGATGAGTTTACCAGTTCAAGGCCATGTCTTTCGGCCTCAACCTGGCACCTTGGCATTCACCCGACTGATGTCACATGTGATAGCCTTCCATTGCACACAGTCCAGCGTGACTACTTCAGCGTTTCTGGACGATGTACTCCAGAGGCACTCCAATGCTGCTCTTCTGGAGTCCGATGTTGACCAACTGTTGAGCCTTCTCATGTCGCTAGGAGTCAACAAGGAGACGTCAGACTTGGTCCCTTCTCAATCATTTTGTCATCTAGGGATGGACTTCCGTACTCAGCTGAATATGGTATCAGTTTCCTGGGCAAGAGTGGTGATTCTCCCAGCTTTTACCCTGCCTCTGACCCAGTCCACATCCACGACAGCTTGGAATATTCTTCGGCTGCTCGGTCTCTGCTGTTCGGTGACGGATATCATTTCTTTAAATTAGCTACATGTCAGACCTCTCCAACACATTTTGCTCAGTCGTTGGAGACCGAATGTTGATCCTCAGGATCTGGTGCTTCAGTTACCAGCATCTCTCAGTTGTCACCTTCTTCCCTGGATGGATGTTCAGTGGATTATGCAGGGAGTTCCGTTGGACTTGCCCACATCCGATCATGTTCTGACAGCAGATGCCAGCGATCTCAGATTGGGCGTGACGTTGGATCCTCTAGGTCTTTCCCATCATGGTGTTTGGGACCAAGATCAAGCAGCTCTTCACATCAACCAGAAGGCACTTCTTGCTATTCTGAGTTTCCATCAGTAGATCCCCACACCTTTCAAATCATCAGGTCCTTCTGTTGTCCGACAATTCGACAGTGGTTGCTTACATTATGAACCAGGGTGGCATGCACTTGGTTCCCATGTATGAATTGGCTCAGGATCTTGTACTGCTCGCTCAGGATGTCAATGCCGTGTTGGTGGTTCATCACATTCCCGGTCATCTGAACGTCCGAGCCAACTCCCTGTCCCAACAGGGCAGGGTCATTTCCACCAAGTGGATGCTTCACAGGGCAGTGTTCCTGTCACTTTGCGATCTCTGGGGTCATCCCCACATCAATCTATTTGTGATCCGTTGGAACCATCAGGTGGACACTTTCATGTCCCCATGTCCAGAGGGGGCTGGTTTGCTTGGGGGGGGGGGGGGGGGGGGATATGTATTTCCTCACATACAATATGGATTTTGCAGCATACCCCAAAATGGAATCTTTCTTGGGGGCTGGTTTGCTTGGGGGGGGGGGGGGGGGGGGGGAACGTTTGAACCTTTATCCCAGATGGATATGCATTTTCTCACATACAAGACAGCTTTTCTGAGGCTTTTCTTCAGCCAGAAGGGTTAGTGAGCTTCACGCCCTCTCAGTTGATCCAGCCTTTTTCAGGAGCTCCGCCAACAGTGTTTCTTTTACCACTGATTGCTCCTTCGCATTACATACGCTCGTCTAGCGACTGATGATTGTATTACCAATCGCATTTCTGCCCACGAGGTGGGTGCATTGTCATCCTCCTGGGCTCATGTTAACTCCGTCAAGTTGTCAGATGTTATGCAGGCAGCCTACTTTAGAAATGCTTCTATTTTCTCCACCTTCTATCTGCGTCAGTTGCAGGAGCAGTCTGGGAACCTTTTTTCTTTAGGTCCTCTTTCTTCTGCTCAGGCTGCCATCAACCCTAGCCATTGGTGTTCTTGCAAGGTCAGTTCCAGCCCTGTTCTTGGGTACTGTCCTTTCTTTCTGTGTGTCACACAAGGCCATATGCCTCATCTCTCATTGTCATTTACTAATGGTTGTGATGCAATGGTGTTACGGGAATTGAGAATTCTTCTGTCCATGGTTCCAGCACAGTCGGGTTATGTGGGGGTTGGTTATGTGATTCCCTCCTCCTGTTGTCTATTCAGCCTGTTGTAAACAGTTGTAAGGTAGGTTGATAAGAAATTTAAATTTTATAGTAAATTTCCTTTCTTATTATACCGACCGCAATTGTTTACATGAAGGCTCTCCCATCTTCTTATTTGGGTAAGAATCCTTCCTCCCCGCTGATCACATTACTCCAATGTTGATGGATTCAGAGAGAATGGCACGTTGGTTATATGTCTGCACACTGGTTACTGAAGCTGTGGATTAGTACAAGGAGAAGAGTGTCCCCTACTGAGTGTGCGCCGGTCATACTTGACCCAGTTTGGGCCTATTTTTTCTTGGTTCTTTTGCACCACTTTTCTTTCCCAAATCGCTTGGGAAAGAACAAAATAGAGAGTATTTTTCCAAGTTAGGTACTTCCACTGTAGTGCAAGTCTGTGGTAAACAATTGCGGTAGGTATAATAAGAAAGGACATTTACTACAAAATTTAAATTTGGATACAGAATTAATGACGAAAACACAAGGTTTCCAATTTGGTTTTGAAGAATAAATGCTATATCTACTATCACAGAATATTCGTTTTTTATTTCAGCATATTATGGTTCTGGATGTCAAATAATGAGGGACTTTTGTATTGAAGATGATTACTGCATGAATAATGGAGAATGCACAACCACTGAAAGTGGTTCTGTTTGTAAATGTAAATCTGGTGAGTATTATTTCTTAATTCAGCTTCTATGAGTTATTTTATCAATGGATAGGTGGTTACTTATTGAAATACATAAATACAATCGTGTCATTTCTTTATTACTCTTCATATTGCTGGTCCCCTTCTATCTTCTCAAGTACCTTTTCCAAACAGTAGCATATCTTGGGAGTTTTTAGCAACAATTCATTAGAATGTTTTGGCAAAAGAAATGTATCTGAGTTTGTTTTGGTAAAATAATTAACCTTGTGCTGTTTAATTCTGTCTTGGAAGACTATTAATTTTTCACCAAATAGTTATGCTGACTGCCTTACACTGCATACAAAATTAACGTGACAATGGAAATGTTGAGAGTTTTGTTCTGCTTTCAGATTATAGGGTGTAACCCCACACTGAACTGAGCTTTTGAGTTGTTTAGGAGTAAAAATGTAATAATTTCAGCTTAACCTTTGTTACTTGAAGGGTTTAAACTGTAATATTTATTTTTTGTTGTTGTAGGATTTAGTGGAAAATATTGTGAGATAAAAGATAATAACTGTGATACAGCATGTCCATTACAGTTCTGTGTTAATGTTGATGACAAAGCATACTGTGACTGTCCACCAAACAAAGAAGGAGCCTTTTGTTCTAAAGGTAGGAGTTGATTAATTTAGTAGTGGTAATTAAATCTTTCAACTGTGTGCTCCTTAATTTTGTAAGCTCACTTGACTGAAAATCAGTGGGAGCTATTGCCATCACTTGAGGGCTGTTGCCCATCATCTGTCCGGCATCCAGTATCCATCATTCATCTTTGGGCTGTGGTTAATGCTCCAAAGCCAAAGAATCTTTGAAAATCTTCTCTTGAACCACCAGAGAGAATGCCTTGATACTTGGTAAGGAACTTCCTTTGGTGGTGAATATTAAAATTTGTTCAAGGCAAGTTGTTAGGTCAATATTTGGGTTATCTGTGTGAGTATGCCCATTTTGGGCTGCATCAAAATCTCTATTTCAAGAACCAATAGGCTGATTTGAACCAAATTTTGCATGTAGTTTATTTGGGCCATAAGTACTTGAAATATTTTGCATTTTGAGAACCGCAGGAGCAAAAATATAAAAAAATTAAAACGCTCATATTTCAAAAACTGCACAGACAGCAATATTGTTTTTTGGTTTGCAGCTTCCTTTGTACCAGAGGAAACAGGTGAACCAACAAAATTGCAATCGGTTTTTGATAGGGTGCTGTATGGGGATGCCCATTTTAACACTGTTGGCAATGGGAAAATGCTGAGTTATCTTTCTTGAGCTCCATCAGCTAAGTATTCTTCTTCAGAACCTTTGGGCCAAATCCAAACTAATTTGGTACAAAGCATCTTGGTGAAGTTTATTCTTGATTTTTTAACCCCAAAATTACTATGTCCCTTGGTGAAGGGTTAGTGCCCCACAAGCCTAAAATGCTTTAAAAATCATCTCATAAACCACTTGCAATAATGCTTAGATTTTCCGTTATAGAGCTTACTTGAGTGATGCAGATTCAAGTTTTTTCAAAGGAGCTCAGTAGGTCAAAATTTGGGCTACCTGTGGGAAGATGTCCATTTTGGCCCCCACCCAAAATTTCTATTTCCTGAACCAATGGTCTGATATGAACATCATGTAGTATAACTGGGTCATAAGTACTTGATTTATGCCCAAAACATTTTTGAGTAAAGATAACTACAGAAGTTAAAAATCAAACAAATTTCAGATGGGCACTATTTTGAGACTTCACAGAACAGTGCTTTATTTTTGCCTGAGAAGCTTTCCTATGACCAGCAGAAGCGAATGGCTAAAAACAAATTGCAAATCAAAAACTTGCTTTTCTATTCCTTCACTTACACTTATCTCTTTTGATAGCTTGAGCCAGGTGAGCATTTAAGGCTCACCTCTGCCTGCCTGTCCACTCGCTCACCTGCCCACCCAGTTTGAAATGCTTCTGTCTCAGATCAACTTTTCTGCCATTTTTGAATCTGACTCTTCAAATGCACAATTTAGTGTCTTTAAGGATATATATCAATCGACATACGAAAAAACATTTTCCCTAACAAATAGCAAGTTGAGAAAAAAAGCTGTGAAAAGAAATCCGTGGATGACTAAAGGACTCTTGGAGTCATCAAATAACAAATCAAAATTTTTCAATCAAACTTTTGAAATATCCAAAGGAAAATAACATTAAAAACTACAAAAACTGTTGTAGAATATTTAATAAGATTTAAAAATAGAGTAAAGAAATGAACTACTCAAAGACATTGGGAGAAAGTAAAAATAACTTAACAGAACTTGGCAAATAGTATAGTGCCCAAACAAGTCAAAGAAGGTTGCTTCCCTAGTAACAGTTTTTTTTATAACAGAAGATAACAAAGAAATAAACAACGTGACTGAAATTGCACGTCAATTTGATAATTACTTTGCCCAATTACTTTGCCCCCCCCAAAAATGCATCAGTGAACAGATTAACAGACCAAATAATCACTTCCTGTACTTCATAGGCAACGACTTGCCAAATTATTGAAGTAAAAAAAAAATTGAGGCTTGGGATGGTATATCAACAAAACTAGTCAAGTATACAGTTAATGCTATAATACCTGCTCAAGCTCATATCATCAATGTCTTTTTCTGTAGCAGTGTTGTTGTACTAGACAGAATGGAAGTAGCTAAAGTAATTCCCAATATTTTTATACTGTACCAATGACCCAGACATAGCTGGTGCTAACTCTTAAAATATAGGGCCAAACACAAATTTTGCCCCCCCAATCCCCAAAATTTGCATCTAAAACCAAAGAAAACATGTCCTGAATGGCCCTCCACACTTCACCTCCACTGCGCATGCGCAGTGTCAAGGACGTTCCGAAATTGGCGCCATTAATCATTCTAAGTTTGGCCCTTTATCAGTTAACATCTGACTGATCTTTGTGCTTGTAAATCTCAGTTTAAATGATGCCAGACACATAAATATTAGTGAAATGGTGATTCTATGGAGGATAGAGAAGGAGGAGAGGAAAAATGTGTGACAGAATGTTATCAGGGCTGTAACTTAAAATTTTTTAATGAAATTATGTTAAGTTACCTATTTTCGAGGCAGCAGCCATTTTGTTGTCATTCTGGTTATTTAGTTACACTGATATTTTTATACTGTACCAATGACCCAGACATAGCTGGTGCTAACTCTTAAAATATAGGGCCAAACACAAATTTTGCCCCCCAATCCCCAAAATTTGCATCTAAAACTAAAGAAAACATGTCCTGAGAGGCCCTCCACACTTCGCCCCTACTGCGCATGCGCAGTGTCAAGGACGTTCCGAAATTGGCGCCATTTATCATTCTAAGTTTGGCCCTTCATCAGTTAACATCTGACTGATCTTTGTGCTTTTAAATCTCAGTTTAAATGATGCCAGACACATAAATATTAGTGAAATGGTGATTCTAAGGAGGATAGAAAAGGAGGAGAGGAAAAGAATGTGTGACAGAATATTATCAGGGCTGCAACTTAAAAATTTTTAATGAAATTATGTTAAGTTACCTATTTTCAAGGCAGCAGCCATTTTGTTGTCATTCTGATTATTTAGTTACACTGTTTTTACAAGTGTTTTTCCTCTCTCCCTGTCCTTTAAGTTCCCCCTTGCTATTCTCCCATGCTTTTGGCATAATTTCTGTAATTATTATTACTAAAATTTCTTGGGAGTTTAGCTGATTAACAGAATGAATTCTGTTCTTTCCCCATGTTTACGTCTTCACCTACGGGTGGTTAGGCGTTGTGTTCTGCATCTACCATCTGATGTTCTGCAGTTTCTTCCCTGGAAGTCTCTGTTTTGCATCAGATGGTGTATTTTTGGTAACTGATTTCGGGCCTGGGTGCCTGGAGTCTTATTTTAGTGTTTTTACACTCATTGTTTACATTTACAACAGCCCTCTGTGTGAGGGGGGGATTTCTAAATAATAATATCTTTATGTTATTTCAATCATAACTAGATACATTATTATTGTTCGTAAGTGTTGAATAAATTGTTTAAAATATTTTTAAAATTTTTGTCCACACTTAGGCTTGGGATCCATTGGGGCTCAACGTTACTTTTCAGAAACTTGGGCTGTTCTGAAAAAATATTTTTTCAAAATATTTTGATTTCAATTATTTTTTCTATATTAATGGATCATATTATTATTATGTATTTTGATTGCCAGGGGTTAGTGCGAGTACCAGGACTTGTTTTCTTTTCACATTGAAAGGATATTGATCTATTGTTTTAAGAGGAAGTCTTCCTCTGACCTTATTATCATTCTATATGTGGTCAGTGTACTCGCATTAACTCCGGTTCTGTATCGTATGATTTCGATGACAATATGGGAAGCGTATGTCACGGTATGTTGTTGGGGATTTGGACACTCCGGTCCTTTCCCCGCAGGGTCACTCTACTTTATCAATTTCTATTTCAGACGATCAAGATTAGGGTGATGTATCTGTGATGTCTTCCAACAGTGTGCCTCCGTCGTCACAATTAATGAAGGGCTAGCGGAAAAGTGCTCATGTAATACGCCAATTGCCTAAGAGGACCCTAGTAGGTTCGACGGCCTTTGACGTCCGCTAGCTCGCCCGGTGTAGCGTCCATTCACCGAATGGTTCGGCAGCCGGGTTCGTCCGTTGCGGTCTAGAAGGAATTTTGGGGTGATGCGAGCACTATAAAATTAACTTAATGCACACCCAGTGACGGCGGATCGGAGGGAGAACGGAGGAAGCCTTTTAGTCCGGTTCATAGCTCGTTCCGGTCCTTCCGGACGGCAAGCGAGAGAGGCCCCTCTCTCGTTCAACAACATCTGGCCCCAGATGTTGTGGTACAAATGTGTCGTTAGCGGAGCATACGTCCGTCGCTCGGGACGCTCCGTTGTATAGGCAGTCCGCTGAGACTGCTAAGGCTTCCTCTTCTCGTCAGCGCACACGACCGCACCTTGGCTGCGTGACCGCCGATATATTACCAGCTTCGCCGATCAAGGATTCTTCGGCGACCAGGTCACACCATCCGGCAGCCAGGGATTCGAGACCGATGGACTCCGGACGTTCGCATAGGAAAAGTATGCGGGAGCCATCTGATGCGGAGCTGCCCTCGGCGAAGCAGCGATAGACTGCGCCTCCGCAGGTCTCGACGCCGGACATTCTTGTGCACATAGCACAGCTTATCGCAGCATCCCAGCAGCCGACAGTAACGGTGTCGGATCGAGAATTATCCGACAGCGCTGGGTCGGTAGCCGGGGACTCGAGGCCTGCAGACTCCGGACGTTCGCATAGGAAGTATGCGGGAGTCAACGTACACGGAGCTTCCAGCGGCAATGCATCGTAAGTCCGCTACTGCACAGGCCTCGGGAACGGACGTGCTTTCCTTAATAGCACAGTTTATCGCAGCATCCCAGCATCAACTGAATCTGTCGCATATATTTTATCCGACGATGCTGGGTCGGGACGCTCCGCGGAAGCGGGTACGGACGTCCGAAAGTTTCATCCGGTCCGACGGGATACCGAAAGGGATTCGGTGGATTTCAAGCTTTCCCTTTCGGAACAACATATGCTGCGATGCCGGATAAGAAACTGATAGCGTCGGTGGACTTAGAAATTTTTGGTTCGGTTCGGGGACATCGTCCCTCAGTTCCGACATAGTCCAATAATGTCACACAAACTTTCGAATTATTGAACGACGCTATATATATTATTATTTTATGCTTGCTATCCAAGCATTTCTGGTTTCTTGTTCGAAGAGTTATGGAGATGTCTTTCAAAAGTGTGCCTCTGTCGTCATAGTTAATGAAGAGTTAGCGGCAATAAGTGCTCATGGAATATGTCTATCGCTTACGGAGTGACATTCGCTAGCTCACCCGGTGTAGCGTACATTCATCGAATGGTTCGGCTGCCGGGTTCGTCCGTTGCGGTCTAGGAAGGAGATTTGGGTGATGCGAGCACTTTAATTACTTTAGTACTCACCCAGTGACGGCAGATTGAGGACAGATCGGAGGAAGCCAACAACATAGGGGACCGCATGTTGTGGTTCAGATATTTTACATTCGGAGCATATGTCCGTTGCTCGGGACGCTCCGTTATATTGACAGTCCAAGAGACTGTCTTTAATGCTTCCTCATCCTCACAGCAGGGCACACGACCGCACATTGGCTACGTGACCTCGAGTATCCGATCAGTTTCGGCATTCAGTGATTCCACAGCGAATAGGTCGCGCCATCCGGTAGCCAAGGGACACGAGGCCTATACACTCCGTTCGCTCGCATATTGGAAGTATGCACGGGGTAACGATCTCGGAGCTTCCTGCGGCAATGCATCGTAAGACCGCTGCTCCTCAGGCCTCAGTGACGGACGTGCTATCCGAGTTAGCACAGTTGTTTCGCAGCATCCCAGCAATTGACGGTTTCTCGGTCGAATCAGGAATTATCCGACGGCGCTGGGTCGGTGCGGTCCGCGGTTGCATCAAGCTACGGACGACCGAACGCTTTATAGGGTCCGACAGGATGGCGAAAGGGATTCGAAAGATTTCGAGTTTTCCCTTTAGTAGTATCGGAAGATGCCTTTCATATCTTCTGGCATTTCTTCCAGTGATTATTTTTCGGACTTCATTGCTGCGATCTTGGATAAGAGACTTATAGCGTCATTGGACTCGGATTTTTCGATCGGTACAGGGACTTTGTCCCTGACTTACCGACGCAGTCCAATATTGTCATTACAACATGTGTTTTATTTTTCGACGCTATATATTTATATATATATACAAGACGGCTACTAAGCATGATAGTTTAGTTTCTTGTCCGCGTGGCTCATTTCTGCCATTTTATCTTTTTTTACATATAGTTTATTTTGGCAGAGCAGGGCATACCGAGAGTTCATATGCGTCTAGACGGTGTGATTAAAGACTGCATATATTCTTTTTCACCGTTTATGTCTTTTCCAATTTCAATGTTGGGAACGACATTATGTATATTAGACTTAACTTAGACGCTTTATTATACGTAATCCGCCTTACTGAGGCGTTATCATTACGTCTTCAAGAAAAGATTTACGGGATATTATTCTCAATGTAATTTCTTTTGAGGGCAGTAGTTTGTTCACGTATAACTCCGCCCTTCAGTGGCTGATTGGAGTTGGTTAGACGTGAGGCAGCCCTAGCTACATCCACGCGTGGATAGTAGGTTAAGAACTCTCTCAGAGTCGCTTCGTTCTCGGAGGAGCTTCTCTTCGACGGCAACTTTCCGGCAATCCATGAATTGCTTGATTTTTACATTCTCTTGTCTATCTAGTGTTACAAGAGATTCAGACTGGGGCAAACATTCGGTGGTTGACTCAGAGAGTGCCGCCGCAGTTGCCGGACCCGAGTGTGGCTGTTATGACGGTTGCCAGTCAAACAGATTGGGATATATACTGATCCCTACGGATTCGAAGTGCCAGGGTCTTTGGGTTCCGCAGTCTTTTAGCTATCAGTTAACTTCCGCGGAATAATGTTTTTTAGGCTTGCTTTATGTCATTGCATGAACATTATTCAGAAACGCATGCCCAAATTCCTGTCCTTTAATTCGACAGTAGTGGCGTATCTCCGGAACCAGGGAGGCACTCTTTCGTTTCCGTTATTCAATTTAATGGAAAGAATCCGTTTGTTGGTTATAGTACACCAAGTTCAGTTTTGGTCCGTCATATTCTGGGTCGTCTGATTGTTTTATCGCACTCCCGTTCTCTTACGGGTCGCTTGTTGCTGTCAGAATGGACTCTCAACAAACAAGTATTCAATCAGATTTGCTATCTATGGGAGCGCCCAATGATGTTTTATTTATGACACAGCTGGCTAATCAATTGCAGACGTATGTGTTGGCTTGTCCAGATCTTTGAGCTAATACTGTTAACGCTCTATTGATCTATAGGACAGAATGATAGGATACGCGTATCCTCCGGCGCTGTTGTTTTTAGCAGGTATTGCTAAGATAAACAACCACAATACATTTCTGTTGATAGCATCTCTATCTTCACAGAGATCATGAGTAATTTACTCTCTTGTCTACTGTGGATCTTAACGTGAAATCTTCCTCTATGTGAGGATCTTTTTTCACTGGGTAAATCGTGTCATCTTTTTCACAACCAGCAAGGTCGCAACCTTCATGTATTCCGTTGTGTGGTCCGTATTGCATTGTAAGCACTGTACTGGACGAGCTTTGGAGGCGATTTCTTACTATAGGAGATCCTCTTCTTCGCTATTCTATGCGACTAAAGTGGAGGCTCTTCCGTCGTGGTGTAGGGATCATTATGTTCATATGGTTGATCCCTCCATACTACTCATTGCTATTTTTTAGTATACTTGTTTCACAAGATCTACTGCAGCCTGTTGTTATTTAGGTTATAGGTTTATGTTACCTCATACCTATGCACTCTACGATAGTTTACAATTGAGTCTTTTGTCTCTTTATCTAAGTCAGTTAGTAACTTTTTGATAAATAGACTTAGAATCTTTAGATTAAATTTCTATACGGATTTTAACTTCAGGTTCTTATTTAGCTAAGTAATCATTTGAGCCTCTGGAAACAGTAGTTTTCAAATTCTGACCTTTTAGACAGTAATTATGTTGGTTTCTCTTTTACTGTAGAGTCAGTGAGTTTCATGCACTATCGATGGATGATTTTCACTTTCATAGTTTCGGAATCAATACTTCCGTTACTATTTAGGTTGGATTGTTGCATAAGAGTTAGGCTCCTATTATCCGGAACCTATTATTTTAAGGTCCTTCCGTCTTCGTATGGGCATAGGCCTTTACTCTTTCCGGGTACAGTTTATGTATTTATAAACAGATATCTGTTTATTACAAGGGCGTAAGCTTCTTCTGTCTTTGATGTCTAGTAGAAGGACGTTACGCTCCATTTTATTGTTAATGGATTCTATTAACTAGCGTACTGCTTATGGTATATCATTGGCTTAGCAGTTGTGCTTAAGATTTCGGCTCATGAAGTAAGAGTTCTTCTACTTCTTGGGCTTACATTAATAGTGTTCTATTATAGATTTTTGAAGGCTGCTCATTGCGCTCAGCCATCCATTCATGAATTTTATCTCAGAAATATCGAGTCCATTTCTGGAGGCCTCTATTGTTAGGTCTATTATCTACTGCTCAGAATGTCATTCACTTAACAGTTGCTACTATAGCTAGGTAGGCTGTCTGTTTCGGCAGTGTCTCCGTTCGGCTGCCCTCTTCGCTCTGGGCTATTTGACCCAGGGCAAGAAAAAGGGGGGGGGAGGGTGTTCCCTTGGGTCACCTGTTTTTACTATGAAAACAAGGGGATACCTCCTCCGGAGTTAGTAATTCTGAGCTGTTATTGGGATGGTTGTTTAGTGAGAAGTTTAAGTTTATAAAATTCATTCAAGTCTTAGTTTTTAAAGTATAGCTTTTGAATATTGCATATGTCAACGGACATGATTATGCAATTCTCACACACTTTTAGGAGTATAAGAGTCTCTATTCTCTAGACTTATTTTATTATTGGCTTACTTTAAAAATTATTAGTATAAGGATTATTGGATATTAATAGAGTACATGGATGTATGAAGCTCAATTTTTGGAAGGTGTTGTATCTTTCTAATTTATCATAAATAAGAAAGATACATGTAAGGCCTATTACTTTTTTTTCCCTACAGGGGATGACTCTATTTTATTTTATTGAGCGTATTCCATTTTGCTCTATGTCCTTGGCCCTCCAGCCTTTTTACTATTCA
The DNA here is from genome assembly GCA_031216915.1 of Pictodentalium vernedei. NCBI lineage: Eukaryota > Metazoa > Mollusca > Scaphopoda > Dentaliida > Dentaliidae > Pictodentalium > Pictodentalium vernedei. The sequence continues at coordinate 298,966,749 of CM062293.1, read as the reverse complement.
GCTATGTCTGGGTCATTGGTACAGTATAAAAATGTTAAAAAATTTATAGTAATTTATATATTTTTTATACTTACCAATGACCCAGACGGGGATGGCCCTCCCAGGAGTTGGGAACTCTTGCCTCCCCGCTGAGTACATAGCGCTTACCAGGCACTGGTTATTAGAATGATAAATGGCGCCAATTTCGGAACGTCCTTGACACTGCGCATGCGCAGTAGGGGCGAAGTGTGGAGGGCCTCTCAGGACATGTTTTCTTTAGTTTTAGATGCAAATTTTGGGGATTGGGGGGCAAAATTTGTGTTTGGCCCTATATTTTAAGAGTTAGCACCAGCTATGTCTGGGTCATTGGTAAGTATAAAAAATATATAAATTACTATAAATTTTTTAACTTTTCAGTGTTTTCCTCTCTCCCTTTCCTTTAAGTCCCCTCTTGCTATTCTCCCATGCTTTTGGCATAGTTTCTGTAATTATTATTACTAAAAATTCTTGGGAGATTTAGCTGAATAACAGAATGAATTCTGTTCTTTTCCCCATGTTTACGTCTTCACCTACGGGTGGTTAGGCGTTGTGTTCTGCATCTACCATCTGATGTTCTGCAGTTTCTTCTCTGAAAGTCTCTGTTTTGCATCAGATAGTGTATTTTTGGTAACTGATTCCGGGCCTGGGTGCCTGGAGTCTTATTTTAGTGTTTTTACTCTCATTGTTTACATTTACAACAGCCCTCTGTGTGAGGGGGGGATTTCTTGAAAATAATATCTTGATGTTATTTTAATCATAACTAGATACATTATTATTGTTCGTAAGTGTTGAATAAATTGTTTAAAATATTTTTAAAATTTTTGTCCACACTTAGGCTTGGGATCCATTGGGGCTCAACGTTACTTTTCAGAAACTTGGGCTGTTCTGAAAAAATATTTTTTCAAAATATTTTGATTTCAATTATTTTTTCTATATTAATGGATCATATTATTATTATGTATTTTGATTGCCAGGGGTTGGTGCGAGTACCAGGACTTTGTTTTCTTTTCACAGTGAAAGGATTTTGATCAATTGTAATAAGAGGAAGTCTTCCTCTGACTTTTATAATCATTCTATATGTGGTCAGTGTACTCGCATTAACTCCTGTTCTGTATCGTATGATTTCGATGACAACATGGGAAGCGTATGTCACGGTATGTTAGTGGGGAATTGGACACTCCGGTCCTTTCCCCGCAGGGTCACTCTACTTTATCAATTTCTATTTCAGACAATCAAGATTAGGGTGATGTATCTGTGATGTCTTCCAACAGTGTGCCTCCGTCGTCACAATTAATGAAGGGCTAGCGGAAAAGTGCTCATGTAAATACGCCAATTGCCTAGGAGGACCCTAGTAGGTTCGACGGCCTTTGACGTCCGCTAGCTCGCCCGATGTATCGTCCATTCATCGAATGGTTCGGCAGCCTGGTTCGTCCGTTGCGGTCTAGAAGGAGTTTTGGGGTGATGCGAGCACTATAAATCAACCAAATGCACACCCAGTGACGGCGGATTAGAGGGAGAACGGAGGAAGCCTTTTTGTCCGGTTCATAGCTCATTCTGGTCCATCCGGATGGCGAGCGAGAGAGGCCCCTCTCTCGTACAACAACATCTGGCTCCAGATGTTGTGGTACAAAATGTTTCGCATTCGGAGCATACGTCCATCGCTCGGGACGCTCCGACATATAGGCAGTCCGGAGTAGACTGTCAATAAGGCTTCCTCATTCTCATGGTAGCGCACACGACCACTCTTGGCTACGTGACCTCGGATATCCAGTCAGCTTCGCCAGTCAGAGAATCATCGGCGACCAGGTCACACCATCCGGTAGCCAGGGACACGAGGCCTGCAGACTCCGGACGTTCGCATAGGAAAGTGTGCGGGAGTCAACGTACACGGAGCTTCCGGCGGCAATGCATCGTAAGACCGCTACTGCACAGGCCTCGGGAACGGACGTGCTTTCCTAAATAGCACAGCTTATCGCAGCATCCCAGCATCAACTGAATCTGTCACATATTTTTTATCCGACGATGCTGGGTCGGGACGCTCCGCGGAAGCGGGTACGGATGTCCGAAAATTTCATCCGGTCCGACGGGATACCGAAAGGGATTCGGAGGATTTTGAGCTTTCCCTTTCGGAACAACATATGCTGTTGTGTATGTCATCTGACTTGATCTTCTACAGCTTCTTCGTCGGACCAGAATGCTGCGATGCCGGATAAGAAACTGATAGCGTCGGTGGACTTAGAAATTTTTGGTTCGGTTCAGGGACATCGTCCCTCAGTTCCGACATAGTCCAATAATGTCACACAAACTTTCGAATTATTGAACGACGCTATGTATGTTAGTATTATATGCTTGCTATTACCAAGCATTTCTGGTTTCTTGTTCGCAAAGTTACGGAGATGTCTTTCAAAAGTGTGCCTCTGTCGTCATAGTTAATGAAGAGCTAGCGGCAATAAGTGCTCATGGAATATGTCTATCGCCTAAGAGGTCCCTTGTAGGATCGACGGAGTGACATTCGCTAGCTCACTCGGTGTAGCATACATTCATCGAATGGTTCGGCTGCCGAGTTCGTCCGTTGCGGTCTAGGAAGGAGATTTGGGTGACGCGAGCACTATAAATACTTTAGAACTCACCCAGTGATGGCGGATTGAGGACAGATCGGAGGAAGCCTGTTAGTCCGGTTCCTGGCTTGTCCAGGTCCGTCCGGGCTGTGAGCGAGAGAGGTCTCTCTCTCGTCCAACAACATAGGGGACCGCATGTTGTGGTTCAGATATTTTACATTCGGAGCATATATCTGTCGGTCGGGACGCTCCGTTATATTGACAGTCCGAGAGACTGTCGATAATGCTTCCTCATCCTCACAGCAGAGCACACGACCGCACATTGGCTACGTGACCTCGAGTATCCGATCAGTTTTGTCATTCAGTGATTCCACGGCGAATAGGTCACGCCATCCGGTAGCCAGGGGACACGAGGCCTATACACTCCGTTCGCTCGCATATTAGTAGTATGCACGGGGTAACGATCACGGAGCTTCTAGCGGCAATGCATTGTAGGACCACTTCTCCACAGGCCTCAGTGACGGACGTGCTATCCGAGTTAGCACAGTTTTTTCGCAGCATCCCAGCAATCGACAGTTTCTTAGTCGAATCAGGAATTATCTGACGGCGCTGGGTCGGTGCGGTCCGCGGTTGCATCAGGTACGGACGACCGAACGCTTTATAGGGTCCGACAGGATGGCGAAAGGGATTCGGAAGATTTCGAGTTTTTCCTTTCGTAGCATCGGAAGCTGCCATTCATATCTTCTGGCATTATCTTCCAGTGATTGTTATTTCGGACTACATTGCTGTGATGTTGGATAAGAGACTTATAGCGTCATTGGACACGGAATTTTGGATCGGTTCAGGGACATTGTCCCTGACTTACTGACACAGTCCAATAATGTCATTAGAACATGTGTATTATTTATCGACGCTATATATGCATATAAGCCTGCTACCAAGCATGATAGTTTAGTTTCTTGTCCGCAATGCTCATTTCTGCCTTTTTATCATTTATACGAATAATTTATTTTGGCAGAGCAGGGCATACCGAGAGTTCATATGCATCTAGACGGCGTGGTTAAAGACTGGAAATATTCTTTTTCGCCGTCTATGTCTTTTCCAACCACAATGTTGGAAACGACAATGATGTCTAGTAGACTTAACTTAGATGCTTTATCATACGTAATCCACCTTACTGATGCGTTATCATTACGTCTTCAAGAAAAGAATTACGGGATATTATCCTCAATGTGATTTCTTTTGAGGGCATTAGTTTGTTCACGTATAACTCCGCCCTTCAGTGGCTGATTGGAGTTGGTTAGACGTGATGCAGCCCTAGCTACATCCACGCGCGTAGATAGTAAGGTGAAGAACTCTCTCAGAGTCGCTTCGTTCTCGGAGAAGCTTCTCTTTGACGGCAACTTTTCAGCAATCCATGAATTGCTCGATTTACACGTTCTCTTGTCTATCTAGTGTTGCAAGAGATTCAGACTGGGGCAAACATTCGGTGGTTGACTCCGAGAGTGCCACTGCAGTTGCCGGATCCGAGTGTTATAATTATGACGGTTACCAGTCAAACAGGTTGGGATATAATATTGATCCCAACGGATTCGAAGTGCCAGAGTCTTTGGGTTCCGCAGTCTCTAAGCAACCACTTATCTTCCGCGGAATAATGTTTTTTTAGGCTTGCTTTATGTCATTGGATGAACATTATTCAGAAACGCATGTCCAAATCCTGTCCGTTAATTCGACAGTAGTGGCGTATCTCTGGAACCAGGGAGGCACTCATTCGTTTCCGTTATTCAATTTAATGGAAAGAATCCTTCTGTTTGTTATAGTACACCAAGTTCTGTTTCGGTCCGTCATATTCTGGGTCGTCTGATTGTTTTACCGGACTCCCGTTCACTTATGGGTCGCTTGTTGCCGTCAGAATGGACTCTCAACAAACAAGTATTCAATCAGATTTGCTATCAATGGGAGCGCCCAATGATAATTTATTTTCGACACAGCTTGCTAATCAAATGCAGACATTTGTGTTTGCTTGTCCGGATCTCTGAGCTAATGTTGTTAACGCTCTATTGATCTAATAGGACGGAATGATAGGATATGCGTATCCTCCGGCGCTGTTGTTTCAGCAGGTATTGCTAAGATAAACAACCACAATACATTTCTGTTGATAGCATCTCTGTCTTCACAGAGACCGTGGGTAAATTTACTCTGATGTCTACTGTGGGACTTATCGCGAAATCTTCCTTAATGTGAGGATCTTTTTTCGCTGGGTAAAATCGTGTCATCTTTATCACAACCCGCAAGGTCGCAACCTTCACGTATTCCGTTGTGTGGTTCGTATTGCATTGTTAGCATTGTACTGGACGAGCTTTGGACGTGATTTCTTACTATAGGAGATCCTCTTCTTCGCTATTCTATGCGGCTAAAGTGGAGGCTTTTCCGTCGTTGGTGTAGGGATCACTATGTTCATATTGTTGATCCCTCCATACTACTCATTGCAACTTTTTAGTATACTTGTTTGACAAGATCTACTGCAGCCTGTTATTATTAAGGCTGTAGGTTTATGTTACCTCATACCTATGCACTCTATGATAGTTTACAATTGAGTCTTATGTCTCTTTATCTAAGTCAGTTAGTAACTTTTTGATAAATAGACTTAGAATCATTAGATTAAATTCCTATATGGAATTTAACTTCGGTTCTTATTTAGCTAATTAATCATTTGAGCCTCTGGAAACAGTAGTTTTCAAATTCTGACCTTTTAGACAGTAATTCTGTTGGCTTCTCTTTTACTGTAGAGTCAGTGAGTTTCATGCACTATCGGTGGATGATTTTCACTTTCGTAGTTTCGGAATCACTACTTCCTTTACTATTTAGGTTGGATTTTTGCATAAGAGTTAGGCTCCTAATATCCGGAACCTATTGTTATTAAGGTCCTTCCGTCTTCGTACGGGCATAGGCCTTTACTCTGTCCGGTTAGAGTTTATGTATTTATAAACAGATATCTGTTTATTACTACGGGCGTAAACTTCTTCTGTCTTTGATGCCTATTAGAAGTACGTTACGCTCCATTCTATTGCTAATGGATTCAATTAACTATCGATACTGCTTATGGTATATCTTTGACTCAGCAGTTGTGTTTGAGATTTCGGCTCATGAAGTAAGAGTTCTTCTACATCTTGGGCTTACATTAATAGTGTCGCTATTATAGATTTTTGAAGGCTGCTCATTGCGCTCAGCCATCCACATTCATGAATTTTTTATCTCAGAAATATTGAGTCCATTTCTGGAGGCCTCTATTGTTAGGTCTATTATCTACTGCTCAGAATGTCATTCACTTAACAGTTGCTACTATAGCTAGGTAGGCTGTCTGTTTCGGCAGTGACTCCGTTCTGCTGCCCTCTTCGCTCTGGGCTATTTGACCCAGGGCAAGAAAAAGGGGGGGGGGGGAGGGTGTTCCCTTGGGTCACCTGTTTTACTATGAAAACAAGGGGATACCTCCCCCGGAGTTAGTAATTCTGAGCTGCTATTGGGATGGTTGTTTAGTGAGAAGTTTATGTTTTTAAAAATTCATTCAAGTCTTAGTTTTTAAAGTATAGCTTTTGAATATAGCACGTGTCAACGGACATGATTATGCAATCCTCAGACACTTTTAAGGAGTATAAAGAATCTCTATTCTCTAGACTTACTTTATTTATTGGCTTACTTTAAAAATTATTAGTATAAGGATTATACTAGATATTATTAGAGTACATGGATGTATGATGCTCAATTTTGGAAGGTGTTGTATCTTTCTAATTTATCATAAATAAGAAAGATACATGTAAGGCCTAATACTTCTTTTTCCCTAGAGGGGATGACTGTATTTTTTATTATTGAGCGTATTCCATCTTGCTCTATGTCCTTGGCCCTCCAGCCTTTTTACTATTCAGCTATGTCTGGGTCATTGGTACAGTATAAAAATGTTAAAAAATTAATAGTAATTTATATATTTTTTATACTTACCAATGACCCAGACGGGGATGGCCCTCCCAGGAGTTGGGAACTCTTACCTCCCCGCTGAGTACATAGCGCTTACCAGGCACTGGTTATTAGAATGATTAATGGCGCCAATTTCGGAACGTCCTTGACACTGCGCATGCGCAGTGGAGGTGAAGTGTGGAGGGCCATTCAGGACATGTTTTCTTTGGTTTTAGATGCAAATTTTGGGGATTGGGGGGCAAAATTTGTGTTTGGCCCTATATTTTAAGAGTTAGCACCAGCTATGTCTGGGTCATTGGTAAGTATAAAAAATATATAAATTACTATAAATTTTTTAACTTTTTAAAATGGAAATGTGTGTAAACTTGTAAATACAGGCCAATAAGCATATTACCAGTCTTTTCCAGATTACTAGAAAAATGAATGTGTAATAGAATTATATCACACGAAACGTTGTTAATTTCGACGTAAGAACCCATGTCTTATTTCCTGATTATCAACTAGTGTCTAATCGGTGCATGGTCCCATAGCAGCAGCACTGTATTCTTGACTTGACGTTCGTGAACATGACGTCAAATATGACAACAGGTGCAAGTAAAGCGCATTCATGACGTCATGGTGTGAAGGGTCTGAGCCAACAAACTGATTGTCTGTTGTATTGTGAGAATTAGCGACAATGAATTAAATAAAAAGTGTAAAAACATTCGAAAATTCATGTGATATACAGAATCTTTAACTCGTGATGTTTGGATATAAGATTTTTTGAAACTCGTTTGATGAATTCGATTCACAACTCACCTAAAGGCTCATTGTGAATCAAATTCATCAAACACATTTAAAAAAATTTTATATCCAAACATCATTCGTTTGAGATCCTCTATATGTGTTATCTAGAAAAATGTGATATTTTATATCAATATCAATATGGGTTTAGGAAAAATATTCTGCTGTGCATCCGATTATGCAATGAATAAAAGTAAAAGGAACATAAAACAAGGAAAGTAAAAATATTACATAATAGCATTATTTGTAGACCTTTCAGAGAGATTTGATATTATTAAGGGTCGTCTAACATAACTTTGGACATTTTATTGAAAATTTCAACAATGCCCAAAATATGAATTAAAGCGGTGAATAGCGACATATTATACACCAAAATAATGACAAATGTACACATAACCTGAATTTATCCACTTTTTCGAAGAAAAAAAAAGTATATGAACGTAAGATTGATTTACATCGATTTTGATTGCTAATGGTACCAAAAGGTTGCCAAATCTATGTGTATTGACAATCTGTTGACAAAAATAGCATGGAGCCACCTAGTGGACAAAAATTACACAAATTACCGAAATGAGACCACAACGTCTCATAAGTTTTTAGATAAATTAATTTCATAACCAGCATAATCGCAATATTGTTGAGACCGGTAATTCACTGCCTATAAAAATAGTATTGGTAAGCAGATCAGCTTTTAGTGTTCTTAAATCCCACGAGTAAGCAACAGTCAAGCCTCCCCAAACAGTAACTACAGAAGGTCAATAGTTTCAAAACAAATGGAGCAAACCAAACCATGTACACAAATGAATTAGAATCCATGCTTTCTAATTTAACGAAGCCAATTGATGTAAGTATTCTGGGTGTAGGGCAGGTAACTTTTGTTGGTTTGGCCATACTTGAGCATTCACATGGCTCTCTTGGCAGCTGTCATTGCTTTTGCAACCCAAGAAGTGGTAACAGATAATACTAAAAGTTTGGTAGTTTTCCCTTTTTTGATGTATCAATCTCATCTTTTTTTTACCAATTTGACACAGATCTCATGCAAAATGGCTTAGGATTGTAGGGGTATGATTACAGCAGACTGACAAAAGCCACATTCATTTTAAATTGATGCACCCTCTCATGACTCCAAACATGTTCTTGTGAACTGTATGGATTTGACCCTTGGTGAACTTCACAGAAGGTAAACAAACACAAGAAAAATGGCAGCCCTTGTGAAGTGTAGACATCCCAAATAACAATTAGTCTTGCTGGTCATTCCTTGCAAGAATGAGAAAAAGATTTCTCTGAGTCTCTACTAGAAGAATTGCAGGATTTAACTATTCAGTAAATATAAAGTATTTTAATGCATAAAATCTAGTCTCTTACTTGTGCCATAGCAGACTTTCAGGCAGTGCTTTCTACCACATTGTAACAGTTCCATGGCAAATATTAGGTACCACAAAATCTTTATTTCAATAAAAAAAAAAGAATATATTATTTATTGGTGTTATTTCTTTCTGACTTTTTCTGGACTTTGGAGAAGATTACCTGAAATTTGACCAAAGTTAGGTTGGATGTCCCCTTAAAAACGGGTTAGCTGAGTTGGCGACTAGAGTAAAGAAGTTGCCTTGTCATTCCTAAAGTTGCCTTTGCATCATACATTGGGAATGAAATTCAAGTCGCCCTCCAAAATTCCTTGGGAGACATGGCAGTTTTGTGAATTTTTGATGTTTTAATTTCTAATAGAAATGCTTCTGCATTCTGACATTCATAATAAAATAAACATGATTGCAATTGCTGTTAAAATCCGTCATGTGGCTCTGAAAATAGCCCAAACTAGCCCAATTTATTATTTCTCAAATAAGTTGTAATGGCATATTCAGGCTATCATGGTGTTTAAACAATTCCCCCTAACTGGTAGCAACCAGCACAAAAATGGCTTTTTAAAAATAGGATGTCAATTTAGACTCACCAGGCTGTGATTATAAATCACAAATATTAGACTGGATGAGAATGGCAGATCTCCATAGCACCAATCGCACGTATCAATGTCTGTAAGAAACTCATTTTTCTGTACAGTCTGTTGGTATAATTACCCAAAACAGAAGAGAAGGGAGACAACTGAAATATTTTGTCAATTACCTCAGAAATAAATTAACTCAAATTGTTAATAATGCTTAATTAATGAAGGATAGTGAAAACTTTTTTACCTTCGCTTTTCAGTTTAATTAAGACATTCAGAAACTATGTTAGACCCACTTCATATATGAATTTGAAATTTATTTTGAATACTTTAAAAATTTGTAAATAGTTGAAAAAATACCTTCTGTGTTGAAGAACACTCACAATATGCAGTGCAGTGATAAATTTCATATCCTCTGCTCCCCCACGGGAACCCGGGAAGTGTGAAAGTGCTGTTCTACTGTGGTAAACAAGCTCCCTTTTACTGGTAAAATAGGACTCAGTCACTAATGCTTGGTGTGCAAGTCCTCTAAAATAGGCAGCATGGGGTATAAATAATTGACTGGCATTGACTAGCTCCATGTTGTCACGATTAGCCATTATGCAGAAATATATGACCTTAAACACCAATAAATAAATAATCTCCACTACTCCTTGCAAATTTAAAATATACTTGAGTGCTTTTGAAGACTAAATGCACAGCTTTGTTTTTGTTAATAAAATTTACTGTAAAGTGGTCAGCTTATATTCACCACTACCACCTTGGCATGATATATGTCCGGTTGAAACAAAATGAATGAATGAGGACTCCCCATAACTCTTTGCCTACCAGTGATGACAATAGTTACCATACTTTGAATTACACATGGTCTCAAATAAGTAATGTGAAGGGTTGAGAACTTTAAAATTTGAAATGTACTACCTTGAGGCTGCAGATTTCAAATATTAGCTTCCTCGTGTGACAGTCAATCTACTAATCTACTTCATAATGCCGCTAAATGTAATAGCAAACATTTTCATGTTTTTTTCTGACTTCTCCCTCATGTCCACTGACTTCTCCCTCCTAGCCCCTGACTTCTCCCAAAATTCTCTGGAGGGAGAAGTCACTTCTCTCTAAAATCAGCTGCCAGACTGACCCCTGCTATTAACCACAGCATTTTATAAAGGAAAATCGAGAAGTATGGTTCTAGAGGCACTAGTATCAACTGGTTCAGAAGCTACAACTCAAACAGGGCAATATATGTCAAATATGGCGAACATAAATCAAACTTAACTGAACTTTAATGTGGTGTTCCACAGGGATCTGTCCTTGAGCTTGTTCTAATTCTCTTGTATATAAATGATATTAGTCAGTTGACATCCCTGATCCCTCTGTCTTTTACCAATGATACTACTGCCCATGGCTCTATCTCCAAAACCGATTCAGTGGACACTAACTTCAACCATGAACTCACCAAAATTCTCGAATTTGGTCTTCTGCAAACTAATCTGCATTAAACACTTGTAAAACAAAGGATATTGTTATAAACCCAAAACATATGACATAAAATCGGAGATACCCTAACAGTTATATAAATAATGAAAAGATAATGCAGTTTGGGTTATATTTATATTTATTTATTTATTGGTGTTTAAGGTCATATATTTATGCACAATGGCTAATTGTGACCGGTAGTTTGGGTTAAACAGGGAAGATTAATTTTTCCCCTGCACACTGATGTCAAAATATCCAGATTTGAAGTAGCCATTTTTCCCATAATACAACTGGGAATTTAACCAAGTCAATCTTGTTTGACAGAGCTCATTGAGCTCTGTCAAACAAGATTGAATTGGTTAAATTTCTAGTTGCATTATGGGAAATATTTGCACCCTGAACTTTAGATATTTCGACATCAGTGTGCAAGGGGTTAAGTTGGAATATCAAAAATCTGCGCAAAGATAAGATGGGCAAATTTTACTTTAAATAAAGCTAAAAAAAAATATTACCTCAAAAGATCATGAAAACACTTTATTATTCCCCTGTACAGTGTCATTTAATATACAGCATTCACATATGGGGCAGTTGTAGGGCAATAAGAAAGTATTGAAAATACAGACGCGCTTGATCAGAATATTAAATAACAAAATACTAAGTAACAAAATAACAGCCCCATACAGATCCATTGTTTGCAAAGGATAAGATACTGAAAGTCAGTGATCAACACAAATGACATTCTTGTCTTTTTATGTTTAACTAGAAAAATGGCAAACTCCCAGGCTCATTTGAAAACTTTTTCAGTATTTCCAACACAAATACATGACAGGTCAAGCATGAATTATAAAAACTCGAACAAAAGCACTGGACAGACTACGGTATATGACTGAGAAATGACAGGTAGACAGCCAATCTGTCTATGCCATCTCCTGACAGTGTAAATTAATTGTAAATCTATATTATTTGTATCACATTGTAACTGTATTTGATTTATACTGTTAAGTGCAATCTATCCAGTAATTGGCCATATACAAGTAGTCTGTCTATCTCTTTGTCTGTATGTCCATTTGTCTGCCCATCTGGAGCCATATCTCAGCTGTGGGTGAATGGATTTCAACAAAATTCAGTATGCAGTATCTTTGGTATGATCCACTTCTACCACATGTTGAACTGAGATGCTCATTATTTTCATTTGAGTTACAGCCCTTAATTTGTCAAATCTTTCAGTTATTTTTGTTGGTCACATTTTTCTCTCAGGAGCCATATCTCAGCTGTGGGTGGATGTATTTTAACAAAATTTCGTATGCGGTATTCTTGAGATGACCTGCTTCTGTCACATGTTTAATAGAGTTGCTCTCTTTGTGCCCACATAAGTTGTGGCCCTTACTTGATCAAATTTTCAGTGATTATTGCTGGGCACTTTGCTCATCCGGAGCCATTTCTTATCAACCTACTCACAATTGTTTACTACAGGCTTGCACTACAGTGGAAGTCCCTAACTCGGATAAAATACTCTCTATTTTTGTCTTTCCCAAGCAAGTTGGGAAAGAAAAGTGGTGCAAAAGCACCAATAAAAATAAGCCAAAACTGGGTCGAGTGCAACCGGCGCAGACCCAGTACGGGATGCTCTCTCCCAAGTACAACTCCACGACTTCCGTTGCCAGTGCGCATATACCGTCTCTAAAGACTCATTCTTTTTGAAATCCGCTTTGTGTCGAGATGTTTTTGCACGCTTATCAGTGTTCCACCAGCTCGATGTTTGATGATTCCTGATTCATTATACCACAGTGTATCCTTTGTATTCTCAGGAACAGTGTTTTATATTCTCTTTTTTCTATTATATGTCCATAATGTATATTTATTTGCTCTCTCTCGGGTCGCGCGCGTTTTTCGCGGGCCACGCGGTTCGGACTTAGATTTTCACAATTATTGTTCATGCTTTTTTTGCAAATTTTTCTAATTGTGTTAGAGTTAGGTGTCAGCGGGGTACCACTCCTGCAGTGTTTCTTCTTTCTGTTGAGAGTCGTCTTCCTGTTGGGTGGTTCCCGGTCGACCGTCTGGGGTCTTTGTTTCTGTCACCTTTCTCTCTTTGGGGGTGTTCTGTTTTCTGATCTCACCTTCTCTGCTCCTCTCACCTCTTTCATGCCTAGGACAATTCCTTGTGGGCAGTGTCTACTGCCTAAGCATGTGGACGATGTACATTCGTCGTGTTCCTCCTGTAATGGGTGTTCGGCCGAGCGGCCGTGTGGTGTCTGTGGAACATGGTCTTCCACCTTTTGGGCGTCTGTAAATCGTGTCGTTCGTTCTCGTGGCCGTGCCTCCCGCTCCCGCGGGAAAGGAGAACGTGGTCGTTCGGGGCCTCCCGAGCCGACTTTGTCTGGTGAGAGTTATTCCTCCTCCGTGGGGGATGTGCAGTCTTTTCCTGTGGTGGATACTGCGGGAGCCGTTGAGTGTTCTGGTGTAGAGATGCCTGGTTCCGGGACTACGGTCCCCCTCCAGTCGACATCTGAGGCTGTCACTAGGGTTGTGACTCCTCCTTCGGAGCCGAGCCGGTGTGCTCTCTCCATTATTTCACCAGCCTCAACGACTCTCGACGTATCTACTACTGCTGCTGGTCCATCTGCTTCGTTGTCTGTTTCAGCCGGCCTCGGCTTTTCGCTGCAGGGGACTGCAGAACTGTCTGATACTGTAGACGTGGGATATCGGCCCCAGCCTTCCCTGACTTCAACTCGGCGAAGTCGGAAGGGGCTGCCGGCCGAGCCCATCTCTGTGGTCTCGTCGCCGTCGAGTACCACAGTTGTGTCTTTGGATTCGGATGTTCGTAGTGGAAACACTATGAACTCCGTGGCGTTTCCGTCCACTCACTCTGGTCACACGACCAGTTTTGGGGGACCAACGCCTTTTGTGCAGCCTGGACCTTCTGCTCCGCAGAGGTCCGCGGTGACTCTCATGAGTTCTCGCAATATTGATCCTCGGGGTGCATCGTACCCCTATACACGTCTGCCTTCAGATGTTTCGGCTGCCGCCCGTCGTCCCGCGTCGGGTGTTTTGGAGGATCGTGACCCTTCGCTGGTTAAGAGGGTCAGAGGTGAAGCCACTTTGCCGGTTTGCTCCCCTGTCGAACCGGTCGGTACAGGCAGTGAGCTTAGGGAGGCCCTCTCCTTACTCACTCAGGTTCTCTCAAAGAGCCTTCCTGTTGCTTCCAGCGAGGCTATGGGTGGTTTCCAGGCGCCTCCTATGGCGCCGCCTCCCGGGATTGGAAACAGGCCGGTTTCCGATTCCTCTGGTGTCCCGACACCATGGGAGGCGTCGGCTGGTTTGCCCACGATGGGCTATGTGTCTTCCGACTCTGGGGAGGAGTCCGACATGCTTGAGGTCGAGGGCCAGCAGTCTTCGGACTTGGGGGCGGCTCTTGACTTTGTGTTTGGGTTTCTGCCTGAGCTCAAACCTGCTAACCAGCCGACAGTGTCAGCCTGGCCGCGATCATCGGTCGCGCGCCAACAGCCTATGGAGCAACCTGCTTCTGGGCGCCTTCGACCGTGCCAGTCGGTACAGGTGGTTGAAGCTTTTTCAGCATTGGATGCCAAGCTGAATTCCAAGGCTTTGAAGACTTCGTTCTTCACCAGGGTTGACACCTTTTTGCCTCCTGTGCGTTATCGTTCCTACGATTCCGCCAATCTGTCAGTCTGCCAGACTTTGACGGTTCTGGATCAGGACTCCACTTCCCTCGGGCTTTCCAAGCCCAAGTCTGCCGTCATTCCAATGACGACTCTGGAGTCCACGTTGGGCTTATCTAGAGAGATGCTTGGCATGCTTTCTCTCTCAGATCACGTCGTCTCAGCTTTGGCTGCTTATCTGCCTCCAGATAAGTTTGACGAGGTACAGGCTCCTTTGCGTGTGCTGTCCAAGGCGCTTATGCACCTTACTCACACGCATGCCTGTAACACGGCCAATTTGGAATTAGTTCGAAGGGACGCTGTGCTGGACACAGGACGATCCCTTCCCGAGGAGCAGCGTGCTACTCTTCGATCTGCTTCTTTGGCAGGTCCGCAACTTTTCCATGGTTCCGTGTCGACGGTCCGGGATGACGTCCTACGTCATTCCAAAGATCAGCTGCTGTTTCGTCAGCTTGATCAGCCTTCTCGGGGAGGCAAGGGCCGTTCCAAGCCTAACAAGTACCCTTCTGCTTCCTCTGTGAAGCAAAAGGCTGGTCCTTCTGCCGCCGCCTCTGCTTCTTACTCACGGGGTAAAGGTAGGGGTCGGCAGAATCGAGGGAAGTCTCAGGATTCTTCATTTAGCAGAGGAGGTGGTTTCTCCTCTCGCGGGCCTCGTCGGGGCTCGAAATGAAGGTCCTCACCTCGACTCGTCCCAGGTTGGAGGAAGGATAGCAGAGTTTGCAGACCATTGGACCACCATCACATCCGATCCATGGGTGTTAGATGTTGTTCGGTCCGGGCTGCGCATATCCTTCCGACGGCACCCCACTCTGTCAAGGGTGCCTCTTCCAACTACAGTTCCTTCAGACGTTTTATGTCGGGAACTTTTGTCCACGGAGATTGCCAATCTCCTGGCAAAGGGGGCGATCGAGGTCGTCAAGAACGTTCAGTCAGTGGGTTTCTATTCCCGCCTGTTCTTGGTGCCGAAGAAGGACGGCCGACTCCGACCGGTTATCGATCTGAGCATCCTGAACCAGTCTATCATTGCTCCCAAGTTCAGCATGGAGACTTTCAGGTCGGTCCGCCAATCAATTCACCAGGGAGATTTCACAGCCAGCATCGACCTGCGAGACGCTTACTTCCACGTTCCGATGCATCGGGCGTCACGGAAGTATCTCAGGTTCGCTTTTCTGGGGCGAGTTTACCAGTTCAAGGCCATGCCTTTCGGCCTCAACCTGGCTCCTTGGGCGTTCACCAGACTGATGTCTGCATGTGATAGTGTTCCATCGCACACAGTCCAGGGTGACTACTTCGGCATATCTGGACGATATCCTCCAGAGGCATTCCAATGCTGCCTTACTGGAATCGGATGTCGCCACTCTGTTGAGCTTGCTCACATCGCTAGGATTCAGAGTCAACGAGGAGAAGTCTGACCTGGTCCCTTCTCAGTCGTTTTGTCATCTGGGGATGTCTTTCCAAACCAAATTCAATTTGGTGGCTGTTCCCCAGGCCAAGGCTGTGATTCTCTCAGCTTTTGCTCTGACTCTGTCCCAGTCCAGGTCCGCGACCGCTCGGAGTTTTCTCCGGCTGATCGGTCTCTGCGGTTCGGTGACGGATCTCATTCCTCTAGGTCGGCTGCGTGTCAGACCTCTCCAACACTTTCTGCTCAGTCGTTGGAGACCGAATGTAGATTCTCTGGATCAGGTGCTTCCGTTTCCGGACTCTCTGTATCCTCACCTTCTTCCCTGGACAGATGTTCAGTGGATTACGCAGGGTGTTCCGCTGGACTTACCCACGTCCGATCGCGTTCTGACGGCAGATGCCAGCGATCTCGGATGGGGTGCGACGTTGGATCCTCTCGGTCTTTCCCTACACGGGATGTGGGACCAGGATCAAGCAGCGCTACACATCAACCCGAAGGAGCTTCTTGCTCTTCTTCTGAGTTTCAGGCAGTGGATCCCTCACTTGTCGAATCGCCAGGTCCTTCTACTATCCGACAATTCGACAGTGGTTGCTTACATTCGGAACCAGGGCGGCACGCACTCGCTTCCGATGTACGAGTTAGCTCGGGATCTTTTACTGCTCGCTCAGGAGGTTCACGCCGGGGTGGTTGTTCATCACATTCCTGGTCGTCTGAACGTCCTAGCCGACTCCCTGTCCCGACACGGCAGGGTTATTTCCACCGAGTGGATGCTTCACAGGGCAGTGTTCCAGTCGCTTTGCGATCTCTGGGGACGTCCCCACATCGATCTCTTTGCGACTCGTTGGAACCATCAGGTGGACACTTTCGTGTCCCCGTGTCCAGATCCTCTGGCTTTTGCCGTGGACGCTCTGTCACTCGATTGGAACGGTCTAGTCGGCTACGCCTTCCCGCCGGTTCCGATTCTTCCTCAGGTTCTCGCCAAAATTCGAACCTGCAGTTGTCGAATCATTCTGATCGCTCCCCTGTCGCCTCAGCGGGTGTGGATCAATCAGCTCCGCTCGCTGATGGCGGCGGTTCCGGCACGTCTCCCGCTACGTCGCGACCTTCTTTGTCAAGGTCGCCCGAGGAGGTTTCACGTCGACCCGACTTCATTGTGCCTTCACGCATATCTTTTGTCAGGTCCTGTCTCCTCCGTAGAGGTTTTTCGAGACGAGCAGTGGAGTGCATTTCTTCTTCAAGGAGGCACTCCACTGGTTTAGCTTATGCAGCTAAATGGAAGGTCTTCTGTCGATGGTGTGCTGATCACTCTGTTGATTATGCCAATCCTTCGATTTCACAGATTGCGGAGTTTCTGGTATATCTGTTTGATTCTCGGGGTCTCCAGCCTGTTACCATCAAGGGTTACAGGTCTATGCTTTCAGAGACTTTTTCTTATGTGGGGAAGCGTCGTATCGGCACTAATCCTTACCTCTCCAAGCTTGTTCGGCACTTTTCTTTGAAAAGGCCTCGGACTTTGCAGCTTACTCCACGATGGAATCTTTCGTGGGTGCTGCTTTGCTTGGGGGGGGGGGGGGGGGGGGGGGCGCCGTTCGAACCTTTATCCCAGGTGGATATGCAATTTCTCACATACAAGACGGCTTTTCTGATGGCATTTGCTTCGGCCAGACGGGTTAGTGAGCTTCACGCCCTCTCGGTTGACCCGGCCTTTTTTAGGAGTTCTCCCAACAGTGTTACTTTTACCACTGATTGCTCCTTTTTGGCTAAGAATCAGTTACCAGATACTACTCCTCCTCCTATCTGTATCAGGGCTCTTCTCTCTGTTGAGGGTACTCGCCCTTTGCTCTGTCCTGTCCGTGCTATTCGCATTTATCTTGATCGGACACGCTTCATACGGAAGGGCAGAAAACATTTTTTTCTGTCTCTCATTCCGGGTCGACAGAAGATCTCTCCTCAATCCATTTCTCGATGGATTTGTCTTGCTATTCGTACGGCTTATAGTCGTTTAGCAGCTGGCGATTGTATTACCAATCGTATTTCTGCCCACGAGGTGCGGGCACTGTCTACCTCTTGGGCTTATTCTAACTCCGTCAAGTTGTCGGATGTTATGCAGGCAGCCTACTGGAGAAATGCTTCTACTTTCTCCACCTTTTATTTACGCCAGTTGCAGGAGCAGTCGGAGGACCTTTTTGCCTTGGGTCCTCTTTCTTCTGCTCAGGCTGTTGTCTGCCATAGCCATTAGGCTTCTTGAAGGTCAGTTTCAGCCTTGTGCTGTTACTGCCCTTTTTTCTGTCTGTGTGTCACACAGGCTCATATGTCTCTTTTCATTGTCCTTTACCAATGATTGCGACATTATGGTTGATAAGCCTCGGGACCTCTTCCTTCTGCTTCACGGTTCCAGTGCACTAGGGTTATGTGGGGGTTGGTTATGCGATTCCCTCCAGCCTTTTGTCTATTCAGCCTGTAGTAAACAATTGTGAGTAGGTTGATAAGAAATCTAAATTTTATAGTAAATTTCCTTTCTTATTATACCTACCACAATTGTTTACATGGAGGCCCTCCCGTCTTCTTTACGGGTAAAGAATCTTTCCCCCCCGCTGATCACATAACTCTAACGTTTACGGATTCAAAAAGAATGAGTCTTTAGAGACGGTATATGCGCACTGGCAACGGAAGTCGTGGAGTTGTACTTGGGAGAGAGCGTCCCGTACTGGGTCTGCGCCGGTTGCACTCGACCCAGTTTTGGCTTATTTTTATTGGTGCTTTTGCACCACTTTTCTTTCCCAACTTGCTTGGGAAAGACAAAAATAGAGAGTATTTTATCCGAGTTAGGGACTTCCACTGTAGTGCAAGCCTGTAGTAAACAATTGTGGTAGGTATAATAAGAAAGGAAATTTACTATAAAATTTAGATATCTATATAGCTGTGGATGGATTGATTTCAACAAAATTTGGTATGCAATATAAATGGGATAACCTGCTTCTGCCACCAGTTTAATGGAGTTGTTCACACTATTTTCACCTTGAGTTTTGGCCCTTTCTTTGTCAAATTTTCACTGATGGGGGTCACATTTGTCAGACCAGAACCTTATCTCAGTTGTGGGTGGATGGATGGATTTCAGTGATATTCAGTATACGATATCCTTGGGATGACCTGCTTCTGACACATGTTTAACAGCATTGCTCGCGCTATTTTCTCTTGAGTTACAACCCTTACTTTGTCAAATTTTCTGTGATGTTTTTTGTTCACTTTGTCTGTCCTGAGCCATATCTCAGCTGTGGGCTAATGAATTTCAATGAAAATCGGTATGTGGTATCCTTGGGATGACCTGCTTCCTTCACATCTTGAACAGAGTTACTCACACTATTTTCACCTGAGTTATGGTCCTCACTTTGTCAAATTTGTAGTGACGTTGTAGCTCACATGGCCCAAACTACTGATCCAGTGTGAATCTAGCTTATGAGGAATGGTCTCTGAGAGGTTCTCCACAAACGATCCTCAATTTGTTCCTGTCTGATGAAAAACATGACCACTAGAGACATTCTTTGGTTGGTCGATTTTCAAAAATCTTTTTCCCTGAAACTACAAGGCCAAAGGTTTTGAAACTTCACATAATTGATGACTGGGACACCCTCTACCAATGTTCCTCATTTAATGTTGATCTGGTTACAGACATGGTTTTTGTTGAATAAAGGAGCTTGGCAGCCAGCTGCATTCTTTGATTCTGATTAGAATAATTGAGGGATGTGTAGTTCTGCCAGGTGAGTGATTATAGGCAGTTCAGAACCTCTAGTTTTCAATTCATTTATGCTTCACCTGTCAAGCACTGCAGTAGGGGTAGGAATTTCCTTCAACAATAGTGCTTTTTAGTTAAGCTCAAGAATAACTTATAGTTGATACTGATTTTTTTTTTTTTTCATCCTGGGCTTTGCAACATATATTTTTAGATCTTGATACTGCATATAGTTTGGAGTTCAGTGACAAGAGCGCTAGAGCAGAAATACCTTATCCGGTAGACATTACAGGTGATGGACTCAGTATCAGTCTAAATGTACAGTATAGAACACCTGGAGCATCTGGGATATACCTTAGATTTTATAGTGTACCGTAAGTAGAAATTAGTTTCTTTACTACTTTAAAAATATTTAGGTAATCTACACAGTTACTTGGTGGTATTAGATTCAGTTTTACTTGTACAGGTCATCCAAAATGTATAGAATATATCTCGTAACCCCTGAGGGTTTTTAAATGTTCCAGAATTTCCATTGCCACATAAACTGTTAGTTTGTTGATGTGGCTGTGCTTTTTTGTAGACTCTCACCTTCCTGCATGGATAGCCAAAACTCATCTAGAAATGAATGACAGTGTGAGTATGGGAGATGTCTTTACAACTGTGTGTTTGGGTACCTTTCCTGAGGCTCTGTGTATAGCAAACTTGGAAGCAGACCCATAATATTTTAGTTTAAAATCTATTTATGACATCAAGTAATAACTGTCTCTAGAATGCACACAAACAAGCAATGATCTCTTCAAATCTGGATTATGTGTGTTTGATTCATATCCTCATGAATTTGTATTTTCAATCCCAATGTTCATGCATATGTAAATCCCTGGCTTCTTTGTGTATTTCCAAAAAAATGTACACATGATCACAAAGTTATTAACATAATACAAAGTATGTCTCCTTGAATAAAGCTTTGTCTGTACTTATGAACATTTGGAAATTTTAGAATGAGATTGCTTATTGGTGAGTTATGTATATTTTTATACGGCAACCAATGGCCCAGACTAGCTGGTGCAAACTCAATATTATCAAGGGCCAAACACAAATTTTGAACCCCCCAATCCCCAAAATTTGCACACAAAACCAAAAATTAAAAGTCTTATCTTGCCCTCCAGACTTTTACTCTCTGCACATGTGCAGTGGTCAGGAAGAGATCGGAATTGGGGCCAACATCATTCTGAGTTTGGCCCTAAAGTCAGTAACAATGAGCTGACATCTGTGCTTTAAAATCTCCTTTTTTGAGGATACCAGAACCAATTATTGCAAGAATTGGTGGATCCAAAGCTGTTAATGGATGATGGAAGTGAACTACGGTGGTTTCAGATGTTAAATGATGTAACTTTATAATAATTATAAAGATTATTTCATGTTTCCCATTTTCGGGACATACACCTGACGTCATCATTCTTGCTAATGATTATTCCACTGTTTGTTCAGTATTCCTTCCCTATCCTTCCATGAACCCTTCCTGTTAAACTCCTAAGCTTTTTGGCTATTTTTTATTGAAATTTTTTTATTAAATTTCTTGGGAGTTTAATGTGTATTGCAGAATATTAATTCTGTTTATCCCATGTTACGTCCTCACCCTAGCGGCGTTAAGTCGATTTGGTCTTGCATCTTCTATCCGATGTATCGTTTTTTTCTTTGTATGAAGTTCTAGCTTTGCATCTGGTAGCATTTAAATTGGTTTCTAACTTTGGGCCTTTTTGTGCCTGATGTCTTGTTTCTGGCAACGTCCTCAAATATATGTAGTATTTCATATTATATTACTGTAGAATTAATTAGGATACATTGATTATTGTTCTGGTAGTGTAGCTCATAATATTTGGATTTTGTCCACACTTAAACTCTATCGGGATGCCCTTGGGCTCATTATGTTCCCTTTGGGAACTTAGGCATTTTTTCAAAAAATTTTCAAAAATTCTTTTTTTATAAATTTTGGAATTTAATTTTAATTGCGATTATTCCTGTATCTTTATCATATATTTTGTTGTGGAGTTGTAGTAGTGCTATCAACTTTGTCTTTTGATTGTATTTATGAAAGCTTACTGCTCTAAATGCAAGTCTTCCTCAGATTTACATGCTTGTTGCCTTGCCTGTAGTCGATGCACTCCTGCAGATTCTTGTCCTACTGTGTATATTGGCATGACAGACATTGGAGGTGTCGCGATGCGTTGTTGGCAGTGAGAGTCCTTTGCCGGAACTCTCACCATAATATAATTCAAGTTTTTCAGTTTCTATTTCAGAGGAACATGAACATGGTTATGGTGATGGTATTGTGACACCCATCCAAAGTGTGCTACCATCGTTGTGCTCTGTTGAGCAAATAGAGCTAGCTGCAAGGTGCTCATGAATATTAAGCAAGGGATAAGACCTCTAGTTAATGTTCTTAATCCCTTGCAAGCAGCTAGCTTGACTGGTGAATCGGTTACTCTGTCCGTGGGAGCCGTGACACGGGGTATGCCCGTTGCGGTCAAAGGAAGTGCATGCTAGCTACCCAACTTAGGATATCCAGCCAGTTGTGGGAAGACGGAGCCAGTCTTTGCCATTGAAGTTGAACCATCTGGTAACTAGCGATCCGAGGCTTTGTTCATCGGGACATTCAGAGAAAGAGATCTATCTCTGGATCTTAGTCCTAGAAGTAGCAAGCAGTGAAAAAACAGAAGACCGCTATTCCTCAAGCCTCGGTAACGGACTTGCTGTCACTGATTGCACAGCTGATCACAGCATCCCAGCAAGTGCAAGAGCAGCCTCCCTCAGACTCCGGCGGTGAGCTGTCGGATGGTGCTGGGTCGGTCCACTCATCTGTACACATAGATTCAAATGGCCGAATGTCACAGCTGAATCAGTCGGATGGTGAAAGGGTTAAGGAAGCGGATTACCCTTCCCTTTTGGAACAGCATATGGTAGCGATGAATTTTATTTTTCAATACTATACTGACTTTGTTCCACCTGATCAGCAAGCTGCGACTACTATAGAGAAACAGCTGTCGTCTCTGAAGCAGATTTCATGTGGAGGAAAGAGGATGTTCTTTTCTTCCCGAAACTGTCTCGACAGGTGTCGGAGGCCTTCGGCCATGTTATCAATGTCATATTCACCTTTTGGAACAGCATATGGTAGCGATGAATTTTATTTTTCAATACTATACTGACTTTGTTCCACCTGATCAGCAAGCTGCGACTACTATAGAGAAACAGCTGTCGTCTCTGAAGCAGATTTCATGTGGAGGAAAGAGGATGTTCTTTTCTTCCCGAAACTGTCTCGACAGGTGTCGGAGGCCTTCGGCCATGTTATCAATGTCATATTCACCTCTCTAGTGCTAAGAGGAAGGCAGTTTCTTATCGACATCTTCAATAAATATACTGTTCCTTGGACTACATTCATTTGAAACGGTTGGAGAAGATGTTCAGAGAGCTCCTCTGCATTTAGATGAGCAGGCTGGGGATGAAAATATGTCCCTACCTGCATCTCTCAATATATGCTCAGAAGTGATGGAATGTGCTATTTCATCCAATAGAGCGAATCTGGACGTGATGTCCTATGCAGATCACCTCACCAGGGCTATGGCACAACGTCTTAATGGGAAGGAATTTGAGGACGTTTGTTCTTTGCTTAGAGTTCTTTCCAGGGCAGTCATGTATGCCACCACTCCGCCCTGACAGGGGCAAATTGGGAGTTGATCAGACATAATGCTGCCCTTGCATCGTCATCACTTATAGATGACAAGGTGAAAAGCTCTCTCCGAGTCGCTCCTGTCTCCGGATATACTCTATTTGACAACGAGTTTTCGTTAGTCTTTGAAAGGCTACACGAAAGCTTCCAATACACTGCTACTGAAGTCTGCACCTCAACACGCATCAGCAGACTGGGGTAAGCGAGACCGCTCCACTTAATCAGCTGAGGGAACTCCTCGCGAGGGTACAATAAACCCTCTTATACTTAGTCCGGAAGTTGTCTGTATAGCGACTCGAAAAAGTGGCGCAGGTCTGATCCAGACTATAGGTCATATGTCCCGAAGACGATGGGATGAGGTTCTTTGTGGGGAGGACGAAGTTTCTCCTTCTGTTAGCCTCATTGGTTGTACAGGTGATGAAAAAGACCTCTATTGCTTACCAGTTGACGGAAGGTTATCATCTTCATGAGAAACTGGATTTATGTCATGGAAGATCAGTGGGTAAAGTGTTGTCTCGGAAGGACTACGGCTATGATTCCAAACATAACCCCCACTTACAAGATGTCTGCACTGGACAAACCTTCCGGCGGATCCTTTCAAAAGGGTCTCTCTCCGAGTGGAGGTACAGACTCTCTTATTGAAGGAAGCAATAGAGATCGTTGACAATACACTTCTGTTGCTTTCCACTTAGCAGAAGGTTATCAACCTCGCAAACAAGTGGTCGAAAATTGCGGAAGATCAGTGGATGAGTATGTAGTCTCGGCAGGCCTGCGGCCATCAGTCCGAGCAAAGCTCCACTTACTACAAGTACATGTTGGTCAAATCTTCCGGCGAATTCTTCCAAGAGAGTCTCTCCTTGCATAGGTATAGGCTTTCCTATTGAAGAAAAGCAATAGAGGTCATCGAAATATTCTCCAGGTTATTTCAAATCACCTGTTTTTCATCCTGACGTCGAACAAAGAGTACATAGATAGGCTGAGATAGCTGTCTTGTTTGGAATAGAGCCATTAGAGGGAATAAGTACGTCTTTTCCCTGTTGCTGTTCTATTCCTTGGTGTCAAGACATTTAATGTCATTGTGGATGTCATAGTCACCTTATGTACTGTTACAGCGGTCTTTTCTTGCGGCTAGTGTTGTAAGTCTCCATTTTGTCAGCTTTCAAGTTTGCAGGTGACACAGATATGTCTTCAGGTAGACAAAGACACATAACTGCGTAGCTACCTTGAGATTACTGTCTCTTTGGGAATTACAGCTTGTAGAATATCGGCTTGTCATTCCCTACCTTGCGCGCCAATGTTTGTAAATCTCCCTTTAGTGAGCTTTCAAGTCGCTAGTTACACCGAGATATCTGTCTTCACGGAGAGGAAGACTTCTAGCTACGTTAGCCAGTCTCTGACCACTGTCTTTTGGGAATAAAACCAATAAGGTACAGTGTTTTTAGGTTTGTTTTCATAGGTGTCATAGACTTGAGTCTTATTGTTTACACCATAGTAGCCTAGCTAGAATCATAAGTGAGATTGTTTCAGTAATTATGCAGTGACATAACTGAATTTATTTTCTCTTGGGACTGCTGTCTCTTTGGGAATTTAGGGCTGTTATATAGCGGCTCTTCATTCCTTACCTTGCACAGCAATAGTTGCAAGTCTCCGTTCAGTGAGCCTTCAAGGTCGCAACTTTCACCGATATATCTGTCTTCACGGTGATGAAGACTTATAACCTTTGGCTAGCATTGTAAGTCTCCTTAGTGAGCTTCTAAGGCCACAGTTATCAGCCTTTTATTGTCTTCATGTACAGAAAGACCTTTAGCTACTTCAGCTAGGTTGAGTTTGTTATCCTATTGGGCATGATGCCGTATGTTAGAGGAGGTTATTCTCTTCCTATCGGTATGGTTTGGCGCTCTATTAATGATGCCATATTTACCTTGTGTGATTATATCGATACGGGGTATTTGTTCATCATGCCACTCTCTGTCCTATTCTATTTGATGACTAACATGAGCGATTCAAGTATGGGTAAGGGGGGTTCGATATAAATTTTTCATCGAACCCCCTTCCCTGCCAGTGTGTTAACTGGTAAAGTGCCAAGTTTTTTCTGACAACAAATCAAAGCTCATCATATACTGCTCTCTTACATTTAATTGGATAGTGCCTTATAGGCACTATCCAATTAAATGTCAGAGAGCAAGGTATTGTATAAAAAATCTGATTCATATCAGGGACAATAAAGGCTTCCTCAGGCAGAATGTAACTACAAACAGTTATTGCCTGTAACTTTTAGTAAAGCCCAAAATAGGGCTTCCAGCACTCTACCAGTTAAGCGATTACAGGGCAGGATATAGTTTTCCTCCTGTAAGCCTTGTATGCTTTAGTATATATATGCCTTTCATGGCTTCTTAATTGGTGGCTGGGTCGTGTTCTAACGGCGACCTCATAGGCACATCCACTTTTTAGTTGGTTTGTTTCCTGTGGTTGTTTGTTTATAAGTCATATACGAGCATATGATTCTTTATCAATAAAATTGCTAGCCTTCGTGTACCTGTATGGTTGACAACATGTTGGTTGTCTGGGCAACATTCTCCAATGTGGCAATTAGTCCACTCTGAAAAGTTTTGCTCAGAGCAGTCTGGCCTGTCTTACGATGTATGAGTTTATTACTAAGTTTACTGCATAATAACATTGTATTATTCATTCAGTTTCCTGGTTACACTTGTATTACTCGGTCATACCGTGATTACAGGCTGTATTCAGATGAGTACATGCGGGATTGCATAATATGTGTATTATTAGGCAGACGCATTGTTGACAGATTATATAAATTCTTGCTCTGCTTATAGAGCTCATGAGAATATTGTGGACAGTATGCCGTCTCTGCATATGCTCTCACTTTTTTGCATCATTATTCGGAGTAATATATTCTTCTCCGAACACTCATTAGTTGTTACAGACCTAGGAAACTATGAATTATTTTGGGGATGGTCCACGGCAGGTCTGTTAATCATAGCTTGTTCCATGTTCTAATCCAGGTTTCTATGAAGATACAGAACACATTCTCGTATATTTGAACGGTTCATTGAAGTGTTTATTATAGGAATTAATTGTACACATGAACGGGGGCGCCTGTAGGTTGCCTTAGAAGCATGTTTGCTCTTCAGATAGTGTTTAATTGGTATTAATTGGACAAGTGTAGGGTTGTACACTTTATATCACCCGGTATACGTTAGAAGTGTGCTTTGTTAATTACCGGGATCGCCACAGTAGCCTTAGCTTCTGAAGTGGCACTAAGCACCAATAATTAATAACAGGGTGCATATTGGGCGAATATATTTGGATTATTTAGTATCACTTTGCACTGATTCCAGGGCTCTCCCCTCTTTGTTTTGAAGAATATTCCTTCAAAAAAAAAGGAGTGGGGAGTGATTTTTCTTGTAAAATCTCCACCGGCTTGATAAGTGTGTAACTATGAGTGAAGCTGTTTTTGTCTGTAGATTATATCTATCCTAGATACAGCTTGTTTATTATTTATATATGGCGTATGTTTGTGGGGGTTAGTCTCTCACTCTCAAATACGCCATCCTAATTTATGGGGCTTAGTCCGGACTGTCCTTAAAAATTGGGGGCTCATTACACCCAATTAGAATAATCATTCATGCTAAGAAATGGAATTACTTGGAGATGGTTCCTTATGTATGATATGTCTTCTCTATTATTGTATAGAGAGACATACATGTAATTCCTTTTAATTTATTTTCCTTCCCCCTTGGAATGCAGGCTTAGGGGCTATATTTGGTCTGCTAATTCTTAAGTCCTAGGCCCTCCACCTTTTTACAATTCAGCTAGTCTGAGCCATTGATTGTCGTATAAAAATATGATGAATTTTAAGTAATTTGTATATTTTTTATACCTATCAATGGCCCAGACGGGGATGGCCCTCCCATGAGTGGGCACTTATACCTCCCCGCTGAGTTAATATTAGTACGCTCATCTACAAAGAATGATGTTGGCGCCAATTCTGGTCTCTTCCTGACCACTTGCACATGCGTAGAGAGTAAAAGTATGGAGGGCCAGATAGGACTTTTAGTTTTCCGTTTTGTATGCAGATTTTGGGGATTGGAGGGGGGGTTCAAAATTTGTGTTTGGCCCTTGATAATATCCAGTTTGCACCAGCTAGTCTGGGCCATTGGTAAGTATAAAAAATATACAAATTACTCAAAATTCATCATTTTTTATATTGAAACTGGGTGTGTAGTAATGGATACCGAAATTGATCTAAAACTGAAAAAAAAACCGAAAATAAAAGCATGCTTCAACTCTTAAACCTGCTGAGTATTTAAATAATTTTTTCGTGAAATTCAGTCATGGCTGCTTTATAGCAGCCATAACGGGATTTGATGAAATATTCAAGCAAATTAATCCCAGCTATCATTCATGATATGACTGGTCCAATTTACAGTGACACATTCTGTTGAACAGAAGCCAAATTATACACTTTCTGTTAGCAAGTGTATTGGTATCCCGTTGGGAATATCTGCCGGCAACATGCAAGAAGTTAACATTGTAATTTATCAGAACTGAATGTTTCATTACCTAAAATAATGACTGAGAAATAGGAACTAAAACCTCTATAATCATTTGTCATTATCATTATTTTGTTGTTATTGCATTGTGGACAGATGCTGTAAAAACTAGATTATTTTGAAATCACAGGCTAATTTCCAAAAGTCATTAACAAAACATAGCTAACCGTGAGTGGGCCCTTGTAAAGATAAACATTTTTTTTTAGGTTAAGGTAACAAAAGCCTTATTAACCCTTCTTGAGATGGTGAAAATTGCAATAAAGTGAAGAAAAAACCCAGCTAACTCTTATTTTCTGGAGTTGTACAACATACTAAAATTTTAAAGAACTCTGGTGCTTTTAATTTTGAACCCTGTGACCCGCTATGAAGTCTCATCCATCTTTGATCTCCAATAATGCCATAGCTTTAACAATTTTCTCACAAACTGGATGCAACTTCTCACAACTTTCCCTCAACTATTCCTTTTGCCAAGTGTGATATCATTATGGTGCTATGTGATGTAGTTTGGGGTCATCAGATGGAGGGGTGTAACACTTGCCGGCATTGACATATCTCCAGAAGTTGAAGTCAGATTAATGGGTACCAGGACTAAAGCTTTTCTTGATTTCATTTTATACATTGAAATTTAATATAGGTCATAGCATGAACAATTTTCCGACAATTTGGATGAAACTGCTTGTAACTCTCTAATCTTCTTGATTTGTGTTATATTATTATTTTTCTAGGTTATGTTGTTGTAGAGGTAGGGCTGTCACCAGATTGGAGGCGGGGGTGGGAAAAATTTGAAATGACGTTAAAACATTGAAAATGACATTATTTGAAAAATCTCAAACAAGGACATTTTTAGCCCACCTGTTTACAGTGAGGGCTATAGTCATGACTTTTGTCCATCTGTCCACACACACAAATGACTACTTATGTGGCTACGAGTTAGTAAAACAGGATACTTATGTGGTTAAAGTCTGTTACGTAACAGAATCTCTTATTGTGTGTGTGTGGGGGGGGGGGGGGGGGGGGGTGGATAAATGTAGAGTAGGGTTAGGGCATTCTGGGGTGGGGGTCAGTGAAGGGGTGTTAGAGTTATGTGGCTAGGGTTAGGGTTAGTGGTGGGTAGGGTTAGGGTCAGTAAAGGGTAGGGTTAGCTAACCCCCCAAAAAAATTTCCCCCCAAAACTTGTTTTATTATGTTGGACATGTGTTTTAGGTTAGCCACCTAACATGTTCATAAAATAGCCACATAAGTAGCCATTTGAAAGAACGTCCGTCCATCTGTCCGTCTGTTAACATTTAGAGTTTTGGTTAAAGTTTGCAGTTAAAGTTTTTTACTGAAGGTTCAAGTGGCGTTTTTTTCCCTGGTTTAGTCATGACTTTCTTCTGTGTGTCTGTTAACATTTGGAGTTTTGGTTAAAGTTTGTGGTTAAAGTTTTTTTTTTTCTTTTAAAATGATATTACTATTGATTGAATCATTCTCATTTTGTTTTTGTTTTTTTTTTATGTTTCATGTTATTTTGGGAAATATTTAACCCTTTTTTGTATGACAATTTAACTTACAACTTCCAGGTTCAAGTTTTTTGGTTAAAGTTTTTTTTTGGGGGGGAGGGGGTGTTTTAAAATTACACCTTTAATTCTTCAAACAGTTTAGTGGAATGTCACTGTTTCTTATTTGGGACAATGTCTACGATCTACTTAACATTTCTGCAGTGATTTTCATTAATATCGGCATGATTTTAACCCCTTTTAAACATGTTTTCAGACTTAGTTTCTTTCTATTGGAAGTTAGGTTTTTACCACATACTTTCTTACTTTAATTCTTGCATGGTCAGTACAACTTAATGATTCCATTTACATCAGTGATTTCTATTATCAGTTTTAGGAAATATTTAACTCCATTTTGCCAAACAATTTTACTTAACGTTCCCAGCTTAAAGTTTCGGATTAAAGTTCTGCATTTCAAGGTTCTACCTTTCATTCTCCAAACACTCTGTTACAACGTCATTTCTTTTTTTCATTTCGGGCAAGGTCTACTGAAGCTGTACACTGGTTTCAAATAATATTGGCATTAAACCCTTTTCACAAAACTTTTCGAACTTAGTTTCTCTAAATTTCAAATTAGGCTTCTACCACATACTTTATTACTTTTTATCCCCATAAGGGAGGGATATAGCACAGTGCTTGCTCCATCCATCTATCTGTCTGTCCATCCATCAGTCTGTCCATCTGTCAGTCCATCCATCTGTCCAAACTTTCTTTATGCCATAACCTAAACAAAAGTTAACTGATTTCAACTCTTTTCAGTACATGTCTCTAGGTCAAGTTTGATGACCACAATTATCCAATGAAAATTGTTGAGGTTATTTCCCTGCCCAGCCCTCCCCCCCCCCCCCCCACCCCCATTAGGCATTTTTTCTCCAATATGCAGTTTGAACTATTTACAGTCACTACATGCAGAACCTTTTTTAGCTCACCTGACTGAAAGTCAGGGTGAGCTTTTCTTATCACTCTTCGTCCGTCGTCCGTCGTCCTGCGTGAAGGTGGTGTTTGAGCCTCTTTTTCCTAAACCACTGGCCACATTTTAATTAAATTTCATGTAAGTAGTGGTTATATAGGGGCATTTTGATTTTTATCCAAATTAGGTTTTGGCTCATATTGAGCAGAGGTGTGGGGAAAAAATGGCCAAATTTTTTGAAAATCTTCTGATGAACCACCAGTAGCAATGACTTGATATGTAGTATACAGAGTCCTTTTGAGGTTTAGAATCAAGGTTTGTTCAAGAGAAGTTTGTCGGGCATTATTTGCCTTCGTTATTGGAGGGGCAAAAATTTTGGCCACGCCTAAAATTTCTATTTTCTGAACCATGTGGTCGATTTGAACCAAATTTGATATGAGATGATAATGGGTCATAAGTAGTTGATTGATGCAAAAAAAATTTTTCTCATTGGCCCGTGGGAACCTCGGGAGCTAAAAATAGGAAAAACCTTAAAACCACGGCACAGAGAATTCTTATTTTGTATAAAGCTTACTTTTATCCAGAAGAATAGAATGGTTAAAAAAAATCCCTATCGGTTTATCACAAGGTACTTTTTTCAGGACTTTGAAAAAGTGCTGAGTCAGCACTTTTTAACACTGTAGGCAATGGGAAAAACATTAAAAAATCTTCTTCTCCAGATCCAGCAGGCAGAATCTTTTGATATTTGGTATGCAACATTGTAGGGTGGATCTGATTCAAGTTTGTTCAAATCGGCCCCCTGGGTTCATATTTGGGCTCAGTATAGGAGCCCGATTTCGAACTTAGTGCATTTCAGGCAAATTTCTTCAAAAATCTTCTTCTCCAGATCCAGCAGGCAGAATCTTTTCATATTTGGTATGCAACATTGTGGGGTGGATCTGATTCAAGTTTGTTCAAATCGGCTCCCTAGATTCATATTTGGGCTCACTATAGAAGCTCGAATTCGAACTTAGTGCATTTCAGGCAAATTTCTTCAAAAATCTTCTTCTCCAGATCCAGCAGGCAAAATCTTTTCATATTTGGTATGCAACATTGTGGGGTGGATCTGATTCAAGTTTGTTCAAATTGGCTCCCTGGATTCATATTTGGGCTCACTATAGAAGCCTGAATTCGAATTTAGTGCATTTCAGGCAAATTTCTTAAAAAATCTTCTCCTCCAGATCCAGCAGGCAGAATCTTTTCATATTTGGTATGGAACATTGTGGGGTGGATCTGATTCAAGTTTGTTCAAATCGGCTCCCTAGATTCATATTTGGGCTCACTATAGAAGCTCGAATTCCAACTTAGTGCATTTCAAGCAAATTTCTTCAAAAATCTTCTTCTCCAGATCCAGCAGTCAGAATCTTTTGATATTTTGTATGCAACATTGTGGGGTGGATCTGATTCAAGTTTGTTAAAATTGGCTCCCTGGATTCATATTTGGGCTCACTATAGAGGCTCGAATTCGAACTTAGTGCATTTCAGGCAATTTTCTTAAAAAATCTTCTTCTCCAGATCCAGCAGTCAGAATCTTTTAATATTTGGTGTGCAACATTGTGGAGTGGATCTGATTCAAGTTTGTTCAAATCGCCCCCCTGGGTATATATTTGGGCTCATTATAGGCAAATTTCTTTGAAAATCTTTTTCTCAAGATTCAGCAGGCAGAATCTTTTGATATTGGGTATGCACCATGCTTAGGTGGGTGAGATTCAAGTTTGTTCAAGCCAAGTCCCTGGGTTCATATTTGGGCTCACTGTGGTAGCCCGAATTATAACTTAGTTCAAAATGAGGAATTTTCTTTAAAAATCTTCTTCAAAATGTTTTGATATTTGGTATGCAGCATCCTTAGGAGGTGAGATTCATGTTTGTTCAAGCCATGTCCCTAGGTCGATATTTGGACTCACTGTGGGAGCTCGAATTGTAACTTTATTCAAAATGAGGAATTTTCTTTATTCAAGTTTGTTAAAGCCAAGTCCCTGAATTCATATATGGGCTCCCTGTGGGATCCTGAATTATAACTTAGTTCAATATGAAGAATATTCTTTAAAAATCTTCTCTTTTTTTTAGATCCACTGGTCAGAATCTTTGGATATTTGGTATAAGCTTTTCTTAGGAGGAGCAGATGCAACTTGTTGAAATCAATTCTCTGGGTTGATATTTAGGCTACCATGTCAGGTGAGCGCCCTCAGGCCCCTTGGGGCTCTTGTTTGAACTCACGTAATCCCTGCCCCCCCCCCCTCCAGGCCAATTAGGTACTTTTTTTCTTTCGTCAAAAATGCTTTTTTACAGTTTGTTCAGTTAAAAATTCAGACAAACACCACCACCATCCCCTCCCCCCCCCCCCCCCACCCACACACCCTCCACGGTGCCTGTTAGGCATTTTTTTCTCTTTGCTCAAAATGCATTCTGAAGCATGTAGACTGACCACCTGCAGAAAAAAAATGGACTCCCCTTGTAGTCGCCCCCTCCCCCCACCCAACCTGCCCCCACCCCACCTCCTCCTCACCCAGGGCCATTTAAGCAATATTTTTTCTTTGGTACAAAATGCATTTTTAGCCTGACTCTTTATAGTCAGGGCTATAGTCATGACTTTCGTCTGTCTATCCGTTGGTCCATCCATCTGTAAACAACTGGTTTCCGACTGATAACTCCAGTTTGGATTATTTGATTTCAACCAAAGTGGATATGTGTATTTTCCATCTACTAATAATACAGGCCAGGTTTGAATATAGGTCCCACAACTTCACCACACACACACACACACACACACACACACACACACACACACACACACACACACACACACACACACACACACACACAGAGTCTTGTCTACCCTACATACCGAGGTACCCCATTGTTTGTCCTTTGTGTGGACTAACGGTTTCTACCTCGTTTTGCCGGTACAGTTCTGGGAAAACAACCGAGGTAAAGGGTTTCTTTTGTCTTTTGTACCTCGGTAAGGCGAAACACGCAAACTCTTTTGTCTAGTTACCTCGTCAAGTTGGTAAGACAAACCCACACACACACACACACACACACACACACACACAGTCTTGTCTACCCTACATACCGAGGTACCCCATTGTTTGTCCTTTGTGTGGACTAACGGTTTCTACCTCGTTTTGCCGGTACAGTTCTGCGAAAACAACCGAGGTAAAGGGTTTCTTTTGTCTTTTGTACCTCGGTAAGGCGAAACATGCAAACTCTTTTGTCTAGTTACCTCGTCAAGTTGGTAAGACAAACCCACACACACGCACACACACATACACACACACCTTTGTCTACCCCACATACCGAGGTACCCCATTGTTTGTCCTTTGTGTGGACTAACGGTTTCTACCTCGTTTTGCCGGTACAGTTCTGGAAAAACAGACGAGGTAAAGGGTTTCTTTTGTCTTTTGTACCTCGGTAAGGCAAAACACTCAAACTCTTTTGTCTAATTACCTCGCCAAGTTGGTAAGACAAACCCACACACACACACACACACACACACACACACACACACACACACACACACACACACACACACACACACACACACACACACACACACACACACACACACACAGTCTTGTCTTCCCTACATACCGAGGTACCCCATTGTTTGTCCTTTGTGTGGACTAACGGTTTCAACCTCGTTTTGCCGGTACAGTTCTGGGAAAACAACCGAGGTAAAGGGTTTCTTTTGTCTTTTGTACCTCGGTAAGGCGAAACACGCAAACTCTTTTGTCTAGTTACCTTGTCAAGTTGGTAAGACAAACCCACACACACACACACACACACACACACACACACATAGAGTCTTGTCTACCTTACATACCGAGGTACCCCATTGTTTGTCCTTTGTGTGGACTAACGGTTTCTACCTCGTTTTGCCGGTACAGTTCTGGGAAAACAACCGAGGTAAAGGGTTTCTTTTGTCTTTTGTACCTCGGTAAGGCGAAACATGCAAAGTCTTTTGTCTAGTTACCTCGTCAAGTTGGTAAGACAAACCCACACACACACACACACACACACACATACACACACACACACACACACACACACATACACACATGTGTCACTTAGGCAATTATTCACAAAATGCATTTTGAAGGATTGGGAGTTATTACATGCAAAAAAGAAAATTGACTCCTATAGCCCAACATTGCTTTATATACTGCATCTTTAATTCTTTACCTAACACAAGTTGAAGCCAACATTACAAATTATTTTTCTGAAACATCAGATTTTTTGATTTCTTATCAACCTACCTTAATTGTTTACTACAGGCTTGCACTACAATAGAAGAACCTAACTCGGATAAAATACTCTCTCTTTTAATCTTTCCCAAGAGATTTGGGAAAGAAAAGTGGTGTAAAAACACCACGAAAAAATAAGCTAAAACTGGGTCGAGCACCATCGGCGCACACCCAGTATGGGACGCTCTTCCATAGTACAAATCCGTGACTACCGTAAAACAATGCGCAGTACGTCAATTCGTCATTCTTTTTTTTATCCGAGACACGTGGAAGATGCAGAAGATGTGTCTCTGCCATATGCATTATGAAACAGTGATAATTCAACTCGTTGATAATGGTTTTCCTGTGACTGGAATTATGGATCTGAAGATCGTATAATAACAGGACTGTGTTTTATATATTCTCGCTAATATTTTCAACCACATTCTCATTGTATATTTTTTACTATTCCATTTTCGCGAATGTTTTGTTTTCGACTTCGTGTCCTCGCTTTTCGTCATTGAATTTTTCGGTTGATAAAAATTTAATTGTTATTGGAGTTAGGTGTCAGTCAGGGATTGTCTGGACAGGATTTCTTCACACTGTTGAGGGCTGAATTTCTGTTTCTTTTTCGGTCCCTGTCGGCCGTCTGGGTTCTGTCGTGTACCCACCGTTTTTTTCTGCCACCTTCTCTCGTAGTTGAGGGTGTTCTTCTACTTTCTGTTTCTGTTAAGTTCACCTTTTTCTTCTACTGCTCTCACCTCTGTTATTTCCAGTTTGGTTCCTTTAGGGCAATTCCTTTTTGCCCTCGTCTTGGTGCGTTCTCGTGTCCGTTTCATCTGCACCCGCGGGTGGTGTGGAACGCTGTCGTTTCGGGAGTCTCCCGACTCGACCACATCTGGTGTGAGTTATACCCCCTCTGTGGTGGATGTGCAGCTCCTCCCGCACCTGCAGGGGGGGGGGGGGATGCTGTCGTTTCGTGGCCCCCATGACTCGACCACGTCTGGTGTATGTTATACCCCCTCTGGGGGATGTGCAGCTCCTCCCGCTCCCATGGGGGTGGGGAACGCTGTCGTTTCAGGCCACCCGACTCAACCACGTCTGATGAGAATTGCTCCCCCTCCGTGGTGGATGTGTAGCTCCTCCCGCACCGGCGGGGGTGGGGAACACTGTCGTTTCGGGGCTACTCGACCGTCTGGTGAGAGTTATTCCCCTTCTGTGGGGAATGTGCAGTCTTTTTTAGTGGATACTGCGGGAGTCGTTGGATTTCTGGTGAAGAGATGCCTGGTTCCGGGACTATGTGCCCTCTCCATTTGACATCTGAAGCTGTCACTAGGGTTGTGACTCCTCCTTTGGAGGCCGAGCTAGGTGGCTCTCTCTGCTTTTCCGCCAGTTCCAACAGCTCCCGTCGTATCTGCTGCTACTGCTGTTCCGTCTACTATGTCATTGGGCACCATTTTTAGCTGGCCTCGGCTTATCCCTGCAAGGGTCTGCAGGGATGTCTGTAGTGTGGTTGTGGGGTATCGGCCTCAGCCTTCCCTGACTTCAACTTGGCGAAGTCAGAAGTGGCTGCCGACTGAACCCCCTACTGTGTCCTCTCAGCCATTGAGCACAGTAGTTTTTTACCTGCAGTGGTCTGCTGCAGTGTCTGGGAGTGTAGACATGGGGGTATCGGCCTCAGCCTTCCCTGACTTCAACTCGACGAAGTTGGAAGTGGCTGCCGTCCGGACCCTCTACTGTGGTCTCTGCGCCGTCGAGCACCACAGTTGTCATTGGATTCAGATGTTCTTAGTGGGACACTATGAACTCCGTGGCGTTTCCATCCACTCATTCTGACCACATGACCAGTTTTGGGAGGCCAACGTCTTTTGTGCAGCCTGGACCTTCTGCCTCGCAGAGGTCCGTGGTGACTCTCATGAGTTCCCGCTATGTTGATCCTCGGGGTGTGTCGCACCCCTATACACGTCTGCCTTCAGACGTTTCGGCTGCCGCCCGTCGTCCCACGTTGGGTGTTTTGGAGGATCGTGACCCTTCGCTGGTTAAGAGGGTCAGAGGTGAAGCCACTTTGCCGGTTCGTTCCCCTGTCGAACTGGCCAGTACGGGCAGTGAGCTTAGGGAGGCCTCTCCTTACTCACTCAGGTTCTGTCAAAGAGACTTCCCGTTGCTTCCAGCGAGGCAGCGAGTGGTTTCCAGGCACCCCCTATGGCGCTGGCTCCCGGGATTGCAAACAGGCCACTTTCTGATCCCCCTGGTGTTTTTCCGACACCATGGGAAGCGTCGGCTGGTTTGCCCATGATGGGCTATGTGTCTTCTGACTCAGGGGAAGAGTCAGACATGCTTGATGTCGAGAGCCAGCAGTCTTTGGGCCTGGGGACAGCTCTTGATTTCGTGTTTGGGTTCCTTCCGGATCTCAAACCATCTAACCAGTCGACAGTGTCAACCAGGCCGCGATCATCAGTCGCGCGCCAACAGCCTATGGAGCAACCCGCTTCTGGGCATCTTTGACCGTGCCAGTCGGTACAGTTGGTTGAAGCATTTTCAGCCTTGAACTCTAAGCTAAGTTCCAAGGCTATGAAGTCTCCGTTTTTCACCAGGGTTGACACCTTTTTGCCTCCGGCGCGTTATCATTCCTACGATTCTGCCAATCCGTCGGTCTACCAGACTTTGACCGAATTGACGCACTGCGCACTGTTTTACGATAGTCGTGGATTTGTACTATGGAAGAGCGTCCCATACTGGGTGTGCGCCGATGGCGCTCGACCCAGTTTTGGCTTATTTTTTCATGCTGTTTTTACACCACTTTTCTTTCCCAAATCTCTTGGGAAAGATTAAAATAGAGAGTATTTTATCCGAGTTAGGTTCTTCCACTGTAGTGCAAGCTTGTAGTAAACAGTTTCGGTAGGTATAATAAGAAAGGAAATTTACTATAAAATTTATATTTTTTACTTCTAACCATGGTTTATTAGTCTTTATTAAGCTCATCAACCTTGTTCCATTAATAGGTCATGAGGTATGTTTTGGAGTAGAGAAATGAAAAAATAAAATTTGAATAGTAAATTTTGTACATCACGAATGTAGATATAACAGATTGGTTAGGTAAACGGTTAACAAAAAATGTCTCCGACTATTTTGTGTCTAAGCATTGCCATTGCTGGGACAGTCGGGCTGCATGCGTGACATCACTTTAGTTATTGTTTGAGCTCTACAGCCCACTGAAATTTCATGGAAATCAAGATGAAATGTAAATGCTTGTTCCATAGGTGTGAAAAGGGTCATCTAAAAAATCTGTCATAATCATTGAGAATTTCCCAGGCAGCATTTTTGAGCCGTGGCACTATGCTGCTGTGGCAAAACCACTACAACGGCATTTATTCTGGTTATAGGTGGTTCAGTATCAGAGGCACACAACACTGAGCCTATGAGTGTTAACATGTGTGCCAAATTGTTGACCATTTTATTTTTATTAGAGTTTCTGTTAATATTGTCATTAAAAAGAATAATAGTTTACAACAATTAGGTTACTTGATTGTTGAAAACCATCATGCTTTTAGGCGATTATATTCACAAAATCTGCTGAATTTAATCAACAACTGGCTTAAATAAATTTATTTATTTATTAGTGTTTAAGGTCACATCTGTACAATGGCTAATTGTGACCACAACATGGAGATAAAGTCAAGGTCAGTCAATCGTTTATATCCCATGTTGCCTATTTTAGAGGACTTGAACCCAAACCATTAGAGACTGGGTCCTATTTTACCAGTAAAACACAGATTGTTTACCACAGTAAACAAGCACTGCCTCACTTCCCATGGGGGTGGGAGGGGGGGGGGGCCTCGAATAAATGCAACTTACCATCATTCAAACTGACAAGATTACTCAAATCGATCTCAACTGTGCTGTAAACATGGTTGAGCCACGGTGACATCTCATGATCTGACAGTGCTATTTTAAACTCTGTTCCACTGTGCATAATGAATGGTCA
Source organism: Pictodentalium vernedei (assembly GCA_031216915.1). Classification (NCBI taxonomy): domain Eukaryota; kingdom Metazoa; phylum Mollusca; class Scaphopoda; order Dentaliida; family Dentaliidae; genus Pictodentalium; species Pictodentalium vernedei. Next base: position 298,928,204 of record CM062293.1, on the reverse strand, counting down.
GGACATTTTCGTTTCGTTGTCTATATTTACCTACGGGGAATAATCCAAATTTGGAATCCTTGTGAACATTCGGATGACAATTTTTAACTCAGAACACATGCTTTCTTCAATGATTCCCACACACTGTCACTGACTACATGTACTGGTACACACTCTTTCAATTCTTTGAGTTATTCCTGACATTGTAGTAGTAAGCAAATAACCAGGTTAAACCTGCTGTACAGTAATGTAACACTGTGAAATTGATACCAATTTGTAACAAGTTGTCCAAGTCACAAATTGATTTTGATTGCCCACACATTTTATATTTTGTATAATTCTCTGGCACATGCTCTCTGTGACTCTGTCAGTAACAATTACGTTGTATAGGCAAAAGCTGCATTCATCTGTAGTTTACTGGGTGTATTTTAATGGGTTTTGATCAGTATTTTTTCGCAATTTAACTGATGGACAAAACTATTAGCAGGCTTGGTATTGTGTAGAACATGTCAAAAGGTACACAAGAAATTGAATCTCAATTTTCTGGCTACAGCACTGGACTGCTGTAGCCAAATCAATCTACTGCAGCATTTACCGTGGCATTGCTGATTGCCGTGGCTAATTTCGAGGGCTGCCCAAGTTGATACCACATTTTGGGATGTGGTTTTTATCAGAGAAGATATTAACAAAAGTTAAAACAGGCAGGATTGATACAGGCATTGATATTCAACAAGTATGCCAAATTTCATGTGGTTGGGTAAAGGGAAAGTACCCTAAAAAGGGATGGACTAAAAAAAAAAGAGAAAAAAAAGATAAACAACTAACAATTACTATAAGCCATTTCAACTTCATTGAATGACTTAATAAATAAATAAAGGTATGTTCACAGAACGACACAAGTGTTTGAATGGGTTAATTGATACGGCACAAGTGAAAGTGCGGATTCATTAAACGAGAGGCTGCAGGCCTTGAGTTTTATCTTTCCACGATAGCACAAGTGCCATTTCGATTCACCCATTCTCATGCATGTGCCATTCTGTATTTATTACCGGTATAGGCCTTCACATCTATAAAAGCAATTATTAAAAGGACACTCAGCAATTAATTTGACAACTTGTCCCCTGAGTTCTAAGGTTTTCTGTGTGCCAGTAGGCACATAGAATACATTGGAACTCGTGGGACGAACTATCAACAAAAAGAACACATTTTATTGCCGACCAGATTTGTGAGGGTATGCCGTGTTACTATTTTTATTTATTGCTAGCAATTCAAATTGTATTTGCGATGCATGATTTGTAGAAAATTCCAGTGAAACTTTGCTTCTGTTTAAAAATAGTCTGTCAGCAATTTCCATTTGGCACATGTGTGCGGAACAGATTTTATTTTCTACTTGGTTTAGTGTTGCTGTAGATGGGGATTTCATACAACAGGCCTGTAAAAATATAAGGTATAAATAAAACATGTATCGGATGATAACAAGTAACTTTTTTGACTGCCTAGTTTTTAAAACAAGAAAGTCTATGTCATTTCTAAATTTTATATACTTACTGGTATAGAATTAGTAGGTACTGATGAAGTTGATCACTCTATGACCACATAAAAATGTTTTAATTATTTCTCAGAATTTCAACCATTTTTAGGGGAAGAATTTCATCTCATGTAATCTATTTCTCCATTTCCAATGGACTAAGAATCTGCCTTGAAATTAATTCATGAATTACTTGCAGAGTACTCAGTTGTATGACTCCATATTTCGTGTGTAAGTCTATCTTATTGATATCTACCCACAGTACAAGGCAGATGTTATGCAGTGTATTATTGTAGGAGTTATTGAATTTCGTGGACTTTGATTTTTGTCCATCCCAAAATTCAATCATGAGTAACTTGTTTAATATATTAAGCGTGCCTTCATGGTGTAATCAACTCCTCCCACAATTTCTAATGTAGAGAGTTGAAACTTTGAGATATTGTTACACATGTCTGGCAGATGCATATATAAAGTTTACAGAAAAATATATTTTTATACTGTACCAATGACCCAGACATAGCTGATGCTAATTCTCAAAAATCTAGGGCCAAAAATAAATTTTGCCCCCCAATCCCCAAAATTTGCATCTAAAACCGAAAATAACATGTCCTAAATGGTCCTCCATACTTTTCCTCCACTGCTCATGCGCAGTGTCAAGGAGGTCTCGAAATTGGCGCCAATTATCATTCTTTGTTTGGCCCTTCATCAGATCACATCTGACTGATATTTGTGCTTGTAAATCTCAGTTTAAATGATGCCAGACACATAAATATTAGAGAAATGGTGGATCTAAAGAGGAAATAGGAGGAGAGGAAAAATTAGTGGCAGGAAATAATCAGGGCTGTAACTTAAAAATTTTTTTATGAAATTATGTTGTTATGTTCCCTAATTTCAAGGCATGGGCCTGTTGTTGTCATTCTTGCTATAAAGTTACACTGCTTGATCAGTGTTTCCTCTCTCCCTTTCCTTTAGTCCCTTGCTATTCTCCCATGCTTTTGGCATATTTTCTGTAATATTATTACTAAAATTTCTTGGGAGTTTTAGCTTGGTAACAGAATGAATTTTGTTTTTTCCCCATTTTTACGTCCTCACCCATGGGTGTTTAGGCGTTGTGTTCTGCATCTACCATCTGATGTTCTGCAGTTTCTTCCCTGGAAGTCTCTGTTTTGCATCAAAATAGTGTTTAATTGGTAACTGATTTCGAGCCACGTTTATCAGTGCCTGGAGTCATGTTTCCGGTTTTTATACACTTCTTGTTTACATTGACAACGGTTTCTGTTGAGAGTGATTTCTTGTCTTTGTATTAGTTTAATCATAACAAGATACATTATTATTATACGTAAGTGTTGCATTAATTTTTTTGAAATATTTAAAAAAATTTTGTCGACACTTAGGCTTTTTTGGGATCCATTGGGGCTCAACGTTACTTTCAGAAATTTGGGCTTTTCTGAAAAAATATTTAAAAAAAAAATTTTTTTGATTTCATTTATTTTTTCTATATGTTAATGGATCATGTTATTATGTATCTTTGTTTTCAGGGGTTGGTGCGAGTACTAGGACTGTTTGTGTTCTTTTCACAATGAAAGGATATTGTTCAAATTGTAATAAGAGGAAATCTTCCTCTGACTTTCATAATCATTGTATTAATTGTAGTCAGTGTACTCGCACTAACTCCTGCTCAGTGTGTGTCAATTGGGATGACAAACATTGGAAACGTGTGTAACGGTATGTTGTTAGCGGGGATAAAGCCATGCCGGTCCTTTCTCCGCAGGGTCACTCTAGTTTTTCAATCTCTTTTTCAGAGGAACAAGAACAGGGTGATGTTTCCGTGATGTCTTCCAAAAGTGTGCCTCCGTCGTCACAGTTAAATGAAGAGCTAGCGGCAAAAGTGCTCATGGAAATACGTCAATTGCCTAAGAGGTCCCTAGTAAGATCGACGGCATTGACGTCCGCTAGCTTGCCCGGTGTAGCGACCATTCATCGAATGGCTCAGAAGCCGGGTTCGTCCGTTGCGGTCCAGGAAGGAGATTTGGGTGATGCAAGCACTATAATAACACAAAGTGCACACCCAGTGACGACGGATCAGAGGATGGAACGGAGGAAGCCTATTAGTCCAGTTCCTAGCTCGTCCAGGTCCATCTGGGCTGCGAGCGAGAGAGGTCCTCTCTCGTACAACAACATCTGGGACCAGATGTTGTGGTACAAAACGTTTCGCATTCGGAGCATACGTCCGCCACTCGGGACGCTCCGTTATATAAACAGTCCGGAGAGACTGTCAATATGGCTTCCTTATCCTCACGGCAGTGCACACGACCGCACCTTGGCTACATGACTACTGATATCCAGCCAGCTTCGCCGATCAGGGATTCCACAGCGACCAGGTCACGCCATCCGGTAGCCAGGGACACGAGGCCTGTAGACTCTGGATGTTCGCATAAAAGAAATATGCAGGAGTCAACGTTCAGGGAGCTTCCAGCGGCAAAGCAACGTAAGACCGCTGCTCCACAGGCCTCAGTGACGGACGTGCTATCACAAATAGCACAACTTATCGCAGCATCCCAGCAGACGACAGAATCTCTGTCGGATCAGGAATTATCCGACGACGCTGGGTTGGTACGCTCCGCTGAAGCATCAGGTACGGACGACCGAGAACTTCATATGGTCTGACAGGATGGCGAAAGGGATTCAGAGGATCTGGAGTTTTCCCTTTCGGAACAACATAAAGCTGCCGTAGATTTTATCCGGCATTATCTTCCAGAGGTTGTTCCATCGGACCAGAATGCTGCGATGCCGGATAAGAGACTGATAGCGTCACTGGACACAGAATTTTTTGATCGGTTTAGGGACATCGTCCCTGAGTTTCCGACACAGTCCAATAATGTCACAAGAACATTTGAACTATTGAATGACGCTATATATAAGCTTGCTGCCAAAACGAGCAAGTATGGTTTCTTGTCCGCAAATGCTCTACATCTGCCTTTCATCAATTCAAGGAATAAATTTGAAACAGGGCATACTGAGAGTTCCTCTGCATCTAGACGACCAGGTTGAAGACCTAGAATTGTCTATACCGTCGTCTATGTCATTTCCAACCACGACATTGGAAACGACAATAATGTCTAATAGAGTTAACTTAGATGCTTTATCATACGCAGATCACCTTACTAAAGCGTTATCATTCAAGGGAAATAATTCCAGGATATACAATCCTCCTTAAGAGTTCTTTCGAGGGCCATAGCTTATTCCACGTATAACTCCGCCCTTTCAGTGGCAAACCTGGAGAAGAATGCGGTAGAGGTCGTAGAAGACCAGGAATCACCAGGTTTCTACAGCCATCTGTTTCTGGTTCTGAAACCAGACGGCTCGTTCCGTCCAGTCATAGATCTGAACTGGATAAACAAGCTGATCGTCGCTCCGAAGTTCTATATTGAGACAATTCGTTCAGTCAGAGCGAGTATTCGGGTGAACGACTATGCTACAAGCATAGATCTCAAGGATGCGTACTTTCACGTCATGGTACATCAGACATTCAGAAAGTATCTACGCTTCGCAGTCCTAGGAGTTGTATATCAGTTCCGAGCAATGTGCTTCGGTTTGAACCTAGCGCCCTGGGCTTTCACTCGAATAATGAACTCGGTAATGATGCATTTCCGAGCTCATTCGTCTGCGATAACGTCTGCCTACCTGGACTACGGCAACGAGTTAACACTTCAGAACGATGTGCAGTATCTGCTTTTATTACTCCAACGTCTCGGTTTTATAATAAACGAAGAGAAGTCGGATCTGGTGCCGTCCAAGTCATTCACCCACTTAGGAATGAGCTTCGAGACGCACAACAATCTCGTTCGTCTGCCGTTAACCAGAGCGAAATTAATCAGTTGTTACGCTCGCTATTGTCTTCACTCAGACAAAGTCACAGCGAGAGAATTCATGAGACTGATAGGTCTGTGCGGAGCCGCTGCGGATCTCATTCCGATGGGGCGGTTACGCACTCGTCCTCTCCAAATTTTCTTGACTCAGAATTGGAGAGTAAAGATTCATTCGCTTGATATAGACATTCTCTTGTCAAATCAAGTGAAACAAGAGATTCAGACTTGGGCAAACATTCAGTGGTTGACTCAGGGAGTTCCACTGCAGTTGCCGGATCTGGGCTTTACTATTATGACGGATGCCAGTCAAACAGGTTGGGGTGCAACATTGATCCCAACGGATTCGAAGTACCAGGGTCTTTGGGATCCGCAGTTTCTAGGCAAGCACATAAACATCAAAGAAATGATGTCAATTTGGCTTGCACTATGTCATTTGATGAACATTATTCAGAAAGCACATGTTCAAATCCTGTCCGACAATACGACAGTAGTAGCGTATATTCGGAACCAGGGAGGCACTCATTCCATTCCGTTATTCAATTTAACAGAAAGAATCCTTCTGTTTGTACTAGAACACCAAGTTCTACTTTCGGTCCGTCATATTCCGGGTCGTCTGAATGTATTAGCAGACTCCCTTTCACGGAAGGGTCGCTTGTTGCCGTCAGAATGGACTCGCAACAAACAGGTATTCAATCAGATTTGCTACCAATGGGAGCGGCCAATGATAGACTTATTGCGACACAGCTCAACAATCAGTTACAGAATGTATGTGTCACCATGTCCGGATCCTCGAGCATATGCAGTAGACGCTCTATCGATCTCGTAGGACGGAATGATAGGATATGCGTATCCTCCAGCGCCGTTGATTCAGCAGATATTGCTAAAGATAAAACAATGTCAATGCAAAATTCTGTTGGTAGCATCTCTTTCTCCACAGAGACCGTGGATAAATCTACTCAGGTGTCTGCTGTGGGACATACCGCGGAAGCTTCCTCCACGAGAGGATCTTCTTTCGCAGGGGAAATCGCGTCAACTACATCACAACCCGCAAGGTCTCAACCTTCACGTATTTCCGTTGTGCGGTCCTTCTTGCACGGCAAGCATTTTACAGGACGAGCAGTGGACGCAATTTCTAACTGTAGGAGGACCTCCTCTTCAGAAAACTATGCGGCTAAGTGGAAGGTCTTTTGTCGTTGGTGTAGGGATCATTCTGTTGATATTTTTGATCCCTCCATTCCAGACATTGCAAACTTTCTAGTATACTTGTTTGATGAGATCAAACTGCAGCCTGTTACTATTAAAGGTTATAGGTCTATGTTATCTGATACCTATGCACACCATGATAGTTTACAAATTGGATCTAATGTCTATTTATCTAAATCAGTTAGAAACTTCTTGATAAATAGACCTAGAACCCTTAGATTAATTCCCAAATGGAATTTTGCTTGGATTCTTCTTAAACTAAAAGAAAAGCCATTTGAGCCTCTTGAGACAGTGGACTTCAAATTCTTATCTTATAAGACAGCATTTCTCTTAGCTAGAAGAGTCAGTGAGCTTCATGCACTATCTGTGGACGATTCTCACTATCGTAGTGTCGGGAACACTATTACCTTTACTACTAATGTTGGATTTTTGGCTAAGAATCAGGCTCCTAATAAATATCCGGAACCTATTGTTATTAAGGCCCTTCCGTCTTCACACGGGCATAGGCCTTTAATCTGTCCGGTTAGAGCTTTACGTATTTATAAACGAAGATCTCAGTTTATCAGAAAGGGACGAAAATGCTTCTTTCTGTCTCTGATGCCTAATAGAAAGGACATTATGGTCCATTCTATTGCTAGATGGATTCAATTAACTATCCGTACTGCTTGTGATAATCTATCTTCAACTCAGCAGTCTGTGCTTAAGATTTCGGCTCATGAAGTAAGAGCTCTTTCTACATCTTGGTCTTACGCAAATAGTGTTGCTGTTACAGATTTAATGAAGGCTGCATATTGGTCTCAGCCATCCACATTCACGAATTTTTATCTCAGAAATATTGAGTCCATTTCTGGAGACCTGCATTGTTTAGGTCTGTTATCTGTTGCTCAGAATGTCGTCCACTAAACAGTTGCAACTATAGTTATGCAGGCTTTCTGTTCCGGCAGTGACTCTGTCCTGCTGCCCTCTTTGCTCTGGGCTATTTGACCCAGGGGAGGGGGGGGTGTGTTCCCTTAGGTCACCTGCTTTATAGTGAAAAGCAAGGGTATACCTCCTCCGGAGTCAGTAATTCTGAGTCGGTACCGGGATGGTTTTAAAGTGTAAAGCTAATGGTTAAATTCATTCATGTCATATTTTTAAAGTGTAGCTCGGTGTGAAGCATTTGTATATGTCATGTGTCAAACGGGCGTTAATATACAATCCTCGGACACTTTTAATGAGTATAAAGAGTCTCAATTCTCTGGACTTACTTTATTTATTGGCTTACTTTAAAAATAATTAGTATAAGGGTTATACTGGATGTTAATAGAGAACATGGATGTTATTATGCTCAATTATGAAAGGTGTTGTGTCTTTCTAATTTGTCATAAATAAGAAAGATACATGTAAAGCCTAATCCTCCTTTTCTCCTTGAGGGGATAACTCTATTTTATATAGTTGAGTTTATTGGATTTTCCTCTATGTCCTAGGCCCTCCAGCCTTTTTTCTATTCTGCTATGTCTGGGTCATTGGTACAGTATAAAAATGTTAAAAAATTTATAGTAATTTATATATTTTTTATACTTACCAATGACCCAGCCAGGGATGGCCCTCCCAGGAGTTGGGAACTCGTACCTCCCCGCTGAGTACATAGCGCTGACCAGGCACTGCTTGTAAGAATGATAATTGGCGCCAATTTCGAGACCTCCTTGACATGCGCAGTGGAGGAAAAGTATGGAGGACCATTTAGGACATGTTATTTTCGGTTTTAGATGCAAATTTTGGGGATTGGGGGGCAAAATTTGTGTTTGGCCCTAGATTTTGAGAATTAGCACCAGCTATGTCTGGGTCATTGGTAAGTATAAAAAAGATATAAGATAAGATATGTGGTGAACTAAATCTTTTATAATTAAGAAAACATTTTGGTATTCATCCAAAGTGTGGTACACAGACAGAACCGCACAAGCGTTTGAATGGGTTAATGTTTATCGCACGAGTTTGGTTGGGCGCAATACCACGAGAGGCGAAGCCTCAAGTGGTATTCTGTGCCAAACCAAACGAGTGCGATAAACATTAACCCATTCAAATGCTTGTACAGTTCTATATTTATTACACACCTTCGCAAATTTCTAAAACAGGCCTTTTACAGTAATACTAAGTGAGAATTAAACTATCCTTCTGAGAAGTAAAGGAAATAAAATAAGACAAAAATCCAAATTATTCTTCACAAGCAGGAGACCAGTATAATTGTTATTTCGTACGCTGATTGAACTTTCATTCATAGTTTCAACTTGCAAATTGTAATGCGTCACCACTTCGATCGATGAAACACTGTTCATCTGAAATACAGTTCACCGTCTTTTTGTGCCTCAATTTTACAGTGCGAATTCTGAACGGTTGATGTGATCCCCACCAAAAAAGTTACCACACATTCACAAAAAACAATAGGTGTAAATTTGGAAAATCCATCAATGAGAAATTATAAAAAAACTCACATGTTTATCTGACTTCCAAATTCCCTGCGACTGTTGTTACTCGACTTGTTGACAGACCGGTTAAGATTTTAGTCAAGATTACAGTAGCCATTGTCAATTCATCCCACGTAAATTAAATTTATATCCTCATTGTCCAAGAGAAATTATCGTATTGTTCACTATTCTTGCTCAAAATGTATTAAAGTTCGTGTTATAGCCTTTAACAGGGGTACAGAATTCATACGAATTCAAGTGAATATCGACAGGCAATTTGTTTTGGATTTCGATTTGGTGACCTAGAAACTTGCTCGCGCAACGTCATTCATTCGAAATGACGTCACTCATAGACGCTTTCATATTCTGTTTACATTTGTTCTTTAGTTTGAACTGTATGCGAGTCATTTCCATGTCATACTTTAACCCATCGGGATATTTAGACAGTCAGTATTGTTCACGTTAAGAAAATAAATTAGAAAGTTTCTTTTGATCGGTCAGACAGTCATTACTACATGAGTTTCTTCAGAAACAATATAAACGCAGATACTATAGACTGCGAACATCCACTTGACAACATCAAAATAAATGACCCATCGCATCGAAACGGGCCCATGTACTGTATCCCCAGAAATATGTCTGGTTCCGTTCTTACATTAAAAAAATGCCAAAATCTGTATCCCACACGTGTGCAATAAAATTTTATTATTATCACACATCCTAGAATGCCGTGGACAAACCTTAATTTTAAATGGGTGTGTAATAAAATCTATTATGCAATTCAGAAAACATAGGTACTCCTTTTATATTTTGTAATATTGAATTGAAACCAATTTTAAGCAGAGAATGAAGCTCACTCACTCAGTCAGTCATTGGTTCCTCCCTCTCTCTCCCACCCTCCCTCTCTCTCCAACCCTCCTCTCTACCCATTCAGTTTTCATGATTTATACCGCAAATATCATTTACTATTTAGCAGTCATGGCATGATTTAATGAGCACCCATGGCATAGTCTTGGTTACTGACCCAGTTTTCAATGGTTTTGAAAGTGATGCGGAGCACATAATTGTGCAATCGTAGCATGCATGTATACTCATGCATCTATGTTTTCATACAAATTACTCAAGACTGAGTGTTTTGCCCTGAATGAACTCAGGAGAGCCACCCACTACTTGCCATATCTTATTATTAGACTTATTTGTTAAGCTTGACTATGTCTTGAGTGGGGGGCACGGTGGCTCAGTGGGAGAGTGTTGGACTTCTATGCTAGAGGTCCCGAGTTTGATCCCTGTCCGGGACGACCCGCGTTGTGTCCTTAGGCAAGGCGCTTTATCTTGGTTGCCTACATGACGCCATGTACTAAGGTATAATGAACGTCGATGGTGCACATGTCTTCAACCGCTGTAACCCTGCTTGCGCAGTGCTTGAACAGAGTTCTGTGAAAGTGAATAGCTGTATATTTATTAACTTGACCAACTTGTCTGTTCAGAAACAAAAATGTGGTTTGCAATCACAGTCTGCACTGTGGTCTCTCTCTCCCTATCCCCCCCCCCCCCCTCTAAAGGTATTTTTCATCAGTCAGTGAGCGATTAAATGTATACAGTGTACAGTATAAGTATATAATTCTGAGTTGTGTGTTTTAGTTTCTACGCAAATATCTTATTGTATTATCCATGTAGGTACATGTGTTTTATAAGATATGTGCCGAATCAAATCTTTTATAATTAAGAAAACGTTTTGGTATTCATTTAAAGTGTGGTACAATCTATTATGCTATTCAGAAAATATAGGTACTCATTTTATATTTTGTAATATTGAATTGAAATCAATTGTAAGAAGAGAATGAAACTCACTGGATCGGTCGTCGGTTCCACCCTCCCTCCCTCTCTCCCATCCTCCATCCCTCTACCCTTCAAGTTCTTCATTATTTATACTGCAAATATCATTTGCTCTTTAGCAGTCATGGCATGATTTGAGCAGCACCCATGGCATAGTGTTGGTTACTGACCCAGTTTTTAATGTTTTTGAAAGTGATGCGGAGCACATAATTGTGCAATCATAGCATGCACGTATACTCATACATCTATGTTTTCATACAAATTACTCTAGACTGAGTGTTTTACCTTGAATGAACTCAGGAGAGCCACACACAACTTGCCCTATCTTATTATTAGACTTATTTCGTAAGCTTGACTATGTCTTGAGTTCATTATCAAATTGACTCATGGCTGCATCGCAGCAGCCACGACTGTAATTTAACAATGAACTAAAGGAATAAACATTAATGGTTAGGTCAGGAAATATCTTATTTAAATTGTTCCGTGAAAGTGAATAGCTGTATATTTATTAACTTGACCAACTTGTCATCAGTTCAGAAAAATGTGGTTTACAATCGCAATCTACAGTCTCCCTCCCTCCCTCTTTTTCCTCTTAAGGCATTTTCATTCAGACAGCGAGCGATTAAATATATACAGTGTATAATTATATACTTCTAGTTGTATGTTTTAGTTTCTATGCGAATATTTCATTGTATTGTTCACATTTGTACATAACGGATGTATAAGATATGTGCTGAGCCACACCTTTTATAATTAAGAAAACATTTTGGTATTCATCCAAAGTGTGGTACTATCTATTTTGCTATTCATAAAATATAGGTACCCCTTTTATATTTTGTCAAATTGAATTGAAATCAATTCTAAGCGGAGAATGAAACTCACTCGGTCTGGCGTCGGTTCCTCCATCCCTCTACCCATCCAGTTTTTCATTATTTATACCACAGATTTCACAGTCTGCTAGAGATATTCCTGCTTTTGTTGTCTCTACTGGTTCTCTACACCACCTCATACATTTAAGCATTCCACACACTCACAATGTTATGGGGCACCTGTTTCTGTGTTTGCCCCTTTGTTATTGCTTTTCTTTACCAAAAAATGTGAAAATATTGACATACATCCATAGACATCTCATCTATTCAACTCGAGTGTTATGTACAGAGCAATCTGCCTTGCCGATTGGTCACAGTAACTTGATTTCAAAGCACCCATCATGGATAATTTAAAATTTGGGAGTGTAAATTGTCGGGGTCTGAGGACAGACCCCGTGAAGCAGAGAGATATTTTCTTGAGATGTAAAGATGCATATGATGTCACATTCCTAGCAGATACACACTCTTCCCGTGAGAGAGGAAATGCATGGAAGCACGAATGGGGCTTCGAGGCAATTTTCTCCTCACACTCCAGTAACAGAAGGGGTTCAGCAATCTTGTTTAGAAACAGTTTTTCCTATGAAATTAAAAATAAATAAAATCATTGATGCAGGTGGAAACTTCGGCGCTTTAGATGTGATGATTCAGACTGAAAGACTAACCATTGCGGTGGTATACGGACCCAATAATGACGTGCCAAATTTCTACAAGGAATTTTTCAATACTATTGAAGTTATGACTAACACATCAGTATTAATCAGAGGAGACTGGAATGTAGCCTTAGATCAACATATGGATACCCTAAACTATAAAAAACAAAATTATGTTAAAAATAACCAGTGTATCCACTCATTTATGGAAAAAGTTGATTTGCATGATGTATGGCATTTGAAAAACCCTGGTAAGAAAAGATATACGTGGAAAGGTCCACAAAAAAAATTATCACGACTGGATTACTTCTTGATTACATCTAACCTACAGGCTGCAGTACAAAAAGTAGATATAGGGCTAAGGTACAGATCAGATCATGCACCAGTAACAATCTCATTAAAATTCATAAACCAAACTAGGGGCCCAGGCTATTGGAAATTAATAGTTTATTAAGCGACCCCGAGTATATACAAATTGTAAAGGATACTATTGTAGATACAGTTATACAATATTCACATGATAATGATTATGTAAATAATAAAAATAATAATAATATTAATTATAATAACATCAGTAGTAGTAGTAGTAACAAAAATGACAATAATAATATTAATAATAATAATAATAGACCCGTTTTAAAAATAAATGACCAATTATTCTGGGAAACCCTGAAGCTGATGATCAGAGGGAAGACGATATCATACTCATCCTTCCTGAAACGAAAATCCCAAAGTAGAGAATCTGTAATTATACCCCGCGCAACGAAGTTGCAGGGGTATAATGTTTTTGACTGGTCCATCCATCAGTCCGTCAGTCAGTCCTACTTGTTTTCCGGACTTTTTTTCTACATGCTTCCAGATATTGAGCTGATTTTTGGTATGTGAGTCAAACATGGTGGCCTACAGATCAAGTTTGCATTTTGTTCCGATCCACTGATTTTTACCAAAATTACGGCCCTTGGACTCTGAAAAATTCATCAAAATTACAGTTTTCCGGACTTTTTTTCTACACACTTCCAGATATTGAGCTGATTTTTGGTATGTTAGTCTGACATGGTGGCCTACAGATCATGTTTGCATTTTGTTCTGCTCCACTGATTTTTATCGAAATTATGGCCCTGGAACTTTGAAAAGTTCATCAAAATTAGTTTTGCGGACTTTTTTCCTACACGCTTCTAGATATTGAGCTGATTTTTGGTATGTTAGTCTAACATGGTGGCCTACAGATCAAGTTTGCATTTTGTTCCGCTCCACTGATTTTTACCGAAATTACGACCCTTGGACTCTGAAAAATGCATCAAAATTACAGTTTTCCGGACTTTTTTTCTACATGCTTCAAGATATTGAGCTCATTTTTGGTATGTGAGTCTAACATGGTGGCCTACAGATCAAGTTTGCATTTTGTTCTGCTCCACTGATTTTTACCAAAATTACGGCCCTTGGACTCTGAAAAATTCATCAAAATTACAATTTTCCAGACTTTTTTTCTACACGCTTCCAGATAATGAGCTGATTTTTGGTATGTTAGTCTGACATGGTAGCCTACAGATCAAGTTTGCATTTTGTTCTGCTCCACTGATTTTTACCAAAATTACAGCCCTTGAACTTTGAAAAGTTCATCAAAATTACAGTTTTCCGGACTTTTTTTCTACACGCTTCCAGATATTGAGCTGATTTTTGGTATGTTAGTCTCTATTCCTAGAATCTATGTTTATTTTTAAAAAATGATTAGAGCTTGAAATATCGGGGCGCGTGAGGTATGTGAGCGTGCTCACTAAGGTTCTATATTTGAAAAAGAATTGAAAACTCTGAATGAGCAATTAGAGCAAGGAAAGGAAAACCTATTAGAACATATTGATTTGTTAACTAATGAGCTTCAAGATATATGGAATAAGAAGGTACAGGGTATGATATTACGATCAAAAGCATGTTGGAAAGTTGAAGGTGAAAAGCCAACTAAATATTTCTGCAATTTGGAAAAAGACAATACACAGAAAAAATTATACTCAAACTGATAAGAGGTGACGGGACAGAATGTGCATACATGAAGGACATATTAACAGAACAACTTAAATTCTTCGAGACACTTTATAAATCCAAGATAAATCAAAATTACAAATGAGAGGAATTGGAAAATTTATTGTTTGATTCAGAAAACCCCTTTTTGACAAAGCTTGATACAGATGATAAATTATTTTTGGATGGCACTCTAACTCTGACCGAATGTTATAGATCACTTCAAGACATGAATAATCATAAGTCACCTGATTCAGATGGCTTCACTTCAGAATTCTATAAAACCTTTTAGAACGATTTAAGTCAATACTTAGTATATTCTCTAAATTATGGTTATACCATTGAAAAGCTATCAATCACACAGAGACAGGGGGTTATAACATCTATACCAAAAGAAGGCAAACCAAAAACATACATAAAAAATTGGCGACCAATATCTCTTCTAAACATTGATCAGAAAATTGGCTCTTTGGCAATCGCAAATAGACTTAAAAAAGTTCTTCCAAAATTAATCTCTGAAAGTCAGCTGGGATTCATTAAAGAGAGATTCATAGGTGAATCGACGAGGCTAATATCAGACTTAATAGAAAGAACTGAAACTATGAATCTTCCTGGAATGGTTGTCCTGGTTGACTTTGAAAAAGCTTTTTACTCCCTAGAATGGCAGTTTATTATGAAAATACTGGAATTCTTTAATTTTCGTAGCTCCACAATTCAGTGGTTCAATACATTTTATGGCGATGTTTCCAGGTGTATCATAAATAACGGACACTGTTCACAATTCTTCAGCATTGAAAGGGGCGTATGTCAAGGGGACCTGTTGTCACCTTATTGGTCCCCTAGCGGCATCGCCGGAGGGGACTAGAGGTTTGCACTCTGTCCATCCGTCAGTCTGTAGGTCTGTTTGTCTGTCAGTCTGTCAGTCACACTTTAGTTTTCCGGAGTTTTTTTGGAAACGCTTCAACGGAATGATTTCATTTTTGGAAAACTACTATAGAACGATGACTTACAGATCAAGTTTGAGTTTCATGCTGATTGCATTATTCTTGTGTGAGTTACGACCCTTGGAAATATGGGAAAAAGCACCAAAATATCAGTTTTCCAGAGTTTTTTTGGAAACTCTTCAATGGAATGATTTTATTTTTGGTAAACTACTATAGAACGATGACTTACAGATCAAGTTTGAGTTTTATGCTGATTGCATTATTCTTGTGTGAGTTACGGCCCTTGGAAATATGGAAAAGCACCAAAATATCAGTTTTCCAGAGTTTTTTTGGAAACGCTTCAACAGAATGATTTCATTTTTGGTAAACTACTATAGAATGATGACTTACAGATCAAGTTTGAGTTTCATGCTGATTGCATTATTCTTGTGTGAGTTATGGCCCTTGGAAATATGGAAAAGCGCCAAAATATCAGTTTTCCGGACTTTTTTTTTAAACGCTTTAACGGAATGATTTCATTTTTGGTAACCTACTATAGAACGATGACTTACAGATCATGTTTGAGTTTCATGGTGATTGCTTTATTCTTGTGTGAGTTATGGCCCTTGGAAATATGGAAAAGTGCCAAAATATCAGTTTTCTGGACTTTTTCTGGAAACGCTTCAACGGAATGATTTCATTTTTGGTAACCTACTATAGAACGATGACTTACAAATCAAGTTTCATTTACACTCTGTCCATCCATCTGTCAGTCTGTCAGTCAGTCTGTCGGTCATACTTTAGTTTTCCGGACTTTTTTTGGAAACGCTTCAAAGGAATGATTTAATTTTTGGAAAACGACTATAGAACGATGACTTACAGATCAGGTTTGAGTTTCATGATGATTGCATGATTCTTGTGTGAGTTATGGCCCTTGAAAATATGGAAAAGCGCCAAATATCAGTTTTCTGGACTTTTTGGGGAAATGCTTCAACGGAATTCATGCTGATCACATCTAGGTTATAACATTTGTATAATTATTAATGCTCATTACTCCGGTACGGGACATTGTATTGCTTCAACGATACGTGCGCTCTTGTTTATTTATTTTATTCATGGAATTTCTCAGTGCGTCTCTAAAATTTAACCCAAATATTAATTGAATTAAGATCAATGACTGAATATGTCATCAACCAATATGCTGATGACAGTACCCTGTTTTTGGAGGATAGTGAAGAAACATTAAAAGCAGCTTCAGATACCCTTGTAAACTTCGCAATAATATCAAGACACAGTGTAAATTTTGATAAAACCCAAATCGTATAGATAGGATCTCTCGGGGGTTGTGGACAAGAGTTAAATACTGTCAGACCCATAACATGGAATCACAGTGGATCTTTTACTATTCTCGGTATAACGTTTGAACTGCTAAGTAATAACTGTTTTAAAAAACATTTTTCAGAAAAAAAGAATAAAATGAAAAAACTTCTAAATGACTGGTCATTTAGAAATCTTACTCAGGTTAGGAAAGTTACAGTAATTAAAATTTTGGCTATAGCAATTATTATACAGTCGCTAACTATCCTACCAGACCCGGCAGATGAATTAGTTGACGAAATTCAAAATATATTTTTCAGGTCTCTATGGTCGAATAAGAATGATAAAATTAAGCGTGAAATATTAGTCAATTTAGAGGAAAATGGAGGACTTAAACTCCCTCATGTAAAAACACTGTCATTCATTAAAAGTAATATGGATAAAAAAAATTAATAGACCCTGAAGTAATGGCCAAATGGAAAACGCTTGCCTCAGATCACTTCAAAAGCTTTGGGGCGAACAACATTTGGTTCCTGAAGAAAGACGGCTTATTAAATGTTGCGGAGCATTTTAATCCTTTTTGGAGATGTGTCATCTCTTCCTGGTCAATTTTAAAAGAACCTGAGCCCACAACTCCAATCGAGATACTTGCACAACCACTTTTTTATAATAAGTATGTAAAAATAAATAATAGGACATTTTTCTATGTCTGCTGGTGCAGCCGAGGAATATTTTTCAGCTCACCTGACTTTCAGTCAGGAGAGCTATAGTGATCACTCACTGTCCGTCGTCCGTTGTCGTCCGTCGTCGTCCGTGAACATGGTGTTTGCGTCTTCTCCTCCCAAACCGCTGAACCAATTTAATTGATATTTGAGATAATAGTTTGTTATGTCATCGCAATTTGATTTTGTTCAAATCAAGTTGCCTCGCCATGGGTAGAGCCACACCCAAAAAATGTGCTGAAATCTTAAAAAATCTTCTTCTCATGAACCAGCAGTAGCAGAGTCTTGATATTTGGTGTGCAGCTTCCTTTTGAGGTGTAGACTTAGATTTGTTCAAGAGAAGTTTGTGGGGCTATACTTGGCGTCGTTATGGGAGGGGCAAAATTTTTGGCCCCGCCCAAAATTTCTATTTTCCGAACCGAGAGGCTGATTTGAACCAAATTTTATGTGAGGGCTTATTGGGTCATAAGGACCTAATTTATGCCGATTTTTTTTTCCCATAGCCCCGTGGGAACCGCAGGAGCTAAAAATAGAAAAAAATTAAAATGCCCATATCTCCAAAACTGCACGGCACCGAGAATTTTTATTTGGTGTGAAGCTTCCTTAGGACCAACAGAACGAATTGGTAAAAAAAAATTGCCATCGGGTTTATCATAGGGTACAGTTTCGGGACTTTGAAACACTGCTGAGTCAGCACTTTTTAACACCATATGCAATGGGAAAAACATTAAAAAATCTTCTTCTCTAGATCCAGCAGGCAGAATCTTTTGATATTTGGTATGCAACATTGTAGGGTGGATCTGATTCAAGTTTGTTCAAATTGGCCCCCTGGGTTCATATTTGTGCTCAGTATAGAAGCCCGATTTCGAGCTTGGTGCATTTCAGGCAAATTTCTTTGAAAATCTTCTTCTCCAGATCCAGCAGGCAGAATCTTTTGATATTTGGTATGCAGTATTGTGGGGTGGATCTAATTCAAGTTTGTACAAATCGGCCCCTTGGGTTTATATTTGGGCTCAGTATAGGAGCCCAAATTTGAACTTAGTGCATTTCAGGCAAATTTCTTTGAAAATCTTCTTCTCAAGAGCCAGCAGGCAGAATCTTTTGATATTGGGTATGCAACATTATGGGGTGGATCTGATTCAAGTTTTTTTCAAATCGGCCCCCTGGATTTATATTTGGGCTCAGTATAGGAGCCTAAATTTGAACTTAGTGCAGTTCAGGCAAGTTTCTTAAAAAAATCTTCTTCTCCAGATCCAGCAGGCAGAATCTTTTGATATTTGGTATGCAACATTGTGGGGTGGATCTGATTCAGTTTTGTTCAAATCGGCTCCCTAGATTCATATTTGGGCTCACTATAGAAGCTCGAATTCGAACTTAGTGCATTTCAGGCACATTTCTTCAAAAATCTTCTTCTCCAGATCCTGCAGGCAGAATCTTTTGATATTTGGTATGCAACATTGTGGGGTGGATCTGATTCAAGTTTGTTCAAATCGGCCACCTGGATTCATATTTGGGCTCACTATAGAAGCCCAAATTCGAACTTAGTGCATTTCGGGCAAATTTCTTTAAAAATCTTCTCCAGATCCAGCAGGCAGAATCTTTTGATATTTGGTAGGCAACATTGTGGGGTGGATCTGATTCAAGTTTGTTCAAATCGGCCCCCTGGGTTTATATTTGGGCTCAGTATATGAGCCCAAATTTGAACTTAGTGCATTTCAGGCAAATTTCTTTGAAAATCTTCTTCTCAAGATCCAGCAGGCAGAATCTTTTGATATTGGGTATGCACCATGCTTAGGGGGGTGAGATTCAATTTTGTTCAAGCCAAGTCCCTGGGTTCATATTTGGGCTCACTGTGGGAGCCTAAATTATAACTTAGTTCAAAATGAGGAACTTTCTTTAAAAATCTTCTTTAGATCCAGCAGTCGGAATGTTTTGATATTTGGTATGCAGCATCCTTAGGGGGGTGAGATTCAAGTTTGTTCAAGCCATGTCCCTAGGTCCATATTTGGGCTCACTGTGGGAGCTTGAATTGTAACTTAGTTCGAAATGAGGAATTTTTTTAAAAAATCTTCTTCTTCAGATACAGCAGTCGGAATGGTTTGATATGTGGTGAGTAGCATCCTTGGAGGGGGGGGGGGGGGGGAGGGGGGATTCAAGTGTGTTAAAGCCAAGTCCATGGGTCCATATTTGGGCTCCCTGTGGGAGCCCAAATTATAACTTACTCAATATGAGGAATTTTTCTTTAAAAATCTTCTTCTTCAGATTCAGCAGTTGGAATGTTTTGATATTTGGCATGGAGCAACCTTAAGGGACTGAGATTCGAGTTTGTTCAAGCCAAGTCCCTTGGTTCATATTTGGGCTCACTATGGGAGCCCGAATGACAACTTAGTTCAAAATGAGGAATTTTCTTTGAAAATCTTCTTCAGATCCAGCAGATGAATGCTTTTGATGTTTTTTTATGCAGCATTCTTAGGGGGGTAAGATTCAAGTTTGTTCAAGCCATGTCCCTTGGTCCATATTTGGGCTGATTGTGGGAGCTCGAATTGTAACTTGGTTCAAAATGAGGAATTTTCTTTAAAAATCTTCTTCTTCAGATCCAGCAGTCGGAATGTTTTGATATTTGGTGTGCAGCATCCTTAGGGGTGTGAGATTCAGGTTTGTTAAAGCCAAGTCCTTGGGTTCATATATGGGCTCCCTGTGGGAGCCCGAATTATGACTTAGTTCAATATGAGGAATATTTTTTAAAAATCTTTTTTTAGATCCACTGGTCAGAATCTTTGGATATTTGGTATACGCTTTTCTTAGGAGGAGCAGATGCAACTTGTTGAAATCAATTCTCTGGGTTGATATTTAGGCTACCATGTCAGGTGAGCGCCCTCAGGCCCCTTGGGGCCTCTTGTTATAAATGACATTGTGAATGAAAGAGGCTCTTTTATTAATTTTAATGGTTTTAAACAAATATACGATCTCAATATACCATTCACCACCTACTTTGGTGTGGTTAATGCTATACTGGTTTCATGGAAAAATAACTTAACAAATAATAAAAAAATTGAGTATATCTCAGACACACTGATTGACGACCTAAAATACTGTAAAAAGGTAAACCCTAAGTTTTATCCTACCTACCTCATGAAAATTTCAAAGAAGCCAGAAAAAATGGAATGACCTACCAAATGACATGATTTGTAATGAAGGTTGGAAACATATATATAAACAAACATTTACAGTGACAGATGATACCTATACACAAATATTGCAATTCAAAATTAATCATAGAATTTTATTTACAAACTCTAAACTTTTTAAATGCAAGCTGTCTCAAACAGAACACTTGCTCTTTTTGCAGAAATGTTAAAGAAACTATTACACACTTATTCTACGACTGTTCTTACTCAAAAACAATATTACTAAGACTGGTAGAAAAAATTAAATTCAACTCATCCTTTACTTTACGTATTAATGCAAGGAAAACCAGAATAATTTTAGGTCCAACACCCTGCGTAGATAGACCGATTTTCTGGAATACGTGTTTACTACTGTACAAAAAATACATCTACAGTAGCAGGCAGAAGAAACAAATCCCTTCCTTTTCAGGGCTAGTTGAAACTCTAAAATCATATAGAAACATGGAATTATATTCCACATATCTGTATCCAGTTGGCAAGGCAGAAAATATAAGAAAGAAATGGAGTTATGTAAAGTATTTATTCCAAGAAGCAACGATTGACCTGTAAATAGCCAACAATATCTTTTGTAATGTAAAATGTATAACTGTATGTAGACAGTCCACATGTATACATATTGTATATTATGCAGAAGTTTATTTTTACCAATAAAAACATTATAAAAAAAACCCAAAAACATTGGGTTCAACTTATAAGTCACATTCTTAGTACTTTAGCAGTTGTTTCTAAGCAAGTCTTAGGCAGCCAAGACTTTGCTAGAAACAGCCACAATGCCACAGACTGTAGTGTTGCAAAAAGATATAAAAGAGTCTGATCCTTTAAGCATTAAACAAATTATTAATAGGTATTAGGTTTGAAGGAGGGAGTATAACTAACGTGGTGGTGTGCAGGATATTCTAAAGATTATTATATATTTTTCAAAACATTTTGGGCATGATACTTTTAATTTGAAATAAGATTCTATTAGAAATGAATATTATGTTCGCTTTGCTTTATTCTTCAATTTTCAGTTCAACCAATAGTTTAGATGGAAAAGGAAAAAACATTTTGGGCATGATACTTTTAATTTGAAATAAGATTCTATTAGAAATGAATGTTATGTTCACTTTTATTTATCCTTTTTGCAGTTCAACCAATAGTTTAGATGGAAAAGGAAAGGCGTTTACTATGCATGAAAAAGGTGTCACTGTTTTTACAAATTTTGAGAGAACAACTGCCTATCCTTTGCAAGTGAATGATGGATTTTGGCACTCTGTAGTTGTAACGTGGGATAGAAATACAAATGTTTTCAGGATCATTGTAGATACTATAAAACTTGATGCCAGAATGCCAGAAAATGCATCAGGGTTGAAAAAGTGAGTATATTTTTTCAGCTGTAAATAATTATGAAGTTTTTATCTATTTCTTTCAAACCAAGACTCACACTTCCAGTTAATAATGGTATTTTCACAAATGAATGCAGTGAATGACCACTTTTAGTAACTGGTAGAATGATAAACTATTTTTCAAAGGTGATTTGTGACATATTTTCAAAGATACCATGCTACCAGCAAAGTGAACATTATTATCAAGGTTTTGTTTGTAAATAATAATTTAATTACAATTTAAATAAACATTTTTTCTTCAGCCTGCCTAGCAACAAGCTAATGCTGAAATGTAAAGTGGCTTTTAACACTTTTCAATAGAGCTACGATAGCGGGTTCTAACACTCAATCAGTTAAATTTTCACATATGATTCTAATTATCTCTATGAGGGTGTGACAGTAGCTCACTTGTTACTGCACAAAATGTTTGATAGAGAGATTGTGAGTTGCTGACCAGCAAAAATCACTCCAGTAGGATCCTAAAGCAAGACACTTCACCTCACTTAGTTGTGTCATTGGTGCACAATTGTATGTTAGACTCAGGAGTAAGTTGACAGTGCTTATACTGTTAATCAATGCTAATAGAGATCAAGCCTCACTTATGATCAATTAGAAACATGGAAAGTCTTATGGTCAATTAGAAACATGGAAGGTCTTCATAGTTGCCTACCACTGCAGAGTGGTTTCTTCCCAATCCTCCAGATTTCTCCCAAAATATGTGACATTAGTTTTGACAGAAATTTAGTACCCTGAATTTGAACTTGTTTCTTTGTTTTTATCCCCCCCCCCCCCCCCTCACCCCCCAAATTTTTTTCGGAGGCATATAGTGTTTGTCATTTCCGTCTGTCTGACCTTCTGTCAGGAAGATTTTCATATCCACTTCATAACCCTGTGATGCTAAGTTTGTTGAAACTTGGCATACATGTTGCTTATGGGGAGATGATGTGTTGCGCGCAATTTTATTTTTTGTTCAGTGGAGGTCAATGTCACAGATCAAGGTCATCTGCCCATCAGGAAGATTTTCGTGTCCGCTCCATAACTCGGAGATGTTTTGTTGGATTTTGTTGAAACTTGGCATACGTATTTCTTATAGGGAGACATAGAATTTTTTTTTGTTCATTGGAGGTCAATGCAGCCCAGTGACTCACTGGTAGACTGTTGAACTTCTATGCTAGAGGTCCCGAGTTTCATCCCCGTCTGGGATGACCCACGCTGTGTCCATGGGCAAGACACTTTATCCAGGTTGCCTACATAGGGGCACGATAATGCCGTGTACTAAGGCGTACTGCACGTCGATGATGCACGTCTTCAACCGCTGTAACCCTGCTTGAGCAGAGCTTGAACAGAATTAGAATGTTGAGGAGCTGACAGTAACTCGTCGATGCTCTGTGGTTCTCTCCAGATACTCCAGCTTCCTCCACCTGTAAAACTGTCACGGTCATTGTGCATTGGTATGTCACCGTAAACCCCAATAAATAAATAAATATAAATGAAGGTCAAGGTCACAGATCAAGGTTGCAGTTGAAGGACATCCATGGCTATGCAGTCACTGTTGTCTTGTTAAGAGTTATATATTGACATATTGATGAGCTCACTATTTATTCCAGTATATTAGAAGTATGGGTGATAATGGTCACAGTATTCTTAATTAATTTCAGAAGATTCTTCAAAGACTGACCTAAAAAAATATCCTATTCCTGTGTATATAATTCATGGAACTTATGGAACCTATCACAATTTATGTGTTTTTTTGTGGGGGTGTGGTGGGGGGAGGAGTGGGCTTGCTGACAACTGTAAAATTTATGAATTATTCGATGATGATTATTTCCCTTACTTGGCAAAAAGTGGTAAAATAAAAAACATTTCAAACTGAAATTTACACAAACTGAACTGTGTTTTTATTTCAACAGCATCATGTTTGACCTTGGGTCTTCAGATGGAGACAAACAGGATGGTTTCATGGGAAGCATCAGTCAGGTCAACGTGTATACAAGAGTTTTGGACTTCAGTACTGAAATATCATCAATCTACATCGATCCACAAGCAGTTCGATCTGGTATTCTTAGAAGCTGGAATGGATATCAGTTGATTGGAAATGTGAAACGTATTCCATATGCTGTTGACTTCAATGCATGTCCTTTAGGAAGGTCAGGCATGAATTGTAACACTGTGGATAGAGGTATGATTTCTTTAATGCATCTTGTATTGATTGTCCGAAGAAATTCTTCATATAGAAACAGTAAACTAAATGTCTCTGATATTATGAAATAGCTCTTTAATTAAGTCATTCAATGAAGTTGAAAAGACTTATTGCGATTGTCAGTCTTTTTTTTTTCTTCCACCCAACTGTTAGGGCACTTCTCCTTCACCCTCACATTTAGCAGACTTGATGGTGGAGGTTCACTTTCAAATCTGTTTCTCGTACTTTTTTATGTGTACCCATACTATGTATGGTACACATAATGCCGGCATCCGGGGTGACCATCTGTCGTTCGTCCATCCTTTGTCTGTCTGTCCATCCGTCTGTCCGTCAGTCCGTCTGTCTGTCCATCCGGCATCCGTATCCATTTCTTTGGCATTCGATAACTTGAAAAATATTGCTTGGATTGTCAAGTTACTTTATATTTGTATTCAGGTTACTGATGTTCCGAGCTGTATAGTTTTTTGGTGTAAATTGGATAATTTGATCCTGAGATATTAACCCTTTATCTTTCAAATTGAAAATTCCTCCAATCCCTTTGGCATTCGATAACTTGAAAAATATTGCTTGGATTGTCTAGTTACTTTATATTTGTGTTCTGGTTGCTGATGTGCCAAGCTGTATAGTTTTTGGTGTAAATCTAATGATTTGATCCCGAGATATTAACCCTTTATCCTTCAAATTGAAAATTCCTCCAATCCCTTTGGCATTCGATAACTTGAAAAAATATTACTTGGATTGTCAAGTTACTTTATATTTGTGTTCAGGTTACTGATGTGCTGAGCTGTATAGTTTTGGGTGTAAATCTGATAATTTAATCCTGAGATATTAAATCTTTATCCTTCAAATTCAAAATTCCTCCAATCCCTCCCTTTGGCATTCGATAACTTGAAAAATATTGCTTGGATTGTCAATTTACTTTATATTTGTGTTCAGGTTACTGATGTACCAAGCTGTATAGTTTTTGGTGTAAATCTGTTATTTTAATCCTGAGATATTAACCCTTTATCCTTCAAATTGAAAATTCCTCCAATCCCTTTGGCATTCGATAACTTGAAAAATATTTTTTGGATTGTCAAGTTACTTTATAATTGTGTTCAGGTTACTGATGTGCTGAGCTGTATAGTTTTTGGTGTTAATCTGATAATTTGATCTGGAGATATTAACCCTTTATCCATCAAATTAGACACTCCTCCAATCCATTTCTATATGTACCCATACCTTGTATGGTGTACATAATGTCGGCATCCGTGGAGGCCCTCTGTCATACAGCTTTCTACTAGTTGCGCATATGGGTACACATCTGACGATTTCATTGGCCTATTTTTTAATTTCAACCTTTATTCAAAATTAGTCCCAATTTATGCATTTTTATCATCTTTTAATATCAATGCCTTTATCTCGCTTCCTTCTTTCAAACTTTGCATAGCCCATCTCCATCTAAAACGATAACTAAAAATATTGCACTAACCTCTGAAATTTTCAATGATTATCTCCAACTTTTTGGGTGACCCTTTTCACACCAATGTCGCAAAAAATTAAATTTCATCTGATTTTCATGCACTTTTAGTATGTTGATATTTGCTTTATGGCATTCTGGAGGGGAAAGGGTCAGATTTAAGTTAAGTCCCTAGGTTGATATTAGGACTCACTAGTTTTGCATTACTGGAAATCAGGGAACTATTTCTCTGGTAGCATCCCAATGCTGGAAAAAAAATCATCGACAGATAACAGTTAAACAATAAAATAACTTCTTTCCTCTGTAGTGTTAACTAGCCATACAGATGCTAATTAAATCCTTCTTTAAACAACTTTAGTCTGGTGAACAGCTCAGGTCCCATGGGGCCTCATGTTTTTTGTTGTTTGGGGGGTGGGGATGGTTAGGACATCAAACCGATCAATTCCAGTCTCTCTTGAAACCAAATGTAGGTTCAGCCAATGGCCTGTGGGAGTCTTCCTTGAAAATGACATTGTCATTAATTTTATTCTTTGCCAAGAGGCTATCAAAGTTTAAGACACACCCCAGATGTAACTTGAAAAAGGAATTGACAATGGTGAATTCAATTTGTGAAAGCATGATGGCTATCTCATGACCACAAAAATGAGCATGAAGTCAAATTTAGCCAATTGTTTGTACCTATGCTTCCCACTGTATTGGACTCCCAATCCAGGCATTGGTTCTGGGCACTATTTCACAGGTAAAAAAAGAACTGAAAACCTGGAATACCACAGATATCCAAGGGGCAGTACTTTAGGCGCAGGATGGCAAAACATGCTGCAGCAAAGCATTGAGCATTTTGAAGTAGTTTATTTCAGATCAAATTAATGTAATAAAATGTTGTGAACTATAACTTTGAACGAAAATCGAAGCAATAAAAAGTCAGTGACACTCCTCTAGCATCTAGTAGTACTAAACCCACTTATCAGTATCTCACCAGTTGTTCTATAAATGGTTGAAATCATTATGTGAAAACATCAAGTAAGTTTTTTTTCTTGATATCAACATTAACATGCTCAGAAGAATCAAATGGAATCTAAAGTTTCCGTTTTAAGAGCTCCCACCACTCTGCCCTCCCCCCCCCCCTCCCCCCCCTGAGAAATGTGAAAAAGTACGTTGAAGTGGGAAAAAAAGTTCAAATAACTGTGGAGATAAAGGATTCTCTTTTATTATATGCCTGTTCTACGAAATCCCCTCTACAGCAAACACTAAACCGTGTGGAAAATGAAACTCTGTTCTGCACACATGTGCCAAACAGAAATCGTTGACAGATTATTTTTGGACAATCATGACATCTGTCAAAACTTAGCATAACCCCACCTACTTGGATTTTCCATTTGATCTACAACCATGGAAGCCATACAGTTTAAACAAAACGATTGCATGCTAATAAGCTATCACAAATACAATAAACTAAATAAAAACATCTTTGTGTACAGAATTACTTCTAAAGTTTAGAGGGAGAATTCAAACCAATCATTATTAGCTGTATAATGATAACAAATTGAATAGAACCAGCTCAAATATGCATGTACTACGATAGTACAAACATACACACACCACATTTTTGGCCTATTTATAAAACTACCCACGAGAATTCCTCCAAAATTGTCCTTGTGTTTGTAAACATTAGCAGACAATTGATCACCCAAACTGAACCGATTGCAAAATGACTTGTTGATAGTTGTCAAATGAATTGCTGAGTATCCTTCTAATAATTGTTTTTATAGATTTGGAGGCATGTAATAAACACAGAATGACGCACATGTGTGAATGGGTTAATCAGTATGGCACTTTTGCCATCGTGGAAGGATAAAACTAGAGGCCTGCAATGGGTTAATCAATATGGTTCATGTGCCATCATGGAAGGATAAAACTCGAGGCCTGTGGCCTCTTGTTTTATCCTTCTGCGCTGACACTTGTGCCATATTGATTAACACAATAGAAACACAATAGAAACCTAGTGGAAATAAATTTGCGGACGCGTTTCTCACGCTCTGCATTCAGTTGGATAATTGTTTTGTTTTTGCAAACGCAGAAGACAACAGATAAGAGTTACATCCCTTCGGTCGTTAAGGAAATGAGTAAACAGTATTTTGTTGACATATTGTCCCCTGAGTTCCAATGTATTCTGTGTGCCTACTGGCACATAGAATACATTGATACTCAGGGGATGAATTATTTGCTCTTATTTTATTTTTCTCAAGTTGTTTCATTTTAATTGTTTGACTAGTTAATTTATAATGACAAAATATGATAAAATTGTCAGAAATCTGATGATATTTGTAACTATTTTCAGATTTTTTGGTTCGATTTTTATATTGAGGCAAGCAAAGGTGGAAAGCTTTCGTTGAAACCATATACCCCCAATGTTTCGCATCTGCTTATACCCTGGATGGGTATAAGTTGGTTTGAAGGTGGTGAGGTTTTGAGGATCAGGGATCTCGCCGCGTTTTAATTCATTCTGTCAATTTCTATTTCAGAGGAACATGGTGATGATATTCTGACACCTATCCAAGTGTGCTACTGTCGTTGCACTCCATGGAGCATATAAAGCTAGCTGCAGTGCTCATTATTGCAACAGTTAGGGCCTTTTGTTAAAGGTTTTAATTTCTTGCAAGCAGCTAGCTCGACCGTGAAGCGGTACTCTGTCCATGGGTGCTGTGATGCCGGTAAGTCTGTTGCAGTTTAAGAAGTGGATTGGGTAGAGCAAGCTCTATAATATAAATAGCTCACCCAGCGATGACGGAAATAGGGAGGAAATATGGAGGAAGTCAGCTTGTACTGAGCGATGTCTGATAGACCGCGAACGGGAGAGGCCCCCCTCTCTAATCTAGCAATGACTGGGGTCATATGTTGTTTTGAGAAACTTGCACAAATCAGCCCCCCCCCCCCCCCCTCTCTAATCTAGCAATGACTGGGGTCATATGTTGTTTTGAGAAACTTGCACAAGCTGGAGCATTTGTCTGCCCTCCACTCGGGATGCTCTGTTTAGTCTGCAGCTGGGGTCGGCATCAGTCAAGGCTTCGTCCGCTATGTTTCACAAACCCGAAATAAAGTTTTCTGGTTGGAAACTTGCACAAGACGGAGCATATGCCCGCCTGCCGTTCGGGCGCTCTGTCTAGTCTGCAGCCTGGGTTGGTTCCAGTCATGGCTTCCTCTGCTACGTTATTTAAGCACACACGACCGCATCCTAGCTACCCGACTTTGGATATCCAGCCTGTTGCATGAAGAAGGAACCACTTTTCGCCCATGAATTCGGACCATCTGGTAGCTAGGGAGACGAGGCCTTGATCATCGGGACATTAGTGGAAAGGATCCATTTCCAACACACCATCCCAGGAGCAGCATGCAGCTAAGAAACGGAAGACCACTGCTCCTGAGGCCTAGATGATGGACTTGCTGTCGCAGATTGCGCAGCTGATCGCAACATCCCAGCAAGAGTAGTTGCAGCCTCCCTTAGAATCTAAGCTGTTGGACGGTGGTGGATCGGTTCAGTCATCTGTTCACGCAGATGCAATGCACCAAGATTCGCAACTGATTCTCTCAGATGGTGAAAGGGATACGGAATAGGATTACCCTTCCCTTTCGAAACAGTACATGGTTGCGATGGCTTTCATCCATCAATACTACCCTGATTTTGTTCCGCCACATCAGAATGCTGCGACGACCAGAGAGAAACCGCTTGCGTCATTAGGCGCAGACTTTATCCGGACAAAGGAGGAAGTCCTTTGTTTTCCGGTTCAGTTTATGCAGGTATTGCAGGCCTTCGACCATACAGACACCGCCGTATTTATCCTCTTCATTGTGAGGAAGAAGGCGGTTTCTTATCTTCATCTTGCGTATACATTCCGTTTTTTGGACCACGTTCATTTAAAAATGGTCGGGGAAGATGTTCAGAGAGTCCTTCTGCATTTGGATGAGCAGGCCCGGGATCTAGAGGTATCCTCACCTGTATCATTCACTATTCGCTCACAATTGAGATGGCAATTTCTTCAAATAGAACGAATTTGGATGTTATGTCTTATGCAGATCACCTTACAAAAGCCATGGCGCAATGTCTCAAGGGAAAGGAATTTGAGGACGCTCGTCCCTCTCGTTCTTTCCAGGGTAATTTTGTATACCATGTATAACTCCACCCTAACATTGGCTAATCTGGAGTTAATCAGACATGATGTTGCCCTTGCATCATCATCACTGATAAGATGACAAGGTGAAAAGCTCTCTCCAAGTCGCTCCCGTTTCCAGACATTTTATTATCGACGACTAGCTTTCATTAGTCTATGAACAGGCTACTAAGAAACTGTCTAGTGCTCTACTTTTGAAGTCGGGGTATCAACGACCCACATCAGCAGAAGAAGGGCATTCCAAACAAAAATTGTCAAAAGGAAACTCCTCACGAGGGTACAAGAAACCCTCTTATAATTACTCTGGTGGTCGTCAGCATAGCAACTCGGGAAAGGGGCATTGATCTGATCGGGACTATAGGTCAGATGCCCCTACAGCCGGCGAGATGAGAGGTTTTTCGTGGGGAGGCTGTGGTTCCTCCTCCCGTAAGCCTCGCAGGTCATACAGGTGATGGTTTAGACCTCTATTGCTGGCCAGTTGGCAGAAGGTTATCAACATCTGCAAAAATCTGGATAATAATCATGGAAGATCAGTGGGTGAGAGGTGTAGTCTCGGATGGCTTACGGTTATCATTCCGAGCAAAAACCCCACTAACATGTTGTCCGCGTTGGACAAATCTTCCATCAGATTCTTGCATAAGAGTTTTTCCTACCGGAGGTATAAGAGCTCTGTTATCAAGGAAACAATACAGATTGTCGAGAATCAGGATTCTAATAATAATAATGATAATAATAATTGATTTTCTAGAGCGTAAAACCACAAATAGTGCTCTAAAACTCTTGACAGAAATAAATACACTTTTCTGAAATGAAGAGTTGCATTTGTTTTGGTTGCCTCTTAGAGAGGTTTAGGAGAATGCTTCAGTAAATAGGAAAGTTTTAAGATTTCGTTTGAAGACATCGAGAGTTTCTGAAGTTCTGACACTAATTGGCAGGGAATTCCACAATCTGGGATCCACGATGGAGAACACACGATCATGAGCCTGATTAGATCTGCTAAAAGGCACAACTAGTTGAATTTGGTTTTTAGATCGGAGACTGCGCGTTGGTTTATATACAGTGAGGAGCTTTTGCAGGTAAACTGGAGCCAGTTTGTGGATACATTTGAATACTAAGATCAATATTTTGAAATCAATCCTCTGTTTAACTGGAAGCCAATGTAATTGTCTTAAAACAGGTGTTATGTGTTCAGAGCGTTTGGTACCAGTAATTATCCTAGCAGCAGTATTCTGAACTTTTTGAAGCTTCTGAATCAGACACTGGGACAGCCCCACTAACACTGAATTACAATAGTCTAGTTGTGAGGTGATGAAGGAGTGCACAAGTTTTTCAAGAGCTGACTGGTTAAGATAAGGTCACAGTCTTCCAACATTACGAAGCTGCCAGTAGCATTTTTGACATATTTTATTGATATGGATGCCTAGTTTTAAATTTGAGTCCATAATCAGTCCAATATTCCTGGCCGATTCACTTTTCGTAGTGATGTTGTTTCCAACCAGAATTGATGTAACAGAGGGTGTAGGCATGCGAACCCTGGATATCACTAAGAATTCAGTTTTAGAGTCATTCATTTTCAGTTTAAAGTCTATCATCCATTCCCGCACAAGATTTATGCAAGTTTGCATGTTATTGACTGTGGTGAAGGAGTCACTTGGAACAGATGGGTTGAATGTGATGTACAGTTGGGTGTCGTCTGCATACAGATGATATGATATGCCATGCTTTTTAAGAAGGCGACCGAGAGAAGAAGTGTACAGAGTTTACAAGAGTGGTCCAAGAACTGAGCCCTGAGGAACACCACACTTTAATGTCCTGCTTTCTGACCGATCTTATTGATGTATATTTGTTGACTGCGACCTTCTAGATATGATGCAAACCATGATAAGACAGTTCCACAAATGCCATGCTGTGTCAATGTCTGCATGAGAATACCATGGTCGACAGTGTTGAATACTGCTGACAAATCCAAGAGAACAAGCAGTACAGCCTTACCCTCAGACACTGATTTAACAATGTCATTGTTGACTAGTAGTAAGGCTGTTTCTGTACTGTGGTTGGCTTTATATGCAGACTGGAAGGGCTCTAAAAGATCATTTTCATGCAGATGCTTTTTGAGTTCTAAAGCAACAGCCCTTTCCAACAGTTTAGACAGGAAAGAGAGGTTCGATACTGGTCGATAATTCTTCAGGTTGTCAGGATCAAGAGATGGTTTCTTGATGAGTGGAGTAACAAGTGCTTTTTTCAATGCATTTGGAACAAATCCCTCATGTAGGGATGCAGATATAATAGATGTTATTGCTGGCAGAAGATAATCAATTGTCTCTTTTAAAAGGAATGTTGGAATTAGATCTAGATCATTGGATTTATTGGATGATGATAAAATCATTTTTCGAATGTCGTCTTCTGAGACAGAGTGAAAATTAGAAAAATCCCTTTTTACGTCAAGATGATCAAACTCTGGTGGTATACTATCCAGAATTACTTGAATTTTAGTTATGAAATAGTCGCTGAATTTTTCCAGAATTTCTTCAGTATTTAGATGATCTGGGAGAATGACTTTTTGTTCTTTACCAAGGAGACTATTGGTTAGCGAGAACAGCACCCTTGTATTAGATGACTTCTATAAGAGAATTGTAGTACTCCCTCTTCACTTTTTTGATGATCTTATTAGTTGTATTTCTTTGGTAGCAGAACATTTGCCGGTGAACCTCAAGCTTCGTTTTATTGTAAAGACGCTCAAGTCTGTGGCGCTGTTGTTTAGCAGCTCTAACATCTTCTGAAAACCACTCCACTTTTTCCCTATTAGTTATCATTTTTGACTTGGGTGGTGCATGTTCAGCCATGATGCCCTTAAGAGTTTCTTCAAATAAAGATAGCAATTGCTCAGATGATTTATGACTACAACAAAAATAGTTCGAACACAGAATTGATGAACTGATATCCATTTTCAAGGCATCAATGTTTATGGATTTATATTTTCGATAAGTAATTTTCTTGGGAGGGATTTTTGAAGTTGCTAGTGTCAATTCAGCCAAGACCTCATAGTGATCAGACAACGCTGGATCTGTGACATGGGCATTTTGTACTGACATGCTGTTACTTTGACGAACAAGAATTAGATCCAAGGTGTGTCCTCTCTTGTGGGTAGGTTTTGAGACCAGTTGTGAATAGCCATATGATTCAAACAAATTTGTGAATTGCTTGGCAAAAGTGTCATGTAAATTGTCAACATGGATGTTGAAATCACCGGCAATAGCTATATCACATCCATACAAGGCATAGAAGGACAGACATTCAGAGAATTCATTTAGAAACTGTGCTGATGTAAGTTTGTTCCTTTTTGATGGTGGTGGTTGGTAAACTACGAGTAATCGAAGATTTTTACAGTCACCTGTTCCTCGTACCAAAGCCAGACGGCTCGTTCCAACCGGTAATAGACTTGAGCTGGATAACAAGCTTATCATGGCTCCAAATGTTTATTTATGGATATCATTTTGTCGGTAAAGCGAGTGTTCGAGTGAACAACTCTGCGACAAGCATAAATCTAAGGATGCGTACTTTCATGTCCTGGTACATCCGGCATTCTAAAAGTACCTGCGGTTTGCTGTACAAGGGAAGGTGTATCAGAACAATATGCCTTGGTCTGAATCTGGTTCCCTCAGCGTTTCACTCGAATTATGAACTCGGTAATGTCTTACTTACGAGCACATTCGTCTGCAGTAACGTCGGCTTACTTGGACAACCTTCTACAAGGATACGGCAACAGAATTATTCTTCAGAACGATGTTCAGAGTCTACTTCTATTACTCCGACGTCTCAGTTTCATCATAAATGAGAAAAATGCGGATCGAGCTCTGTTCAAGTCGGTGATTCACTTGGGAATGAGCTTTGAGACTCACAACAATCTGGTTCATCTGCTGTTACCCAGAGCGAAATTAGTTGTTATGCTCGCTTTTGTCTACACTCAGACGCATTAATAGTGAGGGAATTCATGTGACTGTTGGAGCTGTGCGTAGCGGCTGTGGATATCATTCCGATGGGCTGCCTGCGCGCATGTCCCCTACAGATATTCTTTACTTAGAACTGGAGTGTGAAGACGCTTTCGCTTGAACCAGTATTGTTTTAACAGACCTTGGGCAGATATTCATTTCATTGGTTAACTCAGGGAGTTCCGCTGCAACTGCCGGATTTGGCTTTCAAAATTATGACAGATGGGTTGGGGTGCGACCTTGAAGTGTCAGGGTCTTTGGGACCCTCGGTTCCAGGAGTAACACATAAACATCAAAGAGATGATGTCAATATAGCTAGTGCTACAACATTGGATTCACATAATAACGGACGTCCATGTTCAATTTGGTTGGACAACTGGACAGTAGTAGCATACATCGGGAACCAGGGCGGCACCCATTCATTTCTGTTATGCCAACTAACGGAGAAGTTTTTCCTATACGTCATGAATCATCATGTTCATCTTTCTATCCGTCATATACCAGGTCATCTGAATGTACTAGCAGACTCGCTCTCTCGGAAGGTCACCTGTTGTAATCAGACTGGACATTCAACATGGGCAGATTTGCTACCAGAGGGATCGTCCCATGATAGATCTGTTTGTGATGCACCGGAACAATCAGTTACCATCGTTCGTGTCGCCATGCCCAAGCCATTGAGCTTATGCAGTAGACGCTCTGCCGATCTCATGGGAATGAATGATAGGATACACATATCCTCCAATTCAGTTGATTCAGCAGATTATGTTTAAGATCAAACAGTCTTGTTGAGAATCCTACTAGTAGCACCTCTGTCATCACAGAAAACTTGGATCAGTCTTCTCAAGTGTCTGTTATGGAACGTTCCCCGGAAGCTTTCTCCACGAGAGGACCTTCTTTATCAGGGGAAGTTTTTGTTCTTCATATCCTTCTCTGCCCGTAGTGGCATAATGGAGTCAGTTAGACGTGCGGGAACCATTGCAGTTCCTATATTATTATGACTAATACAAGAATGATTAAGTAATGCGGGTGAGGAGGGTTTGATATGACTTCCAATCCTCCCCTCCCCCCCGCCCCCACCCCACGCCAATGTGTCTAGTGGCGATTACCGGGCAAGACATAGTTTTCTTCCCGCAAGCCTCGTATGAGTTTAAATACATTCATGCATTTCATGACTTCTCGATTGGTGGCTGGGTCGTGTTCTATGGTGACCTCATGGGCACATCCACTTTTTAATTGATTGGTTTCCTGTTATTGTTCGTTTATATGTCATATACGAGTGCATAATTCATCATAAATAAATTGCTGGTTTTTGAGTACCCCCGAGGTTGCATAGCCAGTTAACTGGTATTCAGATGATTACATGTGGGTTTTCTATGCTCACGCGCATAATAATGATTTATTAGACAGACGCATTATTGTATCTTATGGACCTTAGAAATTATGAATTATTTTGGGGGCTGTGTCGAAGCTGTTAATCATACCTACTTCCATTTCTAGATCCAGGTTTCTATTAATGTTGGTACTCAATCGAATACACCTTGTTTACACTCTCGTATATTCACACGTTTATAGTGTCATAGATAGTACAAGTCGGGGAGTATTGTTACTGGAATTTATTGTTTGCCTGAATGGGGTCGGCTGTGGGTTACCTCGGAAGTGAGTTACTTTCCAGAGATCGTTCATTGTGGTTCTATTGGACATGTGTATGTTATATATTTTATCTCCGTTTTTTCAACCTATTTGCATATACCGACTCCGGTGTATGTTATATAACAGGCGATATTAATTACCGGGATCATCTCTATAGCCTTAGCTTCCAAAGTCGTGTTAAGCACCATTTATTAATAATAATTAGTACATGAGTGCCTGTTCGACAAATATTTATATTGTTTTTTAGCTTAACTTGACAAAGTCAGGGTAAGCTATTGCCATCATGCGTGTGGAAGTCTGTTAGTCTGCGAGTCTGTTCACATTTTCCTTTAGCAGAGGCTATAGGTTGTATTTATGGAAGGATTTCATTGTAACTTATTCGGTTGACTCCATATAATGCCTAGATGATGACAACCCTATTTGGTCGTGATTGGTCAACTGTGATGGCTACAGGTGCCCGAAGCCCGAAAATCTTGAGCACAGTCTACAGGTCATATTTATGAAGGGATTTCATTGTAACTTCGTGGGATCACTCCGGATAATGCCCAGATGAGAACATCCCCTTTTGGTCGCGATCATTCAACCATGATGGCTGCCCAAGCCCAAAACACGAAAACTTTTGTACAGACGACATGTCGTATTTGTGAAGGGATTTTATTGTAACTGGTAGAATGACTCAGTATAACGTCGAGATGAGGACGTCCCCTTTTAGTTTCAATCGGTCAACCATGATGGCTACACAGGCCTAAAGCCTGAAAACCTTTAGCACAGTCTACAGGCCATATTTATGAAAGGATTTCAATGTAACTTGAAAGGATGACTCGTTTTGGAATAATTTCACTGTAACTTGGTAACTTTCATTGACATACGTTAACTGTGAGGGCCACATTCATTAACAGTGAGGGCCACATTAACCCAACCCTCAGTTCTTTAGTACAGTCTGCACCTCATATTGTTTTTATTAGAAACATAGTATACAGGGAACAGAAATTAACATATTCCCAATTATCACAATTCTTGTCTTATTTCATAATCCTTTCATAAACATTGAACATTATCCTTTTCATCAAACACAACACACAAGTAAAGCTACAGTGTCATTGACACTTTCATTTACCTCTCCTCCGGCTTGATAGGTATGTAACTATGAGGGAAGCTGTTTCGTCCGTAATTATATCCTGCATACAGATGGAGTTTTATTGTATATGGCGTATGTTTGTGGGGGATATTCTCTCATTTTCAAATACGCCATCCTAATTTTTGGGGCTTAATCCAGGCTAGCCTTAAAAATTGGGAACTCGTTATATCCAATTAGCATAGTCTTCATGCCAAGTATTCGGAATTACTTAGCTGGGCTCCTTTTGTATGATATGTCTTCTCTATTACTGTGTAGACAGACATACATGTAATTCCTAATAATTTTAATTTCCTTTTACCTTGGATTACAGGATTGGAACTATGTTGATCTACTAATTCTGAAGTTCTTGGCCCTCCACCTTTTTACGATTCAGCTAGTCTGGGCCATTGGTTTACAGTGCAAAAGTATTATAAATTTAAAGTAATTTGTATATTTTTATACTTACCAATGGCCCAGACGGAGATGGCCCTTTCATGAGTGGGCACTCATACCTCCCCGCTGAATTTTTATGTAGTACTCTCTTCTACAAAGAATGATGCTGGTGCCAATTCCGGTCACTTCCTGACGTCTGTGTATGCGCAGAGAGAAAATGTTTGGAGGGCCAGATAGGACTTTTAATTTTCGGTTTTACTAGCAAATTTTGGGGATTGGGGGGTTCAAAATTTGTGTTTGGCCCTTAATAACTTTGAGTTGAGCACCAGCTAGTCTGGGCCATTGGTAAGTATAAAAATAAACAAATTACCTTAAATTTCTAATTTTTATACTAGAACCCAATGGCCCAGACTCAGCAGACCTAGCTGGTGCAAACTCAAAGTTATTAAGGTCCAAACACAAATTTTGGACTCCCCAATCCCCCAAATTTGCTTGCAAAACCGAAAATTAAAAGCCCTATCTGGTCCTCCATACTTCTCTCTGTGCATGCGCAGTCGCCAGGAAGTGACTGAAATTAGCGCCAACATCATTCTTTGTTTGTCCCTAAAGTCATCAACAATGAAATGACATCTGTGCTTTAAAATCTCCTTTTTTGAGGATGCCAGACATAAATCAGTGCAAGAATTGGTGGATCAAAGACTGTTATTGGATGATGGAAGTGTTCAGTGGTGGTTTTAGATGTTCAGGGCTGTAACTTTGTAATAATTAGAAAATTATTTGATGTTTCCCAATTTTGGGACATTCGCCTGGCATCATCATTTTTTTTAATGATTATTCCACTGTTTGTTAAATTTTCATTCCCCATCCTTCAATGAACCCTTCCTTTTAAAATTCTTAAGCTTTTTGGCTGTTTTTAGCTCACCGAAGGGAGCTTAACTTATCACTTGCCGTCCGGCGGCATCCGGTGGCGTCCATCGTGACCTTTACATTATCGATTACTCCTCACAAACTACTGGATCAAATTGAACCAAATTTGGTGTGCATGTTCCCTATCATATGACAATTCACACTTGTACACATAAACTTGCCGCACCCACAGGAGGTACCACAACGGGCATAACTCTGATAGCACCCATGAATTTCTTTCCAAAATTCAAAAAAATCTTCTTCTTCAGATCCACCAGGCAGAATTCTTTCCTATTTGGTATACATTATCTGTAGGGGGGTCAGATTCAAGTTTGTTCTAATCGGCCCCCTGGATTCATATTTGGGCTCACTATAGAAGCCCGAATTCGAACTTAGTGCATTTCAGGCAAATTTCTTTAAAAATCTTCTTCTCTAGATCCAGCAGGCAGAATCTTTTCATATTTGGTATGCAACATTGTGGGGTGGATCTGATTCAAGTTTGTTCAAATCGGCTCCCTGGGTTTATATTTGGGCTCACTATAGAAGCCAGAATTCGAACTTAATGCATTTCAGGCAAATTTTTATTTGGTGTGAAGCTTCCTTAGGACCAACAGAAAGGATTGGTCTAAATAAATTGCCATCGGTTTTATCATAGGGTACAGTTTCAGGACTTTGAAAAAGTGCTGTGTCAGCACTTTTTAACACTGTAGGCAATGGGAAAAACATTAAAAAATCTTCTTCTCCAGATCCAGCAGGCAGAATCTTTTGATATTTGGTATGCAACATTGTAGGGTGGATCTGATTCAAGTTTGTTTAAATCGGCCCCCTGGGTTTATATTTGGGCTCAGTATAGGAGCCTGAATTTGAACTTAGTGCATTTCAGGAAACTTTCTTTGAAAATCTTCTTCTCAAGATCCAACAGTCAGAATCTTTTGATATTGGGTATGCAGCATGCTTAGTGGGGTGAGATTCAGGTTTGTTCAAGCCAAGTCCCTGGGTTCATATTTGGGCTCACTGTGGTAGCCCGAATTATAACTTAGTTCAATATGAGGAATTTTTCTTTAAAAATCTTCTTCTTCAGATCCAGCAGTCAAAATGTTTTGATATTTGGTGTGCAGCTTCTTTAGGGCGGTGAGATTCAAGTTTGTTAAAGCTAAGTCCCTGGGTTTATTTTTGGACTCCCTGTGGAAGCCCGAATTATAACTTAGTTCAATATGAGGAATTTTTCTTTAAAAATCTTCTTCTGATTCAGCAGTCGGAATGTTTTGATATTTGGCATGCAGCATCCTCAGAGGGGTGAGATTCAAGTTTGTTCAAGCCAAGTCCCTGGGTTCATATTTGGGCTCACTGTGGAAGCCCGAATGATAACTTAGTTCAAAATGAGGAATTATCTTTGAACATCTTCTTCTTCAGATCCAGCAGTCAGAATGCTTTTGATATTTGGAATGCAGCATTCCTAGTGGGGTAAGATTCAAGTTTGTTCTAGCCATCTCCCTAGATCCATATTTGGGCTCACTGTGGGGGCTCGAATTGTAACTTAGTTCAAAAGGAGGAATTTTCTTTAAAAATCTTCTTCAGATCCAGCAGTTGGAATGTTTTGATATTTGGTGTGCAGAATCCTTGGAAAGGGGGGGATTCAAGTTTGTTAAAGCCAAGTCCCTGGATTCATATTTGGGCTCCCTGTGGGAGACCGAATTATAAGGTAGTTCAATATGAGGAATATTCTTTAAAAATCTTTTTTTTTTAGATCCACTGGTCAGGATCTTGGGATATTTGGTATGAGCTTTTCTTAGGAGGGGCAGATGCAACTTGTTGAAATCAATTCCCTGGGTTGATATTTAGTCTACCTTGTCAGGTGAGTGCCCTCAGGCCCCCTGGGGCCTCTTGTTTTTTATAGTGTGGTATTTTTTTTATCCCAACACCATGCAACTCTAATGATTTGGCCTATTTTCCATGTACAAATTTGAACCCTTTACAGAAAACACATGATTATTTGTTATTTTAATTTTGTCCCTAAATTCTTAAAAAAATTTCAACAAAGTTATATCATGTGACCCCCCCTCAGTGGAACGAGCTTGACAAGATTTTTTCTACTGCACAATTTGTATATTATGCGGTGGATGCTGATGACTCATCAGGTAAGGTTAATTGCTTACTACACTAGGTGGAACTTAGGCATACTGTTGTCTACTTGTAAAAAAATTACAGGTTCAGTGATGCACTAGAATACACCTAAACTCAAAATTAAAAGATTGGTTAACATACTAGGAACACCTGCTAAAGTGGTAATAATAATAGTTTTATAATTTTTTGAATTCACATCAGGAAGATAAGAAAAAAACAAAGAGGTTTTCAAAACATATGCTCATTACGGCTTTCATTTCAATGCCACACAATACCAATACATATAAACATACTCATTTATGTAAACAATTCAGAGCATATTAAATGTTACAGACAAAGGCATGGCAGTGAAGCAGAAATATTATTTGTTTCTCATCCACTCATATTGCTTCGGAAAGTTTTTTGTAAAGCCATTAATTTATATTGTTCACATCAGTATACTTTTAAAGAATGTCCATTTCACCAAAAAATGTGTATCGCAGTTTACACCATAATTTCACAATTTAGTGGGAATCAAAATAATGCCATAAGCAAACAACCAAAAAAATGTGATATGCTTATCATTGTTTGCCAATTTATAAACAACAGTTACTGAATTCAAGAATAATTGGTGTTTGCTTGCCTCAGCGATTTCAGTTCCAAACAATTGTCCAATACATCATGAGGATTTGGGGTTTCTGAGATTATTATTATCTTGTCCCTAGGGGGAGATTTCCTCATCTCACACCTACCCCCATCAGGGATAATTTTTCTCCCCCACCAAACCAAAACACTCTTGACGTCATAAAAAAATAATCCAGGGGCACATGCGACATATTGAACAATTTTGTTGTCCATTTCTGAAAAAAAATGATTTGTTTATCACAAAGAGTGTGCAAAAGTTCTGTATATACCACAGGTATATACCACAAAGTTAAATCCCAATGACAGCAAAACGGGGGTTAAAGATTTGTAGCAAAATGAACGTTGAAATGAACTCTCTCCACTCATAATGATGTACACAGAAAAAGTCAAATAAAAGAGTCAAGTGTCCTTTGGTTTTCCACTCAG
This sequence comes from Pictodentalium vernedei, assembly GCA_031216915.1. NCBI lineage: Eukaryota > Metazoa > Mollusca > Scaphopoda > Dentaliida > Dentaliidae > Pictodentalium > Pictodentalium vernedei. The sequence continues at coordinate 298,887,242 of CM062293.1, read as the reverse complement.
TGTTGTTATTTCTATTTTCTTCAACAAACATTCATCTGCTAATATTTCAGAAATGTCACACCAAGTTTTTTGTTTATGGAAGAATGTGTGATGATTAAATAGTCTGTGCACTCATTAAATATGCTGCATGGGTAATGTGAGATAGATATCTATCTCACATGGCCTTCTCACATGAGACACGCATACCTTGAATAGGAAGTGGGGTGAGAAATACGATTCTTCTTTAACACAAAACTCCAAGTGCGTAATTTATTAACCAGTAATAATTTATTTAAATTACTGTAAATAATTGGGGATCTGGTGTTGAGAAAAGAAAATAAAACAGGAAAAAAAGAACACATCCATAAATTTCACATCGCTCTATTTTGACGTTTTTCTCAATTTCATTTGATATCCGATAAGGAGGTCCCTTTTCTCACTATGCGGCCCATTTCAACTCCTGATTCCTTGTTTTTACTTCTACCGGATAGTAGCCACCATCAATATTTTGATTATTCTGCTACTTTAGTATGCATGTTGCAGATGATATTTCCAGAATGGGCTATTTGAAGGTGATTTTGTTATAAACTGAATAAGAGTACATTGTGACATCATTATGAAAGGGTAATAACAGTAACATTACAGCCGCCATAGATATAAAAAAAATAGTACTGTTGAACCTACAAGGGTGAATCGTTGATGTTGGATGAGAATAAATTGGAAATTTAGTTCAGTTTTGTTATCCATGCAGTATTTACAATGGAATCTTGTTAACTTGTCATTGAAAATTATTCATTTAACAGGAGCATTTATTTTCTTTTATTACTTTCCAAAGTGTGATTTACTGGGATTTTCAGGTTTGATTATAAACGATAACTTCACAAGTGAATTATGCAATCAACATTTGGGTCACATATCCGTGTGTGCAAACAAAGACGCTTTGCCATGGGTGTAATGGGGACTTCATTGTTTTTTGTTTTTTTAACCCTTTACCTAACATGAAAAGCAGACGACACTTGCAGAGTCTTTTATATGACTTGCAAAACAAAAAAAATTCTTGAATAACTATTATTCTCATTTTTTGTCTCAAAAACATGGGTTATGACCCCTCATTGGTACGTGCTCGATGATTCCAATGAGGGGACATAATCTATGTTTTGAGACAAAAAATGAAAAAATAATGAAAATTAATTGGCGATTTTTGAGAATAGCGCTGTCCGGTTTTGGCTGTTATGTTTGGTAAAGGGTTAAATAATATAAATATCGTTAATAATGAAAAGTAATAAACAGAGTAATCACTTGACTGGACACTGGTTACGTGAAATAATTCATTCAAGGCAAGGGACTATATTGTAAAACACTCGTGTGCATTTGCGCACTCGTGTTTGTACAACATCCCTCACCTCTCATGAATTATTTCACGTAACCAGTCCAGTCAAGCGATTACTCTTTATATAATAATTAACATTAAATGTCCATATTGGATGTTCTGAGTGAAATAGATGTATAAACAATCGGATATCTGTGACCCTCAGAGTAATTTTTCGACATATTAGTATACTTTTTATTCAATCAACAGGAGTTCATTCTATAACATATATGCAATTAACAGGTCAAATTTGTACTGAGTGTATGGTAAATGGTTTTGTGTTTGAAAGTTATATTTAATTAACATTGATTATTCAGTTAAGAGATTTCCAATTAAGTGGGGTCCACTGAGTTACTAGTTGGATGAAAATAAATGAGTTTGACATAAATGTAGAGAAAATTGAAGTGTTCTTCTTACATCTTTGTGCTTTCAGAAAGTGCTTTTGAAATTGATTGTAACATGATGGATATACATCATTACAGTACAGAACAGGTCTCGAATGTTACTTGGAAAGAACCTACAAAAGCAGGTGTGACCATAAAAGGAACACATAGTCCAGGTAAGAAACAGTTTAAGCCCTAAGCCCCCTACTGCCATAAACTGCCCCTCTTATATTGCTTTGAAAAGGTTGTCCCAAGTATGTTCTTTCTTAAGAACTCTACAAGGTATCAGTGAAGGCTGGCGAGTACACTACCCAATAACTACAGTATGTATGTATTTACAAGAACAAGGACCATTCATTGAGCAAAGGTTGGTGTGGAATCTGCCACCACCGCAACAACTGGTTAGCAAGGAGGGGAGGAGGGTGGTAAAACGTGATGCTGGTCTGTGCTCTTGTAAACAAACAAAACGACGACTTGATGACGTCAGTTTGTCACGAGACTTGATGGAATTAGTGAAAATGTTTATTGGTCTGCATAAGTCAAATTATAGCACTGAAACAAAGAACTGCTCAAGCTAAAATGTAGTCCCTGATGGAGTTATGTTAACACCAATCAGCCTGAGTGGTACCACTATGCTGATTGGTGTGCACTTAGTGAACCATGTGCAAACTGAAATGCTCAGTGACTGCTTGACTGAAATTACTGATAATTTGCATTCATAGACTCCTGTCAGACTGTGGTGAAAAATACCTGGAAAGGTTATTTTGCTTCCATAAATGTGGCTAAACCTGTGGTGTAGCCACTCATTTATTTCCTACGAAATGATTGAAGGTGACACTGGCCAGGGAGACAACAGAGTGAGCATGTTCGTTTGGGAGAATGAAAACAATGACATTGATGTCCGATCATGACACACTGTTTATTTATTTAACAACCCATTTTTTCGTTCTACAGTGTGCCAAAAAGTTTACAAATATATATAGGAATAAACACCAATTAACATTCCAGAGTGAAGGTTGGCAAGTACACCGCCACTGATGCTGAACCCCAAACATCTTGGGCCCTACAGCCCAAAGTGTTTGGGATACAGCATCCTGCCACCCAAAATGTTGTTGAAGATCTGGCTGAGGGAAACTGGGAGAAACTAAAAACTCTCCCAAGGTACAGGTTGAAGGTGATAGAGGTACGTCCAGTCATGCTGCGCACACTGTCAATGTACACATTCGCAGGAGCTGTCTACTGCAAATGGCGTGGGGAGGGGGGGGGGGGGTGGAGTTCAATCCTGAAGGCCCACTGGCACCAGCAGCACAACACAGCCCCCAGACCAGCAAAGGCAAGGTGAAATGGACTGGACAGATATGAAATATGTGTAGGTCCCCCTCCCGTCCTCACTCAACCAGAACTCGGAAGATGTCCGTACATAAGAGACATTACCACAGAACAAACTGAAGGTGTTGTAACCAGTGGCCCCTGCATTGAGAGAGCAAGAAATAACAACTTCCATGCCCAAACATGCAGTCCCTCTGGCCCTCTCGGGAACCTGGGAGGTGAGCGGAAAGTGCAAAACCCTGGCCATCCATGTGAAAATAGCACCCTGAAAACTGAAGTAGTGCAGGGGACACCCCAAATGGGAGCCTAGCACATGTGTCTGTGAGAAATTGGCAGAAATGCAAGGAGGAAAATAGCACTAACCACGGTGCCCTTAAATTTCTGTATCCAAACCCCAGAAACTGCCTGAAGGGCAGTTGCAAGTACAGCGACAGGAGACCCCAAGACCAAACATGGATTCCCTGACCTGCCAAGTCTGCTAAAAGGTGAACACAAAGTGGAAACAATGCTGCCAGACATGGTACCAAGTTCAAACATGGTGCCCTGAAAATCCTGCAACCAAACCCAGAATGCATTGGCTGGTCAGGTGTAAACGTCACAGATAGAGACACCAATCCCAAACATGAAGTCCCTGCTGTGCTGAGCTAGCAAATAGTAGAAGAAAGGAAGGGGAATGGAAGGATGTTCCCAGGAAGAGGGTCATCAAGCCCAAACATGATGCCCCACTCCAGCTGGAACATTAGGCAAGTTCACCGTGCAGAAATAGTGGAAAGGATGGTCCTCAACCATGATGGAGAGGAGGACTGTGTATATAAGCCTTGAAAGCATTGGACTTACAGTGCCCCATCCTCCGTATTTGTGCATCACTGTAATTCTGGGATGCAGCCAAAATGGCTGCCCCAATCCAGAAACTGTGGCCTTTAAAAGAAGCAAGAATCCAAGCCACAAGTAAAGAACAGAATTAAAGTCACGCTGCAAAACTGGAGAACCCCCGGGTATGCAAAGAGAGGACCTGCTGTATCCCCCCGCAAGGCCAGATAAGTCTACAAAAGCCAAACTGGACAGGTGGGCAGACCAGGCTGGAACACCAGAGTCACAACATGAAGTGTGTGTTGTAAGTTGTGTTTAAAATCATGGAACACAAGGTGATTGACGGGAGGAGTGGCATCCATGGAAAATTGTAAATCAGCCAAGTGCAGAACGTTGCCAGAGGGAGTCAACTGTGCAGGACACAATTCACCAATCCTTGCAAAGGAGTAGAACACTGTACTGAAAAGAGACTGAAAGATACATATCTGATATGTGCTTGGACAGCAGTGAGGAAGACTAAGGAGTAATCTGCGCAAAATATGTTCTGTAATGGGCATGTGGAGGTCTGTCGATGGGCGCAAGCATTGAACCCCATGTAACAACTTGCGCACAATGAAGGATTGAGTTGGGTCTTGAAGCCCATGGAGTTTGTGAACATAAGCAAGGATGGAAAGCATGGACCCAATGGATTTAGCAGAGTAGCCCCGTGAAACAGGAAGGACACAAAAAGGCAGAGCGTGTTGTAGGAAATCAGCCAACCCCTGGGCAGCTGAAACTGGGTACAAAAGTTCTCAAACTTAATACAAGTCTGTGTGTACAAATGACGCATAGAAGGAGTGAGGGCATGCTCAAGGAGCGTGTACATAATCCCTTTAAGGTAGGAAGCTGCAGGTGGAGTGGTATGGCCTCTGGTTCTGCATAACAGGTTGGCACCAGTCTCTTGATCTCCTCCACCTGTAAATGAGAGAGGTGATCAGTAAGGATGTTGGTTTTACCCGGAATGTGTTTCGCTGTAAAAAGGATGTTATTATGTAAGCATGCAAGCACCAGTAAGCAGAGTAATGTGAGATGATGCTGGTCTTTGGCGGTCTGAGCATTGATAACTGACAATGGCTTCATTGTCGGACAGAAAAATGATTCACTTATTCTGCATAGAAGTGCCCCACAAGTGCACCTCCAGAACAATGGGGTACAGCTCCAATACAGCAATGTTGAAACCCCTGACTGAGGGACACCAGGAGTCATAAAACCAGGCATGTCAAAAACCCAGGGAAGCTGCACAATCAGTATGTAGGGACAAGAACCTTTTGCCGTTGAAGGCGTCAAGAAATTGCTACCACACATGCGAAGGTCAGTCTGAACGTCATCCATAAGACAAACCTTGTGGTGGGGTCGAACGAGGCCCACAGTCAGATTGATGATGCGGCATAAGAACACCTGCCACAGGACCACAACAGTACATGCAAAGTTTAAGATCCCTATGAGGGGACTGCAGGTCATGCAAGGTTGCTTTTTTTGCACTTAAGGAAAATGGCCAATATGGCACGGCACTTGAGTAATTTATCCTGTGGCAAACAGGCAGTCATTGCTTCTGTGTCAGGTTCAGTCCCAAGGAAAACCAGACAGAGAAGGCAGCACCGTTTTGTCCTGTGTGATTGGAACCCCCAACTCCCAGTAGAGACTAAGAAAACATTGCAGATAGGTAGCACATTGAGATTCGAAGGGCACAACAAAGAGAAAATCCTCCAAAATGTGAAGGACGTGATCCACGGCAAGTTGAGACTGGGCCACCCACTGGTTAGATGAACTGAACAACTCAAATAAGCTGAGGCACACCCCATGGGAAGGTATAGATCATAGAAGCACTGGTTATTCCACTTGAAACCCAATAGTGATAAGTCAGTGCGATGGTTGGGGAGGAGCTGAAAGCCAGTCTGAATATCTGTATTTTTATACTGTACCAATGACCCAGACTTAGCTGGTGCTAACTCCAACAAAACCAGGGCCAAACACAAATTTTGCCCCCCAATCCCCAAAATTTGCATCCAAAACAAAAAGAAATCATGTCCTAAAGGACCTCCATAGTACGCCTCTACTGCGCATGCGCAGTGACGCAGTCGTCCCGAAATTGGCGCCAATTATCATTCTCTGTTTGGCCCTTCATCAGTCAACATCTCACTGATCTTTGTGCTTGTAAATCTCAGTTTAAAGGATGCCAGACACGTAATTTTTGGAGAAAATGTGATTCTAAGGAGGATAGAAGGAGGAGAGGAAAAAGAAGTGGCAAAAAATAATCAGGGCTGTACTTAAAATTTTTTGATGAAATTATGTTAAGTTGCCTATTTTCGAGGCATGGGCCTCTTGTTGTCATTCTTGCTAATTGTTGCACTGCTTATTCAGTGTTTCCTCTCCCCTAGCCTTCTAAAGTCCCCCCTGGCAATTCTCCCATGCTTTTGGCATATTTTTGAGAAATTTCATTTCTAAAATTTCCTGGGAGAGTTGCTTGGTTACAGAATGTTTTCTGTTATTTTCCCCATAGTTACGTTTTCACCCATGGGTGTTTAACGTTTGTGTTCTGCATCTTCCATCTGATGTTCTGCAGATTCTCCCCTGGGAGTCTCTGTTTTGCATCAGATAGAGTGTAATTGATGACTGATTCCGGGCCAGTTTTTTCAGTGCCTGGAGTCATGTTTTCTAGTGTGTTTACACTGTTTGTTTTCATTGGCAACAGCCTTTTTTGAGGGGGGCTGTTTGCCTTTGTGGTAGTTTATCTCATTATAAGATACATTTATATTATCCGAAAGTGTCTCATTAATTATTTTATATAAATTTAAAATTTTTGACCACACTTTGCCATCGGATCCATCGGGGCTCAACGTTACTTTTCAGCAACTTGGGCTTCTCTGAAAAAATATTTTTTCAAAATTATTTTGTTTTGCAATTGTTTTTTCATTTATTAATGGATCATGTTATTATGTATCTTTGTGTCAGGGGTTTTTGCGAGTAACTAGGACTTATTGTTGTTCTTTCACAATGAAGGGACATTGTTCAAATTGTAATAGGAAGAAATCTTCCTCTGACTTTCATGATCATTGTATTAATTGTAGTCAGTGTTCTCGCATTAATCCCTGTCTTATATGTGAACATTGGGATGAGAAACATTGGAAACGTGTGTCACGATATGTTGTTTCTGGAGAAAGAGCGATGCCGGCTCTTTCTCCACAAGGTCACTCTACTCTCTCAGTTTCTATTTCAGAGGAACCAGAACAGGGTGATGTTTCCATGTTATCTTCTTCAAGTGTGCGTCCGTCGTCACAAATGAATTCAGAGCTAGCGGCAAAAGTGCTCATGGAGATTAGACAAATGTCGTCCGCTAGCTCGCCCGGTGTAGCGTCCATTCACCGAATGGTTCGGCAGCCGGGTTCGTCCGATGCGGTCCAAGAGGAAATTTTGGGTGATGCGAGCACTATAAACATAATAGATGCACACCCAGTGACGGCGGATAGTAAGCGAGAACGGAGGAAGCCTTTTAGTCCGGTTCCTAGCTCGTCCAGGTCCAGCCGGGCCGCGAGCGAGAGAGGTCCCTCTCTCGTACAACAACATCTGGGACCAGATGTTGTGGTACAAAATGTGTCTTTAGCGGAGCATACGTCCATCGCTCGGGACGCTCCGTTGTATAAGCAGTCCGCAGAGACTGTTAAGGCTTCCTCTTCTCGTCAGCGCACACGACCGCACCTTGGCTGCGTGACCGCCGATATTTTACCAGCTTCGCCGATGAAGGATTCTTCGGCGACCAGGTCACACCATCCGGCAGCCAGGGATTCGAGACCGATGGACTCCGGACGTTCGCATAGGAAAAGTATGCGGGAGCCATCTGATGCGGAGCTGCCCTCGGCGAAGCAGCGAAAGACTGCGCCTCCGCAGGTCTCGACGTCGGACATTCTTGTGCAGATAGCACAGCTTATCGCAGCATCCCAGCAGCCGACAGAAACGGTGTCGGATCGAGAATTATCCGACGGTGCTGGGTCGGTACGCTCCGCCGAAGCATCGGGGGCGGACGACCGGGAACATCGGGAGGTCCGACCGGATGGTGAAAGGGATACGGATGAATTGGAGCTATCCCTTTCGGAACAACATAAAGCTGCCGTGGACTTCATCCAGCACTTTCTCCCTCAAGTTGTTCCGTCGGACAAGACTGCTGCGCTTCCGGACAAGAGAATTATAGCGTCATTGGACTCTGAATTTTTTGAGCGGTTCAGGGACATCGCTCCCGAGTTTCCGTCGCAGTCCAATAATGTTGCAAGAACATTTGAATTATTGAACGACGCTATATTTAAACTTGCTTCCAGGACGGGGAAAGCAGGTTTCTTGTCCACTAATACTCTTAACCTGCCTTTCATTAATGCAAGGAATAAATTCGATACGGCAGGACAGGGTATACCGAGAGTTCCTCTGCATATGGACGACGAGGCGGAAGACTTAGAGCTATCATTACCGTCGTCAGCTTCTATTCCAACCGCGGTGTTGGAAACAGCTATTGCGTCTAACAGAGCCAATTTAGATGCCTTATCTTACGCAGATCACCTTACTAAGGCGTTATCACTGCGCCTTCAAGGGGAAGAGTTTCAGGATATACAATCCTCTTTAAGACTTCTTTCAAGGGCAGTAGCTTATTCCACGTGTAACTCCGCCCTTTCAGTGGCAAATCTGGAGTTGGTTAGACGTGATGCAGCCCTAGCTACATCCACACTAGTGGATTCTAAGGTGAAGAACTCTCTTAGAGTCGCTTCGGTCTCAGGAGAACTTCTCTTTGACGGCAAGCTTTCCGCTATTTATGATAAAATTAAAAAGAAAGCTAATGATTCTCTGTTGTTCAGATCGGCTCCTAAAAAGTCGGATACAGCAGACACGAATAAGACAGGCACTTCTGGGTCTAATGCGCCCAAGAGAGGTTCCTATAGAGGTTCCGGTGCGTCCTCTTGGTCTTATTCGAAAGACCGTCAGGATAGCGACTCTCGTTCGGGACGTCCTTCAGGCCGGGACAATCGGTCGGACGCCCCGAGGTCGACGAGACGAGGTGCGGGTCGTGGAAGACGTGGTTTCTCCTACCGCAGGCCTCGCAGGTCCAGGAGGTGATGGCTTAAACCTCTATCGCGTTCCGGTTGGCGGAAGGTTGTCGAGTTTTTTACAAGAGAGGGCGTCGATTACGGACGACCCTTGGGTGAGAGGAGTGACTTCGGAAGGTCTAAAGATATCCTTCAAACGAAAGCCTCCATTAACTCGAAGTCCAAAGTGGACTCATCTTCCATCAAATCCGCAGAAAAGAGACGCTCTGTTATCAGAGGTGCAGTCTCTTTTAATGAAGAATGCGGTAGAGGTCGTAGAAAACCAGGAATCGCTGGGATTCTACAGCCATCTGTTTCTGGTTCCGAAACCAGACGGCTCGTTCCGTCCAGTCATAGATTTGAGCTGGATAAACAAGCTGATCGTCGCTCCGAAGTTTTATATGGAGACGATTTGATCGGTCAGAGCGAGTATTCGGGTGAACGATTATGCAACGAGCATAGATCTCAAAGATGCGTACTTTCACGTCATGGTACATCCGACATTCCGAAAGTATCTACGCTTCGCAGTCCTAGGAGTGGTGTATCAGTTCCGGGCCATGTGCTTCGGATTGAATCTAGCACCCTGGGCTTTCACTCGGGTAATGAACTCGGTAATGATCTACTTCCGAGCTCATTCGTCTGCGGTAACGTCCGCCTACCTGGACGACATTCTTCAGAGGTACGGCAACGAGTTAACGCTTCAGAACGATGTTCAGAATCTTCTTCTATTGCTCCGACGTCTCGGTTTTATAGTAAACGAGGAGAAGTCGGATCTGGTGCCGTCCAAGTCATTCACTCATCTGGGAATGAGCTTTGAGACGCACAACAATCTCGTTCGTCTGCCGTTAACCAGAGCGAAATTAGTCAGTTGTTACGCTCGCTATTGTCTGCACGCAGACAAAGTCACGGCGAGAGAATTTATGAGACTGATAGGTCTGTGCGGAGCCGCCGCAGATCTCATTCCGATGGGGCGGCTACGCACACATCCTCTTCAAATTTTCCTGACTCAGAATTGGAGTGTGAAAATTCATTCGCTCGATGTAGACGTTCTCTTGTCAGATCAAGTGAAACAAGAGATTCAGACTTGGGCAAACATTCAGTGGTTAACTCAAGGAGTTCCGCTGCAGTTGCCGGATCCGAGTTTTACCGTTATGACGGATGCCAGTCAAACAGGCTGGGGTGCATCATTAATCCCAACGGATTCGAGATGCCAGGGTCTTTGGGATCCGCAATTCCTGTGCAAGCACATAAACATCAAGGAAATGATGTCAATTTGGCTTGCGTTACGTCACTGGATGGACATTATTCACGATGCTCATGTCCAAATCCTATCCGACAATACGACAGTAGTGGCGTATATACGGAATCAGGGAGGCACTCATTCAGTTCCGTTGTTCAATCTAACGGAAAGAATCCTTCTGTTTGCGTTAGAACATCACGTTCTTCTTTCGGTCCGTCACATACCGGGCCGTCTGAATGTGCTAGCAGACTCCCTTTCACGAAAGGGTCGCTTGTTGCCGTCGGAGTGGACTCTCAACAAACAAGTATTCAATCAGATTTGCTACCAATGGGAACGGCCAATGATAGACTTATTTGCGACACATCTCAACAATCAGTTGCAGACGTATGTGTCTCCGTGTCCGGATCCAAGAGCATTTGCAGTAGATGCTCTGTCGATCCCTTGGGACGGAATGATAGGATATGCGTATCCTCCAGCGCCGTTAATTCAACAAGTATTGCTAAAGATAAAACAATCTCAATGCAAGATTCTGTTGGTAGCATCTCTGTCGCCACAGAGACCGTGGATAAATCTACTCAGGTGTCTGTTGTGGGACCTACCGCGGAAGCTTCCTCCACGAGAGGATCTTCTTTCGCAGGGGAAATCGCGCCAACTCCATCACAACCCGCAAGGTCTCAACCTTCACGTTTTTCCGTTGTGCGGTCCTTCTTGCATGGCAAGCACTTTACAGGACGAGCAGTGGACGCGATTTCTAACTGTAGGAGGACCTCCTCTTCGCTAAACTATGCGGCTAAGTGGAAGGTTTTTCGTCGTTGGTGTAGGGATCATTCTGTAGATATATTTGATCCCTCTATACCAGACATTGCAAACTTTCTAGTATACTTGTTTGACGAAATCAAGCTTCAGCCTGTTACTATAAAGGGTTATAGATCTATGTTATCTGATACCTATGCACATCATGATAGTTTACAAATTGGATCTAATGTCTCTTTATCGAAGTTGGTTAGAAACTTTTCGATAAATAGACCCAGAACTCTTAGATTAATTCCTAAGTGGAATTTAGCTTGTGTTCTCCTTAAATTGAAGGAAAAGCCATTTGAACCTCTTGGGACAGTAGATTTCAAATTCTTATCTTATAAGACAGCTTTTCTCTTAGCTTTCTCTTCTGCCAGAAGAGTCAGTGAGCTTCATGCACTATCGGTGGATGATTCTCATTATCGTAGTGTTGGGAACACTATCACCATCACTACTAATGTGGGTTTTTTAGCTAAGAATCAGGCTCCTAATAAATATCCGGAACCTATTGTTATTAAGGCTCTTCCGTCTTCAGACGGGCGTAGGCCTTTACTCTGTCCTGTTAGAGCACTACGTATCTATAAACAGAGATCTCAGTTTATCAGAAAGGGACGAAAACGTTTCTTTCTGTCTTTGATGCCTAATAGAAAGGACATTTCAGTCCATTCTATTGCTAGATGGATTCAGTTAACTATCCGTACTGCTTATGAAGATTTATCTTCTTCTCAGCAGTCTGTGCTTAAGATTTCTGCTCATGAAGTAAGAGCTCTTTCTACTTCCTGGGCTTATGCTAATAGTGTTGCTATTACAGATTTAATGAAGGCTGCTTATTGGTCTCAGCCATCCACATTTACGAATTTTTATCTCAGAAATATTGAGTCCATTTCTGGAGACCTGCATTGTTTAGGTCCGTTATCTGTTGCTCAGAATGTCGTCCACTAAACAGTTGCAACTATAGTTATGCAGGCTTTCTGTTCCGGCAGTGACTCCGTCCGGCTGCCCTCTTCGCTCTGGGCTATTTGACCCAGGGCAAGGGGAAGGGGGGGGGGGGGGGGGGGGTGTTCCCTTAGGTCACCTGCTTTATAGTGAAAAGCAAGGGAATGCCTCCTCCAAGTCAGTATTTCTGAGTCGCTTCCGGGATGGTTTCAAAGTGTAATATTAATGTTTAAATTCATTCATGTCTTATTTTTAAAGTGTAGCTCGGTGTGAAGCATTTGTATATGTCAAGTGTCAAACGGGCTTTAATATACAATACTCGGACACTTTTAAATGATTATAAAGAGTCTCAATTCTCTGGACTACTTTATTTATTGGCTTGCTTTAAAAATAATTAGTATAAGGGTTATACTGGATGTTAATAGAGAACATGAATGTTATTGTGCTCAATTATTAAGGGTAGTGTATCTTTCTAATTTAATATTAAATAAGAAAGATACATGTAAAGCCTAATACTCCTTTTCTCCTTAAGGGGTTACCTCTTTACTATATAGTTGAGCTTATTGGATTTTCCTCTATGTCCTAGGCCCTCCAGCCTGTTTACTATTCAGCTAAGTCTGGGTCATTGGTACAGTATAAAAATGTTAAAAAATTTATAGTAATTTATATATTTTTTATACTTACCAATGACCCAGACGGGGATGGCCCTCCCTGGAGTTGGGAACTCTTGCCTCCCCACTGAGTACATAGCGCTGACCAGGCACTGCCAGTAAGAATGATAATTGGCGCCAATTTCGGGACGACTGCGTCACTGCGCATGCGCAGTAGAGGCGTACTATGGAGGTCCTTTAGGACATGATTTCTTTTTGTTTTGGATGCAAATTTGGGGGATTGGGGGGCAAAATTTGTGTTTGGCCCTGGTTTTGTTGGAGTTAGCACCAGCTAAGTCTGGGTCATTGGTAAGTATAAAAAATATATAAATTACTATAAATTTTTTAACTTTTGTCAAGTAGCACCTCCTCCCCATGTGACAAATGGTCTGTATGGCATCCTGAATATTACCATATTGCACCGTAGCATCGCCAAGTGGGATGTGGTCATTGACTGAATTACCGAAAGGATGTGAAAGATGTTGAATCATGTGGTATGCTCCATGAGTGGGTTTAGGAACCAGACCGATGGGTGAAAGGAACAGATCCATGAAAGGGGGCACAGGGAAAGGACCACAAATGCACCCACATGCAAGTTCATTCTGTATCTTAGCAGTCATAACATCTGGCATGTCGTGAGCAGACTGTAAATTGGAGGGAGTAGTGCATAAAGTAGGATGGCCCTGTAGACCCAAACAAGAACCTTCTGTAAACCCCTGGACTAACAGCATGCAGATCCCCGGATCATATTCTTTTAAACACAGGGCCAGTCTGTTCACTTGGACTGGCATTACCACGGCCTGGACTGGTGGGCAAATGATGTCTAGAGCAGCCACCTCCAAAGCTCCCAGACTTCGCAGAGGATCAGCCTCTTGAGGAGTGAAAGGAACAGTGCTGAAAACTGGGGGGCTGCTGACAATGTAAACAATCATGCGAAAACCCACAAGAGCCTGAGCAGTTCAGTTCCTCATGGAGTCGAAAGCAAAACCCAGCAGGGATATAATGCCTCTGATGCATACCCAGAAACCCAGACTGTTTGAATTGCCCCCCAGAAGATGAGGCCTGTGCAACTCCAATCTGATTACCCCCAGGACCAGCATGCATATAGAGTTCCCAATGGAAGTTATCCCAAGTTAAGGTTGGGTGATGCTGTCTAAGAGACCAGAATTCTTGATCATAAAAGGCTCAATCAAAGCCTGTGGCAGACAGATGTCAGATGTTAGATTGATATTTGATTAAGGGCTATGTCTGGTCTGGAAATATTTCAAGGAACACTGTCATATAAACCTCAAAAGGCACTAAGCCACATGTGGATCGAGGTGATTGTTTTGTGTGCCTTGGGGACACATAAAATAGATGGAGAGCCCTGTACATCGGAGATGGACAATGCATACGTCACTGACTCCTGTGCTGCCTGTTGGGGCAGCAAAGAGGTCAAATTTCATGTACTAATTGGCCCATATTTGCTCCTTCAGCTTAGGTAAAATATTGGCTGTCAAAGAATTTCACTGGGAGATAAACTGTGCATCAGGGTTACATGGTCTACTCAACGGAACAGAAAACTGAATGTTATTTGTCTGTAGATCAGAATAAACAGGTGACAGAGTCAATGAATCATGTAGAGTAGAAGAGTGTACCACATTACCTGGAAGAAGCAATGAACCCAGGGCCTGCTGAACGGCACCAGCCACCTGCTGGGAAATATCCGATGAAGAAGAGCTGGTGGTAAGCAGATTATGCAGCTATTGAATTGTCACTGTAATGGAGTTCTGAGCAGCAGAAGGTCCTGGCCAGGAAGAAATAGGGAGACTTGAGGCAGGCACTGCCATATCTGGCGCAGTACAATGTCCCATCGCTGAGAAAGTAGTCATACACGAAGAACGCACAGGATAAACTAATGCTGCCCCAAGTAGAGTTTCGCTTCCTGGGCCATGGCTTGTGAGTCCAGGGCATGGTCCAGAGAGGTAACAAATTATAGGTAACAAATGGGGCCCAGTAAGTTGCGATGAGTACATGTGAGGCAAAGTGTCCTGGAGAGCATTGTCTAGAGGAAGTGTTTGGCCTGTGAAATCTGGCCTACTAATATGCGGTCCCTTGTGTTAGAGGTGCAAAAGAGTCAGAGTCAGTACTAGAGAATGTTGAAAGCCCACCAGGGTGAACACACACACACGAGGCACAGAGGTAGTGTGAGTCACAATTGTTGACAAGAGAGACACAGGATCAGCAGGAAAAGTTGAGCCTGCCACTGACACTGAGGAGGAAACTGTTGAACACAAAACTTGCTGGTCAATTGCCGATGACTCCAAGGTCACAGGAACAACTGGTATATTAGTCACTGATGATGTAACACATTCAGGCACTGCTTGAACCTCATTAACTGCATTGCCAATGGAAGTAGGCAAACATCGACGCCTGCTGTGTCTGGGTGTATAAGATGCTGACAAGCCATCCTGCAAACTGGACATACCTGGAAGAAAAAGTGGAAACATGGCAGCAAACACCTTAACAAAAAAGGTAATAGTTCCATCCCCCCCTCTGCTCTCCCCCTCTGCTACCCCCCCCCCCCCCCCCCCCAGGGTGCTGAGTGGTGGTGCTGCCGCTGACAAGGTCCAATATAAAAAGCGCACATCACAAGAGAATTGGTCACGACCACGCACACACCATGATATCAACATGCCAATCCGACATGAGCAAATGTTCAAGGCCACTAATATATAACACAAGCACCGGATAGAAAGAGAACAAAGCCCAAGTTGGGCTAGAGAAAGTCAGGTGAGGGTGACTGCTAAGTACACACAAAATATCCTAGGGGATAGCACATTAAACCACCCCACACAGTCATGTACACAACAGTGTAGGGAAGGCGAATATCCTACCCACTCACACCCACCAGCAACATCAACAGAATGAAATTCAGAATTGCCTGTACCTAGAAACAGACTTGTTGCCTTCCCTGAAGGGATTGTCAGGACAACACAAAACACCCCAGAAGCGTGTAATGAGTCTTACTGTTCAAAGTAAGTAATTTAAGGATGAGTCAGCACACAGCAGCAGCCACTGCACTCTAACAAACACAAAATACATAAATTACCCAAATGTGCATATTTGAATAATAGGTGAGGATGGAGCGCAACACAGAAAACAAAATATACAGGAGAGCACAATTATAAACAATGAGTAAGGTGAACAAGAATAAACACCGGCGCGAAGTTATTTGAGTCCAGGTGAAAAGAAAAACTGTGTATGCAGCAGAAAAAAGTGATGTGGGTGGAGCCAGAGAAACATTTTTTGCCTCTAAAACAGTCTATCGCCATGCATTTGGGATCACCAGCTATAATTTAGATGCAAAAATTGAAAGAATAAGAAAATTTCAATTGCAGTTTTTGTGAATCGCTGATAAGGGCATTATGTTGGGTAAAGGCATAAGGTTTTGACAGTGCTTTTTGTATATTAATGTACCTTCCAAATTGATGTGAAATGTTGAAGGCTACTCATCTCAACTGTTGTAAATGACAAAAGTATTATTTTATAAATTTGTAGTTTGCAAAAATAATTGGATTTAATTTTGAATTTTCAAACATTTCAAGTTGTAAAAATCCACAGGAACTTTTCTTACAATATTATAGATGACAGTTTGATCTAATGATGTAGTACAGTGGAACCCTGTTAATTGAATAGGCACATTGTCGATAAATACTATTCAATTAACCGGAATATTCCAATAACCAGTATGTGGTGATTTTGCTTAATTTTGATGATAAATTGAGTATTCTGTTATATCTTGTTTGAAAGATTGCACTGAGCTCTAAGATATAATAGAATAAATAGAGGATATCTTAGTGTTTTTGAGTGGATACCGAAAATTATCTCATGAGTGACCGAGACAAATGTTTATTTTTTTTTGCGAGTGTTTGCGCTAGCGAAAATATCCATTTGTCTCGGTCACAAGTGCGATAATTTTCAGTATCCACTCAAAAACACAAGATTTTCTTCTAGCTCAACTTGACAAAGCCAAGTTGAGCTATTCCCATCACTTCATGTCCATCAGCGTACGGTTGTACGTATGTACGTACGTACGTTAGTACGTACATCCACAATTTCCTTTGGCACACCTCACACGTCGCATTTATGATCAGATCGCTTTGAAACTTGGTATGTTTGTTTGGGGTGACCTCTAGATGGGAGCTATCGATTTTCTTCAACTTTAGTTTTTTAGAACTTAGTTTAGTCAGACCTCAATATTTCCCTTTGGCACACCCTACAGGGCACATTTATGATTGGACTGCTTTAAAACCTGGCATACTTGTTTAGGATGACCTCTAGATGGGAGCTATCGATTTTCTTAAATTTTCATCAAAAAATGTTGCCGCGACCAATGATCTTAGAACTTAGTTTAGTCAGACCACAATATTTCCCTTTGGCACACCCTACAGGGCACATTTATGATTGGTTTGCTTTGAAACCGGGTATGCTTGTTTGGGGTGATGTCTAGATGGGAGCTATCGATTTTTTTCCCTTTCCGTCAAAAAATGTTGCATCGGCCAACATTCTTAGAACTTAGTTTAGTCAGAAGACCTCAATATTTCCCTTTGGCACACCCTATAGGGCACATTTATGATCGGATTGCTTTGAAACCAGGCATGCTTGTTTGATGTGACCTCTTGATGGGAGCTATCGATTTTCTTCCATTTCCATCAAAAAATGTTGCCACGACCAACGTTCTTAGAACTTAGTTTAGTCAGACCTCAATATTTCCCTTTGGCACACCCTATAGGGCACATTTATGACTGGATTGCTTTGATACCTGGTATGCTTGTTTGGGGTGACCTCTAGATGGGACCTATCAATTTTCTTCTATTTCCATCAAAAAATGTTTCCGCGGCCAACGTTCTTAGAACTTAGTTTAGTCAGACCACAATATTTCCCTTTAGCACATCTTACAGGGCACATTTATGATTGGATTGATTTGATACCTGGTATGCTTGTTTGGGGTGACCTCTAAATGGGAGCTATCGATTTTTTTCCATTTCCGTCAAAAATGTTGCCGCAGCCAATGTTCTTAGAACTTAGTTTAGTCAGACCTCAATATTTTCCTTTGGCACACCCTACAGGGCACATTTATGATCAGATTGCTATCGATTTTTTTCCATTTCCGTCAAAAATGTTGCCGCGGCCAATGTTCTTAGAACTTAGTTTAGTCAGACCTCAATATTTTCCTTTGGCACACCCTACAGGGCACATTTATGTTCGGATTGCTTTGAAACCTGGCATGCTTGTTTAGGGTGACCTCTAGATTGGAGCTATCGATTTTCTTCCAATTCTGTTCATCAAAAAATGTTGCCACTGGCAATGATCTTTGAACTAAGTTTAGTCAGGCATCAATATATTCCTTTGGCATGCCCTACAGGGCACTTTTATGATCAGATCGGTTTGAAACTTTGTATGCTTGTTTAGGGTTACCTCTAGATGGGAGCTATTGATTTTCTTCGATTTCTGTCAAAAAATGTTGCCACTGGCAATGACATTCAATGAACTTAGTAAAAGCTTAGTGCAGTTAAGCAAAAATAGTTCCATTTGACACACCCTGCAGGGCACATTTAACATTGGATCGCTTGCAAACTTGATGTGCTTGTGTGGGGTGACATCTGTATGGGAGCTGTCGATTTTCTTCCATTTCTGTCAAAAAATGTTGCCGCTGACCTTTGAACTTAGTTTAGTCAGACATCAATATTTCCCTTTAACACACCCTTCAGGGCACATTTATGATCAGATCACTTTGAAACTTGGTATGTGTGTTTAGGGTGACCTCTAGATGTGAGTTATTTTTTTATTTCCATAAAAAGTTATTGTCGTTATCACCAGCCTTTGAACTTACTGCATTTGTGCATCAACTTATCCCTTTTGCTCTCTCTGTAGGGTATATTTATGAATTTCCATAACTCCCCCCCCCCCCCCCCCAAAAAAAAAAACCATTGCCACAAAGCAATGACCTTCTACTTAGTGCATATGTGCATTAACATCTTCCTTTGGCATGCCTCAGAGGGCACATTCATTATCAGGTTGTTTTGAAACTTTGTATGCTGATGCAGAGTGACAAAGATAGGAGCTATTGATTTTCTTTCAATTTCCATCAAAAACTGTTGCTGTTCAATCTTTGAATTTATTGCATTTGTGCATCAACATTCTTTGACATGGCCTACAGGCCACATTTATCATAGGATTGTTTTGAACTTGGTGTGCCCATCAGTCAAGAACCCTAGATAAGAGCCATATTTTCAGTGCCGGTTTTTATTCACTTTTGTTTAAGTTGACAACGGTTTCTTCTGCAGTGATTACTTGTCTTCTATTTAGTTCTGTTCATAGCCAGATACATTAATATTGTCCATAAGTGTAGCATTAATTTTTAGATATGTTTTAAAAATTTTGTGTACACTTAGGCTTTTTTGGGATCCATTTGGGCTCATTGTTCCCATTGGGAACTTGGGCTCATCTTGAAAATTTTTCGAGAAAATTTTTCTTTTGAATTATTTTTCGAAATGTTTGTAATGGATTATATTATTATTATGTATCTTTGTTTTTAAGGGTTAGTGCGAGTACGATGACTGTTTAATATTTTTTCAGAATGAAAGAATATTTTTTGGTTGTAATCGAGGAAGTCTTCCTCTGATTCTCATGTTCATTGTATTTGCTGTAGTCAGTGTACATGCACTAATTCTTGCTTAGTGTGTGCCAATTCGGATGACAAACGTTGGAGACGTGTGTCACAGTATATTGTTAGTGGTGAGAGGTCCATGCCGGTCCTCTCGCCACAGGGTCACTCTAGTTTTTTCAGTCTCTTTTTCAGAGGAACAAGAACAGGGTGATGTTTCCGTGATGTCTTCAAAAGTGTGCTTCTTTCGTCGCAATGAAAGGCTAGTGGCAAAGTGCTCAATGAAACGTGGCAAGTGCCTAAGAGGTCCCTAGTAGGATCGACGGTCACTTGTCGCCCGCTAGCTCCCCCGGTGAAGCAATCATTCACGAAATGGTTGTGACGCCGGGTTTGTACATTGTGGTCCAGGAGAGGAGAAGGGGTGTTGCGAGCACTATAATCTCGGATCACGCACACCCGGCGACGATGGATCGGAGGATGGAACGGAGGAAGCCAGTCAGTCCGGTAGCTAACTCGTCCAGGTCTACCCGGACCGCGAGCGAAAGAGTCCCCCCTCTCTCTTACAACAACATCTGGGCCCAGTTGTCGTTGTATGTTCGTTTGTCAGTCAGAGCTTACGTCCACTCCTCCTGTTTGGGACGCTCTGTCGCATAGACAGTCCGGCGTGGCTAGTCTAATGGCTTCCTCTTCCACACGTCAGCACACACAACCGTACCTTGGCTACGTGACCGCAGATATCCAGCCTGCTTCACCAACCAGGGATTCCACGTCGATCAGGTCACGCCATTCGCTAGCCAAGGACACGAGGCCTTTCCTGTCGGGACGTTTGCATAACAAGTATGCAGGAATTAGCATCCCAGGAGCTTCCAGCGGCTAAATTACGTAAGACCGCCGCTCAACAGGCCTCCGTGACGGACTTGCTATCACAGATAGCTCAACTCATCGCAGCATCCCAGCGCCATCAGAAACTTTTCAGAACAGGAACTGTCTGAGGAAGCTGGGTCAGTTCGCTCCACTGCAGAGTCAGTAAGGGATGACCGAGATTCTCATGTGGTCCAGTCGGATGGTGAAAGGGAATCAGCGGAGCTGGAATTTTCCATTTCCGAACAACATGAGGTGGCCATAGATCTCATCCGGCAACACCTTCCAGAAGTTGTTCCTCCGGACCAAAGTGCTGCGTTACCTGATAAGAGACCGATAGCGTCACTGGACACAGACTTTTTTGGCCGGAATAGGGACATTGCACCTGAGTTTCCGACCCAGTCCAGAAATGTCACGCGGACATTTGATCTTCTTATGGACGCTATATTCAAGCTAGCCTCTAAGACTGGCAAATCCGGTTTCTCTTCTAGTCACTCCGGTCTCCGGAGAGCTTCTCTTTGGCGGTAAGCTTTCTATAATCTATCAACAGATTACTAAGAACGCTTCGGACTCTCTGCCTTTTAAATCCGCTTCGCAAAAATCGGACTCAGCAGAGGGAAGTAAGGCAGGCACTTCTGGGGCAAGTACGTCCAAGGGAAGTCCCTATAGAGGATCTAAGAAAGCCTCTACGTCTTACTCCAGAGACCGTCAGAGTAGCGACTCAGGTAGGGGGTCGTAATACTGGCCAAGACAACTGGTCTGATGCCCCTAGGTCGACTGGGTGAGGTGCGTAGTTTCTCCTCCCTCAAGCCTTGCAGGTCCAGGAGGTGATGGTTTAAACCTCTAATGCATTCCAGTGGGCGGAAGGCTATCGAGATCTTATCCAATTGGTTGTCAATTACAGACGAACCATGGGTGCAGGGGGTTATTTCTGAAAGGTCTAAAATGGTCCTTCAAGGAAAAAACTCTGTTAACTCGACGTCCACGTTGGACTCAGCTTCCATCAAACCTTCAGAAGAGAGATTCGCTTCCATCAGAAGTCCAATCTCTTCTGGAGAAGAATGCGATACAGGTCGTAGAAAACCAGGAATTTCCAGGTTTCTACAGTCACTTGTTCCTGGTTCCAAAACCAGACGGCTCGTTTCATCCAGTTATAGATTTGAGCTGGATAAATAAGCTGATCGTGGCTCCGAAATTTATATGAAGACCATCCATTCGGTCAGAGCGAGAATTCGAGTGAAAGATTATGCTATGCTGCCAGCATAGATCTCTAGTATGCATTCTTTCACGTCATGGTACATCCGGCGTTCAGAAAGTATCTTCGCTTCGCTACCCTAGGAGTCGTTTATCAGTTCCGGGCTATGTGCTTTGGTCTGAATCTAGCGATCTGGGCTTTCACTTGAATAATGAACTCGGTAATGACTCATTTCCGAGCTCATTTGTCTGCGGTAACGTCGGCCTACCTGGACGACATTCTACTGAGGTACGGCAACGAGTTAACGCTTCAGAACAATGTTCAGAGTCTGCTTCAACTGCTCTGACGTCTCAGTTTCATAGTAAACAAAAAGAAGTCAGATCTAGTGCCGTCCAAGTCATTCACCTTCCTGGGACTGAGCTTCGAGATGCACAACAATCTCGTTCGTCTGCCGTTAACCAGAGCGAAAGTAGTCAGTTATTATGCTCGCTTTTGTCTTCACTCAGATGTAGTAACAGCGAGAGAATTCATGCGACTGATAGGTTTGTGCAGAGCCGCCGTGAATTCCGATGGGGTGACTACGCACTCAGCCACTCCAAATATTTTTACTCAGAATTGGAGTGTGAAGATTCATTCGCTCGAAACGAACATCGTCTTGTCGAATCAAGTGAAACAAGAGATTCAGACTTGGGCGGATATTCAGTGGTTAACTCAGGGAGTACCACTGCAACTGCCGGATCCGAGTTTTACGATTATGACGGATGCCAGTCAAACAGGTTGGGGCGCAACCTTGTGCTCAACAGATTCAAGGTGCCAAGGTCTTTGGGATCCGCAGTTCCTAAACAAGCACATAAACATCAAAGAGATGATGTCAGTTTGGCTTGCGCTACATCATTGGATGAACATTATTCAGAATTCACCTGTTCAAATTCTGTCTGACAATTCGACAGTAGTAGCATAGATATTCGGAACCAGGGAGGCACTCATTCCATTCCATTGTTCAAATTAACAGAAAGAATCCTTCTGTTTGTCCTAGAGCATCAAGTTCTTCTGTCAGTCCGTCATATTCCGGTTCGTCTGAACGTTCTTGCAGACTCCCTTTCTCGGAAAGGTCGCATGTTGCCATCAGAATGGACTCTCAACAAACAAGTATTCAATCAGATTTGCTACCAATGGGATTGTCCTATGATAGACTTATTTGCGACGCATCTCAACAATCATTTGCAGATGTTTGTGTCGCCATGCCCAGATATTCGAGCATTTGCAGTAGATGCTCTCTCGATCTCTTGGGACGGAGTGATAGGATATGCGTATCCTCCAGCTCCATTGATTCAACAGATATTGCTAAAAATCAAGCAATCTCACTGAAAGATTCTGTTGGTAGCATCTCTGTCACCTCAGAGACCATGGATAAATCTACTCAGGTGTCTGTTGTGGGACATTCCGCGGAAGCTTCCTCCACGGGAGGATCATCTTTCGCAGGGGAAATCGTGCACACGGCATCACAACCCGCAAGGTCTCAACCTTCACGTATTTCCGTTGTGCGGTCCTTCTTGCACGGCAAGCATTTTACAGGATGAGCAGTGGATGCAATTTCTAACTGTAGGAGGACCTCCTCTTCGATAAATTATGCTGCTAAGTGGAAGGTTTTCTCTCAGTGGTATAGGGATCATTCTGTTGATATTTATGATCCCTCCATTCCAGACATTGCTAATTTTCTGGTCTTCTTGTTTGACGAGATCAAACTGCAGCCAATAACTATTAAGGGTTATAGGTCTATGCTATCGGATACCTATGCTCATTATGATAGCTTAAAAATTGGATCTAATGTCTCTTTATCTAACTTAGTGAAAAACTTTTTGATAAATAGACCTAGAACCCTAAGGTTAATTCCTAAGTGGAATTTAGCTTGGGTTCTTCTGAAGCTAAAAGAAGCACCATTTGAGCCTCTTGATACAGTGGACTTCAAATACTTATCTTATAAGACAGCTTTTCTCTTAGCATTCTCTTCTGCTAGAAGAGTTAGTGAGCTTCATGCACTATCTGTTGATGATTCTCACTATCGCAGTGTTGGTAATACTATTACTTTGACTACTAATGTTGGATTTTCAAACGCAGATCTGAGTTTACCAGAAAGGGACGTAAGCGTTTTTTTCTATCTCTGCTGCCTAATAGAAAGGACATTACAGTCCATTCTATTGCAAGGTGGATTCAATTAACTATCCGTACTGATTATGAACAATTATCTTCATCTCAGCAGTCTGTGCTTAAGATTTCGGTGCATAAAGTAAGAGCGCTGTCTACATCTTGGGCTTATGCTAATAGTGTTGCTATTACCGATTTGATGAAGGCTGCGTATTGGTCTCAGCCTTCCATGTTCACAAATTTTTATCTCAGAAGTATTGAGTCCATTTCTGGCAACCTGCATTGTTTAGATCCGTTATCTGTTGCTCAGAATGTCGTCCACTAAACAGTTGCAACTATAGTTATGCAGGCTTTCTGTTCCGGCAGTGACTCTGTCCTGCTGTCCACTTCGTTCTGTTGTTTTTGACCTGCTTTATCACCTGCTTTATAGTGAAAAGCAGGGGAATACCTCCTCTGGAGTCAGTAATTCCGAGTCGGTGTCGGGATGGTTTTAAAGTGTAAAGCTAATGTTTATCTCATGTAATATTTTTAAAGTGTAGCTCGGTGTGAAGCATTTGTATATGTCACGTGTCATACGAGCGCTAATATACAATTCTCGGACACTTTTAAATGAGTATAAAGAGTCTCATTCTCTGGACTATCTTTATTTATTGGCTTTCCTTTAAAAAATTGGTATAATGGGTTGTACTGGATGTTAATAGAGATCATTGATGTTATTGTGCTCAATTACGGAATGGTATTGTGTCTTTCTTCTTTGGTATAAACAAGAAAGATACATGTAAAGCCTGTTTCTCCTTTTCTCCTGGAGGGGATAATTCTGTTTACATGTAATTGAGTCCATTGGATTTTCCTTTATATCCTAGGCTCTCCAGCCTTTTTTCTATTCAGCTAAGTCTGGGTCATTGGTACAGTATAAAAATGTTAAAAAATTTATAGTAATTTATATATTTTTTATACTTACCAATGACCCAGAAGGGGATGGCCCTCCCATGAGTTGGGAACTCATACCTCCCCGCTGATTACATAACACTTACCAGGCACTGGTTGTAAGAATGAGGATTTGGCGCCAATTTCGGTACTTCCTTGACACTGCACATGCGCAGTGGATAAAAGTATGGAGGACCACATAGGACATTGATTATTTGGATTCTGATGCAAATTTTGGTGGGGGCAAAATTTAGGTTTGGCCCTAGAATTTTAAGAGTTAGCACCAGCGAAGTCTGGGTCATTGATAAGTATAAAAAATATATAAATTACTATAAATTTTTTAACTTTCTTTTCATTATATGTTTTTAGAACCAAGTGATCATTTCCAGTGATAATTTGACTCATTTATACCTTGAAGTGATGCTTTGAAGGCTGCCATTTTGGTTGATATGAGAAAGTGAAAATTTCTATATCTTCACAGTGGGGGATACGATTTCTATCTTTCCACAATTTTTTCAATAATCAATTGTTTAGCGAATAATAAATGTTTATACATGAACTAATGAGGTCACAAAGGTATGTAATCCTTATGAATTTGAGGACTGTCAGTAGAATTTTTGAAAAATCAGAATTGCTTATGGGTTACAGAGTAAATCCATGTTAATTGATTCAATCAACTGATTGGTTTCAAGCAGTACAATGGAGCCCACTTAATTGGATATCTTTTAATTGAATGACCCTGTTAACTGATTGGAATTTCCAAACACAAAACCATTTACCATACCTTCAGTACAAATTTGACCTGTTAATTGAATATAGGTTATAGAGTAAACTCCTGTTAATTGAATAAAAAAATCTTATAACATGTTGAGAAATTACCCTGACACTTCACAATTTTCCTTTGTTTATAGACTTATTTGGCCTCAGTACATCCAATATAGGCATTTAATCTACTACATCTTGTTTGACAGAGCTCATACAGCTCTGTCAAACAAGATATAATAGAATAAATGCCAAGTTTATCTGTAGAATACAGGAAAGTGACACAATCCCTGTTAATTGAATACTCCTACTAACTGAATAATTTAAACTGCCAAAGTGGCTATTCAGTTAACAGGGTTCCACTGTATTACAACTCGACGTGTATCTGTGACCCACTCATTAATTTTCTTTCTGATAAAAATTGTCTACTTTACGGGTTAAAAAATAAGGTTAAAATATTGGACTGCAGGATTGCAATGATCCACCAAATTGCTGCAAATCATATAGTTACTTTGGATTCCATTCTTTGTTTACTTTGTTGGTAAAAGTATCAAATTGTATTATATGCTAGCCTGTGATTTATCACAGATTATCTAAGCAATATTTCTTGATATCCATCGACTCAATAGATATCAAGAAATATCCCTCAGAAGCTTCCTAATTGACATCGCCTTGAAGGGACAAGCAGCTGATCTTTGTTATTGTTTTGAAACATACTTGTTTGGTGTAGAATTAGGCTGAATATTGGGCATAAATGTCTTGTAGCATATAATAAAAAGAAAATCTACTCTATTTTATTCAGTATGTGGAATTATCTCATGAGTGTGGATCTGAAATTTGCATTTGAGCGAGTGAAAAATAATATATTTTTATACTGTACCAATGACCCAGACTTAGCTGGTGCTAACTCCACAAAAACCAGGGCCAAACACAAATTTTGCCCCCCAATCCCCAAAATTTGCATCCAAAACAAAAAGAAATCATGTCCTAAAGGACCTCCATAGTACGACTCTACTGCGCATGCGCAGTGACGCAGTCGTCCCGAAATTGGCGCCAAATATCATTCTCTGTTTGGCCCTTCATCAGTCAACATCTCACTGATCTTTGTGCTTGTAAATCTCAGTTTAAAGGATGCCAGACACGTAATTCTTGGAGAAAATGTGATTCTAAGGAGGATAGAAGGAGGAGAGGAAAAAAGAAGTGGCAAAAAATAATCAGGGCTGTACTTAAAATTTTTTGTTAAAATTATGTTAAGTTGCCTATTTTCGAGGCAAACGCCTCTTGTTGTCATTCTTGCTAATTGTTGCACTGCTTATTCAGTGTTTCCTCTCCCCTAACCTTCTAAAGTCCCCCCTTGCAATTCTCCCATGCTTTTGGCATATTTTTGAGAAGTTTCATTTCTAAAATTTCCCTGGGAGAGTTGCTTGGTTACAGAATGTTTTCTGTTATTTTCCCCATAGTTACGTTTTCACCCATGGGTGTATAACGTTTGTGTTCTGCATCTTCCATCTGATGTTCTGCAGATTCTCCCCTGGGAGTCTCTGTTTTGCATCAGATAGAGTGTAATTGAGGACTGATTCCGGGCCAGTTTTTTCAGTGCCTGGAGTCATGTTTTCTTCTGTGTTTACACTGTTTGTTTTCATTGGCAACAGCCTTTTTTGAGGGGGGCTGTTTGCCTTTGAGGTAGTTTATCTCATTATAAGATACATTTATATTATCCGAAAGTGTCTCATTAATTATTTTATATAATTTTAAAATTTTTGACCACACTTTGCCATCGGATCCATCGGGGCTCAACGTTACTTTTCAGCAACTTGGGCTTCTCTGAAAAAATATTTTTTCAAAATTATTTTGTTTTGCAATTGTTTTTTCATTTATTAATGGATCATGTTATTATGTATCTTTGTGTCAGGGGTTTTTGCGAGTAACTAGGACTTATTGTTGTTCCTTCACAATGAAAGGAACTTGTTCAAATTGTAATAGGAAGAAATCTTCCTCTGACTTTCATGATTATTGCATAAATTGTAGTCAGTGTTCTCGCATTAATCCCTGTCCTGTATGTGAACATTGGGATGAGAAACATTGGAAACGTGTGTCACGATATGTTGTTTCTGGAGAAAGAGCGATGCCGGCTCTTTCTCCACAAGGTCACTCTACTCTCTCAGTTTCTATTTCAGAGGAACCAGAACAGGGTGATGTTTCCATGTTATCTTCTTCAAGTGTGCGTCCGTCGTCACAATTAAATACAGAGCTAGCGGCAAAAGTGCTCATGGAGATTAGACAAATGTCGTCCGCTAGCTCGCCCGGTGTAGCGTCCATTCACCGAATGGTTCGGCAGCCGGGTTCGTCCGATGCGGTCCAAGAGGAAATTTTGGGTGATGCGAGCACTATAAATATAATAGATGCACACCCAGTGACGGCGGATAGTGAACGAGAACGGAGGAAGCCTTTTAGTCCGGTTCCTAGCTCGTCCAGGTCCAGCCGGGCCGCGAGCGAGAGAGGCCCCTCTCTCGTACAACAACATCTGGGACCAGATGTTGTGGTACAAAATGTGTCTTTAGCGGAGCATACGTCCGTCGCTCGGGACGCTCCGTTGTATAAGCAGTCCGCAGAGACTGTTAAGGCTTCCTCTTCTCGCCGGCGCACACGACCGCACCTTGGCTGCGTGACCTCCGATATCTTGCCAGCTTCGCCGATGAAGGATTATTCGGCGACCAGGTCACACCATCCGGCAGCCAGGGACTCGAGACCGATGGACTCCGGACGTTCGCATAGGAAAAGTATGCGGGAGCCATCTGATGCGGAGCTGCCCTCGGCAAAGCAGCGAAAGACCGCTCCTCCGCAGGTCTCGACGTCGGACATTCTAGTGCAGATAGCACAGCTTATCGCAGCATCCCAGCAGCCGACAGAGACGGTGTCGGATCGAGAATTATCCGACGGCGCTGGGTCGGTACGCTCCGCCGAAGCATCGGGGGCGGACGACCGGGAACATCGGGAGGTCCGACCGGATGGTGAAAGGGATACGGATGAATTGGAGCTATCCCTTTCGGAACAACACAAAGCTGCCGTAGACTTCATCCGGCACTTTCTTCCTCAAGTTGTTCCGTCGGGCCAGACTGCTGCGCTTCCGGACAGGAGAATTATAGCGTCATTGGACTCTGATTTTTTCGAGCGGTTCAGGGACATCGCTCCCGAGTTTCCGTCGCAGTCCAATAATGTTGCAAGAACATTTGAATTATTGAACGACGCTATTTTTAAACTTGCTTCCAGGACAGGGAAAGCAGGCTTCTTGTCCGCAAATACTCTCAACCTGCCTTTCATTAATGCAAGGAATAAATTTGACACGGCAGGTCAGGGTATACCGAGAGTTCCTCTGCGTATGGACGACGAGGCGGAAGACTTAGAGCTATCATTACCGTCGTCAGCTTCTATTCCAACCGCAGTGTTGGAAACAGCTATTGCGTCTAACAGAGCCAATTTAGATGCCTTATCTTACGCAGATCACCTTACGAAGGCGTTATCACTGCGTCTTCAAGGGGAAGAGTTTCAGGATATACAATCCTCCTTAAGACTTCTTTCAAGGGCAGTAGCTTATTCCACGTGTAACTCCGCCCTTTCAGTGGCTAATCTGGAGTTGGTTAGACGTGACGCAGCCCTGTCTACATCCACACTAGTGGATTCTAAGGTGAAGAACTCTCTTAGAGTCGCTTCGGTCTCAGGAGATCTTCTCTTTGACGGCAAGCTTTCCGCTATTTATGATAATATTAAAAAGAAAGCTAGTGATTCTCTGTTGTTTAGATCCGCTCCTAAAAGGTCGGATTCAGCAGACACGAATAAGGCGGGCACTTCTGGGTCTTATCCGCCCAAGAGAGGTTCCTATAGAGGTTCCGGTGCGTCCTCTAGCTCTTATTCGAGAGACCGTCAGGATAGCGACTCTCGTTCGGGACGTCCTTCAGGCCGGGACAATCGGTCGGACGCCCCGAGGTCGACGAGGCGAGGTGCGGGTCGTGGAAGACGTGGTTTCTCCTACCGCAGGCCTCGCAGATCCAGGAGGTGATGGCTCAAACCTCTATCGCGTTCCGGTTGGCGGAAGGTTGTCGAGTTTTTCTCAAGAGTGGGCGTCGATTACGGACGACCCTTGGGTGAGAGGAGTGACTTCGGAAGGTCTAAAGATATCCTTCAAACGAAAGCCTCCATTAACTCGAAGTCCAAAGTGGACTCATCTTCCGTCAAACCCTCAGAAAAGAGACGCTCTGCTATCAGAGGTGCAGTCTCTTTTAATGAAGAACGCGGTAGAGGTCGTAGAAAACCAGGAATCGCTGGGATTCTACAGCCATCTGTTTCTGGTTCCGAAACCAGACGGCTCGTTCCGTCCAGTCATAGATTTGAGCTGGATAAACAAGCTGATCATCGCTACGAAGTTTTATATGGAGACGATTCGATCGGTCAGAGCGAGTATTCGGGTGAACGATTATGCAGCGAGCATAGATCTCAAAGATGCGTACTTTCACGTCATGGTACATCCGACATTCCGAAAGTATCTACGCTTCGCAGTCCTAGGAGTGGTGTATCAGTTCCGGGCCATGTGCTTCGGATTGAATCTAGCACCCTGGGCTTTCACTCGAGTAATGAACTCGGTAATGATTTACTTCCGAGCTCATTCGTCTGCGGTAACGTCGGCCTACCTGGACGACATTCTTCAGAGGTACGGCAACGAGTTAACGCTTCAGAACGATGTTCAGAATCTTCTTCTATTGCTCCGACGTCTCGGTTTCATAGTAAACGAGGAGAAGTCGGATCTGGTGCCGTCCAAGTCATTCACTCATCTGGGAATGAGCTTCGAGACGCACAACAATCTCGTTCGTCTGCCGTTAACCAGAGCGAAATTAGTCAGTTGTTACGCTCGCTATTGTCTAAATACAGACAAAGTCACAGCGAGAGAATTTATGAGACTGATAGGTCTGTGCGGAGCCGCTGCGGATCTCATTCCGATGGGACGGCTACGCACACGGCCTCTTCAAATTTTCTTGACTCAGAATTGGAGTGTGAAAATTCATTCGCTCGATGTAGACGTTCTCTTGTCAGATCAAGTGAAACAAGAGATTCAGACTTGGGCAAACATTCAGTGGTTAACTCAAGGAGTTCCGCTGCAGTTGCCGGATCCGAGTTTTACCATTATGACGGATGCCAGTCAAACAGGTTGGGGTGCATCATTAATCCCAACGGATTCGAGATGCCAGGGTCTTTGGGATCCGCAATTCCTGTGCAAGCACATAAACATCAAGGAAATGATGTCAATTTGGCTTGCGTTACGTCACTGGATGGACATTATTCACGATGCTCATGTCCAAATCCTATCCGACAATACGACAGTAGTGGCGTATATACGGAATCAGGGAGGCACTCATTCAGTTCCGTTGTTCAATCTAACGGAAAGAATCCTTCTGTTTGCGTTGGAACATCACGTTCTTCTTTCGGTCCGTCACATACCGGGTCGTCTGAATGTGCTAGCAGACTCCCTTTCTCGAAAGGGTCGCTTGTTGCCGTCGGAGTGGACTCTCAACAAACAAGTATTCAATCAGATTTGCTACCAATGGGAACGGCCAATGATAGACTTATTTGCGACACATCTCAACAATCAGTTGCAGACGTATGTGTCCCCGTGTCCGGATCCAAGAGCATTTGCTGTAGACGCTCTATCGATCCCTTGGGACGGAATGATAGGATATGCGTATCCTCCAGCGCCGTTAATTCAACAAGTATTGCTAAAGATAAAACAATCTCAATGCAAGATTCTGTTGGTAGCATCTCTGTCGCCACAGAGACCGTGGATAAATCTACTCAGGTGTCTGTTGTGGGACCTACCGCGGAAGCTCCCTCCACGAGAGGATCTTCTTTGGCAGGGGAAATCGCGCCAACTGCATCACAACCCGCAAGGTCTCAACCTTCACGTTTTTCCGTTGTGCGGTCCTTCTTGCATGGCAAGCACTTTACAGGACGAGCAGTGGACGCGATTTCTAACTGTAGGAGGACCTCCTCTTCGCTAAACTATGCGGCTAAGTGGAAGGTTTTCCGTCGTTGGTGTAGGGATCATTCTGTTGATATATTTGATCCCTCTATACCAGACATTGCTAACTTTCTAGTATACTTGTTTGACGAAATCAAACTGCAACCGGTTACTATAAAGGGTTATAGATCTATGTTATCTGATACCTATGCACATCATGATAGTTTACAAATTGGATCTAATGTCTCTTTATCGAAATTGGTTAGAAACTTTTCGATAAATAGACCCAGAACTCTTAGATTAATTCCTAAGTGGAATTTAGCTTGGGTTCTCCTTAAATTGAAGGAAAAGCCATTTGAACCTCTTGGGACAGTAGATTTCAAATTCTTATCTTATAAGACAGCTTTTCTCTTAGCTTTCTCTTCTGCCAGAAGAGTCAGTGAGCTTCATGCACTATCGGTGGATGATTCTCATTATCGTAGTGTTGGGAACACTATCACCTTCACTACTAACGTCGGTTTTTTAGCTAAGAATCAGGCTCCTAATAAATATCCGGAACCTATTGTTATTAAGGCTCTTCCGTCTTCAGACGGGCGTAGGCCTTTACTCTGTCCTGTTAGAGCACTACGTATCTATAAACAGAGATCTCAGTTCATCAGAAAGGGACGGAAACGTTTCTTTCTGTCTTTGATGCCTAATAGAAAGGACATTTCAGTCCATTCTATTGCTAGATGGATTCAGTTAACTATCCGTACTGCGTATGAAGATTTATCTTCTTCTCAGCAGTCTGTGCTTAAGATTTCTGCTCATGAAGTAAGAGCTCTTTCTACTTCCTGGGCTTATGCTAATAGTGTTGCTATTACAGATTTAATGAAGGCTGCTTATTGGTCTCAGCCATCCACATTTACTAATTTTTATCTCAGAAATATTGAGTCCATTTCTGGAGACCTGCATTGTTTAGGTCCGTTATCTGTTGCTCAGAATGTCGTCCACTAAACAGTTGCAACTATAGTTATGCAGGCTTTCTGTTCCGGCAGTGACTCCGTCCGGCTGCCCTCTTCGCTCTGGGCTATTTGACCCAGGGCAAGGGGAAGGGGGGGGGCGGGTGTTCCCTTAGGTCACCTGCTTTATAGTGAAAAGCAAGGGAATGCCTCCTCCAAGACAGTATTTCTGAGTCGCTTCCGGGATGGTTTTAAAGTGTAATATTAATGTTTAATTTCATTCATGTCTTATTTTTAAAGTGTAGCTCGGTGTGAAGCATTTGTATATGTCAAGTGTCAAACGGGCTTTAATATACAATACTCGGACACTTTTAAATGATTATAAAGAGTCTCAATTCTCTGGACTACTTTATTTATTGGCTTGTTTTAAAAATAATTAGTATAAAGGTTATACTGGATATTAATAGAGAACATGAATGTTATTGTGCTCGATTATTAAGGGTAGTGTATCTTTCTAATTTAAATATTAAATAAGAAAGATACATGTAAAGCCTAATACTCCTTTTCTCCTTAAGGGGTTACCTCTTTATTTTATAATTGAGCTTATTGGATTTTCCTCTATGTCCTAGGCCCTCCAGCCTGTTTACTATTCAGCTAAGTCTGGGTCATTGGTACAGTATAAAAATGTTAAAAAATTTATAGTAATTTATATATTTTTTATACTTACCAATGACCCAGACGGGGATGGCCCTCCCTGAGTTGGGAACTCTTGCCTCCCCGCTGAGTACATAGCGCTGACCAGGCACTGCCAGTAAGAATGATATTTGGCGCCAATTTCGGGACGACTGCGTCACTGCGCATGCGCAGTAGAGTCGTACTATGGAGGTCCTTTAGGACATGATTTCTTTTTGTTTTGGATGCAAATTTTGGGGATTGGGGGGCAAAATTTGTGTTTGGCCCTGGTTTTTGTGGAGTTAGCACCAGCTAAGTCTGGGTCATTGGTAAGTATAAAAAATATATAAATTACTATAAATTTTTTAACTTTCAGGTCACACGATGAATTTTTTTCATAGCTTCCTAAATGACATTATGCTTTGGCGCATGACATCGCCTTTAATGTCGCCTTAAATGAAAGATCTACTGATCTTTGTTATTGTTTTGAAATGTATGTATTTGCAGTGAAATTAAGCTAAATATTGCGCAGTAAAATGTCACATAGCATATAATAAATAGAAAATCTTCACTATTTCGGTGAATATCGGGAATTATCTCATTCATGTGGACCTCAAAGTATTATTTTTCACTCGCGCAAGTGCTTGTGAAAAATAAAACTTTCAGGTCCACACTCATGAGATAAAGTAAAAGAAAGAAAGATCATGTGTTTCGCTAATCAGAGGTCATCATACAATTGATTAATGATCTGAAGATAGTAACTGTATTTTGAAATATATTTGCAATTTGGCTTTATTTGCAGGTGAACCCTTACTATGGGGAAGATATCTAGCAACATATCAATTTGAAGATGGTCATGGAAACAAAGCATTGTGCCATTTTAAGGTGTATGTACAGAGTAAGTGTCAGAATTGTTGGAATTCAACATGTCAAGTAATTTACAGTAATTTTCTATTTTCTTATACACTTACCATTAACCCTTTAATCAACTTAACGACCAAAACCAGCCAGCACTATTCACAGAAATCACCATTCAATTTTCATTATTTATTTAATTTTTTATCTCAGTAATATAACTTAAGACCCCTCAGTGGAACGAGCTCAATATGTTTTTGATGCAAAAAATGAAAAAAATTTAGTTATTCAAGATGTTTGTCCACAAGTGTCGTCTGCCTTTTGTGTTAGCTAATGGATTAATATGGTGTGTTTTTCAGCTATCAAATCAAGCATCGGAATAGACTTTGTTGTATTTTGCTTTTGTTTCCAATCTTATATCTCACAACAAGGTTACCACAGTATAACATCAATCATGTTGAACACGGCTACCATATCGGTTCCAAAAAATGGTCAACATTCAAATATAAGAACATTTTTGTATATGAAACATTTCTCACAACTTAACCTTTTTATATTATGTTTAACAAATTGTAGTTAGGCTTAATAAAATTAAAAATCCGTTTCTCAGGCCCTCCTGCATGGTCCATTTGGCTGCCGCATGCTCTCTTTTTATGGCCAATGCAAACTTGAAAAAATAAAAATTAAATGGTTTATGTCTGATATTTTACACAAGTTAATAAAATTGATAAATTTGTCCCTTGAGTGCAACAATGCTTTGCAATGCTATAGCATTGCAAAGCCTTGTTGCACCCAAGGGACGAAATACACCACCACCCTGGCTATTCTGTAGATTATGAGACCTAAAACATAAAATAAACCAAGAATATGAACTTTTGATGGCAAAAAAATAATTACAAAAATAAAATATAAAATAAAAAACCGCCCACCCGCATGCAATTTTACAAAACTTGGCCTGAGAAACAGAACATCTACTTTGTGTTGCCTTATTTGGTGAAATACTCATTATTTCAATGGATAATTTAGTTTTAAAGAGTGCACACTTTCAGCTCTGGTTTCTATATGCACATAAAATAGTAAGTGAATGGAATAACATTGGTTGAAATAAATGTAGTTCAGGTTCACATTAGATGTGCTTCAACTGATTTCTTGGATATAATAGAATAAATATGTTCAGTTTGTCATCAAAATACAGAAAAGTGACCAAATGAATTGAATACTTATGCTAATTGAATAATTCTCTCCTACAAAATGGCTATTCAATTAACATGCTTCTATTATATCTACTCTGAATCATTTTGTATGCTAGTTTGAGAAATAATCTAATATATTCAATCTGATTGAATTTTTTAGAGAACAAAAAATAGGTGTTTATTTTCATTGTTCAAAAATGTTTGTATTTAAATGTAGACTGTTAATCCTTTATCCAATGCACACAATATCAAAATTTGTGCTTTTAATTATTATTTTTTTAAATTTCAAACAAATGCAACAAAATCACATCATGTGACCTTCTCATTAGAACAAGCTCAATAAGCTTGTTCCAATGAGGAATCACATGATATGGTTTTGTTGAGATTGTTTGTTTCGGCTGCTCAATTTCTAAATTACATGGTTAGGTAATGTTGATTCGTTAGGTAAAGGGCTAATTATTTCAATATAATAGTGAGCTGTAAGAAAATCAGTGTTGATGCACTAGGTGATAATGAATATCTTGTATAATATTATACAGATGATCAATGTACTGCACCACAAGAACCCTTTGATGTATCAGTTAAATGCAGTAAACATGGCAACTATAAAAACTGTGAAATAGTCTGTCCTGCATCCTCCCATAAGGTTTCTTCAGAGATTCCAAAGTTCTACACCTGTGGACCAAGCGGAAGTTGGAATCCAAAATGGAGCAAGAGATTTTTACCCAACCCTGTGAAGCTATATCCATCTTGTGGCCGTGAGTATATTGGTGTTCTTCAGTAATTAACTTTTCAGAAAATTGACCAAAGTTAATCCTGATATCCTTTTATGCTTACCATGGTAGGATAGCAAGCCTGAAAATAAGCAGACTGACATCTTCAGAATGAGGTTCCTAAAGGGTTAATTTGGTGATGCTACCTTGCTCAGCATCAAGGTCTCAAACCTAAACAGCAAGAGGTACCCATAGGATAAGTTGGCACACTGTATGTGATAGCATCAGCAAATTCACCCTCTGGGGACCTCATTCTGCAAATTACAGATTGCTTATTTTCAGGTTTGTAGGATAGGGTACATAGTTGTCCTTTTGTTCATCTTTCCATCTATACAGTGTTCATGGAAACCATTGCTCTCTCTTGTGGATTTTTTTTTCTTTCCATCTGTTAACTAGCAGAGTGCTAAATTATTTTTCAAGGTTGATTTGTGACATGAGTATTTTTTTCAAAGTTACAATGCTATCAGCACGGGAAGCCTTAATTTAGCAAGATTTTGTCCATAAATAATTGTTATGTTACTATTTATTGGAGAGTGCCTGTTAGTACTCTCCTATAAGTGACAAAACAATTTTATATAAATATTTTTTCTGCTACTGCACAAATAACAAGTTTATGCATACAGTGTAAAGCCACTATGGCGGCTTTCAGCACATTTCAGTAGAGTCCTGGTAGTGGCTTCCAGCAATGAATCTGTTAAATGTGACTGCATAAAAATTTCAATTTTTACTTGCAGCACTCAGCCGCTACTGAAAACATATATGTCTCATATATGAGATAATTCTGGTACCACCTCACAAACAGTAGTATCCTCTATCTTCTTTTGTTTAACTCTTCCTTCACCCAATGTCCAATCAAACTATCATTTTCTCGGTAGTATTTCTGTCCATCTATTCAAACCTGGCCATGTTGGTTGAAACACCAGGGTAGATATTGCAGTGAAACAGGCTTTAACCAAGTCCCTCACTAATTTTAAAACCTTGAGTGACTTTAAACCACATATCAGTAAGTACATCAAATCTGTTTGGCAGGTGCAATGAGAGGGAGTGACAAATAACAAGCTCCATTGCATCCAAACTATGATTGCTGATAAATATCCATCTTGCGATCTTTGTAGAAAAGATCATGTCATTCTAAAATGATGTCATATTGATCACTCAAGACTTACTCATTCCTTTTTGTTAGAGGGTAATTTGCAACCAGAGTGTGTTCTTGCCAGCAGGGGTAGACAGTGAAACACATTTCTTTTTATATTACACTAATTTTGATCATGCCAGAGGGCAGTATTTCACTGTAGGATCTCTAAGAGATAATTTTTAGCCCGACTGTTTACAGTGAGGGCTATAGTATTGGCTTTTGTCCATCCGTCCGTCCCTCTGTCCGTCTGTCCGTCTATTAACTTTTAGAGTTTTGGTTAAAGTTTGTGGTTAAAGTTTTTTACTGAAGGTTCAAGTGGGTTTTTTTTTTTTTTTTTTTTTTTTTTTCTCTCTCTTTTCCTGTTTAGTTGACATTTGGAGTTTTGGTTAAAGTTTGTGGTTAAAGTCTTTTATTCAACCTTCATGTACAGGCTATACCTGGTAGTTCTTGTCTGATCGTCACAAAATTTCATATGCAGGTTTTAGGTCATGTCTACTTGAGAACGTTGCCTTTTGGTCGTGATCGGTCAACCGATATGGCTGCCCGAGCCCAAAACCCGAAAACCATTAGCACAGTCTACAAGTCGTATTTATGAAGGGATTTCATTGCAACTTCATAGAATGCCTCTGTATAATGCCTATAATGCCAAGATGAGAACGTCCCCATTTGGGCATGATCTGTCAACTGTGATGGCTGCCCAAGCCCGAAACCCAAAAACTTTTAGGGCAGTCTGCAGGTCATGTTTAGTATGGACAGATTTCATTGTAACTTGATACGATGACTCCGTATGATGTCTACATGAGAATTTCCCCATTTGGGCATGATCTATCAACCGTCACGACTGCCCGAGCCCAAAACCCGAAAACCTTTAGCACAGTCTACAGGTCATATTTATGGAGGGATTTCATTGTAACGTGATAGGTTGATTTCATATAATGTCTACATGAGAAAGTCCCTTTTGGACTTGATTGGGCAACTGTGACGGCTACAGGTGCCCGAAGCCCAAAAACCTTCAGCACAGTCTACAGGTCATATTTATGAAGGGATTTCCTTGTACCTTTGTAAGATCAATCCACATGATGCCCATATGAGAATGTCCCCTATTGGTTGCGATCATTCAACCATGATGGCTGCCCGAGCCCGAAGCCAGAAAACCTTTAGCACAGTCTACATGTCATATTTATGAAGGGATTTCATTGTAACTTGATAGGTTGACTTCATATAATGTCTAGATGAGAACATCCCCTTTTGGGCAACTGTGGCGGCAACAGGGACCCGAAGCCCGAAAACCTTTAGCACAGTCTATAGGTCATATTTATGGAGGGATTTCATTGTAACTTGATAGGTTGACTTCAAAAAATGTCTAGATGAGAATGTCCCCTTTTCGGCAACTGTGATGGTAACAGAGGCCCGAAGCCCGAAAACCTTCAGAATATTCCACAGGCCAAAATTATAAAGGGATTTCATTGTAGCTTGGTAGGATGACTCCAAGTTTGTGGTTAAAAACCCAGACAAACACTACCCCCCCCCTACCCTCCCCCACCCCCCACCCCCCCAATTAGGCTTTTTTTTCCTTTTTTTTCTCCAATATGCATTTTGAACTATTTACAGTCACTTCATGTGAAACTTTTTTAGTCGAGTTGTGACGAAGTCAAACTCGACTTATAGTTTGGTGAATGGCGGGCGGGCGGGCGGGCGGGCGGGTGGGCGGGCGGGCGGGCGGGCGGGCCTCAGGCGGGCGGGCGGGCGTAAACAATTGGTTTCCGGATGATAACTTGATAGTGGTTCAACTCACATTCATTAAACTTCATACATAGGTTGGTCTTGGTGGGAGGAAGAACCCTATTGATTTTGGACTTGCTACGTCGAAGGTCAAGGTCACAGTGACCTTGAACATAGTAAATCTTAAACAATTGGTTTCCGGATGATAACTTGATAATGGTTCAACTCACATTCATGAAACTTCATAGGTAGATTGGCCTTGGTGAGGGGAAGAACCCTATTGATTTTGGACTCGCTACGTCAAACGTCAAGGTCACAGTGACCTTTAACATAGTATATCGCAACAATTGGTTTCCGGATGATAACTTGATAGTGGTTCAACCTAGAGTCATGAAACTTCATAGGTGTGTTGGCCTTGGTGCGAGGAAGAACCCTATTGATCTTGGACTCACCAGGTCAAAGGTCAAGGTCACAGTGACCTTGAACATAGTATATCGCAACAATTGGTTTCCGGATGATAACTTGATAGTGGTTCAACCTAGAGTCATGAAACTTTATAGGTGTGTTGGCCTTGGTGCGAGGAAGAACCCTATTGATGTTGGACTCACCAGGTCAAAGGTCAAGGTCACAGTGACCTTGAACATAGTATATCGCAACAATTGGTTTCCGGATGATAACTTGATAGTGGTTCAACCTAGAGTCATGAAACTTCATAGGTATGTTGGCCTTGGTGTGAGGAAGAACCCTATTGATCTTGGACTCACCAGGTCAAAGGTCAAGGTCACAGTGACCTTGAACATAGTATATCGCAACAATTGGTTTCCGGATGATAACTTGATAGTGGTTCAACCTAGAGCCATGAAACTTTACAGGCGTGTTGGCCTTGGTGCGAGGAAGAACCCTATTGATGTTGGACTCACCAGGTCAAAGGTCAAGGTCACAGTGACCTTGAACATAGTATATCGCAACAATTGGTTTCCGGATGAGAACTTGATAGTGGTTCAACCTAGAGTCATGAAACTTCATAGGTGTGTTGGCCTTGGTGCGAGGAAGAACCCTATTGACCTTGGACTCGCCAGGTCAAAGGTCAAGGTCACAACTCGACATTGGATCTGTGATCCTGAGCGGCATTTTTTAAAACTTATGTACCCATCCCTCCACCCCCCACCCCCATCCACACACCCCACCCACCCTCAGGGGCCAATTAGGCACTTTTTTTTTCTTTCATCAAAAATGCTGGTTTACAGTTTTGGTTAAAAATCCAGACAAACACCACCGCCACCCCCCCCCCACCCCCCCCACCCCCCCACCCTCCCCCAAATTAGGCATTTTTTTTTTATTTCCTCCAATATGCATTTTGAACTATTTACAGTCACTACCTTTTTTTTCCTTTTGTCAAAAATTCTTTTTTACAGTTTTGGTAAAAGTTTGTGGTTAAAAATCCAGACAGAAATTATCCCCCCCCACCCATCCCCCACCCCCCAATTAGGCATTTTTTTTCTTCTTTCCTCGAATATGCATTTTGAACTATTTACAGTCACTACATGCAAAAACTTCTTTTAAACTCATGTAACCCCCCCTCCCAACCCCCACGGCCAAAATTATAAAGGGATT
This sequence comes from Pictodentalium vernedei, assembly GCA_031216915.1. Taxonomy (NCBI): domain Eukaryota; kingdom Metazoa; phylum Mollusca; class Scaphopoda; order Dentaliida; family Dentaliidae; genus Pictodentalium; species Pictodentalium vernedei. The sequence goes on along the minus strand of CM062293.1, from coordinate 298,847,195 downwards.
TCATTGTAGCTTGGTAGGATGACTCCAAGTTTGTGGTTAAAAACCCAGACAAACACCACCACACCCTACCCCCCCCCCCCCCCCAATTAGGCTTTTTTTTTCCTTTTTTTCTCCAATATGCATTTTGAACTATTTACAGTCACTACATGTGGAACCTTTTTTAAAACTTATGTACCCCCAATGCCCCCGCCCCCCATCCCCCCACCTCCCTCCCCCCCCCCCACCCCCCTCGGGGGCCAATTAGGCACTTTTTTTTCTTTCATCAAAATGTATGGTTTACAGTTTTGGTTAAAAACCCAGACAAACACCACCGCCACCCACCCCCACACCCCCCCCCCCCTCCACCCTCCCCCAAATTAGGCATTTTTTTTTTATTTCCTCCAATATGCATTTTGAACTATTTACAGTCACTACCTTTTTTTTCCTTTTGTCAAAAATGCTTTTTTACAGTTTTGGTAAAAGTTTGTGGTTAAAAATCCAGACAGAAATTATTCCCCACCCCCCCCCCCACCCCCCCCCACCCACCCACCCCCCAATTAGGCATTTTTTTTCTTCTTTCCTCGAATATATGCATTTTGAACTATTTACAGTCACTACATGCAAAACCTTTTTTTAAACTCACGTAATCCCCCTCCCAACCCCCAACCCCCCCCCCTCCCCCCCCCCCCCCCCCCACGGGGGAGGGGGGGCCCTTAGGCACTTTTTTTTCTTTCTTCACAAATGCTTTTTTAAAGTTAGTGGTTAAAAACCAAGACCCCCACCCCCATGGTGCCAGTTAGGTATTTTTTTTTTTCTCTGCTCAAAATGCATTCTGAAGCATTTAGACTGACCACGTGGAAAAAAATGGACTCCCCTGACACACCCCCACTCTCCCCCAGCCCTCATCCCCACCCCACCTCCTCCTCACCCAGGGCCATTCATGCAATATTTTTTCTTTAGTACCAAATGCATTTTTAGCCATGACTTTCATCCGTCCATCTGTCGGTCCATCCATCTGTCTGTAAACAATTGGTTTCCGACTGATAACTCCAGTTTGGATTATTTGATTTCAACCAAAGTTGATATGTGTATTTTCCAGCTATTAATACAGGCCAGGTTTGAATATAGGTTCCAGAAATCCCCCCCCCCCCCCCCCCCCCCCAATACACACACACACCACACTTGTCACTTAGGCAATTATTCCCAAAATGCATTTTGAAGGATTGGGAGTTATTGCATGCAAAAAAGAAAATTGACTCATATAGCCCAGCATTGCTTTATGTACTGCATCTTTAATCCTTTACCTAACACAAGTTGAGGCCAACAGAACAAATTATTTTTCTGAAACATCAGATTTTTTTCATTTTTTACTTCTAACCATGGCGTATTTGTCCTTATTGCAACAAACTCATCAAGTTTGTTCCATTAATAGGTCATGAGGTATGTTTTGAAGTATTGAAATGAAAAAATAAAATTTGAATACCAAATTTTGTATATCACGAGTGCAGATATGGCAGATTCGTTAAGTAAACTGTTAACAAAAAATGGCTCCGACTATTTTGCGTCTAAGCATTGCCATTCCTGGGACAGTCGGGCTGCATGCGTGACATCACTCAAGTTATGTGTACCCATACTTTGTATGGTACACATAATGCCGGCATCCAGGGTGGCCATCCATCGTTCATCCATCCTTTGTCCATCCATCTGTCCGTCCGCCATCCATATCCATTTCTTTATCATTCGATAACTTGAAAAATATTGCTTGAATTGTCAAGTTACTTTATATTTGTGTTCAGGTTACTGATGTGCCGAGCTGTATAGTTTTTGGTGTAAATCTGATAATTTGATCCTGAGATATTAACCCTTTATCCTTCAAATTAAAAATACCTCCAATCCCTTTGGCATTCGATAACTTGAAAAATATTGCTTGGATTGTCTAGTTACTTTATATTTGTGTTCAAGTTACTGATTTGCCGAGCAGTATAGTTTTTGGTGTAAATCTGATAATTTGATCCTGAAATATTAACCCTTTATCCTTCAAATTGAAAATTCCTCCAATCCCTTTGGCATTCGATAACTTGAAAAATTTTGCTTGTATTGTCAAGTTACTTTATATTTGTGTTCAGGTTACTGATGTGCCAAGCTGCATAGTTTTTGGTGTAAATCTGATAATTTAATCCTGAGATATTAACCCTTTATCCTTCAAATTGAAAATTCCTCCAATCCCTTTGGCATTCGATAACTTGAAAAATATTGCTTGGATTGTCAAGTTACTTTATATTTGTGTTCAGGTTACTGATGTGCCGAGCTGTATAGTTCTTGGTGTAAATCTGATAATTTGATCCTGAGATATTAACCCTTTATTCTTCAAATTGAAAATTCCTCCAATCCCTTTGGCATTCGATAACTTGAAAAATATTGCTTGGATTGTCTAGTTACTTTATATTTGTGTTCAGGTTACTGATTTGCCGAGCTGTATAGTTTTTGGTGTAAATCTGATTATTTGATCCCGAGATATTAACCCTTTATCCTTCAAATTGAAAATTCCTCCAATCCCTTTAGCATTCAATAACTTGAAAAATATTGCTTGGATTGCTTGGATTGTCATGTTACTTTATATTTGTGTTCAGGTTACTGATGTGCCGAGTTGTATAGTTTTTGGTGTAAATCTGATAATTTGATCTTGAGATATTAACCCTTTGTCCTTTAAATTGAAAATTCCTCCAATCCCTCCCTTTGGCATTAGATAACCTGAAAAATATTGCTTGGATTGTCAAGTTACTTCATATTTGTGTTCAGGTTACTGATGTGCAGAGCTGTATAGTTTTTGGTGCAAATCTGATAATTTGATCCTGAGATATTTACCCTTTATCTTTCAAATTGAAATTTCCTCCAATCCCTTTGGCATGAGATAACTCAAAAAATATCAATCCGATTATGATGTTACTTTATATATATCTTCAGGCTACTGATGTTCCGAGCTGTATAGTTTTTGGTGTAAATCTGATAATTTGATCCTGTGATATTAACCCTTTATCCTTCAAATTGAAAATTCCTCCAATCCCTCCCTTTGGCATTCGATAACTTGAAAAATATTGCTTGGATTGTCAAGTTACTTTATATTTGTGTTCAGGTTACTGATGTGCCGAGCTGTATGGTTTTTGGTGTAAATCTGATAATTTAATCCTGAGATATTAACCCTTTATCCTTCAAATTGACAATTCCTCCAATCCCTTTGGCATTCGATAACTTGAAAAATATTGCTTGGATTGTCAGGTTACTTTATATTTGTGTTCAGGTTACTGATGTGCCGAGCTGTATAGTTTTTGGTGTAAATCTGATAATTTAATCCTGGGATATTAACCCTTTATCCTTCAAATTGAAAATTCCTCCAATCCCTTTGGCATGAGATAACTCAAAAAATATCAATCCGATTGTCATGTTACTTTTTTATTTATTCAGGTTACTGATGTGCTGTGCTGTATAGTTTTTTATGTAAATCTGATAATTTGATCCTGAGATATTAACCCTTTTCCATCAAATTAGACACTCCTCCAATCCATTTCTATATGTACCCATACCATGTATGGTGTACATAATGTCGGCATCTGTGGTGGCCCTCCGTCATACAGCTTTCTACTAGTTGCGTGTATGTGTACACATCTGACAATTTCATCGGCCTATTTTTATGTCTACCCTGTCTGTCTGTCCGTCTCTCCGCCCAGCGTCCATGTCCATTTCTTTGACATTCGATAACTTGAAAAATATTGCTTGGATTGTCAAGTTACTTTATATTTGTGTTCAGGTTACTGATGTGCCGAGCTGTATAGTTCTTGGTGTAAATCTGATAATTTGATCCTGAGATATTAACCCTTTATTCTTCACTTTGAAAATTCCTCCAATCCCTTTGGCATTCGATAACTTGAAAAATATTACTTGGATTGTCTAGTTACTTTATATTTGTGTTCAGGTTACTGATTTGCCGAGCTGTGTAGTTTTTGGTGTAAATCTGATTATTTGATCCTGAGATATTAACCCTTTATCCTTCAAATTGAAAATTCCTCCAATCCCTTTGGCATTCGATAACTTGAAAAATATTGCTTGGATTGCTTGGATTGTCAAGTTACTTTATATTTGTGTTCAGGTTACTGATGTGCCAAGCTGTATAGTTTTTGGTGTAAATCTGATAATTTGATCCTGAGATATTAACCCTTTATCCTTCAAATTGAAAATTCCTCCATTCCCTTTGGCATTCGATAACTTGAAAAATATTGCTTGGATTGTCAGGTTACTTTTTATTTGTGTTCAGGTTACTGATGTGCCAAGTTGTATAGTTTTTGGTGTAAATCTGATAATTTGATCTTGAGATCTTAACCCTTTGTCCTTTAAATTGAAAATTTCTCCATTCCCTTTGGCATTCGATAACTTGAAAAATATTGCTTAGATTGTCAAGTTACTTTATATTTGTGTTCAGGTTACTGATATGCCAAGCTGTATAGTTTTTGGTGTAATTCTGATAATTTAATCCTGAGATATTAACCCTTTATCCTTCAAATTGAAAATTCCTCCAATCCCTTTGGCATTCGATAACTTGAAAAATATTGCTTGGATTGTCTAGTTACTTTATATTTGTGTTCAGGTTACTGATTTGCCGAGCTGTATAGTTTTTGGTGTAAATCTGATGATTTGATCCCGAGATATTAACCCTTTATCCTTCAAACTGAAAATTCCTCCAGTCCCTTTGGCATTCGATAACTTGAAAAATATTGCTTGGATTGTCAAGTTACTTTATATTTGTGTTCAGGTTACTGATGTGCCGAGCTGTATAGTTTTTGGTGTAAATCTGTTATTTTGATCCTGAGATATTAACCCTTTATCCTTCAAATTGAAAATTCCTCCATTCCCTTTGGCATTCAATAACTTGAAAAATATTGCTTGGATTGTCAGGTTACTTTATTTATATTTGTGTTCAGGTTACTGATGTGCCGAACTGGTGTACCCATACTATGTATGGTACACATAATGCCGGCATCCGGGGTGGCCATCCGTCATTTGTCCATCCTTTGTCCGTCCATCTGTCCATCTGTCTATCCATCCGGCGTCTGTATCCATTTCTTTGGCATTTGATAACTTGAAAAATATTGCTTGGATTGTCAAGTTACTTTATATTTGTGTTCAGGTTACTGATGTGCTGAGTTGTATAGTTTTTGGTGTAAATCTGATAATTTGATCGTGAGATATTAACCCTTTATCCTTCAAATTGAAAATTCCTCCAATCCCTTTGGCATTCGATAACTTGAGAAATATTGCTTGGATTGTCTAGTTACTTTATATTTGTGTTCAAGTTACTGATTTGCCGAGCTGTATAGTTTTTGGTGTAAATCTGATGATTTGATCCCGAGATATTAACCCTTTATCCTTCAAATTGAAAATTCCTCCAATCCCTTTGGCATTCGATAACTTGAAAAATATTGCTTGGATTGTCAAGTTACTTTATATTTGTGTCCAGGTTACTGATTTGCCGAGCTGTATAGTTTTTGGTGTAAATCTGTTATTTTGATCCTGAGATATTAACCCTTTATCCTTCAAATTGAAAATTCCTCCAATCCCTTTGGCATTCGATAACTTGAGAAATATTGCTTGGATTGTCTAGTTACTTTATATTTGTGTTCAAGTTACTGATGTGCCAAGCTGTATAGTTTTTGGTGTAAATCTGATAATTTGATCCTGAGATATTAACCCTTTATCCTTCAAATTGAAAATTCCTCCAATCCCTTTGGCATTCGATAACTTGAAAAATATTGCTTGGATTGTCAGGTTACTTTTTATTTGTGTTCAGGTTACTGATGTGCCGAGTTGTATAGTTTTTGGTGTAAATCTGATAATTTGATCTTGAGATATTAACCCTTTGTCCTTTAAATTGAAAATTTCTCCATTCCCTTTGTCATTCGATAACTTGAAAAATATTGCTTAGATTGTCAAGTTACTTTACATTTGTGTTCAGGTTACTGATATGCCAAGCTGTATAGTTTTTGGTGTAATTCTGATAATTTAATCCTGAGATATTAACCCTTTATCCTTCAAATTGAAAATTCATCCAATCCCTTTGGCATTCGATAACTTGAAAAATATTGCTTGGATTGTCTAGTTCCTTTATATTTGTGTTCAGGTTACTGATTTGCCGAGCTGTATAGTTTTTGGTGTAAATCTGATGATTTGATCCCGAGATATTAACCCTTTATCCTTCAAACTGAAAATTCCTCCAGTCCCTTTGGCATTCGATAACTTGAAAAAATATTGCTTGGATTGTCAAGTTACTTTATATTTGTGTTCAGGTTACTGATGTGCCGAGCTGTATAGTTTTTGGTGTAAATCTGTTATTTTGATCCTGAGATATTAACCCTTTATCCTTCAAATTGAAAATTCCTCCATTCCCTTTGGCATTCAATAACTTGAAAAATATTGCTTGGATTGTCAGGTTACTTTATTTATATTTGTGTTCAGGTTACTGATGTACCGAACTGGTGTACCCATACTATGTATGGTACACATAATGCCGGCATCCGGGGTGGCCATCCGTCATTCGTCCATCCTTTGTCCATCCATCTGTCCATCTGTCTGTCCATCCGGCGTCTGTATCCATTTCTTTGGCATTTGATAACTTGAAAAATATTGCTTGGATTGTCAAGTTACTTTATATTTGTGTTCAGGTTACTGATGTGCTGAGTTGTATAGTTTTTGGTGTAAATCTGATTATTTGATCGTGAGATATTAAGCCTTTATCCTTCAAATTGAAAATTCCTCCAATCCCTTTGGCATTCGATAACTTGAAAAATATTGCTTGGATTGTCTAGTTACTTTATATTTGTGTTCAAGTTACTGATTTGCCGAGCTGTATAGTTTTTGGTGTAAATCTGATGATTTGATCCCGAGATATTAACCCTTTATCCTTCAAATTGAAAATTCCTCCAATCCCTTTGGCATTCGATAACTTGAAAAATATTGCTTGGATTGTCAAGTTACTTTATATTTGTGTCCAGGTTACTGATTTGCCGAGCTGTATAGTTTTTGGTGTAAATCTGTTATTTTGATCCTGAGATATTAACCCTTTATCCTTCAAATTGAAAATTCCTCCAATCCCTTTGGCATTCGATAACTTGAGAAATATTGCTTGGATTGTCTAGTTACTTTATATTTGTGTTCAAGTTACTGATGTGCCAAGCTGTATAGTTTTTGGTGTAAATCTGATAATTTGATCCTGAGATATTAACCCTTTATCCTTCAAATTGAAAATTCCTCCAATCCCTTTGGCATTCGATAACTTGAAAAATATTGCTTGGATTGTCAGGTTACTTTTTATTTGTGTTCAGGTTACTGATGTGCCGAGTTGTATAGTTTTTGGTGTAAATCTGATAATTTGATCTTGAGATATTAACCCTTTGTCCTTTAAATTGAAAATTTCTCCATTCCCTTTGTCATTCGATAACTTGAAAAATATTGCTTAGATTGTCAAGTTACTTTATATTTGTGTTCAGGTTACTGATATGCCAAGCTGTATGGTTTTTGTTGTAATTCTGATAATTTAATCCTGAGATATTAACCCTTTATCCTTCAAATTGAAAATTCCTCCAATCTCTTTGGCATTCGATAACTTGAAAAATATTGCTTGGATTGTCTAGTTCCTTTATATTTGTGTTCAGGTTACTGATTTGCCGAGCTGTATAGTTTTTGGTGTAAATCTGATGATTTGATCCCGAGATATTAACCCTTTATCCTTCAAACTGAAAATTCCTCCAGTCCCTTTGGCATTCGATAACTTGAAAAAATATTGCTTGGATTGTCAAGTTACTTTATATTTGTGTTCAGGTTACTGATGTGCCGAGCTGTATAGTTTTTGGTGTATATCTGTTATTTTGATCCTGAGATATTAACCCTTTATCCTTCAAATTGAAAATTCCTCCATTCCCTTTGGCATTCAATAACTTGAAAAATATTGCTTGGATTGTCAGGTTACTTTATTTATATTTGTGTTCAGGTTACTGATGTACCGAACTGGTGTACCCATACTATGTATGGTACACATAATGCCGGCATCCGGGGTGGCCATCCGTCATTCGTCCATCCTTTGTCCATCCATCTGTCCATCCATCTGTCCATCTGTCTGTCTGTCTGTCCATCCGGCGTCCGTATCCATTTCTTTGGCATTTGATAACTTGAAAAATATTGCTTGGATTGTCAAGTTACTTTATATTTGTGTTCAGGTTACTGATGTGCTGAGTTGTATAGTTTTTGGTGTAAATCTGATAATTTGATCGTGAGATATTAACCTTTTATCCTTCAAATTGAAATTTCCTCCAATCCCTTTGGCATTCGATAACTTGAGAAATATTGCTTGGATTGTCTAGTTACTTTATATTTGTGTTCAAGTTACTGATTTGCCGAGCTGTATAGTTTTTGGTGTAAATCTGATGATTTGATCCCGAGATATTAACCCTTTATCCTTCAAATTGAAAATTCCTCCAATCCCTTTGGCATTCGATAACTTGAAAAATATTGCTTGGATTGTCAAGTTACTTTACATTTGTGTTCAGGTTACTGATATGCCAAGCTGTATAGTTTTTGGTGTAATTCTGATAATTTAATCCTGAGATATTAACCCTTTATCCTTCAAATTGAAAATTCCTCCAATCCCTTTGGCATTCAATAACTTGAAAAATATTGCTTGGATTGTCTAGTTCCTTTATATTTGTATTCAGGTTACTGATTTGCCGAGCTGTATAGTTTTTGGTGTAAATCTGATGATTTGATCCCGAGATATTAACCCTTTATCCTTCAAACTGAAAATTCCTCCAGTCCCTTTGGCATTCGATAACTTGATAAAATATTGCTTGGATTGTCAAGTTACTTTATATTTCTGTTCAGGTTACTGATGTGCCGAGCTGTATAGTTTTTGGTGTAAATCTGTTATTTTGATCCTGAGATATTAACCCTTTATCCTTCAAATTGAAAATTCCTACATTCCCTTTGGCATTCAATAACTTGAAAAATATTGCTTGGATTGTCAGGTTACTTTATTTATATTTGTGTTCAGGTTACTGATGTACCGAACTGGTGTACCCATACTATGTATGGTACACATAATGCCGGCATCCAGGGTGGCCATCCGTCATTCGTCCATCCTTTGTCCATCCATCTGTCCATCTGTCTGTCTGTCCATCCGGCGTCCGTATCCATTTCTTTGGCATTTGATAACTTGAAAAATATTGCTTGGATTGTCAAGTTACTTTATATTTGTGTTCAGGTTACTGATGTGCTGAGTTGTATAGTTTTTGGTGTAAATCTGATAATTTGATCGTGAGATATTAACCCTTTATCCCTCAAATTGAAAATTCCTCCAATCCCTTTGGCATTCGATAACTTGAGAAATATTGCTTGGATTGTCTAGTTACTTTATATTTGTGTTCAAGTTACTGATTTGCCGAGCTGTATAGTTTTTGGTGTAAATCTGATGATTTGATGCCGGGATATTAACCCTTATCCTTCAAATTGAAAATTCCTCCAATCCCTTTGGCATTCGATAACTTGAGAATTATTGCTTGGATTGTCTAGTTACTTTATATTTGTGTTCAAGTTACTGATTTGCCGAGCTGTATAGTTTAGGTGTAAATCTGATGATTTGATCCCGAGATATTAACCCTTTATCCTTCAAATTGAAAATTCCTCCAATCCCTTTGGCATTCGATAACTTGAAAAATATTGCTTGGATTGTCAAGTTACTTTATATTTGTGTTCAGGTTACTGATTTGCCGAGCTGTTTAGTTTTTGGTGTAAATCTGTTATTTTGATCCTGAGATATTAACCCTTTATCCTTCAAATTGAAAATTCCTCCAATCCCTTTGGCATTCGATAACTTGAGAAATATTGCTTGGATTGTCTAGTTACTTTATATTTGTGTTCAAGTTACTGATGTGCCAAGCTGTATAGTTTTTGGTGTAAATCTGATAATTTGATCCTGAGATATTAACCCTTTATCCTTCAAATTGAAAATTCCTCCAATCCCTTTGGCATTCGATAACTTGAAAAATATTGCTTGGATTGTCAGGTTACTTTTTATTTGTGTTCAGGTTACTGATGTGCCGAGTTGTATAGTTTTTGGTGTAAATCTGATAATTTGATCTTGAGATATTAACCCTTTGTCCTTTAAATTGAAAATTTCTCCATTCCCTTTGTCATTCGATAACTTGAAAAATATTGCTTAGATTGTCAAGTTACTTTATATTTGTGTTCAGGTTACTGATATGCCAAGCTGTATAGTTTTTGGTGTAATTCTGATAATTTAATCCTGAGATATTAACCCTTTATCCTTCAAATTGAAAATTCCTCCAATCCCTTTGGCATTCGATAACTTGAAAAATATTGCTTGGATTGTCTAGTTCCTTTATATTTGTGTTCAGGTTACTGATTTGCCGAGCTGTATAGTTTTTGGTGTAAATCTGATGATTTGATCCCGAGATGTTAACCCTTTATCCTTCAAACTGAAAATTCCTCCAGTCCCTTTGGCATTCGATAACTTGAAAAAATATTGCTTGGATTGTCAAGTTACTTTATATTTGTGTTCAGGTTACTGATGTGCCGAGCTGTATAGTTTTTGGTGTAAATCTGTTATTTTGATCCTGAGATATTAACCCTTTATCCTTCAAATTGAAAATTCCTCCATTCCCTTTGGCATTCAATAACTTGAAAAATATTGCTTGGATTGTCAGGTTACTTTATTTATATTTGTGTTCAGGTTACTGATGTACCGAACTGGTGTACCCATACTATGTATGGTACACATAATGCCGGCATCCGGGGTGGCCATCCGTCATTCGTCCATCCTTTGTCCATCCATCTGTCCATCCATCTGTCCATCTGTCTGTCTGTCCATCCGGCGTCCGTATCCATTTCTTTGGGATTTGATAACTTGAAAAATATTGCTTGGATTGTCAAGTTACTTTATATTTGTGTTCAGGTTACTGATGTGCTGAGTTGTATAGTTTTTGGTGTAAATCTGATAATTTGATCGTGAGATATTAACCCTTTATCCTTCAAATTGAAAATTCCTCCAATCCCTTTGGCATTCGATAACTTGAGAAATATTGCTTGGATTGTCTAGTTACTTTATATTTGTGTTCAAGTTACTGATTTGCCGAGCTGTATAGTTTTTGGTGTAAATCTGATGATTTGATGCCGGGATATTAACCCTTATCCTTCAAATTGAAAATTCCTCCAATCCCTTTGGCATTCGATAACTTGAGAAATATTGCTTGGATTGTCTAGTTACTTTATATTTGTGTTCAAGTTACTGATTTGCCGAGCTGTATAGTTTTTGGTGTAAATCTGATGATTTGATCCCGAGATATTAACCCTTTATCCTTCAAATTGAAAATTCCTCCAATCCCTTTGGCATTCGATAACTTGAAAAATATTGCTTGGATTGTCAAGTTACTTTATATTTGTGTTCAGGTTACTGATTTGCCGAGCTGTATAGTTTTTGGTGTAAATCTGTTATTTTGATCCTGAGATATTAACCCTTTGTCCTTTAAATTGAAAATTCCTCCAATCCCTCCCTTTGGCATTAGATAACCTGAAAAATATTGCTTGGATTGTCAAGTTACTTCATATTTGTGTTCAGGTTACTGATGTGCAGAGCTGTATAGTTTTTGGTGCAAATCTGATAATTTGATCCTGAGATATTAACCCTTTATCTTTCAAATTGAAATTTCCTCCAATCCCTTTGGCATGAGATAACTCAAAAAATATCAATCCGATTATGATGTTACTTTATATATATCTTCAGGCTACTGATGTTCCGAGCTGTATAGTTTTTGGTGTAAATCTGATAATTTGATCCTGTGATATTAACCCTTTATCCTTCAAATTGAAAATTCCTCCAATCCCTCCCTTTGGCATTCGATAACTTGAAAAATATTGCTTGGATTGTCAAGTTACTTTATATTTGTGTTCAAGTTACTGATGTGCCGAGCTGTATGGTTTTTGGTGTAAATCTGATAATTTAATCCTGAGATATTAACCCTTTATCCTTCAAATTGACAATTCCTCCAATCCCTTTGGCATTCGATAACTTGAAAAATATTGCTTGGATTGTCAGGTTACTTTATATTTGTGTTCAGGTTACTGATGTGCCGAGCTGTATAGTTTTTGGTGTAAATCTGATAATTTAATCCTGGGATATTAACCCTTTATCCTTCAAATTGAAAATTCCTCCAATCCCTTTGGCATGAGATAACTCAAAAAATATCAATCCGATTGTCATGTTACTTTTTTATTTATTCAGGTTACTGATGTGCTGTGCTGTATAGTTTTTTATGTAAATCTGATAATTTGATCCTGAGATATTAACCCTTTTCCATCAAATTAGACACTCCTCCAATCCATTTCTATATGTACCCATACCATGTATGGTGTACATAATGTCGGCATCCGTGGTGGCCCTCCGTCATACAGCTTTCTACTAGTTGCGTGTATGTGTACACATCTGACAATTTCATCGGCCTATTTTTATGTGTACCCTGTCTGTCTGTCCGTCTCTCCGCCCGGCGTCCATGTCCATTTCTTTGACATTCGATAACTTGAAAAATATTGCTTGGATTGTCAAGTTACTTTATATTTGTGTTCAGGTTACTGATGTGCCAAGCTGTATAGTTCTTGGTGTAAATCTGATAATTTGATCCTGAGATATTAACCCTTTATTCTTCACTTTGAAAATTCCTCCAATCCCTTTGGCATTCGATAACTTGAAAAATATTGCTTGGATTGTCTAGTTACTTTATATTTGTGTTCAGGTTACTGATTTGCCGAGCTGTATAGTTTTTGGTGTAAATCTGATTATTTGATCCTGAGATATTAACCCTTTATCCTTCAAATTGAAAATTCCTCCAATCCCTTTGGCATTCGATAACTTGAAAAATATTGCTTGGATTGCTTGGATTGTCAAGTTACTTTATATTTGTGTTCAGGTTCCTGATGTGCCAAGCTGTATAGTTTTTGGTGTAAATCTGATAATTTGATCCTGAGATATTAACCCTTTATCCTTCAAATTGAAAATTCCTCCATTCCCTTTGACATTCGATAACTTGAAAAATATTGCTTGGATTGTCAGGTTACTTTTTATTTGGGTTCAGGTTACTGATGTGCCGAGTTGTATAGTTTTTGGTGTAAATCTGATAATTTGATCTTGAGATATTAACCCTTTGTCCTTTAAATTGAAAATTTCTCCATTCCCTTTGGCATTCGATAACTTGAAAAATATTGCTTAGATTGTCAAGTTACTTTATATTTGTGTTCAGGTTACTGATATGCCAAGCTGTATAGTTTTTGGTGTAATTCTGATAATTTAATCCTGAGATATTAACCCTTTATCCTTCAAATTGAAAATTCCTCCAATCCCTTTGGCATTCGATAACTTGAAAAATATTGCTTGGATTGTCTAGTTACTTTATATTTGTGTTCAGGTTACTGATTTGCCGAGCTGTATAGTTTTTGGTGTAAATCTGATGATTTGATCCCGAGATATTAACCCTTTATCCTTCAAACTGAAAATTCCTCCAGTCCCTTTGGCATTCGATAACTTGAAAAATATTGCTTGGATTGTCAAGTTACTTTATATTTGTGTTCAGGTTACTGATGTGCCGAGCTGTATAGTTTTTGGTGTAAATCTGTTATTTTGATCCTGAGATATTAACCCTTTATCCTTCAAATTGAAAATTCCTCCATTCCCTTTGGCATTCAATAACTTGAAAAATATTGCTTGGATTGTCAGGTTACTTTATTTATATTTGTGTTCAGGTTACTGATGTGCCGAACTGGTGTACCCATACTATGTATGTTACACATAATGCCGGCATCCGGGTTGGCCATCCGTCATTCGTCCATCCTTTGTCCGTCCATCTGTCCATCTGTCTGTCCATCTGTCTGTCCATCCGGCGTCCGTTTCCATTTCTTTGGCATTTGATAACTTGAAAAATATTGCTTGGATTGTCAAGTTACTTTATATTTGTGTTCAGGTTACTGATGTGCTGAGTTGTATAGTTTTTGGTGTAAATCTGATAATTTGATCGTGAGATATTAACCCTTTATCCTTCAAATTGAAAATTCCTCCAATCCCTTTGGCATTCGATAACTTGAGAAATATTGCTTGGATTGTCTAGTTACTTTATATTTGTGTTCAAGTTACTGATTTGCCGAGCTGTATAGTTTTTGGTGTAAATCTGATGATTTGATGCCGGGATATTAACCCTTATCCTTCAAATTGAAAATTCCTCCAATCCCTTTGGCATTCGATAACTTGAGAAATATTGCTTGGATTGTCTAGTTACTTTATATTTGTGTTCAAGTTACTGATTTGCCGAGCTGTATAGTTTTTGGTGTAAATCTGATGATTTGATCCCGAGATATTAACCCTTTATCCTTCAAATTGAAAATTCCTCCAATCCCTTTGGCATTCGATAACTTGAAAAATATTGCTTGGATTGTCAAGTTACTTTATATTTGTGTTCAGGTTACTGATTTGCCGAGCTGTATAGTTTTTGGTGTAAATCTGTTATTTTGATCCTGAGATATTAACCCTTTGTCCTTTAAATTGAAAATTCCTCCAATCCCTCCCTTTGGCATTAGATAACCTGAAAAATATTGCTTGGATTGTCAAGTTACTTCATATTTGTGTTCAGGTTACTGATGTGCAGAGCTGTATAGTTTTTGGTGCAAATCTGATAATTTGATCCTGAGATATTAACCCTTTATCTTTCAAATTGAAATTTCCTCCAATCCCTTTGGCATGAGATAACTCAAAAAATATCAATCCGATTATGATGTTACTTTATATATATCTTCAGGCTACTGATGTTCCGAGCTGTATAGTTTTTGGTGTAAATCTGATAATTTGATCCTGTGATATTAACCCTTTATCCTTCAAATTGAAAATTCCTCCAATCCCTCCCTTTGGCATTCGATAACTTGAAAAATATTGCTTGGATTGTCAAGTTACTTTATATTTGTGTTCAAGTTACTGATGTGCCGAGCTGTATGGTTTTTGGTGTAAATCTGATAATTTAATCCTGAGATATTAACCCTTTATCCTTCAAATTGACAATTCCTCCAATCCCTTTGGCATTCGATAACTTGAAAAATATTGCTTGGATTGTCAGGTTACTTTATATTTGTGTTCAGGTTACTGATGTGCCGAGCTGTATAGTTTTTGGTGTAAATCTGATAATTTAATCCTGGGATATTAACCCTTTATCCTTCAAATTGAAAATTCCTCCAATCCCTTTGGCATGAGATAACTCAAAAAATATCAATCCGATTGTCATGTTACTTTTTTATTTATTCAGGTTACTGATGTGCTGTGCTGTATAGTTTTTTATGTAAATCTGATAATTTGATCCTGAGATATTAACCCTTTTCCATCAAATTAGACACTCCTCCAATCCATTTCTATATGTACCCATACCATGTATGGTGTACATAATGTCGGCATCCGTGGTGGCCCTCCGTCATACAGCTTTCTACTAGTTGCGTGTATGTGTACACATCTGACAATTTCATCGGCCTATTTTTATGTGTACCCTGTCTGTCTGTCCGTCTCTCCGCCCGGCATCCATGTCCATTTCTTTGACATTCGATAACTTGAAAAATATTGCTTGGATTGTCAAGTTACTTTATATTTGTGTTCAGGTTACTGATGTGCCGAGCTGTATAGTTCTTGGTGTAAATCTGATAATTTGATCCTGAGATATTAACCCTTTATTCTTCACTTTGAAAATTCCTCCAATCCCTTTGGCATTCGATAACTTGAAAAATATTGCTTGGATTGTCTAGTTACTTTATATTTGTGTTTAGGTTACTGATTTGCCGAGCTGTATAGTTTTTGGTGTAAATCTGATTATTTGATCCTGAGATATTAACCCTTTATCCTTCAAATTGAAAATTCCTCCAATCCCTTTGGCATTCGATAACTTGAAAAATATTGCTTGGATTGCTTGGATTGTCAAGTTACTTTATATTTGTGTTCAGGTTACTGATGTGCCAAGCTGTATAGTTTTTGGTGTAAATCTGATAATTTGATCCTGAGATATTAACCCTTTATCCTTCAAATTGAAAATTCCTCCATTACCTTTGGCATTCGATAACTTGAAAAATATTGCTTGGATTGTCAGGTTACTTTTTATTTGTGTTCAGGTTACTGATGTGCCGAGTTGTATAGTTTTTGGTGTAAATCTGATAATTTGATCTTGAGATATTAACCCTTTGTCCTTTAAATTGAAAATTTCTCCATTCCCTTTGGCATTCGATAACTTGAAAAATATTGCTTAGATTGTCAAGTTACTTTATATTTGTGTTCAGGTTACTGATATGCCAAGCTGTATAGTTTTTGGTGTAATTCTGATAATTTAATCCTGAGATATTAACCCTTTATCCTTCAAATTGAAAATTCCTCCAATCCCTTTGGCATTCGATAACTTGAAAAATATTGCTTGGATTGTCTAGTTACTTTATATTTGTGTTCAGGTTACTGATTTGCCGAGCTTTATAGTTTTTGGTGTAAATCTGATGATTTGATCCCGAGATATTAACCCTTTATCCTTCAAACTGAAAATTCCTCCAGTCCCTTTGGCATTCGATAACTTGAAAAATATTGCTTGGATTGTCAAGTTACTTTATATTTGTGTTCAGGTTACTGATGTGCCGAGCTGTATAGTTTTTGGTGTAAATCTGTTATTTTGATCCTGAGATATTAACCCTTTATCCTTCAAATTGAAAATTCCTCCATTCCCTTTGGCATTCAATAACTTGAAAAATATTGCTTGGATTGTCAGGTTACTTTATTTATATTTGTGTTCAGGTTACTGATGTGCCGAACTGGTGTACCCATACTATGTATGTTACACATAATGCCGGCATCCGGGGTGGCCATCCGTCATTCGTCCATCCTTTGTCCGTCCATCTGTCCATCTGTCTGTCCATCTGTCTGTCCATCCGGCGTCCGTATCCATTTCTTTGGCATTTGATAACTTGAAAAATATTGCTTGGATTGTCAAGTTACTTTATATTTGTGTTCAGGTTACTGATGTGCTGAGTTGTATAGTTTTTGGTGTAAATCTGATAATTTGATCGTGAGATATTAACCCTTTATCCTTCAAATTGAAAATTCCTCCAATCCCTTTGGCATTCGATGACTTGAGAAATATTGCTTGGATTGTCTAGTTACTTTATATTTGTGTTCAAGTTACTGATTTGCCGAGCTGTATAGTTTTTGGTGTAAATCTGATGATTTGATCCCGAGATATTAACCCTTTATCCTTCAAATTGAAAATTCCTCCAATCCCTTTGGCATTCGATAACTTGAAAAATATTGCTTGGATTGTCAAGTTACTTTATATTTGTGTCCAGGTTACTGATTTGCCGATCTGTATAGTTTTTGGTGTAAATCTGTTATTTTGATCCTGAGATATTAACCCTTTATCCTTCAAATTGAAAATTTCTCCAATCCCTTTGGCATTCGATAACTTGAGAAATATTGCTTGGATTGTCTAGTTACTTTATATTTGTGTTCAAGTTACTGATGTGCCAAGCTGTATAGTTTTTGGTGTAAATCTGATAATTTGATCCTGAGATATTAACCCTTTATCCTTCAAATTGAAAATTCCTCCAATCCCTTTGGCATTCGATAACTTGAAAAATATTGCTTGGATTGTCAGGTTACTTTTTATTTGTGTTCAGGTTACTGATGTGCCGAGTTGTATAGTTTTTGGTGTAAATCTGATAATTTGATCTTGAGATATTAACCCTTTGTCCTGTAAATTGAAAATTTCTCCATTCCCTTTGTCATTCGATAACTTGAAAAATATTGCTTAGATTGTCAAGTTACTTTATATTTGTGTTCAGGTTACTGATATGCCAAGCTGTATAGTTTTTGGTGTAATTCTGATAATTTAATCCTGAGATATTAACCCTTTATCCTTCAAATTGAAAATTCCTCCAATCCCTTTGGCATTCGATAACTTGAAAAATATTGCTTGGATTGTCTAGTTCCTTTATATTTGTGTTCAGGTTACTGATTTGCCGAGCTGTATAGTTTTTGGTGTAAATCTGATGATTTGATCCCGAGATATTAACCCTTTATCCTTCAAACTGAAAATTCCTCCAGTCCCTTTGGCATTCGATAACTTGAAAAAATATTGCTTGGATTGTCAAGTTACTTTATATTTGTGTTCAGGTTACTGATGTGCCGAGCTGTATAGTTTTTGGTGTAAATCTGATAATTTGATCCTGAGATATTAACCCTTTATCCTTCAAATTGAAAATTCCTCCAATCCCTTTAGCATTCGATAACTTGAAAAATATTGCTTGGATTGTCAAGTTACTTTATAATTGTGTTCAGGTTACTGATGTGCCGAGTTGTATAGTTTTTGGTGTAAATCTGATAATTTGATCTTGAGATATTAACCCTTTGTCCTTTAAATTGAAAATTCCTCCAATCCCTCCCTTTGGCATTAGATAACCTGAAAAATATTGCTTGGATTGTCAAGTTACTTCATATTTGTGTTCAGGTTACTGATGTGCAGAGCTGTATAGTTTTTGGTGCAAATCTGATAATTTGATCCTGAGATATTAACCCTTTATCTTTCAAATTGAAATTTCCTCCAATCCCTTTGGCATGAGATAACTCAAAAAATATCAATCCGATTATGATGTTACTTTATATATATCTTCAGGCTACTGATGTTCCGAGCTGTATAGTTTTTGGTGTAAATCTGATAATTTGATCCTGTGATATTAACCCTTTATCCTTCAAATTGAAAATTCCTCCAATCCCTCCCTTTGGCATTCGATAACTTGAAAAATATTGCTTGGATTGTCAAGTTACTTTATATTTGTGTTCAGGTTACTGATGTGCCGAGCTGTATGGTTTTTGGTGTAAATCTGATAATTTAATCCTGAGATATTAACCCTTTATCCTTCAAATTGACAATTCCTCCAATCCCTTTGGCATTCGATAACTTGAAAAATATTGCTTGGATTGTCAGGTTACTTTATATTTGTGTTCAGGTTACTGATGTGCCGAGCTGTATAGTTTTTGGTGTAAATCTGATAATTTAATCCTGGGATATTAACCCTTTATCCTTCAAATTGAAAATTCCTCCAATCCCTTTGGCATGAGATAACTCAAAAAATATCAATCCGATTGTCATGTTACTTTTTTATTTATTCAGGTTACTGATGTGCTGTGCTGTATAGTTTTTTATGTAAATCTGATAATTTGATCCTGAGATATTAACCCTTTTCCATCAAATTAGACACTCCTCCAATCCATTTCTATATGTACCCATACCATGTATGGTGTACATAATGTCGGCATCTGTGGTGGCCCTCCGTCATACAGCTTTCTACTAGTTGCGTGTATGTGTACACATCTGACAATTTCATCGGCCTATTTTTATGTGTACCCTGTCTGTCTGTCCGTCTCTCCGCCCAGCGTCCATGTCCATTTCTTTGACATTCGATAACTTGAAAAATATTGCTTGGATTGTCAAGTTACTTTATATTTGTGTTCAGGTTACTGATGTGCCGAGCTGTATAGTTCTTGGTGTAAATCTGATAATTTGATCCTGAGATATTAACCCTTTATTTTTCACTTTGAAAATTCCTCCAATCCCTTTGGCATTCGATAACTTGAAAAATATTGCTTGGATTGTCTAGTTACTTTATATTTGTGTTCAGGTTACTGATTTGCCGAGCTGTATAGTTTTTGGTGTAAATCTGATTATTTGATCCTGAGATATTAACCCTTTATCCTTCAAATTGAAAATTCCTCCAATCCCTTTGGCATTCGATAACTTGAAAAATATTGCTTGGATTGCTTGGATTGTCAAGTTACTTTATATTTGTGTTCAGGTTACTGATGTGCCAAGCTGTATAGTTTTTGGTGTAAATCTGATAATTTGATCCTGAGATATTAACCCTTTATCCTTCAAATTGAAAATTCCTCCATTCCCTTTGGCATTCGATAACTTGAAAAATATTGCTTGGATTGTCAGGTTACTTTTTATTTGTGTTCAGGTTACTGATGTGCCGAGTTGTACAGTTTTTGGTGTAAATCTGATAATTTGATCTTGAGATCTTAACCCTTTGTCCTTTAAATTGAAAATTTCTCCATTCCCTTTGGCATTCGATAACTTGAAAAATATTGCTTAGATTGTCAAGTTACTTTATATTTGTGTTCAGGTTACTGATATGCCAAGCTGTATAGTTTTTGGTGTAATTCTGATAATTTAATCCTGAGATATTAACCCTTTATCCTTCAAATTGAAAATTCCTCCAATCCCTTTGGCATTCGATAACTTGAAAAATATTGCTTGGATTGTCTAGTTACTTTATATTTGTGTTCAGGTTACTGATTTGCCGAGCTGTATAGTTTTTGGTGTAAATCTGATGATTTGATCCCGAGATATTAACCCTTTATCCTTCAAACTGAAAATTCCTCCAGTCCCTTTGGCATTCGATAACTTGAAAAATATTGCTTGGATTGTCAAGTTACTTTATATTTGTGTTCAGGTTACTGATGTGCCGAGCTGTATAGTTTTTGGTGTAAATCTGTTATTTTGATCCTGAGATATTAACCCTTTATCCTTCAAATTGAAAATTCCTCCATTCCCTTTGGCATTCAATAACTTGAAAAATATTGCTTGGATTGTCAGGTTACTTTATTTATATTTGTGTTCAGGTTACTGATGTGCCGAACTGGTGTACCCATACTATGTATGTTACACATAATGCCGGCATCCGGGGTGGCCATCCGTCATTCGTCCATCCTTTGTCCGTCCATCTGTCCATCTGTCTGTCCATCTGTCTGTCCATCCGGCGTCCGTATCCATTTCTTTGGCATTTGATAACTTGAAAAATATTGCTTGGATTGTCAAGTTACTTTATATTTGTGTTCAGGTTACTGATGTGCTGAGTTGTATAGTTTTTGGTGTAAATCTGATAATTTGATCGTGAGATATTAACCCTTTATCCTTCAAATTGAAAATTCCTCCAATCCCTTTGGCATTCGATGACTTGAGAAATATTGCTTGGATTGTCTAGTTACTTTATATTTGTGTTCAAGTTACTGATTTGCCGAGCTGTATAGTTTTTGGTGTAAATCTGATGATTTGATCCCGAGATATTAACCCTTTATCCTTCAAATTGAAAATTCCTCCAATCCCTTTGGCATTCGATAACTTGAAAAATATTGCTTGGATTGTCAAGTTACTTTATATTTGTGTCCAGGTTACTGATTTGCCGATCTGTATAGTTTTTGGTGTAAATCTGTTATTTTGATCCTGAGATATTAACCCTTTATCCTTCAAATTGAAAATTTCTCCAATCCCTTTGGCATTCGATAACTTGAGAAATATTGCTTGGATTGTCTAGTTACTTTATATTTGTGTTCAAGTTACTGATGTGCCAAGCTGTATAGTTTTTGGTGTAAATCTGATAATTTGATCCTGAGATATTAACCCTTTATCCTTCAAATTGAAAATTCCTCCAATCCCTTTGGCATTCGATAACTTGAAAAATATTGCTTGGATTGTCAGGTTACTTTTTATTTGTGTTCAGGTTACTGATGTGCCGAGTTGTATAGTTTTTGGTGTAAATCTGATAATTTGATCTTGAGATATTAACCCTTTGTCCTGTAAATTGAAAATTTCTCCATTCCCTTTGTCATTCGATAACTTGAAAAATATTGCTTAGATTGTCAAGTTACTTTATATTTGTGTTCAGGTTACTGATATGCCAAGCTGTATAGTTTTTGGTGTAATTCTGATAATTTAATCCTGAGATATTAACCCTTTATCCTTCAAATTGAAAATTCCTCCAATCCCTTTGGCATTCGATAACTTGAAAAATATTGCTTGGATTGTCTAGTTCCTTTATATTTGTGTTCAGGTTACTGATTTGCCGAGCTGTATAGTTTTTGGTGTAAATCTGATGATTTGATCCCGAGATATTAACCCTTTATCCTTCAAACTGAAAATTCCTCCAGTCCCTTTGGCATTCGATAACTTGAAAAAATATTGCTTGGATTGTCAAGTTACTTTATATTTGTGTTCAGGTTACTGATGTGCCGAGCTGTATAGTTTTTGGTGTAAATCTGATAATTTGATCCTGAGATATTAACCCTTTATCCTTCAAATTGAAAATTCCTCCAATCCCTTTAGCATTCGATAACTTGAAAAATATTGCTTGGATTGTCAAGTTACTTTATAATTGTGTTCAGGTTACTGATGTGCCGAGTTGTATAGTTTTTGGTGTAAATCTGATAATTTGATCTTGAGATATTAACCCTTTGTCCTTTAAATTGAAAATTCCTCCAATCCCTCCCTTTGGCATTAGATAACCTGAAAAATATTGCTTGGATTGTCAAGTTACTTCATATTTGTGTTCAGGTTACTGATGTGCAGAGCTGTATAGTTTTTGGTGCAAATCTGATAATTTGATCCTGAGATATTAACCCTTTATCTTTCAAATTGAAATTTCCTCCAATCCCTTTGGCATGAGATAACTCAAAAAATATCAATCCGATTATGATGTTACTTTATATATATCTTCAGGCTACTGATGTTCCGAGCTGTATAGTTTTTGGTGTAAATCTGATAATTTGATCCTGTGATATTAACCCTTTATCCTTCAAATTGAAAATTCCTCCAATCCCTCCCTTTGGCATTCGATAACTTGAAAAATATTGCTTGGATTGTCAAGTTACTTTATATTTGTGTTCAGGTTACTGATGTGCCGAGCTGTATGGTTTTTGGTGTAAATCTGATAATTTAATCCTGAGATATTAACCCTTTATCCTTCAAATTGACAATTCCTCCAATCCCTTTGGCATTCGATAACTTGAAAAATATTGCTTGGATTGTCAGGTTACTTTATATTTGTGTTCAGGTTACTGATGTGCCGAGCTGTATAGTTTTTGGTGTAAATCTGATAATTTAATCCTGGGATATTAACCCTTTATCCTTCAAATTGAAAATTCCTCCAATCCCTTTGGCATGAGATAACTCAAAAAATATCAATCCGATTGTCATGTTACTTTTTTATTTATTCAGGTTACTGATGTGCTGTGCTGTATAGTTTTTTATGTAAATCTGATAATTTGATCCTGAGATATTAACCCTTTTCCATCAAATTAGACACTCCTCCAATCCATTTCTATATGTACCCATACCATGTATGGTGTACATAATGTCGGCATCTGTGGTGGCCCTCCGTCATACAGCTTTCTACTAGTTGCGTGTATGTGTACACATCTGACAATTTCATCGGCCTATTTTTATGTGTACCCTGTCTGTCTGTCCGTCTCTCCGCCCAGCGTCCATGTCCATTTCTTTGACATTCGATAACTTGAAAAATATTGCTTGGATTGTCAAGTTACTTTATATTTGTGTTCAGGTTACTGATGTGCCGAGCTGTATAGTTCTTGGTGTAAATCTGATAATTTGATCCTGAGATATTAACCCTTTATTTTTCACTTTGAAAATTCCTCCAATCCCTTTGGCATTCGATAACTTGAAAAATATTGCTTGGATTGTCTAGTTACTTTATATTTGTGTTCAGGTTACTGATTTGCCGAGCTGTATAGTTTTTGGTGTAAATCTGATTATTTGATCCTGAGATATTAACCCTTTATCCTTCAAATTGAAAATTCCTCCAATCCCTTTGGCATTCGATAACTTGAAAAATATTGCTTGGATTGCTTGGATTGTCAAGTTACTTTATATTTGTGTTCAGGTTACTGATGTGCCAAGCTGTATAGTTTTTGGTGTAAATCTGATAATTTGATCCTGAGATATTAACCCTTTATCCTTCAAATTGAAAATTCCTCCATTCCCTTTGGCATTCGATAACTTGAAAAATATTGCTTGGATTGTCAGGTTACTTTTTATTTGTGTTCAGGTTACTGATGTGCCGAGTTGTACAGTTTTTGGTGTAAATCTGATAATTTGATCTTGAGATCTTAACCCTTTGTCCTTTAAATTGAAAATTTCTCCATTCCCTTTGGCATTCGATAACTTGAAAAATATTGCTTAGATTGTCAAGTTACTTTATATTTGTGTTCAGGTTACTGATATGCCAAGCTGTATAGTTTTTGGTGTAATTCTGATAATTTAATCCTGAGATATTAACCCTTTATCCTTCAAATTGAAAATTCCTCCAATCCCTTTGGCATTCGATAACTTGAAAAATATTGCTTGGATTGTCTAGTTACTTTATATTTGTGTTCAGGTTACTGATTTGCCGAGCTGTATAGTTTTTGGTGTAAATCTGATGATTTGATCCCGAGATATTAACCCTTTATCCTTCAAACTGAAAATTCCTCCAGTCCCTTTGGCATTCGATAACTTGAAAAATATTGCTTGGATTGTCAAGTTACTTTATATTTGTGTTCAGGTTACTGATGTGCCGAGCTGTATAGTTTTTGGTGTAAATCTGTTATTTTGATCCTGAGATATTAACCCTTTATCCTTCAAATTGAAAATTCCTCCATTCCCTTTGGCATTCAATAACTTGAAAAATATTGCTTGGATTGTCAGGTTACTTTATTTATATTTGTGTTCAGGTTACTGATGTGCCGAACTGGTGTACCCATACTATGTATGTTACACATAATGCCGGCATCCGGGGTGGCCATCCGTCATTCGTCCATCCTTTGTCCGTCCATCTGTCCATCTGTCTGTCCATCTGTCTGTCCATCCGGCGTCCGTATCCATTTCTTTGGCATTTGATAACTTGAAAAATATTGCTTGGATTGTCAAGTTACTTTATATTTGTGTTCAGGTTACTGATGTGCTGAGTTGTATAGTTTTTGGTGTAAATCTGATAATTTGATCGTGAGATATTAACCCTTTATCCTTCAAATTGAAAATTCCTCCAATCCCTTTGGCATTCGATGACTTGAGAAATATTGCTTGGATTGTCTAGTTACTTTATATTTGTGTTCAAGTTACTGATTTGCCGAGCTGTATAGTTTTTGGTGTAAATCTGATGATTTGATCCCGAGATATTAACCCTTTATCCTTCAAATTGAAAATTCCTCCAATCCCTTTGGCATTCGATAACTTGAAAAATATTGCTTGGATTGTCAAGTTACTTTATATTTGTGTCCAGGTTACTGATTTGCCGATCTGTATAGTTTTTGGTGTAAATCTGTTATTTTGATCCTGAGATATTAACCCTTTATCCTTCAAATTGATAATTTCTCCAATCCCTTTGGCATTCGATAACTTGAGAAATATTGCTTGGATTGTCTAGTTACTTTATATTTGTGTTCAAGTTACTGATGTGCCAAGCTGTATAGTTTTTGGTGTAAATCTGATAATTTGATCCTGAGATATTAACCCTTTATCCTTCAAATTGAAAATTCCTCCAATCCCTTTGGCATTCGATAACTTGAAAAATATTGCTTGGATTGTCAGGTTACTTTTTATTTGTGTTCAGGTTACTGATGTGCCGAGTTGTATAGTTTTTGGTGTAAATCTGATAATTTGATCTTGAGATATTAACCCTTTGTCCTGTAAATTGAAAATTTCTCCATTCCCTTTGTCATTCGATAACTTGAAAAATATTGCTTAGATTGTCAAGTTACTTTATATTTGTGTTCAGGTTACTGATATGCCAAGCTGTATAGTTTTTGGTGTAATTCTGATAATTTAATCCTGAGATATTAACCCTTTATCCTTCAAATTGAAAATTCCTCCAATCCCTTTGGCATTCGATAACTTGAAAAATATTGCTTGGATTGTCTAGTTCCTTTATATTTGTGTTCAGGTTACTTATTTGCCGAGCTGT
Source organism: Pictodentalium vernedei (assembly GCA_031216915.1). Classification (NCBI taxonomy): domain Eukaryota; kingdom Metazoa; phylum Mollusca; class Scaphopoda; order Dentaliida; family Dentaliidae; genus Pictodentalium; species Pictodentalium vernedei. The sequence continues at coordinate 298,821,320 of CM062293.1, read as the reverse complement.
ATAGTTTTTGGTGTAAATCTGATGATTTGATCCCGAGATATTAACCCTTTATCCTTCAAACTGAAAATTCCTCCAGTCCCTTTGGCATTCGATAACTTGAAAAAATATTGCTTGGATTGTCAAGTTACTTTATATTTGTGTTCAGGTTACTGATGTGCCGAGCTGTATAGTTTTTGGTGTAAATCTGATAATTTGATCCTGAGATATTAACCCTTTATCCTTCAAATTGAAAATTCCTCCAATCCCTTTAGCATTCGATAACTTGAAAAATATTGCTTGGATTGTCAAGTTACTTTATAATTGTGTTCAGGTTACTGATGTGCCGAGTTGTATAGTTTTTGGTGTAAATCTGATAATTTGATCTTGAGATATTAACCCTTTGTCCTTTAAATTGAAAATTCCTCCAATCCCTCCCTTTGGCATTAGATAACCTGAAAAATATTGCTTGGATTGTCAAGTTACTTCATATTTGTGTTCAGGTTACTGATGTGCAGAGCTGTATAGTTTTTGGTGCAAATCTGATAATTTGATCCTGAGATATTAACCCTTTATCTTTCAAATTGAAATTTCCTCCAATCCCTTTGGCATGAGATAACTCAAAAAATATCAATCCGATTATGATGTTACTTTATATATATCTTCAGGCTACTGATGTTCCGAGCTGTATAGTTTTTGGTGTAAATCTGATAATTTGATCCTGTGATATTAACCCTTTATCCTTCAAATTGAAAATTCCTCCAATCCCTCCCTTTGGCATTCGATAACTTGAAAAATATTGCTTGGATTGTCAAGTTACTTTATATTTGTGTTCAGGTTACTGATGTGCCGAGCTGTATGGTTTTTGGTGTAAATCTGATAATTTAATCCTGAGATATTAACCCTTTATCCTTCAAATTGACAATTCCTCCAATCCCTTTGGCATTCGATAACTTGAAAAATATTGCTTGGATTGTCAGGTTACTTTATATTTGTGTTCAGGTTACTGATGTGCCGAGCTGTATAGTTTTTGGTGTAAATCTGATAATTTAATCCTGGGATATTAACCCTTTATCCTTCAAATTGAAAATTCCTCCAATCCCTTTGGCATGAGATAACTCAAAAAATATCAATCCGATTGTCATGTTACTTTTTTGTTTATTCAGGTTACTGATGTGCTGTGCTGTATAGTTTTTTATGTAAATCTGATAATTTGATCCTGAGATATTAACCCTTTTCCATCAAATTAGACACTCCTCCAATCCATTTCTATATGTACCCATACCATGTATGGTGTACATAATGTCGGCATCTGTGGTGGCCCTCCGTCATACAGCTTTCTACTAGTTGCGTGTATGTGTACACATCTGACAATTTCATCGGCCTATTTTTATGTGTACCCTGTCTGTCTGTCCGTCTCTCCGCCCAGCGTCCATGTCCATTTCTTTGACATTCGATAACTTGAAAAATATTGCTTGGATTGTCAAGTTACTTTATATTTGTGTTCAGGTTACTGATGTGCCGAGCTGTATAGTTCTTGGTGTAAATCTGATAATTTGATCCTGAGATATTAACCCTTTATTTTTCACTTTGAAAATTCCTCCAATCCCTTTGGCATTCGATAACTTGAAAAATATTGCTTGGATTGTCTAGTTACTTTATATTTGTGTTCAGGTTACTGATTTGCCGAGCTGTATAGTTTTTGGTGTAAATCTGATTATTTGATCCTGAGATATTAACCCTTTATCCTTCAAATTGAAAATTCCTCCAATCCCTTTGGCATTCGATAACTTGAAAAATATTGCTTGGATTGCTTGGATTGTCAAGTTACTTTATATTTGTGTTCAGGTTACTGATGTGCCAAGCTGTATAGTTTTTGGTGTAAATCTGATAATTTGATCCTGAGATATTAACCCTTTATCCTTCAAATTGAAAATTCCTCCATTCCCTTTGGCATTCGATAACTTGAAAAATATTGCTTGGAATGTCAGGTTACTTTTTATTTGTGTTCAGGTTACTGATGTGCCGAGTTGTATAGTTTTTGGTGTAAATCTGATAATTTGATCTTGAGATCTTAACCCTTTGTCCTTTAAATTGAAAATTTCTCCATTCCCTTTGGCATTCGATAACTTGAAAAATATTGCTTAGATTGTCAAGTTACTTTATATTTGTGTTCAGGTTACTGATATGCCAAGCTGTATAGTTTTTGGTGTAATTCTGATAATTTAATCCTGAGATATTAACCCTTTATCCTTCAAATTGAAAATTCCTCCAATCCCTTTGGCATTCGATAACTTGAAAAATATTGCTTGGATTGTCTAGTTACTTTATATTTGTGTTCAGGTTACTGATTTGCCGAGCTGTATAGTTTTTGGTGTAAATCTGATGATTTGATCCCGAGATATTAACCCTTTATCCTTCAAACTGAAAATTCCTCCAGTCCCTTTGGCATTCGATAACTTGAAAAATATTGCTTGGATTGTCAAGTTACTTTATATTTGTGTTCAGGTTACTGATGTGCCGAGCTGTATAGTTTTTGGTGTAAATCTGTTATTTTGATCCTGAGATATTAACCCTTTATCCTTCAAATTGAAAATTCCTCCATTCCCTTTGGCATTCAATAACTTGAAAAATATTGCTTGGATTGTCAGGTTACTTTATTTATATTTGTGTTCAGGTTACTGATGTGCCGAACTGGTGTACCCATACTATGTATGGTACACATAATGCCGGCATCCGGGGTGGCCATCCGTCATTCGTCCATCCTTTGTCCGTCCATCTGTCCATCTGTCTGTCCATCCGGCGTCTGTATCCATTTCTTTGGCATTTGATAACTTGAAAAATATTGCTTGGATTGTCAAGTTACTTTATATTTGTGTTCAGGTTACTGATGTGCTGAGTTGTATAGTTTTTGGTGTAAATCTGATAATTTGATCGTGAGATATTAACCCTTTATCCTTCAAATTGAAAATTCCTCCAATCCCTTTGGCATTCGATAACTTGAGAAATATTGCTTGGATTGTCTAGTTACTTTATATTTGTGTTCAAGTTACTGATTTGCCGAGCTGTATAGTTTTTGGTGTAAATCTGATGATTTGATCCCGAGATATTAACCCTTTATCCTTCAAATTGAAAATTCCTCCAATCCCTTTGGCATTCGATAACTTGAAAAATATTGCTTGGATTGTCAAGTTACTTTATATTTGTGTCCAGGTTACTGATTTGCCGAGCTGTATAGTTTTTGGTGTAAATCTGTTATTTTGATCCTGAGATATTAACCCTTTATCCTTCAAATTGAAAATTCCTCCAATCCCTTTGGCACTCGATAACTTGAGAAATATTGCTTGGATTGTCTAGTTACTTTATATTTGTGTTCAAGTTACTGATGTGCCAAGCTGTATAGTTTTTGGTGTAAATCTGATAATTTGATCCTGAGATATTAACCCTTTATCCTTCAAATTGAAAATTCCTCCAATCCCTTTGGCATTCGATAACTTGAAAAATATTGCTTGGATTGTCAGGTTACTTTTTATTTGTGTTCAGGTTACTGATGTGCCGAGTTGTATAGTTTTTGGTGTAAATCTGATAATTTGATCTTGAGATATTAACCCTTTGTCCTTTAAATTGAAAATTTCTCCATTCCCTTTGTCATTCGATAACTTGAAAAATATTGCTTAGATTGTCAAGTTACTTTACATTTGTGTTCAGGTTACTGATATGCCAAGCTGTATAGTTTTTGGTGTAATTCTGATAATTTAATCCTGAGATATTAACCCTTTATCCTTCAAATTGAAAATTCATCCAATCCCTTTGGCATTCGATAACTTGAAAAATATTGCTTGGATTGTCTAGTTCCTTTATATTTGTGTTCAGGTTACTGATTTGCCGAGCTGTATAGTTTTTGGTGTAAATCTGATGATTTGATCCCAAGATATTAACCCTTTATCCTTCAAACTGAAAATTCCTCCAGTCCCTTTGGCATTCGATAACTTGAAAAAATATTGCTTGGATTGTCAAGTTACTTTATATTTGTGTTCAGGTTACTGATGTGCCGAGCTGTATAGTTTTTGGTGTAAATCTGTTATTTTGATCCTGAGATATTAACCCTTTATCCTTCAAATTGAAAATTCCTCCATTCCCTTTGGCATTCAATAACTTGAAAAATATTGCTTGGATTGTCAGGTTACTTTATTTATATTTGTGTTCAGGTTACTGATGTACCGAACTGGTGTACCCATACTATGTATGGTACACATAATGCCGGCATCCGGGGTGGCCATCCGTCATTCGTCCATCCTTTGTCCATCCATCTGTCCATCCATCTGTCCATCTGTCTGTCTGTCTGTCCATCCGGCGTCCGTATCCATTTCTTTGGCATTTGATAACTTGAAAAATATTGCTTGGATTGTCAAGTTACTTTATATTTGTGTTCAGGTTACTGATGTGCTGAGTTGTAGAGTTTTTGGTGTAAATCTGATAATTTGATCGTGAGATATTAACCCTTTATCCTTCAAATTGAAAATTCCTCCAATCCCTTTGGCATTCGATAACTTGAAAAATATTGCTTGGATTGTCTAGTTACTTTATATTTGTGTTCAAGTTACTGATTTGCCGAGCTGTATAGTTTTTGGTGTAAATCTGATGATTTGATGCCGAGATATTAACCCTTTATCCTTCAAATTGAAAATTCCTCCAATCCCTTTGGCATTCGATAACTTGAAAAATATTGCTTGGATTGTCAAGTTACTTTATATTTGTGTCCAGGTTACTGATTTGCCGAGCTGTATAGTTTTTGGTGTAAATCTGTTATTTTGATCCTGAGATATTAACCCTTTATCCTTCAAATTGAAAATTCCTCCAATCCCTTTGGCATTCGATAACTTGAGAAATATTGCTTGGATTGTCTAGTTACTTTATACTTGTGTTCAAGTTACTGATGTGCCAAGCTGTATAGTTTTTGGTGTAAATCTGATAATTTGATCCTGAGATATTAACCCTTTATCCTTCAAATTGAAAATTCCTCCAATCCCTTTGGCATTCGATAACTTGAAAAATATTGCTTGGATTGTCAGGTTACTTTTTATTTGTGTTCAGGTTACTGATGTGCCGAGTTGTATAGTTTTTGGTGTAAATCTGATAATTTGATCTTGAGATATTAACCCTTTGTCCTTTAAATTGAAAATTTCTCCATTCCCGTTGTCATTCGATAACTTGAAAAATATTGCTTAGATTGTCAAGTTACTTTATATTTGTGTTCAGGTTACTGATATGCCAAGCTGTATGGTTTTTGTTGTAATTCTGATAATTTAATCCTGAGATATTAACCCTTTATCCTTCAAATTGAAAATTCCTCCAATCCCTTTGGCATTCGATAACTTGAAAAATATTGCTTGGATTGTCTAGTTCCTTTATATTTGTGTTCAGGTTACTGATTTGCCGAGCTGTATAGTTTTTGGTGTAAATCTGATGATTTGATCCCGAGATATTAACCCTTTATCCTTCAAACTGAAAATTCCTCCAGTCCCTTTGGCATTCGATAACTTGAAAAAATATTGCTTGGATTGTCAAGTTACTTTATATTTGTGTTCAGGTTACTGATGTGCCGAGCTGTATAGTTTTTGGGGTATATCTGTTATTTTGATCCTGAGATATTAACCCTTTATCCTTCAAATTGAAAATTCCTCCATTCCCTTTGGCATTCAATAACTTGAAAAATATTGCTTGGATTGTCAGGTTACTTTATTTATATTTGTGTTCAGGTTACTGATGTACCGAACTGGTGTACCCATACTATGTATGGTACACATAATGCCGGCATCCGGGGTGGCCATCCGTCATTCGTCCATCCATCTGTCCATCTGTCTGTCTGTCTGTCCATCCGGCGTCCGTATCCATTTCTTTGGCATTTGATAACTTGAAAAATATTGCTTGGATTGTCAAGTTACTTTATATTTGTGTTCAGGTTACTGATGTGCTGAGTTGTATAGTTTTTGGTGTAAATCTGATAATTTGATCGTGAGATATTAACCCTTTATCCTTCAAATTGAAAATTCCTCCAATCCCTTTGGCATTCGATAACTTGAGAAATATTGCTTGGATTGTCTAGTTACTTTATATTTGTGTTCACGTTACTGATTTGCCGAGCTGTATAGTTTTTGGTGTAAATCTGATGATTTGATCCCGAGATATTAACCCTTTATCCTTCAAATTGAAAATTCCTCCAATCCCTTTGGCATTCGATAACTTGAAAAATATTGCTTGGATTGTCAAGTTACTTTATATTTGTGTTCAGGTTACTGATATGCCAAGCTGTATAGTTTTTGGTGTAATTCTGATAATTTAATCCTGAGATATTAACCCTTTATCCTTCAAATTGAAAATTCCTCCAATCCCTTTGGCATTCGATAACTTGAAAAATATTGCTTGGATTGTCTAGTTCCTTTATATTTGTATTCAGGTTACTGATTTGCCGAGCTGTATAGTTTTTGGTGTAAATCTGATGATTTGATCCCGAGATATTAACCCTTTATCCTTCAAACTGAAAATTCCTCCAATCCCTTTGGCATTCGATAACTTGATAAAATATTGCTTGGATTGTCAAGTTACTTTATATTTCTGTTCAGGTTACTGATGTGCCGAGCTGTATAGTTTTTGGTGTAAATCTGTTATTTTGATCCTGAGATATTAACCCTTTATCCTTCAAATTGAAAATTCCTACATTCCCTTTGGCATTCAATAACTTGAAAAATATTGCTTGGATTGTCAGGTTACTTTATTTATATTTGTGTTCAGGTTACTGATGTACCGAACTGGTGTACCCATACTATGTATGGTACACATAATGCCGGCATCCAGGGTGGCCATCCGTCATTCGTCCATCCTTTGTCCATCCATCTGTCCATCTGTCTGTCTGTCCATCCGGCGTCCGTATCCATTTCTTTGGCATTTGATAACTTTAAAAATATTGCTTGGATTGTCAAGTTACTTTATATTTGTGTTCAGGTTACTGATGTGCTGAGTTGTATAGTTTTTGGTGTAAATCTGATAATTTGATCGTGAGATATTAACCCTTTATCCTTCAAATTGAAAATTCCTCCAATCCCTTTGGCATTCGATAACTTGAGAAATATTGCTTGGATTGTCTAGTTACTTTATATTTGTGTTCAAGTTACTGATTTGCCGAGCTGTATAGTTTTTGGTGTAAATCTGATGATTTGATGCCGGGATATTAACCCTTATCCTTCAAATTGAAAATTCCTCCAATCCCTTTGGCATTCGATAACTTGAGAAATATTGCTTGGATTGTCTAGTTACTTTATATTTGTGTTCAGGTTACTGATTTGCCAAGCTGTATAGTTTTTGGTGTAAATCTGATTATTTGATCCTGAGATATTAACCCTTTATCCTTCAAATTGAAAATTCCTCCAATCCCTTTGGCATTCGATAACTTGAAAAATATTGCTTGGATTGCTTGGATTGTCAAGTTACTTTTTATTTGTGTTCAGGTTACTGATGTGCCAAGCTGTATAGTTTTTGGTGTAAATCTGATAATTTGATCCTGAGATATTAACCCTTTATCCTTCAAATTGAAAATTCCTCCATTCCCTTTGGCATTCGATAACTTGAAAAATATTGCTTGGATTGTCAGGTTACTTTTTATTTGTGTTCAGGTTACTGATGTGCCGAGTTGTATAGTTTTTGGTGTAAATCTGATAATTTGATCTTGAGATCTTAACCCTTTGTCCTTTAAATTGAAAATTTCTCCATTCCCTTTGGCATTCGATAACTTGAAAAATATTGCTTAGATTGTCAAGTTACTTTATATTTGTGTTCAGGTTACTGATATGCCAAGCTGTATAGTTTTTGGTGTAATTCTGATAATTTAATCCTGAGATATTAACCCTTTCTCCTTCAAATTGAAAATTCCTCCAATCCCTTTGGCATTCGATAACTTGAAAAATATTGCTTGGATTGTCTAGTTACTTTATATTTGTGTTCAGGTTACTGATTTGCCGAGCTGTATAGTTTTTGGTGTAAATCTGATGATTTGATCCCGAGATATTAACCCTTTATCCTTCAAACTGAAAATTCCTCCAGTCCCTTTGGCATTCGATAACTTGAAAAATATTGCTTGGATTGTCAAGTTACTTTATATTTGTGTTCAGGTTACTGATGTGCCGAGCTGTATAGTTTTTGGTGTAAATCTGTTATTTTGATCCTGAGATATTAACCCTTTATCCTTCAAATTGAAAATTCCTCCATTCCCTTTGGCATTCAATAACTTGAAAAATATTGCTTGGATTGTCAGGTTACTTTATTTATATTTGTGTTCAGGTTACTGATGTGCCGAACTGGTGTACCCATACTATGTATGGTACACATAATGCCGGCATCCGGGGTGGCCATCCGTCATTCGTCCATCCTTTGTCCGTCCATCTGTCCATCTGTCTGTCCATCCGGCGTCTGTATCCATTTCTTTGGCATTTGATAACTTGAAAAATATTGCTTGGATTGTCAAGTTACTTTATATTTGTGTTCAGGTTACTGATGTGCTGAGTTGTATAGTTTTTGGTGTAAATCTGATAATTTGATCGTGAGATATTAACCCTTTATCCTTCAAATTGAAAATTCCTCCAATCCCTTTGGCATTCGATAACTTGAGAAATATTGCTTGGATTGTCTAGTTACTTTATATTTGTGTTCAAGTTACTGATTTGCCGAGCTGTATAGTTTTTGGTGTAAATCTGATGATTTGATCCCGAGATATTAACCCTTTATCCTTCAAATTGAAAATTCCTCCAATCCCTTTGGCATTCGATAACTTGAAAAATATTGCTTGGATTGTCAAGTTACTTTATATTTGTGTCCAGGTTACTGATTTGCCGAGCTGTATAGTTTTTGGTGTAAATCTGTTATTTTGATCCTGAGATATTAACCCTTTATCCTTCAAATTGAAAATTCCTCCAATCCCTTTGGCACTCGATAACTTGAGAAATATTGCTTGGATTGTCTAGTTACTTTATATTTGTGTTCAAGTTACTGATGTGCCAAGCTGTATAGTTTTTGGTGTAAATCTGATAATTTGATCCTGAGATATTAACCCTTTATCCTTCAAATTGAAAATTCCTCCAATCCCTTTGGCATTCGATAACTTGAAAAATATTGCTTGGATTGTCAGGTTACTTTTTATTTGTGTTCAGGTTACTGATGTGCCGAGTTGTATAGTTTTTGGTGTAAATCTGATAATTTGATCTTGAGATATTAACCCTTTGTCCTTTAAATTGAAAATTTCTCCATTCCCTTTGTCATTCGATAACTTGAAAAATATTGCTTAGATTTTCAAGTTACTTTACATTTGTGTTCAGGTTACTGATATGCCAAGCTGTATAGTTTTTGGTGTAATTCTGATAATTTAATCCTGAGATATTAACCCTTTATCCTTCAAATTGAAAATTCATCCAATCCCTTTGGCATTCGATAACTTGAAAAATATTGCTTGGATTGTCTAGTTCCTTTATATTTGTGTTCAGGTTACTGATTTGCCGAGCTGTATAGTTTTTGGTGTAAATCTGATGATTTGATCCCGAGATATTAACCCTTTATCCTTCAAACTGAAAATTCCTCCAGTCCCTTTGGCATTCGATAACTTGAAAAAATATTGCTTGGATTGTCAAGTTACTTTATATTTGTGTTCAGGTTACTGATGTGCCGAGCTGTATAGTTTTTGGTGTAAATCTGTTATTTTGATCCTGAGATATTAACCCTTTATCCTTCAAATTGAAAATTCCTCCATTCCCTTTGGCATTCAATAACTTGAAAAATATTGCTTGGATTGTCAGGTTACTTTATTTATATTTGTGTTCAGGTTACTGATGTACCGAACTGGTGTACCCATACTATGTATGGTACACATAATGCCGGCATCCGGGGTGGCCATCCGTCATTCGTCCATCCTTTGTCCATCCATCTGTCCATCCATCTGTCCATCTGTCTGTCTGTCTGTCCATCCGGCGTCCGTATCCATTTCTTTGGCATTTGATAACTTGAAAAATATTGCTTGGATTGTCAAGTTACTTTATATTTGTGTTCAGGTTACTGATGTGCTGAGTTGTATAGTTTTTGGTGTAAATCTGATAATTTGATCGTGAGATATTAACCCTTTATCCTTCAAATTGAAAATTCCTCCAATCCCTTTGGCATTCGATAACTTGAAAAATATTGCTTGGATTGTCTAGTTACTTTATATTTGTGTTCAAGTTACTGATTTGCCGAGCTGTATAGTTTTTGGTGTAAATCTGATGATTTGATCCCGAGATATTAACCCTTTATCCTTCAAATTGAAAATTCCTCCAATCCCTTTGGCATTCGTTAACTTGAAAAATATTGCTTGGATTGTCAAGTTACTTTATATTTGTGTCCAGGTTACTGATTTGCCGAGCTGTATAGTTTTTGGTGTAAATCTGTTATTTTGATCCTGAGATATTAACCCTTTATCCTTCAAATTGAAAATTCCTCCAATCCCTTTGGCATTCGATAACTTGAGAAATATTGCTTGGATTGTCTAGTTACTTTATATTTGTGTTCAAGTTACTGATGTGCCAAGCTGTATAGTTTTTGGTGTAAATCTGATAATTTGATCCTGAGATATTAACCCTTTATCCTTCAAATTGAAAATTCCTCCAATCCCTTTGGCATTCGATAACTTGAAAAATATTGCTTGGATTGTCAGGTTACTTTTTATTTGTGTTCAGGTTACTGATGTGCCGAGTTGTATAGTTTTTGGTGTAAATCTGATAATTTGATCTTGAGATATTAACCCTTTGTCCTTTAAATTGAAAATTTCTCCATTCCCGTTGTCATTCGATAACTTGAAAAATATTGCTTAGATTGTCAAGTTACTTTATATTTGTGTTCAGGTTACTGATATGCCAAGCTGTATGGTTTTTGTTGTAATTCTGATAATTTAATCCTGAGATATTAACCCTTTATCCTTCAAATTGAAAATTCCTCCAATCCCTTTGGCATTCGATAACTTGAAAAATATTGCTTGGATTGTCTAGTTCCTTTATATTTGTGTTCAGGTTACTGATTTGCCGAGCTGTATAGTTTTTGGTGTAAATCTGATGATTTGATCCCGAGATATTAACCCTTTATCCTTCAAACTGAAAATTCCTCCAGTCCCTTTGGCATTCGATAACTTGAAAAAATATTGCTTGGATTGTCAAGTTACTTTATATTTGTGTTCAGGTTACTGATGTGCCGAGCTGTATAGTTTTTGGGGTATATCTGTTATTTTGATCCTGAGATATTAACCCTTTATCCTTCAAATTGAAAATTCCTCCATTCCCTTTGGCATTCAATAACTTGAAAAATATTGCTTGGATTGTCAGGTTACTTTATTTATATTTGTGTTCAGGTTACTGATGTACCGAACTGGTGTACCCATACTATGTATGGTACACATAATGCCGGCATCCGGGGTGGCCATCCGTCATTCGTCCATCCATCTGTCCATCTGTCTGTCTGTCTGTCCATCCGGCGTCCGTATCCATTTCTTTGGCATTTGATAACTTGAAAAATATTGCTTGGATTGTCAAGTTTCTTTATATTTGTGTTCAGGTTACTGATGTGCTGAGTTGTATAGTTTTTGGTGTAAATCTGATAATTTGATCGTGAGATATTAACCCTTTATCCTTCAAATTGAAAATTCCTCCAATCCCTTTGGCATTCGATAACTTGAGAAATATTGCTTGGATTGTCTAGTTACTTTATATTTGTGTTCAAGTTACTGATTTGCCGAGCTGTATAGTTTTTGGTGTAAATCTGATGATTTGATCCCGAGATATTAACCCTTTATCCTTCAAATTGAAAATTCCTCCAATCCCTTTGGCATTCGATAACTTGAAAAATATTGCTTGGATTGTCAAGTTACTTTATATTTGTGTTCAGGTTACTGATATGCCAAGCTGTATAGTTTTTGGTGTAATTCTGATAATTTAATCCTGAGATATTAACCCTTTATCCTTCAAATTGAAAATTCCTCCAATCCCTTTGGCATTCGATAACTTGAAAAATATTGCTTGGATTGTCTAGTTCCTTTATATTTGTATTCAGGTTACTGATTTGCCGAGCTGTATAGTTTTTGGTGTAAATCTGATGATTTGATCCCGAGATATTAACCCTTTATCCTTCAAACTGAAAATTCCTCCAATCCCTTTGGCATTCGATAACTTGATAAAATATTGCTTGGATTGTCAAGTTACTTTATATTTCTGTTCAGGTTACTGATGTGCCGAGCTGTATAGTTTTTGGTGTAAATCTGTTATTTTGATCCTGAGATATTAACCCTTTATCCTTCAAATTGAAAATTCCTACATTCCCTTTGGCATTCAATAACTTGAAAAATATTGCTTGGATTGTCAGGTTACTTTATTTATATTTGTGTTCAGGTTACTGATGTACCGAACTGGTGTACCCATACTATGTATGGTACACATAATGCCGGCATCCAGGGTGGCCATCCGTCATTCGTCCATCCTTTGTCCATCCATCTGTCCATCTGTCTGTCTGTCCATCCGGCGTCCGTATCCATTTCTTTGGCATTTGATAACTTGAAAAATATTGCTTGGATTGTCAAGTTACTTTATATTTGTGTTCAGGTTACTGATGTGCTGAGTTGTATAGTTTTTGGTGTAAATCTGATAATTTGATCGTGAGATATTAACCCTTTATCCTTCAAATTGAAAATTCCTCCAATCCCTTTGGCATTCGATAACTTGAGAAATATTGCTTGGATTGTCTAGTTACTTTATATTTGTGTTCAAGTTACTGATTTGCCGAGCTGTATAGTTTTTGGTGTAAATCTGATGATTTGATGCCAGGATATTAACCCTTATCCTTCAAATTGAAAATTCCTCCAATCCCTTTGGCATTCGATAACTTGAGAAATATTGCTTGGATTGTCTAGTTACTTTATATTTGTGTTCAAGTTACTGATTTGCCGAGCTGTATAGTTTAAGTGTAAATCTGATGATTTGATCCCGAGATATTAACCCTTTATCCTTCAAATTGAAAATTCCTCCAATCCCTTTGGCATTCGATAACTTGAAAAATATTGCTTGGATTGTCAAGTTACTTTATATTTGTGTTCAGGTTACTGATTTGCCGAGCTGTATAGTTTTTGGTGTAAATCTGTTATTTTGATCCTGAGATATTAACCCTTTATCCTTCAAATTGAAAATTCCTCCAATCCCTTTGGCATTCGATAACTTGAGAAATATTGCTTGGATTGTCTAGTTACTTTATATTTGTGTTCAAGTTACTGATGTGCCAAGCTGTATAGTTTTTGGTGTAAATCTGATAATTTGATCCCGAGATATTAACCCTTTATCCTTCAAATTGAAAATTCCTCCAATCCCTTTGGCATTCGATAACTTGAAAAATATTGCTTGGATTGCTTGGATTGTCAAGTTACTTTATATTTGTGTTCAGGTTACTGATGTGCCAAGCTGTATAGTTTTTGGTGTAAATCTGATAATTTGATCCTGAGATATTAACCCTTTATCCTTCAAATTGAAAATTCCTCCATTCCCTTTGGCATTCGATAACTTGAAAAATATTGCTTGGATTGTCAGGTTACTTTTTATTTGTGTTCAGGTTACTGATGTGCCGAGTTGTATAGTTTTTGGTGTAAATCTGATAATTTGATCTTGAGTTATTAACCCTTTGTCCTTTAAATTGAAAATTTCTCCATTCCCTTTGGCATTCGATAACTTGAAAAATATTGCTTAGATTGTCAAGTTACTTTATATTTGTGTTCAGGTTACTGATATGCCAAGCTGTATAGTTTTTGGTGTAATTCTGATAATTTAATCCTGAGATATTAACCCTTTATCCTTCAAATTGAAAATTCCTCCAATCCATTTGGCATTCGATAACTTGAAAAATATTGCTTGGATTGTCTAGTTACTTTATATTTGTGTTCAGGTTACTGATTTGCCAAGCTGTATAGTTTTTGGTGTAAATCTGATGATTTGATCCCGAGATATTAACCCTTTATCCTTCAAACTGAAAATTCCTCCAGTCCCTTTGGCATTCGATAACTTGAAAAATATTGCTTGGATTGTCAAGTTACTTTATATCTGTGTTCAGGTTACTGATGTGCCGAGCTGTATAGTTTTTGGTGTAAATCTGTTATTTTGATCCTGAGATATTAACCCTTTATCCTTCAAATTGAAAATTCCTCCATTCCCTTTGGCATTCAATAACTTGAAAAATATTGCTTGGATTGTCAGGTTACTTTATTTATATTTGTGTTCAGGTTACTGATGTGCCGAACTGGTGTACCCATACTATGTATGTTACACATAATGCCGGCATCCGGGGTGGCCATCCGTCATTCGTCCATCCTTTGTCCGTCCATCTGTCCATCTGTCTGTCCATCTGTCTGTCCATCCGGCGTCCGTATCCATTTCTTTGGCATTTGATAACTCGAAAAATATTGCTTGGATTGTCAAGTTACTTTATATTTGTGTTCAGGTTACTGATGTGCTGAGTTGTATAGTTTTTGGTGTAAATCTGATAATTTGATCGTGAGATATTAACCCTTTATCCTTCAAATTGAAAATTCCTCCAATCCCTTTGGCATTCGATAACTTGAGAAATATTGCTTGGATTGTCTAGTTACTTTATATTTGTGTTCAAGTTACTGATTTGCCGAGCTGTATAGTTTTTGGTGTAAATCTGATGATTTGATCCCGAGATATTAACCCTTTATCCTTCAAATTGAAAATTCCTCCAATCCCTTTGGCATTCGATAACTTGAAAAATATTGCTTGGATTGTCAAGTTACTTTATATTTGTGTCCAGGTTACTGATTTGCCGAGCTGTCTAGTTTTTGGTGTAAATCTGTTATTTTGATCCTGAGATATTAACCCTTTATCCTTCAAATTGAAAATTCCTCCAATCCCTTTGGCATTCGATAACTTGAGAAATATTGCTTGGATTGTCTAGTTACTTTATATTTGTGTTCAAGTTACTGATGTGCCAAGCTGTATAGTTTTTGGTGTAAATCTGATAATTTGATCCTGAGATATTAACCCTTTATCCTTCAAATTGAAAATTCCTCCAATCCCTTTGGCATTCGATAACTTGAAAAATATTGCTTGGATTGTCAGGTTACTTTTTATTTGTGTTCAGGTTACTGATGTGCCGAGTTGTATAGTTTTTGGTGTAAATCTGATAATTTGATCTTGAGATATTAACCCTTTGTCCTTTAAATTGAAAATTTCTCCATTCCCTTTGTCATTCGATAACTTGAAAAATATTGCTTAGATTGTCAAGTTACTTTATATTTGTGTTCAGGTTACTGATATGCCAAGCTGTATAGTTTTTGGTGTAATTCTGATAATTTAATCCTGAGATATTAACCCTTTATCCTTCAAATTGAAAATTCCTCCAATCCCTTTGGCATTCGATAACTTGAAAAATATTGCTTGGATTGTCTAGTTCCTTTATATTTGTGTTCAGGTTACTGATTTGCCGAGCTGTATAGTTTTTGGTGTAAATCTGATGATTTGATCCCGAGATATTAACCCTTTATCCTTCAAACTGAAAATTCCTCCAGTCCCTTTGGCATTCGATAACTTGAAAAAATATTGCTTGGATTGTCAAGTTACTTTATATTTGTGTTCAGGTTACTGATGTGCCGAGCTGTATAGTTTTTGGTGTAAATCTGTTATTTTGATCCTGAGATATTAACCCTTTATCCTTCAAATTGAAAATTCCTCCATTCCCTTTGGCATTCAATAACTTGAAAAATATTGCTTGGATTGTCAGGTTACTTTATTTATATTTGTGTTCAGGTTACTGATGTACCGAACTGGTGTACCCATACTATGTATGGTACACATAATGCCGGCATCCGGGGTGGCCATCCGTCATTCGTCCATCCTTTGTCCATCCATCTGTCCATCCATCTGTCCATCTGTCTGTCTGTCTGTCTATCCGGCGTCCGTATCCATTTCTTTGGCATTTGATAACTTGAAAAATATTGCTTGGATTGTCAAGTTACTTTATATTTGTGTTCAGGTTACTGATGTGCTGAGTTGTATAGTTTTTGGTGTAAATCTGATAATTTGATCGTGAGATATTAACCCTTTATCCTTCAAATTGAAAATTCCTCCAATCCCTTTGGCATTCGATAACTTGAGAAATATTGCTTGGATTGTCTAGTTACTTTATATTTGTGTTCAAGTTACTGATTTGCCGAGCTGTATAGTTTTTGGTGTAAATCTGATGATTTGATGCCGGGATATTAACCCTTATCCTTCAAATTGAAAATTCCTCCAATCCCTTTGGCATTCGATAACTTGAGAAATATTGCTTGGATTGTCTAGTTACTTTATATTTGTGTTCAAGTTACTGATTTGCCGAGCTGTATAGTTTTTGGTGTAAATCTGATGATTTGATCCCGAGATATTAACCCTTTATCCTTCAAATTGAAAATTCCTCCAATCCCTTTGGCATTCGATAACTTGAAAAATATTGCTTGGATTGTCAAGTTACTTTATATTTGTGTTCAGGTTACTGATTTGCCGAGCTGTATAGTTTTTGGTGTAAATCTGTTATTTTGATCCTGAGATTTTAACCCTTTGTCCTTTAAATTGAAAATTCCTCCAATCCCTCCCTTTGGCATTAGATAACCTGAAAAATATTGCTTGGATTGTCAAGTTACTTCATATTTGTGTTCAGGTTACTGATGTGCAGAGCTGTATAGTTTTTGGTGCAAATCTGATAATTTGATCCTGAGATATTAACCCTTTATCTTTCAAATTGAAATTTCCTCCAATCCCTTTGGCATGAGATAACTCAAAAAATATCAATCCGATTATGATGTTACTTTATATATATCTTCAGGCTACTGATGTTCCGAGCTGTATAGTTTTTGGTGTAAATCTGATAATTTGATCCTGTGATATTAACCCTTTATCCTTCAAATTGAAAATTCCTCCAATCCCTCCCTTTGGCATTCGATAACTTGAAAAATATTGCTTGGATTGTCAAGTTACTTTATATTTGTGTTCAAGTTACTGATGTGCCGAGCTGTATGGTTTTTGGTGTAAATCTGATAATTTAATCCTGAGATATTAACCCTTTATCCTTCAAATTGACAATTCCTCCAATCCCTTTGGCATTCGATAACTTGAAAAATATTGCTTGGATTGTCAGGTTACTTTATATTTGTGTTCAGGTTACTGATGTGCCGAGCTGTATAGTTTTTGGTGTAAATCTGATAATTTAATCCTGGGATATTAACCCTTTATCCTTCAAATTGAAAATTCCTCCAATCCCTTTGGCATGAGATAACTCAAAAAATACCAATCCGATTGTCATGTTACTTTTTTATTTATTCAGGTTACTGATGTGCTGTGCTGTATAGTTTTTTATGTAAATCTGATAATTTGATCCTGAGATATTAACCCTTTTCCATCAAATTAGACACTCCTCCAATCCATTTCTATATGTACCCATACCATGTATGGTGTACATAATGTCGGCATCCGTGGTGGCCCTCCGTCATACAGCTTTCTACTAGTTGCGTGTATGTGTACACATCTGACAATTTCATCGGCCTATTTTTATGTGTACCCTGTCTGTCTGTCCGTCTCTCCGCCCGGCGTCCATGTCCATTTCTTTGACATTCGATAACTTGAAAAATATTGCTTGGATTGTCAAGTTACTTTATATTTGTGTTCAGGTTACTGATGTGCCGAGCTGTATAGTTCTTGGTGTAAATCTGATAATTTGATCCTGAGATATTAACCCTTTATTCTTCACTTTGAAAATTCCTCCAATCCCTTTGGCATTCGATAACTTGAAAAATATTGCTTGGATTGTCTAGTTACTTTATATTTGTGTTCAGGTTACTGATTTGCCGAGCTGTATAGTTTTTGGTGTAAATCTGATTATTTGATCCTGAGATATTAACCCTTTATCCTTCAAATTGAAAATTCCTCCAATCCCTTTGGCATTCGATAACTTGAAAAATATTGCTTGGATTGCTTGGATTGTCAAGTTACTTTATATTTGTGTTCAGGTTACTGATGTGCCAAGCTGTATAGTTTTTGGTGTAAATCTGATAATTTGATCCTGAGATATTAACCCTTTATCCTTCAAATTGAAAATTCCTCCATTCCCTTTGGCATTCGATAACTTGAAAAATATTGCTTGGATTGTCAGGTTACTTTTTATTTGTGTTCAGGTTACTGATGTGCCGAGTTGTATAGTTTTTGGTGTAAATCTGATAATTTGATCTTGAGATATTAACCCTTTGTCCTTTAAATTGAAAATTTCTCCATTCCCTTTGGCATTTGATAACTTGAAAAATATTGCTTAGATTGTCAAGTTACTTTATATTTGTGTTCAGGTTACTGATATGCCAAGCTGTATAGTTTTTGGTGTAATTCTGATAATTTAATCCTGAGATATTAACCCTTTATCCTTCAAATTGAAAATTCCTCCAATCCCTTTGGCATTCGATAACTTGAAAAATATTGCTTGGATTGTCTAGTTACTTTATATTTGTGTTCAGGTTACTGATTTGCCGAGCTGTATAGTTTTTGGTGTAAATCTGATGATTTGATCCCGAGATATTAACCCTTTATCCTTCAAACTGAAAATTCCTCCAGTCCCTTTGGCATTCGATAACTTGAAAAATATTGCTTGGATTGTCAAGTTACTTTATATTTGTGTTCAGGTTACTGATGTGCCGAGCTGTATAGTTTTTGGTGCAAATCTGTTATTTTGATCCTGAGATATTAACCCTTTATCCTTCAAATTGAAAATTCCTCCATTCCCTTTGGCATTCAATAACTTGAAAAATATTGCTTGGATTGTCAGGTTACTTTATTTATATTTGTGTTCAGGTTACTGATGTGCCGAACTGGTGTACCCATACTATGTATGTTACACATAATGCCGGCATACGGGGTGGCCATCCGTCATTCGTCCATCCTTTGTCCGTCCATCTGTCCATCTGTCTGTCCATCTGTCTGTCCATCCGGCGTCCGTATCCATTTCTTTGGCATTTGATAACTCGAAAAATATTGCTTGGATTGTCAAGTTACTTTATATTTGTGTTCAGGTTACTGATGTGCTGAGTTGTATAGTTTTTGGTGTAAATCTGATAATTTGATCGTGAGATATTAACCCTTTATCCTTCAAATTGAAAATTCCTCCAATCCCTTTGGCATTCGATAACTTGAGAAATATTGCTTGGATTGTCTAGTTACTTTATATTTGTGTTCAAGTTACTGATTTGCCGAGCTGTATAGTTTTTGGTGTAAATCTGATGATTTGATCCCGAGATATTAACCCTTTATCCTTCAAATTGAAAATTCCTCCAATCCCTTTGGCATTCGATAACTTGAAAAATATTGCTTGGATTGTCAAGTTGCTTTATATTTGTGTCCAGGTTACTGATTTGCCGAGCTGTATAGTTTTTGGTGTAAATCTGTTATTTTGATCCTGAGATATTAACCCTTTATCCTTCAAATTGAAAATTCCTCCAATCCCTTTGGCATTCGATAACTTGAGAAATATTGCTTGGATTGTCTAGTTACTTTATATTTGTGTTCAAGTTACTGATGTGCCAAGCTGTATAGTTTTTGGTGTAAATCTGATAATTTGATCCTGAGATATTAACCCTTTATCCTTCAAATTGAAAATTCCTCCAATCCCTTTGGCATTCGATAACTTGAAAAATATTGCTTGGATTGTCAGGTTACTTTTTATTTGTGTTCAGGTTACTGATGTGCCGAGTTGTATAGTTTTTGGTGTAAATCTGATAATTTGATCTTGAGATATTAACCCTTTGTCCTTTAAATTGAAAATTTCTCCATTCCCTTTGTCATTCGATAACTTGAAAAATATTGCTTAGATTGTCAAGTTACTTTATATTTGTGTTCAGGTTACTGATATGCCAAGCTGTATAGTTTTTGGTGTAATTCTGATAATTTAATCCTGAGATATTAACCCTTTATCCTTCAAATTGAAAATTCCTCCAATCCCTTTGGCATTCGATAACTTGAAAAATATTGCTTGGATTGTCTAGTTCCTTTATATTTGTGTTCAGGTTACTGATTTGCCGAGCTGTATAGTTTTTGGTGTAAATCTGATGATTTGATCCCGAGATATTAACCCTTTATCCTTCAAACTGAAAATTCCTCCAGTCCCTTTGGCATTCGATAACTTGAAAAAATATTGCTTGGATTGTCAAGTTACTTTATATTTGTGTTCAGGTTACTGATGTGCCGAGCTGTATAGTTTTTGGTGTAAATCTGTTATTTTGATCCTGAGATATTAACCCTTTATCCTTCAAATTGAAAATTCCTCCATTCCCTTTGGCATTCAATAACTTGAAAAATATTGCTTGGATTGTCAGGTTACTTTATTTATATGTGTGTTCAGGTTACTGATGTACCGAACTGGTGTACCCATACTATGTATGGTACACATAATGCCGGCATCCGGGGTGGCCATCCGTCATTCGTCCATCCTTTGTCCATCCATCTGTCCATCCATCTGTCCATCTGTCTGTCTGTCTGTCTATCCGGCGTCCGTATCCATTTCTTTGGCATTTGATAACTTGAAAAATATTGCTTGGATTGTCAAGTTACTTTATATTTGTGTTCAGGTTACTGATGTGCTGAGTTGTATAGTTTTTGGTGTTAATCTGATAATTTGATCGTGAGATATTAACCCTTTATCCTTCAAATTGAAAATTCCTCCAATCCCTTTGGCATTCGATAACTTGAGAAATATTGCTTGGATTGTCTAGTTACTTTATATTTGTGTTCAAGTTACTGATTTGCCGAGCTGTATAGTTTTTGGTGTAAATCTGATGATTTGATGCCGAGATATTAAGCCTTTATCCTTCAAATTGAAAATTCCTCCAATCCCTTTGGCATTCGATAACTTGAAAAATATTGCTTGGATTGTCAAGTTACTTTATATTTGTGTTCAGGTTACTCATATGCCAAGCTGTATAGTTTTTGGTGTAATTCTGATAATTTAATCCTGAGATATTAACCCTTTATCCTTCAAATTGAAAATTCCTCCAATCCCTTTGGCATTCGATAACTTGAAAAATATTGCTTGGATTGTCTAGTTCCTTTATATTTGTATTCAGGTTACTGATTTGCCGAGCTGTATAGTTTTTGGTGTAAATCTGATGATTTGATCCCGAGGTATTAACCCTTTATCCTTCAAACTGAAAATTCCTCCAGTCCCTTTGGCATTCGATAACTTGAAAAAATATTGCTTGGATTGTCAAGTTACTTTATATTTGTGTTCAGGTTACTGATGTGCCGAGCTGTATAGTTTTTGGTGTAAATCTGTTATTTTGATCCTGAGATATTAACCCTTTATCCTTCAAATTGAAAATTCCTCCATTCCCTTTGGCATTCAATAACTTGAAAAATATTGCTTGGATTGTCAGGTTACTTTATTTATATTTGTGTTCAGGTTACTGATGTACCGAACTGGTGTACCCATACTATGTATGGTACACATAATGCCGGCATCCAGGGTGGCCATCCGTCATTCGTCCATCCTTTGTCCATCCATCTGTCCATCCATCTGTCCATCTGTCTGTCTGTCCATCCGGCGTCCGTATCCATTTCTTTGGCATTTGATAACTTGAAAAATATTGCTTGGATTGTCAAGTTACTTTATATTTGTGTTCAGGTTACTGATGTGCTGAGTTGTATAGTTTTTGGTGTAAATCTGTTAATTTGATCGTGAGATATTAACCCTTTATCCTTCAAATTGAAAATTCCTCCAATCCCTTTGGCATTCGATAACTTGAGAAATATTGCTTGGATTGTCTAGTTACTTTATATTTGTGTTCAAGTTACTGATTTGCCGAGCTGTATAGTTTTTGGTGTAAATCTGATGATTTGATGCCGGGATATTAACCCTTATCCTTCAAATTGAAAATTCCTCCAATCCCTTTGGCATTCGATAACTTGAGAAATATTGCTTGGATTGTCTAGTTACTTTATATTTGTGTTCAAGTTACTGATTTGCCGAGCTGTATAGTTTTTGGTGTAAATCTGATGATTTGATCCCGAGATATTAACCCTTTATCCTTCAAATTGAAAATTCCTCCAATCCCTTTGGCATTCGATAACTTGAAAAATATTGCTTGGATTGTCAAGTTACTTTATATTTGTGTTCAGGTTACTGATTTGCCGAGCTGTATAGTTTTTGGTGTAAATCTGTTATTTTGATCCTGAGATATTAACCCTTTGTCCTTTAAATTGAAAATTCCTCCAATCCCTCCCTTTGGCATTAGATAACCTGAAAAATATTGCTTGGATTGTCAAGTTACTTCATATTTGTGTTTAGGTTACTGATGTGCAGAGCTGTATAGTTTTGGGTGCAAATCTGATAATTTGATCCTGAGATATTAACCCTTTATCTTTCAAATTGAAATTTCCTCCAATCCCTTTGGCATGAGATAACTCAAAAAATATCAATCCGATTATGATGTTACTTTATATATATCTTCAGGCTACTGATGTTCCGAGCTGTATAGTTTTTGGTGTAAATCTGATAATTTGATCCTGTGATATTAACCCTTTATCCTTCAAATTGAAAATTCCTCCAATCCCTCCCTTTGGCATTCGATAACTTGAAAAATATTGCTTGGATTGTCAAGTTACTTTATATTTGTGTTCAAGTTACTGATGTGCCGAGCTGTATGGTTTTTGGTGTAAATCTGATAATTTAATCCTGAGATATTAACCCTTTATCCTTCAAATTGACAATTCCTCCAATCCCTTTGGCATTCGATAACTTGAAAAATATTGCTTGGATTGTCAGGTTACTTTATATTTGTGTTCAGGTTACTGATGTGCCGAGCTGTATAGTTTTTGGTGTAAATCTGATAATTTAATTCTGGGATATTAACCCTTTATCCTTCAAATTGAAAATTCCTCCAATCCCTTTGGCATGAGATAACTCAAAAAATATCAATCCGATTGTCATGTTACTTTTTTATTTATTCAGGTTACTGATGTGCTGTGCTGTATAGTTTTTTATGTAAATCTGATAATTTGATCCTGAGATATTAACCCTTTTCCATCAAATTAGACACTCCTCCAATCCATTTCTATATGTACCCATACCATGTATGGTGTACATAATGTCGGCATCCGTGGTGGCCCTCCGTCATACAGCTTTCTACTAGTTGCGTGTATGTGTACACATCTGACAATTTCATCGGCCTATTTTTATGTGTACCCTGTCTGTCTGTCCGTCTCTCCGCCCGGCGTCCATGTCCATTTCTTTGACATTCGATAACTTGAAAAATATTGCTTGGATTGTCAAGTTACTTTATATTTGTGTTCAGGTTACTGATGTGCCGAGCTGTATAGTTCTTGGTGTAAATCTGATAATTTGATCCAGAGATATTAACCCTTTATTCTTCACTTTGAAAATTCCTCCAATCCCTTTGGCATTCGATAACTTGAAAAATATTGCTTGGATTGTCTAGTTACTTTATATTTGTGTTCAGGTTACTGATTTGCCGAGCTGTATAGTTTTTGGTGTAAATCTGATTATTTGATCCTGAGATATTAACCCTTTATCCTTCAAATTGAAAATTCCTCCAATCCCTTTGGCATTCGATAACTTGAAAAATATTGCTTGGATTGCTTGGATTGTCAAGTTACTTTATATTTGTGTTCAGGTTACTGATGTGCCAAGCTGTATAGTTTTTGGTGTAAATCTGATAATTTGATCCTGAGATATTAACCCTTTATCCTTCAAATTGAAAATTCCTCCATTCCCTTTGGCATTCGATAACTTGAAAAATATTGCTTGGATTGTCAGGTTACTTTTTATTTGTGTTCAGGTTACTGATGTGCCGAGTTGTATAGTTTTTGGTGTAAATCTGATAATTTGATCTTGAGATATTAACCCTTTGTCCTTTAAATTGAAAATTTCTCCATTCCCTTTGGCATTCGATAACTTGAAAAATATTGCTTAGATTGTCAAGTTACTTTATATTTGTGTTCAGGTTACTGATATGCCAAGCTGTATAGTTTTTCGTGTAATTCTGATAATTTAATCCTGAGATATTAACCCTTTATCCTTCAAATTGAAAATTCCTCCAATCCCTTTGGCATTCGATAACTTGAAAAATATTGCTTGGATTGTCAAGTTACTTTATATTTGTGTTCAGGTTACTGATGTGCCGAGCTGTATAGTTTTTGGTGTAAATCTGTTATTTTGATCCTGAGATATTAACCCTTTATCCTTCAAATTGAAAATTCCTCCATTCCCTTTGGCATTCAATAACTTGAAAATATTGCTTGGATTGTCAGGTTACTTTATTTATATTTGTGTTCAGGTTACTGATGTACCGAACTGGTGTACCCATACTATGTATGGTACACATAATGCCGGCATCCGGGGTGGCCATCCGTCATTCGTCCATCCTTTGTCCATCCATCTGTCCATCCATCTGTCCATTTGTCTGTCTGTCCATCCGGCGTCCGTATCCATTTCTTTGGCATTTGATAACTTGAAAAATATTGCTTGGATTGTCAAGTTACTTTATATTTGTGTTCAGGTTACTGATGTGCTGAGTTGTATAGTTTTTGGTGTAAATCTGATAATTTGATCGTGAGATATTAACCCTTTATCCTTCAAATTGAAAATTCCTCCAATCCCTTTGGCATTCGATAACTTGAGAAATATTGCTTGGATTGTCTAGTTACTTTATATTTGTGTTCAAGTTACTGATTTGCCGAGCTGTATAGTTTTTGGTGTAAATCTGATGATTTTATTCCGAGATATTAAGCCTTTATCCTTCAAATTGAAAATTCCTCCAATCCCTTTGGCATTCGATAACTTGAAAAATATTGCTTGGATTGTCAAGTTACTTTATATTTGTGTTCAGGTTACTGATATGCCAAGCTGTATAGTTTTTGGTGTAATTCTGATAATTTAATCCTGAGATATTAACCCTTTATCCTTCAAATTGAAAATTCCTCCAATCCCTTTGGCATTCGATAACTTGAAAAATATTGCTTGGATTGTCTAGTTCCTTTATATTTGTGTTCAGGTTACTGATTTACCGAGCTGTATAGTTTTTGGTGTAAATCTGATGATTTGATCCCGAGATATTAACCCTTTATCCTTCAAACTGAAAATTCCTCCAGTCCCTTTGGCATTCGATAACTTGAAAAAATATTGCTTGGATTGTCAAGTTACTTTATATTTGTGTTCAGGTTACTGATGTGCCAAGCTGTATAGTTTTTGGTGTAAATCTGTTATTTTGATCCTGAGATATTAACCCTTTATCCTTCAAATTGAAAATTCCTCCATTCCCTTTGGCATTCAATAACTTGAAAAATATTGCTTGGATTGTCAGGTTACTTTATTTATATTTGTGTTCAGGTTACTGATGTACCGAACTGGTGTACCCATACTATGTATGGTACACATAATGCCGGCATCCAGGGTGGGCATCCGTCATTCGTCCATCCTTTGTCCATCCATCTGTCCATCCATCTGTCCATCTGTCTGTCTGTCCATCCGGCGTCCGTATCCATTTCTTTGGCATTTGATAACTTGAAAAATATTGCTTGGATTGTCAAGTTACTTTATATTTGTGTTCAGGTTACTGATGTGCTGAGTTGTATAGTTTTTGGTGTAAATCTGATAATTTGATCGTGAGATATTAACCCTTTATCCTTCAAATTGAAAATTCCTCCAATCCCTTTGGCATTCGATAACTTGAGAAATATTGCTTGGATTGTCTAGTTACTTTATATTTGTGTTCAAGTTACTGATTTGCCGAGCTGTATAGTTTTTGGTGTAAATCTGATGATTTGATGCCGGGATATTAACCCTTATCCTTCAAATTGAAAATTCCTCCAATCCCTTCGGCATTCGATAACTTGATAAATATTGCTTGGATTGTCAAGTTACTTTATATTTGTGTTCAGGTTACTGATTTGCTGAGCTGTATAGTTTTTGGTGTAAATCTGTTATTTTGATCCTGAGATATTAACCCTTTATCCTTCAAATTGAAAATTCCTCCAATCCCTTTGGCATTCGATAACTTGAGAAATATTGCTTGGATTGTCTAGTTACTTTATATTTGTGTTCAAGTTACTGATGTGCCAAGCTGTATAGTTTTTGGTGTAAATCTGATAATTTGATCCCGAGATATTAACCCTTTATCCTTCAAATTGAAAATTCCTCCAATCCCTTTGGCATTTGATAACTTGAAAAATATTGCTTGGATTGTCAAGTTACTTTATATTTGTGTTCAGGTTACTAATGTACCGAGCTGTATAGTTTTTGGTGTAAATCTGTTATTTTGATCCTGAAATATTACCCCCTTATCCTTCAAATTGAAAATTCCTCCAATCCCTTTGGCATTCGATAACTTGAAAAATATTGTTTGGATTGTCAAGTTACTTTATAATTGTGTTCAGGTTACTGATGTGCCAAGCTGTATAGTTTTTGGTGTAAATCTGATAATTTGATCCTGAGATATTAACCCTTTATCCTTCAAATTGAAAATTCCTCCAATCCCTTTGGCATGAGATCACTCAAAAAGTATCAATCCGATTGTCATGTTACTTCATATATGTGTTCAGGTTACTGATGAGCCGAGTTGTATAGTTTTTGGTGTAAATCTGATAATTTGATCCTGTGATATTAACTCTTTATTCTTCAAATTGAGAAGTCCTCGAATCCATTTCTTCAGCATGCGATAACCCAAAAAAATTAATCCGATTATCTGGTTACTTTATATATGTATTCAGGTTACTGATGTGCTGTGCTGTATAGTTTTTTATGTAATTCTAATAATTTGTTCTGGAGATATTAACCCTTTATGCATCAAATAGGCACTCCTCCAATCCATTTCTGTATGTACCCATACCATGTATGGTGTACACCATGTCGGCATCCGGGGTGGCCCTCCATCATACAGCTTTCTGCTATATGCGCTTATGGGTACACATCTGACGATTTCGTCGGCCTATTTTTTCTAATACGAGCCCGCACAAAATCTCGCATTTCTTAAAGTAATCAACCTTTTTTTATTAGCTCACCTGACTGAAAGTCAGGGTGAGCTTTTCTGATCACTCTTTGTCCGTCGTCCATCCGTCCGTCGCCCTGCATGAAGGTGGTGTTTGAGCCTCATTCTCCTAAACCACTGGCCACATTTTAATTAAATTTCATGTAAGTAGTGGTTATATAGGGGCATTTTGATTTTTATGCAAATTAGGTTTTGGCTCATATTGAGCAGAGAGGTGGGGAAAAAATGGCCAAATTGTTTGAAAATCTTCTTCTAATGAACCACCAGTAGCAGATACTTGATATGTGGTATACAGAGTCCTTTTGAGATTTAGAATTAAATTTGTTCAAGAGAAGTTTGTCGGGCATTATTTGCATTCGTCATGGGAGGGGCAAAAATTTTGGCCACGCCTAAAATTTCTATCTTCAGAACCGTGAGGTCAATTTAAACCAAATTATTAGATGATAATGGGTCGTAAGTAGTTGATTGATGCAAAAAAAAATTTTCTCATTTCCCCATGGGAACTTCGGTAGCTAAAAATAGGAAAAACCTTAAAACTGCCGTATCTCCAAAACTACACGGCATATTGAATTCTTATTTTGTTTCAAGCTTACTTTTATCCCGTAGAATTGAATGGTTAAAAAAAATCCTTATTGGTTTGATCACAAGGTACTTCTTTCAGGACTTTGAAAAAGTGCTGAGTCAGCACTTTTTAAAACTGTAGGCAATGGGAAAAACATTAAAAAATCTTCTTCTCCAGATCCAGCAGGCAGAATCTTTTGATATTTGGTATGCAACATTGTAGGGTGGATCTGATTCAAGTTTGTTCAAATCAGCCCCTTGGGTTCATATTTGGGCTCAGTATAGGAGCCCGATTTCGAATTTAGTGCATTTCAGGCAAATTTCTTCAAAAATCTTTTTCTCCAGATCCAGCAGGCAGAAGCTTTTGATATTTGGTATGCAACATTATGGGGAGGATCTGATTCAAGTTTGTTCAAACCAGCCCCCTGGATTCATATTTGGGCTCACTATGGAAGCCCGAATTCGAACTTAGTGCATTTCAGGCAAATTTCTTTAAAAATCTTCTTCTCCAGATCCAGCAGGCAGAATCTTTTGATATTTCGTATGCAACATTGTGGGGTGGATCTGATTCAAGTTTGTTCAAATAGGCCCCCTGGGTTTATATTTGGGCTCAGTATAGGAGCCCAAATTTTGAACTTAGTGCATTTCAGGCAAATTTTGTTGAAAATCTTCTTCTCAAGATCCAGCAGGCAGAATCTTTTGATATTGGGTATGCACCATGCTTAGTGGGGTGAGAATCAAGTTTGTTCAAGCCAAGTCCCTGGGTTCATATTTGGGTTCACTGTGGTAGTCCGAATGATAACTTAATTCAAAATGAGGAATTTTCTTTAAAAATCTTCTTCTTCTGATCCAGCAATCAGAATGTTTTTGATATTTGGTATACAGCATCCTTAGGGGGGTGAGATTCAAGTTTGTTCAAGCCATGTCCCTAGGTCCATATTTGGACTCACTGTGGGAGCTCGAATTGTAACTTTGTTCAAAATGAGGAATTTTCTTTAAAAATCTACTTCAGATCCAGCAGTTGGAATGTTTTGATATTTGGTGTGCAGCATCCTTGGGGGGGGGGGGGGGGGGGGGGGGGGGGGGCAGATTCAAGTTTGTTAAAGTCAAGTCCCTGGGTTCATATATGTGCTGAATTATAACTTAGTTCAATATGAAGAATATTCTTTAAAAATCTTCTTTTTTTTAGATCCACTGGTCAGAATCTTTGGATATTTGTTATAAGCTTTTCTTAGGAGGAGCAGATGCAACTTGTTGAAATCACTTCTCTGGGTTGATATTTAGGCTACCATGTCCGGTGAGTGCCCTCAGGCCCCCTGGGGCCTCTTGTTAGCTCACCTGACTGCAAGTCAGTGTGAGGTATTGCCATCACTTGGCATCCGTCGTCCGTTAACTTTTGCAAACCTGGCTCTTCCCCACAGCCATTCAGCCAAATTCAAACATATATTGCACAAACCATCCCTGGAGTATACCCTTTCTATTTTGTTCAAATGGAACGGCTTCCTTCTTCGGACCCTGGGCAATGATGCCAAAGCCTAAAAATCTTTAAAAATCTTCTTCTCATGAACCACCAGAGAGATTGCCTTGATATATGGTATGTAACACTCTTTGATGTTGAAGATTAAAGTTTGTTCAAGAGAAGTTGGTAGATCAGTATTTGGGCTCTCCGTGGGCACATATCTATTTTGGACTCCACCCAGAATTTCTATTCAAGAACTGATGGGCCGATTTGAACCAAATTTGGCATGTAGCATAAGTGAGTCCAAAGTACTTGATTGCTGCCCGAATTTTATTTGTTGTTTTTGCTCCGTGGGTACCCCGGGGGCTAAAAATAGAAAAAAAATTCAAATGCCCATATTTTCCAAACTACATGGAACAGAGAACTGTTATTTGGTATGAATCATCCTTTTGACCAGTAGAATGAATTTATAAAAAGGCCATCAGTTGTGTTAGGGTGTTCTGTAGGGACGTTTGAAAAAATGCTGAGTCAGATATTTGCAAAAATTGAAAAAAAAATTTTCTTCAGAACCGCTGATCAGAATCTTTTGATATTTGGTATACAGCATCCATAGGATGGTCAAATACAAGTGTGTTCAAATCGACTCCCTCGTTCATATTTGGGGCTCAACAGAGGAGCCCAAATAATTAACTTGGGGCGCTATGGGGAATAAGCTTTAAAGATCTTCGTTTTTCAGATTATGCAGTCAGATTCTTTTGATACTTGGTATACAGCATCTCTACAGAGGTCAGATTGAGGTTTGTTCAAATTGAGTCCCTGGGTTAATATTTGGGCTTCCTATGGAAGCCCGAATATTAACTTGGTGTAATATGGGGAATTATCTTTAAAAATGTTCTTCTTCAGATCCACCAGTAAGATTCTTTTGATATTTGGTATGATGCATCTCTAGGGGGGTTAGATTCAAATGGGATCCCTGCATGAATATTTGGGCTCTTTATTGGAGCTCAAATTTTAACTTGGTGCAATATGAGAAAATTTCTAAAAAATCTTCTTTTTCAGACCCACTAGTGAGAATCCTTTCATATTTGGTATGTGACATCTCCAGAAGTGTAAGATTTGAATTTGTTCAAATCGACTCCCTGAGTTAATATTTGGGCTTCCTGTGGGAGCCTGATTATTAACTTGGTGGAATAGGGGGGATATTCTTTAAACATCTTCTTCTTCAGATCCCCCAGTCAGATTCTTTCGATATTTGGTATGCAGCATCTTTAGAGGGGTTAGATTCAAGTTTGTTCAAATGGGATCCCTGGATGAATATTTGGGCTCTTTATTAGAGCCCAAATTTTAACTTAGTGCAATATGAGAAAATTTCTAAAAAATCTTCTTTTTCAGACCTGCTATTGAGTATCCTTTCACATTTGGTATGTGCCATCTCAAGAGGTGTATGGTTCAAATTTGTTCAAATCGAGTCCCTGGGTTAATATTTGTACTTCCGGTGGGAGCCTGAATATTAACTTGGTGCAACATGGGTAATAATCTTTAAAAATCTTCTTCTTCAGATCCACGAGTCAGATTCTTTTGATATTTTTGATATTTGGTATGCAGCATATCTAGGGGGATTAGATTCAAGTTTGTTCAAATGGGATCCCTGGATGAATATTTGGGCTCTTTATTGGAGCCCAAATTTTAACTTAGTGCAATCTGAGAAAATTTCTTTAAAAATCTTCTTTTTCAGACCCACTAGTGAGAATCCTTTCATATTTAGTATGTGACATTTCTTGAGAAGTAAGGTTAAAATTTGTTCAAATCGAGTTCTTGGGTTAATATTTGGGTTCCCCAAGGGAGCCCAAATATTTACTTAGTGCAATATGGGGAATTATCATTTAAAATCACCTCCTTCAGATCCTGCAGTCAGATTCTTTTGATATTTGGTGTACAACATCCCTGGGAGGGTTAGATTGAAGGTTGTTCAAATTAGGTTCCTGGCTTAATATTTGTACTTTTTTTTTAATCCCAAAGTTTAACTTAGAGCAATATGAGAAAATTTCTTGAAAATTCTTCTTCTTCAGATCCACCAGTGAGAATCCTTTCATATTTGATATGTAACATCTCTAGGGGTGTCGAATTCAAGTTTGTTCAAATCGACTCGCACGTTTGGGGGGGGGGGGGGGGGGGGGGGGGGGGGGGAGGGGGGGCATGCTAGAGAGAACACAGTAGTTTAAAACAAAACAAAAATTTCTTTCAGTTGTTTTTAGGAAGCTTTCCTAGGACCAGCATAATTGAATGGCCAAAAAAGTTGCCTTTGGTTGTGTCATAGCAAATCAAAAAAATTGCTCTTACTGTTGATCACATGCTGATACACTCATCTGTTTTGGCAATTTGAGCCAGGTGAGCGTTTTAGGCTCACTTGAGCCTCTGGTTTTTGATAATTTTTATACCACCCACTTGAAAAGTGGGCGGTATATAGCATTCATGGTGTCCGTACTTCCGTACTTATGTACGTCCGTACGTCCGTACTTCCGTACGTCCGTGACGCTTTGGGGGTACACATCTGCTATCCGCTACTCCTCTTAAACCAGTGGGTGGATTTCATTGAAACTTACAGGCATTCTTTTCTATACATTATAGATGTGCACCTCCTATTTTGCTTTCAGGTATTTTTATTTTTTACTCTTTCCCAAAGGGCGAAATGAACTTAGCCAAATTGTTGTGATGCTTTAGGGGGGTACACTCCTGCTATCCGCTACTCCTCTTATACCAGTGTGCGAATTTCATTGAAACTCTCAGACATTCTTTTATATACCTTATAGATGTGCACCTTCTATTCTGCTTTCAGTAATTTTTATTTTTTTTTTTTTGGAGGGGGGTGGGGGGGGGGGGGTTGTCAGTGTTTGTGCTCTCTACATTAAACACACTTTTACTGTTGTAAAATGTTTCTTGGTGGGAGTGGGTGGTATCATTTAGTGAGCAGTGCTCACAGTTTTTCTAGTTAAACCTGTTTTTATTCTTTTAAACTGGACTCTTCAAGTCTCAAAATCATCAGGTTGATTTATAAGGTATTCACTATTCTTGTATCATCACTCCTTACTATTCAAACCACTCCTGTCTTTCATTTCTGTTGCACTTATTTCATATTTTTAGCCCGACTGTTTACAGTGAGGGCTATAGTCATGACTTTTGTCCATCTGTTAACATTGAGAGCTTTGGTTAAAGTTTGTGGTTGAAGTTTTTTACTGAAGGTTCAAGTGTTTTTTTTTTTCCTGTTTAGTCATGACTTTCTTCTGTCTGTCTGTTAACATTTGGAGTTTTGGTTAAAGTTTGTTGTTAAAGTTTTTTAGTCACCCTTAAAGTTTTTTTGTTTTTTTTTCTCTTTTAAATTGATATTACTATTGATTGTATCATTCTCATTTTGTTTTTATTTTTTTTATGTTTCATGTTATTTTTAAAACCCTTTTTTGTATGGCAATTTAACTTACAACTTCCAGGTTAAAGTTTGTTGTTTTGGTTTTTTTTTTTTTTGGTTGTGGGGGGGAGGAAATTACACCTTTAATTCTTCAAACAGTTTAGTGGAATGTCACTGTTTCTTATTTGGGACAATGTCTACTATCTGCTGAACATTTCTACAGTATTTTCATTAATATCTGTATGATTTTAACCCCTTTTAAACATGTTTTCAGACTTACTTTCTTTGTATTTGAAATTAGACTTTGCCACATACTTTCTTACTCTAATTCTTGCATGGTCAATACAACTTAATGATTCCATTTACATCAGTGATTTCTATCATCGGATTTAGGAAATATTTAACCCATTTTTGCTAATCAATTTTACTTAGTATTCCCAGCTTAAAGTTTCGGATTAAAGTTCTGCTTTTCAAGGTTCTACCTTTCATTCTCCAAACACTCTGTTACAACGTCATTTCTTTTTTTCATTTCAGGCAAGGTCTACTGAAGCTGTACACAATGGTTTCAAATAATATTGGCATTAATTTAACCCTTTTCACAACACTTTTCGAACTTAGTTTCTCTAAATTTCAAATTAGGCTTCTACCACATACTTTGTTACTTTTTATCCCCTCCCACAAGGGAGGGATATAGCACAGAGCTTGCTCTGTCCATCTATCTCAGTCCATCCATCTGTCTGTCCGTCTGTCCAAACTTTCTTTATGCCATAACTTAAACAAAAGTTAACAGATTTCAATTCTTTTCAGTACATGTCTCTAGGTCAAGTTCAGTGACCACAATTATCCAATGAAAATTGTTGAAGTTATTGCCCTGCCCAGCCCCCGCCAATTAGGCATTTTTTTTCTTTCTTTCCTCCAATATGCATTTTGAACTATTTACTGTCACTACATGCAGAACTTTTTATAAACTCATGTACCCCCCCCCCCCCCCTCCCACCCTCAGGCCAATTAGGCACTTTTTTTGTCTTTCATCAAAAATGCATTTTTACAGTTTTGCTTAAAGTTTGTGGTTAAAAACCCACACAAACTCCACCACCCTCCCCCCTCCCTCCACCCTGGTGCCAGTTAGGCATTTTTTTTCTCTTTGCTCAAAATGCATTCTGAGGGATTTAGACTGACCAGATGCAAAAAAAAAAATGGACCTTCCTAACACCCTGCCCCCCCCCCCTCCTCCTCACCCAGGGCCATTTAAGCTTTAAGCAATATTTTGTCTTTGGTACAAAATGCATTTTTAGCCTGGCTGTTTATTGTCAGGACTGAAGTCATGACTTTTGTCCCCCATCCATCGGTCCGTCCGTCTGTCGGTCCATCCATCTGTCTGTAAATAATTGGTTTTCGACCAATAACTCCAGTTTGGATTATTTGATTTCAACCAAAGTTGATATGTATATTTTCCAGCTAGTAATACAGGCCAGGTTTGAATATAGGTTCCACAACCCTGGGTGTTTCCCAGAAAATGTTTAAAATTTGAAGATTTCTGGACCACTTTCGATGGAATTTCTCCAAAACATCTAAAAAATTCACCGGTTTGACAAATTCACTTTTTTAAAAAATTGGACACAAACCTCGGTGAAAAATTCACTTTTTCACAATGTAACATCGACTTCGCATTGGATTTTTTCAAATTTTCTGGAAGGGGTTTTTGCATGATTGTGACCTGAGACACAATTAGCACTGAGATTCCTATTGGCAAAAATTCTGAGAAGACATGCGCGATCAAACGTTGATTCCCACGGGAAAAAACAATCTGATTCAACCGGCGAATTTGAAATTGGCCCGGTACCGGTAAAACTCGACTGTTTGAGATCGAGTGTCTGAGTCTAAAAAAAAAAAAGAAGTAGATTAGCTCGACAATGTTGATCTGGAGGATCGCAATTGAAAAAAAAAAAACGTATGTAATATATATATTATGATGAGTTGTGAGACGAGTGATAAAAAAAAAATGACTGTTTAAAAAAATATAAAAATAAAACAACATTAAAAAAAAAAAAATGAGAATACAGAGAAAAATAACTGTTTTTCATTAAAGAAAATAAAATAAAATAAATAAAACAATGCTTCTACACATCGGAGATTCGAAGCGAAGGGATGAGCAGGTTCACGAATTAATACGGAGTAAGGAGAATATTCAGGCGCAGGATAGGGCCAGGCGATTGGGAGAGACGGTGTTGAGATGAGAGACGACCAAGTTGTTCAGACCCGTCACCGAGGTTCAGGAACAAGCCAGGAAAGAGATCGTCGAGGAATTGAGACCCATAAAAGAAGGTTCTTAGGGAATGGCTTCAGTCCCTGAGAGTTTTGTGCTGAGAACTTTGTCCGATCTCACACGAGGAGACCGATCGAAGTCAGATTTGATGATGGTAGTGGAATCGTGAAAGATCTGATGTACGTATTTCGTGATGATGGTGATAAAACTTTCGTGGGTAACACGGAAGTATCATTTGAAGACGGCTATTTGATCATCGGTTCGAACAGGTATGAATTGACCGACGGACTGAATACTCTGAATATTGAATACTCTACTTGTTCACCAGAGACCTGGAGATTGCTCCGATGAGGATTCCGGCAATTACGGACACATTCTGACTCAGACCCACGCCATGAAGAGGAACAGCGATCCCAACGAGACGGGACCGAAGGATAGGAGAGGTTACAAGTGGAAGAACATTGCGAAAGAGATATGGGATGAGAATAAGAGTTTTGTGCAATCGCTGATTGGAAAGGGAATGACCGATACGATATTTCTTCCGCGCGATCCTGATGCCTTGTTGGAGAGATTGAGATTGTTGATGGCTAGCAGAGAGGCTGGTGACACTGGAGTGGATAACGAGGTAGTGAGCGTGTGCGACGAATTGTTGAGGTAGAAGGTCTTGACTAGGAAGGATTATAAAGAGTTGATGAATCGTTTGAAATAATAAAAATAGTAAGAGAAAAGAAAAAAAAAAGAAAATATTAAGTAAACAAAAAAATATTAATATATATTCAAAAATAATAATAAATAAAAAAAACAAATTTAAAAAAAAAATGTTAGTGATAAATAACAAGGGATACGCTAAATCTTACATCTACGATGGATCAGGCATCATGGATTCGATGATGCGATTTTTAACTCGTAAATTCACTGGCGATGCCGCGAAACAGATCACCTCGAGCACTCTCAAAATTGGAAAGAAGACGGTGATCGATGCGGGTAAGAAAGCTGTGACCGAAGCGAGTGGTAGAATAGCTTCGGAAGCTGGCAAGAGAGGTGCTGACATGTTGATTAATAAATTGATAACTCCACCCCCACCTGCCAAGCGATCAAGAATCGAACTGAGATGTTGGCGAGACTTCTGTTATAATGATGATATCTTACATCTACGATGGATCAGGCATCATGGATTCGATGATGCGATTTTTAACTCGTAAATTCACTGGCGATGCCGCGAAACAGATCACCTCGAGCTCTCTCAAAATTGGAAAGAAGACGGTGATCGATGCAGGTAAGAAAGCTGTGACCGAAGCGAGCGGTAGAATAGCTTCGGAAGCTGGCAAGAGAGGTGCTGACATGTTGATTAATAAATTGATAACTCCACCCCCACCTGCCAAGCGATCGAGAATCGAACTGAGATGTTGGCGAGACTTCTGTTATAATGATGATGTCGTACCGATACAAAACTTAGCTAAAATGACGAAAGGATGGGGATTGAAAGTGATTTATAATAAAAAAAAAACTTTTTATAAATAATATATATATAAAAATAGGAATTAAAATAAAAAAAAAAATAAAATAAAAAAACACAGTTCAAAACATAGCTAAAAAACACAGAGAAATAAAATGGATGTCAAAGACATGTCTTGGAATGACACGATGACCAAGAGGTCGAATGACGGGTTCTTTCCCAAGAGCATAAGAGGTCTGATAGTGGGAAAATCGAATTGCGGGAAGACCAGTCTCTTCATGAATCTATTGTTGTGACCCGACTGGTTGGATTACGACAGATTATTCGTTTTTGGCAAGTCTCTTTCAACTGGGATAGAGATTGCTTTGAGAGTGCATGAATTGTAAATTACCCAAGGACATCATGGCAAAAATCTTCAACAATCGAGATGAATTCGAAGGACACCAAACTTTGAATATATTGGAAGGGGCGGCGAGAGAATTGACTAGGAGAAACGTTGAGTGTTCGAATGTGGAATGTCTGTTTTACGAGAATGCTGACAATGTTCCTGATCCCAGACAGTTGAAGTCAGAGAATAAGAATCTCATGATCTCCGATGATCTGCTGTTGGAGAGTCAGAATCGATACAAATCGTATTATGTGCTAATGCTAATTTTCTGTGTCTCTTTTGTCAGGTTCTCAGGAATCTCAATCACATCTATGGAGGTCACGTAGCCAACGACATGAGCAGGGAAGAATTCTGGAGATTCTGTAAGAAGGTGTGAGACAAAGGACTTCACAATTTTATAGTGATCGATTTGACTAGCGAATATAACAACAGAAAATATTGAAGCGGATTCGACAATTTTTTTTTAATTTCTGATAATAATAGAGAGGAAAAAAGAAAAAAAATATCGATAAAACAAAAATATATAAATAATGAATAATAAAAAAAAAATGTCAGAACATCTATTATTAGAATACATAGTTGAGAATACGGCTGCGAAACAGTCTTTTCAAATCGTATTGAGTCACGACTCGATTCACTACAAAATTCGAACCTTCCGTCGATTTGAACAAGGGAAAGACATACGAGATGGCGTTGGTTAATCTTGAGACTTACTATACGTTTCCCAACGTCACCGAAAAGAATAACGCGTTCAGATATTCCAACGGTGTGGACTGGTTCGAGATTTGATTTCCCAAAGGGAGTTACGACATAGACGGTCTGAACTGTCACATCCAGATGAGACTGAAGACCTATAGTCACGGAAGCAAGATGATAAAACTCGCTCCCAATACGAGTACTCTACAGACAACATTAGACTTGGAAGATAATTTTCTAGTGGATTTTAGTGCAGAAAATTCGATCGTCAAGATGTTGGGATTTAATCGAAAGATTATCGAGGTCATGCCGTGTCCAAAACTATGGTTGACATTCTCGCAGTCAATAGCATTTTAGTGAATGTCAATGTGATCGCGGGAAGTTACGTCAATGGTAGCACTCGGCCTACCATCTACTCGTTCTTTCTTGACATTTCTCCGGGTTACAAGATCGTGTAGCAACCTCAAAATCTCGTCTATCTACCCGTGATTCTGGACACGTATAGCATTGAAACCACGTTGACGGATCAGAACGACGATCTGTTAGATCTTCGCGGAGAGAGAGTTACTATCCGATTTCACATCAGAGAGATGTGAAAAAAAAAAATAATAAATAATTTGAAAAATAATATCTAAAAAAAAAAAAAAATATTTTTTTTTTATTTAAAGAAGTTTTAGGTTTTTATTTGTTTTTTGGTTTAACATTCCTAAAACACTCAACCATGTCTAAACCGGAATCGAACATAGCAATAAAAAAT
Organism: Pictodentalium vernedei; assembly: GCA_031216915.1. Taxonomy (NCBI): domain Eukaryota; kingdom Metazoa; phylum Mollusca; class Scaphopoda; order Dentaliida; family Dentaliidae; genus Pictodentalium; species Pictodentalium vernedei. The sequence continues at coordinate 298,783,231 of CM062293.1, read as the reverse complement.
TCTTCAAAAGCCATTTCTCCTCTATATGTTAACGTATCTAGTAAATGTCTCAAGCAATCTTTCCTCACTATTCACTATTTTTTAATTCGTTCTACCATTTCCGAAGTCAACATTACGGGTGTTGTCATTTCCAACTGATCTAATATATTTAATAAATTGCTCTCTTATCTATGTTATCTACCAAATGCTTTCGATTTCATCTTAAACAACCTCTATCTTGATCATTCAGTTTTTGTTTTTTATTAAGCACAGTTTTTGTTTATTAAGCACAGTTTATTTTTTTAACTAAATTAGCTTTTTATTATTTTTTTTATTTCAAGAAGTTTTAGGTTTTATTTTATATATTATATAAGAAATTAAAAAAAAAAGGAAAAGAAACTTATAATATTAATAATTTTAAAAGTAAAAAATATATAATCAAATCAAATCAAATCAAATCCCAAAAATAAAATATGAGCCAATATGTAATTAAAAACGTGAACATAACCGAATTTCAGAAAGCTAAACTTTTCAGAGCATTAAGAAATCGAGGTGAGGCCATTAGATTTAAATTCAGTCTTCAAGATCTGGAGAGTGGCGGTCGTGAATGAATCACCTGGACTAAATCTCAAATCAAAAGGATGGAGAAAGTGATTCGTAATCGAACGGGAATGATGGTGAGCCTGAGTCCCGCTCTATTGAAACATAATCTGAGAATGAAAGGCGGTTTCTTACTGCTATTGGCGGGACTCACCACCAACGTATCACCCATTCTCACGAAGACGGTGTTGCCAGTTCTGGGTGTGGGAGCTCTCTTGGGACTCGCTAGTTTGGGAGTCGGCAAATTAATGGGTAGAGGCCTGTTTTTGAAGAAGAGGGGAAACGGACTGTTTTTGAAGAAGGGAGGAGCCGTGTGTCGCGTAGACGTCGAAGGTAAAGGATTGTATCTAGGACCTGTGAGAAAGGGTGGTGGCGATGCTTTCCATGGAGACGGCCTCTGTCTGAAGACTGGAGAGAATGTGGAACCGATCAGTGAAGGTTTGTTGTTGGGTCCGAATTCACCGTTTAAGAATATACCCCTTTTGGGTATGTTATTATAAAAATAACAATTAAAAAAAAAAATGAAGCAAAAGGAGAGAAAAAAAGAAAAACAACTTCCAACAGACATGTTAACAAGACGTTCATATTACAAAAAGCTTTTAGCTTTTCTAAACATTTGCACAAGTATACATTAGAAAGAATTCAGTTGGAACAAATCGTACATGACGCCTGTTTAAATGTACGGAACGTTGTTCTCGTTAATATTGTTAATCATATTCCTAAATCGAAGCTATTTCGAAAATATCGAAACGATGAAGTGTTCGAACGAAAAAAAAAAAGTGTCTTATTACCAAGATTATAGCATGATCATAGATGTCCTAGATCGTTTAAAATACGAAGTGAAACATGTAGAACATTACAATTACGTGAAATATCATTACATTATTTATTGTGCGAAAAACATAGTTAATGTATTCGATCGTGGTGGTGGTGGTGATGAAAATATTGAAAAATCCATTCACGCGTGTGTCGAATTTATTCGCAGAATACACTCGTTCGCATCAAATAGATCATGGATCGAATTTGCTAAAAGGTAAAAAATCATTATAGATTATTACTCATATCATTCTAACGACGACGATAAAAAAAATGGTTTTATCGAAATACGAAAAGCATAAAATCTTTCTTTAGAAAAAAATGTCATCTCTTTCCTATAATAATATGCGCGATCGTAATAGACAAGAAGTATTCGTTCATTCAGATCATGATGCAATGAATAGAATGTGTTGTTATAAAAAACCGTAATATATAAAAAGAAAATAAAAAAAAATAATACGAAAAAAAAATAATAGAAAAAGAATAAGAATATAATTATTTTTTTTTAGGACTTGGAAATTTTTTTTTATATATATATATAAAATAATTATGAGTAAAATGAATGATTCCATGGAATCAAGGGCTTGGTTTCTTCGAAGGGTGCTGTGCAGAACTTACGCGATCTGTGTGAACGAACAACTTCCTCACATCTTGCACGAAAGATACCTCGGCTGTCGGGAGGAGACTGAATTTAACCACATTAATCATTAATCATTCGTGTCTTACAATGGAATGGGAAGAAATCATCACCACGTATTTCATGCCTGCATTGGAATACGACTGCCGCAACAACGTGATCGAATGTTGGAAGTAATTCGTGTCTTGCATCGGAGAACCCAAACCTACTAATTCAGAAGAGTTGAAGTTACGGAAGGCAGGGGATGCGTTTTGGAATTTTTATTGAAAAGTTGGAGACCACTAACAAAAATTTCTGTTAAATAATAATGGATGAAAATAAAATAAAATACAAATGCATAAAAAAATAGATATAAATAAATAAATAAATAAAAAAAAAAATGAAAATGGAAACTCGAGGTAAAAAAATGTATCCATCGTTAGAGAAGTTGAGCGTCGAGCCCACGGCACCTTTTCTACCACCACCACCGCTAGAACAAGGAGAAAGTGACGACATGGGGCAGAGCTATCGAATCAAACAAATCAATAGAATTCAATCGTATCTGATGCGAGAGAGAGATTCTCGTTGTTCGCTCAATAAGAAATATTCGAGATTAGAGAAATTTGTGAATGGTGTGGATTTGACTCTCATCGCGGCCTCTATAGGTTTGAATGTTGCCGGAATTATCGGCCGCCATCGTTGCTCTTCCGGTCGTGTTGGCTGTAGAAGGATTGGCTTTGACTGTCGGATTCGTTAGTACGATCGGAAATTTAATCGCCAAGAAATTATCTGTAAAGGCCAGGAAGCATGAAAACATCAGCGTTTTAGCCGATGTGAAGATCAACACTGTGTCAGATAAGATCTCCCTAGCATCGAAAGACGGTAGGATTTCGGACCGCAAATTCCTCGACATATTGAACGAAAAACAAAAATACGAAGTCATGAAAGCGAATGTAAGAGTCAATAGATGTCAGATCATCAAGGAACAATTGAAGGATTCTCTCATGAAAAAAGGTAGGGAAGAAGCGAGACGATCGTTCCAGAAATTATTGGATTCCCAAAAGATTCCGGAAGCAATCGATTGAAAAAATATATATATAAAAGAAAAATAAAAAATTATATATATAAATTAAAAAAAAATACGAAAAATAAATAATTAAATGTATATAAAAAAAAAACAAACAACAAATGTATTGTGTCAAATTCAAGAGAGTTACCGATACTTTTTTTTTTTTTTTTTTTTATTAGGGTTTAACGACACATTAAAAGCCAGGGTCATATCATGTCGGTGACAGTTTTATGGGTGGAGGAAGCCGGAGTACCCGGAGAGAACCACCGAGCAACGACGAGCAGCTGTCAGCTCTCCAACAACGTAACTCTAAACTCTGCACCGCAGCTCAGGCAGGGTTAGATTGGTTGAAGACATGCGCACCATCAATGTTCAGTACGCCTTAGTACACAGCGTCACCGTGCCCCCATGTATGCAATCGGGGTTAAGTGCCTTGGCCAAGGACACAACGTGGGAGCACGAATCAGTCGCTGAAATAGTCACCCATCCAACTACTAACCGCACTCGGTGTTGCTTAACTTCGGTGATCTGACGAGAACCAGTTACCGCGATGCCACTGCACCCCCAGTTACCGATACAGTTAACGTTAAAAAAGTACTGACAAAAAACAGACCCATGCTTCGTGGAATGTGTAAAGTGTGCGGTTTGACCAAGATGCAATTCATCAAACACGGTGCTGGCCTGACGAATAAAATGATAAATAATCTACCCTTCGAAATGTATCTGCCAGGACATCACTTCACGGGACCAAGTACGAAATTAAATAAGACATTGAATCGAGATCTGACTCCTAAATCTTGGAGCAAACCCATTAATAGGGTGGATTCGGCCACTTACGCTCATGATCTGTGCCACGCTAAACATCCCGACGTCGAGACTCGTAATCAAATCTGCGATAAAAACATGTTGACGCAAATGAAAAATATACCGAATCCCACTCAGTGAGAGAGACTCTAACATTCGCTGGTCGGTAAAGTGATCGGTACCAAATGCTGATTCGGATGGGGTGATAAAAAAAAAAGTCCAGGAAAAATTATTAACAAAGGCATTGGCGAACGAACTACACAAGCCTGTTACGCGTAAATTTTGAAGGAGAAGGGTGTTCATGAAGGGTTTGGATCAGATCTGGTCGGCCGATCTGGTCGACATGAAATCGGATTCAAGACAGAACGAGGGCGTTAAATACATACTGACGATCAACGTGTTTTCAAAATACGGATGGATGAGATCTCTGAAGAATAAATCGGGAACTTGCAAGGCCGAGGCTCTGAATAGCATATTTGCATCGTCTTCTCGAAAACCAGATAAATTGTGGGTGGACAATGGGAAGGAATTTTACAACAGTCACATTCATCCGTTGGTTGACCTCTGTTCCGCCAACTTGACCAAGAAATAAATCGATGTACTGGACGAACTGGTCAAAGAATACAACACACGACACAGATCAATCAAGATGACGCCTGCAAAAGCTAGCGATCCTCGAAACGAAAAACGCGTCTTCGCAAATCTCTATCCTGAAAGGATTAAGATGAAGAAGGTGTCTAGACCCCTCAAAATTTGCAGTCAGCGATCGAGTGAGAATCACTTCTTATAAGTCACTCTTCGCAAAAGGTCACACTCCTTGATGGACTGAGGAAATCTTTACGATTGTTAGAATATTTCACATAGATCCAGTGACTTACAAAATAGAAGCGTTAAAGGATGACGAAGATGGCAGCAGAGAAATCATTGGAACATTTTACGAACAAGAAGACGGCGTTTTAAAAAAAAACCTTCACTTTTTCTTTTTGCACATATATGGTAAGGAAAAAAAAATAAATAAATAAATAAAAATAATAATTTAAAAAAAACACAATTTATAATAAAAAAGCAAACGAATTAACAAAAAAAAAACATGAATATATTAGACATAACCAAAGGTCAATTAAGGGACAAAAGCATTCAAGAATACGAAGTTCATGAGTACAAACCTGTGACTGGAACCAGTCTGAACAATGCCGGAGAGATAAGAATCAACGTCGAGACTCAAGATCTGTTCGTACACCCCAGCGAAAGTTACATAGTGATACAGGGACGTCTCACCAAGGAAGCAATTACGCCGATGACTACGTAGTCACTCTAGCCAATAATGGCATGATGCATCAGTTCAGTAATATAAAATACAAGAGATAGAATCTGTGTTTCATCTCGGACAGGCCAACATGACCTACAAACTCCTGAGGTATCCGGACGATTTTTTGAAATCTAAAGGACTCAATCAATTGTGGGTGAAAGACACTGTCACCGACATGAGTGCAGCTAATGCCGGTGGCACCATGAGATTCGACTACATTGTCGAGACCCAGAGGAACGTTTTTGTTCAGGATACCTCTGAAACACATATTCGGATTTGTAGAAGATTATGATTCAAACACAATCTGATGTTGATTCGAAAAGGCCATCATGAGACTCACTGTGACCGATGCGGGTAAGATACATCTGAACAAGCTATCTTGGTTCGTTCCGCTCATGCCTTCAGTCATGGAGAAAGTATGTCTCTACAGGATCATAGTATCGAAGAGTAAATTACCGGTGGGATTTAGAATGAGACAGTGCAACAACGTGTAGGAATCCATTATCCACCAATCACTTTGATTGGAGATTGACCGTCAAATCTGCTTTGGAAAGACCACGATTCATTGTAGTGACATTTCAGACTGATAGGGATGGGTCTCAAGAGAAAAATCCTTCCCTGTTCGATCATTGTCACTCGAGAAACGTGCAGGTATTTCTAAATGCCATGAGATATCCAGCCATTGATTATAACGCCTCTTTCGATAAGAACAATTTCTGCAGACTATACGGCAATGTCATTGATTTCAGAAAGAAATATTGACTGGACGAATTGATGGGTAATCCTAACTTCACTCCCACTGAATACAAATCGATGTATCCCCTGTTCGTATTCGACATTAGTAAACAGAGCGAGCGACTCAAGAGTAGGGTCTTAGACATTCAGATAAAGATGCAATTCGACAGGAACGTGCCGAGGAGAACCGAGGGTTTCGCCCTAGTCCTGTCAGATAGAGAGTTAGAATTCGAATCGGACGGACAAAAAATGTCCATCGTTTGATGAAATTAATAACAATTAAAAAAAAAATTAAAATATCCCCCCAAAAAAGTAATAAATAAAATAATTAAAAATACCAAATAAAAATAAATAAATGTAATTGGATTTTGAGAGATTGAATCCAATTACATTTTTTTTTTTTGGAGTTGTCTCCCCTGCATCACAAAAAGTGATTATACATATATATTTCAATTTTGTTTTTCACTGTTTGTTCAGAGGATCGAGTTCGATCAACAGAGAGACCACGGAAGTGACAGCTTCGCGATTATTGGTTTTCATCTTGAAATTGATCCTATCCCCCATCTGCACCTTGAGAGTACTTAAGAACCTGGTGTTCGAGTGTTGATCCTTCATCTTTTTGACTCTGTACCTTTTATTGGTTTCCACACTGTTCACCACGAGATTGACGACCACTCTATTGTTCAAGTCCGTAGAAGCCAGACTCATTCAAATAATCTCGCCTCCTGCCGGCATGGGATATCCTATCTGACCGTGCAGCGGTTCATTTCCGAAGGACCATTCGGCTTTTTCCTCTTCTAACGTGCCGTTCTCCTCGGCCCAAACAGTGATCAATTGTCTGGCATATTTTATCTTTTCCACGACAGAGATCAGAGTGCAGGCATCCGACATGTGCATAGGATCCGCCAGATTCGTGAGTGCGTGTCCTCACATGTCCAGTTTGCTTTCCATGATATCACCCTTTCTCCAGACCATATGTTTGTCCAAGTATTGTCTGCTGACCGCGTGGAATTCCGGTTCGACGATGATACCGAATAGATTGTAACCGTCCATGTCGATGCCAGCCTCCATGGTTCCTCCAGATTTTTTGTTCAAATACAATTCGTCGACTTGAGATTCCAGATAGGATTGAGAATCCTGTAGGGTAGAATCCACGTAGTCTTCGTCTGCAATGTCGATCTGGGACAGATTCAATATCTTGTTGAAACCTGCATCCAGATCCGATTTCATTTCTAGCTCATCGACGTTATTCTTTCTCAGTTCCAAGTCTATGTATTGTTTGGTCACCACAATGTTAGGATTCGTGGGAATGGGCACGTTGATTTATCTTGTTTGAATTTGCATTCAGTTCAGACTGCATCACTTTAGGAACATAGCGATCTTGCAGATGTTTACTGAATCTCGCATGAGCGTCGTCCACATATCTTTTAGTGGCAGCATTTGTCAAATTTCTAGGATCCGCTAGATTCACCACTCATTTCAAGTCGAGATCATCCGTCATGTCTTTATTCATGTAATTATCTCTCATGTTCTGCCGGAAATTTTAGTCTCCTCTATCGACATATTTTTAGCTGCAGCATCTGCCAAATCGATCAGTTTGGAAAGATTGTAGATTTTCTTATTGTTTAAGTTTAAAGGTTCTTCTCGAGGTCCGTATCTCCGAATGTATCGTTCGTCCAAGTTGGCAATGTCACCACCACCAACAATTTCGACCGTTTTTCTTTTCTTTCTAGAGGGACCCTCATTATCATCAGTACGACGAAATTTATCAACTGGCATGTTTGTGTTTTGTTTTGTTTTTATTATTATTTAATTTTTTTGGTTTTTATTTAACTTATAACTTTTTTAATAATAATAATAATAATAATTTTTTTTTTGGGGGGGGGGGAGCAGTGGCTCAGTAGGTAGAGGTGCAGGCTGCAAGCCGAGAGGTCCTCGGTTCTAATCCCACCTGCGGCAACCACGTTGTGTCCTTGGGCAAGACACTTCACCCCCATTGCCCATGTGGGGGCACGATGACGCCGTGTACTAAGGCATACTGCACGTCGATGGTGCGCATGTCTTCAACCAATCTAACCCTGCCTGTGCTGCAGTGCAGAGTTACGATGTTGGGGAGCTGGCAGCTGCTCATCGTTGCTCGGTGGTTCTCTCCGGGTACTCCGGCTTCCTCCACCCGTAAAACTGTCACGGTCATGATTAGCCATTGCGCATAAATATGTGACCTTACACCTCAATAAATAAATAAATAATTTTTTTATATATTCTTTATTTATATATATCTATCTAAATCAATTTTTTTTCTCCTCCTTTAATGTAAATCGTTGATAATATCCTGAAAGTGATCTCCTTCCGACCATCTCTTGAGAACGTAGAGACACAGGTGACCGCAAAACACATGATCCGGCGCTTGCACTCGTTCGGTATTGCAAATAACTGATGTTAAATAGTTTCTTATTTCTATCGGCGGCGAGATTCCGTGGCTATCCAAATAATAATTTTTATTCCGATTCAGAAACCATGCAACCCAATGCGTACCCTCACCTCTGATATCGTTCAGATTTAAAATTACACATTCCGAATCGTCTTTTCTCCTCAGTAAGGCATCTCTAGAAAACACACCTCGAAAATGTTTGATTTTTAAATCTTTTGCCACCTTCGACAGATGAATGTTGGATAGGGGTTTGTTGGGTAAGATTACACCTTCTACGGATATGTGTTTTATTTTCTTATTCATAACTATTTTTTTTTTTTATTCATTTTTTTTTTATGAATGTTGGATAGGGGTTCGTTGGGTAAGATGACACCTTCTACGGATATGTGTTTTATTTTCTTATTCATAACTATTTTTTTTTTTTATTTATTATTTTTTTTATTCTTTTTTTAATTTATAACTCACAAGTTTTTTTTAAACTTACAACATTTCGATGTCTTCAGTCGTACTGCATTCATAATCTCGATTTTGTTGAATTATCTTGAAATGAGTCCAAGTGTGAAAGTGTGTATTTTATCCTCAGATATAATTCTCTTATTGTCGTCAGCCATCAACGCAATCTTATTGATTTCTTTGGTGTTCATCTCATGGTTTTTGCTTCAAATCACAGTCATCTTTTTATACACCGTCGAACCTTCGAAAAGAAATCTTATACTCTTTGAAAGCGATGTTTTTATTCATCACACATGCTTGAATGCCTTTACATCTCTCGATCTCTTCACTGTCGAGGACATAAGCGTACAATTTTGGTCTCAAACTCACGAATTCGGTGATCTGTCTTCCACTGTCTCGGGATAATTACTCGTGTCAAACCATCCGTTCACGTCTGGTGCTATGTCCTCGTAAACATCTCTAGTCTCTATCTCGTAAGCCAGATTGTTCGTGTCGGTGAACAATAGTTTGGCTTTGGAATTGAATTTGACATAATCGTAGTGAAACTCGTACATCAACTGTTTGCTGACGTCTAAGATGACCGCTCCAAGATAACAGGGTTTGTTGAACTTCAGATGCGTCTTTTACACGTGTACAGCCACTAGATTTTCATTGAATATGATTCTATGTTGATAATTGGGTTTCGAGATTAATTTTCTAGACCTCTCTTCAGACGTGACGAGTTGAACGTCGGTTTTATTCCTAATGTTTTCCATAGATTTCCCGTACACGCAATTGTTCATGAATTTGAAGAAATCTTTTTCGTAGGCGCTCTCAGGCAAATGTTGTTATGAGAAACTTGCATGAGACGGAGCATACGTCCGCCCGCTGCTTGGGATGCTCTGTGTAGTCTGCAGCTGGGGTCGGCTTCAGTCACAGCTTCCTCCGCTACGTTATTAAAGTACACACGTCCACAGGCTAGCTACCTGACTTCAGATATCCAGTCAGCTGCACGAAGACGGAGCCATTCTTCGCCCCTGAAGTCGGACCATCCGATAGCTAGCCATCTGAAGCATCGATCAATGGGACATTCAGAGAAGAGATCTATCTCCGGATCTTAATCCCAGGAGCTGCAAGCAGTGGGAAAAACAGAAGACTGCTGCTCCTCAAGCCTCGGGAATGGACTTGCTGTCATAGTTGTGCAACTATTAGCAGCATCCCAGCTAATGCAAGAGCAGCCTCTTGCAGATTCCAGTGTTGGGCTGTCGGACGGTGCTGGGTAGGGCCTGTTAATTGTGCATGTAGAAGAAGCCAAAAGTTTCTCTATGGGACGCTCGGCTAGATCTGGGGTCTGATCTCCGTTTGGAGAACCCTCTCCATCCCATTAACAGTCAGGGTCGACTGTGTCTGTTGTGAGAAACCATATTGAGTCGAAACACGCATCAAACATTTCTTCTACACTACAGCCTGAGCTGGCGGCAGTTATGGCTTCTTCTGCTTACATGGAAGCGCATGAAAGAGGATTAGTATAGAAATTTCTAAGCTGGATACTCTGCGAGATCTGGGGACAGATCGCGTGTGCAGAGGGTTTTTTTGGCCCATTAACAGTCGAAAACGACTGTTTTGTGTTGTAAGGAACTTCAATGAGGAGAAGCATCCATCCTATGTGACGAGTCGGGATGCTTCTTCCGCACTTCAGCCAGGGTCGGCTGTAGTTACGGTTTCCTCTTCTTCCATGGATATGCACAATAAGGGATAGATTCCTACAAGTTTCTAACAGAACGCTCGGCGAAACCTGGAGCAGACTGCGAGCTGGAGAACCTTCTCCTTTCCGTCGGCAGTCGGGGTCGACTTTTTGGTGCAAGAAACTTTAGTGAGTTGGGACACCAGTTCACGCTTGTGGTTCGGGACGCTCCTTCCACACTGCAGCCGGATTCGGTGGCAGCTATGGCATCTTCCCTTGCTTCATTAATGGAGCACATTGACTACAGACTAGCTATCTGACTTCGCAGGTTCGGGTTGATAGCTAGTCATTTGAAACTGGTACTACCGTTTAACAGACTCCGATGGTGAGCTGTCAGACGGTGCTGCGTTGGTCCGGTCATCCATTCAGTCAGATGGAGTTGACCATATTTGCGGATTGAACATTTGGATGGTGAGAGGGATATGGAGTGTTAGTCTCCATCTCTCACAGAAGGGCACTTTATGACTATGAAAAGTCTTAATCTCTTTAAGAATATTGTTCCATCTAAATATAAGTCTGCATTTGATGGAATGTGCTATATCATTGAAAAGAGCTATTCTGGGCGTAATGTCCTAAGCAGATCACCTTACCAGAGATATGGCGCAACGTCTCAATGGAAAGAAATATGAGGATGTGGTTCCTCTCTAAGAGTTCTTTCCAGGGCAGTCATGTATGCCACGTACAGCTCCGCACGGACAGTGAATTTGTAGGTGGTAAGATGTGATGCTGCCCTTACGTCATCATCACTTATAGATGATAGGTGAAAAGCTTTCTCTGTGTCGCTCCGGTTACTGGAAATATACTATTTGACGATAGGTGTGTGTTGATATATGAGCAGGCTACAAGAAAGCTTCCAGTGCTCTGCTATTGAAGTCGCTGTCTCATCAACACACTTCAGCAGACTGGGGTAAGCATCATGAGAATGTCAGACGAGGGTACATTAACCCTCTTATATTTACTCTAGAAGTCGTCATTATAGCGACTTGGGAAAGGGGCATAGGTCTGATCAAGGCTACGGATCAGACACCCCTAGGCCAATGATTAATGGAAGGTTATCATCTTCATGAGAAACTGGACGTTAATCATGGAGGTTCCTTTCAAAGAGAGTCGCTCCTAGTGGAGGTAAAGGCTCTCTTATTGAAGGGAACAATTGAGGTTGATGAGACGAGCTTCTTCACGGGGAGGACGTAGTTTATCCTCCCATAAGCATCATAAGTCGTACAGGTGATGGACATGACCTCTATTGCTTGTCAGTTGAAGGAAGGTTATCAACTTCACAAGAAACTGGACGTTAATCATGGAAGTTCCTTTCAAAGAGAGTCGCTCCTAGTGGAGGTAAAGGCTTCCTTATTGAAGGGAACAATTGAGGTCATCGACTTGGCGGTAGGTTATCAATCTCGCAAAAAGTGGATAAATTGCAGAAGATCAGTGGATGAGAATGTAGTCTCGGTGGGCCTGCGGCTATCAGCCCGAGCAAGCTCCACTTACAAGAGTACTTGTTAGATAAATCTTCCAAGAGAGGCTTTCCGTCTGGAGGTACAAGCTCTCCTATTGGAGAAAAGCATTAGACGTCATCAAAATTATTCTCCAGATTTATTATTATCACCTGTTTCTCGTCCTGAATCTGTACGGATAGTGCATAGATAGGCTGAGATATTCCTTGGCGTCAAGACATTTTATGTCATTGTGGACGCCATAATTGCCTTATGTATGGTTACAGCAGTCTTTTGGGAATTACAGCTTTTAGAATAACGGCTTGACATTCCCAACTTACGTGACAATGATTTGGTCACTAGTTACACCCAGATATCTGTCTTCAAGGAGAAGAAGACTTCTAGCTACGTTAGTTAGGCTCTAACCACTGTCTTATGGGAATCAATCCAGAAAAGGTACTGTGCTTTTAGGTTTGTTTTTCCAAGGTGTCATAGACTTGAGTCTTTTTGTTTACACCTTAGTAGCCTAGCTAGAATCATGAGCAAGATTTTTTCAGTAATTATGCAGTGACATAACTGAATTTATATCTCTTGAGACTGCAGTCTCTTTGGGAATTTAGGGCTGTTAATATAGCGGCTCTTCATTCCTACTTTGCGCGACAATAATTGTAAGTCTCCGTTAAATGAGCCTTCCGGGTCGCAACTTACACCGATATACCTGTCTTCACGGATATGAAGACTAATTAGCTATGGCTAGCATTGTAAGTCTCCATAGTGAGATTCTAGGGCCTCAGTTATCAGCTTTTAATGGTCTTCACGTATAGGAAGACCTTTAGCTGCTTCAGCTAGTCTGAGTTCATTGTCCTATTGGACATGATTCTGTTTGTTAGAGGAGGTTATTCTCTTCCAGCCAGCATGTTTTGGTGTGAATTATTATGTTAATACGGTGTTTTTGTTTTCCACGTCCTTCTGCGTCCTTAGTGGCATTATGAAGTCTGTCAGATGTGAGGGAGCCTTGTGGTTTCTATACTATTTGATGACTAACACAAGAATGATTCATGTAATGCGGGTGAGAGGGGTTCGATATGATTTTGGATCCCCCCACCCCCACCCCCAATGTGTTAAGAGACAATTACTGAGCAGGACGTAGTTTCCTTCCCGTAAGCCCTGTAGGCATTTCAGTATATACATGCCTTTCATGACTTCTCGATTGGCGTGTTGGGTTGAGTTCTATAGCGACCTCATGGGCACATCCACTTTTTAGTTAGGTTGTTTCCTGTGATTGTTTGTTTATAAGTCATATAATGTCTCGAGCTAACGAAGTAATGGACTTAATGTTAACAGTATAACGGATTAATCAAATAAATTAATTTCTACCGATTAAAGGGAATACGAATCTTTTAACAGCACTGAATTGGGCTTGCCATCAGTTCGATCAAGCTCGACGAGCCATAGTGGAGGGGGGTACCATAGAGTAAACATGTTCACCCTCATACACCTTGATCTCACATCAAATTGAGTTTTCAGCACGTTTCTGATATGAGATGGAACGCTGTGTTGATTCAGCAAAAGATTTCAATATATAATTGAGAAATAACAATAATTAGTAAATCATGATGTCAGTGGCCATCGGTTTGTTTTATTCGCATAACATGAACAAAATTTGGGATTCAAAAAACTTAAGTTACACTGTATGGAATGCCCAGGGGTTGGTAAACAAAATTCACGAACCAGATGTTGTTACCATGTTGACACGTTATGATTTCATCACGGTAACGGAGACTTGGCATTCAACTGTGGCAGAAATTTCTATTCCTGGGTTCACGTGCATTGACAGTCCACGGAAAACATCTGACAAAAAGGGAGGGGTGGCTTTTTACTTCCGGGATAAATTTGATCTCTTCTTGAAACACTCATTTTGTGATCATGAGTTCGCATTATGGGTCACATTTGATGGGAATATTGTAAATTCCAACAATGACATCATATTCTGTTCTGTATATATACCACCGATTAACTCATCAATATGGAGAAAATTGGGTTCTGAGCTTTGTGTTTTTTCAGATCTAGCGTCTTCAATGCAGCAGTTCGATGAAAATGATTTTGTTGTGATGGGTGGCGATTTTAATTCACGCACGGGAAGAATAGTAGATCATGTTGCAAATGACAGTGATAATTATGTCCCACTCCCCGATACATATACAATAGATGAATCCTACCAGCGTCGTAATATGGATAAAGCTGTTAATACCTTCGAAAGGAGATTATTAATACTTTGCCAAAATACAAGAATGAGGATTATAAACGGTCGAGTACCAGGTGACAGCCTGGGATCATTTACGAGCTATCAGTATAATGGCGCTAGTGTTGTTGACTACGTGCTCGTATCTGCCAATCATTTATCAAACATTGATTACTTCTGTGTCAGAGACCCGATTCATCACTCTGACCACTGCCAATTGGCACTGCACTTAAAGCATAAATTCCGTGTGTCTCAAGCTCCATACAAACATACATATATAACACAGAAAGGCAGATGTCTTTGGACTGAGGAAAGTTAAGACAAAACACGGGAAATGTTAAATGGTCGGGAATTTAAACAGAAAATGCTTCTGTTTAGATTACGATCATTTGATGCGACCCAAAATGATACTGAGCGGGCGGCGGGGGAGTTTATGGGAATTCTCCAATCAGTTAATACAAGAGCCACCAAATTTGTCAGATTGAAAAAATTTAACAATCGGAAGAAAAATAAATGGTTTGATAGAGAGTGTAAAGATCTTAAGAATAGTATGGTGGACGCTATCGATAAAATGAAAAAATATCCATATGATACACAAATTTTTCAGAGCAAAGAAAACGTATAAGAAAATTACAAAACAGAAAAGCAAATTGTTTTATAAAAATCTTTCAATGAGGCTAGAGAAACTGCAGACATCTAACCCAAAAGACTATTGGGAGGCGATTAAAGCCCTGCAGCCAAAAAAACCCTCATCGTACGATTTAAACCCCGATGATGCAATAGATTATTTTTGATCAGCTTTTCCAAAAACAAATCAACAAGCAACATCTCCCGTCGTTATCACAAAATAGAGTAACAGCTACATATCCATTAAACAACGATGCTATGACGTCCCAAGAGATACTAAATTCTCTGCATACTTTGAAAAACAATAAATCCACCGAGTTTTTTTGAAAATTGTTATTCCTGCTGTGATCGATGACGTAACAAAATTGTTTAATCAAGTGTTTCTATCACAACATTATCCTACCAAATGGAGTGAGTCAATATTGACAACACTACATAAGAAAGGGGATAAAAAGGATCCGAACAATTATCGGGCAATTGCTGTCAGTAATTCAATTGGGAAGCTGTTCAATAAAGTTATAAATTTTAGAATCAGTTTGTATCTTGAGCAAAATGACATTATCAGTCACAATCAATTCGGTTTTAGGGAAAAACATAGTACCGTTGACAGTATGTTTGTTCTTAAGACTGCAATTGATAAGTACAAAAAGAAAAATAAACAGCTGTTTGTAGCCTTCGTCGATTTTAAAAAGGCATTTGACTCTGTTGACAGACACATTTTGTTAAAAAAATTAGCAAGTGTTGGAATAGATGGAAATATGATGAGCATACTTGCATCTATGTACGAAACGAGTAAATATTATGTTAAGACGCCGAAAGGCCTTGGACCACCTTGTGTATCGAATATCGGCGTGAGGCAAGGCTGCGTGATCTCTCCGACACTTTTCAAGGTTTTTATTGACGACATTTCAACATACCTCGATGAATCGTGTCAGCCAATGACTCTTAATAATGCTTCAATAAGTCACCTCCTCTTTGCTGACGACTTGGTTTTATTGTCCGAAAGTGCAACTGGTCTTCAGAAGTGTTTGAACAACCTCGGGACGTTTTCGTATCAGAACAATCTACGCATTAATACAGCAAAGACGAAGGTCGAAAAATTTTTGAAACGGAAAACACAAAATATCGACTCCTTCCATTATCAAAATGAACCCTTAGAAGTGTGTGATGATTACTGCTATCTTGGCCTATTATTTCATAGGAACGGTCGACTCATCAATGCACAAAATCATCTCAAGGTTAGAGCGCAAAAGGTGCTTTATAAGCTACAACGTGCATTCTCTAAAACATACACACCGCCAGTGAGTGTTTACATTAATTTATTCAACATGTTAATTAAGCCAATATTACTCTATGGATGTGAGATATGGTCTCCCGATCTAACCGCAATGGATATTGCGAAAATGTACATCAACAATTTTGTAAATCTGTCCTCGGGGTGAATAGGAAGGCCTCAAATCATGCGGTGCGGGCTGAACTTGGTCTCTTCCCATTATATATTTCCGCTACGACTTCAATGCTGAAATATGTCATGAAACTACAGACTGGTTCAGTTAACACCGTACTCAATAATGCTTTTACTGAATCAATCAAGTATGCACGTACTGATTCTTTACAGAAACGATTAGCTGTGTTGGGGGGTCAGTTCCAAGTAGAAACAGAAAATCTGAATTCCCGTGACATATTCGAAATACGAGACAGATTAAGGGACGAACATATTTCTCAGTTGTACGAGTCTGTGCACAACGATAATCGATCTTGTGGCAGAAGTAAACTTCGTACTTATAGGTTATTTAAGAATGAATACACACTCGAGCCGTATCTAATACACACTAAATCTGTAATGAGTAGGCATCTATTTACTCGGCTGCGGATAAGTAATCATTCCTTAGCCATAGAAAAGGGTAGGCACGCACAGCCACCAGTAGCTCTAGAAGACCGAACTTGTTCATTCTGTGATCACAAAGTGATTGAAGACGAACGCCACTTTGTGATGGAATGCCCTAAGTATAATGTCGCACGACAGAAGTTGTGGGGTTTTATACAACATGGGGAGCGAACATTCCTTGGTATGAATAACAATAATAAGTTTCTCTACATGATGGGAAATGCAGATCCTGCCCTTTGCAATGTGATCTGCTGTGCCATGCGTGAGTTTTTTCTCTTTCGTAAAAATTCGTAAGAAATATTTGTTGTCAGTTTTAAATGATAAATGTAGGCCTAACATTGTCTACTGTATTTGTGCATACTGCCCATGTGGGTGTAATATTGCAATAAATCTATTCTATTCTATTCTATATGAGCATATGATTCTTCATCAATAAATTGCTAGACTTTGTATACCTGTATGGCTGACAAGTCAGTAAACTGGTATTCAGATGATTACATGCGGGATTTCAGTGCTCGCATGCATAATATGTGTATTATTAGGCAGACACATTATTGTATGTTATGGACTTTAGAAACAATGAATTATTTCGGGGGCAGTCTGTGACGAGTCAGTTAATCATAGCTCGATCCATTTCTGAATCCAAATTTCTATAAGTTTCGCTACACAAATTGGATATAATTATGAGATTGCATTCTCGTATTTTCGCACGTTTCTGGGAGTGTTATTTATTGGAATTAATTGTACACCTGAATCGGGTTGCCTGTGGGTTGCCTTGGAAGTGTGTTTACTCTCCAGAGATCGTCCATTGTGATTCTTTTGGGCAAGTGTATGCTGTACATGTTATATCACCGATTTTCGACCTATCTACTTATGTCGACTCCAGTATACTTTACAAGCGTGCGCTATTAATATCTGGGATCGCCGCCATAGCCTTAGCTTCTGAAGTGGCATTAAGCACCATTTTATTAGTCTCCTACTAGCATTGCCGGAGGGGACTATAGTTTTTCACTCTGTCCATCCATCAGTCTCTCAGTCTGTCCATCTGTCAGTCCGTCCGTCTGTCAGTCTGTCCATGTGTCAGTCTGTCAGTCACACTTTAGTTTTCCGAAGTTTTTTTGGAAACGCTTCAACGGAATGATTTCATTTTTGGTAAACTGCTATAGAACGATGCCTTGTAGATCAAGTTTGAGTTTCATGCTGATTGCATTATTCTTGTGTGAGTTACGGCCCTTGGAAATATGGAAACGCACCAAAATATCAGTTTTCCGGAGTTTTTTTTTGGAAACTCTTCAACGGAATGATTTCATTTTTGGTAAACTACTATCGAACAATGACTTACAGATCAAGTTTGAGTTTCATGCTGATTGCATTATTTTTGTGTGAGTTATGGCCCTTGGGAGTATGTAAAAGCGCCAAAATATCAGTTTTCCGGACTTTTTTTGGAAATGGTTCAACGGAATGATTTCATTTTTAGTAACCTACTATAGAACGATGACTTACAGATCAAGTTTGAGTTTCATGCTGATTGCCTTATTCTTGTGTGAGTTATGGCCCTTGGAAATATGGAAAAGCGCCAAAATATCAGTTTTCCAGACTTTTTTTGGAAATGCTTCAACGGAATTCATGCTGATCACATCTAGGTTATAACATTTGAATAATTATTAATGCTCATTAGTCCAGTAGGGGACATTGTATTGCTTCCACGATACGTTTGCTCTTGTTAATATTAATTAATATCTGGGTACCTGTTCAGCAAATATATATTCTTATTTGCTACTGCTTTTACTGATTCCAGAGTGCTCTCCTCTTTCTTTTTGAAGAAGATTCCTTCAAAAAAGGGGTGGGGTGGGGGGGGTGTAATTTTTTAAAATATCCTCCGGCTTGATAAGTGTGTAACTATGAGTGAAGCTGTTTTGTCTCTAGATTATATCTGATCCTGGATACAGCTTGTTTATTGTTAGCTTAACTTGACAAAGTCAAGTCAAGATAAGCTATTGCCATAACATGTGCGGAAGTCTGTTAGTCTGTGAGTCTGTTCACATTTTCCTTTAGAACAGGCTACACCCTGTAGTTCTTGTCTGATCGTCACAAAATTTCATATGTAGGTTTGGGGTCATGTCTAGATGAGAATGTCCTCTTTTGGTCATGATCTGTCAACCGGTATGGCTGCCCGAGCCCAAAGCCCAAAAACCATTAGCACAGTCTACAGGTTGTATTTATGAAGGGATTTCATTGTAACTTGGTAGGATGCCTCTGTATAATGCCTAGATGAGAACGTCCCCTTTTGGACATGATCTGTCAACTGTGATGGCTGCCCAAGCCCAAAACCCCAAAACTTTTAGCACAGTTTGCAGGTCATGTTTAATATGAAGGGACTTCATTGTAACTTGGTATGATGTCTAGATGAGAATTTCCCCATTTGGGCATGATCTGTCAACCGTGACGACTGCCGGAGTCCAAAACCCGAAAACCTTTAGCACAGTCTACAGGTCATATTTATGGAGGGATTTCATTGTAACTTGATAGGTTGACTTCATATAATGTCAAGATGAGAAAGTCCCCTTTTGGACGTGATTGGGCAACTGTGACAGCTACAGGGGCCTGAAGCCCGAAAACCTTTAGCACAGTCTACAGGTCATATTTATGATGGGATTTCATGGTAGGATGACTCCAAATAATGTCTAAATGAGAATGTCCCATTTTGATCGCGATCATTCAGCCTTGATGGCTGCCCGAGCCCAAAAACCAAAAACCTTTAGCATAGTCAAAAAGTCATATTTATGGAAGGATTTCATTGTAACTTGTTAGGTTGACTCCATATAATGCCGAGATGATGACATCCCCTTTTGGTCATGATTGGTCAACTGTGACAGCTACAGGTGCCCGAAGCCCGAAAACCTTGAGCACAGTCTACAGGTCATATTTATGAAGGAATTTCATTGTAACTTCGTAGGATCACTCCAGATGATGCCTAGATGAGATTGTCCCCTTTTGGTTGCGATCATTTAACCATGATGGCTGCCTGAGCCCGGAACCCAAAAACCTTGAGAACAGTCTACAGGTTATATTTATGAAGGGATTTCATTGTGTAACTTGGTAGGTTGACTTCATATAATGTCTAGATGAGAAGTCCCTGTTGGACATGATTGGGCAACTGTGACGGCGACAGGGGCCTGAAGCCCGAAAACCTTTAGAACAGTCTACAGGTCATAATTATGAAGGGATTTCATTGTACCTTGGTAGGATGACTCCAAATAATGTCTAGATGAGAACGTCCCCTTTTGGTCACGATCATTCAGCCTTGATGGCTGCCCGAGCCCAAAAACCTTTAGCATAGTCTATAGGTCGTATTTATGGAAGGATTTCATTGTAATTTGTTAGGTTGACTCCATATAATGCCTAGATGATGACAGCCCCTTTTGGTCGTGATTGGTTAACTGTGATTGCTACAGGCACCCGAAGCCTGAAAATCTTGAGCACAGTCTACAGGTCATATTTATGAAGGAATTTCATTGTAACTTCATAGGATCACTCCAGATGATGCCCAGATGAGAATGTCCCCTTTTGGTTGCGATCATTCAACCATGAGGGCTGCCGAAGCCCAAAAACTTTTAGCACAGTCTTCAGGTCATATTTATGAAGGGATTTCATTGTCACTTGGTAGGTTGACTTCATATAATGTCTAGATGAGAATGTCCCCTTTTGGACATGGTTTGGGCAACTGTGATGGCTACAGGGGCCCGAAGCCCGAAAACCTTTAGCACAGTCTACAGGTCATATTTATGAAGGGATTTCATTGTACCTTGGCAGGATGACTCCAAATAATGTCTAGATGAGAACGTCCCCTTTTGGTCGCGATCATTCAGCCTTGATGGCTGCCCGAGCCCAAAAACCTTTAGCATAGTCTATAAGTCGTATTTATGGAGGAATTTCATTGTAACTTGTTAGGTTGACTCCATATAATTCCTAGATGATGACATCCCCTTTTGGTCGTGATTGGTTAAATGTGACCACTACAGGGGCCCGAAGCCCGAAAACCTTGAGCACAGTCTACAGGTCATATTTATGAAGGGATTTCATTGTAACTTTGTAGGATGACACCAAATAATGTCTTGATGAGAAAGTCTCCTTTTGGTCGTGATCATTCAGCCTTGGTGGCTGCCCGGGCCCAAAAACCTTTAGCATAGTCTATAGGTCGTATTTATGGAAGGATTTCATTGTAACTTGTTAGGTTGACTCCATATAATGCCTAGATGATAACATCCCCTTTTGGTCAACTGTGATGGCTTCAGGGGCCCGAAGCCCGAAAACCTTGAGCACAGTCTACAGGTCATATATATGAAGGGGTTTCATTGTAACTTCGTAGGATCACTCCAGATTATGCCCAGATGACAACGTCCACTTTTGGTCGCGATCATTCAACCATGATGGCTTCCCGAGCCCAAAACCCGAAAAACTTTCGTACAGACTACAGGTTGTATTTGTGAAGGGATGTCATTGTAACTTAGTAGATTGACTGAGTATAATGTCGAGATGAGGACGTTCCCTTTTAGTTGCAATCGGTCTACCATCATGGCTACACAGGCCTGAAGCCCGAAAACCTTTAGCACAGTCTACAGGCCATATTTATGAAGGGATTTCAATGTAACTTGACAGGATGACTCATTTTGGAATAATTTCGCTGTAACTTGGTAACTTTCATTGACATACATTAACTGTGAGGGACACATACATTAACTGTGAGGTCATATTAACCCACCCCACAGCTCTTTAGTACACCTCATATTATTTTTATTAAAAACATAGCATACAGGGAACAGAAATTAACATATTCCCAATTATCACAATTCTTGTCTTATTTCATAATCCTTTCATAAACATTGAACATTATCCTTTTCATTGTATATGGCATATTTTTGTGGGGGTTAACCTCTCACTTTTGAATACGCCATCCTAATTTATGGGGCTTAGTCCAGACAAGCCTTAAAAATTGGGGGCTCGTTACACCCAATTAGCATAATCATTCATGCTAAGAATATGGAATTACTTGGATATGGCTCCTTATTTATATGTCTTCTCTATTACTGAAAAGAGAGACATACATGTAATTCCTTTTAAATTTAATTTCCTTTCACCTTGGATTGCAGGCTTGGGAACTATTTTGGTCTGCTAATTCTGAAGTCCTAGGCCCTCCATCTTTTTACGATTCAGCTAGTCTGGGCCATTGGTTTAAAGTATAAAAGTATGATGAATTTACAGTAATTTGTATATTTTTTAACTCACCTGGCCTAAAAGGCCAAGTGAGCTTTTCTCGTCACTTGGCGTCGTCCGTCATCTGGCGTCCGTAAACTTTTCACATTTTCATCTTCTTCTCTGTAACCGCTGAGCCGGTGTGAACCAAACTTGGCAGGAATGGTCTATGGGAGGTCCTCTACAAACGATCCTCCCGTGGGTTGAAAAACATGGCCGCCAGAGGCATTCTTTGAATCTGATTGGCGGATTTTCAAAAATCTTCTCCTCTGAAACTGCCAGGCCAAATGTTTTGATACTTCACATAAGTAATGACTGGGACCCCCTCTACCAACGATCCTCATTTATTGATGATCGGGTTGTAAACATGGCCAAAATAGCAACTTATAGTTACTATAGAAACCCTATGGGAAATCACATTTTCCTCTTCTTCTCTGGAAAAAGCAATGCGACATGAAAACAAACCTGGCAGAGATAGTCTATTGGAGGTCCTCTGCAAACAATCCTCATTTTGTTCCCGTGGGTTGAAAAACTTGGCCGCCAGAGGCATTCTTTGATTCTGATTGGTGAATTTTCAAAAATCCTCTCCTCTGAAACTGCCAGGCCAAATGTTTTGATACTTCACAGACATGATGACTGGGACCCCCTCTACCAATGATCCTCATTTAATGTTGATCGGGTTGCAAACATGGTCACAATTGCAGCTTATAGTTACTATAGAAACCCTATGGGAAATCACATTTTCATCTTCTTCTCTGGAGGCAAGGATGGTCTATGGGAGGGCCTCTACAAACGATCCTCATTTTGTTCCTGTGAGTTGAAAAACATGGCCGCCAGAGGCATTCTTTGATTCTGATTGGTGGATTTTCAAAAATCTTCTCCTCTGAAACTGCCAGGCCAAATGTTTTGATACTTCACATACATGATGACTGGGACACCCTGTACCAACGATCCTCATTTAATGTTGATCGGGTTGTAAACATGGCCACAATTGCGGCTTATAGTTACTATAGAAACCCTATGGGAAATCACATTTTCATCTTCTCTGGAACTACTGAGCCGACGTGAACCAAATTTTGCAGGAATGGTCTATGCGAGGATGGAAATATGTGGCCACCAGAGGCTATATTCTAATGCTTAACCCAGTGCCTCTCCTGTCTGCACGAAGATCAGAACTGTCAGCAAAATACTTGTTTTTTGAGAATCTGGTAAGGGTTGGTTCCAGTTTTTCTCCACTGAGAACTGGGGAAGAAAAACAAAAATATTGTGTATACAGTACAGGTCAAAATAAGCTGTAGCATAACTGCAATAAACTAAGGAAACTGCTGCTCCTGCACTGACAAGATCAGAATCTGACTTTTTCTGGAAAGCTGTCAGTGAGAGCTTTCCAGAAAATGGTGTCAGTTACTGGTCTTATCAGTGTAGGAAGAGAAAGGCACATAGTTTATAGGATTAACCTAACTTATTTTGACTTGTACTGTAAAACAACTTCAGCTGTAAAGTAATTAAACTATTCTCTCTTACTTATCAGAAAAATAGTGACTGATGACAGGTGAGAACAGAAAGAATGGAAGTTTGTTTATATTCTGTTCCCATCATGTCAGCTTAGATGACAGTAATTATATATATCTTTTAAGATCTGACAAAAATTGCAGTAAAATGTGTTTCCTGTAACCCTTTACCTATCCAAAAGCTATTCTGAAAGAGAATACTGTCTGAAACAAGCCAAGACCAATACTGGGTCTGGACCTGCGTCGCTGCATGCAATTGATTACAGAGATGAACAGACTTCAAAGTATCGGCAAACAGGAAGTGGCTGCATGGCAGATCTGAAAATTAGATACATGATACAACTCATCATTATGAAGCAGCAGACCAAATATAAAATCATTCCCTTTCATAGAAGCCAAGAAAACTTTGACGGAAGAAGTGTTTCGGATGGACTGACGGACGGAGGGACTGACGGACGGAGTTGAGCGGTTACTAGACCTGCTCTGCCGCTGGCGACGCAGGTAAAAATTGTTATTTTCAAAATATTTTAACCCTTTTTTACTCATTTTTAGCTCACCAACTTTAGTTGTGTGAGCTTATGGCATGGCTTGATCGGTTGGCGTCTGCGTCAGCGTACGTGTCCAATCCAATAATGTTAAAGCTTCTGTTTAGGTCACTCACTCACCCTGTTTCCATATTATGGCTTTTATAAAGCTGCCATATGATGATTATTATCATTTTACCATGATTTAACCCCTCATACCCTACATTTTAGACATTTTTCTTGACATTTTTAGTTGTGTTTAGTATTCTGTTTAGCTCAGAATTTCATGTTTAACTAAGTGTTTAGGTCAGCTGCTGTGCTCCTTCTCTTCCCATGGCACTTATATTCATCATACATGTTCCTCAGTATAATTGTTCCATGATTAACCCCTCATACCCTGCATTTTAAACATTTTTCTTGACATTTTTAGTTGTGTTTAGTTTTCTGTTTAGCTCGGAATTTCATGTTTAACTTAGTGTTTAGGTCAGCTGCTGTGCTCCTTCTCTTCCCATGGCACTTATATTCATCATACATGTTCCTCAGTATCATTGTTCCATGATTAACCCCTCATACTCTGCATTTTAAACATTTTTCTTTACATTTTTATTTGCGTTTAGTTTTCTGTTTAGCTCAGAATTTCATGTTTAACTTAGTGTTTATGTCAGATTCTGTGTTTTACTTTTAAGTGGTTGTGTTTAGGTAAGCTTTGTCACATGTTATGAGCCTGTTTGATACAGTTCTTGTGTTTGCCAAAGTTACTATCAAAGAGAAATGTTGGTGAGCTATAGGGCGTTGGCGTCCTTCTTGTTATCTGTAGTTCCTGGTGAGCGATTACAGGCTCTGTAGAGCCTCTAGTTTATACTTACCAATGACCCAGACAGGTATGGCCCTCCCATGAGTGGGCACTCATACCTCCCCGCTGAGTTATTATGTAGTACTCACTTCTACAAAGAATGATGTTGGCGCCAATTCCGGTCACTTCCTGGCGGCTGCGCTTGCGCAGAGAGTAAAAGTATGGAGGACCAGATAGGACTTTTAATTTTTGGTTTTGCAAGCAAATTTTGGGGATTGGGGGTTCAAAATTTGTGTTTGGCCCTTGATAACTTTGAGTTTGCTCCAGCTAGTCTGGGCCATTAGTAAGTATAAAAAATATACAAATTACTTTAAATTTATCATTTTTGTGTAAAATTATTCATGTTTCCCATATTTGGGATATGCTTCTGAACGTCGCCATTATAATATGACTCCATTGTTGTTTTGTTAGTGTTACTTTCCTTCCCTCTCCTGAACCCTCCTGTTCTACTCCCAAGCCCTTTCGGCATTTTTATTGAGAATTTTTTATTAAAATTCTTGGGAGTTTAACTTGTTTTACGGAATAGGTATTCCTCTTATCCCCTGTGTTTACGTCCTATTCGTTTTCTGTTCAGGACGTTCTTCTTCCAGATGTATTGTTTTTTCTGCTTTGAAGATTTAGCTTTGCATCAGGTCGTTGTTGATCTGTTAATGACTTTGGGCCACTGTTGTGCCTGTTTTTGGTTAGTTTCCGGTTTCTCCTGTTGAAGTTGTTGTCTGTTCAACAACGTTTTGGATACGTATTAATTCAGTGTTTAGTTAAAACAGTTTTTGTTTTTTCTATTAGGATACATATTATATCTTATTCTGGTAGTTTATCTTTAATTATGTAGTTCTTGTCCACACTTAGGCTCTGGTGGGATGCCTTTGGGCTCATGAGGTTCCCTTGGGGTACTTAGGCTTCATTCAAAATTTTTCAAGAACATTTTTTTTTTGATTTGTTTCGAAAATGTTTATGATTGTCTATGCTATGTATCCTTGCGATTCTGTATTATTATTGCAAGTGCAGCAGACTTAGGATTTTGCCTTCATTATTATTGTCTCTATTATAATAATTGGTACCTAGTGTAAGTCAGGAAGTCTCGGATTTACAGGCTTGTTGTCTGCATAGGAACAAGAACACCGGTAGTCGCTGCAGTCCTTCAATACTTGTACTATGGGATGCGAATGCTGGAAATGGGTGTCGACCTGTGTGGTGGGCGGTGAAGTTCTGATGTCAGAGCTTTCACCACAAGCTACTTCTAGTCTTTCGATCTCTTTTTCAGAGGAACAAGAACATGGTGATGGTACTTTGACACCTGTCCATTACGTGCCGACGTCATTGCACTCTGATGAGTAAACAGAGCTAGCTGCCAAGGTGCTCATGATTAATAGCAGGGGATTGAGGTATCTTAATCCTCTGCATGCAGCTAGCAGTTGTCCCTATATGGGAGCCGGGACGCCAGGTAGGTCCATTGTGGTCGAATAGTATTCATGTGGGCAGAGCGAACACCTCAAAAACAAAAGCTCACCCAGCGACGATGGCAAAAGGAGAAGCCTGAAAGTTTTTCTACCGGTCGCTCAGCGAGTTTGAAAACCCTCTCCATCCCGTTGGCAGTTGGGGTCGACTGTGTCCATTGCGAGAAACTACTTTGAGTCGGAACACCCATCCGAAATGTGCAAGTTGGGATCTTCCCTCTACACTGCAGTCGCGGTCGGCTGTGGTTATGGCTTCTTTTTCTTACATGGAAGAGCATGCAAAGGTGATTAGCCTACAAGTTTCTCAACGGGACACTCGGCGAGATCTAGGGCGAGTTGGAGAGCATTCTCCATCCTTTCAACAGTCAGGGTCGACTGTTTATGTTGTGAGAAACTTTATTGAGTCGGAACCCCGTCCGAAATGTGCAAGTTGGGATGCTCCTTCCACACTTCAGCCGGAGTCAGCCGTTGTTACAGCTTTCTCTTCTTCCATGAAATAGCATGCTACGGGGTAGAAGCCTACAAGTTTCTAAATGGAATCCTCGGCAAGATCTGGAGCAGATCCCGAGTTGGAGAGCCCTCTCCGTTCCATCAGCAGTTGGAGTCAACTGTTTTCCACTTTGAGAAACTTTAGTGAGTTGGGGAGTCTGTTCATGCTTGCGGTCCAGTCCAGGATTTTTCTTCCATACTGCAGCCGGGGTCGGCTTCTTCCTCTGCTTCACCGACGAAGCATGTTAGACTGCAGATTAGCTGTCCGACTTCGCATGTTCAAGCTGTTCCACGTTCCCAGTCTTCTCCACCAAAGTCGGATTAACCTGCAGCTAGTGGTTCAAGGCATTTTCATACAGGACATGCATCGTAAGATCTGGAGTCAGATCTCCGTCCCATGAGCAGCATATGGTAAAGAAGTGGATAACTGCTGTTCCGCAAGCCTCGTTCATGGACTTGCTGTCACAGATTGCGCAGTTTATCGCAGCATCCCAGTAGTCGCAGGTTCAGTCGTCGACAGTCTCTGGTAGTGAGCTGATTGACGGTGCTGGGTTGGTCCAGTCATCTGTTCATTTGGATGGTGTTGACCATGTTTTTCAGTTGGAACATTTAGATGGTGAGAGGGTGTCGGAGGATGATTCTCCATCCCTCACGGAACAGCACATTAAGACTATGAATTTTATTCATAAGTTCTTTAGGATCTTGTTCCATCTGAACAAAAGTCTGCGTTTGCTAGGCAAAAAACAGCTTAGAGTACCGAGCAAAGGAAAGACAAAGTTCTTTCCTTCCTTGGTTATTCTGCTCAGGTGTCAAAGGCCTTTGGTCTGATTACTGATGCCACCCTTGGTCTAGCAATAGTATAAGAAATTCTTTACATTGCGGCTAACGTCGTAAGTCTCTGTTTAGTGAGCTTTCCAAGGCCACAGGTGACACAGATATCTGTCTTCACAGAGATGAAGACTTCTAAGCTGTTCTAGCTAAGCTGAGACTACTGTCTCTTTGGAATTATGGCCGTTATAAGAGCGATCCTTTATTCCTTACCTTGAGCGACTAATGTTGTAAGTATCCATTTAGTGAGCTTTCAAGATCACAAGTTACACCAAGATATCTGTCTTCATGGAGATGAAGACTTCTTAGCTGCGCTAGCTATTATGAAACTTTATGAAACTACTGTCTCTTTGGAATTAGGGCCGTTAAAAGGAAAGAGTATATTGTTTCCTTCTCGGTGTTGTATTCTTAGGTGTCTGAAGCTTTTAGCCCTTTTGTTGACGCCTTATTAGAATCAAGTGTGCCCTTTTTCCTTTACTTGTCCGACTAACGTTGTAAGTCTCTGTTCAGTGAGCTTTCTAAACTCGCAAATTACACCGAGATAACTGTCTTCTAAGCCACATTAGCTAGGCTGAGATTGTTGCCTTCTGGGAATAGAACCGCTAAAAGGAAAGAGTACATTTTTTCCTGCTCGGTGTTGTTTTCGTAAGTGTCACAGACTTTAGTCTTATTGTTGACTCTATAGTAGCCTCGCTAAAATTATGAGCAGTGTTTTTTCCCTGTCATTAGTGGCTATCGTTGTAAGTCTCCTTGAGTGAGCTTCTGGAGCTGCAGTTTACAGCCATATAATTGTCTTCATGACTAGGAAGACTTTTAGCTGCTTCAGCTAGGCTGAGACCACTGTCCTTTCGGATAAAGGTACTGTCATAGATGAAGAGGTTGTTCTCTCCTTAACGGTATTGTTTTGTGTTAGTTGCCTGAGGCTTTTAGCCCTGTTGATGATGCCATATTAACCTGGTCAGAATAATGAGTGTTCTTTTGGATGCCTATAGCTAGCTCCTTTTTCAGGAATATATTTCCTGCTATCATCGATATGACGTGAAAGGAGTTCATGTAGGTTTTTATGATCGGGTGTCAGAACTTAGTTTTTTGTTGCCATCTTCATTTTAAATCCATTCTATTATTGTGGATTATATTTCCACTCGGAAGATTTGGATATTATGTCCATATGGTGTATTGTTTGTGGGTATGGCATACTGTCTTGATTTCAAGGGATATGTCAACACTATATCAGCGGGTACATTCCTTGCAATAGTGCCATGCTCAACATGATTTATTCGTTGAACCCTCCCCCCCCCCCCCCCCCCCCCCCCCCGGCCAATATGTTGAGGCGATTACAGGGCAGGGCTTAGTTCTCTTCCTGTAAGCCTTGTATGCATTCAATTATATGCATGTCTTTCATTGCTCTTCGATTGGCAGGTGGGTTGTGGTCTAACGGCGACTTCAGGGGTGCATCCATTCTTTAGTTGGTTTGCTTCCTGTGGTTGTTCGTTCATAAGTCATATACGAGCATATGATTCCTGAACAGTAACTGTTTTTGGATTCCAAATTCTTTCATGAATACATTCGGTTCATATTGCTAGCCTTCGTGTACCTGTGTGGCAGGCATGTCAGTTATCTGGACGACATTCTCCAAATATGGCAATTAGTCCACTCTGAGAAGTTTCGCTCAGAGTTGTCTACTTTGTTATGACATATGAGTCTATTTCTCAGGTTAAATCGCATTAACGCCATTTATTCCTTCAGTTTCCTGGTTATATTTTGTATCCCTTGATTATGCTGTTGATACAGGCTGTATTCAGGCAAGGGTACATGCAGAATTCTGTTGGTTGCGTTCATAATATGTATTAATCATTAAGCAGATGTATTTTTTGAATAGATTCTCTTATATTCTTGCTCAGTGTCAGGATAAGAGCTTACGAGAATTTTGGGCTACTTGGATTAGTTATGGATTTCCATACAGACAGCCTATGCGTATGTTCTCTATTTTTGTCTTCATTATTTGGAGTGGTATGTTCTTTCTCCGAACAGTCATTGGTGTTAATGGACCTAGGGAACAATGAGTTATTTGGGGATGGTCCTTGACAAGTTTTTATTCATATCCCTTCCATGTTCTGAATCCCGTCTGCAACCCGAAGCGGTACACAAAGGGGGAATCCTACTATCTCATTCTTGTAGACTGAATTGTTACAATTTGAAAGGTCATTATTGGAATTTACTTGTACACCTGAACGTCGTCTCCTGTTGGTTGGCTCAGAAGCGTATAAGTTTTATCAGATAACTTTCGATTGGGATTCAATTGGACAAGTTTATGGTTGTACATATTAATATCAATGGTTATCGACCTATCTACGTATTCCGGATGCGGCATACATTGAAAAGCTTGCGATTTTAGTAACCAGGAGCCTTTTAGGCAAATATATGTTATTCAGTACCACTTTTTCACTGATTCCAGGCCGCTTCCCTCTTTGTTTTGAAACTTAATTTCTTCAAAAAAGAGGGGAGGGGTGATTTCTCTTTACCTCTTCTGGCCGTATAATAAGTGTGTAACTATGAATGACGCTGTTATTGTCTATAGATTATACTCATCTTATGTACAGCTTGTTACATTATATACGGTGTGTGTCTGTTGGCATTAGTCTCCAATTCTTGGACACGTATTTCCTAATTTTAAGTGTTTTATTCCGGACTAGTTATAAAATTGGGGGCTCGTTACACCCAATTAGCGTAATTATTTGTGCTAAGTAATAAGGAATCACTTGGATATTGCTCCTTATTTCGGTGGTATGTCCTTCTCTATTGTTGTATAGAGAGGGATATATGTAATTCCTAAATTTTAATCTCCTATTCACCTTAGGAGTTCTAATGCAGGCTAAGGAGCTGAATTTTAGTCTGCTATTCCTTTAAGTCCTAGGCCCTCCTGCCTTTTTACTATTCATCTAAGTCTGGGCCATTGGTTCTAGTATAAAAATATGATAAATTTAAAGTAATTTGTATATTTTTTATACTTAGCAATGGCTCAGACAGGGATGGCCCTCCCATGAGTGAGCACTCATACCTCCCCACTGAGTTATAACATTAGTAGGCACAACAACTAGGAAGAATGATGCTTGGCACCAATTCTGGTCTATTCCTGGGTACTGCGCATACGCAGTACTAAAAAAGTATGGAGGGCCAGATAGGACTTTTAAATTTTGGTATTATATGCAAATTTGGGGGATTGTGGGGGGGGGGGGGGGGGGGGGGGGGTTCAAAATTTGTGTTTAGCCCTTGATATTATCGAGTTTGCACAAGATAAGTCTGGGCCATTTGTAAGTATAAAAAATATACAAATTACTTCTAGAAAAAAAATGAAAATATTTAGTTATTCAGAAAATCTATTAACTAGACAGTTATTGAAAAATAGGAGAAGGTTAATTAAATTCTACTTCCAAAACCAACTCACTCACAACATTACAACGTCAATGTTGACTTCTGACATCATTCCAGTATAAGGCATATTATGAACGTCATTTTCCGTAATGAGCTAGTTGATGTTGATTATGTGATAAAGTCTTCTCTTGTATGTGTTGAGTATTCAGTCTAGTTTTTAACACTGTTCAACTAAAAATACTGTTCAACTATTTTAGAATTTTTATTTCTCAGAAAAGCACAGGGTTCCTACAGATCCTTGGCTTCAAAGAATGCCTTGAATTTGACAAAAGGGTCATTCAAGGCCTTGAAATCTTGGAAAATGTGTCAGGAGACCTTGAAAAGCCTTAAATGTTCATGAAATAGAAATGCTGATGAAGATTACAGTGAAGCCCACTTAACTAGATATCTCTTAACTGAATAACCCTGTTAATTGAATATAATTTCCCAACACAAAACCATTTACCACACCTCCAGTACAAATTTGACCTGTTAATTGAATATAGGTTATAGAGTAAACTCCTGTTAATTGAATAAAAAATCTTGTAACCTGTTGAGAAATTACCCTGACTCTCCCCAGTTTTTCTTTGTTTATAGACCTATTTGGCCTCACTACATCCAATACATGCATTTAATCTATTATATCTTGTTTGACAGAGCTCACAGAAGTCTGTCAAACAAGAATATAAAATAAATGCTAAGTTTATGTCTAGAATAGAGAAAAGTTACACAACCCCTGTTAATTGAATACCCTTGTTAATTGAATAATCTTCATAGGCAAAGTGTATATTCAATTAACAGGGTTCGAACTGTACTATCATAATTATATAGTTTGATGTGCCAGAGTTTGTGAAGACATACTCCTAATTAGGACCTCCCTCCAGTCATTACCCACTCCAAAAACTTCCCTTTTATGGAAGTTGGAGCATGGAGTATTGATTGGAAGATCCTAGTTAGTACTAGTGAAGGCAGGGCTTAAAAAATCCTTGAATTTGGCTATTGTACGGCCTTGAGAAATGCTGAAATATATTGAGAAATGGCCTTGAATAGCCTTGAATTTCATCAGTCCTTACCTGCAGGAACCTTGAAGCAGTTTTGGCTGTATTTTTTTAATTTGCTTGCCTAGCTCTCAGATCAAGCCAAACTTTTGAAAAACGTCTTGACAGATCATTCTTTTATTTCAGTTTATTAATTTTTATGTTATTTGTAGGAAACCAAAATCCAGTGAAGCTAAAACTGAAGATAAAGTTTACATATAGAGTAGCTACTCCTAACTGTGAGGATGCAGGAAGTAAAACTGTGTTTGCAATTCGTCGTACATTAGCTGCCTTGAATGGAATGTTTTTTGGTTTGTGCTCTATTGGTGACTGCTCTGACATCATAATACAATTCACTTGTTCCCACAGTAGGCCTGGTAGAGCAGTGAACACAGGTAGTACAGGAGATTCTTCAGTGGCTATTGACATAACCATCCCGTCAGCAGTGTAAGTTATTTGAATCAAATACTGCACATGGAAATTAATTAACTACAATCTCCCCTATCCCAAATATTGAAGGTTGTTATCAAAATGAATACCAATCCAACTAAAGTTACTAGCTACTCAACACAAAACAAAGGCTTAGTTGGGGATCTAATCCACATGAGCAGCACCTCCTTCCCCTTCCCCCACCAGTGAAAACTGTCATTCTTTTGAGCCTCAAAATATTTCTAGATGGTATCATTTGGGGCATAATTTATTCTTGTGTGACCCGTGCCTTCCCTGGAGAATTTATTTATTTTGTTTTTTAAATATATCCCCCTCACCCTGTCCCACACCAGTGGGAAGTGGACATGTCTACCCAAGATCTTTCTGATACGCTTGCAGCAGCATATTAGGCCCCCACCCCATAAGATCCCTGTCCCCCCATAATATAGTTACCTTTCTACATGACTCCAAAAATTGCCATCATAATTTTTTTTAATTAATTTTAGTTTTCAAACAGACTTTATGATTCCTGATTGCCCATGTAAAACATGGTGGTCTTGTGTACTAAGGCATAGGGCATGATGGCGGTACACTTACCTTCAGCTAGTGTTAATCCTTAGCAAGTTGTTGAGTCTGACAGTTAATCACAATGCCCAGTGGTTCTTTCCACATACTCTAGCTTCCTATACTCGTAAAACTGTCAGATGTGATATGACCCTGGCTGTTGAAAGTGTCATTAAAACTCAATAAACCAAAAAGCTTATGATTCCCTCGATGTAATAAGCTCAACAAGCTTGTTCTAGTTGGTGGGTCATCTGCTGTTTCTTTCTACTGAGGAACATAATTTCTAGCATTATGGAAAATAGGAGTTGCTAAAAATCAATTTTACTTGACTTGCAACTTTTGTGGCCCTGGTACTGTGGTTTGGGCTTTTTTGTGTCTTTAGAGAAATTATAGTTTCTCTTGTGATTGTTTTTAGCTCACCAACTTTAGTTGTGTGAGCTTATGGCATGGCTCGATCGGTCGGCGTCGACGTCAGCGTCGGCGTACGTGTCCAATAATGTTAAAGTTTCTGTTTAGGTCACTTATTCGCCCTATTTCCATATCATGGCTTTTATAATGCTGTTATATGATGATTATTATCATTTTACCATGATTTAACCCCTCATACCCAACATTTTAGCCATTTTTCTTGACATTTTTAGTTGCGTTTAGTTTTCTGTTTAGCTCAGAATTTCATGTTTAACTAAGTGTTTAGGTCAGCTGCTGTGCTCCTTCTCTTCCAATGGCACTTATATTCATCATACATGTTCCTCAGTATCATGGTTCCATGATTAACCCCTCATATCCTGCATTTTAAACATTTTTCTTGACATTTTTAGTTGCGTTTAGTTTTCTGTTTCGCTCGGAATTTCATGATTAACTTAGTGTTTAGGTCAGCTGCTGTGCTCCTTCTCTTCCCATGGCACTTATATTCATTATACATGTTCCTCAGTATCATTGTTCCATGATTAACCCCTCATACCCTGCATTTTAAACATTTTTCTTGACATTTTTAGTTGCGTTTAGTTTTCTGTTTAGCTCAGAATTTCATGTTGAATTAAGTGTTTAGGTCAGCTGCTGTGCTCCTTCTCTTCCAATGGCACTTATATTCATCATACATGTTTCTCAGTATCATTGTTCCATGATTAACCCCTCATACCCTGCATTTTAAAACATTTTTCTTGACATTTTTTAGTTGCGTTTAGTTTTCTGTTTAGCTCGGAATTTCATGTTTAACTTAGTGTTTAGGTCAGCTGCTGTGCTCCTTCTCTTCCCATGGCACTTATATTCATTATACATGTTCCTCAGTATCATTGTTCCATGATTAACCCCTCATACCCTGCATTTTAAACATTTTTCTTGACATTTTTAGTTGCGTTTAGTTTTCTGTTTAGCTCGGAATTTCATGTTTAACTTAGTGTTTAGGTCAGCTGCTGTGCTCCTTCTCTTCCCATTGCACTTATATTCATTATACATGTTCCTCAGTATCATTGTTCCATGATTAACTCCTCATACCCTGCATTTTAAACGTTGTTCTTCACATTTTTAGTTGCGTTTAGTTTTCTGTTTAGCTTAGAATTTCATGTTTAACTTAGTGTTTAGGTCAGCTGCTGTGCTCCTTCTCTTCCCATGGCACTTATATTCATCATACATGTTCCTCAGTATCATTGTTCCATGATTAACCCCTCATAGCCTGCATTTTAAACATTTTTCTTGACATTTTTAGTTGCGTTTAGTTTTCTGTTTAACTCGGAATTTCATGTTTAACTTAGTGTTTAGGTCAGCTGCTGTGTTCCTTCTCTTCCCATGGCACTTATATTCATCATACATGTTCCTCAGTATCATTGTTCCATGATTAACCCCTCATACCCTGCATTTTAAACATTTTTCTTGACCTTTTAGTTGCGTTTAGTTTTCTGTTTAGCTCGGAATTTCATGTTTAACTTAGTGCTTAGGTCAGCTGCTGTGCTCCTTCTCTTCCCATTGCACTTATATTCATTATACATGTTCCTCAGTATCATTGTTCCCTGATTAACCCCTCATACCCTGCATTTTAAACATTTTTCTTGACATTTTTATTTGCGTTTAGTTTTCTGTTTCGCTCAGAATTTCATGTTTCACTTAGTGTTTATGTCAGTTTCTGTGTTTTACTTTTACGAGGTTGTGTTTAGGTAAGCTTTGTCGCATGTTATGACCCTGTTTGATACAATTCTTGTGTTTGCCAAAGTTACTATCAAAGAGGAATGTTGGTGAGCTATAGGGCGTTGGCGTCCTTCTTGTTAGGAGGTTGGCATTGGGGAAAGCAACAATTTAGACAGACAACAAAAATTTCTGACAGGTCATAGAGAAGGGGAAACCACCTTCTTGGCACCCCACTAGCCTCAAGCCTGATTGAGTTATCTCGCCTATTTTCTCTGTCTCATCTCCATATGTTCCCTTTGACTTCTTTCCAAGTTTCCACCATTAGGAATGAATAGGGTATCAAAGATCTTGTGTATTTTTTTTGCTGTTATGTTGTCCGTAGCCAGTGATTTGTTGGTGATAGAGCAGCAGAAAACTGTTCTTCAGTTCCATATATATATTTTTTTTTTGGGGGGGTGGGGTAGACTTGTAATGTGAAGTTTGATGCTAAAATTTGTGGTGTTTCATTTCCAAATTGTGGCAATAAATGTGTTGCCCATTTTAAAATCATGACCTTTAATTACAAATACCTTGCTGAGTTTTACAGATAGCTTTTTAAGCTTGTGTATTATTATTTTATAACCCTTTGGACCCTGATGGCATATTCCTGGCCAGTTCAGAGCCATCATCTGGTAGAGTCTATATTCGTTACTAGGGGGAACACCAATTGATATTTTTAACATGCGGCATTGAGGTTGCATGCTAAAAATCTTGATTGGTTTTACCACATACATTCATTAAGCTACTATATACTTTATGAATTCAGGCTGTATCATGATTCTGGGATGGAAAAGCAGCCTTTTGGGTTCAAAGAAATAATACTTTTGGGTTTGGAAGAAATAATACTTCTTTAGTTTTGTTACAGTTTTCAGATATCTACATTTGTTCAACTTGAAACTGTATTGCTTTAATATCATGAATATAGCATACAGATTTTCAAGTATATATTCTGTACTAATGTATGTACCTGTATAATATTATCACTGGATTTAGTTTTTCATGTTCTTGATCAGAATAAACTGCTATTTGTGGATTATTTGTGGATCCTTTTTGTTTTCTCTTTCAGTCCGACACTGTCCAATGGTGGGGAAAATATAAGTGCATCTGACCTCATCACCAGAACAGTTCTTGCATCTGATTTATTCCACTATGAAGTGAGTGTAATACCATGACAAGAACAGGAGACATACATGCAGTCTTTTCTTAGAATATTGTCAAATGTTGATTGAGACTTTGAACAGTAAATCAGATTTTCTAACTATTAAAATGGGGTCTGAGCTATATTTACATTGGCTAGAGGCAGCATGCTGTATATGTTTACTCTTTAACCCATTACCCAACGCAGATTTTTCAACAAATTTCCACAAAACCCTATCATGTGAACCCTCATTGGAACAAGCTCATCGAGCTTGTTCCAATGAGGGATCACATGAGAGGGTTTTGTGGAAATGTTTGGAAATATATATGTTTTCCAATGGCTCATTTTGTAAATTACATGAACGGATAAAGCCAATTCGTTAGATTAATAATGTAATAGACATAAACATTCAACACTATTCGTAAAAATCACCATTCAAATTTTAGTATTTTTAGACCCACTCCTACCAGGCGAGAGTATGGAGTATTCCATGTGTCCATCAGTCCGTCCGTCAGTCCATCCATCAGTTTGTCCAGCCATACCAAAGTTGTATCGTACACTTCTCTCACACCTTTCAAGACAGCCATTTGAAATTTTGCACAATGCAAAACTACATTCGGCCCATTACCATGGTAGAATGTCAGACAACTCTGTATGTTTTTGTCACAGTTATTGCCTTTATCAAATTTCATGTGTTTTTTAATTGAGGGTACCTTTATGGTGTAATCAACTCCTCCCACAGGTGCTGATGTAGAGAGTGGAAACTTTAGGATATGATTACACATGCTTTGAAGATATGCAACATCTGTAAAGTTTGTAGAAAAAGTGTTTTTAACAAAGTTATTGACCTTTATCGTCTTAGAAAATTTGCAGATAATATTTGAGATAATAGTTTGTTATGACATCGCATTTTGATTTTGGTCAAATCAAGTTGCCTTGGCCCCAGGCCCAAAAAGTCTGCTTAAAT
This sequence comes from Pictodentalium vernedei, assembly GCA_031216915.1. Classification (NCBI taxonomy): domain Eukaryota; kingdom Metazoa; phylum Mollusca; class Scaphopoda; order Dentaliida; family Dentaliidae; genus Pictodentalium; species Pictodentalium vernedei. Next base: position 298,745,885 of record CM062293.1, on the reverse strand, counting down.
CTTAAAAAATCGTCTTCTCATGAACCAGCAGTATCAGAGATTTGATATTTGTTGTGCAGCTTCCTTTTGAGGTGTAGACTCAGATTTGTTGAAGAGAAGTTCGAGGAGCTATATTTGCCGGCATTATGAGAGGGACAAGATTTTTTGCCTCGCCCAAAATTTCTATATTTTTATACTAAAACCAATGGCCCAGACTTAGCTGGTGCAACCTTAATATTATTAAGGGCCAAACACAAATTTTGAACTCCTCAATCCCCAAAATCTGCTTACAGTACCGAAAATTAAAAGTCATATCTGGCCCTCCACACTTTTAGTACTTGCGCATGCGCAGTACCCCAGAAGAGACCGGAATTGGCGGCTACATCATTCTTTTGTTTGGCCCAAAGTCAATAACAACTGAACTGACATCTGTGCTTTAAAATCTCATTTTTGAAGATGCCAGACACAAATCAATGATGATTTTCATGGAAACAACAGTGTAGCAGAATGCTGGAAGTGAATAACAGTGGTTTCGGATGTTCAGGGCTGTAACTTTATCATTTTTATGTAAAATTATGCACGTTGCCCAATTTTGCGATATGCTTCGGAATGTTGTCATTATAATAGGACGCCACTGTTGTTTTGTTAGTATTACTTCCCTTCTCTCTCCTGAACCCTCCTGTTATACTCCCAAGCTTTTTCGGCTTTTTTATTAAGAGTTAAAGAGTTTTTTAGTAAATTCTTGGGAGTTTAACTGGTAAAACAGAATAGGTATTCCGTTTATCCCCTATGTTTACGTCCTGTTCATTACTGTTCAGGATGTTTTTTATTCTTCCATCTTCTACCAGATGCATTGTTTTTTCTTCATATGAAGATCTAGCTTTGCCTCAGGTGGTTGTTAATCGGTTACTGACTCTGGACCTTTGTTGTGCCTGTTGTTGGTTAGTTTCCGTGTTTTCCTCTTGACGTCTGTTCAATAACGTTTTGGATTCATATTCATATTCAGTGTTTAGTTAAAAACAATTATTGTTTTTTCTATTAGGATACATATTATATCTTATTCTGGTAGTTTAGCGTTAATTAGTTAGTGCTTGTCCACATTTAGGCTCTATTGGGATGCCCTTGGGCTCATGAGGTTCCCTTGGGGCACTTAGGCTCCATTCAAAATTTTTCGAAAACTGTTTTTTAATTTATTTCGAAAATTTTGGTTGTCTATGTTATGTATCCTTGCAATGTTTATTCTGTATTATTATTGGGAGTGCAGCAGACTTATTTTTTTTGCTTCATTATTTTTGGATCCACTATAATAATTGGTACTTAGTGTAAGTACAGGACGCCTTGGGATTCAAGGCTTGTTGTTTGCCAATAGTTGTGGCACACCTTCAATTCTTGTACTATGAGATGTGATCGTTGGAAATGGGTGTTGACCTGTGTGGTGGGCGCTGAAGTTCCGATGTAGGAGCTTTCACCGCTAGCTAATACTAGCCTTTCAGTCTCCTTTTCAGAGGAACAAGAACATGGTGATGGTACTTTGACACCTGTCCTTTATGAGCTGCCATCATCGCACTATGATGAGCCCCGCTTTGATGAGTAAACAGAGCTAGCTGCCCAGGTGCTCATAATATTTACACAGGATTAAAGCCGTTAGAAGCTTAATTCTCTGCATATGCAGCTAGCTTGACTGGTGAAGTGGTCGTTCCTATATGGGAGCGGGATGACGGATAGGTCCATTGCGGTTGAATAGTATAGCGTGGATAGATTGAGCACCTCATAATATAAAGCTCACCCAGCGACGATGGCAAAAGGAGACTGAAAGTTTCTCTGCGGGACGCTCGGCGAGATCTGGGGTCAGATCACGAGTTGGAGAACCCTCTCTGTCCCGTTAACAGTCGGCGTCGACTGTGTCCGTTGTGAGAAACTATAATGAGTCAGAACATGCGTCAGAAAGTTCCTTCCACACTGCAGCTGGGGTTGCCTGCGGTTATGGTCTCTTGCATGAAGTGCATGCAAAGGGGATTAGCCTACAAGTTTCTCAATGGGATACTCAGCAAGATCTGGGGTCAGATCGCGAGTTGGAGAGTGTTAGCAGCCGGGGTCGACTGTTTTCTGTCGTGAGAAACTTCAATGAGTTGGAGTACTCGTCCAAAATGTGCGAGGTGGGATGCACCTTCCACACTTCACTGGGTCAGCAGTTGTTACAAGTTCCTCTTCTTCCTTGGAAAAGCATGCTAAGGGGTAGAAACCTACAAGTTTCTAAGCAAAACGCTTGGAGAGGTCTGGAGCTAAACCGCGAGCTGCAGAACCCTCTCTGTTCTGTCAGCAGTCAGGGTTGACTGTTTTCGATTCGAGAAACTTTAGTGAGTTGGGACACCTGTTCACACCTGCAGTTTGGGATGCTCCTTGCACACTGCAGCAGGTGCCGGTTACAGCTATGGCTTCTTCCTCTGTTTCATTGATGAAGCACGTTAGACCACAGACTGGCTATCTGATTTTGCATGTTCATGCTGTTCCACGGAGATGTTCCCAGTCTTCACCTCCGATGTCGGATTAAACTGTAGCTAGTCGTTCGAGGCATTTTTTATACTGGATATGCATTGAAAGATCTGCTGTCAGATCTCTGTTCCGTGAGCAGCATATGGTGAAGAAGCAGATAATCGCTGCTCTGCAAGCCTCGTTCACGGGGTCAGTCGGTGCTGGGTTGGTCCAATCATCTGTACATTCGGATGGTGTAGACCATGTTTTCAGATGGAACATTCAGATGGTGAGATAGCTACGGAGGTTGATTCTCCATTCCTTACTGAATGGCACATTAAGACTATGAATTTTTATTCATAAGCCCTTCGAATCTTGTTCCATGTGAACAAAAGGCAAAAAACAGCTTAAGGTACTGGGTGAAGGAAAGACAAAGATCTTTCCTTCCCAGATCTTTCGACTCATGTGTTGAAGGCTTTTGGTCTGATTAACGATGCTTCCCTTGCCTTAGCAATAGTACAAAAATGGCAATGATCTATTCCTTATGAATAGAAGATCGATAGCTCATAGATAGGCTGAGACAGCTGTCTTGTTTGGAATAGAGCTGTTAGCAGGAATAAGTGTTTCTTTTCCTTCTCGGTGTTGTATTCCTAGGCGTCGAGGCATTTAGTGCTATTGTGGACACCAAAGTATGTTCTGTTAGCAAGGTTTCCGCTAGGGGAAAATTTGTGGGTCCGATAGTTTAAAGAAAGTGAAACTCACACGCCGAGATGCAAGGAGTTCATCTAGGCTTTTATGATCGGGTACCGGAACATAGTTTTGCATCTCCAGCTTCATTTTTATCAAATCTTTTGTTGTGGATTATATTTCCACTCGGTGGATTGGATATTATGTGTATATGGTGTATTATTTGGCACCTTGGCATACTGTCTTGATTTCAAGAGATGTGTCAGCGCTGTTTCAGCAGGTATATTCCTTGCAATAGTGCCATGTTCGTCATGACCCCCTCCATCCTTAGTTGCATTATGGAGTCGGTCAGATGTGAGGGAGCCCTACGGTTTCTATACTATTCTAGATAACTAACACTAAAGCATTACAAGTCACGCCAGGTTAGTGTGATTATGCTGCTTTGCCTAACTATAAGCTTTTCAGCTGTATTACTCTTTATTGAGAATAGCAGCAGCAGTATAGCTTTGGGAAGGTTGTGTGTGTGCAGTTTCTTTTTCATATAGAGAAAAAGGAATTTGTCATTGTTTCAAGCTTTAATATTAGTGCGCCGGCCTTACTTATCTAGCGATTTAAGTGATGCGGGTTCGATATGATTTATTTGTCGACCCCCCCCCCCCCTGCTCCCACCCACCCCCGCCTATATGTTAAGAGGCGATTACAGAGCAGGTCATATAGTGCTCTTCCTGTAAGCCTTGTATGCCTTCATTACATGCATGTCTTTCATTGCTCTTCGATTGGCGGGTGGGTTGTGGTCTAACGGCAACATCAGGGGCACATCCACTATTTAGTTGGTTTGCTTCCAGTGGTTTGTTGTTCATAAGTTGTATATGAGCATATGATTCCTGAACAGTAACTGTTGTTGGATTCCAAATTGTTTCATGAATACATTCATATAGAGAAAAAGGAATTTGTCACTGTTTTAAGCTTTAATATTAGTGCGCGGCCTTACTTATCTAGCGATTTAAGTAATACAGGTTTGATGTGATTTATTTGTCAAGCCCCCCCCCCCCTCCCCCCCCCCTCCCACCCACCTCCCGCCTGTATGTTAAGAGGCGTTTACAGGGCAGGACGTAGTGCTCTTCCTGTAAGCCTTGTATGCCTTCAATTACATGCATGTCTTTCATTGCTCTTCAATTGGCGGGTGGGTTGTGGTCTAACGGCAACATCAGTGGCGCATCCACTCTTTAGTTGGTTTGCTTCCTGTGGTTGGTTGTTCATAAGTTGTATATGAGCATATGATTCCTGAATAGTAACTGTTTTTGGATTCCAAGTTCTTTCATGAATACATTCAGTTGATATCGCTAGCCTTCATGTTTCTGTGTGGCAGCCATGTCGGTTATCTGGGAGACATTCTCCAAATGTGGAAATTAGTCCACTCTGAGAAGTTACGCTCAGAGTTGTCTGCTTTTCTTAGGAGTCTATTCCTCAGATTAATCACATTAACGTTGTTTTATTCCTTCAGTTTCCTGGTTAGTTTTTGTATCGCTCGGTCACGCCTTTAATGCAGAATGTATTCAGACAAGGGTACAGGTGGGATTCTGTTGATTGCGAGCATAATATGTATATATTATTAGGCAGACGTATTATTGAATAGATTCTCTTAAATTCTTGCTCTGCATTAGTATAGAGCTTAAGAGAATTTTGGGGGTAGTTGGATCAGTTATGGAGTTTCCAACAGGCCGTCTAAGCATACGTTCTCGATTTTTGGCTTCATTATTCAGAGTGGTATGTTCTTTCTCCGAACATTCATTGGTTTTAACAGACCAAGGGAACAATGAATTATTTAGGGACCGTCGGTGATGGGTTTTCTAATCGTATCCCGTTCCATGTTCTGAATCCAGTCTTCAACCGGAAGCAGTTCACAAGGGAAATTCCTATTCGCATATAATTGAATGGTAACAATTTGGAGGTTGATTACTGGAATTAATTGTACACCTGAACCTGGTCGCCTGTTGGTTGGCTCAGAAGCATATAACTTTCCACTGGGATTCAATTGGACAAGTTTAAGGTTGTACATATTAATATCACCGGTTTTCGACCTATCTTCATATTCTGGATGCAGGATACATTTAGAAGCTTACGATTTTAATAACCGGGATCACCACGATATAGCCTTAGCTGCTGATGTGGCATTAAGCATCAATAAATTAATGATAATTAATAGCCAGGTGCCTTTTAGGCGAATATATATGTATTTGTACTGCTTTTTCTCTGCTTCCAGACTGTTTCCTTCTTTGTTTTGAAGATTATTCCTTCAAAAAAGGGGGGGAAGTGGGTGATTTTCTCTTTACCTCTTCTGGCCTTATAATAAGTGTGTAACTATGAGTGAAGTTTGTTTATGCCAAGTCCCTGGGTTGATATTTGGGCTCCCTATGGGAGCCCGAATTATAACTTAGTTCAATATGAGGGAATATTCTTCAAAAATATTCTTCTTCACATCCACTAGTTAGAATCTTTTGATATTTGGTATACAGTATCCTTAGGGAGGTGAGATATAAGTTTGTTAAAGTCAAGTCCCTGGGTTTATATTTGGGCTTCCTGTGGGAGCCCGAATTATTACTTAGTTCAATATGAGGAATATTCTTTAAAAATCTTTTTTTTAGATCCACTGGTCAGAATCTTTGGATATTTGGTATAAGCTTTTCTTAGAAGGGGCAGATGCAACTTGTTGAAATCAATCCCCTGGGTTGGTATTTCGACTACCATGTCAGGTGAGTGCCCTCAGGCCCCCTGAGGTCTCTTGTTTTAATTGAGGGTACCTTATTTAGAGTATACCATCTGAGCGATCAATTCAGACTCCCGCATTGTGTCCTTGGGCAAGGCACTTCACCCCGATTGTCCACATGGGGGCATGATGACGCCATGTACTAAGGCATACTGCATGTCAGTGGTGCACATGTCTTCAACCAATCTAACCCTGCCAGTGCTACAGTGCAGAGTTACGATGTTGGGGAGCTGGCAGCTGCTCGGTGGTTCTCTCCGGGTACTCTGGCTTCCGCCACCCATAAAACTGTTACCGACACGATGTGACCTTGGCTGTTAATGTGTTGTTAAACCCTAATATACTTAGAGTACCTAAATTATTGCCCCTTTTCCACCTTGAAAATTTCCTGTGTTTTTTAATTGTACCTTCCTAATGTAATCATCTCCTCCCACAGTTTCTAATGTAGAGGGTTGAAACTTTAGAATATGGTTACACACACAATGCAGATGTGCAACATCTATATAGTATGCAGAAAATATATTTTTTAACAAAATTATTGCCCTTTATTGACTTTGAAAATTTCCAATGTTTTTTAGTTCAGAGCACCTTTATGTTGTAATCAGCTCCTTCCACAGTTTGTAATGTAGAGATTTTAAAGTTTAGTATATCATTACACACAGAATGAAGATGTGCAGCATCTATAAAGTTTGCAGAAAAAATATTTTTTAACAAAATTATTGCCCTTTATTGACTTAGAAAGGGTACCTTCATGGTGTAATCAACTTCTCCCACAGTTTCTAATGTAGAGAGTTGAAACATTAGGATGTGGTTACCCATGCCTTGCAGATGTGCAACATATATAAAGTTTGCATAAAAATATTTGTAAAAAGAATTATCAGATCAAATCAATTCACTCGTACAATTGGTAAAGAGGCGGGTACCATTTTGTGTCACCCTATGATGACACTTAATAGTTTTTATGATAATGCCCCAATGGTCTGTAATCTGTCACAAGTCCATTATCTGTTATCCTTCAGCTGTCACCCAGTAATAAATGTTTCTGTAATGCTATCCATTGTTTTGCAGGGGTGGTATTGCAGGCAAGAGTATATGCCAACCTCGGCATTGCTCTTGTTTCAGTTTTTGCCTCCAAAACATAGCTTATCACCCCCCTCATTAGAATGTGCTCAGTGAGCTCATTCCATTGAGGAATTGTAAGCTATGTTTTGGAGGAAAAAATGAAAATGTTAGGTAATTCAGTAATTTGAGGAAATTGTTGTCTTCCAGTCATTTTGGGTAAAGAGTTAAGGATGTGTGAATAGTACAGAAATTAAACTATTATAGTGGTATCTACACTTTTTGAGTGGCAAACAAAATTATTTCACCAGTGAGAATAAAAAATCTAATTTTTTAAGAGTGGCTCTGCAATGTTTGAATATACTATTTTTTCATTTCTATATAATCTGCACCCATTGAGAGTTTTATATTCAATCAGTAGGTGCAGATTTTTTTCTTATTATCCCCAACATTGAAGGGATATTGCAAAGAGATCCATCCATTTATCCATCCATCAGTCTGTCCATCCATCTGTCCATATATCCATCCAACCTTCCAACACTCCATCCATCCATCTTTCCTTCTGTCCATTTTTCCATCCATCCAATAGTTTTTATATGTAATAACTTGAACAATAATTATTAGATTTTAATTATTCCCCCGCAGATAAAGTCGGGCGGAGGATATTGAAATGGTGTGTGTACATCAGTCTGTCCTTCCATCACAAACTTTGTCCGGTTAATTCCTCCTACAGTTTCCAGTGGATTTTTACGAAACTTGGTCTGAAGAATCAATATCAAGTGTAGATATGCATGTGATCAGAAATTTTAGATGCATCAAATTTTGCAAGGTTACATTCCTTGGAAATAGCAAAAATTTCCATCACAAAGGCTTTTACTGGATTTTTATGAAACTTGGTCTGAGTTATCAGTGTCAAGTGCAGATGTGCAAGTGGGTAGGAATTTTCGATGCAGTGAATTTTGCTTGGTTATGGCTCTTGGTAATAGCAAAATTTCCATCACAGATGCTTGTCCGCTTAACTCCTGCAGCTAGTTCGACTGGTGAAGCTGTTACTCTGTCCATGGGTACCGTAATGCTGGGTGTGTCCGTTGCAGTCGAGGAGAGTAGAAAGGGTAGAACGAGCACTATAAAATAAAATCAGGCTCACCCTGCGACGATGGAGAGGAAGAAGCCAGCAAGTTCAGCGGGAAGCTCGGCGAGGTCTGAAGGACCATGAGAGAGAGAGCCGCCTCTCTTTCACAACATCATCTGTGGCCAGATGTTGTGGTTCGGAACTTCCGTCAGAGCATACGTCCATGTCTCCCGAGGGGACGCTCCGTTCAGTTCATAGCCAGGGTAAGCTAGTTACAGCTTCTTCTTCAGCGTCTACCAAGCACACACAACCGCACCTTGGCTATGTGACTTCTGATTTCCAGCCTGCATCGCCAAGAAAGGTCCACTCTTCGCCAAAGAAGTCATGCCGTAGCCAAGGAGACGAGGGCTCATTCATTGGGACATCCAAAAAGAGCCATCCCAGACACGCTGTCTCAGGAGCAGCCGGCAGCCAAGCAAGAGAAGACCGCTGCTCCTCAGGCCTCCGTAACAGACTTTCTGTCGCAGATTGCGCAGCATCCCAGCAAGTGCAGAGGCAGCTGGCGGCAGTCTCAGAACCTGAGCTGTCAGATGGTGCTGGGTCGGCCCAGTCATCTGCGTGTTCAGCTTCCGATGACCGTGCGTCTAATCTGATTCAGTCGGATGGTGAAAGGGATTTGGAGGAGAATTACCCTTCCCTTTTGGGAACAACACATGGTGGCGATGGATCTATTCATCAATACTTCTCTGAGTTCGTTCCTGAGAATCAGAATGCTGCAACTGCTCGAAAGAAGATCTATTCAGTAGCTAAGGAGACGAGACCTCATTTATCGGGACGTCTAGAGAAAAGGGCCATCTTGGACACACTGTCCTGGGAGCAGCCGGCGACCAGGAAAAAAAGACCCCTGCTCCTCAGGCCTCCGTAACAGACTTGCTGTCGCAGATTGCACAGCTCATCACAGCATCCCAGCAAGTGCAGAAGCAGCCGACGGCAGTCTCAGAACCTGAGTTGTCAGATGGTGCTGGGTTGGTCCAGTCATCTGCAAGTTCAGATGCCGCTGACCATGAATTTCAACTGATTCAGACGGATGGTGAAAGGGATACAGAGGAGGATTACCCTTCCCTTTGGAGCAGCACATGGTTGCGATGAATTTAATCCATCAACACTACCCTGAATTTGTTCCAGCGAATCAGAATGCTGCGACTACTAGGAAGAAACCGCTGGTATCGTTGGATGCTGACTTTATCCAGACGAAGAAGAGGTCATGTCTTTTCTGCTTCAGTCTAGACAGGTGTCGCAGGACTTCGGTCATTTAGACGATGCCATATTCAACTTTCCAGTGGGAAGAAGAAAGGCGGTTTCTTGTCATCATTTTTCGTAACTTTACCGATTGTTGATCTATGTTCATTTATAATGGTCGGGGAAGATGTATAGAGAGTTCCTCTGCGTTTGGATGAGCAGGCTGAGGACCTAGCCATGGCCTTACCTTCGTCATTCACAATTTGCTCAGACACAATTGAGACACCAATTTCTTCATTCAGAGCAAATTTACATGCAGTGTCTTACGCAGGTCACCTTTAAGAACTGTAGTGCAACGTCTCAACGGAAAGGAATTTGAGGACGTTCATACCTCTTTAAGAGTCCTTTCCAGAGCTATTATGTTTATCACGTATAACTCTGTCTTAACAGTGGCTAATTTGGAGTTAATCAGACGTGATGGAGCCCTTGCGTCGTCATCTTTAATAGATGACAAGATGAAAAACTCTCTACGGGTTGCTCCGGTATCTGGACACTAAGTTTTTGACGATAAGCTTTCATTGGTTTATGACCAAGCTACAAAGAAAGCATCAATACTCTGCTCCTTAAGTCAGCGTCTAATCAACCTGCAGCAGCAGAAAAGAATAAGGGAGGACGTCCTAGACAGAAAGTCGTCTAAAAAGGACTCCTCGCAAGGGTATAGGAAACCCTCCTATAATTACTCTAGGGATCGTCAATACAGTGACTCAGAAAGGGGTGTAAGTCTGATCGAGACTACTGGTCAGACGCCCCTAAACCACTGAGTCGAGGATCTTTGCGAGAGGGACGTAGTTTCTCCTTCCATAAGCCTAGCAGGTATTACAGGTAAGGGTTAGGACCTCTATTGCTTAGCAGTTGGCAGATGGTTATCAAGATTCGCATAAAACTGGATAACTATTACGGAAGACCAGTAAGCGAGAAATGTGGTCTCGGACGGCCTATGGCTATCTTTCCGAGAGAAACCACCACTAACATGTCCGTGATGGACAAAGCTTCCATCAAATCCTTGCATAAGAGTCTCTCCAATTGGAGGTAAAGGTTCTCTTGACAATGAAAGTAATAGAGGTCGTCGAGAATCAAGATTCTCTAGGATTCTACCATCACCTGTTCCTCGTACCGAAGCCAAACAGCTCGTTCCGACCGGTAATAGACTGGAGCTGGATAACAAGTTTATCGTGGCTCTAAAAGTTTTTTTATGATATTCATTCAGTCTGTAAAAGCGAGCGTTCGAGTGATCGACTATGCAGCAAGCATGGATCTAAGGATGCGTTTTTTCATGTCCTGGTATATCCGGCATTCAGAAAGTACCTACGGTTCGTCGTTCAAGGGATAGTATTTCAGTTCCGAGTGATGTGCTTCAGCCTGAATCTAGCGCCCTGGGTGTTCATTCAAATAATGAACTCGGTAATGTCTCACAACAATCTGGTTCGTCTGCTGTTACCCAGAGCAAAATTAGTCAGTTGTTATGCTCGCTTTTGTTAATGCACTCAGACGCATTAACAGCGAAGGATTTTATGCGACTGATGGGATTGTGCGGAGCGGCTGCGGATCTTATTCCGATGGGTCGCTTATGCACACGTCCCCTCCAGTTATTTTTCACCCAGAACTGGAGTGTGAAGATGCATTCACTCAAGACCAGTATTGTTTTAATGGATCTAGTAAACAAAAGGTCCAGATTTGGGCAGATATAGAGTGGTTAACTCAGGGAGTTCCGTTGCAGCTGCTGGATCTGGCTTTCACGATTATGACGGATGTAAGTCAACAGTTCGGGGCGCGACCCTGAGTCTGACAGACTCGAAATACAGGGGTCTTGGGACCCTCGGTTCCTGGAGAAACACATAAACACCAAAGAAATAATGTCAATAGTGTTAGCGCTACATCAATGGATTCACATTATATCGGACGCGCACATTCACATATTGTCGGACAACTCGACAGTGGTAACGTACATCAGGAACCAGGGCGGCTCCCATTCATTTCTGTTATGCCAAGCAACGGAGAAGATTTTTCTGTTTTGTCATGTATCATCATGTTCATCTCTCTGTCCATCATATACCAGGTCGTCTGAACATACTAGCAGACTCGCTCCTCGGAAAAGGTCTCCTGTTGCATTTGGAATGGATGCTCAACAAGCGAGTATTTGGACAGTTTTGCTACCAGTGGGATCGTCCAATGATAGATCAGTTTGCGACACACCGGAACAATTAGTTACCATCATTTGTGTCGCCATGCCAAGACCATTGAGCGCATGCAGTTGACGCTCTGCTTATCTCATGGGGTTAAGCATATCCTCCAATTCATTTGATTCAGTAGACTATGTTTAAGATCAAACAGTCTCGTTGTGAATCTTATTAGTAGCACCTCTGTCGTCACAGAAACCTTGGCTGAGTTTTCTCAAGTGTCTGTTATGGGACGCTCCCCAGAAGCTTCCTCCATGAGAGGGCCTTGTTTTTCAAGGGAAGTTTTTGTTCTTCATGTCTTTCTCCGTCCATAGTTGCATAATGGAGTCAGTTAGACGTGAGGGGGCCATCGCGGTTCCTATATTATTTGATGACTGGCACAGGAATGATTAAGTAATGCAGGTGAGGAGATTTCGATATGACTTCAACTGTGTTGATTTACTAAAAGCCCCCCCCCCCCCCCCCCCCCTCCGCTGAATTATTATGTAATACTCTCTTTTACAAAGAATGATGTTGGCACCAATACCGGTCACTTCCTGGCATCTGCGTGGAGAGTAAATGTATGTGTATGGAGGGCCAGATAGGACTTCTAATTTTCGGTTTTGCATGCAAATTTTGGGCATTGGGGATGGGGGGGGGGGGGAAATTTGTGTTTGGCCCTAGATATTTTTGAGTTAGCACCAGCTAAGTCTGGACCATTGGTAAGTATAAAAATATACAAATTACTTTAAATTTATAATTTTTCATTGGATTTTTACAAAACTTTGTGTGCGGTATGAGTATGATATGTACATGTTCATATGGGGGAAGGAAGTTTTGATTCGAAAATTTTACCAGAGTTATATCCCTTGTCAACTTTTAAATTAACCAAAATTGCAGGTTTTGGGAAGATATCTTCCGTTGTGATTAAAGAAATTAAATGATATTTGATGAGTGACATTACTGGGTATGAATACATGTCCAGGTTGATAATGAAAATATTCTTATCATAACATAAAAGTCGGCGGGGGATATGGATGTTGTTAGACTGTCTTCTTAATTTTGTTGTGCTGCTTTACATGAAATGTTCTTTTGCCACCATCATTCAATGAAAAGTAAGGGAGTTATTTCTCTTCGTTTGTTCAGTTTTGCTAAAAATTTCATTGTTCATGCAATAACTTGAACAGTAGACCTCAGATATTAATAAAATTCAATAGATTGCTTTTCATTAACATTATCGTAGACAAGTTCAACCATGGGGATTTCTTAAAATTGAGAGTCCTTGGCCTTTGTTTTTGAATTTTGCTCAAAATTTCATTGTTTATGCAATGACATGTGCAGTAAACATGCAATTTCAACACATTTTTATATTGCCCTTTGAATTAATGCAGTCTTGGACAAGTTAGAAAATTATGGCTTCCTAAACATCACTTCCTAAACATTGAGCGAGTTATTGTCCTTCGTCGATTCCATTTTACTTGAATGTTTAATGTTTATTTATTTCTTAAAACGTAAATATCAGATTTGAATAAACTTTCGCATGCTGCTTTATATTAACATTGTGTTGGATTAAATGAAAAATTATGATGATTGGTTGAAAACTGCAAGAATGATTGACATTTATGTATTCTGTTTTACTTTAACTGGGCGTATGCAATTAGTTTTCAGTAGTCATTTGTAAATCAAGTATATTTTTTTTCAAAGATACCACACTATCAGTACCAGGAGCCGTAGATTAGCAATATACTACTCATAAATAATTTTGTTGCAGTTTATTGGAGAGTGCCAGTTAGCATTCTCCAATAAATTGTAACAAAATAATTTTATATTAATATTTTTCTTCGACTGCTGGGTCAACAACAAATCACTGTAAACGGTAAAGCCACAAAAGTGGCTTTCAGCACTTTCCAGTTGAGCCCTGATATTGGCTTCAAGCAGTCAATCAGTTAATTTGTTATGTTTTTGTGATAATTTGGAAAGTAATCATCAGACTTCGATAACCTTTGGCATGCTGTTGTATTTTGAAATTGTCTTGGAAATGTTTGAAAATGTGATGATTTGTTGAAAATTGATAGTCCTTTTTCCATTTTGGGAAATTTTAATGACTGTGTGATAACATGAACAGTAATTATCAGATTTGAATATTAAGTTTATTACACTTTTACTTATGTCATAGTTCATCAGAATTGGTGGAATTTGCTTTGGTATACAATGCTATTGTCTTGTTTTACTTGTATTTTGACATTACTTCAAGAGCATTGGGAAGAGAAAAAAGCAACAAAGCAAGCATATGGTCTTCCAGTTAGAAAAGTATTATTATTCTGCATTGTTACTTTTGCTTGAAGTACAGAGAAGCCCACTTAATTGGATATCTCTTAACTGAATAACCCTGTTAAATGAATATAATTTCCCAACTCAAAACCATTTACCACACCTCCAGTGCAAATTTGGCCTATTAATTGAATATAGGTTATAGAATAAACTCCTGTTAATTGAAGAAAAATTTTGTAGCCTGTTGAGCAATTACCCAGACTCTCCCCAGTTTTTCTTTGTTTATAGACCTATTTGGCCTCAGTACATCCAATACAGGCATTTAATCTATTATAGTTTGTTTGACAGAGCTCCATGAGCTCTGTCAAACAACATATAATAGAATAAATGCTACGTTTATTTCTAGAATGCAGGAAAGTGACATAATCCCTGTTAATTGAATGCTCCTGTTAATTGAATAATTTCTATTGGCAAAGTGGATATTCAGTCAACAGGGTTCCATTGTAATACATTTTGGCTAAAAGTTGTATTAAATACAAACTAGAGTGGAATCCTGTTAATTCAATATTCAAATTAGCTGCAAAATGATTGAAATTATTTGGATATTATGACATCTCGAAATTTATTATATTTTTTTTATCTGATTTTTAGCTTCGACTAGCAGCTCTATAAGTGGCAATGTCGGTCTGTCTGTTGGTCTGTCTGTGACCAACGAGTTTCAAAACTCAATAACTTTTGAAATACTTGATGGAATGACTTTATATTTGGCATGTAAGTGTATCTTTTTGATGTCTAGCCACTGTTCAATGCATGTGCTGTTCCAAATATTTTTCTTGGAGTTATGGCCCTTGATGAACTTAGAATTTTGTGACCAACGCATTTCTAACACCACCCGTCGCAGCTACGGCATCGATGTCGCAATTTTTTAACTATGAATCCTATTTATATTTTGTTTGACTGAGTTTATGAAATATGATGAAATGGGATATAATGGTATTGAAAACTACTTTTTGAGTTTTGGAAGTCACTTTTATGCTGAAGCTTGCAAAGTTTGATGACTTTTCTCTATATTTCCACATGATATGAAAAACTTAGTTAAAACTAAGACTATAGTACAAGACCAAGTGAATTTTTTTTATATGTGTGAAAGGTTGATTGATGTCCTCTTGGAAACCTCAGGAAGTGGATCTGTGCTCATTATCTGAAGCAGGTAATTTTCATTTGTGAGTTTTGTTCTCCATTGGAATCCTGGGAAGTAAATCAGTGCTTGTTTACTGTAATAAACAAACTCTGATTTGCTGTCAAAATAGGAACTGGGCAACATGGGTACAAATGATTGGCTGATGTGATTGTGATCTTAAACCCAAATAAATAAATGGCATTTTTGTGTTGCTGTCAATGTAGCCACAAACCTAAAACAAGTGGGTAGATTATTAGTGGCTAAGTTGGAATTACCTGGTACAGTGGAACCCAGTTAATTGAATAGTCACTTTGCCAGCGGAAATTATTCCATCAACTGGAGTTTTCCATTAAAGGGGATTTAGTAACTTTCATATATTCTAGAGATAAACTGAGTAGTGAGACTAAATAAATCTATAAACAAGGGGAATTCAATGATTATATCAGGGTAATATTTTTATACTAAAGCTAATGGCCCAGACTTAGCTAGTGCAAACTCGATATCAATCAGGGCCAAACACAAATTTTGAACCCCCCCCACCCAATCTCCAAAATTTGCATACAAATCCAAAAATTAAAAGTCCTATCTGGCCTTCCATACTTTTGTGTACTGCACATGTGCGGTAACCAGGAAGGTACCAAAATTGGCGCCAAGCATCATTCCTTTGTTTGGCTCAAGTCAGTAAACATCTGAACTGCCATCTGTGCTTTAAAATCTCTTTTTTGAAGATGCCAAACACAAATTATTAATGGATATGGTAGATTCAATGTTGTAACAGAATGCTGGAACTGGAATGGTTTTGGACATTCAGGACTGTAACTTTAAAATAATTATGTAAAATTATTCATGTTTGCCAATTTCGAGATGTACGCCTGAATGTCAACATTCTTGCTTATGATAAAACCTACTGTTTGTTAAATGTTCCTTCCCTCTCCTTCCATGAACCCTCCAGTTAAACTCCCAAGCTATTTTGGCTTTTTTATCAAAATTTTTCATCAAATTTCTGGGGAGTTTGACGTGTTTTACAGAATGTGTATTGCGTTTATCCCCATGGTTACATCTCCACCCTATGGATGTTAAGACATTTGTAGTCTTGCATCTTCTACCAGATGCATTGTTTTTTCTTCCTATGAAGATCTTGCTTTGCATCAGGTAGTAATTAATTGGTTACTGACTTTGGGCCTGTTTTGTGACTGTTGTTTAGTTTCTGTTTTTTTTCCCTGTTGAAGTTGTTTTCAGTTAACAACACTTTAAATATGTATTATTTCAGTATTTAGTATAGCACAATTATTGTAATTATAGTAGGATACATTTCATTGAGTATTCCGGTAGTGTAGCTTTCATTATGTAGTATTTGTCCACACTTAGGCACTATCGGGACGCCCTTGGGCTCTTGAGGTTCCCTTGGGGAACTGAGGCATTTTTCAAAATTTTTTTTAAAAACATATTTTTTATATATTTCGAAATAATTTTGATTACCAACTTATTGTATCCTTATTCTGTATAATTATATGCTATGTTTATAGGAGTTCAGTGGACTTTGATTTTGGCTTGAAATATTATGAAAACTTTCTCCTCAAAGTGTAAGTCGAGGAAGTCTGCCTCGGATTTACATGCTTGTTGTCTTGCTTGTAGTCACTATACTCCTATTGATACATGTGCTACTTGTGTACTTTGGGATTCCAAACGTTGGAAGCGGGTGTTGCGCTATGTCATGCGTGGTGAAGTTCCGATATCTGAACTGTCACCGCGGGCTAATTCTAGCTTTTCAGGTTCCTTTTCAGAGGAACAAGAACATGGTGATGGTGTATCGACACCCATCCATAATGTGCTGCCATTGTTGTGCTCTAATAAGCAAACAGGCCTAGTTGCAAAGGTGCTCATGAATATCAAACAAGGGATAAGGCCTCTTATTCCTGTACAAGCAGCAAGCTCGCCTGGTGAAGCGGTTACTCCGTTAGTGGGAGCCATGATGCTGGGTGAGTCTGTTGCGGTCGAGGAGAGTGTAGATTTGGGTAGAGCGAGCACCTCAAAAAAGCTTACCCAGCAACGATGGGAAAAGGGAAGAAGCCAGCAAGTTTCTCATCATGACGCTCGTTGAGATCTGGAGCTACATCTTGAGTGGGAGAGTCTCTCCGTCCTGTCAATATTGCAAGAAACTTCACTAATGTACCCGCTGGCTGTGCAGGATGCTCCTTCTACACTGCAGCCTCTGCGCTGTCAAAGCACATCAAATTGTTCACTAGCTGTCAGACTTCGTATATTCAAGCTGTTTCGCAAAGATGCTCCCAGTCTTCTCCACCGAAGTCGGCCCATCCGATAGCTAGTGGTTCGAGGCTTGATTTTGCAGGATCTTCGTCGAAGAGATCTGTCATGATGTCATACTTCTGAGATCAATCGGCAGTAGTAATTTCAGCTTACTTGGATGACATTCTTCAGAGATACAGTGACAATATCGCACTTGATGATGTGCAGAGTCTGCTTCTGTTATTCCGATGTCTCAGTTTCATTGCATACGAAAAGAAGTCGGATTTAGCTCTGTCAAAGTCCTTCATGTACTTGGGAATGAGCTCGAGCCTCACAACAACCTGGTTTGTCTGCCAGTAACCAGAGCAAAGTTTAGTCAGTTTTTATGCTCGTTTTTGTCTAAACTCTCTCAGCGTGTCAGTGAGGGAGTTTATGGGACAGTGCGGCTGCGGACTTGATTCTTCCAGTTCGCTTACGCATGCGTCCTCTCCAGATTTTCTTCATTCAGAACTCGAGTGTCAAGACGCATTCACTCAAAACCCAGATTGTTTTAATGGACCTGATAAAACTAAAGGTTCAGATTTGGGCGGATCTCCAATGGCTGACTCAGGAATTTCCGCTTCAAGTACCAGATCCAGTCTTCACTGTTATGCCGGATGCAAGTCTGACGGGTTGGGACACATCCCTGATTCCCACAGTCCTGAAGTGTCCGGGTCTTTGGGACCCTTGCTTCTTAGAAAATTACATAAACATCAAAGAGATGATGCCCATTTGGCTAGCATTAAAACATTGAACTGCTCATGTGGCAGAAATGTCCATGTTCAGATTCTGTTATACAATTCCACAGTAGTGGTGTATCTCAAGAACCAGGGCAGCACTCATTCAATTCCCCTATTCAAATTGACAAAAAAAATTCTCCTGTTTGCTCTGAGTCATCATGTTCATCTCTCAGTCCATCATATTCTGGGTCATCTGAACGTAGTAGCAGACTCGGAAAGGTCACCTGTTGCCATCAGAATGGACTCTCAACAAATGAATATGCAGGCAGATTTGGTTCCAGTGGGATCATCCCTTGATAGATGATAGATCTCTTTGCCACTAACCTGAAAATATCAGCTTTCAACGTTTATGTCGCTGTGTCTGGATCATCGAGCGTATGCAGTAGATGCTTTATTGATCTCATGGAATGGAATAGTAGGATATGCATTTCCTCCAACTCTGCTGATTCAGCAGATTCTGTTAAAAATCAAACAGTCCCCCCCCCCTTGGATCAATCTTGTCAGGTGTCTGTTATGGAACATTACTCGGAACCTTCCTCCTATCAAGGACCATCTATATCAAGGGAAGACCCACTCTCTGCATCACAACCCAGAAAGTCTCAACCTTCACGTATTTCCATTGTGCAGTCCTTCTTGCATGGAAAGCAGTTTACAGAACAAGCAGTGGACGCAATTTCTAACTGTAGGAGGACCTCCTCTGCATTGAATTACGCAGCGAAGTAGAGAGTTTTCTTTCATTGATGTGGTTCAATCAGTGGATATCTATAATCCATCTATACCTCAAATTGCCAATTTTCTGGTCTACATGTTTGACGAATTAAAACTGCAGCCTGTTACTATTAAGGGCTATAGGTCTATGTTATCAGACACATATGCTTATCATGATAACTTGGCTATTGGATCAGATCCTTCTTTATACAAGCTAGTGAGAAAATTCTCTATCAATAGACCTAGAACCCTCAGATTAATTCCTTAATGGAATTTGGCTTGGGTTCTCTGTTGAGCCGTTAAATGATGTAGAATCAAATTCCTGACTTATAAAATGGCATTGTATGGCCTCCCATGAGTGGGCACTCATACCTTCCCGCTGATTTATAACATTTAGCAGGCACAACTAGAAAGAATGATGCTTGGCGCCAATTCCGGTACCTTCCTGGTTACCGCACATGTGCAATACACAAAAGTATAGAGGACCAAATAGGACTTTTAATTTTCAGATTTGTATGCAAATTTTTGGGATGCTGCGATCAGATTTCAAAATTTGTGTTTAGCCCTGGATAATATCGAGTTTGCACCAGCTAAGTCTGGGCCATTGGTAAGTATTAAAAATATACAAATTACATTAAATTTATCATTTCTTGACATATTACAAGATTTTTTTATTCAGTTAACAGGTATTTACTCTGTTATGCATTTGTCAAAAGGAATGGTAAATGGTTTTGTGTTTGGAAGTTATATTTAGTTATTATGGTTATTCAATTAAGATATAATTTAGTGGAAACTTGTGTATATTCTATTGACCAATATTCATCTAGGTGAAGGACACCATTGCAGTTACATATTTTTAATTTCAGTTTGCTCCAGTTCAGATATTAGATGCTGATACATTTGTGATTGAAATCGAAAGTTCTTGTCCATTTGGTATGACAGTTGTTGGAGGTGACTGCAGTGAGTAGGAAGAAGATTTATAAAATTTTTAAATTTTATGAGATACTTATCTTCACTACATGTAAAACAGAAAATATGAAATAGAGATTTTTTTCACGAAATTATAGTACTTCTTGTCAGAAAAGTATGTCGTCTCATATATTGATATGCTCTTTGTATGTTTTGTGATTTAATGACACTTTTCTACAGCCAAAGTTATGTTGTCTCAGAAAGTTTTATGCGTGGTGGAAGCCAAAGTACTAAAAGTGAAGCACTGAGTAGTATGAAGTCACACAGACTTTCTGGCGATCAGACTGGTTGCAAGCAGACCTTGATCTTGTTTCACTTGGCTGAAGATATGTGTTCAATCAATGTATACCTCATCAGACAGTACCAACATGCTCCCAAATGAGTAACTGGAGTGGATATGCCGTCCTCAAATAATTAATTCCTCTGCCTTCCGAAGGTTTTCTAATGAAATGGACAATGCTTGATACATTCAAGTCATTATTTTCATTTACCAGTGGACGTTGAACATACGGGTGACATATTAACACAACTTCATTAAAAATTGGTTGGTGTTACCAAAAACTCTAAAATGGTATACCTTCCAGCACCACATATTATTCAGCAAACTATATATTTCTCTGCTTAGACATAAATTATGAGATTTTTCCGATATGCCATACTAGAGAGTCAATCCAGTGTTCAGACTTGTATATGATAGTTTATCAATCTGAATGTGGTGAGAATCCTCACATATACATGTATACATGAGAAACCAGCCTAGGGGGGTAAATTGAGGGAGAAGTCGCTTGTCCCTCAATGGACTTTAGGGAGAAGTCAACTGAAAACTTGGAGAGGAGAGCGAGAAGGAGAAGTATGAATAACTGTCTTCTGCATGTTTGCTCCATAATTTTCTCATGTGAATAACTGATAAAAGCTGAAGAAATAAAGAGGTGAAAAAACCTATGTATGTAATTTATTTAGAGAAAAAAATATGAAAAAAATTTTTGTCAGGATCCCCCCCCCCCCCCCAATTCCACAGGCTTAATAACAGTTTCACATTCCACTATCTTTTGGTAGAATAAATTGTGTTTAAACATGAATGCTCCTTATTACTGAAGCAGTGGCTTATCACATGTAAAAATTGTTACTTCAGTCTTAGTTTGAACGATGGTTACATTTGATAGCTGCATGTACAGTGGAGCCCACTTAATTGGATATCTCTTAATTGTATTTTCCTGTTAATTGAATATAATTTTCAAACACAAAACTATTTACCATACCTTCAATACAAATTTGATCTGTTAATTGCATATGGGTTGTAGAGTAAACTCCTGTTAATTGTATATAAATTTTTTTAATATGTCGAAAAAATTACTGTGACATGCATCAAATTCCCCTCATTTATCAACCTTTTTGACCTGACTACACCCAGTACATGCAATTATTCTATTATATCTTGTTTGACAGAGCTCTGTGAGCTCTGTCAAACAAGATATAATAGAATAAATGCTCAGTTTACCTCCAGAACACAGGGAACTGACCAAATCCCGGTTAATTGTATACTCCTGTTAATTGAATAATTTTCACTGGCAAAATGGATATTAGAGGATTCTACTGTATTTCCAACCAGTCATTAAATTTCCCATTGCATTGCCTGGGTATTTTTTCTAATGTGCCAGGTCTGTGAACCAAAACCCTTTATTTTGCATTATCTGTTGATTTTATTTTTATTTACTATGAATGTTATATAAATTAGATCAAACATCATTTAATACTTCCTACAAAATGTCTTTCAGCTGGCTTTTTTTTTCAAATTGAACTCGAAACTCGTCTAATTTAAAGGTAAACTGAATTTTCAAAAGGTGACTTCAGATTCGTTTTTTTATTGATTAAAGAGTGAAGCTTGCTGATTTGAGGGGACTTCTTCACTCAAGTTGCCCTCTCGACTGATCTCTGGTATACATAGCTAAGTAGAAAATTACTGCAGCATGAGTTTATTCTGCAGCAATGATTTGTTTGCATTATCAGATTCCATGAAGATAGTAATGCATGGAATATCCGATAAGATTTGAAGTTTCAACCCTTCACCAAAGATGATGATATTTAATTCAAAACTAAATCAGTCAATCAGACTTTGAGGATGTGAATGTGGTGCAGTGTAAAACTTGGTATCGTTGTATCAAAATATTACTTTTTAGTGTAGAAGGACCGTACCTTGACAAATGTAAATCATCTTTACCTGGTAAATAAAAGTGAATTTACTGACATGATAAATTTTCAAGACTTACAGCCTTGCATTTGTTTCCAGTCAATGTTTGTTTGCTGATTCAGACGGCTAGCACTTCACCATTAACAACTGTTGTGGATATAGAATTTTTCCTACTTGCTTTTTTTATGTGAATGTCCATGCACTTGCCATACAACATCATTTGTGGAAAAGACTAGGCATTAAGCTTGACAACCAGTGAGCCTTTCATTCTAATACTATTGTATGTGTTTTTGTATTGGTTCTTACTTGAACAGTCTGTATTTTCTCACATCTCCAACCATTTTCAAGCATGTGTTACTGTATTAACCCTTGAGGGCCTCCTTATTCCAACTTTGATAACGTTTACTGTAACAGAACAGATGCCCCAGCATGCAGTATCATGGTTAACTCACAAATTACATTCTAAGTACCCTGGAGGTTGTTTTTAGACTTGCTTAAAAACAACTACAAAGCCACAGGATGTAGACTGTCAAAGTGTAGAAAAAATATATAAAAATCTCCAGTCCCTTAACCCTTTACCTGAAATGAAAAGCAGGCAACACTTGCAAAAAAAATTCTTGAATAACTCAATTTTTTAATGTTTTGTCTCAAAAAATAGGTTATGACCCCTCATTGGAACGAGCTTGACAAGCTCGCTCTAAACAGGGGTCATAACCTATGTTTTTGAGACAAAATATGAAAATTAATTGGCGATTTTTTAGAATAGCGCTGGCTAGTTTTGGCCGTTACATTGGGTAAAGGATGAAGAGTTAAACTGGTGTGTCATATTTTTACACTATTATCCAATGGCCCAGACTAACTGGTGCTAACTCAAAGTTATCAAGGGCCAAACACAATCTTTGAACTCCCCACCCCCCTGCAATCCCAAAAATTTGCTTGCAAACCCGAAAATTAAAAGTCCTATCTGGCAGATGTCAGGAAGTGACCGGAATATTGGCACCAGCATCATTTTCTTTGTTTGGCCCTAAAGTCAGAAACAATGAACTGACATCTGTGTTTTAAAATCCCTTTTTTTGAGGATGCCAGACACAAATCAATGCAAGAATTGGTGGATACAAAGCTGTTATTGGATGAAGGAAGTGTTCAACGGTTGTTTTGGATGTCCAGGGCTGCAAATTTATAATATTCATAAAATTATTTTATGTTTCCCATTTTTGGGACATATGCCTGACATCATCATTTATCAAGTGTTCCTTCCCAATCCTTCCATGAACCCTTCCTGTTAAATTCTTAAGCTTTTTGGCTATTTTTTATTGAAATTTTTTATTAAAGTTTTTTTTTTTGAAGTTTTCTGGTTGGAAACTTGCACGAGATGGAGCATATGTCCGTCCGCCATTTGGGATGCTCTGTCTAGTCTGCAGCCGGGGTCGGCTTCAGTCATGGCTTCCTCCACTATGTTATTTAAGCACACACGACTGCATCCTAGCTACACGACTTCGGATATCAAGCATGTTGCACGAAGAAGGAACCACTCTTCACCCGTGAAGTCAGACCATCCGGTAGCTAGGGAGACGAGGCCTCGATCATCGGGATGTTTGGAGAAAGGATCCGGTTCTGACACACCGTCCCAGGAGCAGCATGTGACTAAGGAACGGAAGATAGCTGCTCTTCAAGCCTTGATGACGGACCTGCTGTTGCAGATTGCGCAGCTGATCGCAGCATCCCAGCAAGTGCAGATGCAGCCTCCCTCAGACTCAGAATCTGGGCTGTCGGTCGGTGCTGTGTTGGTCCAGTGTCTGTTTACACAGATGCAATGGTCCGAGATTTGCAACTGATTCTCTCGGATGGTGAAAGGGATAAGGAAGAGGATTACCCTTCCCTTTTGGAACAGTACATGGTTGCGATGGTTTTCATCCATCAATACTACCCTGACTTTGTTCTGCCAAATCAGAATGCTGCGACGACAAGAGAGAAACCACTGGCGTCATTGGATGCAGACTTTATTCGGACAAAGCAGAATGTCCTTTATTTTCCGGTTCAGTTTATGCAGGTGTCGCAGGCCTTTGGCCATATAGGCGATGCCGTATTTATCCTCTTGAATGCGAGGAAGAAGGCGGTTTCTTATCTTCATCTTCTGTATACATACCATTTTTTGGACCACGTTCATTTAAAAATGGTTGGGAAGATGTTCAGAGAGTTCCTCTGCGTATGGATGAGCAGGCCGGAGATCTAGAGGTATCCTTACCTGTATCATTCACTATTCGCTCAGACACAATTGAGATGGCAATTTCTTCAATAGAGCGAATTTGGACGTTTTGTCTTACACAGAGTACTATGTCTTAGAGTTCTTTCCAGGGCAATTATGTCTTTCCAGGGCAATTATGTATACCACGTATAACTCCACCCTAACAGTGGCTAATCTCGAGTTAATCAGACATGATGCTGCCCTTTGCGCCGTCATCACTGATAACATGACAAGATGAAAAGCTCTCTCTGAGTTGCTCCGTTTTCCGAACATTTTTTTTTCGATGACTAGCTTTCGTTAGTCTATGAACAGGCTACTAAGAAAGCATCTAGTGCTCTGCTTTTGAAGTCGACATATCAACGACCCGCTTCAGCAGACAAGAGGGCGTTCAGACTAAAATCGTCAAAAGGAAACTCCTCACGAGTGTACAAGAAACTCTCTTATAATTACTCTGGAGGTCATCAATATAGCGATTCGGGAAAGGGGCATAGGTCTGATTGGGACTATCGGTCAGACGCTCCAAGGCCGACGAGATAAGGTTCTTCGTGGGGAGGATGTGGTTTCTCCTCTGATAAGCCTCGCAGGTCATACAGATGATGGTTAAGACTTCTATTGCTGGCCAGTTGGCGGAAGGTTATCAAGCTCCACAGAAAACAGGATAACAGTCACGGAAGATCAGTGGGTGAGAACTGTAGTCTCGAACGGCTTATGGCTATCATTCCAAGCAAAAACCCCACTAACAAGTTGTCTGCGTTGGACAAATCTTCCATCAAATCCTTGCATAAGAGAGTTTCTCTTACCGGAGGTACAGGCTCTCTTATCAGAGGAAGCAATACAGGTCATCGAGAATCAGGATTCTCGAGATTTTTACAGCTGCCTGTTCCTCGTACCAAAGCCAGACAGCTCGTTCCGACCGGTAATAGACTTGAGCTGGATAATAAGCCGGTAAAAGCAAGCGTTCGAGTGATCGACTATGTGGCAAGCATAGATCTAAAGATGCGTACTTTCATGTCCTGGTACATCCGACATTCAAAAAGTACCTGCAGTTCACCATACAAGGGAAGGTGTATCAGTTCAGAGCAATATGCTTTGGTCTGAACCTGACTCCCTAGGTGTTCACTCGAATAATGAACTCGGTAATGTCATACTTCCAGCTCATTCGTCTCTGGTAACATTGGCTTTACATGAGTGACCTTCTACGGCGATACGGCCACAGAATTACTCTTCAGAACGATGTTCAGGGTCTGCTTCTATTACTCTGACGTCTCGGTTTCATCATAAGCGAGAAAAAGTTGGATCTAGCTCCGTTCAAGTAGTCTATTCACTTAGGAATGAGCTTTGAGACTCACAACAATCTGGTTCGTCTGCCGTTACCTAGAGCGAAATTAGTCAGTTGTTCTGCTCGCTTTTGTCTACACTCAGATGCATTAACAGTGAGGGAATTCATGCGACTGTGGAGATGTGCAGAGTGGCTGTGGATCTCATTCTGATTGGCCGTCTGTGCATACGTCCCCTACAGATATTCTTTACTCAGAGCTGGAGTGTGAAGACGCTTTTGCTTGAACCAGTATTGTTTTAACGGACCTAGTAAAACAAGGGTTCAGATTTGGGCAGATATTTTGTGGTAAACTCGGGGAGTCCCGCTGCAGCTGCTGGATCCGGCTTTCATGATTATGATGGATGCGAGTCGAACAGGATGGGGCGTGACCCAAAGTCCCACAGACTTGAAGTATCAAGGTCTTGTGATCCTCGGTTCCAAGAGAAACACCTAGACGTCAAAAGAGATGATGTTTATATGGCTAGCGCTACAACATTGGATTCACATAATAACAGACATCCATGTTCAGATTTCGTTGGACAACTCGACAGTAGTAGCATACATCGGGAACCAGGTTGGCACCTATTCATTTCTGTTATACCAACTAACGGAGAAGTTTTTCCTATACGTCATGAATCATCATGTTCAACTTTCTATCCATCATATATACCAGGTCATCTGAGCATACTAGCAAACTCGCTCTCTCGGAAAGGTCACCTGTTGCAATTGGAGTGGATGCTCAACAAGTGAGTATTTGTGCAAATTTGCTACCAGTGGGATCGCTCCATGATAGATCTGTTTGCAACGCACTGGAACAATCAGTTACCGCCATTCATGTCGCCATGCCCAGACTATTGAGCGTACACAGTAGCCGCTCTGTCGATCTCGTGGGGATGAATGATAGGATATGCGTGCCCTCCAATTCCGTTGATTCAGTAGATTATGTTTAAGATCAAACAGTCTCATTGTGAAATCCTACCAGTAGCACCTCTGTCGTCGCAGAAAGCTTGGATCAGTCTTCTCAGATGTCTGTTATGGGACGTTCCCTGGAAGCTTCCTCCAGGAGAGGACCTTCTTTATCAGGGGAAGTTTTTGTTCTTCATGTCCTTCTCCTCCCATAATGGCATAATGGAGTCTGTTAGTCATCAGGGAACCTTTGTGGTTTCTATATTATTTTATGACTAACGCAAGAACAATTAGACTAATGCGGGCAAGAAGGGTTCAATATGACTTCGAATCCCCCCCCCCCCCCCCCCCCAAACTTCCAATATGTTTAGAGGCGTTTACCGGGCAAGACATAGTTTTCTTCTCGTAAGCCTCGTATGAGTTTAATTACATACATGCATTTCATGACTTGTCAGTTGGCGGCTGTGTCGTGTTCTATGGCGACCTCATGGGCACATCCACTTTTTAGTTGGTTGGTTGCCTGTGGTTGTTCGTCTGTATGTCATATACGAGCTCATAATTCATCATAAATAAATTGCTAATCTTTGGGTACCCTGG
Organism: Pictodentalium vernedei; assembly: GCA_031216915.1. Lineage (NCBI taxonomy): Eukaryota > Metazoa > Mollusca > Scaphopoda > Dentaliida > Dentaliidae > Pictodentalium > Pictodentalium vernedei. The sequence continues at coordinate 298,718,989 of CM062293.1, read as the reverse complement.
AGGCTGCCTAGCCCGTTAACTGGTACTCAGATGATTACATGTGGGATTTCAATGCTCACGCGCATAATAATGAATTATTAGGCAGACAGAGTATTGTATTTTATGGACCTGACAAATTATGAGTTATTTCAGGGGCGGTCCGTGTCCATTTCTAGATCCAGGTTTCTATTAATGTCGGTACCCAATCGAATACACGTTGTTTTACACTCTCGTATATTCGCACATTTATAGTTTCATAGAATCAGATACACGTAGGGGAGTGTTGTTTCTGGAATTTATTGTATGCCTGAATGGGGTCGCTTGTGGGTTACCACGAAAGTGTGACTCTGGTATATGTTATAAGCAGGTCATAGTAATTACCGAGATCGTCGCTATAGCCTTATCTTCTGAAGTGGCATTAAGCATCATTTATTAATAATAATTAATACCTGAGTACCTGTTCGACAAATATTTATATTGATTTTTGGTACCCGCTTTTACTGATTCCAGAGTGCTCCCCTCTTTCTTTTTGAAGATTTCTTCAAAAGAAAAGGTGGAGGGGGGTGATTTTTTACCTCTCCTCCGGTTTGATAATTTATCTATGAGTGAAGCTGTTTTGTCTGTAATTATATCCTGCATACAGCAGGAGTTATATTGTACATGGCATATGTTTGTGGGGGATATTCTCTCATTCTCAAACACGCCATCCTAATTTTGGGGCTTAGTCCGGGCTAGCCTTCAAAATTGAGAACTTGTTACATCCAAATTAGCATAGTCTTCATGCTAAGTATACAGAATTACTTGAACTGGGCTCTTTTTTATGATATGTCTTCTCTATTACTGTATAGAGAGACATACATGTAATTCCTAATAATTTTAATTTCCTTGGATTACAGGATTGGAACTTTGTTGAGCTACTAATTCTGAAGTCCTAGGCCCTCCTCCTTTTTACGATTCAGCTAGTCTGGGCCATTATGTTATAGTGTAAAAACATTATAAATTTAAAGTAATTTGTATATTTTTATACTTACCAATGGCCCAGACGGAGATGGCCCCCCCATGAGTGGGCACTCATTCCTCCCCGCTGAATTATTATGTAGTACTCTCTTCTACAAAAAATGATGTTGGCGCCAATTCCAGTCACTTTCCTGACGTCTGTGCATGTGTGGAGAGTAAATGTATAGAGGGCCAGATAGGACTTTTAATTTTCGGCTTTGTGAGCAAATTTTGGGGATTGGTGGGGGGGGGGGGGGGGAAGTTCAAAATTTGTATCTAGCTCTTGATAACTTTGAGTTAGCACCAGCTAGTCTGGGCCATTGGTAAGTATAAAAATATACAAATTACTTTAAATTTATAATTTCCTTATAATTAAATTGTTCCTGTTCTTTCATCTTTATGCCAATCGATTTGCTGGAGTATTTTTAAATATCTGTTTGCACACAATATACTTTCTGAAATGAATTTTTCAAATAAAAATAACACATTTTATGCTTTCCGGATGATAATGTGAGTATGTATTGAGATATGTGTTTTAAAACTTTTGCATGTTGTCAAGAATGGCAAAATACAAGTCAAGTAAGCATTTGGCCATATTCGCATTCTCCATTCTCAAGTTATTTTCCTTGACTTCGTGAAACAATTTATTTCATGGTTTCTGGATTACAATTTCAGTATGAATTCAGATATGTTTGGAATAAAATGACAAATTACAGGTTAAGTTTGCTTTTGGCCATTCTCCAATTCTCTTTTCTAGAGTTATTCCCCTCGACTTAGTTAAAAATAAAACATTTTATTCTTTCCAGATGATTACTTGAGTATGTATTGAGAAATTTTTTTGAAAATCTTTTTGGTTTAAAATGAGATTTGTGTGATTTCATGTGATATATAAAAAAAAAACACCTTTTACCGATTGCCTCAGAGTGGGAGTAGGGAAGAGAGGTCCATTTAATGAATTTTTTTTTGCTTTGCTTTAAAATTAGTTTGAAGAATTTTTGAATGCTTATATACAAAAGTGAAATGTTCTCCCAGTTGACTATGGGTTTCAAGTGGGAGAGATGGAGATTGTTGGGGATTTTTTTTCTTTTTGACCTCAAATTAATTTGAAGGATTTCAAGTTACTTTATGCAAAATAAAATTGAAAAAAAAAATTCACCCAATTGACCTAGTGGGGTGGAGGTTGGTCCATTGAGTGATTTTTTTCTGTCCTTAAAATTAGTTTTGAAACATTTCGAGTAACTTTATACCAAAAAATTGCTCAGTTTATAGGGGTAGGGGTCTGGTTTGTGAATTTCTTTTTGCTTTATAGAAGATTTCTAGTTATTTTATGCAAAGAAAATTTCAATTGACCCTCACTTTGAATTTTGTGAATTTGTCTGTTTGGTGATTTGTCTTATGTTATGCATAGAAAATGATGTACCTGCACACTTCTGTTTCACTTGTCATCTACTGAGAAGTCACTTCCATGATTAGTGAGCTAAACTAAATAATTTGTTTATTGTTAATTTTTAAAGAGTCATATTTCTTACATGATTTTCTCGTGGGTTTTAACCCTCAACAAACTGGTGTCGTTATATCAAAATTTCATGCTGCACATTTTTCCCATAATAAAACTAGGAATTTGACACTTCAGCCATGTTTGACAGAGCTCATTGAACTCTTTCAAACAATATTTAATTGATTAAATTCCTAATTGCATTATGGGATAATTTTTATATTGATATTTCTGTAAAATTGCATACATTTGCCAAACCACCTATTATACTAAAGGAACCAGCTACATCCACCTTCATAAGTAACAAATTGAGTAGATGAAAAAAGAAAAATTCAGCAAAATTTCATGTGACCCCCTCATTGGAATGTGCTTGCTGAGCCCCTTTCAAGGAGAGCCCTTTTTTTATGTAAATTTGAAGAAAAGTAAATAATTTAGATAACAAATTTTGATATTGTGTATGTTTGGTGAAGGTTTAATTGAACACAAATTCGAATCTATTTGAAATTTATGTAAATAAATTTTGTTTATGCCAAAATCTCACTACTTCGCAGTCAGGACTTTGATCTTTCTTATATAAGCATTTTAGGGCCATGTGAGGTTTCAAAATATGGTTCTATTTAAAATCGTTGATTGGTTGTAAGAAAATGCAAAATCTAGAACTTAGTTTAATGATATTTATTTCAAGAATATATAATAAAAATTGTTACATACATTGATGTGGATTCAGCAGGAAGCTATAAGCTTATACAAGGCCACTTCCACCCGTAAGGCTATTTCCACCACTCTTCAATCTAGAACTTGAAGAGTGGTGAGAGTTGACCCCAGTTTTTATTTTTCGCTAAACAATAGATTATCAAAGAAATTGTGGAAAGATAGAAATCGTATCAAACACTGTGAAGATATAGAAACTTTCACTTTCACAGTATCAATCAAAATGGCGGCTTTCAAAGCATCACTTCAAGTTAAATACGAGTCAAATTATCATTTCCAGCAATAATTCAACACATATTCACCTTGAATTGATGCATGAAACCTGCTAGTTCAAACATGGCCTGAAAGTCCGTAATATAATTGTTTGGTTTGGTACATCCTTTGAAAGGACATACCAAACCAAAAACTTATATTACGGACTTTCAGTCCATGTTTGGACTAGAAACCCGCCAGCTGAATCAGATTGCAAGGCGCAATCTGTTCCCAGTATCAGTCAAATCACTTCCACATTTCAACGATTCAATGCACTGTTTACTTTCATGCATCAATTCAAGGTTGAAATGAGTGGAATGATCAGATTCTTATAAAAATGAAAATCTATCTCAGTTGTGACTGAGAAAAGTGGTTATTTTCGCTCGCTGAAGTGCTCGCGAAAAATAAACATTTGTCTTGATCACTCATGAGATAATTTTCGGTATCCACTAAAAACACCAGATATCCTCTATTTATTTGATTCAACCCGATATGATTTTGGATTCAACCCATCCCTAAATTTTATCTATTTTGGTTAACCCTTTACCTAATGAATTGGGTGCATCTTCCTGCATAATATATAAATTCAACAGTTGAAAAAAAAATTACTTTACAAAATCATATCATTTGACCCTCCCTCATTGGAACACATTCCAATGAGGGAGGGTCAAATGATATGGTTTTGTTGAAATTTTGGGGAAAATGTGAAAATATAATATTTAAAATGAGTTTTGATATTGTCTGTGTTGGATAAAAGGGTTAACTGTATATTCTGTTAGCTAAATATTGTTTCACTCACAAACTTTTAAAGGTTCAATTAACATGGGTCTGCTGTATTATCAATGATAATTGCTTGTAGGTTTAGGTGTTTTGCATAATATTTTGCAGTTTCTTGCCCTGTTGGTACTTACTATAATTCCACGGCGGCAGTGTGCATTGACTGTGAAATAGGATGGTGGTCAGATGATGGTAATCAGACAGAATGTACAAAATGTGAAAGTGGAAAAACAACGGTTTATGAAGGATCAAAAAGCAAAGATGACTGTAAAAGTAAGCACATATCTCATTCTCTATAATTATGTCTCCCCTTCCCAGAAGGGAGACATATTGTTTTAGTGCATATTCTTCTTCTTCTTCTTCTTCTTCTTCTTCTCATACAGACTTTGTCCGGGCCATAACTTGTTTGTCTTTTGACCTACACCTTAGATACTTGGCATGTGAATGTTTCACCATGAACCGGTGTGCAGTGTACCGTAGTGACCTTCATGTGACCTTGACCTTTGACCTGAAGGTCAGATTTATGCACTTTTTTAAGGGAAACTGTCTGGACCAGAACTTTTTTGTATTTCGAGGCAGGCTTTAGATATTTGCCATGTGGATGTATCATCATGAGCCGGTGTGTAGCGTACCATTGTGACCTTTATGTGACCTTGACCTTTGATCTGAAGGTCAGATTTGTGCTTTTTTCAAGGAAACTTTGTCCAGACCAAAACTTGTTTGTCTTTTGAGCCAGGCCTTAGATATTTGGCACGTGGATGTATCATCATGAGCCGGTCTGTCGCATACCATTGTGACCTTCATGTGACCTTGACCTCAAGGTCAAATTTATGTACTTCAAATAGGGAGTAATTGTCCAGACCAGAATTTTTTTTTGTTTTTTGACCTAGGACTTGGTTATTTGACATGTGGATGTGTCACCATGAGACCGCATGTCGTCTACCTCGATGACCTTCATGTGACCTTGACCTCTGACCTGAAGGTCAGATTTATGTGCTTTTTTAAGGGAAACTTTGTCCGTGGCATAACTTTTTTGTTTTTTGACCTAGACCCTAGATATTTGGTATGTGGATGTATCACCATGTGCCAGTATGTCGAGTACCATAGTGACCTTCATGTGACCTTGACCTTTGACCTGAAGGTCAGATTTATGTGCTTTTTTTTAAGGGAAACTTCGTCCAGACCAGAACTTTTTTGTCTTTTGACCTAGTTTCTCTTTTGAGCTAGACCATAGATATTTCGTATGATTGTCAATATTATTCATGTATATATAATTTGCAGTGCATTAAATAGAAAGGAAGGGGAGACATATGTTTTAGTGTGCTAAAACAGTTTCTAGTTTGAACTGGTTTTGTCAAATTCATCTGCTACATTTGATTTATTGGGAGTTTTGTGTAAAAATCATTTTTAGAAGGTCTTATTAAGAAGTGAAAATCCCGAGAGATTTGAAATTTTATCCCCTATTTTAAGTGGATCTAAATATCAGAAAAAACATTTGATACAGCAATGCTGTCATGTATTCGTGCCATGGAAGGGCAACAGCTTTGTGTCTACTGTAGTAAACAAGCTCTGTTTTGCTGGTAAAATCACACCCAGTCACCAGTGCTTGGGGTAAAAGTCCTCTAAAATGAGCAACATGGGTATAAACGATTGACTAAACTTGGCTTTATTTCCATGTTATGGTCATGATTAGCCATTGTGCAGAAATATGTGTCATTAAACACCAAATAAATAAATAAATAAATGCTGCTGGCTGATTTTTCCGCCCAAGACATGATTTCTCTTGTCACTGAATTAAGTATAATTTGAGCATGTTTAATCCAATTTTACCCCTAAAAACTGAATGGATTTTTCACCAATGATTTCTTGAGTTATATATAGATGAATTTTTCGTCAAATCTAGTCAAGGCCTTCTGCACAGCAGCCATGGCTGGATTTGATTTAAAATATCTTGAAAATACTTAATGGGTTAAGAGTTAATAATTTAAATGTAAGTCCACTAAAGATGCAAAGACCCAATAAGCTGATGCCATGTTCATAGAACTTATTTGACAAGGGGTACTATAGTGATCACTTTCCATCCCTCTGGCAATCCATTGTCCATCATGAACTTTACAGCATCAACTTCACAAAAACAACACTTCTGAACCAAATTGCACCACATTTCTTATGTATGTTCCTTATCATATAATAATTCAAGTTTGTTAAAATGTGCAGGCCAAAGGGTGCACCAGAAGATGCATAAATCTGTTGGTACCATGACCAAATTTTTTTTTTCAAGGAAAAAGTCTTTTCCAGAACCACCATTCAGAATATTGAATCTTCTTCAAGACCTTCTTTAGACTCACCAGGTAGAATCTTTTGATATTTGTTTTATAGCGTTTACACTTCTAAAGTAAAGATTGTTCAGGGTATTAGGCACACCTGATTTGGAACTGCAACATAGGGGAATTTACTATTCATTTATTTAAATGAATTCTGCTTATGAATGACAGGCCAAGTGTGGTCAACTTTTGTTGGATGTTTGTTTGGATGGATAAGATTAATATTCATTTAAATGGGGCTCACCAGGCTGCTTGAGGCCCTGAGGGTGGTGGAAGTGTGATCCATTGGGTAATTGTTTTTAAATTGAGTTTTGAAGGATTTTGAGTGTTTTTATGCAAAGAAAAGAAAAACATTTACCCACTCTGTTGCCCTTCCCCAGAAGAGGGGACGAGGATATAGGGTGTTTTTTTCTTTAATTTTTTGATATTTTTTCTTGCTTTAAAATTAGTTTTGAAGAATTTTATGTAATTTATTGCAAAAAATAGAAATTCTCACCTTCTCCACCTCATCCCCATCCCCTCTCTCTCTTCCTCATATCAAATGGGGAAAAAAATTTCTTCACAAAATTGCTTAAAATCCTTCAAAACTCATTTTGAAGTTGAAAAAAATCACCCAAGGAAAACTGGAAATGCCACCACTCCGATGAGTATGATATGCTAACTGGTATTGCAGGTTGGGGTATATGCCATACTTCACATTGCTCTTTTTTCTTATCATATCGGAAATAGTTGTGGACTCAGTTAAATACTCTGCAAGAAAATGGTTAGACAACATCAGATGAATAGTGTTTTTGATGTTTCATTCATGGCTCTAATTAGCCCTTTACCTAACACGAAAAACAGATGACACTTGCAAACAAAATTGTTGAATAAGTTTTTATTTTTTGCTTCAAAAACGTAGCTTATGAACCCTCATTGGGATGAGCTTGATGAGTTCGTTTCAATGAATGGTCATAAGCCAAGTTTTTGTGACATAAAAATGAATAACGAAAATTGAATGGCGATTTTTAGTTCACCAACGATAGTTGTGTGAGCCTATGGCATAGACCTCATGTCGGTGTCATCGGCATCCGGATTCATACATTTTGAACTTTTGTGTGCTGGTTTTGATTTTTTTTATTTTGCTTTTTTTTATGTCAGCATGCTTTTCAGGGATAGTAATATTTTATTCAACCCTTTCCATGCTTTCTTTTCTTCCAAGGAGTAATTTAGCTTGCAGTATATTGCCATGGTTCCAGTTTTATGTTAGAATGCTTCTTAGGGCCAGTATTATATTATTTAACCCTTTCCCAACTTATTTACTTTAATTTTTGACTTTTGTGTGCAGGTTTTTGACTTTTTGACTTTTGTGTACAGGTTTTGAAATTTTGTCTTCAAGTGGAGTTTTACTCTATTGGCATATTGCCATGTTGGTTACCTTAACATTTCAGGGTATTTTTTTTTTTTTTTTGGGGGGGGGATACTTTTTTGAGTGATACTTTTTTGACTTTTATGTTCAGGTTTTGAGGTTTGTCTTTCTTTTCTTCAAAGAGGATATTTTTCAAGTAGAGTTTCACCTTACTGGCATATTGTCTTTGTGGTTACTGTAACATTTGCAGGGCATTTTTCTCAATTTTAACCCCTTGAAACAAATGTGATACTTTTTTTTATTTTTATGTGCAGGTTTTGAGGTTTGTCTCTCTTTTCTTCCAAGTGGCGAGGTACCTTGTAGCATATTGCCATGGTTCCTATTTTATGTTAGGATGTTTCTTTGGGCTAGTATTATATTATTTAACCCTTTAGCTGCTTATTTACTTTAATTTTGGACTTTAGTGTGCAGGTTTTGTACTTTTGTGTGCAGGTTTTGGATTTTTGTGTACAGGTTTTGATATTTTTTTTAGGTGGAGTTTTACCTCACTAGCATATTGCCATGGTAGTTACTGTAACATTTTCAGGGTATTTTTCTAAATGTTAACCCTTTGAAACAAATGTGACACTTTTTGGACTTTTATGTGCAGGTTTTGAGGTTTTTCTTTTCTTTCAAGTGGATATTTTTCAGATAGAGTTTCACCTTACTGGCATATTGACATGGTGGTTACTGTGACATTATCAGGGTATTTTTCTCAATTTTAACCCATTGAAACAAATGTGATACTTTTTTTTTTACTTTTAAGTGCAGGTTTTGAGGTTTTTCTTTCTTTTCTTCCAAGTGGATATTTTTCAGGTTGAGTTTCACCTTACTGGCATATTGACATGGTGGTTACTGTGACATTATCGGGGTATTTTTCTCAATTTTAACCCATTGAAACAAATGTGATACTTTTTTTTTTACTTTTATGTGCAGGTTTTGAGGTTTGTCTTTCTTTTCTTCAAAGTGGAGACTTACCTTGTAGCATATTGCCATGGTTCCTATTAATGTTAGCATGCTTCTTTGGGGCTAGTATTATATTATTTAACCTTTTAGCTGCTTATTTACTTTAATTTTGGACTTTTGTGTGCAGGTTTTGGACTTTTTTTTTTACTTCAGCCACCCCTTTACATTGGCCACCTGTTGGTGAGCCACGGGGTACTGATACCCTTCTAGTGGTGAATAGTGGTGGCCTGTTTTGGCCATTACATTGGGTAAAGGGTTAATACCATCCTGTAGGTGCAACAAGGTACCATCTGCAATGCAGATGGCACCTTGTTGCACTCAAGAGACAATATATCTTTTTGAGGCATACATAATAAAAAGAGAATCTTAGTGTTTTTAGTGTAGATGAAAAAGCAAATGGAAAGACATAATTTGTCGAGCTGAACAATAAGGTAATCATCTGTATCCACGCAAAAATACTTAATTCCCTCCATTTATCTACCATTTATCTAAAAATGCAATTGCAAATGGTAATATTAGTAGTGATAAAAATCTGGTGATAAAAAATCTTGTATTGTTATTGCGATAACAATAAAAGTCACATTACTTTGCAAGAAATGAACCTGTGTGCACCGGACAGACTATTTCAATGTGGTAAACATAGTTCTATTTCTGTCAAAAAATGATAATGTTGCGAGTTTTCTTGTGCATATATTGCATATTAGTGCATAAACAATCTACCACGCAACCCCTGCCCCCAACCCCCCCCCCCCCTGCACCCCCCCCCCCAAAAAAAAAAAAGAGAAGTGTAAAATGTAATGTCACTTGTGTTGTAATTTGCACACTTCTACAAATTATGAATGAAGTGACATCATTTATTGAAAGAGATCCTTGCACATTACAAAAATATAATTCCCCAGTTTTTCTTGCAAACCATCCATCTACCCCGTATGAACTTAATTGCATTTGGTTCAAAATATCATCTCCCAATGAAAAAAAGCATATTTGGACTAAGTTTTATTACTTTTTATTGCCTTAGACAATTTCCTCACATGCCATTGCATTGGAAGAAATGGAATGGAGTCCCATTGTTTTGATCAGTTGAGTGTGACTTTTTTGTTTGTCAATGACAATTTTTGAGAAGTCATGGGATTATTGACTGAATGGTAGATAAATGTGTTATGTACTCATTGTGCTTGTATACAATCTTTTACCACAACTAAACTCATTTTTGAGGAGTTATTGCTACACATTGTGTAAGTATGAGGGACAGCTATACATCCCCAAATATGAGTCTTGTTGCAATAAAAGATTTTTGTACCATGATTACCTATTCTACTATATATGAAATGCCTATGACATAAATTTTAGCTTTACACACCAACCGTGATGAACACGCCTGCAATGGGATTTCAGTAGTAAAAATTTACACCTACAGTAGAACTACATCCCCACTGACCGTTGGTGACATCGACCTGAATGCAAACTTGTCTAAATTTACCGCATGTCACCTCGCGAAGAGTGAAATGGAAGTGCAATTATTTATTATGTTTTTAAATGGGTTTACCTCATAAGATGCCAAAAATGAACAAACATGCATTGTCTCATGCTAATAAAGCATGCATAACTCGAAATAGTATGTTATTTTGTTATTGAAACGGAAAAGGCTCAGTTTCTTTATTTCATTTTGTTTCGGTGATAAAATTGACAGTGGAAGTACCGCCCACCGATGCTCGTGTAAACAAAAACTGATTCATTGGTATGTACGTCTGATGTTCAGTAAAAGTCAAAGACAAATAATATTTTGTTTATATAAATTTATTCTATTACAAATTATTGGAGAGTGCCTGTGGGCTCTTCCCAATAATTTGTGATAAATCAAATTTTGAATAAATTCCAACCACCAAAAATAATCTAGCCCTCAACCAGTTAACTGGTAGAGTGCTAAATTATTTTTCAAAGGTGATTTGCAACATGAGTTGTTTTTTTTTAAGACTGCATGCTACCAGCGAGAGGTGCCTCAATATAGCAAATTAATATTCAGAAATAATTGTTTGTTACAATTTATTTGAGAGTTCCTGTTTGTACTCTCCAATAAATTGAAACCAAACACTTTTATTGGAACAACTTTTTCTACTGGCAAGCAACCAACAAGCTAATGCTCCCAGAGTAAAGCTACTATATAGTGGCTTTCACCACTTCTCACTAGAGCCATGATAGTGGCTTCTAGCACTCGACCTGTTAAAGTTGCAGATTTAATATTCAATGGACAGTATTCTACTGTATTATAAGGTCCCTAGAAATGGTTATAAAGGCAATTAGCTAGAAATATTGTCTTACATTTGATGCTTGTAGCATATACAGTGTATGCCACTTAATCACTTATTCCGCCGTGGGAACCCTGGGAAGTGGAGCAGTGCTTGTTTACTGTGATAAACAAGTTCTGCTTTACTGGTAAAATGGGATCTGGAACCAATGCCTGGGGTGGAAATCCTGTAACATGGGCAGCATAGATTGGCTTGATTTCAACCATATGTTGCAGTCGTGAGGTGGCCAAAGATGATGAAAAGACTGTAGTGATGAATTGTGGGATATTGTTTTCAAAGAGAAGGTCATGGCACCTAATTATTTTCTCTTGTGTATGAGATGTCCATATCTTGATTATCAATCAAAATAATAAATAACATGGTGCATGTTAAAAAAAATCTTCATAAAAGATATTGGTGTCAGCTGAACTTGAGTTAGTGAGGACCATAAATTTCATCCAGTTGTTAACCACCAAATATAATACAGTATTGTTAATTTGTCAACAGTTTACCAAGTCATCTGCCTAGTTCATCACTGGAATTTTTCATTAGAGAAAATTGGATAATCTATCATATCAGTGGTTGAGATGCACCCTCAATTCAGGGGCATTTTTGGGGGGAAAAAGCGTTACTTATACACTGGCTGGTACAATCATATTTGACATGGTTCTAGTGTTTAGGATATGGAATCCAGCCTTGTTAATTATAACCAAAATGTTGTGATCAGTTAGAAATTTATACAGTTGGCCTAAAAATTTCTCTGCTTTAGATATACCTTTGACCTCAAAACTTTCAATGAAACCACTGTATCATATTTTTGTCATTATTTTTTTTTAAATTTTCAAAAACTTTCAACAAGCCCATATCATGTGACCCCCTCATTGAAATGATCTCTGTGAGCTTGTTCCATTGGGGGATCACATAATATGGTTTTGTTAAAACTTTTTGAAATTTTTTTTTCAACTTCTAAATTTGCAAATTACGTGGGCCCATGCGACTGATTATTAGATAAAGGGTTAAGGAGGGTTCATGGTGTTCATTTCTTGGCTTCATGTCAACTAAGTATAGGGAATCTCAGCCCTCTTATTGGCTGGATGCCTTATACATTACCATCTGCTGGAATTTTTTGTTTGTACATGAAATCTGTTATAAATGTTGTTTTTTTCTTTTTGTTATTTAGCATCTTGTAAAATTGGTGAGAAATTTGACCTATGGGAAGACAAATGTGTTGAGTGTCCACATGGATTTTATCAGCCTGATGTGGGGCAATTTTTCTGCTACCCATGTCCTGCAGGAACGACCACAAACGATATGGGATCTGTAAATTCTGCATTATGTTATTGTAAGTATATAAAGTTTGCTGAACACAAATTTAGCTGATATCAGTTCTTTGCATGATATAGTAGACATGTATAAGGCATAAAAAAATTAAAAATCTGTTTCTCAGGCCCTCCCGCATGGTCCTTTTGGCTGCCGCATGCTCTCTTTTTATAACCAATTTAAATTTTAAAAAAATAAAAATTAAATGGTTTATGTCTGATATTTTACCCAAGTTAAAAAAAATTGATGAATTTGTCCCTTGAGTGCAAGAAGGCTTTGCAATGCTTTGGCATTGCAAAGCCTTCTTGTACTCAAGGAATGAAATACACCACCACCCATGCTATTCTGTAGATTTTGAGACCTAAAACTTGAACCAAGAACATGAACTTTTGATGGCAAAAAAGTAATTACTGAAATAAAAAATAAAATAAAAAAATGTTCGCATGCATGCAATTTCACAAATAATGGCCTGAGAAACAGAAGATCTACTTTGTGTGGCCTAATACAGAAGTTTTCACTCATTTTATATAATTACTGTCCTTCGCCCTACACACACACTGTACCCATGAGAATAAATTGTAGGGTAAGTGCAAGAAAATTTTGCTTTCTTTTTCACTTTGGTAATAATGTGCATTGGTGAAGTAAAAATGAAAATAAAATTTTCTTGTGGATTTCCTGTAACATATTTCCATTGATACATCACACAACATGAATAAATTTAACACAAATAAACTGCAGTGGAAGTATTGTTGAGGCCACAGTCCTTGAATGGATGCAGGATAAACTCTCTTTCTTTTGCTGTAAATTTACAATTGCAAAAATGATCCATTCAAACACCTGTTGCTTTGAAGTATCTTTGATGCAATCTGCCGTATTCCAAATCACCTTTATTTTTATACTGTACCAATGACCCAGACTTAGCTGGTGCTAACTCTTGAAATTCTATGGCTAAACACAAATTTTGCCCCCCAATCCCCAAAATTTGCATCAAAATCCAAAAATTCAATGTCCTATGTGGTCCTCCATACTTTTATCCACTGCGCATGTGCAGTGTCTAGGAAGTACCGAAATTGGCACCAATCCTCATTCTTTGTTTGGCCCTGAAATCAGTAACATCTCACTGATATTTGTGCTTGTAAATCTCAGTTAAAATGATGCCAGACACATAATCATGAAAGAAAAGGATGAGAGGAAGAAACAGTGGAAGGATGTGTTCAGGGCTGTAACTTATAATATTTTTATACTGTACCAATGACCCAGACTTAGCTGGTGCTAACTCTAACAAATCCAGGGCCAAACACAAATTTTGCCCCCCAATCCCCAAAATTTGCATCTAAAACCAAAAGAAATCATGTCCTAAAGGACCTCCATACTTTGCCCTTACTGCGCATGCGCAGTGTCAAGGACGTTCCGAAATTGGCGCCAATTATCATTCTCTGTTTGGCCCTTCATCAGTCAACATCTCACTGATCTTTGTGCTTGTAAATCTCAGTTTAAAGGATGCCAGACACGTAATTATTGGAGAAATGGTGATTCTAAGGAGGATATAGAAGGAGGAGAGGAAAAAGGAGTGACAAAAAATAATCAGGGCTGTACTTAAAATTTTTTTGTGAAATTATGTTAAGTTGCCTATTTTCGAGGCATGGGCCTCTTGTTGTCATTCTTGCTATAAAGTTGCACTGCTTATTCAGTGTTTCCTCTCCCCTGGTCTTCTAAGTCCCCCCTTGCTATTGTCCCATGCTTTTGGCATATTTTTGAGAAAGATCATTTCTAAATTCTCTTGGGAGAGTTAGCTTGGTTACAGAATGAATTCTGTTATTTTCCCCATAGTTACGTTTTCACCCATGGGTGTATAAACATTGTGTTCTGCATCTTCCATCTGATGTTCTGCAGATTCTCCCCTGGGAGTCTCTGTTTTGCATCAGATAGAGTGTAATTTTGATGACTGATTTCGGGCCAGTTTTGTCAGTGCCTGGAGTCATGTTTTCTGGTGTTTTTACACTGTTTGTTTACATTGGCAACAGTCTCTTTTGAGGGGGGCTGTTTGCCTTTGGAGTAGTTTATCTCACTATAAGATACATTATTATTATCCGTAAGTGTTGCATTAATTATTTAATATAATTATAAAATTTTTGACCACACTTGGCCGTGGGATCCATTGGGGCTCAACGTTACTTTTCAGAAACTTGGGCTTCGCTGAAAAAAAATATTTTTCAAAAATTATTTTGATTCTTAAATTGTTTTTTTCATTATTAATGGATCATGTCATTATGTATCTTTGTGTTAGAGGTTTGTGCGAGTAACTAGGACTTGTTGTTTACTTTTCACAATGAAAGGTTATTGTTCAAATTGTAATAGGAAGAAATCTTCCTCTGACTTTCATGATCATTGTATTAATTGTAGTCAGTGTTCTCGCACTAATCCCTGTGCTATATGTCAATATTGGGATGACAAACATTGGAAACGTGTGTCACGATATGTTGTTAGTGGAGAAAGGGCTATACCGGCTCTTTCTCCACATGGTCACTCTACTCTATCAGTTTCTATTTCAGAGGAACAAGAACAGGGTGATGTTTCCATGTTATCTTCCGCCAGTGCGCTTCCGTCGTCACAAATGAATACAGAGCTAGCGGCAAAAGTGCTCATGGAGATAAGACAAATGTCGTCCGCTAGCTCGCCCGGTGTAGCGTCCATTCACCGAATGGTTCGGCAGCCGGGTTCGTCCGATGCGGTCCAGGAGGAAATGTTGGGTGATGCGAGCACTATAAACATTCAACGTGCACACCCAGTGACGGCGGATAGTAGGAGAGATCGGAGGAAGCCTTCGAGTCCGGTTCCTAGCTCGTCCAGGTCCAGTCGGGCCGCGAGCGAGAGAGGCCCCTCTCTTGTACAACAACATCTGGGACCAGATGTTGTGGTACAAAATGTGTCGCAAGCGGAGCACACGTCCATCGCTCGGGACGCTCCGTTGTATAGGCAGTCCGCGGAGACTGTTCAGGCTTCTTCCTCTCATCAGCGCACACGACCGCACCTTGCCTACGTGACCGCCGATATTTTACCAGCTTCGCCGATCAAGGATTCTTCGGCAACCAGGTCACGCCATCCGGTAGCCAGGGACACGAGGCCGGTGGACTCCGGACGTTCGCATAGGAAGAGTATGCGGGAGTCACCACATGCGGAGCTGCCCTCGACGAAGCAGCGTAAGACTGCGCCTCCGCAGGCCTCGATGCCGGACGTGCTTGTGCAAATAGCACAACTTATTGCAGCATCCCAGCAACCGACAGAAACGGTGTCGGATCGGGAATTATGCGACGGCGCTGGGTCGGTTCGCTCCGCCGAAGCATCGGGGGCGGACGACCGGGAGCATCATGAGGTCCGACCGGATGGTGAAAGGGATACGGATGATTTGGAGCTATCCCTTTCGGAACAACATAAAGCTGCCGTGGACTTCATCCGGCACTTTCTTCCTCAAGTTGTTCCGTCGGGCCAGACTGCTGCGGTTCCGGACAAGAGAATTATAGCGTCATTGGACTCTGATTTCTTTGAGCGGTTCAGGGACATCGCTCCCGAGTTTCCGTCTCAGTCCAATAATGTTGCAAGAACATTTGAATTGTTGAACGACGCTATATTCAAACTTGCTTCCAAGACAGGTAAAGCAGGTTTCTTGTCCGCCAATACTCTCAACCTGCCGTTCATTAATGCAAGGAATAAATTCGATATGGCAGGACAGGGTATCCCGAGAGTTCCTCTGCGTATGGACGACGAGGCGGAAGACTTAGAGTTATCATTACCGTCGTCGGCGTCTATTCCAACCGCGGTGTTGGAGACAACTATTTCGTCTAACAGAGCCAGTTTAGATGCTTTATCGTACGCAGACCACCTTACAAAGGCGTTATCACTGCGTCTTCAAGGGAAAGAATTCAAGGATATACAATCCTCTTTAAGACTTCTTTCAAGGGCAGTAGCTTATTCCACGTGTTATTCTTTCAGTGGCAAACCTGGAGTTGGTTAGACGTGACGCAGCCCTAGCTACATCCACACTCGTGGATAGTAAGGTGAAGAACTCTCTCAGAGTCGCTTCGGTCTCCGGAGAACTTCTCTTTGACGGCAAGCTTTCTGCAATTTATGATAAAATCACTAAGAAAGCTTCGGATTCTCTGCTGTTCAAATCTGCTTCCAAGAAGTCGGACACGGCATATAAGAGTAAGACAGGCACTTCTGGGTCTAATGCGCCCAAGAGAGGTTCCTATAGAGGTTCCGGTGCGTCCTCTTGGTCTTATTCAAGAGACCGTCAAGACAGCGACTCTCGTTCGGGACGTCCTTCGGGCCGGGACAACCGGTCAGACGCCTCGAGGTCGATGGGACGAGGTGCGGACGTGGTTTCTCCTACCGCAGGCCTCGCAGGTCCAGGAGGTGATGGCTTCAACCTCTATTGCGGGCCGGTTGGCGGAAGGTTGTCGAGTTTTTCACAAGAGTGGGCATCGATTACGGACGATCCTTGGGTGAGAGGGGTGATTTCGGAAGGTCTAAAGATATCCTTCAAACGAAAGCCTCCTTTAACTCGAAGTCCAAAATGGACTCAACTTCCGTCAAATCTGCAGAAACGAGACGCTCTGTTATCAGAGGTGCAGTCTCTTTTAATGAAGAACGCGGTAGAGGTCGTAGAAAACCAGGAGACACCGGGATTCTACAGCCATCTGTTTCTGGTTCCGAAACCAGACGGCTCATTCCGTCCAGTCATAGATTTGAGCTGGATAAACAAGCTGATCATCGCTCCGAAGTTTTATATGGAGACGATTCGATCGGTCAGAGCGAGTATTCGGGGTGAACGATTATGCAACAAGCATAGAACTCAAAGATGCGTACTTTCACGTCATGGTACATCCGACATTCAGAAAGTATCTATGCTTCGCAGTCCTAGGGGTGGTGTATCAATTCCGGGCGATGTGCTTCGGATTGAATCTAGCACCCTGGGCTTTCACTCGGGTAATGAACTCGGTAATGATGTATTTCCGAGCTCATTCGTCTGCGGTAACGTCGGCCTACCTGGACGACATTCTTCAGAGGTACGGCAACGAGTTAACGCTTCAGAACGATGTGCAGAATCTGCTTCTATTGCTCTGACGTCTCGGTTTTATAATAAACGAGGAGAAGTCGGATCTGGTGCCGTCCAAGTCATTCACACATCTGGGAATGAGCTTCGAGACGCACAACAATCTCGTTCATCTGCCGTTAACCAGAGCGAAATTAATTAGTTGTTACGCTCGCTATTGTCTGCACGCAGACAAAGTCACAGCGAGGGAGTTCATGAGACTGATAGGTCTGTGCGGAGCCGCTGCGGATCTCATTCCGATGGGGCGGTTACGCACGCGTCCTCTCCAAATTTTCTTGACTCAGAATTGGAGTGTGAAAATTCATTCGCTCGACATAGACGTTCTCTTGTCAGATCAAGTGAAACGAGAGATTCAGACTTGGGCAAACATTCAGTGGTTAACTCAGGGAGTTCCGTTGCAGTTGCCGGATCCGAGTTTTACCATTATGACGGATGCCAGTCAAACAGGTTGGGGTGCATCATTGATTCCAGCGGATTCCAAATGCCAGGGTCTTTGGGATCCGCAATTCCTGGGCAAGCACATAAACATCAAAGAAATGATGTCAATTTGGCTTGCGTTACGTCATTGGATGGACATTATTCACAATGCTCATGTCCAAATCCTATCCGACAATACGACAGTAGTGGCGTATATACGGAATCAGGGAGGCACTCATTCAATTCCGTTGTTCAATCTAACGGAAAGAATCCTTCTGTTTGCTCTAGAGCATCAGGTTCTTCTTTCGGTCCGTCATATTCCGGGTCGTCTGAACGTAGTAGCAGACTCCCTTTCACGAAAGGGTCGCTTGTTGCCGTCGGAGTGGACTCTCAACAAACAAGTGTTCAATCAGATTTGCTACCAATGGGAACGGCCAATGATAGACTTATTTGCGACACATCTCAACAATCAGTTGCAGACGTATGTGTCTCCGTGCCCGGACCCGAGAGCATTTGCAGTAGACGCTCTGTCGATCCCTTGGGACGGAATGATAGGATATGCGTATCCTCCAGCGCCGTTAATTCAGCAAGTATTGCTAAAGATAAAACAATCTCAATGCAAGATTCTGTTGGTAGCATCTCTGTCTCCACAGAGACCGTGGATAAATCTACTCAGGTGTCTGTTGTGGGACCTACCGCGAAAGCTTCCTCCACGGGAGGATCTTCTTTCGCAGGGGAAATTGCGTCAACTCCATCACACCCCGCAAGGTCTCAACCTTCACGTTTTTCCGTTGTGCGGTCCTTCTTGCATGGCAAGCACTTTACAGGACGAGCAGTGGACGCGATTTCTAACTGTAGGAGGACCTCCTCTTCGCTAAACTATGCGGCTAAGTGGAAGGTTTTTCGTCGTTGGTGTAGGGATCATTCTGTTGATATTTTTGATCCCTCCATACCAGACATTGCAAACTTTCTAGTATACTTGTTTGACGAAATCAAACTACAGCCTGTTACTATTAAAGGTTATAGGTCTATGTTATCTGATACCTATGCACACCATGATAGTTTACAAATTGGATCTAATGTCTCTTTATCTAAGTTAGTTAGAAACTTCTCGATAAATAGACCCAGAACTCTTAGATTAATTCCTAAGTGGAATTTAGCTTGGGTTCTTCTTAAACTGAAGGAAAAGCCAATTGAACCACTTGGGACAGTAGATTTCAAATTCTTATCTTATAATACAGCTTTTCTCTTAGCATTCTCTTCTGCTAGAAGAGTCAGTGAGCTTCATGCACTGTCGGTGGATGATTCTCACTATCGTAGTGTCGGGAACACTATCACCTTCACTACTAATGTGGGATTTTTAGCTAAGAATCAGGCTCCTAATAAATATCCGGAACCTATTGTTATTAAGGCTCTTCCGTCTTCCGACGGGCGTAGGCCTTTACTCTGTCCTGTTAGAGCATTACGTATCTATAAACAGAGATCTCAGTTCATTAGAAAGGGACAAAAACGTTTCTTTCTGTCTCTGATGCCTAATAGAAAGGACATTTCAGTCCATTCTATTGCTAGATGGATTCAATTAACTATCCGTACTGCTTATGAAAATTTATCTTCTTCTCAGCAGTCTGTGCTTAAGATTTCGGCTCATGAAGTAAGAGCTCTTGCTACTTCTTGGGCTTACGCTAATAGTATTGCTATTACAGATTTAATGAAGGCTGCTTATTGGTCTCAGCCATCCACATTCACGAATTTTTATCTCAGAAATATTGAGTCCATTTCTGGAGACCTGCATTGTTTAGGTCCATTATCTGTTGCTCAGAATGTCGTCCACTAAACAGTTGCAACTATAGTTATGCAGGCTTTCTGTTCCGGCAGTGACTCCGTCCGGCTGCCCTCTTCGCTCTGGGCTTTTTGACCCAGGGCAAGGGGAAGGGGGGGGGGGAGGGTGTTCCCTTAGGTCACCTGCTTTATAGTGAAAAGCAAGGGAATGCCTCCTCCGAAGTCAGTATTTCTGAGTCGTTTCCGGGATGGTTTTAAAGTGTAATATTAATGTTAAAATTCATTCATGTCATATTTTTAAAGTGTAGCTCGGTGTGAAGCATTTGTATATGTCAAGTGTCAAACGGGCGTTAATATACAATCCTCGGACACTTTTAAAGAATATAAAGAGTCTCAATTCTCTGGACTAACTTTATTTATTGGCTTACTTTAAAAATAATTAGTATAAAGGGTTATACTGGATGTTAATAGAGAACATGAATGTTATTGTGCTCAATTATGAAGGGTATTGTATCTTTCTAATTTTACATAAAATAAGAAAGATACATGTAAAGCCTAATACTCCTTTTCTCCTTGAGGGGTTGCCTCTATATTATATAGTTGAGCTTATTGGATTTTCCTCTATGTCCTAGGCCCTCCAGCCTTTTTACTATTCAGCTAAGTCTGGGTCATTGGTGCAGTATAAAAATGTTAAAAAATTTATAGTAATTTATATATTTTTTATACTTACCAATGACCCAGATGGGGATGGCCCTCCCAGGAGTTGGGAACTCTTACCTCCCCGCTGAGTACATAGCGCTGACCAGGCACTGCCAGTAAGAATGATAATTGGCGCCAATTTCGGAACGTCCTTGACACTGCGCATGCGCAGTAAGGGCAAAGTATGGAGGTCCTTTAGGACATGATTTCTTTTGGTTTTAGATGCAAATTTTGGGGATTGGGGGGCAAAATATGTGTTTGGCCCTGGATTTGTTAGAGTTAGCACCAGCTAAGTCTGGGTCATTGGTAAGTATAAAAAATATATAAATTACTATAAATTTTTTAACTTTTATACAAAATTATTTCATGTTCCCTAATTTCGGGGCATGGGCCTGATGTTTTCATTCTTGCTATGAAATTTCCATTGTTTGTTCAGTGTTTCCTCTCTCCCTTTCCTTGATTCCCCCCTTGCTATTCTCCCATGCTTTTGGCATAATTTTTTTACTAAAATTTCTTGGGAGTTTTGACTTGGTAACAGAATGTTTATTCTGTTTTTCCCCATGATTACGTCCTCACCCAAGGGTGGTTAGGCATTTTGGTCATGCATCTACCATCCGATGTACTGCAGTTTCTTCTCTGGAAGCCTCTGTTTTACATCGGATAGTGTTTAAAAATTGGTGACTGATTTCGGGCCATGTTTTCAGTGCCTGGAGTCTTGTTTCCGTTTTTTTTTACATTTTTGTTTACGTTGACAACGGTCACTTCTGATAGTGATTCCTTGTCTTCTGTTTAGTTCTGCTCATAGCCAGATACATTAATATTGTCCGTAAGTGTAACATTAATTTTTAAATATGTTTTAAAATTTTTGATCACACTTAGGCTTTTTGGGGATCCATCTGGGCTCATCGTTCCTATTGGGAACTTGGGCTCACTTTGAAAAATTTTTTCTTTTGAATTATTTTTTTGAAATGTTTGTAATGGATTATATTATTATCATGTATCTTTGTTTTCAAGGGTTAGTGCGTGTACTATGACTGTTTATATTTTTTCAATATGAAAGAATATTGTTCAAATTGTAAATCGAGGAAGTCTTTCTCTGATTCTCATGTTCATTGTGTTTCATGTAGTCAGTGTACTCGCACTAATTCTTGCTCGGTGTGTGCCAATTGGGATGACAAACGTTGGGAGACGTGTGTCACGGTATATTGTTAGTGGTGAGAGGTCTATGCCGGTCCTCTTGCCACAAGGTCACTCTAGTTTTTCAGTCTCTTTTTCAGAGGAACAAGAACAGGGTGATGTTTCCGTGATGTATTCAAGAAGTGTGTCGTCGCAGTCAAATGAAGAGCTAGCGGCTAAAGTGCTCAATGAAATTCAACAAATGCCTAAGAGTAGGACCGACGGCATTGTCGCCCGCTAGCTCACCTGGTGAAGCAATCATTCACAAAATGGTTGTGATGCCGGGTTCGTCCGTTGCGGTCCAGGAAAGGAGATCAGGTGTTGCGAGCACTATAAACACGGATCGTGCAAACCCAGCAACGACGGATCGGAGGATGGAACGGAGGAAGCCACAATCCGGTAGCTAGCTCGTCCAGGCCTACCTGGACCATGAGCGAAAGAGGCCCCTCTCTCTTACAACAACATCTGGGCCCAGATGTGGTGCGTAACGCTCGTCAGTCGGAGCGTACGTCCACTCCTCCTGCTCGGGATGCTCCGTCGCATAGACAGTCCGGCGCGACTAGTCTATTGACTTCCTCATCCTCACAGCAGCACACACGACCGCACCTTGGCTACGTGACCGCTGATATCCAGCCTGCTTTGCCGACCAGGGATTCCACTTCGACCAGGTCACGCCATCCGGTAGCCAGGGACACGAGGCCTTTACAGTCGGGACGTTCGCATAAAAGAAGTATGCAGGAATCAATGTCCCAGGAGCTTCCAGCGGCTAAATCACGTAAGACCGCGGCTCCACAGGCCTCCATGACGGACTTGCTATCACAGATAGCTCAACTCATCGCAGCAGCCGTCAGAAACTTCTTCGGAACAGGAATTGTTTGAGGAAGCTGGGTCAGTTCGCTCCCCTGCAGAGTTGGAAAGGGACGACCAAGATTATCAAGTGGTCCAGTCGGATGGCAAAAGGGAATCAGCAGAGCTGGAATTTTCCCTTTTCGAACAACATAAGGTAGCCGTAGATTTCAGTCTGGCAACACCTTCCAGAAGTTGTTCCTCCGGACCAATATGCTGCGTTACCGGATAAGAGACTAATAGCGTCACTGGACACAGACTTTTTCAGCCGGAATAGGGACATTGCGCCTGAGTTTCCAACCCAGTCCAGTAATGTCACACAGAGATTTGAACTTCTAAATGACGCTATATTCAAACTAGCCTCTAAGTCGGGCAGGTCCGGTTTCTTATCACCTCATGCTCTACAGCTGCCTTTCATCAATAACAGAAATAAATTTGAAACGTCAGGACAGGGTGTGCCGAGAGTTCCTCTGCATCTAGACGACCAGGCAGAAGACTTGGAATTGTCTTTGCCGTCGTCTATGTCGATTCAATCCAGTACGCTGGAGATGACAATCTCGTCTAACAGAATCAGTTCTTTCGAGGGGCCATAGCATACTCTACGTATAACTCTGCCCTTTCAGTGGTGAATCTGGAGTTAGACGTGATGCTGCCCTGGCTGCATCCACCAGAGTGGATAGTAAGGTGAAAAACTCTCTTCGAGTCGCTCTGGTCTCCGGAGAGCTTCTCTTCAATGGTAAGCTTTTTATAATCTACGATCAGATTACTAAGAAAGCTTCGGATTCTCTGCTTTTTGAATCTTCTTCAAAAAAGTCGGACTCAGCAGAGAGGAGTAAGGCAGGCACTTCTGGGGTGAGTACGTCCAGGGGAAGTTCCTATAGAGGATCTAAGAAAGCCTCTAGGTCTTCTAGGTCTTACTCCAGAGACCGTCAGGGTAGTGACTCAGGTAGGGGTCGTAATGCTGGTCGAGATAACTGGTCAGACGCACCTAGGTAGACGGGGCGAGGTGCGGGGTCGTGGAGGACGTGGTTTCTCCTCCCGCAAGCCTCGCAGATCCAGGAGGTGATGGTCTAAACCTCTATTGCGTTCCAGTGGGTGGAAGGCTATCGAGATTCTTAACCAATTGGTTGTCAATTACGGATGACCCATGGGTACAAGGGGTGATTTCCAAAGGTCTGAAACTGTCCTTCAAGGAAAAACCTCTGTTAACTCGAAGTCCACGATGGACTCAGCTTCCGTCAAATCCTCAGAAGAGAGAATCGCTCCTATCAGAAGTCCAATCTCTTCTGGAGAAGAACGCGATAGAGGTCATAGAAAACCAGGAATCTCCAGGTTTCTACAGTCATCTGTTCCTGGTTCCAAAACCAGACGGCTCGTTTTGTCCATTCATAGATCTGAGCTGGATAAACAAGCTGATCGTGGCTCCAAAATTTTATATGGAGACCATCCAATCGGTGAGAGCTAGCATTCAAGTGAATGATTATGCTGCGAGCATAGATCTCAAGGATGTGTACTTTCACGTCATGGTACATCCGGCGTTCAGAAAGTATCTTCACTTCGCTGTCCTAGAAGTTGTTTATCAGTTCTGAGCAATGTGCTTCAGTCTGAATCTAGCGCCCAGGGCTTTCACTCGAATAATGAACTCGGTAATGACTCATTCATCTGCGGTAACATCGGCCTACCTGGATGACATTCTTCAGAGGTACGGCAACAAGTTAACGCTTCAGAACGATGTTCAGAATCTGCTTCAACTGCTCCGATGTCTCGGTTTCATAGTAAATGAAAAGAAGTCTGATCAAGTGCCATCCAAGTCATTCACCCACCTAGGAATGAGCTTCGAGATGCACAACAATCTTGTTCGTCTGCCGTTAACCAGAGCGAAATTAGTCAGTTGTTACGCTCGCTTTTCTCTTCACTCAGATGTAGTAACAACGAGAGAATTCATGCGACTGATAGGTTTGTGCAGAGCCGCCGCGGATCTCATTCCAATGGGGCGACTACGCACTCGGCCACTCCAAATATTTTTTACTCAGAATTGGAGTGTGAAGATTCATTCGCTCGAAACGAACATCGTCTTGTCGAATCAAGTGAAACAAGAGATTCAGACTTGGGCAGATATTCAGTGGTTAACTCAGGGAGTACCACTGCAATTGCCGGACCCGAGTTTTACGATTATGATGGATGCCAGTCAAACAGGTTGGGACGCAACCTTGAGCCCAACAGATTCGAGGTGCCAGGGTCTTTGGGATCCGCAGTTCCTAAACAAGCACATAAACATCAAAGAGATGATGTCAATTTGGCTTGCGCTACGTCATTGGATGAACATTATTCAGAATTCACATGTTCAAATTCTGTCCGACAATTCGACAGTAGTAGCGTATATTCAGAACCAGGGAGGCACTCATTCCATTCCGTTGTTCAACTTAACGGAAAGAATCCTTCTGTTTGTCCTAGAGCATCTAGTTCTCCTGTCGGTCCGTCATATTCCGGGTCGTCTGAACATTCTAGCAGACTCCCTTTCTCGGAAAGGTCATATGTTGCCATCAGAATGGACTGTCAACAAACGAGTATTCAATTAGATTTGCTACCGTCCTATGATAGACTTATTTGCGACACATCTCAACAATCAGTTGCAGATGTATGTGTCACCATGCCCAGATCGTCGAGTGTTTGCAGTAGACGCCCTCTCGATCTCTTGGGACGGAATGATAGGATACGCGTATCCTCCAGCTCCGTTGATTCAGCAGATGTTGCTAAAAATAAAGCAATCTCACTGCAAGATTCTGTTGGTAGCATCTCTGTCACCCCAGAGACCATGGATAAATCTACTCAGGTGTCTGTTGTGGGACATTCCGCAGAAGCTTCCTCCACGGGAGGATCTTCTTTCACAGGGGAAATTGCACACACTACATCACAACCCGCAAGGTCTCAACCGTCACATATTTTCATTGTGTGGTCCTTCTTGCACGGCAAGCATTTTACAGGATGAGCAGTGGACGCAATTTCTAACTGTAGGAGGACCTCCTCTTCGCTAAATTATGCTGCTAAGTGGATGGTTTTCTCTCGGTGGTGTAGGGATCATTCTGTTTATATTTATGATTCCTCCATTCCAGACATTGCTAATTTTCTGGTCTACTTGTTTGACGAGATCAAACTGCAGCCAGTAACTATTAAGGTTATAGGTCTATGCTATCGGATACTTATGCTCATCATGATAGCTTACAAATTGGATCCAATGTCTCTTTATCTAAGTTAGTGAAAAACTTTTCGATAAATAGACCTAGAACCCTTAGGTTAATTCCTAAGTGGAATTTAGCTTGGTTTCTTCTGAAGCTAAAAGAAGCTCCATTTGAGCCTCTTGATACGGTGGACTTCAAATTCTTATTTTATAAGACATCTTTTCTCTTAGCCTTCTCTTCTGCTAGAACAGTTAGTGAGCTTCATGCACTATCTGTTGATGATTCTCACTATCGTAGTTTTGGTAATACTATTACTTTGACTACTAATGTTGGATTTTTGGCGAAGAATCAGGCTCCTAATAAATACCCTGAACCTATTGTAGTTAAGGCTCTTCCATCTTCAGATGGTCAGAGGCCTTTACTCTGTCCAGTTAGAGCTATGTGTATTTACAAACATAGATCTGAGTTTATCAGAAAGGGACGTAGATGTTTCTTTCTGTCTCTGCTGCCTAATAGAAGGGACATTATGGTCCATTCTATTGCAAGGTGGATTCAATTAACTATCTGTACAGCTTATGAAAAATTATCTTCGGCGCATGAAGTAAGAGCGCTGTCTACATCTTGGGCTAATGCTAATAGTGTTGCTATTACCGATTTGATGAAGGCTGCATATTGGTCTCAGCCTTCCACATTTACAAATTTTTATCTTAGAAATATTGAGTCCATTTCTGGCGACCTGCATTGTTTAGGTCCGTTATCTGTTGCTCAGAATGCCGTCCACTAAACAATTGCAACTATAGTTATGCAGTCTTTCTGTTCTGGCAGTGACTCTGTCCTGCTGCCCTCTTCGCTCTGGGGTATTTGAGGGGGGGGGTTCCCTTATATCACCTGCTTTATAGTGAAAAGCAAGGGAATACCTCCTCTGGAGTCAGTAATTCCGAGTCGGTGCCGGGATGGTTTTAAAGTGTAAAGCTAATGTTTATCTCATTCATGTAATATTTTTAAAGTGTAGCTCTGTGTGAAGCATTTGTATATGTCACGTGTCATACGAGCATTAATATACAATCCTCGGACACTTTTAAATGAGTATAAAGAGTCTCATTCTCTGGACTATATTTATTCGCTTTCCTTTAAAAAATTAGTATAATGGGTTATACTGGATGTTAATAGAGATCAGTGATGTTATTGTTCTCAGTTACGAAAAGGTATTGTGTCTTTCTTTTTTGATATAAACAAGAAAGATACATGTAAAGCCTGTTCTCCTTTTCTCCTTAAGGGGATAATTATGTTTACATGTAATTGAGTCTATTGGATTTTCCTTTATGTCCTAGGCCCTCCAGGCTTTTTTCTATTCCGCTAAGTCTGGGTCATTGGAACAGTATAAAAATGTTAAAAAATTTATAGTAATTTATATATTTTTATGTGTACTTATACTATGTATGGTACACATAATGCCGGCATCCGGGGTGGCCATCCGTTGTTCGTCCATCCTTTGTCTGTCCGTCTGTCCATGCGGCGTCCGTATCCATTTCTTTGGCATTCGATAACTTGAAAAATATTGCTTGGATTGTCAAGTTACTTTATATTTGTGTTCAGGTTACTGATGTGCCGAGCTGTATAGTTTTTGGTGTAAATCTGATAATTTGATCCTGAGATATTAACCCTTTATCCTTCAAATTAAAAATTCTTCCAATCCCTTCGGCATTCGATAACTTGAAAAATATTGCTTGGATTGTCTAGTTACTTTATATTTGTGTTCAGGTTACTGATTTGCCGAGCTGTATAGTTTTTGGTGTAAATCTGATGATTTGATCCCAAGATATTAACCCTTTATCCTTCAAATTGAAAATTCCTCCAATACCTTTGGCATTTGATAACTTGAAAAATATTTCTTGGATTGTCAAGTTATTTTATATTTGTGTTCAGGTTGCTGATGTGCCAAGCTGTATAGTTTTTGGTGTAAATCTGTTCCTTTGATCCTGAGATATTAACCCTTTATCCTTCAAATTGAAAATTCCTCCAATCCCTTTGGCATTCGATAACTTGAAAAATATTGCTTGGATTGTCAAGTTACTTTATATTTGTGTTCAGGTTACTGATGTGTCGAGCTGTATAGTGTTTGGTGTAAATCTGATAATTTAATCCTGAGATATTAACCCTTTATCCTTCAAATTGAAAATTCCTCCAATCCATTTGGCATTCGACAACTTGAAAAATATTGCTTGGATTGTCAAGTTACTTTATATTTGTGTTCAGGTTACTGATGTACCAAGCTGTATAGTTTTTGGTGTAAATCTGTTATTTTGATCCTGAGATATTAACCCTTTATCCTTCAAATTCAAAATTCCTCCAATCCCTTTGGCATTCGACAACTTGAAAAATATTGCTTGGATTGTCAAGTTACTTTATAATTGTGTTCAGGTTACTGATGTGCCGAGCTGTATAGTTTTTGGTGTAAATCTGATAATTTGATCCTGAGATATTAACCCTTTATCCTTCAAATTTAAAATTCCTCCAATCCCTTTGGCATGAGATAACTCAAAAAATATCAATCCGATTGTCATGTTACTTTATTTATTTATTCAGGTTGCTGATGTGCTGTGCTGTATAGTTTTTTATGTAAATCTGATAATTTGATCCAGAGATATTAACCTTTATCCATCAAATTATACACTCCTCCAATCCAGTTCTATATGTACCCATACCATGTATGGTGTACATAATGCCGGCATCCGTGGTGGCCCTCCATCATACAGCTTTCTACTATTTGCGCGTATGGGTACACATCTGACGATTTCATCTGCCTATTTTTTATACTTACCAATGATCCAGACAGGGATGTCCCTCCCATGAGTTGGGAACTCATACCTCCCTGCTGTTTTCATAACACTTACCAGGCACTGGTTGTAAGAATGAGGATTGGCGGCAATTTCGGAACTTCCTTGACACTGCACATGTGCAGTGGATAAAAGTATGGAGGACCACATAGGACATTGAATTTTTGGATTTTGATGCAAATTTTGGGGATTGGGGGGCAAAATTTATGTTTGGCCCTAGAATTTTAAGAGTTAACTCCAGCTAAGTCTGGGTCATTGGTAAGTATAAAAAATATATAAATTACTATAAATTTTGTAACTTTCATCTCTTCTGCTATAAATTCTGTCCAGTTCATTATGAGATCTTTTACAGTTTGTTGTGCTGACATTAGAAGGTTGAAGTTTTGATATACAGCCACCTGGGATAATTGCAGGCACAATGTTATTGCATCTCATTACTTTCTCAACACCTTCCATCAGGTATCTTCGGAAACTGTCCATCACCAACAGTGCCTCTTTCTTCTCATCCAGTAAGCCTATTAATTGAACGCAAATAATTTATTCACTTGGGCTCTTCAGCTTCAATTCTCTGGTGCTTTTGAAAATTCTCATTGGTGGTACATGCCTCCACTGCTGGTTACTGCCAGTTCTAGTGTCAAATGTCTCTTCTCTGAGCCAGTTGTCCACAATCTGATTGATTTGATGCCAACCCTGTCAATAGTCTTGTTGGGTACCAAGTCAAAGTAGCCTGATGTCTCATCCATATTCACAATAAATCGATTATCAAACTCATTCTCCTGGCACCATTCCCTTCTTTTCCAAATTTTTTGGTACTCTCTGTGCAACAGAAGTCTGCTCAAAGAGCAAGATTATGCTGCTTCACATTTTTCCTGCACATCCCAGACTAGCCTTAGATTGTGTATTGAAGTACATTTTCCTTGTAGTTTCTCGTGAATATGTTCAAAGCAACGCCACTGATAGGGGCACATGTAAATCTTGCTATACCGGTAACCACTCCATTATTTTCTCATCCAGTTCTGCATGATATACAGTAGGGGGGCCAGTCTTTGTCGGATGTCCAACTTTGTCTGTTTCTTCATTCATCATAAAAATTGATTTTGCTCCATCTGCTGAGTGTTGATTTTAGGATTTTCAACTTTGCAACAGCCAGTTGAACACCAATTAACTTTGATAATGCCAATGCTTCCATTTTTCTTTCATTGTGAAGCTTTTGTACTGGCCATATACAATAGATGATTTGCAGGTTTCATTGTCACCAGCTTTAATGCGGTTGAGCTAACTTTCTCTGTTTGGCAAGGCAGGCCTGGCATTCTGACAAATTTAGGGGGGCTAAAAATCGCTCTCCTGAAATGATCTAGGAGAGCCAATGGCTCTCCTAATTTTTTTTTGACATGGAAGGCAGTTGAACCATTATATATCATATGAATGCAGTTCAACACTGTGACCAGACATGCTCTTCAGGCCTGGCATTCTGAAAAATGCAGGAGGGCAAAACATCGCTCTCCTCAATCAGCTTAGGAGAGCAATTAGCTTTACACAGCATTTTAAGTATCCATTTGAACGAACTCATTGAAACTGAAACCAACAGACTATTACATCAGTGATTTTATTAACTTTACTAAGGTAAAGTGAAATCTCTTAGACAACTAGATGTCTCACTCAACAACCGAACACACACTTGACAAGACCTGTGCATGCTCAAGTTGGGGGGGGGGGGGGGGGGGGGGGGGGTTGAAGTTGGTAGTGGTAGGTGTATGACTTTCTTGGACAACAGGTCTGCTTGAATCTACAGTCACATCCTGGTGCCCTTGCTTCAAGTGACAGGATAGTAGTAATGGTAGTATATTATAGTGTCAACATTCATTGAATAATTACCCTTCAAACTGTGATGTTAGTTGTTGAAACTGACAGAAAATAAAATATTGCTGTGACCCATTTTGCTTCAAATGATTGCAGCTGTGTTTGGGTATGTACAAAGTACATTCCCAAACACAGTTGCAGCCATTACCTTTTACCACTAAACCACTTTCAAAATGAAAGTATGTGATGTTATGTGACTTCGAAGTTAAATTACATTTTTGCTTTACAGCAAAAATTTAATGTGAGCATAAACATGTAATCTCAATCATCCCAAACAAAAATATTTAGGAGGGCAATTTTTCGCTCTCCTTAATTCTGTCGGGAGGGCAGTAAGGAGAGCTAAAAAATCGCTCCCCTGAAATTGCCAAGCCTGGCAAAGAGTCTGGTTTCCTATCACTCTCCACTGCAAATTTCTTTGCAGAGTTTCTTCTGCATTATTTCCTTTTGTGTGATCTGTTCTATGATCTACCTACTAGATGAATCACTTTAGGCATTTGTGTGCTCAAATTCACTTTGATTCATGCTTCTACTGCTGTGTTGTATTTGATTAACTTATCTATACTGACAAGTGAATGACAATTTTCAGATAGGGATGATATTTTTCTCACTGTACCCAATGGCCCAGACTTAGCTGGTGCTAACTCCAAAATATCGAGGGCCAAACACAAATTTTGCCCCCAATCCCCCAAATTTGCATGCAAAACTTAATATTAGAAGTCCTATCTAGCCCTCAGTACATTTACTCTTCGCACATGACACCAGAAAGTGACCAGAATTTGCACCAACATCATTCTTTGTTTGGCCCTCAGTCAGATAACAACAAACTGACTTCTGTGCTTTTAAATCTCAGTTTATAATGATGCCAGACACAAATCAATGGTTAATTTGGTGGATCCAAGAACACAACTGGATGAAGGAAGGAAGAAACGGTGGTTTGAAACGTTCAGGGCTGTAACTTTATAATATTTATAAAAATTAGTTCATGTTCCCCAATTTCGGACATGGGCCTGACGTCATCATTATTGAGAATGATTATTTTTACACAACAACCAATGGCCCAGACTTAGCTGGTGCTAACTCAAAATTATCCAGGACCAAACACAAATTTTGCTCCCCCAATCCCGAAAATTTGTATGTAAAACCGAAAATTGAATGTCCTATGTGATCCTCCATACATTTGACATCTGCATGCGCAGTGTCCAGGGAGCACCGAAATTGGCGCAAAATATTATTCCTTGTTTGGCCCTCTGTCAGATGAATGCTCGTTTGATAGTGAACAAAACTGCAAGCTTACTCGACACAATCGACGATAACAATATTTCAATATCCATGATATCTGAAACATGGTTAACTCCAGATGAAACACTGACTGTCGGTGAGATCATTGCCAACGGTAAGATTCTTACACACAACCCCAGTAAGTCACAGCGAGGTGGAGGTGTGGGTTAATCTGTGATAACACTGTGAAGGTTAAGCGTAAGGCATCCCAGACTTGGGTTACATTCGAGTGCACTGACACCATTGTAACGATCGACTCACACTCAGTCCACCTCATTGGCATTTATTGACCCTCACAGAGCTCCAAAAACAAATTCACTGTCAACCAGTTCATTAGCGAATTCCAAGACTTCCTAGGAAGCATTACTGCACTGCCAGGAAAATTCATCATTGGAAGTGATTTCAGTTTCCATATGGAGAAGAAAACTTCCAGTGATTCTTCTAAACTACGTGATCTTATCAATTCAATGAATTTAAGCCAACATGTTCGTTGCACTACCCATAAAGATGGCCACACATTAGATCTGCTGATCGCCAGAGAATCTGAGGCTGATCTTGTTAAAAATGTATTAATTGTTGATCCTGCAATCTCTGACCATTTTATGATTATCTTCGATTTGGCACTTCCTCGTCCCTCCCCTGGCCGGAAGAAAGTCACATACCGCAAGTACTGAAGTATTGACCTTGCTAAGTTTGCGGATGCTATTGCTTTGTCTCCCATCGCTAAAATTAATGAGATGCAAACAGTTGACAGCATTGAATACCTCCTCACTGGCTCACTTCAAGAGATTATTGACAAGTTTGTGCCTAAGCAAACACGACTTTTAGCGTACGCCCATGCTCACAGTGGTTCAAGGATGAGATTAGGCAGGCAAAAGATTTATGATGCAAACTTGAGCTTCAGTGGCAGCAAACGAAACTATGTGTTCACAGAGAGATGTTTGTCAACCAGCGAAATGTTGTTAACAAACTGGTCAAATCCGCGAAACAGAAATACTTTTCGGGCTTATTGTCAGCTAATGTTAATTCCCCTAATGAGCTGTTTGTCGTTCTTGAGAAGCTTCTGTATCATCAAAAGACTACCGTACTCCCAGAGCATTCGTCATCCAAAGACCTTGCGAACAGATTTTCTTCTTTCTTTTCTGAAAAAATTGAGACTATCAGAGCTTCGCTTGATACAAGCTCACAATCCAATCTTCAACAGATAGCCGACATGCCATGCACCTGTGTTAAAGCTGTTGCACAGATGCCCCAATTCAAACCTTTGGCTACAACAGATATCTAGAGGTTAATATCCAAGGCATCATCCAAACAATGCATGCTAGATGTCATTCCAACTTGGTTGTTAAAAGCATCTCTTTCAGAGTTAACTACACTGATCTTGAAACTGGTCAATGCCTCCCTCCACTCTGGCGTCTTTCTGACAAGCATGAAACACGCTTCAGTAAAACCTCTTCTCAAAAAGCCAACTTTGACCCAGAGGTTCTGAAAAACTACCGACCAGTCTCTAATCTTCCATTCCTATCAAAGATTATTGAGCGTGCAGTGGCTTCTCAGCTGAATTCTCATTTGGCAGCCCACAGCCTAGCCAAAGTTAACCAATCTGCATACAGATCTAATTGCAGTACAGAAACAGTGCTTCTAAGGGTCCAAAATGATATCCTCCTATCCACAGACAGGCACAACCTAACATGTCTTGTTTTGTGGGATTTAAGCGCAGCTTTTGACACCATAGATCATAACATACTTATTGAAAGACTGGCAGTGAGAATAGGCCTTACTGACCGAGTACTTAATTGGTTTTCATTGTACCTTAATGGTTGCACACAGAGTGTCTTCTTTATTGGCAGTGAGTCATCAGACAAGGTCATACTACGTTTTGGCATCCCTCAAGGATCGGTGTTGGGTCCCCTTCTGTACACTGTCTATGTCTTACCTCTCGGTAACATTATTCGAAGTCATGGCCTTGAATTTCATTTTTTCGCAGATGACACACAGCTGTATATTAGTTTTATTCGCACCTTTGAGCCTGAAGCAAGCAGTAAGATTGAACTTTGTTTTTCAGACATCAAGGCATGGATGACTAAAAACTTTCTTAAATTGAATGATGACAAGACAGAAGTAATATATATAGGTCTACCTCATCAATTTTCAAAAATATCTAAACTGTCCCTCAGAATTGGAGGTTCTGTGATAAAACCCAGTAGCTGTGTTCGAAACTTAGATTATTTCATGGATGAAAATTTGGCTGCTGATGAACATATCAAACATGTCTCTCGCAGTGTATTTTTTCATCTTAGAAATATTAGCAAAATTTGATCCTTCATTGATACGCAGACGTCACAACAGCTTGTCCACGCCTTTGTTACCAGTCACCTTGACTACTGCAACTCTCTTCTGATTGGCTCTAAAACATCTATTCTTGAAAAGCTTCAGCACATCCAAAATTGTGCTGCACAGGTCATAACCAGAACTCAAAAGTACTGCCATATAACACCAGTACTCTCTGAGTTACACTGGCTACCTGTTAAGCAAAGAATTCAATTTAAAATTGTCCTTTTGGTGTTTAAGTGTATCTCGGGATCTGCACCATCCTGCCTGTCCGATCTGCTTACCATCCACAAACCACTGAGGTCATCAGGTCAACTTAGTCTTGTTCAGCCTGTATCTAAATTTACTAGTGCTGGTGATAGGGCCTTTGCCGTTTTTATGTTACCACCTCTCCCTCCAATATGCTTTAAGTTACACCTTTCATATTTGATACATGGATAAATGGTTCTGAGGGGATGATGCACACTCAAAACCTTTGTTTCAAAATCCGAGATGGCTGAATGGCGGCCATTTCTGTTGTGTTTTTTTAAGCTTTCTTCTCTATTTTCATGTTACCACCCTTCCCTCCAACATGGTTCAAGCTACA
Organism: Pictodentalium vernedei; assembly: GCA_031216915.1. NCBI lineage: Eukaryota > Metazoa > Mollusca > Scaphopoda > Dentaliida > Dentaliidae > Pictodentalium > Pictodentalium vernedei. The sequence continues at coordinate 298,684,396 of CM062293.1, read as the reverse complement.
CTTTGCATATTTGGCACATGGATAGACGGTTGGGAGGGGATGATGCACATTCAATATTTTTTTTTCAAAATCCAAGATGGCGGCCATTTTTGTTGTGTTTTTTAAGCTTTTTTTCATTATTTATGTTACCACCCCCTCACTCCAACATGGTTCAAGCTACACTTTTCATATTTGGCACATGTATAGAGGGTTGTGATGGGATGATGCACGTTCAATATTTTTTTTTCAAAATTTAAGATGGCGCTATGGCAGCCATTTTTGTGTTTTTTAAGCTTTTTTCTCTATTTTATGTTACCACCCCTCCCTCCAACATGGTTCAAGTTACACCTTTCATAAATGGTACATGGATAAAGGGTTGTGAGGGGATTATGCACGCTCAATATTTTTTTTTCAAAATCAAAGATCTGTCTGTCTGTTTGTCTGTCTGTCTGTCTATTTTTATGTTACCACCTCTCCCTCCAACATGCTTTAAGCTGCACCTTTCATATTTGGTACGTGGATAAATGATTCTGAAGGGATGATGCACACTTAATATTTTTTTTCAAAATCCAAGATGGCGGAATGGCGGCCATTTTTGCTGTGTTTAAGCTTTTTTTCTCTCTATTTTTATGTTACCACCCCTCCCTCCAACTTGGTTCAAGCTACACTTCTCTCAGTTCTCAATTTTTAGATTCCATTCACATTTGAAATCCTGTCTGATAACCTGTATTTTACCCAAACCACCCCCCAGGTCTGACACTCCTGTTGACTGTTGTCATGAAACCTGAATTGTCCCCAAGCCGAACCATCCCCAGGCCAAACTGTCCCCAATTATTTTACCAAAACTGCCCCCCCCCCCCCCCCACTACCCCCCCCCCCCCCCCCCCCCACAGGTCTGATACTCCTGCTGACTGTGGTCATGTCTTATGTGACAAAAACACCTTAGGTCACAAAAGCACCGTAGGGGACTAATACCACCTCGGTGGTCAAACACTTGTTAACAACAAACTGACTTCTGTGCTTTCAAATCTCAGTTTTAATGATGCCAGACACAGATCAATGATAATTATGGTGGATCAAAGCACAGAATAGAATGATGGAAGGAAGAAACAGTGGTTTTCAATGTTCAGGGTTGTAACTTTATAATTTTTTGACAAAATTATTTCATGTTTCCCATTTTCAGGACATGGGCCTGATGTTATCATTCTTGCTAATGATATGATAATGCCACTGTTTGTTAAGTGTTCCTTCCCTTTCATTCGTTGAAGCCCCCCAGTTAAACTCCCATGCTTTTTGGCTTTTTATTGAAATTTTTTTTTGTAAATTTCTTGGGAGTTAATTTGTTACACAGAATGTTTATTCTGTTTATCCCCATGGTTACGTCCTCACCCTACGGGTGTTTAGGCGTTTTTGGTCAAGCATCATCCATCATATTTTCTTCTCATGAAGATCTTGCTTTGCATCAGACAGTTTAAAATCTGTTACTGACTTCGGGCCGTGTTGTTCAGTGCGAGGAGTCTTGTTTCTGGTTTTCATTTGACGTTGTTTACATTGACAACGCCTTCCTTATACATGTAGTTTCCAATGAATTAATCATGTTAGGACTATTATAAGATTATTTTATATTCTGGTAGTGCAGCTTTAATTTCTGGAGAAGAAAAAAAAATTTTGTCCACACTTAGGCTCTATCGGGATTCATTTGGGCTCATCGTTCCCTTTGGGAACTTTGGCACATGTCAAAATTTTTTCTAAAAATTTTTTTATTTTAAATTAATTTTTCGAATCATTGTTTTGATTAATATTATTAAGTATCTTTTTCAGACATTTATTTGGAGTTGGTGCGAGTACCTCAAATTGTAACTGGTGGAAGTCTTCCTCAGATTCACATGATTATTTTATCAGTTGTAGTCAGTGTACTCGCACTAATTCCTGTGCAACTTGTGTCAGTTGGGATGACAAGCGTTGGAGATGTGTGTTACGGTTTGTTGTTAGAGACACAGAGTCACTCTAGTTTTTCAGTTTCTATTTCAGAGGAACAAGAACATGGTGATGTCTTCGTGACTCAGTCAGAAAATGTGCATCTATCGTCACAAATAGATAGTCAGTCAGAGCTAGCGGCAAAAGTGCTCTTAAATATTAGACGGACAATAAACCACGTGCCAGTGGTTTCAGATCCCTGTCGCCAGCTAGCTCGACCGATGGAGCGGTGGGCACCGTGACACCGGGTGTATCCGTTGCAGTCGAGGAAAGGAAAAAGGGTAGAGTGAGCACTATAATATATAAACAGGCTCACCCTGCGATGACGGAAGCCGGCAAGTTTGACAGAAAGCTCTGCAAGGTCTGACAGGACTGCGAGCGAGAGGGTCCAGTGTCTTTCTCAACAACATCTGGGGCCAGATGTTGTAGTACGGAACACATCAGTCAGAGCTTATGTCCATGCCTCGTGTCCGGGATGCTCTATCAAATATACAGCCGAGGTCGGCTATAACTATGGCTTCTTCCTCATCTTCTAAGCACACACGACCGCACCTTGGCTACGTGACTTCAGATATCCAGCCTGCATCGCCAAGAAAGGACCTCTCTTCGTCTAAAAAGTCACACCATTTGGTTCCAAGGAAACGAGGCCTCGTTCGTCAGGACGTTCACAGAAAAGAATCATCTCGGACACACAGTCCCAGGAGCAGCCGGCAGCCAAGCAACAAAAGACCGCTGCTTCTCAGGCCTCTGTAATGGACTTGCTGTTGCAAATTGCGCAGCTTATCACAGCATTCCAGCAAGAACAACCTACGGCAGCCTTGGAACACAAGCTGTTGGATGACGCTGGGTCGGTCCAGTCATCTGCGTGCTCAGATGCCGATGACCGTGAATCTAATCTGATTCCGTCAGATGGTGAAAGGGATATGGAGGAAAATGACCCTTTCCTTTCGGAACAACATATGGTAGCGATGGATTTTATCCATCAATACTTTCCAGAATTTGTTCCAGAGAATCAGACTGCTGCAACTGCGCATAAGAAGCTGCTAGCATCGTTAGACGCTGACTATATCTGGTCAAGGGAGGATGTCCTTTCCTTTCTGGTGCAGTCTAAACAGGTGTCACAGACTTTTGCTCTTCTTAATGACACCATATTCAATCTTTCAAGTGGAAAGAAAAAAGGCAACTTTTTATCTTCATCTTCTGAACGTATACCATTTATTGGACCACGTCCATTTACAACGGTAGGGGAAAGTGTTCAGAGAGTTCCTCTGCGTTTGGACGAGCAGGCTGAGGCCTAGATATGTCCTTACCTCCGTCATTCACAGTTCGCTAGGATACAATTGAGACAGCAATTTCTTCTAACAGAGCATATTTCGATGCTATGTCTTACGCAGATCACCTTATGAGAGCTATGGTGCAACATCTCAATGGGAAGGAATTTGAGGATGTTCGTACCACTTCACAAGTTCTTTCCAGGGCTATAATGTTTACCACATATAACTCGGTCCTTACAGTGGCTAATTTGGAGTTAGTCAGACGTGATGGAGCCCTTGCGTCGTCATCTTTAATAGATGACAGGGTGAAAAACTCTCTACAAGTCGCTCCGGTATCGGGACACAATATCTTTGACCAAGCCACAAAGAAGGCGTCAAATACTCTGCTACTGAAGTCGACGTCAAATAAACCCACATCAGCAGAGAAAAGTAAAGCAGGAGGTTCCAGACAAAAGCCGTCTAGAGGGAACTCCTCGCGAGGATATAAAAGATCCTCTTATAATTACTCTCAGAATCGTCAATTTAGCGACTGGGCGTGGGTCTGGCTGAGGCAACCAGTCAGACGCCCTCAAATCGGCGGGTTGAGGCTCATGGGGAGGACATGGTTTCTCCTCCTGCAGGTCCTACAGGTCCTACAGGTGATGGTCAGGACCTCTATTGCGTCCCAGTTGGCAGAAGGTTATCAAGATTTGAGAGAAACTGGATAACTATTACAGAAGATCTGTGGGTGAGAAGTGTCATCTCGGACGGCCTAAGACTATCGTTCCGAGCAAAACCACCACTAACAAGAAGTCCGCATTGGACTCAACTTCCGCCAAATCCAGTAAAAAGAGAGTCTCTCCTTTCGGAGGTAAAGTCTCTCTTGGAAAAGGATCCAGTAGAGGTTGTAGGGAGCCAAGAGTCTCTAGGTTTCTACAGTCACCTATTCCTCGTACCGAAGCCAGACGGCTCTTTCCGACAGGTAATAGACTTGAGCTGGATAAACAAACTTATTGTAGCTCCAAAGTTCTATATGGAAACCCTTCGGTCAGTAAGTGCGAGCATGCGAGTGAACGACTATGCGGCAAGCATAGATCTAAAGGATGCATACTTTCATGTCATGGTTCATCCGGCATTCAGAAAGTACCGATAGGGATAGTATATCGGTTCCAAACAATGTGCTTCGGCCTGAATCTAGCACCCTGGGCTTTCACTCGAATCATGAACTCGGTAATGTCTTATTTCCGAGCTCATTCGTCTGCGGTAATGTCGGCTTACTTGGACAACATTCTTCAGAGGTACGGCAACAAAATTACTCTTCAGAACGATGTTCATAGTTTGCTATTATTATTCCGACGTTTTGGTTTCATCGTAAATGAGAAAAAGTCAGATCAACCCCAAGTCAGCCATTCACTTGAGGTTGAGCTTCGAGACTCCCAACAATCTGGTTCGTCTGTCATTACCCAGAGCAAAATTAGTCAGTTGTTATGCTCACTTTTGTCTACACTCAGACGCATTAACAGCGAGGGAATTTATGCGACTGATGGAGTTGTGTGGAGCGACTGAGGATCTCATTCCGATGGGTTGCCTATGCACACATCCTCTCCAGATATTCTTTACTCAGAACTGGAGTGTGAACATACATTTGCTTGAGACCAATATTGTTTTAACGGGCCAAGTAAAACAAAAGTTTGACTTGTCACCAACAAGTTTTTTTTGTCACCAACAGTTTTTTTTGTCACCAACAAGTTTTAAAACTTCATTGGCGTTGCACAAATCGTTGCAGCTTCCGCACTGTGACAGTGCGTCTTGTTTTCTTTTAAATTAATATTAATTACTATTGATTGTATCATTCTCATTATGTTTCATGTTATTTTGGGAAATATTTAACCCTTTTTTGCAGACAATTTTACTTAGTATTCCCAGCTTAAAGTTTTAGATTAAAGTTTTGCTTTTCAAGGTTGTACCCTTTATTCTTCAAACACTGTCTTACAACGTCAGTGTTTTTCATTTCGGGCAAGGTCTACTGAACCTGTATACAGTGGTTTCAAATAATATTGGTATTAATTTAACCTTTTTCAAAATGGTTTTCAAACTTAGTTTCTCTAAATTTCAAATTAGGCTTCTATCACATACTTTGTTAGTTTTTATCCCTCTGCAGGGGAGGGATATAGCGAAGAACTGTGTCCATCCACTGTCTGTCTGTCCATCCATTCATCCATCGTAGAGCTCTATCCATCCATCTGTCCATCCTTCCATCTATCCATCCATCCATCCATCCATCCATCTGTCCATCCAAAAAGTTTTGTTTATGGCAAAACTTGAACAATAGTTAACAGATTTCAATTCTTTTTGTCGGTATATTGGTATATGTCCTAACAGAAACAATGTTTATGTCAAGTTCGATGACCACCATTATACCTCCAGCCCCCCCCCCCCCTCCACCCACACACAAACACATCAAATAGGCATTTATTTCTATAATACGAAATGCATTTTAGAGAATTTAGAATGACTACATGCAGAAAAAAAAATTGTCTCCTGTACACTCTCCTCTCCCCCCCCCCCCCCCCAGTGCAAATTAGGCCATTTTTTTCAAGAAAAAAAATTGACTCCTCTAACCCCCTCCCTCTACTTCCCCACCCCCCTCCCTTGGCAATTTAGGCAATATTTTTTCTTTGTTTTATAGTGCTGAAACGATTGTTCGACTAGTCGACCTCGACTCAATTAGTAAAAAAGTTGACGCTGAAATTCGACAGTTGATTAGTCTGCACCTTCATTACAGAGATCATTGTTAGGTATAAACGTCAGACATACTATACTCTGATTGGCCACAACTGACAGTAAAGTCGGCAGAACCCTATTTTTCAGAAAACTGAGGCAAAATATGGTGTTCATTTTAACCCAACTCACGAAAATTTACAATTCTGGCACTTGCTTCTGTATTTGTTTAAAGGTTTACTTTCACTTTCGTGCTCATGTTCAATCCAATTTGTTAAATTATATGCCTGTATTGGCCAGGCCTTAAAATAACCGAGTTCGCATCACATTTAACAATACAAATCGCCTATTTAGTGAAGCAATTCATAATTTGGAATCGCATTTTGCGAATGACATTAAATATTGTCAAATTAATTCAATTAGCGATGTATCACCAAAGATTTATTCGGCTTCCATTATAGCTACGAGAATTTACTATCAAGTAAAAATAAAACACTTATCTTTGATCTATCTTCATGAATTTGAATTACCTAAACAAGCCTATTTAACATAATTCTTTCCTAATATGGCAATGTGAGTGAAAATAATACAGGAATTCAGTGAATTAAATAGTGTATTTTATTCTGGCACCAAATGATTTATATCCACATCATCTGATTGGAAGTCTTCAGTCAAATGCTACATTCTCTGTCATTTGGTGAAATTTATAATCTTTTTTTATTTGAAGAATTGGTATATCAAACTAGACTGCGTTTTGGCACAGTATTTCACAGATATGTATTATGACATATCTACATATGCTGCCTAAGTTTTAATCACATACGTGAAGTATTTGAAAAGTTATATTTTTATACTGTACCAATGACCCAGACTTATCTGGTGCAAACTCATTAAATTCAGGGCCAAACACAAATTTTGCTCCCCAAATCCCCAGATGTCCTGGTAGGTCCTCCATACTTTTACTGTACTGCGCATGCACAGTGTCAAGGAGGTCTCGAAATTCCCGCCAAAATGTCATTCTTTGTTTGGCCCTGTAAACATCACTGATATTTGTGCTGTGAATCTCAGTTTTAATGATGCCAGACACATAATTATGAGAGAAATGGTGGATAGGAAGTGCATTTAGGAAAAGGAGAGGAGAAAAACAGTGGTTTCCAATGTTCAGGGCTGTAACTTAAAATTTTTTTATGAAAACTTATTCATGTTGCCTATTTTCGAGGCATAGCCCTGCTGTTGTCATTCTTGCCATGAATGTTCCATTGTTTGTTCAGTGTTTCCTCTCTCTCTTTCCTTCATTCCCCCCTTGCCATTCTCCCATGCTTTTGGCTTATTTTTGTAATTTTTATTACTAAAAATTTCTTGGGAGTTTTGGAAACAGAATTTTTTTCTGTTCTTTCCCCATGTTTACGTCCTCACCCTAGGGGTGTTTAGGTGTTTTAGGTCTGCATCTACCATCTGATGCTCTGCAGTCTCTTCTGGGGAAGGCTCTGTTTAGTATCAGATAGTGTTTAAATTGGACACTGATTACTGGGCCATGTTTACCAGTGCCTGGAGTCAGTTTTCTGGTTTGTTTACACTTTTTGTTTATGTTGACAACAGTTACAGCTGATAAGTGATCCCTTGTCTTCTGCCTTGATTATTCATAAGATACATTAATATTGTCTGTAAGTGTTGCATTAATTTTTTCAGAATGATTTAAAATTTTTGTCCACACTTAGGCTTTTTTGGAATCCATTTGGGCTCTGGGTTCCCTTTGGGAACTTGGTCTCTTCTGAAAATTTTTTTTTTCTTTTTGAATTGTTTTTTCATATTATTATAATGGATTTTTATACTATGTATCTTTGTTTGCAAGGTTTATTGCGGGTACTATGATTGATTATTTTTACAATGAAAGATTATTGTTCAAATTGTAATGGAAGGAAGTCTTCCTCTGATTCTCATGATTTCTGCATTAATTGTAGTCAGTGTACCCGCACTAAGTCTTGTTCTATATGTAGCAATTGGGATGACAAACGTTGGACACGTGTGTCACGGTATATTGTTAGCGGGGAGCAGGACATGCCGGTCCTCTCTCCGCAAGGTCACTCAAGTTTTTCACTCTCTTTTTCAGAGGAACAAGAATTGGGTGATGTTTCTGTGATGTCGTCTTCCAGTGCGCGTCGGTTGTCACAATCCAGAGAAGAGCTAGCGGCAAAAGTGCTCATGGATATAAGGCAATTGCCTAAGAGGCCCCTAGTAGGGTTGACGGCGTTGGCGTCTACATCTGCAAGCTCGCCCGGTGTCGCGTCCATTTACCGAATGGTACAGCACCCGGGTTCGTCCGTTGCGGTCCAGGAAAGAATTAAGGGTGTTGCGAGCACTATACACATTCCTCAGGCACACCCAGTGACGATGGATCTTGGTTTAGGATGGAAGAAGCCTTTGGGTTCAGTCTCTAGCTCGTCCAGCTCCGCACAGGCTGCGAGCGAGAGAGGTTTCTCTCTCATACAACAACATCGCGGTCTGGATGTTGTTGTACAAAACGTTCCTCAGTCGGAGCTTACGTCCACCCTTCGGGACGCTCCGGTGTATAAACAGTCTGGAGAGGCTGTATCAAGGGCTTCTTCCTCCTCACGTCAGCGCACTCGACCGCACCTTGGCTACGTGACCGCCGATATCCAGCCGGCATCGCCTTCCAGAGATTTCTCGACAACCAGGTAACGCCATCTGATAGCCAAGGATTCGAGGCCACCTTCATCTGGATGTTTTCATAAATGAAGTATGCAAGAGACAACGTCCACGGAGCTTCCTGCGGCTAAATCACGCAAGACTGCAGCTCCGCAGGCCTCGTTAACGGACGTGCTATCGCAGATAGCACAAATCATAGCAGCATCCGGCAGAAGCCCTACCCGAGCAGGAAGAATCTGATGATGCTGGGTCGGTATGTTCCGCAGCTGGATTGGGAGCAGATGACCGAGATATCCAGAAATTGAGATGGCGAAAGGGATATGGATGAATTGGAGTTCTCCCTTTCGGAACAACACAAAATCGCCGTCGAGTTAATCCGGCATTTTCTTCCTGATGTTGTTCCAGCGGACGAGGATGCTGCTCAGCCTGATAGGAGGCTTATAGTGCCACTACTGGACACCAAATTTTTTAATTGGTTTAGGGACACCGTCTCAGAGTTTCCGTCTCAGTCCAGGAATGTCTCACGGACATTTGAATGACGCTATCAATAAACTTGCTGGTAAATCGGGCAAGTCAGCCTTCCTATCGGCTAATGCTCTTAATCTGCCTTTCATTAATGCTAGGAATAGATTTGAAATGGCAGGACAGGGCGTTCAGAGAGTTCCTCTGCGTCTAGACGACCAGGCTGAAGACCTTGAATTATCCATGCCGTCGTCTATGTCTATTCATAGCTCTAACTTGGAAACTACAATATCTTCGAATAGAGCAAATTTAGATGCACTCTCGTACGCCAATCACCTTACCAGAGCATTGTCGTTACGCCTTGAAGGGCAAGAATTTCAGGACATACAAACGTCTCTGAGAGTACTGTCAAGGGCTATTGCTTATTCTACATATAACTCCACCCTTTCAGTGGCTAATCTGGAGTTGGTTAGACGTGACGGAACCCTAGCTACGTCCACGAGAGTGGATAGTAAGGTGACAGGGGCCATAACGCTGGCCGTAATAATAGGTCAGACGCCCCTAGGTCGGGAAGGACATGGTTTCTCCTTCTGCAAGCCTCGCAGGTCCAGGAAGTGATGGTGTAGACCTCTTTCGTGTTCCTGTGGGCGGAAGGTTGTCGAGTTATTTACAAAATTGGGAATTGATTACGGAGGACCCTTGGGTTCGAAGGGTAATTGCGGAAGGACTGAAACTGTCCTTCAAAGGAAAGCCTCTGTTAACTCGAAGTCCAAGATGGACTCAACTTCTGTCAAATATTCTAAAAAGAGACCCTCTTCTTTCAGAAGTTCAGTCTCTTTTACTGAAGAACGCGATAGAGGTCGTAGAAAACCAGGAATCTCCAGGTTTCTACAGCCATCTGTTTCTGGTTCCCAAACCAGACGGCTCGTTCCGTCCAGTAATAGATTTAAGCTGGATAAACAAGCTGATTGTGGCTCCAAAATTTTATATGGAGACCATTCGATCAGTCAGAACGAGCATTCGAGTGAACGACTTTGCTGCGAGCATAGATCTCAAGGATGCATACTTTCACGTCATGGTACATCTGGCATTCAGAAAGTATCTTCGGTCCGCTGTCATAGGGGTTGTATATCAGTTCCGTGCGATGTGCTTAGGTCTGAATCTAGCGCCCTGGGCTTTCACTCGGATAATGAACTCGGTCATGACTTACTTCCGAGCTCATTCGTCTGCGGTAACGTCGGCCTACCTGGACGATATTCTTCAGAGGTATGGCAACGAGTTAACGCTTCAGAACGACGTGCAGAATCTTCTACTATTGCTTCGACATCTCGGTTTTATAGTAAACGAACAGAAGTCGGATCTGGTGCCGTCCAAGTCATTCACCCACCTGGGGATGAGCTTCGAGACGCACAACAATCTCGTTCGTCTGCCGTTAACCAGAGTGAAATTAGTCAGTTGTTATGCTGAAGGTTACAGCGAGAGAATTCATGAGACTGATAGGTCTGTGCGGAGCTGCCGCAGATCTTATTCCAATGGGGCGGCTACGCACTCGTCCTCTCCAAATCTTTCTGACTCAGAATTGGAAAGTGAAGACTCATTCGCTTGATGCGGACATTCTCTTGTCAGACCAAGTGAAACAAGAGATTCAGACTTGGGCAGACATTCAGTGGTTAACTCAGGGAGTTCCACTGCAATTGCCGGATCCGAGTTTTACTATCATGACGGATGCCAGTCAAACAGGTTGGGGCACGACAGTGTGCCCGTCGGATTCGAGGTGCCAGGGTCTTTGGGATCCTCAATTCTTAGGCAAGCACATAAATATCAAAGAAATGATGTCAGTTTGGCTTGCGTTGCGTCATTGGATGGACATTATTCAGAACACACGTGTTCAAATTTTGTCAGACAATACGACGGTAGGGAGGCACTCATTCCATTCCGTTGTTCAAGCTAACGGAAAGAATCCTTCTGTTTGTACTGGTTCTACTATCAGTCCATCATATTCCGGGTCGCCTGAATGTGTTAGCAGACTCCCTTTCCCGGAAGGGTCACCTGTTGCCGTCGGAATGGACTCTCAACAAACAGGTTTTCAATCAGATTTGCTACCAATGGGAGCGACCAGTGATAGATTAGTTTGCGACGTACCTCAACAATCAGTTGCAGACTTACGTGTCACCATGTCCGGATCCTTGAGCGTTTGCAGTAGACGCTTTATCGATCCCGTGGGATGGGATAATAGGATATGCGTATCCTCCAGCACCGCTGATTCAGCAGATATTGCTCAAGATAAAGCAATCCCACTGCAAGATTCTGTTAGTAGCATCTCTGTCACCACAGAGACCGTGGATAAATCTACTCAGGTGTCTGTTGTGGGACATGCCATGGAAGCTTCCTCCACAGGAGAATCTTCTGTCACAGGGGAAATTGCGCACGCTTCACCACAATCCGAAGGTCTCAACCTTCACGTATTTCCATTGTGCGGTCCTTCTTGCACAGTAAGCATTTTACAGGACGAGCAGTGGACGCAATTTCTAACTGCAGGAGGACCTCCTCTTCGCTAAATTATGCTGCAAAGTGGAAGGTCTTTCGCCAGTGGTGTAGGGATCACTCGGTGGTTTTATATGATCCTGACATTCCTGACATTGCTAATTTCCTGGTCTATTTGTTTGACAAGATCAAACTGCAGCCTGTTACTATCAAGGGTTATAGGTCTATGTTATCTGATACCTACGCTCACCATGATACATTAATGATTGGTTCTAATGTCTCTTTATCTAAATTAATTAGAAATTTTTCGATAAATAGACCTAGAACTCTTAGATTAATTCCGAAATGGAATTTAGCATGGGTTCTTCTTAAGCTAAAAGAAGCACTTTTGAGCCTCTTGATACAGTGGATTTCAAATTCTTAACATATAAGACAGCTTTTCTCTTAGCCTTCTCTTCTGCTAGAAGAGTTAGTGAGCTTCATGCTTTATCGGTAGATGATTCTCACTATCGTAGTGTTGGTAATACTATTACTTTTACTACTAATGTTGGATTTTTGGCTAAGAATCAGGCTCCTAATAAGTATCCTGAACCTATTGTTGTTAGGGCCCTTCCGTCTTCAGACAGGCGTAGGCCTTTACTCTGTCCTGTTAGAGCAATACGTATTTATAAACGTAGGTCTGAGTTTATTAGAAAGGGACGTAAGCATTTCTTTTTGTCTTTGATGCCTAATAGGAAGGACATTATGGTTCATTCTATTGCTAGATGGATTCAATTAACTGTACGTACTGCTTATGAAAAGTTATCTTCTTCTCAGCAGTCTGCTCTCAAGATTTCAGCTCATGAAGTAAGAGCTCTATCAACATCTTGGGCTTATGCTAATAGTGTTGCTATTACAGATTTAATGAAGGCTGCATATTGGTCTCAGCCTTCCACTTTCACTAATTTTTATCTTAGAAATATTGAGTCCATTTCTGGAGATCTACATTGTTTAGGTCCGTTATCTGTTGCTCAGAATATCGTCCACTAAACATTTGCAACTATAGTTATCTAGGCTTTCTGTTCTGGCAGTGACTCTGTCCTGCTGCCCTCTTCGCTCTGGGGTATTTGACCCAGGGAAAGGGGGGGTGGGGGGGTGGGTGGGTGTTCCCTTAGGTCATCTGCTTTATAGTGAAAAGCAAGGGAATACCTCCCCCAGACTCAGTAATTCCGAGTCGGTACCGGGATGGTTTTAAAGTGTAAAGCTAATGTTTACTCATGTCATGTAATATTTTTAAAGTGTAGCTCGGTGTGAAGCATTTGTATATGTCACATGTCAAACGGGCGTTAATATACAATCCTCGGACACTTTTAATGAGTATAAAGAGTCTCATTTCTCTGGACTGTCTTTATTTATTGGCTTACCTTTAAAAATAATTAGTATAAAGGGTTATACTGGATATTAATTAATAGAGATCATTGATGTATTTGTGCTCAATTACGGAATGGTTTTGTGTCTTTCTTTTTTGATAAAAATAAGAAAGATACATATAAATCCTATCTCTCCTTTTCTCTTTGAGGGGATAATTCTGTTATATGTAATTGAGCCTATTGGATTTTCCTTTATGTCCTGGTCGCTATGTCCTGGTCGCTCCAGCCTGTTTACTATTCAGCTAAGTCTGGGTCATTGGTACAGTATAAAAATGTTAAAAAATTTAGAGTAATTTATATATTTTTTATACTTACCAATGACCCAGATGGGGATGGCCCTCCCAGGAGTTGGGAACTCTTGCCCCCCCGCTGCATACATAACACTTACCAGGCACTGGTCGTAAGAATGACATTTTGGCGGGAATTTCGAGACCTCCTTGAAACTGCACATGCGCAGTACAGTAAAAGTATGGAGGACCTACCAGGACATCTAATTTTTGGTTTTTGATGCAAATTTGGGGGATTTGGGGGGCAAAATTTGTGTTTGGCCCTGAATTTAATGAGTTTGCACCAGCTAAGTCTGGGTCATTGGTAAGTATAAAAAATCTATAAATTACTATAAATTTTTTAACCTTTAAATGAAACCGCCGAAGTGACAGGAAACTCAAAATGCACAATGTGGATTCCATTTCTGAAGAGAGACAGAGGTGAACCATGTGGTCTGTGACGCTTCACACGAAATGACATACAGCCTAAAAATAACTCTTGAACTGCCCCGTGTGAATGAAACATTTCAAATAGTATGGGTAATTTTCTAAGAAATGAATATCAATATATCCCCTTCTGTATTTGTTTTAAAAGTTTTTGATCTCATAAATATTCTCTACAACTAAGAAATATACCTGGCATTAATATCAAACATTCAAGCATGGGTGCAGATCGGAGGTGGCTGGGGGATGACATGTCAACAAAACTTCAAATCAGATCACTTGCCAATTTGCAAATTACAGTACATGTCGAAATAAGTTGTAGCGTTTCACTGAAAACCTATGCATTTTTTTTAACACTTAGTAAGTAATCTTGTATTTTTGTAGCAAAACAGGCTGACTAGTCGACTTTAAGTTGATTACTACCGGCGACTAGTCAACTTTCAAAACTAGCTAATCATTTCAGCACTATTGTTTTAATATGCATTTTGAAGGATTTAGAGTGACTACACATGGAATGGAAAACATTTTGATGCCTACAACCCCCAGACACCCACCCCCTCTCCCCACCCCCATGGGTGTGCCAATTAGGCACTTTTTTTTGGTCCAAAATATATTTTAAAGGATTTAGAGTGTGTACATGCACAGTAAACAAATATTTACTCCTATGATCCCCACCCCTGTGTGAATCGGGTATTTTTTTCTCTTTGCTCAAAAATGCATTTTGTTAAGTTAAAAATTCCAACTTATATTGACTTCAGTTATATTTCCTGATCCGCAGAGCTATGAAGCTAATAACCTAACTACAAATTTTGTTGACATTTTCTGAAAACACATAATGTGATACTTTCTTTCAGAAAGATGAAAAAAACAGAATTTTTTTCTTGTCACTTTTTATCAAAATCGTTTTTCAGTAGTATTATAATAGAACATTTTAGAAAGAAAATGTTTTATGTACTGCATCTTTAACCCTTTACTTAACACAAGTTGAAGCCAACGGTACAAATTATTTGTCTGAAACATCAGATTTTTTAATTTTTAGATCAACTTGACAACATCAAGTATGAGCTATTGGGATGGGTTTTGATCCGTCATCCATCTGTATGCATTTACGTACATATGTACGTCCATCACAATTCCTATACACCCTACAGGCCGCAGCTCTCACCTGATTAGTTCCAAATATCATATGTGGCTTTGGGCCAGTGTCTAGATTGGAGCTATTGATTTTTTAGCTCAACTTGACAAAGTCAAGCTGAGTTATTGCCATCACTTCTCGTACGTACGTCCACAATTTCCTTTGGCACACCTCACAGGTCGCATTTATGATCAGATCGCTTTGAAACTTTGTATGCTTGTTTGGGGTTACCTCTAGATGGGAGCTATTGATTTTCTTCCATTTCCATCAAAAAATGTTGCCACGGCCAACGTTCTTAGAACTTGGTTTAGTCAAACCTCAATATTTCCCTTTGTAACACCCTACAGGGCACATTTATGATGGGATTGCTTTGAAACCTGGCATGATTGTTTGGGGTGACCTCTAAATGGGAGCTATCGATTTTCTTCCATTTTCGTCAAAAAATGTTGCCGCGGCCAACGTTTTTAGAACTTAGTTTAGTCAGACCTCAATATTTCCCTTTGGCACACCCTACAGGGCACATTTATGATCGAATTGCTTTGAACCTGGCATGCTTGTTTGGGGTGACCTCTAGATGGAAGCTATTGATTTTCTTCGATTTCCGTCAAAAAATGTTGCCGCAGCCAACATTCTTAGAACTTAGTTTAGTCAAACCTCAATATTTCCGTTTGGCACACCCTACAGGGCACATTTATGATCGGATTGCTTTGAACCTGGCATGCTTGTTTAGGGTGACCTCTAGATGGAAGCTATCGATTTTCTTCCATTTCCATCGAAAAATGTTGCCGCTGCCAACATTCTTAGAACTTAGTTTAGTCGAACCTCACTATTTCCATTTGGCACATCCTACAGGGAACATTTATGATCGGATTGCTTTGAAACCTGGCATGCTTGTTTGTGGTGACCTCTAGATGGGAGCTATCGATTTTCTTCCATTTCCATCAAAAAATGTTACCACCGCCAACGTTCTTAGAACTTAGTTTAGTCAGACCTCAATATTTCCCTTTGGTTTACCCAACAGGGCACATTTATGATCGGATTGCTTTGAAACCTGGCATGCTTGTTTGGGGAGACCTCTAGATGGGAGCTATTGATTTTCTTCCATTTTCATCAAAAAATGTTGCCGCGGCCAACATTCTTAAAACTTAGTTTAGTCAGACCTCAATATTTCCCTTTCGGCAGCCGGGTTCGTCCGTTGTGGTCCAGGGAGACACTTTGGGTGATGCGAGCACTATAAACATTGAACGTGCAAACCCAGCGACGACGGATCCGAGGATTGTACGACGGAAGCCTGTCAGTCCGGTTGCTAGCTCGTCCAGGTCTATCCGGACCGCGAGCGGGAGATGCCCCCTCTCTCTTACAACTAAATCTGGGCCGCGATGTTGTATGTTCGTTCGTTAGTCGGAGCATATGTCTGCTCCTCCTGCTCAGGACACTCCGTCACATAGACAGTCCGACGCGGCTGGTCTATTGGCTTCCTCATCCTCACGTCAGCACACACGACCACACCTTGGCTATGTGACCACAGATATCCAGCCTGCTTCGCCGACCAGGGAATCCACGTCGACCAGGTCACGCCATCCGCTAGACAAGGACACGAGGCCTTTCCAGTTGGGACGTTCGCATAGTATATAAATGCAGGAATGAACGTCCCTGGAGCTTCCAGCGGCTAATTACTTAAGACCACGACTCCACAGGCCTCTGTGACGGACTTGCTATCGCAGATAGCTCAATTCATCGCTGCACCTCAGCGGCTATCAGAAACGTTTTCAATAAACAACTATCTGAGCAAGCTGGGTTGGTTCGCTCCCCTGCAGAGTCGGTAGGGACGACCGAGATTATTATGTGGTCCAGGCAGATGGTAAAAGGGAGTCAGCACTGCTGAAATTTTCCCTTTCCAAACAACTTAAGGGCTGTAGATTTCATCCGGCATCACCTTTTAGAAGTTGTTTCTCTGGACAAAAATGCTGCATTACCTGATAAGAAATTTTAAACGTCACTGACACCTCAGCAGCTATCAGAAACGTTTTCAATAAACAACTATCTGAGCAAGCTGGGTCGGTTCGCTCCCCTGCAGAGTCAGTAGGGACGACCGAGATTATTATGTGGTCCAGGCAGATGGTAATAGGGAGTCAGCACTGCTGAAATTTTCCCTTTCCAAACAACTTAAGGGCTGTAGATTTCATCCGGCATCACCTTTTAGAAGTTGTTTCTCTGGACAAAAATGCTGCATTACCTGATAAGAAACTTTAAACGTCACTGGACACAGACTTTTTCGACCGTCCCTGAGTTTCCGACCCAGTCCAGAAATGTCATGGACATTTGAACTTTTGAATGAAGCTATATTCAAGCTAGCCTCTAAGACTGGCAAATCCGGTTTCTTATTGCCTAAGTGCTATACAGCTGCCTTTCATCAATGCTAGACATAAATTTGAAACGGTAGGACAAGGTACGCCGAGAGTTCCTCTGCGTTTGGATGACTAGGCTGATGACCTGGAACGGTCATTGCCGGCCGGCGTCCATGTCTATTTACTCCAGTATACTGGAGACAACAATTTAGACGCATTATCTCACGCAGATCACCTTACCAGAGCATTATCACTACGTCTCGAAGCGAAAGAATTCCAGGATCTTCAATCTTCCTTAAGAGTTCTTTTGAGGGCTATAACATATTCTATGTATAACTCCGCCCTTTCAGTGGCAATATGGACTTAGTCAGACATGATGCTGCCCTGGCTGCATCCACAAGAGTGGATAGTAAGGTGAAAAAACTCTCTTCCAGTCACTCCGGTCTCAGGAGAGCTTCTCTTTGACGTTAAGCTTTCTACAATCTATATTAGATTACTAAGAAAGTTCCGGATTCTCTGCATTATTCCGCTTTGAAAAAGTCAGACTCAGCAGGGAGGAGTAAGGCAGGTTCTTCGAGGGCGAATACGTCCAAAGGAAGTTCCTCTACATGATCAAAGCCTCTACGTCTTACTCCGGAGACCGTCAGAGTAGCGACTCACTTAGGGGTCGTAATGCTGGCCTGAGATATCGGGTCAGATGCCCCTAGGTCGACTGGGCAAGGTGCGGGTCATGGAGGATGTGTTTTCTCCTTCCGCAATCCTCACAGGACCAGGAGGTGATGGTTCCACGTCGACCAGGTCATGCCATCCGCTAGCCAAGGACACAAGACCTTTCCAGTTGGGACAATCGCATATTATATAAATGCAAGAATTAACGTCCCTGGTGCTTCCATTGGCTAATTACGTAAGACCGCGGCTCCACAGGCCTCCGTGACAGACTTGCTATCGCAGATAGCTCAATTCATTGCAGCATCCCAGCAGCTATCAGAAACTTTTTCAGTAAAGAACTATCTGAGCAAGCTTGGTCGGCTCGTTCCCCTGCAGAGTCAGTAAGGGACGACCGAAATGATTATGTGGTCCAGACGGATGGTAAGAGGGAATCAGCACAGCTGAAATTTTCCCTTTCCGAACAACTTAAGGTGGCCGTAGATGTCATCTGGCATCACCTTTCAGAAGTTGTTTCTCTGGACAAAAATGCTGCGTTACCTGATAAGAAACTGAAAGCATCACTGGACACAGACTTTATTGGCCGGAGTAGGGACACTGTCCCTGAGTTTCCGACCCAGTCTAAAAATGTCATGGACATTTGAACTTTTGAATAATGCTGTCTTCAAGCTAGCCTCTAAGACTGGCAAATTAGGTTTCTTATCGCCTAGCGTTATTCAGCTGCCTTTCATCAATGCAAGACATAATTTTGAAACGGCAGGACTAGGCGTGCCGAGAGTTCCTCTGCATAATATCGTCTAATAGAATTTAGACGCATTATCTCACACAGATCACCTTACCAAAAGAAGAACTTGGACGACATTCTTCAGGGTTACGGCAGCAAGTTAATGCTTCAGAGCGATGTTCAGAGTCTGTTTCAATTGCTCCGACATCTCGGTTTCTTTGTAAACGAATAGTAGTCGGATCTAGTGCCATCCTAATCATTCACCCATGTGGGAATGAGCTTAGAGACGCACAACAATCTCATTCATCTGCCGTTAACCAGAGCGATATTAGTCAGTTGTTACGCTCGCTTTTGCCTTTCCCTCAGATGTAGTAACAGCAAGAGAATTCATGAGACTGACAGGTTTGTGCTGACCCACTGCGAATATTGTTCTGATGGAGCGGATATGCACTCATCCATTCCACAGTTATTTTATCTCAGAATTGGAGTGTGAAGACTCATTCGCTCGAATCGAATATCGTCTTGTCGAATCAAGTGAAACAAGAGATTCAGACTTGGGTAGATATTCAGCGGTTAACTCAAGGAGTACCTCTGCAACTGCCGGATCCGAGTTTAACTATAATGACAGATGCAAGTCAAACAGGTTGGGGCGCAACTCTGAGCCCAACAGATTCAGGGTGCCAGGGTCTTTAGGATCCGCAGTTCCTAACAAGTACATAAACATCAAGATATGATGTCAATATGGCTTGCGCTACGTCAATGAATGAAAATTCTTCAGAATACACATGTTCAAATTCTATCCGACAATTCAACAGTAGTAGCGTATATTCGGAACCAGGGAGACACTCATTCCATTCTGTTATTCAATTTAACGGAAAGAATCCTTCTGTTTGTCCTAGAGCATCAAGTTCTTCTATCGATCCGTCATATTCTGGGTCGTCTGAACGTTCTAGCGGACTCCCTTTCTCGGATAGGTTGTATGTTGTCATCAGAATGGACTCTCAACAATGAGTTTTCAATCAGATTTGCTACCAATGGGATCATCCAATGGTAGACTTATTTGTGACGCATCTCAACTATCAGTTGCAGACGTATCTGTTGCCCTGTCCAGATTCTCAAGCGTTTGCAGTAGACGCTCTCTCAATCTCTTGGGACGGAATGATAGGATACGCGTATCCTCCAGCGCCATTGTTTCAGCAGTTATTGCTCAAGATAAAGCAATCTCACTGCAAATTCTGTTGGTAGCATCTCTGTCACCCCAGAGACCATGGATAAATCTACTCAGGTGTCTGCTGTGGGACATGCCGCAGAAGCTTCCTCCACGAGAGGATCTTCTTTCACAGGGGAAATCGCGCACACTGCATCACAACTCGCTAGGTCCCAACCTTCACGTATTTCTGTTGTGCGGTCCTTCTTGCACGGCAAGCAATTTTCAGGACAAGCAGTGGACGCAATTTCTAACTGTAGGAGGACCTCCTCTTCACTAAATTATGCTGCTAAGTGGAAGGTTTTCTCACGGTGAGGTAGGGATCATTCTTTTGATACCTATGCACATCATGATAATTTACAGATTGGATCTAATGTGTCTTTATCTAAGTTAAGGAAGAAACTTTTCGATAAATAGACTTAGAACCCTTAGATTAATTCCTAAGTGGAATTTAGCTTGGTTTCTTCTTAAACTTAAAGAAGCACCATTTGAGCCTTTTGATACAGTGGACTTCAAATTCTTATGTTATAAGACAGCTTTATCTTAGCCTTCTGTTCGACTAGAAGAGTTAGTGAGCTTCAGGCACTATCTGTTGATGATTCTCACTATCGTAGTGTAGGTAATACTATTACCTTCACTACTAAGTTTGGATTTTTGGCTAAAATTAGGCTCCTATAAGTATCCGGAACCTATTGTCATTAAGGCTCTTCCGTCTTCAGACGGGCATAGGCCTTTAATCTGTCCTGTTAGAGCTATACGTTTTTACAATCTCTCTCTGGAGTCAGTAATTCCGATTCGGTGCCGAGATGGTTTTAAAGTGTAAAGCTAATTCATAGAATATTTTTAAAGTGTAGCTCGGTGTGAAACATTTGTATACGAGCACTAATATACAATCCTCGGACACTTTTTAATGAGTATAAAGAGTCTCATTATCTGGACTATCTTTAATTATTGGCTTTCCTTTAATAAGATTAGTATAAGGGATTATACTGGATGTTAATAGAGATCATTGATGATTTTTGCGCTCAATTACGGAATGGTATTGTGTCTTTTTTTTTTATACAAACAAGAAAGATACATGTAAGACATGTTCTCCTCTTCTCCTTGAGCGGATAATTCTGTTTACATGTAATTGAGCCTATTGAATTTTTCTTTATGTCCTAGGCCCTCCAGCCTTTTTTCTATTTAGCTAAGTCTGGGTCATTGGTACAGTATAAAAATGTTAAAAAATTTATAGTAATTTATATATTTTTTATACTTACCAATGACCCAGAAAGGGATGGCCTCCCATGAGTTGGGAACTCATACCTCCCCGCTGATTACATAACGCTTACCAGGCACTGGTTGTAAGAATGACAATTGGCACCAATTTCGAGACCTCCTTGACACTGTGCATGCGCAGTGGATAAAAGGTATGGAGGACCAAATAGGACATTGAAATTTTGGTATTTTTATACTGTACCAATGACCCAGACTTAGCTGGTGCTAACTCCACAAAAACCAGGGCCAAACACAAATTTTGCCCCCCAATCCCCAAAATTTGCATCCAAAACAAAAAGAAATCATGTCCTAAAGGACCTCCATAGTACGACTCTACTGCGCATGCGCAGTGACGCAGTCGTCCCGAAATTGGCGCCAAATATCATTCTCTGTTTGGCCCTTCATCAGTCAACATCTCACTGATCTTTGTGCTTGTAAATCTCAGTTTAAAGGATGCCAGACACGTAATTCTTGGAGAAAATGTGATTCTAAGGAGGATAGAAGGAGGAGAGGAAAAAAGAAGTGGCAAAAAATAATCAGGGCTGTACTTAAAATTTTTTGTTGAAATTATGTTAAGTTGCCTATTTTCGAGGCAAACGCCTCTTGTTGTCATTCTTGCTAATTGTTGCACTGCTTATTCAGTGTTTCCTCTCCCCTAACCTTCTAAAGTCCCCCCTTGCAATTCTCCCATGCTTTTGGCATATTTTTGAGAAGTTTCATTTCTAAAAATTCCCTGGGAGAGTTGCTTGGTTACAGAATGTTTTCTGTTATTTTCCCCATAGTTACGTTTTCACCCATGGGTGTATAACGTTTGTGTTCTGCATCTTCCATCTGATGTTCTGCAGATTCTCCCCTGGGAGTCTCTGTTTTGTATCAGATAGAGTGTAATTGATGACTGATTCCGGGCCAGTTTTTTCAGTGCCTGGAGTCATGTTTTCTTCTGTGTTTACACTGTTTGTTTTCATTGGCAACAGCCTTTTTTGAGGGGGGCTGTTTGCCTTTGAGGTAGTTTATCTCATTATAAGATACATTTATATTATCCGAAAGTGTCTCATTAATTATTTTATATAATTTTAAAATTTTTGACCACACTTTGCCATCGGATCCATCGGGGCTCAACGTTACTTTTCAGCAACTTGGGCTTCTTTGAAAAAATATTTTTTCAAAATTATTTTGTTTTGCAATTGTTTTTTCATTTATTAATGGATCATGTTATTATGTATCTTTGTATCAGGGGTTTTTGCGAGTAACTAGGACTTACTGTTGTTCTTTCACAATGAAGGGAACTTGTTCAAATTGTAATAGGAAGAAATCTTCCTCTGACTTTCATGATTATTGCATTAATTGTAGTCAGTGTTCTCGCATTAATCCCTGTCCTGTATGTGAACATTGGGATGAGAAACATTGGAAACGTGTGTCACGATATGTTGTTTCTGGAGAAAGAGCGATGCCGGCTCTTTCTCCACAAGGTCACTCTACTCTCTCAGTTTCTATTTCAGAGGAACCAGAACAGGGTGATGTTTCCATGTTATCTTCTTCAAGTGTGCGTCCGTCGTCACAATTAAATACAGAGCTAGCGGCAAAAGTGCTCATGGAGATTACACAAATGTCGTCCGCTAGCTCGCCCGGTGTAGCGTCCATTCACCGAATGGTTCGGCAGCCGGGTTCGTCCGATGCGGTCCAAGAGGAAATTTTGGGTGATGCGAGCACTATAAAAATAATAGATGCACACCCAGTGACGGCGGATAGTGAACGAGAACGGAGGAAGCCTTTTAGTCCGGTTCCTAGCTCGTCCAGGTCCAGCCGGGCCGCGAGCGAGAGAGGCCCCTCTCTCGTACAACAACATCTGGGACCAGATGTTGTGGTACAAAATGTGTCTTTAGCGGAGCATACGTCCGTCGCTCGGGACGCTCCGTTGTATAAGCAGTCCGCAGAGACTGTTAAGGCTTCCTCTTCTCGTCGGCGCACACGACCGCACCTTGGCTGCGTGACCTCCGATATTTTGCCAGCTTCGCCGATGAAGGATTCTTCGGCGACCAGGTCACACCATCCGGCAGCCAGGGATTCGAGACCGATGGACTCCGGACGTTCGCATAGGAAAAGTATGCGGGAGCCATCTGATGCGGAGCTGCCCTCGGCGAAGCAGCGAAAGACCGCTCCTCCGCAGGTCTCGACGTCGGACATTCTAGTGCAGATAGCACAGCTTATCGCAGCATCCCAGCAGCCGACAGAAACGGTGTCGGATCGAGAATTATCCGACGGCGCTGGGTCGGTACGCTCCGCCGAAGCATCGGGGGCGGACGACCGGGAACATCGGGAGGTCCGACCGGATGGTGAAAGGGATACGGATGAATTGGAGCTATCCCTTTCGGAACAACACAAAGCTGCCGTGGACTTCATCCGGCACTTTCTTCCTCAAGTTGTTCCGTCGGGCCAGACTGCTGCGCTTCCGGACAGGAGAATTATAGCGTCATTGGACTCTGATTTTTTCGAGCGGTTCAGGGACATCGCTCCCGAGTTTCCGTCGCAGTCCAATAATGTTGCAAGAACATTTGAATTATTGAACGACGCTATTTTTAAACTTGCTTCCAGGACGGGGAAAGCAAGCTTCTTGTCCGCAAATACTCTCAACCTGCCTTTCATTAATGCAAGGAATAAATTCGACACGGCAGGTCAGGGTATACCGAGAGTTCCTCTGCGTATGGACGACGAGGCGGAAGACTTAGAGCTATCATTACCGTCGTCAGCTTCTATTCCAACCGCAGTGTTGGAAACAGCTATTGCATCTAACAGAGCCAATTTAGATGCCTTATCTTACGCAGATCACCTTACTAAGGCGTTATCACTGCGTCTTCAAGGGGAAGAGTTTCAGGATATACAATCCTCCTTAAGACTTCTTTCAAGGGCAGTAGCTTATTCCACGTGTAACTCCGCCCTTTCAGTGGCAAATCTGGAGTTGGTTAGACGTGACGCAGCCCTGTCTACATCCACTCTAGTGGATTCTAAGGTGAAGAACTCTCTTAGAGTCGCTTCGGTCTCAGGAGATCTTCTCTTTGACGGCAAGCTTTCCGCTATTTATGATAATATTAAAAAGAAAGCTAGTGGTTCTCTGTTGTTTAGATCCGCTCCTAAAAGGTCGGATACAGCAGACACGAATAAGGCGGGCACTTCTGGGTCTTATCCGCCCAAGAGAGGTTCCTATAGAGGTTCCGGTGCGTCCTCTAGCTCTTATTCGAGAGACCGTCAGGATAGTGACTCTCGTTCGGGACGTCCTTCAGGCCGGGACAATCGGTCGGACACCCGGAGGTCGACGAGGCGAGGTGCGGGTCGTGGAAGACGTGGTTTCTCCTACCGCAGGCCTCGCAGATCCAGGAGGTGATGGCTCAAACCTCTATCGCGTTCCGGTTGGCGGAAGGTTGTCGAGTTTTTCTCAAGAGTGGGCGTCGATTACGGACGACCCGTGGGTGAGAGGAGTGACTTCGGAAGGTCTAAAGATATCCTTCAAACGAAAGCCTCCATTAACTCGAAGTCCAAAGTGGACTCATCTTCCGTCAAACCCTCAGAAAAGAGACGCTCTGCTATCAGAGGTGCAGTCTCTTTTAATGAAGAACGCGGTAGAGGTCGTAGAAAACCAGGAATCGCTGGGATTCTACAGCCATCTGTTTCTGGTTCCGAAACCAGACGGCTCGTTCCGTCCAGTCATAGATTTGAGCTGGATAAACAAGCTGATCATCGCTCCGAAGTTTTATATGGAGATGATTCGATCGGTCAGAGCGAGTATTCGGGTGAACGATTATGCAACGAGCATAGATCTCAAAGATGCGTACTTTCACGTCATGGTACATCCGACTTTCCGAAAGTAGCTACGCTTCGCAGTCCTAGGAGTAGTGTATCAGTTCCGGGCCATGTGCTTCGGATTGAATCTAGCACCCTGGGCTTTCACTCGGGTAATGAACTCGGTAATGATTTACTTCCGAGCTCATTCGTCTGCGGTAACGTCGGCCTACCTGGACGACATTCTTCAGAGGTACGGCAACGAGTTAACGCTTCAGAACGATGTTCAGAATCTTCTTCTATTGCTCCGACGTCTCGGTTTCATAGTAAACGAGGAGAAGTCGGATCTGGTGCCGTCCAAGTCATTCACTCATCTGGGAATGAGCTTCGAGACGCACAACAATCTCGTTCGTCTGCCGTTAACCAGAGCGAAATTAGTCAGTTGTTACGCTCGCTATTGTCTGAATACAGACAAAGTCACGGCGAGAGAATTTATGAGACTGATAGGTCTGTGCGGAGCCGCCGCGGATCTCATTCCGATGGGACGGCTACGCACACGGCCTCTTCAAATTTTCCTGACTCAGAATTGGAGTGTGAAAATTCATTCGCTCGATGTAGACGTTCTCTTGTCAGATCAAGTGAAACAAGAGATTCAGACTTGGGCAAACATTCAGTGGTTAACTCAAGGAGTTCCGCTGCAGTTGCCGGATCCGAGTTTTACCATTATGACGGATGCCAGTCAAACAGGTTGGGGTGCATCATTAATCCCAACGGATTCGAGATGCCAGGGTCTTTGGGATCCGCAATTCCTCTGCAAGCACATAAACATCAAGGAAATGATGTCAATTTGGCTTGCGTTACGTCACTGGATGGACATTATTCACGATGCTCATGTCCAAATCCTATCCGACAATACGACAGTAGTGGCGTATATACGGAATCAGGGAGGCACTCATTCAGTTCCGTTGTTCAATCTAACGGAAAGAATCCTTCTGTTTGCGTTGGAACATCACGTTCTTCTTTCGGTCCGTCACATACCGGGTCGTCTGAATGTGCTAGCAGACTCCCTTTCACGAAAGGGTCGCTTGTTGCCGTCGGAGTGGACTCTCAACAAACAAGTATTCAATCAGATTTGCTACCAATGGGAACGGCCAATGATAGACTTATTTGCGACACATCTCAACAATCAGTTGCAGACGTATGTGTCCCCGTGTCCGGATCCAAGAGCATTTGCAGTAGACGCTCTATCGATCCCTTGGGACGGAATGATAGGATATGCGTATCCTCCAGCGCCGTTAATTCAACAAGTATTGCTAAAGATAAAACAATCTCAATGCAAGATTCTGTTGGTAGCATCTCTGTCGCCACAGAGACCGTGGATAAATCTACTCAGGTGTCTGTTGTGGGACCTACCGCGGAAGCTCCCTCCACGAGAGGATCTTCTTTGGCAGGGGAAATCGCGCCAACTACATCACAACCCGCAAGGTCTCAACCTTCACGTTTTTCCGTTGTGCGGTCCTTCTTGCATGGCAAGCACTTTACAGGACGAGCAGTGGACGCGATTTCTAACTGTAGGAGGACCTCCTCTTCGCTAAACTATGCGGCTAAGTGGAAGGTTTTCCGTCGTTGGTGTAGGGATCATTCTGTTGATGTATTTGATCCCTCTATACAAGACATTGCTAACTTTCTAGTATACTTGTTTGACGAAATCAAACTGCAACCTGTTACTATAAAGGGTTATAGATCTATGTTATCTGATACCTATGCACATCATGATAGTTTACAAATTGGAACTAATGTCTCTTTATCGAAATTGGTTAGAAACTTTTCGATAAATAGACCCAGAACTCTCAGATTAATTCCTAAGTGGAATTTAGCTTGGGTTCTCCTTAAATTGAAGGAAAAGCCATTTGAACCTCTTGGGACAGTAGATTTCAAATTCTTATCTTATAAGACAGCTTTTCTCTTAGCTTTCTCTTCTGCCAGAAGAGTCAGTGAGCTTCATGCACTATCGGTGGATGATTCTCATTATCGTAGTGTTGGGAACACTATCACCTTCACTACTAATGTCGGTTTTTTAGCTAAAAATCAGGCTCCTAATAAATATCCGGAACCTATTGTTATTAAGGCTCTTCCGTCTTCAGACGGGCGTAGGCCTTTACTCTGTCCTGTTAGAGCACTACGTATCTATAAACAGAGATCTCAGTTCATCAGGAAGGGACGGAAACGTTTCTTTCTGTCTTTGATGCCTAATAGAAAGGACATTTCAGTCCATTCTATTGCTAGATGGATTCAGTTAACTATCCGTACTGCATATGAAGATTTATCTTCTTCTCAGCAGTCTGTGCTTAAGATTTCTGCTCATGAAGTAAGAGCTCTTTCTACTTCCTGGGCTTATGCTAATAGTGTTGCTATTACAGATTTAATGAAGGCTGCTTATTGGTCTCAGCCATCCACATTTACTAATTTTTATCTCAGAAATATTGAGTCCATTTCTGGAGACCTGCATTGTTTAGGTCCGTTATCTGTTGCTCAGAATGTCGTCCACTAAACAGTTGCAACTATAGTTATGCAGGCTTTCTGTTCCGGCAGTGACTCCGTCCGGCTGCCCTCTTCGCTCTGGGCTATTTGACCCAGGGCAAGGGGAAGGGGGGGGGGGGGGGGGGCGGGTGTTCCCTTAGGTCACCTGCTTTATAGTGAAAAGCAAGGGAATGCCTCCTCCAAGACAGTATTTCTGAGTCGCTTCCGGGATGGTTTTAAAGTGTAATATTAATGTTTAATTTCATTCATGTCTTATTTTTAAAGTGTAGCTCGGTGTGAAGCATTTGTATATGTCAAGTGTCAAACGGGCTTTAATATACAATACTCGGACACTTTTAAATGATTATAAAGAGTCTCAATTCTCTGGACTACTTTATTTATTGGCTTGCTTTAAAAATAATTAGTATAAGGGTTATACTGGATGTTAATAGAGAACATGAATGTTATTGTGCTCAATTATTAAGGGTAGTGTATCTTTCTAATTTAAATATTAAATAAGAAAGATACATGTAAAGCCTAATACTCCTTTTCTCCTTAAGGGGTTACCTCTTTATTTTATAATTGAGCTTATTGGATTTTCCTCTATGTCCTAGGCGGCCCTCCAGCCTGTTTACTATTCAGCTAAGTCTGGGTCATTGGTACAGTATAAAAATGTTAAAAAATTTATAGTAATTTATATATTTTTTATACTTACCAATGACCCAGACGGGGATGGCCCTCCCTGAGTTGGGAACTCTTGCCTCCCCGCTGAGTACATAGCGCTGACCAGGCACTGCCAGTAAGAATGATATTTGGCGCCAATTTCGGGACGACTGCGTCACTGCGCATGCGCAGTAGAGTCGTACTATGGAGGTCCTTTAGGACATGATTTCTTTTTGTTTTGGATGCTAATTTTGGGGATTGGGGGGCAAAATTTGTGTTTGGCCCTGGTTTTTGTGGAGTTAGCACCAGCTAAGTCTGGGTCATTGGTAAGTATAAAAAATATATAAATTACTATAAATTTTTTAACTTTTGATGCAAATTTTGGGGATTGGGGGCAAAATTTGTGTTTGGCCCTTGATTTTAAGGAGTTAGCACCAGCTAAGTCTGGGTCATTGGTAAGTATAAAAAATATATAAATTACTATAAATTTTTTAACTTTTCTGCATTACGTTGAAAAAGATAGCTGCCATCAGCCATCTTGGATTTGACATATGAATTGTCAGAAGTTCCATTATTACACCCAACAGGCCCCATCCCTCACTTGATTTTTTTCAGATTTCTTATGTAACTTTGGTGTGATGTCTTTTCTGTAGAAACTTAAGTGAATGACATGGCATTACTGGATCTTTCTGTTTAGTTCAGTCCTTTCTTGGACAAGTTGAGTTGCAGTGTCATTGACACTTTCATTTACTTCTAACCATTGCTTATTAGTCCTCATCAAGCTTGTTCCATTAATAGGTCATGAATTATGTTTTGGGGTAGAAAAATGAAAAAATAAAATTTGAATAGCAATTTTTTGAATATCACGAGTGTAGATATGGCAGATTCGTTACGCAAACAGTTAACAAAAAATAGCACAGACTATTTTGTGTCTCAGGCTCTATGCTTGATGTCACTCTAATTTGTTAGTTTGAAATGAGTTTTGTAGGATTTTGAGTTTTGTGGAAATTTGAGTGATTTAAATGAAAAAAGGGATGAAAGCCCCGTTAGGTGAATTTTTTTCTTTTCCATAAAAACAGTTTTGAAGAATTTTGAGTGATTTTATGCAAACAAAAATTTTTCACACATTTAATTTTGGGTTTTTGCTTGAAGATTAGTTTTGAAGAGGATTTCAAGTTACCTTTTTTTTTCTATTAGGCTTTCCCAAACCCAGTTTGGGAAAGACTCTTGTTATTCTTCTTTTTCAAAATTTTTCTTCTCTTTTTTTTTTTTTTCTCCATGAATTTTGTCTGTTGAACTGCTCAAAAACAAGCTGTATGATTTTGACCAAATTTGGCATACTTATTTAATGTCATAAAATCTAGTGAAATGTGGTATCGTCATGTCTGTGAAAATGCTGTCAAAATTTCACCATTTTTCAAATGTCTCAAAATTGTTTACAGTTATTTAGCTCAAATTTTCCACACATTTAGAGCATAATATAATACACCACGAACACCACTCAAATCTTTCAACTTTAACCCCCATTGACCAAAAATGACATGAATATAGATTTAAATTTAAAGTAATTTATATATTTTTTGTACTTACCAATGACCCAGATGGGGATGGCCCTCCCATGAGTTGGGAACTTATATACCTCCCCGCTGATTATATAGCATTTAGCAGGCACTGGTTGTAAGAATGAGGCTTGGGGCCAATTTCGGTACTTCCTTGACACTGCGCATGAACAGTAGGTAAAAGTATGGAGGACCATATAGGACATTAGTTTTTTTTATTTGGATGCAAATTTGGGGGATTGGAGGGGTGGGGGCAAAATTTCTGTTTGGCCCTGAATTTTTAAGAGTTAGCACCAGCTAAGTCTGGGTCATTGGTAAGTATGAAAAATATATAAATTACTATAATTTTTTTCATTTTTAAAGTTTGAAATTTGTGTGTGATGTTTGAATTTTTAAATTAATGGATTATATGTCATAGAGCCATGTAATAAATACAGAATGCCACCATGTGCGAATGTGTTCATCAATACGGAACTCATGCCATAGAGGATATAGTTGTGCCTCTCGTTCTATTCTTTCATGCTGGCACTTGTGCCATATTGATGAATGCATTCACACATCGTGGCATTCTGTTTATATACGGTATCCTTATGGGGGTCAGAGACATTATGTGAATGTACGGCATCTTTATGATGGTCAGATTCAAGTTTGTCAAAATCAAGTCCCTGTGTTCATATTTGAGCTCTGTATCGGAGCCTGAATTTTAACTTAGTGAAATATGAGCAAAATTGATTATAAATCTTCTTTTCCAGAATCACCAGTCATAATCTTTTGATATTTAATATAAAATATCCTGGGGTAGGAGGAACATTCACATTTTTTAAATCAAGATCTTGGGTTAATATTTGGGCTCTCTGTGGAAACTCAAATTTTAACTCATTTTCTTTAGATCCACCTTAGGGCTTCGTGTTTCTAAAGATTTTCCTGTTTTTGTCCAAGCAGTATTGTGACTGAGGCTTCTAAAATAAACAAGAATGTTTTGACCTTGTCTTGATTGATGTTAATATTGGACCTATCTTTATTGACAATGTCAAGCTGAGCTATTGCCATCACTTCTCGTCCGTCGGCATATGTACATACGTACGTCCACAATTTCCTTTGGCACACCTCACAGGTTGCATTTATGATCAGATCACTTTGAAACTTGGTATGCTTGTTTGGGGTGACCTCTAGATGGGAGTATCGATTTTCTTCAATTTCCGTCAAAAAAATGTTGCTGGTTGCAACGTTCTTAGAACTTAGTTTAGTCAGACCTCAATATTTCACTTTGGCACACCCTACAGGGCAATTTATGATCGGATTGCTTTGAAACCTGGCATGCTTGTTTGGGTGACCTCTAGATGGGAGCTATCGATTTTCTTCCATTTCCGTCAAAAAATGTTGCCGCTGGCAACGACCCTTGAACTTAGCTTTGTCAGGCATCAATATATTCCTTTGGTATGCCATGCAGGGCACATTTTTGATCAGAGCGGTTTCAGACTTGGTATGCTTGTTTGGGGTTACCTCTAGATGGGAGCTATTGATTTTCTTCGATATCCGCCAAGAAATGTTGCCACTGGCAATGACCTTTGATGAACTTAGTGCAGTTATGCATCAAAATTTCCCTTTGGCACACCCTGCAGGGCACATTTATTATCAGAACGCTTTAAAACTTGGTATGTTTGTTTGGGGTTACCGCTAAATGGGAGCTATCGATTTTCTTCAATTTCCATCAAAAAATGTTGCCGCTGGCAACGTTCTTAGAACGTAGTTTAGTCAGACCTCAATATTTCCCTTTGGCTCACCCTACAGGGCACATTTATGATTGGATTGCTTTGAAATCTGACATGCTTGTTTGGAGTAACCTTTAGATGGGAGTTGATTTTCTTCCATTTCCATAAAAAAATGTTACCGCTCGCAACGACCTTTGAACTTAGTTTAGTCAGGCATCAAAATATTCCTTTGGCATGCTCTACACTGCACAATAATGATCAGATCAGTTTGAAACTTTGCTTGTTTGGTGTTCCCTCTAGATGGGAGCTAGCGATTTTCTTCAATTTTCGTCAAAAAATGTTGCCACTGGCACTGACCTTTTATGAACTTCGTGCAGTTATGCATCAATATTTCCATTTGGCGGGCGCACCCTGCAGTGCACATTTTTTTTTTCCGTCCATCCATTAGCTTTTGTTTGTCCACACCATAACTTGAAAACAATACTTCCAACAGATACTGTTTTTTATGGTTGATTAGTCATGACTAAAGGATGGTTGCTTTCAGTAACCAGCATTCTGGCATTTCCAGTATGGCCACCATGACAGCCATCTTGGATTTTCGGGGACTTTTGATTGTCCACACGATAACTTGAAAACTATAAATCCAACAGATGCTACTTTTTTATGGTTGATTAATCATGACTAGTGGATGGTTCCTCGCGATATTCTGGCATGGCCATGGCAACTAAACATTTCTTCACAAGTGCAATTTCTCCATTTCCGTCAAAAATAGTTGCCATTGACAATGAATGACCTCTGATGAACTTAGTAAAAACTTAGCACAGTTATGCATCACCATTTCCCTTTGGCACGTCCTGCAGAGCACATTTATGATTGGATCCCTTGGAAACTTGGTGTGGTTGTGTGGGGTGATATCTATATGGGAGTTATTGATTTTCTTCTATTTCTGTCAAAAAATGTTGCCGCTGGCAACGACCTTTGAACTTAGTTTAGTCAGACTTCAGTATTTTCCTTTGGCACACCTTTCAGGGCACATTTATGATCGGATCACTTTGAAACTTGGTATGTGTGTTTGGGGCGACCTCTAGATGTGAGCTATTGCTTTTTTTCATTTCCATAAAAAAATTATTATTGTTATGACCAGCCTTTGAACTTTCTGCATTTGTGCAGCAACTTATCCCTTTTGCACTCTCTGAAGGGTATATTTAGGAATTTCCATAAAAAAGAGAAAAAAAAACATTGCTACAAGCAATGACCTTCAAACTTAGTGCATTTGTGTATTAACATCTTCTGGCATGCCTCAGAGGGAGCATTAATTATCAGGTTGTTTTGAAACTTTGTATGCTCAGTGACAAAGATAGGAGCTATCGATTTTCTTTTCATTTCCATCAAAAACTGTTGATGTTGGCAACAATATTTGAATTTTTTGCATTTGTGCATCAATCTTCTTCTTTGACATGGCCTACAGGTCACATTTAGCAGGGGATTGTTTTTGAACTTCTAAGGTGAGACCTTTAGATAAGAGCTATTGATTAGCATTCATTTCTGTTAAAAAAGTGGCCATTTACAATAACCTCTGAACGTACTGCATTTGTGTTTCATTATTCTTCCTTTAGCCAGTCTTACAGTTTACACTTTAAAATGCATCAATTACTCAGACGTTGTGCACACACAATGCTGTTATGTTGAAATTTCACCAAATAACATTGGTACCAATGTTCTTCAATTTTGCTATTTCACTTATAACTTACCAAGTTCAAGTTTGTCAAGTTGAGCTACAGTGTCATTGACACTTTCATTTAAATTTCATGAACAACGGAAATGACTGACCGACGTTATTCTATAGTGGTAATAAATTATGTGCCGTCCAAATATAACATTGTTGGTTACGTTTGTGTTGTGGTAATCTTGGCATCCATTTATATGATAACCATTTATCACTTTCCCCATATTGCCAGTGTGGAGAACTACAAATGACTACTTACTTCTATATTGCTCCCTCTACTCTAACTTTCAAAATCATACAATCAAGGCTCTGCCTTTTACTGTCGATCTCTTTATCTTACTATTTGGTTCAGAATTATTGAATAATGTCGAGAATTGTAGAGTTTTTAAGGTTGTACAGAAGTTTATTATGTTGAGTGGGTGCCTCGGCTGCTGAGAGCCTTCGGGGCTAATCTGTTTGGGCAATTCATGTAGTCCCAGCTATATTCTTATATCTCACTTAACTTTTAAACGAAATGTCTGCTATTTGTAAATGTGGCTATGTGACAACTACAGTGCATGGGAGTGTTTTGTTGCTGATTCACCCATGTCCCGACTTCCCATCTATCTTATATAATTAATATTATATCTTCTTTACATATATTTTAGTTCAAACAGTCTCTTACAAGGCTCAAAATTTACTCTTTCCTCCAATTAGTGTAATTTCATAATTTATATGGGAGATGACTATCAAAAGCTCCTAGCGTACTGTCCAATCCCATCTCTACAATCTGTCTTTGTCTATTGTACTTGTTACATTGTAAGCAATTAATATATATCATTTTTAGCTCAACTTTGGCGAAGCCAAATTTGAGCTTTTGTCATGGCCCGTTGTCAGTCTGTCCGTACGTCAACAATTGGATACAGCTCGGGCTAGAGGCCGTATTTATGAACCGATCTTTACGAAACTTCTTGGGTACCTTTGTTATGACCGTGGGACGAGAACGAGTGTTTTTGGGTGCGGTCCAAAATTCAAGATGGCTGCCAGTCGCCATTTTGTACCGACGAGGCAGAAATCTGTTTTTTGTACAAAACTTCCATATGAAAGCTCTGATTTGAATAATTTTTTGTATGAATGTCTTACCATGGGATACATCACATATAATACGTTTTTTTTTCTTGTGCGTAAATTGTGCAAATTAAACTAATTTTGATGTTTTTTGGTGTTACTTTCAGCACTGTAAGTGCAAATGCTAATACGGCTCGGGCTAGAGGCCGTATTTATGAACCGATCTTTACAAAACTTCTTGGGTACCTTTGGTATCACCGTGGGACGAGAACGAGTGTTTTTGGGTCCGGTCCGAAATTCAAGATGACCGATGGCAGCCATTTTGTACCGAAATTAGGTCTAATCAGTTTTTTGTACACAACTTCTAAACGGCTCAGCCTAGAGACCATATTTATGAACCAATCTTTACGAAACTTCTTGGGTACCTTTGTTATCACTGTGGGATGAGAGCGAGTGTTTTTGGGTGTGGTCTGAAATTCAACATGGCCACCAGCAGCCATTTTGAACCAAAATTAGTGCAATCAGTCTTTTGTACAGAACTTCTGTATGAAAGTTCTGATTTGAATAAATTTTTGTATGAATGTTTAGTAACATGGAATACATCACATATTGTAAGGGGTTTTTTTCATGCAGAAATTATGCAAATTAGAT
The DNA here is from genome assembly GCA_031216915.1 of Pictodentalium vernedei. Classification (NCBI taxonomy): domain Eukaryota; kingdom Metazoa; phylum Mollusca; class Scaphopoda; order Dentaliida; family Dentaliidae; genus Pictodentalium; species Pictodentalium vernedei. The sequence goes on along the minus strand of CM062293.1, from coordinate 298,649,742 downwards.
GAACTTTGATTTATTCAGTGCTACTTACACAATGTAAGCATACATGTCAATACGGCTCAGGGTAGAGGCTATATTTATGAACCGATCTTCACAAAACTTCTTGGGTACCTTTGTTATCACCTTGGGACAAGAATGAGTGTTTCTGAGTGCGGTCCAAAATCAAGATGGCTGCCAGTGGCCATTTTGTACCGAAATGAGGTCCAATCAGTTTTTTGTCACAAGTTCTATACAGCTCGTATTTATGAACTGATCTTCACAAAACTTCTTGGGTACCTTTATTTTCACCTTGGCACAAGAACGAGTGTGGTTTGGGGTGCCTTTGTTATCACTGTGCTATGAGAACAAATATTTTGGCGTTCAGTCAGACCCACTCTGGGACTCAAAGATTTTTTTCTAGTTTAGCATCTGACTGTCACCCACCTTTACAATACTTTACCTATACATTTGTTACAGGCAACGGTCAGTATTTATGTACAGACCGTTACAATACTTTATATGTACCTTTGTTATCAGGTCATTACCTAGATGTTTGTCATTGCTGTGTCACATACTATACATGTACATGTCTTTGTCTTGACAAGTTGAGCTACAGTGTCATTGACACTTTCATTATTTTTCCAAGTGTTTGTTCCATATGGCATGTCCATCTAACATATTTGTAGCAAAATCAAAAAAAATGTGGTTTAAACTAGGTCTCTGGCAAATAAGATATAACATAAAATTTGGTGTACTTAAGTCAAATAGGTCTATAAACAAGGTGAATTGGTTGACCTTCAAAGTAATTTATGACATATTAACCCTTTGAACACTGTGGTATCTTCCATTCCAGTCCAATGGCTGCAATTAGAAGAGACTATTCATTATTTGGGGTTGACCAATCAATATTTTCAGCCCTGAGGCTGCACATTGAAAATATTGATTGGCCTACCCCAAACTTTTACTGAACATCCATCCCATTTAATGACGTTATGACGTATCATGTTCCTGGCCGTAAAAACTGCCTGTCGGGTTCATAGGGTTAAAAAAAAAAATTTTATTCGATTAACAGGAGTTTACACTGTTATCTATTTGTTTTCCTTTTAAAATAGTCACCAATACTTGGAGCAGAAGTCCTCTAAAATTGGCAGCATGGTTATAAACGATTGACTTAAGTTGACTGTATCTCAATGTTGTCATGATTAGCCGATGTATAGAAATATGTAACCTTAAACACCAATAGATAAATAAATCTATGCAATTGACAGGACAGATTTGTAGTGTAGATATGGAAAATGATTTTGTGTTTGGAAATTATATTCAATTAACAAGGTTATTCAATTAAGAGATATCCAATTAAGTGGGCTTCAGTGTGGTGGAAATATGAACTTTATGTTCAGCATTTTGATAATGTATTCATGAAGTCTTGTCAGACATGTCGTACAGGAGATTCTAACAGGAACATGAATGCCAATGATATGTTTGTTGCTTTTTCATAATTTTCATTAATTGTTCTTTTTTTTCATTATAGACCTTTCCAATGGAACAGGTATGATTACATCAATGACACCCCATGGTAATGTATAAATAGGCAGTACTATCAAATGTACCCAAGGCTAGAAGATGTTGGTATTTTACCTGTGAAGGCAAATTTCTAGCTTCCTGATTGTTTGCTTGTTCCAATTTTTGGGTGGGAATACTGAGAAGTGGAACAATGCTTTTTATCCCCCCCCCCCCCCCCCCCAAAAAAAAAAGTTTCGGGTGGATATAGCCATGACGCTGTCCTTCTGTCTGTAGCCAGAGTTGGTTTCCACTCTCTAACTATAATTCTGCTTGACCGACTGAAAACCAAACTTGGCATGTGGGTTAGGCATGATGAGATGAAGAACACTATTTATTTTGGGATCATTGTGCCAAAGGTCAAGACCACAATTACCTTGAACTTCTATTTTTATCAGTGTTAGTTTCCACTCTGTAATTAAAGTTCCACGTGGCCAACTGAAACCCAATTCGGCATGTGAGTTAGACATGATGAGAGGAAGAACCCTATATATTTTGAGGTCATTGTGTCAAAGGTCAAGGTCACAGTGACCTTGATGATTTACCAGAGTTGGCTTCTCTAATTGAAATTTTGCTTGCCCAATCGATAGTAAACTTGGCTTATGGGTTGTGATGAAAGGAAGAACCCTTTTTATTTTTTAGGTCATTATGCCAAAGGTCTAGATCACAGAGACCTTGAAATTAAATTTTTACCGGTCAGAGCTGGTTTCGGCTCTCTTAATTATTAAAATTAGGCATTCCTATTCAAAACTCAACTTGGCACGTGAGGATGAGCATGATGAGAGGAAGAACCCTATTTATTTTGAGGTCATTGTGCCAAAGGTCAAGGTCATAGTGCCATTAAACTTTAAGTTTTACTAGTACCGATCAAAACCAAATTTGACATGTCATCAAATGCAGGTAATCTTATCTGTATTATTTTAGTAAACAGCAGCTGTGTTAATTTAATGTTATATATATTCCCAACGTTATTGTATCTGGTTGATTAGCTCAACTTTGGCGAAGCCAAATTTGAGCTTTTGTCATGGCCGTTGGCCGTCTGTCCGCCTGTCCGTACGTCAACAATTGGATACGGCTCGGGCTAGAGGCCGTATTTATGAACCGATCTTTACGAAATTTCTTGGGCACCTTTGTTATGACTGTGGGACAAGAACAAGTGTTTTTGGGTGCAGTCCGAAATTCAAGATGGCTGCCAGCAGCCATTTTGTACCGACGATGCAGAAATCTGTTTTTTGTACAGAACTTCCATATGAAAGCTCTGATTTGAATAATTTTTTGTATGAATGTTTAGTACCATGGGATACATCACATATAATACGGGTTTTTTCTCGTGCGTAAATTGTGCAAATTAGACTAATTTTGATGTTTTTTGGTGTTACTTGTAACTGTAAGTGCAAATGCCAATACGGCTCGGGCTAGAGGCCATATTTATGAACCGATCTTTACGAAACTTCTTGGGTACCTTTGGTATCACCGTGGGACGAGAACGAGTGTTTTGGGGTCCGGTCCGAAATTCAAGATGGCCAATGGCAGCCATTTTGTACAAAATTAGGTGCAATCAGAATTTTGCACAGAACTTCCATATGAAAGCGCTGATTTGAATAATTTTTTGTGTGAATGTTCATTACCATGGGATACATCACATGTAATACGGGGTTTTTTTCTCGTGCAGAAATTATGCAAATTAGATGAACTTTGATTTTTTCAGTGCGACTTACACACAGTAAGTACACATGTCAATACGGCTCAGACTAGAGTCTGTATTTATGAACTGATCTTCACGAAATGTCTTGGGTACCTTTGTTATCACCTTGGGATGAGAACGAGTGTTTCTGGATGCGGTCTAAAATTCAAGATGGCTGCCAGTGGCCATTTTGTACCGAAATTAGGTCTAATCAGTTTTTTGTACACAACTTCTATACAGCTCAGATTAGAGGCCATATTTATGAACCAATCTTTACGAAACTTCTTGGGTACCTTTGTTATCACCGTGGGATGAGAGCGAGTGTTTTTGGGTGTGGTCTGAAATTCAAGATGGCCACCAGCAGCCATTTTGTACCAAAATTAGTGCAATCAGTCTTTTGTACAGAACTTCTGTATGAAAGTTCTGATTTGAATAAATTTTTGTATGAATGTTTAGTAACATGGAATACATCACATATTGTAAGGGTTTTTTTTTCATGCAGAAATTATGCAAATTAGATGAACTTTGATTTATTCAGTGCTACTTACATAATGTAAGCACACATGTCAATATGGCTCGCCCTGAGAGGCTGTATTTATGAACCGATCTTCACAAAACTTCTTGGGTACCTTTGTTATCACCTTGGGACGAGAATGAGTGTTTCTGGGTACGGTCCAAAATTCAAGATGGCTGCCAGTGGCCATTTTGTACCAAAATTAGGTCCAATCAGTTTTTTGTCACAAGTTCTATACAGCTTGTATTTATGAACTGATCTTCACAAAACTTCTTGGGTACCTTTGTTTTCACCTTGGGACAGGAATGAGTGTGTTTTGGGATGCCTTTGTTATCACTGTGCTATGAGAACAAATATTTTGGGGTTCAGTCAGACCCACTCTGGGACTAAGATTTCTTTTCTAGTTTAGCATCTGACTGTCACCCACCTTTACAATACTTTACCTATACATTTGTTACAGTCAACGGTCAGTATTTATGTACAGACCGTTACAATACTTTATATGTACCTTTGTTATCAGGTCATTACCTAGATGTTTGTCATTGCTGTGTCACTTACTATACATGTACATGTCTTTGTCTTGACAAGTTGAGCTACAGTGTCATTGACACTTTCATTTTTCTTGGGGATTGACCAGCCCTTATTGCTACCTCTAGTTTATTGTAGTTACATGTTCGTTCTTATGCATAAACTAGGACTTGATAAACAATGCATGGAGAGAAGACCTTTTAAGTGTTCCATTACCATTTTTCTTTAGTTGAATTGCTACATTTTGAACAAAGAAAATAATGCTTATAATATTTTTTTAGAATCATCTTTAGATGAAACTGAGATGTAACAATTTATGTTTTCTTCAGAGGACCTTGAAATGTCTTGTTTTTCCATTTTGTGACTTTCATAGTACAGGAACTTGAATAATTGATGACCCTCCATTGGGATGAGCTCAATATGCTTCTTCTAATGAGGGGCATAAGCTAGGTTCTGCAGGCAAAAAGTTGAATATACTAAAATATAAATGGTGAGTTTTGTGAAAAATCTTGGCCATATGTTGCTGTTTCATTGGACAAAAGGGTTGACCTCTTTGAAGTTCATCAGCATTCATAACATGTTGTTTTAAATTGCATATGATATCACATTGCAACAATCTCACAATTTATCTATTAGTCACCATTAATGAATGAATATTTAAAATTTTAATTATTTTAGAGGTAAGACCTTTGTAGATCCACTCTTGATATTTGAGGTAAGTCAGACACACGATATGTTCACAATTTGTAATTAGAATAAATAAGATGGAGGATAAAATTCCAAGCATTTAAAAGGTAAGAACTTTATTGAAGGCATTGAACAATTAAATGTTATGAAATGTATATGTGTAAGGTTTTTACAAGTACAAATACCACTTTATGCTTTTAATTATATATCACTTTTAAATTATTCTTTTAACTGGTTGTGGGCTACATTCATTTTGGCATTCTGAATCATCAAATTTGTTTCATTACAAAATATTGAAGAGTGCCCACAGGCACTCTACATTAATTTGTGATAAATCAAATTTATATGTACAAAATATTATTTCTGTTTGACTGAAAATGAAACACGAGCAAGGAAACTGCTGGTTTTTCCTCTGGTACCCTAATTTTTTTTAAAGTCATGATAGTGGCTTCTAGCACTCAACCAGTCAATGAAAAAAAATATGATGTTACAAAGTTTACATGTGTAAGGATTTTACAAATACAGATACCACTTTATGCTTTTAATTATGTGCCACTTTATACTTTTGATGAAAAGCAAATATTCACTCATAATATCAAATGCTAGTGTGTGTTCCTAATCTTCTTTAACAATGTTTTAACCATGTGGCGAGGAGAAAGGTTAACATTAAAACTGACTGCACTAACACATTACAGGATTTTTAGTACAAGACTGAAATGTTTTGAAAGTATGCAGAATCATGAAATTGGAAACATATTATATTATATTATTTTTATTACTTGAGAAAGTGATAATGGTTGAAATAAGTCTAGCATTCTTTCTTTACAACTACTTGTGGATGACTGAAATTTGTATCATTAAATTTATGATCATTTTGTTTTTTCAGGTATTTTTAATTATTGTATTTTAACTCTTAACCCGCTGAGTATTTTAAAAATATTTTTCATCAAATTTAGTCATGGCTGCTGTGAAGCAGCCATGACTAGATTTGATGAAACATTTATTTAAATTTAACTCAAGAAATTGTTTGTGAAAAAATCCATTCAATTTACAGGGTGCAAATTGGATTAAATATGCCCAAATTATACATTTTTAAATGGCCAGAGAAATACTGTCCAGGGCAGGAATAGCCGCCAGCAGCATGGAAGGAGTTAATCCTTTAAACCTTGGTGGTATCTTCCATGTCACTTGAATGGCAGCAGTTGGAAGAGTTCACATTCATTATTTGGGGGCAGACCAATTAATATTTTTAATGTGCAGCCTTGGGGGCTGCACGTTGAGAATATTGATTAGTCTGCCTCAATACATTCACTTAGCAGACGTCCAAGAATTCCTGTTTAATGAAATTAAGAAGTATCATGTTCCTCGAACAGAAATGTGGTCTCTCAGATTCAAATGGTTAACAGTAGTATTTTGTCAATTTTTTTTTCTTTTGTCGACTCCTCAATTCTTTTTCCATGATATCTAGTGTTGGGCGAGTATGACTTTGTGATTAGAGCATACTGACCTTTAACCTTTTACCCAACATAACAGCCCAAACTGGCCAGCACTATTCTCAAAAATTGCCAATTAAATTTCATTATTTTTTCATGTCTTTTCTCAAAAACATAGGTTATGACCCCTTGTTGGAACAAGCTCGTTGAGCTTGTTCCAATGAGGGGTCATAACCTATGTTTTTGAGACAAAAAATGAAAAAGATTAGTTATTCAAGAATTTTTTGTGTCGTCTGCTTTTCATGTTAGGTAAAGAGTTAAACCAAGAGGTCCACAGTTTGATCATGACTAGTAGTAACTGCATTATGTCCTTTGGCAAAGCACTTAATCCTGCTTACCCACATGTAGGCATTATGGCTTCTGGCACCTTGTTCCAAGGTGAACCGCTCAGTGATGTTATACTTGCTTTTAACCAATGCTAAACCTTCTTGTACAGAATGAGTGCGTTGGGGAGTATGACAGTTGCTTGCTGCTGCTTAGTGGCTCTTTCTTGGTACTCTGGCTTCCTCCACCCATAAAACAGTCCAACACAAGGTGACCATGGCTTTATTGGCTCACCTGACTGAAAGTCAAGGTGAGCATTTCTTATCACTCTTCGTCCGTCGTCCTGCGTGAAGATGGTGTTAGAGCCTCTTTCTCCTAAACCACTGGCCACATTTTAATTAAATTTCAGGTAAGTAGTGGTTATATAGGGGCATTTTGATTTTTATGCAAATTAGGTTTCGGCTCACATTGAGCAGAGGGGTGGGGAAAAATGGCCAATTTTTTAAAAAATCTTCTAATGAACCACCAGTAGCAGAGACTTGCTATGTGGTATACAGAGTCCTTTTGAGGTTTAGAATCAAGTTTGTTCAAGAGAAGTTTGTCGGGTATTATTTGCCTTCGATATGGGATGGGCAAAAATTTTGGCCACGCCTAAAATTTCTATTTTCAGAACCGTGAGGTCGATTTGAACCAAATTTGATATGAGATGATAATGGGACATGAGTAGTTGATTGATGCAAAAAAAATTTTTCTCATTATCCCGTGGGAACCTCAGGAGCTAAAAATAGGAAAAACCTTAAAACTGCCATATCTCCAAAACTACACGGCACAGAGAATTCTTATTTTGTATAAAGCTTACTTTTATCCAGTAGAATAGAATGGTTAAAAAAAATTCCTATCGGTTTGATCACAAGGTGCTTTTTTCAGGACTTTGAAAAAGTGCTGAGTCCGCACTTTTTAACACTGTAGGCAATGGGAAAAACATTAAAAAATTTTCTTCTCCAGATCCAGCAGGCAGAATCTTTTGATATTTGGTATGCAACATTGTAGGGTGGATCTGATTCAAGTTTGTTCAAATCGGCCCCCTGGGTTCATATTTGGGCTCTGTATAGGAGCCTGATTTCGAACTTAGTGCATTTCAGGCAAATTTCTTAAAAAATCTTCTTCTCCAGATCCAGCAGGCAGAATCTTTTGATATTTGGTATGCAACATTGTGGGGTGGATCTGATTCAAGATTGTTCAAATCGGCTCCCTAGATTCATATTTGGGCTCACTATAGAAGCTTGAATTAGAACTTAGTGCAAATTCGAACTTAGTGCATTTCAGGCAAATTTCTTCAAAAATCTTCTTCTCCAGGTCCAGCAGGCAGAATCTTTTGATATTTGGTATGCAACATTGTAGGGTAGTTCTGATGCAAGTTTGTTCAAATCGGCCCCCTAGGTTCATATTTGGGCTCAGTATAGGAGCCTGGTTTCAAACTTAGTGCATTTCAGGCAAATTTCTTAAAAAATCTTCTTCTCCAGATCCAGCAGGCAGAAACTTTTGATATTTGGTATGCAACATTGTTGGGTGGATCTGATTCAAGTTTGTTCAAATCGGCTCCCTAGATTTATATTTGGGCTCACTATAGAAGCTCGAATTCGAACTTAGTGCATTTCAGGCAAATTTCTTCAAAAATCTTCTTCTCCAGATCCAGCAGGCAGAATCTTTTGATATTTGGTATGCAACATTGTAGAGTGGATCTGATTCAAGTTTGTTCAAATCGGCCCCCTAGGTTCATATTTGGGCTCAGTATAGGAGCCCGATTTCCAACTTAGTGCATTTCAGGCAAATTTGTTTGAAAATCTTCTTCTCAAGATCCAGCAGGCAAAATCTTTTGATATTGGGTATGCACCATGCTTAGGGGGGTGAGATTCAAGTTTGTTCAAGCAAAGTCCCTGGGTTCATATTTGGGCTCACTGTGGTAGCCTGAATGATAACTTAGTTCAAAATGAGGAATTTTCTTTAAAAATCTTCTTCTTCAGATCCAGCAGTTGGAATGTTTTGATATTTGGTATGCAGCATCCTTAGGAGGGTGAGATTCAAGTTTGTTAAAGCCATGCCCCTAGGTCCATATTTGGACTCACTGTGGGAGCTCGAATTGTAACTGAGTTCAAAATGAGGAATTTTCTTTAAAAATCTTCTTCTTCAGATCCAGCAGTTGGAATGTTTTGATATTTGGTGTGCAGCATCCTTAGGAGGGAGATATTCAAGTTTGTTAAAGCCAAGTCCCTGGGTTCAATTATGGGCTCCCTGTGGGATTCAATATGAGAAATATTCTTTAAAAAATATTTTTTTTAGATCCACTGGTCAGAATCTTTGGATATTTGGTGTAAGCTTTTCTTAGGAGGAACAGATGCAACTTGTTGAAATCAATTCTCTGGGTTGATATTTAGGCCCCTGGGGGCCTCTTGTTTTATATATTTTATATTTATTTATTTATTTATTTACTTATTGGTGTTTAAGGTCCCATATTTCTGTATTTAGGGACCTTCAAAAGTGTTAAAAACCTCAATAAGTAAATAGGATTACTAACTAGAGAGAATTAAGAATTAGTACCATAGATGCCAATACCGATGATAAAAATGCCCTGGCTGGAAAAATTATTGGAGAGGGGGCACACGCTCTCTACCAACCCCAGCAATATCCTTGCCACCTACTGACAGTGAGATTTAGCCACCCCACTCCACTGTCATGTCCAAAAAGTTGTTAGACCATTGTAATAAATAAAACCCTAGACCTGGATGGTTTCAGGTTGAGATGGTATCGGTTTTGCAGGTTGATTTACCTTGGTAGCGGTATCTTATTCGGCATCAACACCAAACCAGTATCATTATCAAACAGTATTTTGGGTTACTCCTAAACAGTAAAGCACTGTTGTGTACTAGCTAGATACTTCTGATCAAGCCAGAAAATAAGCAGCCTGTCATCTGCAAAATGAGGTCCCAGAGGGTGAATTTAATGATGCTACTCTGCATAGTAGGGTAGCATCACTAAATTTACCCTCTGTGAACCATAGTTTGAATTGTGGTCTCAAAACTAAACAGAAAGAGGTACCCAGAGGATAAATTGGCCCACTGTATGGGATAACATCATCAAATTCTCCCTCTGGGGACCTCAATCTGTAAATGTCAGGCTGCTTATTTTCAGGTCTGCTTCTCACACTGATACTGAAGTCTTTTCCACATAAAACTTGCAAGTCTTCAGATTGCATATTTGTTGTCACCTGATGCAAACCTGGTCTCTTTTTCAGTAACAAGCTAGGTGCTTAGCATCGGATGTTTTCAAGGGTCACCAAATATCATTCACCTGGCCATATAAAAGGCCATGTAAATCCACTTTCCTTGCTTGGTTGCTGTTGAGTGAACCTGTGTTAGTATCACTGATCTTTAGATAAGGCAAGGACAATGTCCAATGAAGCTGATTTGAATTTTAAAGATGATAATTTGTTATTTGCCAATTGATATGATGATTAATTGTGCATCATATAATGAAGTACCTCACAATATTTTACCATTAAGTTGGCAAGTTTTTGTGGTTTAATCCTGATTCTAAAACAGCAGAAATTTAGAAATCCCTATATTCAAAAATTAAATCCCAGAGTATCATTTCAAAGTAATTGACCTTGAATACTGTTCATTGTCAAGATAAACATGTTAAGAAATTACAAGTGGTCACAAAGGGAGATATTGTTATCAATGACCAGAAAATATCTTCCATGAGTGTCACTAAACAGTAATCAATGAACAAGATGACTGAAGCTGGTAATATTGACAGGAAAACTGAAGTTTCTAAATCTCAATCGAAGGTAAAACATGAAGTAATTAATGATCGAACTAGAATAGAAAATTTGGATATCCTTGCACAAATCATGGATTTGATGAAGAGAATCACTTCTTGCCTTGACAAGGTTGAAGAGGTATCGAAAACCAAAAAAACCTGACAATGAGTAACTGGTGTTATAAACTGGACGATCTACCCTTTTTTTCAGATTTTTGTGAAACTCAAAAATCATCTCACACTGTAACTCATTCCATTTTGGCAAATGAATAAAATTTAATAGTTGAAATTCACCTTCTAGAGATTAGGTGGATGAATTTTTTGGCAAGCATTCTGAACCTCCATCAGAGGCAAGCGATACATTCTCTGAGGACAAGTGTGATTTTTCAGATTTTGCTTTTTGACCTCAAAGTCATAAAACAAGCCAAAAGATTAACAAAGAAGTTGCTAGATTTGTGAACAGAACATGCACTTGTCTGTCTGATTGCAAAAAATTGATGGGAGTTAAACCCATCACCCGAGAATGCTGACCACATTAACCCTCCTGTGGTTAACCCTGAAATCTGGTCAGAGATACATAGATTTTTATACTGTACCAATGACCCAGACTTAGCTGGTGCTAACTCCACAAAAACCAGGGCCAAACACAAATTTTGCCCCCCAATCCCCAAAATTTGCATCCAAAACAAAAAGAAATCATGTCCTAAAGGACCTCCATAGTACGACTCTACTGCGCATGCGCAGTGACGCAGTCGTCCCGAAATTGGCGCCAAATATCATTCTCTGTTTGGCCCTTCATCAGTCAACATCTCACTGATCTTTGTGCTTGTAAATCTCAGTTTAAAGGATGCCAGACACGTAATTCTTGGAGAAAATGTGATTCTCAGGAGGATAGAAGGAGGAGAGGAAAAAAGAAGTGGCAAAAAATAATCAGGGCTGTACTTAAAATTTTTTGTTAAAATTATGTTAAGTTGCCTATTTTCGAGGCAAACGCCTCTTGTTGTCATTCTTGCTAATTGTTGCACTGCTTATTCAGTGTTTCCTCTCTCCTAACCTTCTTAAGTCCCCCCTTGCAATTCTCCCATGCTTTTGGCATATTTTTGAGAAGTTTCATTTCTAAAAATTCCCTGGGAGAGTTGCTTGGTTACAGAATGTTTTCTGTTATTTTCCCCATAGTTACGTTTTCACCCATGGGTGTATAACGTTTGTGTTCTGCATCTTCCATCTGATGTTCTGCAGATTCTCCCCTGGGAGTCTCTGTTTTGCATCAGATAGAGTGTAATTGAGGACTGATTCCGGGCCAGTTTTTTCAGTGCCTGGAGTCATGTTTTCTTCTGTGTTTACACTGTTTGTTTTCATTGGCAACAGCCTTTTTTGAGGGGGGCTGTTTGCCTTTGAGGTAGTTTATCTCATTATAAGATACATTTATATTATCCGAAAGTGTCTCATTAATTATTTTATATAATTTTAAAATTTTTGACCACACTTTGCCATCGGATCCATCGGGGCTCAACGTTACTTTTCAGCAACTTGGGCTTCTCTGAAAAAATATTTTTTCAAAATTATTTTGTTTTGCAATTGTTTTTTCATTTATTAATGGATCATGTTATTATGTATCTTTGTGTCAGGGGTTTTTGCGAGTAACTAGGACTTATTGTTGTTCTTTCACAATGAAGGGAACTTGTTCAAATTGTAATAGGAAGAAATCTTCCTCTGACTTTCATGATTATTGCATAAATTGTAGTCAGTGTTCTCGCATTAATCCCTGTCCTGTATGTGAACATTGGGATGAGAAACATTGGAAACGTGTGTCACGATATGTTGTTTCTGGAGAAAGAGCGATGCCGGCTCTTTCTCCACAAGGTCACTCTACTCTCTCAGTTTCTATTTCAGAGGAACCAGAACAGGGTGATGTTTCCATGTTATCTTCTTCAAGTGTGCGTCCGTCGTCACAATTAAATACAGAGCTAGCGGCAAAAGTGCTCATGGAGATTAGACAAATGTCGTCCGCTAGCTCGCCCGGTGTAGCGTCCATTCACCGAATGGTTCGGCAGCCGGGTTCGTCCGATGCGGTCCAAGAGGAAATTTTGGGTGATGCGAGCACTATAAAAATAATAGATGCACACCCAGTGACGGCGGATAGTGAACGAGAACGGAGGAAGCCTTTTAGTCCGGTTCCTAGCTCGTCCAGGTCCAGCCGGGCCGCGAGCAAGAGAGGCCCCTCTCTCGTACAACAACATCTGGGACCAGATGTTGTGGTACAAAATGTGTCTTTAGCGGAGCATACGTCCGTCGCTCGGGACGCTCCGTTGTATAAGCAGTCCGCAGAGACTGTTAAGGCTTCCTCTTCTCGCCGGCGCACACGACCGCACCTTGGCTGCGTGACCTCCGATATCTTGCCAGCTTCGCCGATGAAGGATTATTCAGCGACCAGGTCACACCATCCGGCAGCCAGGGATTCGAGACCGATGGACTCCGGACGTTCGCATAGGAAAAGTATGCGGGAGCCATCTGATGCGGAGCTGCCCTCGGCAAAGCAGCGAAAGACCGCTCCTCCGCAGGTCTCGATGTCGGACATTCTAGTGCAGATAGCACAGCTTATCGCAGCATCCCAGCAGCCGACAGAGACGGTGTCGGATCGAGAATTATCCGACGGCGCTGGGTCGGTACGCTCCGCCGAAGCATCGGGGGCGGACGACCGGGAACATCGGGAGGTCCGACCGGATGGTGAAAGGGATACGGATGAATTGGAGCTATCCCTTTCGGAACAACACAAAGCTGCCGTAGACTTCATCCGGCACTTTCTTCCTCAAGTTGTTCCGTCGGGCCAGACTGCTGCGCTTCCGGACAGGAGAATTATAGCGTCATTGGACTCTGATTTTTTCGAGCGGTTCAGGGACATCGCTCCCGAGTTTCCGTCGCAGTCCAATAATGTTGCAAGAACATTTGAATTATTGAACGACGCTATTTTTAAACTTGCTTCCAGGACAGGGAAAGCAGGCTTCTTGTCCGCAAATACTCTCAACCTGCCTTTCATTAATGCAAGGAATAAATTCGACACGGCAGGTCAGGGTATACCGAGAGTTCCTCTGCGTATGGACGACGAGGCGGAAGACTTAGAGCTATCATTACCGTCGTCAGCTTCTATTCCAACCGCAGTGTTGGAAACAGCTATTGCGTCTAACAGAGCCAATTTAGATGCCTTATCTTACGCAGATCACCTTACGAAGGCGTTATCACTGCGTCTTCAAGGGGAAGAGTTTCAGGATATACAATCCTCCTTAAGACTTCTTTCAAGGGCAGTAGCTTATTCCACGTGTAACTCCGCCCTTTCAGTGGCAAATCTGGAGTTGGTTAGACGTGACGCAGCCCTGTCTACATCCACACTAGTGGATTCTAAGGTGAAGAACTCTCTTAGAGTCGCTTCGGTCTCAGGAGATCTTCTCTTTGACGGCAAGCTTTCCGCTATTTATGATAATATTAAAAAGAAAGCTAGTGATTCTCTGTTGTTTAGATCCGCTCCTAAAAGGTCGGATTCAGCAGAAACGAATAAGGCGGGCACTTCTGGGTCTTATCCGCTCAAGAGAGGTTCCTATAGAGGTTCCGGTGCGTCCTCTAGCTCTTATTCGAGAGACCGTCAGGATAGCGACTCTCGTTCGGGACGTCCTTCAGGCCGGGACAATCGGTCGGACGCCCCGAGGTCGACGAGGCGAGGTGCGGGTCGTGGAAGACGTGGTTTCTCCTACCGCAGGCCTCGCAGATCCAGGAGGTGATGGCTCAAACCTCTATCGCGTTCCGGTTGGCGGAAGGTTGTCGAGTTTTTCTCAAGAGTGGGCGTCGATTACGGACGATCCGTGGGTGAGAGGAGTGACTTCGGAAGGTCTAAAGATATCCTTCAAACGAAAGCCTCCATTAACTCGAAGTCCAAAGTGGACTCATCTTCCGTCAAACCCTCAGAAAAGAGACGCTCTGCTATCAGAGGTGCAGTCTCTTTTAATGAAGAACGCGGTAGAGGTCGTAGAAAACCAGGAATCGCTGGGATTCTACAGCCATCTGTTTCTGGTTCCGAAACCAGACGGCTCATTCCGTCCAGTCATAGATTTGAGCTGGATAAACAAGCTGATCATCGCTCCGAAGTTTTATATGGAGACGATTCGATCGGTCAGAGCGAGTATTCGGGTGAACGATTATGCAACGAGCATAGATCTCAAAGATGCGTACTTTCACGTCATGGTACATCCGACATTCCGAAAGTATCTACGCTTCGCAGTCCTAGGAGTGGTGTATCAGTTCCGGGCCATGTGCTTCGGATTGAATCTAGCACCCTGGGCTTTCACTCGGGTAATGAACTCGGTAATGATCTACTTCCGAGCTCATTCGTCTGCGGTAACGTCGGCCTACCTGGACGACATTCTTCAGAGGTACGGCAACGAGTTAACGCTTCAGAACGATGTTCAGAATCTTCTTCTATTGCTCCGACGTCTCGGTTTCATAGTAAACGAGGAGAAGTCGGATCTGGTGCCGTCCAAGTCATTCACTCATCTGGGAATGAGCTTCGAGACGCACAACAATCTCGTTCATCTGCCGTTAACCAGAGCGAAATTAGTCAGTTGTTACGCTCGCTATTGTCTAAATACAGACAAAGTCACAGCGAGAGAATTTATGAGACTGATAGGTCTGTGCGGAGCCGCTGCGGATCTCATTCCGATGGGACGGCTACGCACACGGCCTCTTCAAATTTTCTTGACTCAGAATTGGAGTGTGAAAATTCATTCGCTCGATGTAGACGTTCTCTTGTCAGATCAAGTGAAACAAGAGATTCAGACTTGGGCAAACATTCAGTGGTTAACTCAAGGAGTTCCGCTGCAGTTGCCGGATCCGAGTTTTACCATTATGACGGATGCCAGTCAAACAGGTTGGGGTGCATCATTAATCCCAACGGATTCGAGATGCCAGGGTCTTTGGGATCCGCAATTCCTGTGCAAGCACATAAACATCAAGGAAATGATGTCAATTTGGCTTGCGTTACGTCACTGGATGGACATTATTCACGATGCTCATGTCCAAATCCTATCCGACAATACGACAGTAGTGGCGTATATACGGAATCAGGGAGGCACTCATTCAGTTCCGTTGTTCAATCTAACGGAAAGAATCCTTCTGTTTGCGTTGGAACATCACGTTCTTCTTTCGGTCCGTCACATACCGGGTCGTCTGAATGTGCTAGCAGACTCCCTTTCTCGAAAGGGTCGCTTGTTGCCGTCGGAGTGGACTCTCAACAAACAAGTATTCAATCAGATTTGCTACCAATGGGAACGGCCAATGATAGACTTATTTGCGACACATCTCAACAATCAGTTGCAGACGTATGTGTCTCCGTGTCCGGATCCAAGAGCATTTGCTGTAGACGCTCTATCGATCCCTTGGGACGGAATGATAGGATATGCGTATCCTCCAGCGCCGTTAATTCAACAAGTATTGCTAAAGATAAAACAATCTCAATGCAAGATTCTGTTGGTAGCATCTCTGTCGCCACAGAGACCGTGGATAAATCTACTCAGGTGTCTGTTGTGGGACCTACCGCGGAAGCTCCCTCCACGAGAGGATCTTCTTTGGCAGGGGAAATCGCGCCAACTGCATCACAACCCGCAAGGTCTCAACCTTCACGTTTTTCCGTTGTGCGGTCCTTCTTGCATGGCAAGCACTTTACAGGACGAGCAGTGGACGCGATTTCTAACTGTAGGAGGACCTCCTCTTCGCTAAACTATGCGGCTAAGTGGAAGGTTTTCCGTCGTTGGTGTAGGGATCATTCTGTTGATATATTTGATCCCTCTATACCAGACATTGCTAACTTTCTAGTATACTTGTTTGACGAAATCAAACTGCAACCGGTTACTATAAAGGGTTATAGATCTATGTTATCTGATACCTATGCACATCATGATAGTTTACAAATTGGATCTAATGTCTCTTTATCGAAATTGGTTAGAAACTTTTCGATAAATAGACCCAGAACTCTTAGATTAATTCCTAAGTGGAATTTAGCTTGGGTTCTCCTTAAATTGAAGGAAAAGCCATTTGAACCTCTTGGGACAGTAGATTTCAAATTCTTATCTTATAAGACAGCTTTTCTCTTAGCTTTCTCTTCTGCCAGAAGAGTCAGTGAGCTTCATGCACTATCGGTGGATGATTCTCATTATCGTAGTGTTGGGAACACTATCACCTTCACTACTAACGTCGGTTTTTTAGCTAAGAATCAGGCTCCTAATAAATATCCGGAACCTATTGTTATTAAGGCTCTTCCGTCTTCAGACGGGCGTAGGCCTTTACTCTGTCCTGTTAGAGCACTACGTATCTATAAACAGAGATCTCAGTTCATCAGAAAGGGACGGAAACGTTTCTTTCTGTCTTTGATGCCTAATAGAAAGGACATTTCAGTCCATTCTATTGCTAGATGGATTCAGTTAACTATCCGTACTGCGTATGAAGATTTATCTTCTTCTCAGCAGTCTGTGCTTAAGATTTCTGCTCATGAAGTAAGAGCTCTTTCTACTTCCTGGGCTTATGCTAATAGTGTTGCTATTACAGATTTAATGAAGGCTGCTTATTGGTCTCAGCCATCCACATTTACTAATTTTTATCTCAGAAATATTGAGTCCATTTCTGGAGACCTGCATTGTTTAGGTCCGTTATCTGTTGCTCAGAATGTCGTCCACTAAACAGTTGCAACTATAGTTATGCAGGCTTTCTGTTCCGGCAGTGACTCCGTCCGGCTGCCCTCTTCGCTCTGGGCTATTTGACCCAGGGCAAGGGGAAGGGGGGGGGGGGGGGGGGGGGGGGGGGCGGGTGTTCCCTTAGGTCACCTGCTTTATAGTGAAAAGCAAGGGAATGCCTCCTCCAAGACAGTATTTCTGAGTCGCTTCCGGGATGGTTTTAAAGTGTAATATTAATGTTTAATTTCATTCATGTCTTATTTTTAAAGTGTAGCTCGGTGTGAAGCATTTGTATATGTCAAGTGTCAAACGGGCTTTAATATACAATACTCGGACACTTTTAAATGATTATAAAGAGTCTCAATTCTCTGGACTACTTTATTTATTGGCTTGTTTTAAAAATAATTAGTATAAAGGTTATACTGGATGTTAATAGAGAACATGAATGTTATTGTGCTCAATTATTAAGGGTAGTGTATCTTTCTAATTTAAATATTAAATAAGAAAGATACATGTAAAGCCTAATACTCCTTTTCTCCTTAAGGGGTTACCTCTTTATTTTATAATTGAGCTTATTGGATTTTCCTCTATGTCCTAGGCCCTCCAGCCTGTTTACTATTCAGCTAAGTCTGGGTCATTGGTACAGTATAAAAATGTTAAAAAATTTATAGTAATTTATATATTTTTTATACTTACCAATGACCCAGACGGGGATGGCCCTCCCTGAGTTGGGAACTCTTGCCTCCCCGCTGAGTACATAGCGCTGACCAGGCACTGCCAGTAAGAATGATATTTGGCGCCAATTTCGGGACGACTGCGTCACTGCGCATGCGCAGTAGAGTCGTACTATGGAGGTCCTTTAGGACATGATTTCTTTTTGTTTTGGATGCAAATTTTGGGGATTGGGGGGCAAAATTTGTGTTTGGCCCTGGTTTTTGTGGAGTTAGCACCAGCTAAGTCTGGGTCATTGGTAAGTATAAAAAATATATAAATTACTATAAATTTTTTAACTTTTCAGATGCGTACCAAAAGATTGTGCTATTCAGAAATTTAAAAAAATCAGTGCAGCTGCCATAACTTCAACATTGATGGGTACTGAGGTAATCAGGGAAAAGAAACCAAATTTAGAAGTGATAAAAAGGGGTTTCATTGATGCCCTAGCTTTGCACGGGAATGTCACTTCTAAGTTATCACGCTTCCACTGTAATCTCTTGAGACCGATTATGAAGACATCATACAAGAGCACTTCTTGCAGTGGCCAAAATAATTAAAAGTTATTGACCTTGGACTCCCAAAATAACAGTTTTCCGGATGTTTATTCACTATACAATGAGATAATTGGCTGATTTCTGTTATGTTGCTTTGTAATGGGTACTTACAGATCGAGTTAGTGTTTGGTTCCAGTCGGATAACTTGTTGAGGGGTTTTTGACCTTGACTTTCTGAAATGACAGTTTTCTTGACTTTTTTTTTACCATACACTGCAAAAATTGGCTGGTTTCACTGCTCTGTCATGGGTACCTACAAATTGAGTTTGAGTTTGGTCCCGTTCAGATATTTTTTTGCAGAGTTATTAACCTTGAACTTAGTTGACAGGCCTGAAAATAAGCAGTCTGACATTTGCAGAATGAGGTCCCCAGAAGGAGAATTTGATGATGCTATCCCATACAGTGGGCCAATTTATCCTCTGGGTACCTCTTTCTGTTTAGTTTTGAGACCACAATTCAGATTGTGGTTCACAGAGGGTAAATTTAGTGATGCAACCCTACTATGCAGGGTAGCATCATTAAATTCACCCTCTGGGGACCTCATTTTGCAGATGATAGTCAGCTTATTTTATGGCTTGTTAGTTGATGATGTGAAAACTCAGAGAATCAGTTTTCCAGACTTCTTTTGCCCGTGAGTATGACACATTTAGTTTTCATATATTCCATTTTGTGTCAGGTATATACCAAATTGTGGTCACAGTAACCATCACATGTTCAGCATCTTGATTGAAGATGCACTTAAAATCAGTAGAATAAATATATAATCAGAGGCCCAAATTTCAAAACATTTCAAGTATTCCATGTGACTTTTGGTAACACAATCTGATGGCTGGTTCTGTTAGTGTATGAAAATGCTTACTGAAAGCATCCTGTACAATGCCAACAAGTCTGTTAAATCATCAGAACCTAATATATTGATACACATTGTTCGCACAGAGCCTTGAAAGTCCTTGAATTTCCCTTTTGTATTAAAAAGTCCTTGAATCCCTTTTTGGCCTTGAAAAGTACTTGAAAACTGACAATCAGCCTTGAAAAACACTTGAATTTCCAGTGAATTTACCCCTTAGTTTCCTATGTAGCCCCAAACTGCCACTTTTATATTGCCTTGAAGCATGTACACCTAAGTGTAATCCTTGATGTGTCAGTACAGGTTGAATTTATCCTGGCACTGGTTTTACATCATTGTTGGCTGCCTGTGCAGGCAGCCAACAATGATGTGGAACCACTGCCAAGTCACCTAATGTACAACTGTATAAACATATAAGGTAGTAGCTACTTGAAAAATTGGTTTGAAGCCTCAAGGGTTAAGAAACAACCTTACAGACATGCAAATTTCTGGCATGCTCTTTTACAGTGTATGTTCTTGAAAAGCTGTCAAATGTCCTTGAAATGTTGTTGAATTTGATTTTGCCTTGCCTGTATGAACCCAGGATACACCTTTGTAAGTTAGACATTTGTGTATAGATGTATATTAACCCTTAAAATGCTGAATTGTGCCATAATACAAGGTTTCAGCACAACTTATGTTGTGACAAACCCCTTAAGGGTTAAGTGAATTATTTAACAGTTTGGAATTCATTTGAAAAATATTTTGTGCTGGCTCAATAAGCCATTCTTTAGTTTTTGGTAATGTAAAGCAATTTTCAGTGAGGTCATTTTACCATATTCCTAGTCTTTTCAACCCTGATACAGTGCATTTTTTAATGATTATTTTAGTGTGATGAACATGCGAAATAATTTATGTGAGAAGTTTAGATAAAAAATTTATTTTGATACAATGTGTATTCATTTAATTTATCACATAACATTTTTTATGTTGCCAACTGGTCAAAGGGATCAGCATTCTTTCTTCTTTTCTATATTTTAGAATGTCTGTCTGTCTGTCTGTCTGTCTGTCTGTCTGTCTGTCTGTCTGTCTGTCTGTCTGTCTGTCTGTCTGTCTGTCTGTCTGTCTGTCTGTCTGTCTGTCTGTCTGTCTGTCTGTCTGTCTGTCTGTCTGTCTGTCTGTCTATAAAAATGAATATGTAGCCATCCAGAGTGCCCAAAATGGGTCTACTAGGTGTACTTTTTTATGGCAGAGGTCCTCGTCAGGTTTAAAAAGTGTGTGTGGTGGGGTTGTGTGGGGTGGGGTTGGGGCAGGGAGGGGCACCAAAAGTTATGTCCAAATTTTTTTTTCACCGATATAGGTCTTCAAAGGGGTCTACTTGGGGTAACTTTTTATCAGGAATTTAATGTTGGTGTTTAAAAAAGTGGCGGGGTGGGGCAAAATTTATGGATTTCCCCGATATAGGTCCTCAAAGGGGTCTACTAGGGGTAAGTTTTTACCAGGAATCTAATGGTGGGGGTTTCAAAAGGGACTGGATTGAAGGCCCTGTCCAGTGGGTGGGGTTGAGTGTGCCGCCCTTAATGTGGGCTGGGTCGAAAAATATGCTGCCCCTATTTTTTTTGGGGGGGGGGGGGGGTTCGGGTACTTTTCATATGACCCCTACATTTCCTGTGCAATGCCGGGTAACCCTGCTAGTTAATGATAAAAGGTTCGGTGTATTATTTTTTTCTATAACAATTAACACGTGAATTCAACTGTTGGGAATTTTTTCATTTTCTTGTACCCTATTGACAAAATAAGCATTCACGCAATTTCATTTGTAAAAGTTTGTGAAGTTTTGTGAAACAAGCTATAGATTAAATGCCTAAATCGGATGTACTGAGGACAAATTGGTCAGTGACACACAGAACACTGTGAGTTATCAGAGCATTCTTTGATTAGTTACATTTACATGCAATGGGGGAGGGGGGGGGGGGGCTTATTATCTATTCAAAATGCCATTAACAGGTCAAATTTATTCTGAAGGTGTGATAAATGGTAAGAATGTGATGCTGAACGATCTAGGGGAATTGACTCCAGAATTTTATATAAGCAATTTACAAGGGTTTCCCAATGATAATGATAATTTAAGAGATTAACTATAAATGTGCTCATTTTTATGATATTTTATAATGATTATTACATGTTCAAATAATTTTTATGGGTTTTTTTTTCAGAAAACGTATGTATCTATTACTGTAGCATAGTTATAATTTAATGATCTGTTCTTACATTGAAGGTTTACTTTTATCATAAATTTAGTATTTTAAATTATAAATTAAATTTGTTTTGTTCTTTTCCTAAATGCATAAATGCACTCTTTTAGAGTTAATTTTTAGTGGTTTTTACTCAAAACTTATCAAATATATTTATCAGCCAGAATTAAATAAACTTGTAAATTCTGCTCAGTTCAGTATTAGGTGTTACAAGGTTTTTTTTTTTTCTCCATATTTTAATTGTAAAAAATTTAGTTATTCTTAAAGTGGATTTTCATTTTGACAAAGATACCTCAAATGATATTTGTAATGTTTACTTTTTTCTTTTCATTTTACATTAACATTTAGCAAAATTGCCTGGAAATTTGAAGCAAATGAGAAGCATGTCTGTTTTGAAAAAATGTCATTCACATTCATTCTGGAATCACAAGGGTGAGTTGATTCATTTTAAGCACAATCATTTAAGGTTACTATGTGGATTGTGTACTGTGTGGTGGAGGGAAGCAAACCCAAGTGGAATGACTCAATATACTCAACACTTGGGTCCAATATCACGGAATTAGAAAACAGGGGATTCTGTATCACTCTGATGGGTGACTTTAATGGACACATGGGTGACAAGGAAGAAGGCATCCAGGGTGGGGATAAGAAAATCAACAGGTATGCAAGGAAGCTGTTGGACCTCACAATTGAGCTCGGGCCGAAGATTGGGACTGGGATGTGAGAGGAATGGACCTGGGAGAGAAAGCAAAGAAGAAGAGTAATCAACTATATTCTCACAGATATCAATTTATGGAGGGAGGTGATAAGAGGTAGAAGTGAGCGATCAGGGTAAAAGAGAGCCAGATAGTGACCAAAACTGGATTACAGTTACAATCGGGGGCAAGAACCCAGTAAGAAATAAGGGAAGCTTCAAAGAGATTTGAGGGCTCAGAAAGGATGCTGACTGGGTGGAGTTTGAAGAAAATTGAAACCAAAGCTTATGAATGTACACAAGGACCAAGGAGACCAATGTGCAAGAAATGACAGATACCATAATTGGGAGCCTAGTGGAGGCAGGGAAGAAAAGTATAGGAAAGATTAGGGTGCCAACACAGGAACTTGGGTACAGAGTGAATGAAGAACTGAGAAAGGCCATAAAGGGCAGAAAAGTCAAGTGTGCTGTGTACAGGAGGAGTAGAAAAAGCAAGGGGATGAACAGCAATGAGGCTAGGTTAGTAAAAGAAAAATGTCAACAGGCACAAAATAAAGTAAATATGATTAAAGATGATAATCGGAGAGTGCGAAACTGCAATCTTATTAAGATGATAAGAATAACAGAGGGATCAAGTTTGAACGTAGTTTGGAAGTGGGTGATTAAAAAAAACAAAAGTAAGTAATTCACAGAGTATTAAAGTACAGGGCAGAAATACAGACGACCAAGACCAAATCGCATCAGAACTAGTTGAGCACTGGGAAAAGGTAAACAGTAAGTGGATGAGACATGGGGAACATACCAGAGTGCCACATTGAGGTCAAGGAAAATTTATCAGTCTCTGTGTGCAGTGAAATAAAACCATGAAACTCTTTCTATTAGAATGTCCAAAATACCAATCTGACAGAATATGATTCACCGGGATCATGTTGGAGAAGTAGGATGGGAGAATGAATAACATGTGGTTAGTGGGTGACACAAAGGAGAGGGTTAGTAAACTTATCAGAGAGATTGGAAAGAATGGGGTATGGGATGTCATCAAGCAGTTTATCTCGGAGTGTTGGGAGGAGAGAAAAAGTGGGGGATAAGGAGGCATTTGGGAAATCAAGGCTAATAAAGGCCTTCTCACATGAGAACTGCAAGAAATCAGGGGCTGTCCAAAGTTTTATTACTATTATGTTCATGCAGGGAAAACAAAAAGAGAGCTCAAAATGGATGCAACTGGATTAAACCACTACATGAGCAATAGTCGAGCCAATGGTTTTGCCTGCCGAAGGCACGCAGGGATGGTTTGAGACAGGCCCCTTTTGACCCTTTTCTGAACTTTGAATGTTTTTACACATGCCGATCAGGATAGGAAGTAGTGGCGGTGGAAAGGCCTTTTAGCAGCATTTGTGTCATTTGTTTTTCTTTTTTGGTGGAGGTGGCTGCGAAGGTGAGAATGTGATGGTTGTTGGGCTGTTGATGTTCTGATTGGAGGACTAACTTGGATAGAATGGTCGAGTTCTAGCTGCCTCAGGAGTTTTATGGGTGTTGTGATCTGCCGGAAGTGCCATCGTGTTGTTGTTGCTTTCTGTCGACTTCTTGATGGTATCTCTAACCTCTTGCCTCAGGCTTTCCAGTGATGCCATAAGATCTGGTAGTCCTTGATCCTGCTCCAAATCCAGAGGGAGAGGAGAGATTGGAGCAGGAGGCTTTGGCTAGCCAGTTTCCATTTCCGTCTCTGTCACACTCATTATGTGAACATCTCATTTAAAACTGACACTCAAATTGCTGATTGCTGTTATGTAACAGTTGTGCAAAAAATAGACTAATCAGCCTGATTGACTGTGCTGGAACTTTTTCTGGGTCACCACGGTGATATCTTAAACAAAAACAAATCAGATATAAACTTAATTACAATCTTCTCTCTCTCTCTCTCTCTCTCTTTCCCTGGTAACAAATCTCTCTCTCTCTCTTTCAACTGAATTGTTAGGTTGTAGGGCTGTGCAATGAAACTGATGATTGATTGAAGGGATTAATTAAAGTACATGTAGTAGACTGAATTAACCACAACTTGCACAAGGTGTGAAATAACATTATTTAGATGAATCCCAACAAAACAAATTTCATTAAAATGACTGCATGGCCCATTTATTTTGAGGTTATGGGCAAATATGTATACGAGTATGGTATTTTGAAGCAGAATTTTATTTTTCAAGAAAAAAACCTACTTGCGATAATACAAACCAGGTAGAAAAACTCAATAAATTAACAATAGAGTAACAAAACATAAAGGAGTTTACATCTTGTACCACATAATATAATAATTTAACCTTTTTTAAATCTATTTGCATCTTATTTATCCTTCATAAAATTGCGAGGAAAATTTTCCATTTGTCGACGATAAGTTGTGGTAAAGGTTCGGTTTTGAACTGCAAATTATCCTCTCAATTTTATAAAGTGTAAATTACATGGAGATGGAATTTATGACAAGGAATATACAAGAAGTCTATTAAAAGTTTTTTCCAGAAATGTTTTAACTTTTGGGGCCAGTATCAGAATTTATATAAAAATCTCTTGTTTCTAGCATCTTTTTTTCAACTATGTCGGCAATATCTGTTTTGTAAACTGCACTTTTAGTGTCACAAGTGAGTTTTCATTAAAATAGCTGACTGAAAGTTTGTACTGCATTTAGTGAACATAAAGTGTTGACAAAATAAGTTATTTATTCCGAGTAATGCTGGAGCACTAGAGGCAATAAGGGATGAGCTTGGGTTGGATGAGGATTAAGGACAGGATAGACTTAATGAAACTCTGCTATCTTAACTATTTGGTAAATCTCCAAGGCAGCAGCAGTGTAAATTAATGTTCCAGAATATTTGGAATTCAAACATAAAAGACATGGTGGGTAGACCAAGTGAGGGATTTAATAGAGAACTATTCAATGGGGATCTTGGACTTAGAAGTGGGCACAAACCAGGGTGAGTAAATCGTCAGAGAAAGAGTCGATGGATTGTAACCTGAATTTGCGAGATGGGGTCAAAGCAAAGAGGTCTTTGGGTGACCTGCTTGGTAAAGAGAATCCAGGTTTTGAAGAGTACCTTGATGGCACCTTTGGGATGGTCACTGTTGTTCAAGGTGAGTTTGTGATGCCTTGAGCATAGGGAAAAACTGGAAAAGAGTGCCAAATATGTAACTTATGCATAATGGAGACACTGGAACACTTTCTATCAGAATGTCCAAAATACAAGTCTAACAGAATAAGATTCACCAGGATTATGATGGGGAAGTGGGATGGTAGAATGAAGGGAATGTGGTTAGTGGGTGACAAGGAGAGGGTTAGTAAACTTATCAGAGAGGTTGGGGAGAATGGAGTATGGGATGCCATCAATCAGTTTGTCTTCGAGTGTTGGGTGGAGAGAAGAGGCAAGGAGATAAGGAAGAATTTGGGAGAACATTGCTAACCATGGCCTTCTCACCTGATAGGTGTGACAAATCAGTGGCCGGCCAAAGTGTTGTTGTTATTATTTTTATTATGCGTTCTTGTTGAAATTTCCAATTAATTACACATTTTTCACAGCCAAAGTTGGTAACAGTAATTGGTTAACACGTTTCTTTTCACACTACTTTCTGATGTTTATACTTTAACTTCACAAAAGTATCCTTTCTCTCCTGAATATACAAATATGGAGCCCACTTTAATGAACACCTCTTAATCGAATGATCATGTTCTTTACCAAGCTTGAAAATAAGCAATCTGTCATCTGCAGAATGGAGTCCCCAGTGGGTGCATTTGCTGATGCTATCTCATACAGTGGGCCAATGTATCCTCTGGGTAACTCTTTCTGTTAAGGCTTGAGACCTTGATTCAGATTGAGGCTCATAGAGGGTAAGGTTAGTGATGATACCCTGCTATGCAGGGTAGCATCACCAAATTTACCCTCCAGGGTCCTCGTTCTGCAAATGACCGTCTGCTTATTTTTTGGCTTGTTAATTACATAGAACATCCAAATACCAACTGTTCACTTCCTTCAGTACAAATTTGACCTGTTAATTGCATGTAGGTTAGAGTAAACTCCTGGCAATTGAATAAAAAATCCTTTAATCTGTTGAAGAATTACTCAGACCCTGAATTTGGTATCAGTACATCAAATACAGAAATTTATAGTCTCTTATATCTTGTTTGCCAGAGCTCCATAAGATCAGTTTATCATTAAATTACAGGAAAATGACCAAATTCCTCTTAATTGAATACTCCTGTTAATGAGATATATTTCACCAGCCAATTGACCATTC
Source organism: Pictodentalium vernedei (assembly GCA_031216915.1). Lineage (NCBI taxonomy): Eukaryota > Metazoa > Mollusca > Scaphopoda > Dentaliida > Dentaliidae > Pictodentalium > Pictodentalium vernedei. The sequence continues at coordinate 298,623,184 of CM062293.1, read as the reverse complement.
ATTTAAGAGGGCTCCACTGCAGTTGTCATGTTACTGGAAGCAGCTTATTTGGTTGCAGGGGCATAGCTTAGGATTTCCTATTGAGAGGAGGGGGGGGGGGGCATAATTTTTTTATTTTTTTTTTTTTGGTGGTGGGGGGGGGGGGGATACCAGGTCGGTATATGCCATAGGCATATCCCTATTCCTGAAGTGGGTATGATTCTCCCATTGGTGGGGTTCAGGACTTCAATGGGAGGTGGGTTTGGGGGGATCCCCCAACCCCCCACCAATGGGAGGGCCATACCCACACCCACCTCAGGCCTACAGTATTTCCATCCCATTGGTGGGGGATCAGGGGCTCCTTGGAGAAGATTCAATGCCCTGAGAGTTAATCTGGGACCCTCTGGTGCTTTAATTTTCCTTTTTTAAGGGGAGCCACTGTCATTTTTTGGGGGCCATGCTACCCCAACCTAGACCCCCCCCCCCCCCTCCCCTGACGATGACACTGTTTGGTTGACTGCACCACAGTACAGTTTAGTAAATGTTTGGACCCTAGGAACTCAAGAAGTGGAGTAATGCTTGTGTATCACACTCAACAAGTTCTTCTTTACTGATAAAACATGACCCAGTAACTAATGCCTGGGGAAGAAGTGCTCAAAATGGGTAGCATAGGTATAAACAATTGGCTAATCTTCACTTCATTCCTATTTGGGAGTCATGACATTGCCATAGATGCTGAAAGTAACCTGAATGGAAGTAAACTGTGGGTTCATGTTTTGGAATAAAATTTTAATATGTTTTTTGTTAGCACGTTTAACCCTTTATACAATACAGATGATATAAAAAAAATTTATTTTAATTATTGTTTTTTAAAATTTGTCAAAACCATATCATGTGACCCCTTCTTGGAATGAGCTCGACAAGCTTGTTCCAATGAGAGGGTCACATGATATGGTTTTGTTGACATGTTTTGACAAATATATTTTTTCAACTGCTTAATTTGTAAATTGTGCAGGGAGAAGATGTGGTCAATTAGTTAGGTAAGGGGATTAAACAAGCCCAGACGTATATGTTTACAAATTTCATTTGTTTTTTTCAGACTTCTGGATTTTGTGATATTCTAGTAACAGAGGAAATTGTATTGGATTTTGTACCAGTAGAAACAGCATTCAGTATTATGTGTTAAAGCACAAACTGTTGGTATGTGGTACAATAATTCAGTTATATAGATGATACTTATGGTTTAACCATTGACACAAAGCACACAATATCCAATTTTGGTATTTTAATTTTTTTTTCCAATTTTTCAGAAAATTTCCACAAAACTGTATCATGTGACCCCTCATTGGAATGGCTCAATGAAATATTTTTCTTCAGATTCAAATTTGATCACATCAAGTCCATGGGTTCATATTTTGGTTCTTTATGGGAACCTTTATTTTAACTTAGTTGAATTCCCATTGCCTACGTGGGGGCATGGTGACGTTGTGTACTAAGGTGTACTGCATGTCGATGGTGCACCTGTCTTCAACCACTGTAACCCTGCTTGTGTGGAGTTAGTATGTTGGGGAGCTGACAGTTGCTTACCATCGCTGGGTGGTTCTCTCCGGGTATTCTGGCTTCCTCCACCCATAAAGCTGTCTTGGTCATGATTAGCCATTGTGTAGAAATACGTGACCTTAAACACCAATAAATAAATAACTTAGTTGAATATGAGGAATATTCTTTAAAACTATTTGTATTCATATCGATCAGTCTGAATCTTCAGATATTTAGTATACAGCATGCTTTTTGGAGGTCACATTCAAGTTTGTTAAAATCAAATCTCTGGGTTCATATTTGGGATTCTTCTGGAAACCTGAAATTTAACTTAGTGCAGTATGAAGAACTCTTCAAAACTCTTTCTTCAGATCCTCTAGTCAGAATCTTTAACATTTCGTCTCTTGAGTTCCAATGTGTTCTATGTGCCTACTGGCACATATAACACATTGGAAATCAGAGGACGATTTGGTATACAGCATCCTCATGGTGATCATATTCAAGTTTGTTAAAAACAAATGCTTGGGCTCACTATATACAGAGACCATATTTTACTTCAAATAGTCTTTAAAGATCTTCAGATCAGCAAGGCAAAATCTTTTTATATTTTTCTCTTCTATTAAAGTAGCCAGTGCCTGTGCATGCATGCGACCATCCATCTGTCCATCCATCCCACTTTGGTTTCCCGATGATAACTTTAGTTATAGTTGGCTAAATCAAATGAAATACATTATGTTGGTGCATAAACATTCAATACTGATTAAGTCTGAATCGGAGTACGATGCGACTATTTTTTGTGAGAGTTAAGCCCCTTTTTCGACTTTGAAACTTCATTTTTAGCTCATCTTCACAAAGTCAAGCTGAGTTATTGCCGTCACTTCTCATCTGTCGGAATCTGTACGTCCGTCCATATGAACATACATCCACAATTTCCTTTGGCACACCACACAGGTTGCATTTATGATCAGATCACTTTAAAACTTGGTATCTTGTTTGGATGTGACCTCTAGATGGGAGCTATTGATTTTCTTCGATTTCCATCAAAAATGTTGCCTCTGGTAATAACCTTCGATGAACTTAGTGCAGTTATGCATCAATATTTCTCTTTGGCATGCCCTGCAGTGCAGATTTTTGATTGGATCACTTTGAAACTTAATGTGCTTGTTTGGGATGACCCTTAGGTGGGAGCTATCGATTCTCTTCCATTTCCATCAAAAAATGTTCTTTGAACTTAGTTTAGTCAGACCTCAATGTTTCCTTTTGGCACACCATACAGGGTACATTTATGATCTTATTGCTTTGAAATCTGGTATGCTTGTTTGGGGTGAACGTGTATCAGTTTTTTCCATTTCCATCAGAAAATGTTGCAGCTGGCCACAACCTTTGAAGTTAATTTAGTCAGACATCATTATTTCCCTTTGGCACACCCAGCATGGCACATTTAATGATCAGATCACTTTGAAACTTGATATGCTTGTTTGGGGTGACCTCTAGATGGCTGCTATTGATTTTCTTTCGGATCCGTCAAAAAAAATGTTTCCGTTGGCAACAACCTTGATGAACTTAGTACAGTGATGCATCATGTTGCCACGGCCAACGTTCTTAGAACTTAGTTTAGTCAGACCACAATATTTCCCTTTGACACACCCTGCAGGGCTCATTTATGATTGAATCACTTGGAAACTTGGGGTGCTTGTTTGGGGTGACCTCTAGATGGGGGCAGTCAATTTTCTTCCATTTTCGTCAAAAATAGTTGGCGTTGGCAATGACCTTTGATGAACTTAGTGCAGTTATGCATCAATATTTCCATTTGACACACCCTGCAGGGCACATTTATGAATGGATCGTTTGGAAATTTGGTGTACTTGTTGGGGGTGACATCTATATGGGAGCTATCGATTTTCTTCCATTTCTGTCGAAAAATGTTGCCGCAAGAAACGACCATTGAACTTAGTTTAGTCGGTCCTCAATATTTCCCTTTGGCATACCGTACAGGGCATATTTATTATCAGATTACTTTGAAACTTGGTTTGCTTGTTTGGGATGACCTCTAGATGGGAGCTATTGATTTTCTTCCTTGTCTGTCAAAAAATGTTGCCATTGGCAACGATCTTTGAACTTTGTTCAATTAGGCATCAATATTTTTCTTTGGCTCACCCTACTGGGCACATTTATGATTGGATGGCTTTGAAACTTGGTATGCTTGTTTAGGGTAGCCTCTAGATGGGAGCTATCGATTTCTTCCATTTCCGTCAAAAAATATTGCTGTTGGCAACAACCTTCGAACTTAGTTTAGGCATCAATATATTCCTCTGGCATGCCCTACAGGGCACGTTTATGATCAGATCACTTTGAAACTTGGTATGTGTGTTTGGGTTGACCTCTATATGTGAGCTACCAATTATTTAGCTCACCTGACTGAAAGTCAGGATGAGCTTTAGTGATCACTCTTCATCCATCCATCATCCGTGAACATGGTGTTTGCGACTTCTCCTCCAAAACCGCTGAACTGATTTAAGTGAAATTTGAGATAATTGTTTGTTATGATATCGCATTTTGATTTTGTTCAAATGCAGTTGTCCTGCCCCTGGGAAGGGCCACACCCAAAAAGTGTGCCTAAATCTTAAAAAATCTTTATATTTTTATACTGTAACCAAAGACCCAGACTTAGCTGGTGCTAACCCAAAAATATCTAGGGCCAAACACAAATTTTGCCCCCCCCCCCCCATCCCCAAAATTTGCATGCCAAACCGAAAATTAGAAGTCCTATCTGGCCCTCCATACATTTTACCCTCCGTGCATGTGCAGATGCCAGGAAGACACCAAATCTGGCGCCAATAAATCATTCTTTGTTAGGCCCTTGTCAGATAACAACAAACTGTCATTTGTGCTTTTAAATCTCAATTAATAATGATGCCAGACACAAAACAATGGTTAAATTGGTGGATCTAAGGACAGAACTGGATGAAGGAAGGAAGAAACGGTGGTTTGAAATGTTCAGGGCTGTAATTTTATAATATTTATTAAAATTAGTTCATGTTCCCTAATTTCGGGACATGAGCCTGATATTATCACTGATTTATTATGATCTATCCACTGTTTATTTAGTATTCCTTCCCTGCCTTCCCTTGATCCCCTCAGTTAAGCTCCCAAGATTTTTGGCTTGTTTTAATGAAAGTTTTTTATAAAATTTCTTGGGAGTTTAACGTATTATACAGAAGATTATTCTGTACATCCCCAAGGTTACGTCCTTATCCTTAGGGTTTTTGGCCGTTTTTGGTCATGCATCATACATCCAATGTATCGTTTTTTCTTCTGAGGAAGATCTTGCTTTACATCGGATAGTCTTGTTTCTGTTACTGACTTCGGGCCATGTTGCCTGGGGTCTTGATTCCGTTTTTTTCATTTACATAACTCTAGGTAGTTTCCTATTTTTGTTTAGGAACAACAGTTGTAAGTAACATTAAATATTCTGATAGTGTGGTAGTTAATTTTACACAGATTTTATAATTTTGTACACACTTTGGGAACTTAGGCTCTTATATTAGAAAAAAAATTTCTAAAATTTTTATTTTATTTTTGAAAGAGTTTTTCTTTGGATATATGTATTTCATTGATTATATTTAGCTCAACTTGACAAAGTCAAGCTGAGCTATTGCCATCACTTCTCGTCCGTCGGCGTACATACGTACGTTAGTACGTTAGTATGTTAGTACGTTAGTACGTACGTCCACAATTTCCTTTGGCACACCTCACAGGTCGCATTTATGGTCAGATCGCTTTGAAACTTGGTATGCTTGTTTGGGGTGACCTCTAGATGGGAACTATCGATTTACTTCAATTTCCGTCAAAAAATGTTGCCGCGGCCAACATTCTTAGAACTTAGTTTAGTCAAACCTCAATATTTCCCTTTGGCACACCCTACAGGGCACATTTATGATTGTATTGCTTTGAAACCTGGTATGCTTATTTGGGAAAACCTCTAGATGGGAGCTATTGATTTTCTTCAATTTCCGTCAAAAAATGTTGCCACGGCCAACGTTCTTAGAACTCAGTTTAGTCAGATGACCTCAATATTTCCCTTTGGCACACCCTACAGGACACATTTATGATCGGATTGCTTTGAAACCTGTTATGCTTGTTTGGGGAGACCTCTAGATGGGAGCTATCGATTTTCTTCAATTTCCGTCAAAAAATGTTGCCACGGCCAACGTTCTTAGAACTTAGTTTAGTCAGACCACAATATTTCCCTTTGGCACACCCTACAGGGCACATTTATGATTGCATTGCTTTGAAACTTTGTATGCTTGTTTGGGGTGACCTCTAGATGGGAGCTATCGATTTTTTTCCATTTCCGTCAAAAAATGTTGCCGCGGCCAACGTTCTTAGAATTTAGTTTAGTCAGAAGACCTCAATATTTCCCTTTGGCACACCCTACAGGGCACATTTATGATCAGATTGCTTTGAAACCTGGCATGCTTGTTTGGGGTGATCTCTAGATGGGAGCTTTCAATTTTCTTCAATTTCCGTCAAAAAATGTTGCCACGGCCAACGTTCTTAGAACTCAGTTTAGTCAGACTTCAATATTTCCCTTTGGCACACCCTACAGGGCACATTTATGATTGGAAAACCTGGTATGCTTGTTTGGAGAGACCTCTAGATGGGAGCTATCGATTTTCTTCAATATCCGTCGAAAAATGTTGCCGCTGCCGATGTTCTTAGAACTTAGTTTAGTCAGACCCCAATATTTCGGATTGCTTTGAAACCTGGCATGCTTGTTTGGGGAGACCTCTAGATGGGTGCTATCGATTTTCTTCCTTTTCCGTCTGTCAAAAGATGTTGTCACTGGCAACGATCTTTGAACTTAATTTAGACAGGCATCAGTATATTCCTTTGGCATGCCCTACCGGACACATTTATGATCAGATCGGTTTGAAACTTTGTATGCTTGTTTGGGGTTACCTCTAGATGGGAGCTGTCGATTTTCTTTGATTTCCGTCAAAAAATGTTGCCAATGGCAATGACCTTTCCATCAAAAGCTGTTTCTGTTTGCAACAATCTTTGAATTTATTGCATTTGTGCATCAACATTCTTTGACATTGGCTACAGGCCACATTTATCATAGGATTGTTTTTAAACTTGGTGTACTCATTTGACAAGACCTTTAGATAAGAGCTATTGATTAGCATTCATTTCTGTGAAAAAAGTTGCCATTTACAATAACCTCTGAACATACAGCATTTGTGTTTCAACATTCTTTTTTTTAGCCAGTCTTACAGTTTACATTTAAAAATGCATGGATTACTCTGACGTTGTGCTCACACAATACTGTTATGTTGAAATTTCATCAAATAACATTGGTACCAATGATCTTCAATTTTGTCATTTCATTTAAAACTTACCAAGTTCAAGTTTGTCAAGTTGAGCTACAGTGTCATTGACACTTTCATTTAATGTTATCTTCTATTATATGTAGATTTGGTGGTAGTACAATGACATATATTAGAATTTAGGTAATTATATTTATCTAATACATGTAGTATTGCAAATAGAGGAAGATTTTCCTCTATTTACTTGGTCGTTGTAACGAGTTTAGTTGCTGTACTACCACTAATTCTACTCCATGTGTCAGATTTGATAATCTGGATGACAGGTGTCATGGTTTGTGTTAGGCGAATGGGCACTATCGGTCCTATCGCAGTCAGGGGACTCTGCTGGTCCTCTCGTCAAAATGTCACTATAGTTTTTTAGTTTCTGTTTACAGAGGAACAAGAACATGGTGTGGTTTTGTGACGCCATCAGGGAGTGTGCTTCCATCGTCGCATTATACTATAAGAGCTAGCTGGAAAGTGCTCAGTGATATTAGACAAGGGCTAGGCTACAAAAGCGAGTTTACGTCCATTGTCTACAGCTAGCTCAACCGGCAGATCTATCACTCGTATGTGGGTGATGTGATGCCGGTTATGTCGGTAGCGGTCGAGAAGAGGAATAAGGGTGTAGCGAGCACTATAAAGATACGAACATGCTCACCCTGTGATGACGGAAAGGAGGAAGCACGGGAAGAGGAAGTAGACAAGTTCTGAGGTATGCTCGTCCAAGTCTTCCATGATCGCGAGCAAGAGAGAGGCCCCTCTCTCTTATAACAACATCTGGGGTCAGAGGTTTTTGGTAGGAACTTGTGTCAGTTGGAACTTAACGTCCACGGGATGCTCCTTCCGTAGACTGCCAGGGTCGGCCAGTCTTATAGCTTCCTCTATGTTCGAAAAGCACACACGACCGCACAAGTCCATTGTCGTCAGCTAGCTCAACCGGTGAAGTAGTTACTCAGGCATCTGAGAAACATTATGCCGGGTGTATACCATCCAGGCTAGGAGATGATACAGGGTGGAGCGAACACAATGATATGCAATATATATATACCACTTAATTAAAAGTCCTTTCTGTTCAGGCCAAATGGTTGTAGTGTTTTAAGTGTGAATATCCCTATGGACTTCACTCAATCGGCGCTGGTCCGTATTTGTAGAAGATTCCGGGTCGGAGTGTAGTACTTGTATAATACGGTAGCGAATGTCGGAAAAAGAATGATTAGGACCATTGAAGTGAATGGAAATGGGTGTGTCCCGTATATGTCTAATGTCTGCCATATGTTCTCGGATGCAGATACTGGAGTTTCTTTTTGTTTCACCAACATATTATTTACCATATTGGTTGCAGTGTATTAAGTATATGCAATTCCTGGTTCGGGTGGCTACTATTTGGCCGGTAACCGTGTTAAGGTCAGTGTGGACCTGTTCCAATGTGATTTGTAATATTTGGCCACTGGCCTGGATGAGGGTATCTTGTAGTCTCGTTTTGGTAATATTGCGGGTGGTTTGAAAACTAGGTATTGTGGGTCAAAGTCCAGTGGGTGAGAGGTTGGAGGACGCACATTTATCTAGGAAAAGGCTTGATGTTCGAGTTTCAATTGTTTAATGCATAAGTTTCTGATAGTTCTGTATATTGCCTTATTTTTCTCACTAATGAAGGTGACCAGAGCCGTGATGGTGCCCGGAGCCGTACGTGGTCTCTTGGCATTCGGCTCGTCTGTATCCGACATTCTAACGGTGGTGTTACTAATGCTAGAGCTTAAGCTCAAGGTGCTGATCGAACTAGATTCTGTGGCCGTAGATAGACTAGCCATGACTATTGCAACAAGTATTATACAAGTACTACTCTCCGACCCGGAATCTTCTACAAATATGGAACAGAAAAGGAACAGAAAGGACTTTTAATTAAGTGTATATATATATATTGATTTCTTTTCTCCACTTTATGTTCGACTCGCTACCTGCCCGATTATTATTTTTAAAGGAAAAATTGCACGACACTATTACGTCACAATAAGAGCGATGTAACCACAGTCTTAGCCAAGGGAGGACAGGTTACGTTTTTTCATCAGTGGTGATATGGCCACCTATTTATGTGAGTTTTGAGGTCTTATATACCAATTTAGACAAGGCCTGGAATGACACCTAATACCACACACTTCCACAAAGGACTGACAAGATGCACCAGCTGCAATATCACATTCAAACGGAAAGAACATCTCCGCAAACACATAGCTCATAAATGCCACACACTTCACAACATGGGACGAGTGGCATTACTGATTCACCAACATGATATACTTATCCAAGCTATGGCGGAAATCGTTGGATACAATCATCAAATTCCAATATCACCTGTACCAGATTCACCAAAATCAAGCTACTGTCAGCTCAGAACAGCTTCAACATCGATAGGATTCATGCGAACCACACCAAATTCACCGTTACCGACTTCACCCACTGCCAAAACCATAGAGACCCTAACCAATTCATTAGAATCCAACTACAGCCAGCTCAGAACAGCAATTAATTGCCTTATGGAACCTGCACTAACTGACCCAATCTCACCTTTACCGATTTCGGCTATTTCTTCAGCTAATACCACAGAACTGCTCCGTGAAACTCGGCTTGCACCGGAAACTAATAAGGCAGTCATCCACAACAGAATCCTATCTCCAACGTTGTTTGAGAATTACATTATCATTCCGGACTTTGGCAGCCCACACCCTCGGATCTACAGCCATGTGGGGAACACGCCACCTGACACCAACATCAAAGACCTGTACAACACTGCAAAAGTCCTCGAATATGCAGCAGCCACACTTCACTACCAGACCTTCACTGACAAGATCGCTCCGCATGCCATGAACTTAACTCCATATAACTGAGGCTAAAGGAATAATTAAATGATAACACCAAACAACAAAGTCAGTATATTTGTTTATTTTATTTTATCTCCTCCTCACATCCTCAGTTTCCTGTCACAAATGCTGATGTCCGTATCCCAACATACTGAATCGCTCCTTTCCTTTTTGTCTGTACCTATCCCTCCATTCACAGCTACTTCTGCTCTGACAACTTGAGCCATAACATCACATTTCTCTGTCACTACCTGAAAAATTCAAATCATCAGTTGTTTAAGATCTATTCCAGAGTGTTATTCCCACTATTGTTACCTCCCTTTACCCTACATTTGGGTTTTTCCACTCAACAATTGAAACAATGGGATGACGTCATTCGATACATCGACTTTGGATGTACCTCTCACCAAAATCAGTAAATGCCAATACAAACACCCCTAGCATTTGTCAAACACGTCATCACTCTGCATCCGCCACACTGAGCCGAGATAGTGGAAAAGGCTGAGCCACAAGTAGTTACCTTTGCCTCTGACGAGTTCTCCAATCAGAACGAAACCGGTTAGGCCTACCTATCAAACTCATTCACAGGATTTCTATGCACAGGTCCCCTTGAACTCTATTGAGTTGTTTTATTTACTATGATATGCAACCATGCTCTCCCAGCGAGGACGGAAGGAGGAAACCGGCAAGTTCTGAGGTACACTCGTCCAGGTCATCCAGGACCGCGAGCAAGAGAGAGGCCTCTTTCTCTTACAGCATGATCTCGGAGTATACATCCATGCCTCCTGTCCGGGACGTCCCATCTAATAGACAGCCGGGGTCGGCTAGTCTTATGCTTTCCTCTACATAACCGACAAGTAATCTTTATATTGCACAGGGCTATAAACCCGATGAGTGGTTTCAGTTCCCTGACGCCGGTGAAACGGTTAAGATTGAATACGAGGACCATGACTCCGGATGTGTCACATGTGCATTGTATTCAGAGCTAGTGGTAAAGTGCTCAATGATTTTAGACAAGGGCTAGGCTTCAAAAGAGGTTTACGTCCCTTGTCTCCAGCTAGCTCATCCAGCAGATCTAGCACGTAGACTTGTGGTGTGATGCCGGGTATGTCTGTAGTGGTCGAGAGAGAATAAGGGTGTAGCAAGCACTGTTTAATTGAATCATGCTCACCCAGTGTTGATGGAAGGAAGAAGACGGCAAGTTCTGAGGTACACTCGTCCAGGTCTTCCCGGACTGCGAGCAAGAGGGAGACTCCTCTCTCTCTTTTAACAACATCTGGAGCGGGGTTTTGTTGGCAGGACCTTGCATCAGTCAGAGCTTACGTACATAGCTATTGTCCAGTATGCGTAGTTCAATTTTTAGCCGGGGACGTCTACAGTTTTGCTTCTTTAGCATATACCAAGCACTCCCAACTGCACCTTGGCTAAGTGACTCAGGATTTCCAGTCTGCATCGTCAAAGGATCCATCTTTTGTGAAGAAAGTCACACTATCTAGTAGCCAAGGAGATTAGGCTTCATTCATCGGGGCGTCTGCAGTAATAACTATATTGGACACCCTGTGCTAGGAGCAGCCGGCGGACAGGCTCTTCACGACCGCTGCTCCTTAGGCCTCCATAACGGACCTGCTGTCGCAGTTGCGCAGCTAATCGCAGTATTCCTGCTAAGGCAGAAGCACTCAACGTCAGTCTCAAACTAGGGCTGTTGCATGGTGCTTAATTGGTCCAGTCACCTGCCTGTTCAGATGCTGGTGACTGTGATTCTAACTGATTTAGACGAATGATGGAAAGGATAACTTTCCCTTCCGGAACAACTCTTGGATGATATAGATACCATACATTATCGTTTCCTTGAACTTGTTCCAGTGAATCACAATGCTGCGAGCAATTATGAGAAACCGCTAGCATAGTTTGACGCTGACTTCATCCGGATAAAGAGCAGGGTAATAAGATCTCTTTCCAGTTAAGTCTACACGGGTGTCACAGGTCTTCGATTGTGTAGACGACACCATATTTAGCTTCCTGCGGAAAAAAGTAATTCGGTTTCTTATCTTCTTCCTCTGGATTTTTAATCGTTTGTGTTTGTTCACATACTTATAAAAACAACAGGGGAAGATGTGTTTAGAGTTTCTCTGCGCTGATTGAGTAGGCTAAGATCTAAAGTAGCCTTACCTTCATCATTTAGCTGTTTGCTCAGACACAATTGAGAAGATAATTTCTTTTTCAGAGCGAATTTAGTCTCATGGTCTTATGTACTTCAATTTTAAGTACTGTAACGCAACGTCTATATGGAAAGGAATTTTGTGGTCGTTTGTACTTTTTAAAATTCTTTCCAGACCTATTATATATATCTCGGTCTTGACTAATGTTAAGTGGGAGTTATTCTGATGTGACGAAGCCTTGTGTCTTCATCTTTGCATTTGACGAGGTGGAAAACTTGCTATAGGTTTCTTTCGTCTTCCAACTCTAGTCTTTTATGGGAAGAAGCATCAATACTCGACTCTTTAAGTTGGGGTCTAATGGACCAACACCAGCAGAAAGTGTAGGAGAGGTTGTCCTAGACTCAGATCGTCTATAAGGACATAGTGAAGGTATAGGTATACCTAAGTCTTTGATGGTAAGCTTTCATTATGGTAGGATTAAACTACAAGAAAGCATCAACACATCGACTCTTTAAATTGGGGTCTAATTGACCACACCAACAGAAAGAGTAGGAGAGGTTGTCCTGGACTCAATTCACCTTAAAGGGCTCATAGCGAAGGTATAGGTAGGTATCTCTCCTGTATATTGCTTTAGGATTGTCTATACAGCCACTTGGATTGGGGTTTCTTGTCTGTCTGAGTTACTGATCAGATTCCCTTGAGCCGGTGGCTCGAGGCTCTTATAGAGCTCGGTCCGACCGATTTTGACTGGAAGTGGATAATTAGGTTATTTATGATTATCTTTCAGTCGAAAAGCGAACGTTCGTCAATTGTAGCGAGTATAGTTCTTTAGATCACTTGTATTGTGAACTAGATAATGTCTCACGGGATTTATGATAGGATACACGTATCCCACTATTCATTTGGCTGGTTCATCTGTTGTTTTACAGAGCGAATTGGCCAGCTGTTTGGCTCGCTTTTATCTGTTATCTGACACATTAACAGCGAAAGTTTTATGCGCCGGATGGAGTTGTGCGGAGTGGCTTTGAATGTTATTTCGATGGGTCGCTTACACACATGTCTACTCCAGTTATTAACTGCAGTGGTAGACCTTTTTCCCTCTAGACCTGTTTTGTTTTAGAGAATCTTTTAACATAAGGTCAAATTTGGGCATATATTGACGGTTTTCTCAATTATTTCGGACGTGAGTTCATATATTGTGTTACAGTCCTGAGTCCGAGGGTCTCTCTATGCAGGGATCTTGGGACCCTCGGTTCTTGGAAGCCACATATTCAATGATGTCTCTTTGTTTACATTACATCATTGAATTATTTCCGTTCATGTATTTATAGATGCAGATCAGAGTTTATCAGAAGAGATGTAACGCTTCTTTTGTCATTTTTTGCAATAGAAAGGATGTTTATGTTCATTCTGTTGTTAAATAAGTCAGCTATTCGTACTGCTTTGGTTATTTTATCTTCCAATCAGCAGTCAGTGCTTAAGATTTCAGCGCATAAGTAAAGCGCTGGCTTCATCTTGGACTTATTCTAACTGTGTGGCTATTACATGATCTTATGTGGGATCACTTCAGGATAGTTAAGTTTACGGTGCACATGAATAATAATAGTTTCCATTATTTGTGTCACCAGTACTAGGCATTTGAGTGCATACAATTGACTCTCAGCCGTATTCATGGGAATGAATGATAGGATATGTGTATTCTTCAATTCATTTGTTTCTGTTGATTACATTCAGGTTAAGTGTCTGTTATTGAACATTCGCAAGAAGCTTCCCCCACGAGAGGATTTTGTTCTTCATGTCATTCTCTGCTCTCAGTAGCATAACGGAGTATGTCAGACGTGAGGAAGCTTTGCGGTTACTATATTTTTGCTGTCTGGACCAGCAATGATTAAGTAATGTGGGTGAAGAGGTTTCAACATGAATTCAAATTCCCCCCACACTCACACACTGTCGCGTATATATATCTTAATACATACATACTATGCATTTGGGCTGTGTTGCATGGTGTCCTCATAGGCATATACGCAGTTTTGTTGCATTAGTTTCCGGTGTTTATCTCCTGATTTCTAATATACAAGCACTTATTAAATCATCATAATTGCTGCTATTTGTGTTCATAGGTGACTGCTTAACCACTGAGTGTTTTTTTAGATGATTACAGGCTGTATTTTAATGCACTTGTGCAATATTTTATTACGCTATCGCTTTGGTGGACCTTGAAATTATTATATATTTCGGGGGCGGTCTGTGTTGGAGCCACTTAATCATACCTACCTCCATTTCTAGATCCTGGTCTCTATTTTGTCGGTTCTCAAATCGCATATTCTCACGTGTTTATAGTCGTAGATACCAAATAGTACACGTTGGAGAGTGTTCTTACCAGATTTAATTGTACAGAGGCCGCCTGTGAATGATCTTTGAAGCATGTTTTCTCTGCAGAGATTGTTCACCGTATCTCGCTTTAATATGTGTATGTTATATTATTATTTCACTGATTTTGTCGTACCTGTATATGCCGTCTGCAGTGCATATTTTGTAGCGGATAATGTTATTTACCAAAATCGTCGCTATAGCCTTGGCTTGTGAAGTGGCATTAAGCACCATTTATTATTCATGAATTAATTCCTGAGCGCCTTATCGATATTTATTTATATTGTTTCCTGGTACCGCTTATTGATTCCAGAGCTCTCCCCTCTTTCTTTTGAAGATATGTTCAAAAAAAGGGGGAGGGGTCATTTTCTCCACTTCTCTGGGTTATTGGGTATGTAACTATGAAGGAAGCTGTTTTGTCCGTACTAGATTCGGCGATCAGCTGTAGTATTATTGTATGGCATAGGTTTATGAGCAATTTTCTCTCATTCTCAAATATGCTATCCTAATTTTTAGGGCTTAGTCCAGACTAGCCTTAAAAAATTGTTAACTCGTTACATCCTAATTAGCATGATTTCATGCTCGGATTTAGGATTTACATAATTGGGATCCATATTAGGTTATGTCTCTTCTATTATGGTATAAAGAGACATACATGTAAATTCTAATTATTCTAATTTTCAACATCATTGATTGAAGGATTTGATCTATGTTGATCTACTATTTTGGAAGTTCTAGGCCCTCCACCTTTTTTACGATTCTGCTAAGTCTGGGCCATTGGTATACAGTATAAAAATATGACAAAATTTATAGTAATTTATATATTTTTTATACTTACCAATTGCCCAGACGGGAATGGCCCTCCCATGAGTGGGCAGTACTGGGCACTCATACCTCCCCGCTGAATTATTATATTATAATCTTTTTCCAAAGAATGATGTTGGCGCCAGTTTTGGTGACTTCCTGGCATCTGTGCATGTGCGGAGGGTAAATGTATGGAGGGCCAGATAGGACTTCTAATTTTCGGTTTTGCATGCAAATTTTGGGGATTGGGGGGGCAAAATTTGTGTTTGGCCCTAAATATTTTTGAGTTAGCACCAGCTAAGTCTGGGCCATTGGTAAGTATAAAAAATATATAAATTACTTTAAATTTTTTCATTTTTCATCAAATCTAGTTATGGTTGGTGTGTTGCAGTCATGACTATATTTAATGAAAAATTCACGAAAAGTTAACTTAAAAAAATCACTTGTTGAAAATATGATTCCATTCACAGAGGGAAATAAGGTTAAAAGTGCCAAAATTATACTTAGTCTAATGGCGAGAGATTTTCTGGGTAGGAGTATCTACCAGCAGTATTTCAGAGTTAGGCTTCTTTTTAACAGAAAAAAATAACAGCCATAAGGCCTAACAAAATTAAAAATCTGTTTCTCAGGTCCTCCCACATGGTCTTTTTAGATGCCACATGCTCTCGTTTTATAAGCAATGTGAACTTAAAAAAAAAATAAAAATTAAAGGTTTATGTCTGATATTTTACCCAAGTTAAAAAAAATGATAAATTTGTCCTTTGAGTGCAAGAAGGCTTCTTACTATCAAGGGACAAAATACATCACCACACACGCTATTCTGTAGATTATGAGGCCTAAAACATAAAACAAACCAAGAACATGAACTTGTGATGGCAAAGAAATAATTATAGAACTATAACAATGAAATAAAAGCCACTCGCCCGCATGCAATTTTACAAATAATGGCCTGAGAAACAGAAGATCTACTTTGTGAGGAATAATGTGATAATTGTTCTTTTTTAACATTTTTCAGAGTGTCACTGGTCTAAGATGAACAGATAACTTTCTGAAAAGAACATATGAACATGATGACATGGTTCAGAGTTTGTATTATAATGAAGCTGGAGGTTAACATGGACAAACGATTTGATAACTTTTCCTGACTATAGTATAAAATGGGCCAGTGTATTTCCTATTCATCATTCATGCAGCTAAAAAACAACAGTGCCAAATGTTGAAAATGGATATCTCTCAAAACTTCCTGATGCCAAAACTTCTTCAACCCAGAACTTCCACACTTTGTTTGATTAGTTAATTGGTCATACCTATTATTGCAATGGAACAAACCAAACAGTGATTAGGAGATCACATAAAATAATCAACTGCTTACTGGAATTATGCAATATGATGAGTTGTTGTCTACCATCAAATAATTTTTTGGTATATAGTGACAACATTATCAAGATTATAAAAATAATTTGATCATTGTAGGAAGTTGAAATAAAATCACAAAATAAATTTAAATAAAGTGAACTCTAGTCAGTGAATATATTTATGATGAGTTTAAAAAAATAGTATACAGTGGAATCCTGTTAACTGAATGTCTACTTAGCCTATGAAAAATATTTAATTAACAGGAGTATTCAATTAACAGGGATTGTGTCACTTTCCTGTATTCTAGAGATAAACTTAGCATTCATTCTATTATATCTAATAGATTGAATGCCTGTATTGGATGTACTGAGACCAAATAGGTCTATAAACAAAGGAAAACTGGAGAGAGTCAGGGTAATTACTCAACAGTTTACAAGATTTTTTATTCAATTAACAGGAGTTTACTCTATAACCTATATTCAATTAACAGGTCAAATTTGTACTGGAGGTATGGTAAATGGTTTTGTGTTGGGAAATTATATTCAATTAACAGGGTTATTCAGTTAAGAGATATTCAATTAAGAGAGCTCCACTGTATAATGAATGCTCTGACTTGACAGAAATAGCTCTTCATTTCATCAAAAATATCACAATGGCTGGTTTGAGAAAAGTAGAGTTTGTCACATCACAGAAAGGAACTTCCCAAGTACTCCTAGATGGATATTTGTACAACAAGAATGTTGCGAAAAAGACAGATATGCATCCATTGGAACTGTGGGAAATTTTGTTAAAAATGTAATTGAACATTCACATGTCCCAGAAGACAGCAACAGAGTCCAATTCATCAGTTCTATGACAAAAAAAAGACAGAGAAGAAACTATACAAACTATTAATCATAAAATTAATAAGAAACAGTTCATTTTTAGCTCAACTTGACAAAGTCAAGCTGAGCTATTGCCATCACTTCTCGTTCGTTGGCATACGTACGTACGTCCACAGTTTCCTTTGGCACACCACACAGGTAGCATTTATGATCAGATCGCTTTGAAACTTGGTATGCTTGTTTGGGGCGACCTCTAGATGGGAGCTATCGATTTTCTTCAATTTCCATCCAAAAATGTTGCCTCGGCCAATATTCTTAGAACTTAGTTTAGTCAGACCTCAATACTTCCCTTTGGCACACCCTACAGGGCACATTTAATTGGATTGCTTTGAAACCTGGCATGCTTGTTTGGGGTGACTTCTAAGATGGGAGCTATCGATTTTCTTCAATTTCCATAAAAAAATGTTGCCGCGGCCAATGTTCTTAGAACTTAGTTTAGTCAGACCTCAATATTTCCCTTTGGCACACCCTTCAATGCACATTTATGATCAGATTGCTTTGAAATCTGGCATGCTTGTTTGGGGTGACCTGTAGATGGGAGCTATCGATTTTCTTCAATTTCCGTCAAAAAATATTACCACAACCAACGTTCTTAGAACTTAGTTTAGTCAGACCTCAATATTTCCCTTTGCCACACCCTACAGGGCACATTTATGATCAGATTGCTTTGAAACCTGGCATGCTTGTTTGAGGAGACCTGTAGATGGGAGCTATCGATTTTTTTCCATTTCTGTCAAAAAATGTTGCCACGGCCAACGCTCTTAGAACTTAGTTTAGTCAGACCTCAATATTTCCCTTTGGCACACCCTACAGGGCACATATATGATCGGATTGCTTTGAAACCTGGCATGCTTGTTTGGGATGACCTCTAGATGGGCGCTATTGATTTTCTTCCATTTCTGTCCATCAGAAAATGTTGCCGCTGGCAACAATCTTTGAACTTAGTTTAGTCAGGCATCAATATATTCCTTTGGCATGCCCTACAGGACACATTTATGTTCAGATCGATTTGAAACCTTGTATGCTAGTTTGGGGTTACCTCTAGATGAGAGCTATCGATTTTCTTCGATTTCCGTCAAAAAATGTTGCCACTGGCAATGACATTCGATGAACTTAGTAAAAACTTAGTGCGGTTAAGCATCAATATTTCCCTTTGACACACCGCAGGGCACATTTATGATTGGATCACTTGTAGACTTGGTGTGCTTGTGAGGGGTGACATCTATATGTGAGCTGTCGATTTTCTTCCATTTCTGTCAAAAAATGTTGCCGCCGACCTTTGAACTTTGTTTAGTCAGACCTCAATATTTCCCTTTAACACACCCGTCAGGCACATTTATGATCGGATCACTTTGAAACTTGGTATGTGTGTTCGGGGTGACCTCTAGATGTGAGCTATTGTTTTTTTTCATTTCCATAAAAAATTATTGTCGTTATCACCAGCCTTTGAACTTAATGCATTTGTGCATCAACTTATCCCTTTTGCACTCGCTGCAGGGTATATTTATGAATTTCCATAAAAAAAAAAACAAAAAAACATTGCCACAAGCAATGACCTTCTACTTAGTGCATTTGTACATTAACATTTTCCTTTGGCATGCCTCAGAGGGCACATTCGTTGTCAGGTTGTTTTGAAACTTTGTGTGCTTATGCAGGGTGACAAAGACTTACCAAGTTCAAGTTTGTCAAGTTGAGCTACAGTGTCATTGACACTTTCATTTCATATAGTGTGTTTTTCTTTTGTGTTTTCTTTTAACCTTTTACCTAAAATGGAAAGCAGACGGCACTTGCAAAAAAAAATTCTTGAATAACTAATTTTTTGTCTCAAAAACATAGGTTATGACCCCCTCGTTGGAACGAGCTTGTTCCAACGAGGGTCAAAACCTATGTTTTTGAGACAAAAAATGAAAAAAATAATAAAAATTAATTGGCGATTTTTTAGAATAGCACTGGCCGGTTTTGGCAGTTGCGTTGGGTAAAGAGTTAATTAGATCATCCCATTAAATTGATTGCATTGGTAACTGATGAGCTGGAATTAGGACCAAGAGCCCTTTAGATGGGTTGTATAAAATAATGCAATAATGCAATGTTAACGTCTAAAATCGACCGCAGTGCTCTCTGACTTGCATTATTACCCTGTATCACAGGTGTTCACACCCTTTGTTCATTCTATGACTTTCTCAGCCCCCCAGAATGGCACACAAGGTAAGCACCTCAACAAGTCCCTATTTTACACCTAGGTATGGTGGGGATTGCATAGTGCTGGTGGACATTCCTAACATCCAATGCTGGCATGTGATGCAACATCGCAGAATCACACACTCAAACTTCGCCGATCGCAAACCAGTCACTACTATGGGAAGCACCCGAATCGGTCGCCGAATGGTCACCCATCCAAGGATTAACCGGGGCTCAACATTGCTTAACTTTGGTGATCTAATGTGAACCAGTCTCAGTGCTCCTAAAAAAGATGCCCCAGCTTGTGAGGAGTACCTAGATGGGAGTGGGGTGTGGCAGGGGGGATTGCTCAAAGTGAGATTGAAGTCACTGGAGGTGAGGGGGGGGGGGGGGGTGAAATCAAGAAAGACAAGGGAAGAGTGTGTCAAATGTTGTGATTTAGAAGTAATGGAGACCCTGGAATATTTCATTTTAGAATGCCCCAAATTAGAATGCCCCAAATAATAGACTAGTAAAACAAGACTCCTTAGAATATTAATGGAAAAATGGGATGAAAACATAAAGGATAAGTGGATGGGAATGACATGAGGGAAGGGTCAGTTTTATAATTAGCTGGTTGAGTGCTAGAAGCCACTATCAGGGCTTTAAAAAAATGAGGATACTAGAGTAAAAAGCCAACACTTTCCTTGCTTATATTTCATATTCAGTTAAACACAAAAAATATTTTGTTAATAGAAATTTGTTTTATTACAAATCATTGGAGAGTGCCTCTGGGCACTCTCCAATAATTTGTAATAAAACAGGTTTTGATTAACAAATTCACACCACCAAAAATAATCTAGCCCTCAACCAGTTAGAGAGATCGAGAAAGCGCCGATGCGAAGAATTATGAAACACTTTTTGACTGAATGCTGGGAGATTAGGAGGGAGAGAGGCAAGTGAAGACAGATCGGAAGCATTTTTGGCAAAGCTCAACATTAAGAAAACTATTGAAGCAGCTAGGACTAGACCCTACCACCCAAGTCAGTCCTTTAACATCAACAGCCCAACATCGCCAACAACCACTCCAGTCTCATCATCACAATCTCCTCCACCAAAAAGGAAAAACAAGAGACATAAATGCTGCTAAACAGCCAAAGAGGGTTGGAAGGGGCTTGCCCCAAAATTTCCCTGCGCACATTTGGTGTGCGTGACCATCCATTCACATTCACATTTATTGTTCAGTAAACTTGGGATGCGATGTTTGTAAAACATAACACTGGGTCTCAAAATGGTGAGAATTTGTCCCAGATCGTGAGGTCAGGAGATGGCATAAAAGTTGCATGCTTCCCAGTGCCTCCTGCCAAAATTGTGAAACTTAACATGTCGGATTCACACCAGTGGGTCAGGTTTCCTGAACAAAATATTGTGAAATCAGGACCACATCATAAAAAAAAAAATGAAATCCGGATCCCAGCTTAAATGTTCTTGCATTGTTTTTCTGACAGATGAGATTCTGTAGTGTTGTGGGGAGGAAAACAGACAGAAAATTTTGACCAGAGTGCAACCCAGTCTCGATCCAATCAGAATTCTCTGTCTGCTTTTGTGATCACAGTACTGTAATTCAACCAACCTATCATGAAGACCACCAACTGAGGGGGTGTAAAAACCTAATTTGTGCAAACTGTTGTAGGTCAAGTCCCGACTGATTAATATTCCAACTACATTATCAAGGCATGCCTTTGCCAAAGGCATGCCTTGATGATGTAGTTTGAATATTAGTCAGTTGGGCTTATAGTTGAAATAAATTAAGCATCTTGGAAATTTTTGAATGAAAAATTAAAATGTACATGTGGTAGTTATAATGCAACATCATATTCAGTTATTTAGTGTAGGACAAAAGCCCTATAGGATGAAATCCCCATAGGACATAAGCCACATGGACAAAAGCTCCCATAGGACAAACCCCCATAGTAAAAAAAGTCCCAAACAGCAAAAGTCCCAAAAAATCCATAGGATAAAACCCCATGGCAAAAAAAAAAAGGCCAAGGACAAAAAAGCAAGGTAAACTTGAAAAGGTGACAAACCCCACAGTTTCAAATTCACAAGGAATGTATGCATCAACAAAAACTCTTTCATGTTATTTTATATCATCTGCTAATATTTTAAGTGAAGACCAAGTTAAAATAGTGCTATCCCTTGTTTAATCTAGCTTAATTTCCGAGCTCGAACAAACTTCTGAGCTTTGTGGCAAGCCCATAAGCTCATAACTTGAACAAGTACAAGCTTGTGCTAGTTTGCACAAGCTTGTTGCAAGCTCATGACCAGCTGGCAATAATCTTGCATGAGCTCATAGCCACTAGCATGTGTGAGCTTGTTGTGAACTGGAGCGAGTTCATGCCAAATGTATAAAAACGTATAAAATCACTGTGAGTTTGCTCGCGCTTCCAAGCTTATAATTGGAACAAATACAAGCTTGTGCTCGCACATGCTCTCTGCTTCGCAAACTCAGACGAGCTGCTTGCACATGCTAATTTCATGTACATATGATAGATAAAAAAATTTGAATTTCTCAAACAAAAATAATTTGCATCAAAAGGTATCTTAAAATAGAACTAGAATGTTTTCTGGTTAAAATTGCCCCAGAATTTCTGTGTAGGATAGCTTGAGACCTACATAACCGATGAATCCTTTGCATGTCAAGGAATAAGAGCAGGGTCGGATTAAGCAAGTTAGGGGCCAGTAGCATATGTTATAAAAGCCTTAATAAACTCCTAAAAGGTAGCAGTATCCACAAGGACAAGCGAACAATGACAAATTTATGTGATTGTTGTGGCTATGGGTGTGTGTGGATAACATGCACTCAACAACCAACTTGGAACAGTGTTCTAAATCCCCATCACCACCCCACCAAGCTTGCAGGCATGCTGTAAGGTTGGTTACCGGCCACAAGTTTGCAGGAGTCCGCAAAATCTATCCATTTTAACTTACACAAGCTTGCAGGTATACTGTAAGCTAACCACAAACTCGCACAAGCTCATGCAAGCTTGCTTAAAGCTCACATGAGCTTACAACAAGCTTGTGTGAGCTCGCAATGAGAAAACACCCCCAACCAGTTAGCATGATACAAAGTTTGTATAGTATCATAACAACTTTATACAATCACATCTTTATATATTTACAATATAGTATATAACATACATATTGTAAGGAGATAATATCTCTGGATTGACTTTCTTATCGTTATCTCCTGGATCAAATAAAGGCTAAAAAATGAGGAATTAATGATGAGAGTTACTTTGGATGTAAAGTGCAACAATGGTATATTGATTATAGATCATCTACAAATGTTATGCTAATCTGCCGTGTGATCCCATTAAACATTTCACAATGTTCCACTTGCTGTGAATAATCCCGGTCAATAATTTTTGCATTATTACCTTCTTCAGCCGAAGATTCCTGACAATGTCGGCGGAGACACCCAAAGTATTGTTGAACGCGCACATAATGACATACTTTCTTCACCCAATGACTTCTGCTTTGTGGAATAATGTAAACTCACAAAATGTCTACCGGAAAATGCCGTTATTCGTTAGTCTGAAATAGAGGAACTGCTCAAAAATAAAGGCAGTAAAAGAACTGAGCAATTCAAAATGATGCGCTATACGGACATTCGATTGAAAAGCTAATTTACTGTGTTTGTTTTGAAGAATGAAAAAAGTGTTTCGACATTCACTTGTTCCCTTATTCAAAATTACAAACTTTGGTTCCTCTTCTATATTTGACTGAGACAATAATCCATAAATAATTGTATCAAGACGGAATCTTCATTTGGTATAATAAAAAATAATGACTGAGCTTGAGGGTAACAATGTGGCTTGTCTCCCCTTGGGATCATTATCTCCCAAGGCTAATGCCTTGGGAGATAATGGTCCCTTGGGGAGACAATCCACATTGTTACCCTCAAGCCCAGTGATTATTTTTATAGTGGATATATACATGTTTGTATATACATATATTTTATAACCATTATGTTTATGTACAAAATGGCCTCCTCCACCCATAAAACTGTTTGACACAAGGTGACAATAAATGTACAAACTGTTTTATCAGAGTCAAGCTTTTGTTTCTAAGGCTATATCTCAACGAGGCGAAGACAAGCTGAGATATGAAACAAGAGCTTGACTCTGATACAACAATTTGTATGTAAACATGATGGTGATGATAGATTTATTTATTTATTGGTGTTTAAGGTCACATATTTCTGCACACAATGGCTAATCATGACCACAACAATTTTACGGGTGGAGAAAGCCGGAGTACCTGGAGAGAACCACCAAGCAAGCAACTGTCAGCTCCCCAACATACTAACTCCTCCACACAAGCAGGGTTAGCATTGGTTGAAGCCAGTTCACCATCGACGTGCAGTATGCCTTAGTACACAAAGCCCCACGTGGGCAATAGGGATGAAGTGTCTTGCCCAAGGACACAATGCAGTTGCCACAGGTGGGATTCGAATCGAGGACTTCTCGGCTTGCAGCCTGCCCCTCTACCTACTAAGCCACCACACCCCCATTATAGATTTATTCTTAACTATAATAACTTTATAAACTCTTTACCTAATAAAATGACCACATCCTCAAACACAATTTACAAACAGATAAAAAACATTATTCTTTCAAAAATTTCAACAAAACCATTTCCTGTGACCCTTCACTGGAAAAAGCTTGTTACAATGAGGGTCAAATGATAAGGTTTTGTTGAAATTTTTGGAAATTGTTTCACAAAAAAAATAATAAAAATACTAAATTGGG
This sequence comes from Pictodentalium vernedei, assembly GCA_031216915.1. Taxonomy (NCBI): domain Eukaryota; kingdom Metazoa; phylum Mollusca; class Scaphopoda; order Dentaliida; family Dentaliidae; genus Pictodentalium; species Pictodentalium vernedei. The sequence continues at coordinate 298,598,895 of CM062293.1, read as the reverse complement.
ATGTTGTACGCATTGAGTGAAGGGTAAAATGGCATTTTACTTTCAAATTTCATTTTCAGACTCATTAAAATGCTTGTCACTTGGGTTGATACTGTATGTTGCTACCTTGAACTGTAAAAATGCTTGAGTTGAAACTGGACTATGTGTCTACCTTGAACTTTTGTGATCCTCAGATAAACTTATTGTGTGTGCACACTTTCAACATTAAAAAAAAACTCTGCATTGTTCGAGCCTGAATGCTTCCAGTTGTTTAGAAACAAAAGCATAACAGCAAGTGGTTCCATAATTTATAGAGAATATCTAGAGTGTTTGAGAGCATACAAAAAATTATATCATGAGTGGCAGAGACAAATGTTTATTTTTTGCGAGCGCTTGCACAAGCGAAAATAACCATTTGTCTCAGTCACAAGTGAGATAATTTTTGGCATCCACTCAAAAACACTAGATTTCTTTTTATTATGTGTTTTTTTTATAAGAATCTCATACTTCCACTCATATCAGCCTTGAATTGATGCATGAAAGTAAACTGTGCATTGAATCATTGATATGCGGAAGTGATTTGATTGATACCTGGAACAGATAGCGTCTTACAATCTGATTTAGCTGGCGGGTTTATAGTCCAAACATGGCCTGAAAGTCTGTAATATAAGTTTTTGTTTGGTACGTCCTTTGAAAGGACATACCAGACCAAAAACTTATATTACGGACTGTTGCACCATGTTTGGACCAGCAGCTTTATGCATCAATTTAAGATGAATACGTTTTGAATTATTGCTGGAAATGATTGGTATCTACTCAACACTAGATTTTCTTTTCATTTTATATTTTTAGAACAAATTGATCATTTTCAGTGATAATTTGACACGTATTCATTTCTATATCTTCACAGTGGGTGATACGATTTCTATCTTTCCGCAATTTTTCCGATAATCTATCGCTTAGCATATAATAAAATAATTCTACTTGTGATTGTGAGAAGTGTTTTGTTTTTTCTTTCCATATATAGAAACCTTCTTCAAAACCTTGTAATATCCTTTAAATAGTAATGTAAACAAATCATGACCAAACATGCACTTGTATTATGCAGTTGCAAGATATAGATTTTAGTTTCAGGGGTCTGTGATATGTGTTGTATTCAGGTAATTACAGACCCAATACATACTTATTGTAGGATAAAGTATCATCCATAGCAGATAAATAAATCCACATTGCATTGATGGGGAGGTTCAGTAATATTTTGAACTCATTGTCCTGCAGGGCTATACATTTAAATTAACAATGATCCTCTCTTTCAAATAGTTACTGTGTCTCCTTGTTACCTACTGATTAACGCCCCCCCCCCCCCCCCCCCCCCCCCCCCCCCAGCAGATTCTCTGAATGGGTTTGGGTGATCATTTTCATGCCAACTTCAGATTCATAATACTGTGGGCCATGCCTAATTGGATATTTCTTTTAAGATATTAACTGAAAATAGCATATGTTTCCATTTTTTAAATTTTCAAAATTTGAAATGGGTGTCCTCTGTGCGGAGTGAAACACACTCCGTGCAGGCTAAAGATCCCTTTGTAGTATTCGAGAAGAGCTAGGCCATGAAGCTGTCCCTATGAAGGTCATCCCACACACCTACACCATTGGGCCAAAGAGAGGTGTTAATATAAGTTACATAATGTATTTCCATTAGTTCCTTGAATCCTGCACCCTGTGTAACATATAACCATAATGAACCAATGGTTTCAGGGACAGTGTGGGGCAAGCCCCTTTCGGCCCTCTCTAGCTGTTTAATATTGATTTCAATTACTTTTTTGCACCATGTCCAAACGTGTTAGAGGAGGAAAAGAGAAAGAAGGCTGTTAGTGGTATTTGTGCTTCTTGCGGTTCTTCTATGGAGGGTGTGGCTGAGATGGAGAGATCGTGGCAGTGGTTGGAGTTGTCGGACCTCTGTTAGGGCTTTCTGTATGGTATGATCGGGTCCTTGGTCCTTCAGGCGATTGTTGGTTATTGAGATGTTCGATCATCTCCATTGCTTTTCTGTTTATTTCATCAGATTGCTTTTTATCTTTTTGGAGCTGTGCCATGTATTGTTGGTGTTTTTTGTTCCCTATTTCTCATTCTTCTCTGAGTTTTTCCAAGTATTGTTGGTAATTTATCTCCTGGGAAGTTGTTGGTGGTGGTGATTTGGATTCTTGTTCCTGATCCAGGCTTTCGGGTACCGAAGGGAGAGGCAAGTGGAGATCGGGAACTGGTCAGAAAACAATTTCCAATCCCACTTCAGTCTCCACAAGACGTTCCACATCCGACAATTCTGGCTGGAGAGCCGACAGTTGGATGGGTTTATCTGGGAGTGGGACGGAGTGTGGTGGCAGCTTCTGGCTCTTTCCTTTCCTAATCATTCTCTCTCTTCTTCTCCAAAAAAGCTTCCAGGTGCTGGGCATCCTTCCACTTGGTGGGCAGACTCTAGTTTCCCTTTTCGGGGCTTCCAGACTCCCTCGGGTGAGGACCAGTGTGAAACGGGATCCACTCATCAAAGGTAGTACCTCTCCCTGAGGGGGTGGTGTCTTCAACTTTAAACTCCAAGGCCAGATGGACGCTTTTGCCCATCTCCTGGATAGTCGAGGTGATGAGACAAGAGATGCCTAGAGCTGAAATGGTTTTCTTGAGTCTGGCTGGTTGTTACAGTGTTTTCATGATTGCTTTCAAGGTGTTCACACTCTGAAGGTGAAAGTGTAACAAACTAAACCTGTGCATTTTAATAGCCTAAGTCAGTGTATATTTTCATTTAGTTTGTGATATGGCAGCCTATTGACTAATCCAGTGGATTACCTTTGGTGAGTCATTGTATCTTAGCTTATCAGCTAACCCTGTGCACTATTAGGTACTTTCTTTGGGCAGGAATTATTGATAAGACCATCTCTATCATGCAACTAACCCTTGCATGCACTCTCTTTGTGAGTGTACAGTTTCTTGTAGGGGTGGTATGGCATTTTTCTTATAACCAGAAAGTGTGACCTATTCTGTGCCCAGTATTCTGGTTATACAGTGGAGCCCACTTAATTGGATATCTCCTAACTGAATAACCCTGTTAAATGAATATAATTTTGAAACACAAAAGCATTTACCATGCCTACAGTACAAATTTGACCTGTTAATTGAATAAAAAATCTTGTAACCTGTCAGGAAATAACCCTGACTCTCCCCAGTTTTTATGCCCCCAACCTCTTTGAGGAGGGAGCCTTATGTTATCACCATGTTTGGAGTCCGGCCATTAATTTTTTTGCATTGCATCAATTAACTAAAGTTTTATAAACCGGATCTTGACCAAACTTCATATGTGGGTTAGGTGTGATTAGTGGAAGAAGCCTATTTATTTTTACCATGATGTGCCAAAGATCAAGGTCACAGTGACCTCCAATGTTAAATACACTTGGAATTTCTGCTCTATAACTAAATTTATGGAAAACTGATCTTGATATTACTCAGTATGGAGGTTAGGTATGATGTGAGGTAGAACCCTTTTCATTTTGATGTTGATGTGCCAAAGGACAAGGTCACTTTGACCTTCAACATTAAATGTACTTGAAACAGATTTCCATTGCATTCCGTTAATTAACTAAAGTTTTACCAGCCAGTTATTTTTTGATTATGCATTGTTGATGTCTAGAGAAAGCTTCCTTTTGATTTTGGTTATGTCCCAAAGAGAATTACCTTGGTGGGGGGGGGAGTGGAGGAGGGGGGAGACATATGCCTCGCTTCGTGTTGCTCGTCCTTTGTGACCTATTTTGGCCTGAGTTCATCCAATGCAAGAATTTAATCTATTATATCTTGTTAGATAACAACAAGATATAATAGAATAAATGCTAAATTAAATTATCACTAGAAGTGACACAATCCCTATTAGTTGAATACTCCTGTTAATTGAATATTTGTTATCGGCTCTGTGGCTCTTTAATTAACAGGGTTCCACTGTAAAAAAAAACATTATCTGAATAGCTATTCTGCGTATTGTACAGCCTTAGTGTAAATGCAATCTATAGAACCTCTTTTACCAATGGGCAAAACCAGGCAGTAATGTTATCAAGAAGTATTTAAACTAAACTTAAGGCCCTCTTGCCAAAATGAAATGGAATGTGGAAGGGGTCTTTTAACTGGTTGAGTGCTGGAAGCCACTATCATGGCTTTCAAGAAACATGAGGGTACCATACTAAAGTCTTCATATTCTTTACACAAATTTCCTATTCAGTCATAAGCAAATACAATTGTGTTCATATAGATTTGCATTATTAAAAATTATTGGAGAGTGACTTAAGGCACTCTCCAATAATTTTTAATAATGCAAATCTATATGAACAAATTCCAACTTCCAAAAATAATCTAGCACTCAACCAGTTAATGAATTCCAAAACTGAAAACATATTATATTTTCAATTAATAGCTTGTTTTAACTGGTTAAGTACTAGAAGTCACTATAATGGCTCTACTGAAAAGTGCTGAAAGCCACTATAGTAGCTTTACACTATTTGCAGTAGATTGTATGCTCAACAGTGACGGAAATATATTTAAATAAAATTGTTTTTTTTACAATATACAATGGATAGTGCCAAAGGGAACTCTCCAATCAGTTGTAAAAAAACAATTATTTATTAATAAAATAACGCTAACTATGGCTCCTCTTGCTGGCAGCATGGCATCTTAGAAAAAAATATTCATGTTACAAACCACCCTTGAAAAATAATTTACCAATCTACTATTTGAGTAGTAATGAGTACTCTATTAATTGCATGCATTAAACAACTTATTAGAGAACCAACGTGCTTTACCGAATCAACGGCTACATTGCTTGACCTCTTTGCTGCTAGCGACAGTGTTAATGTTCTAAGATGTGAAGTCCTCGAACCCCTTGTACCCGATATGACATGGTATCACTGCCCAATTTTTATAGAACTGGATTTCCAAAAAGCGCCTTGTAATAATTTTAGGAGACGTATTTGGCAGTATGCTGGGGTAACTGCGATGGGCTGAACAATGCCTACAACAATTTAGATTGGGACAGTGTGTTTAACCACTCATGTCTTGACACGTTAGTTGAGAATTTTACTGAAAAAATACTTGACGTAGCATATAAATTCATTCCCTCTAAACATATAACCTCAAGGCCCAATCAACCAAAATGGATGCATAATAATATACGTTTACTTATAAGACAGAGGACTCGATTATATCGCCGGGCAAAGCGCTCTGGTTTATTACACCACTGGGATAAATATAAAACTAAACGTAACGAAGTTGTTTCCGCGGTTAGAAAGGCCAAAGTCGAGTACATTTCTAAAGTACAAGCAACGTTAAGTGCTCCAGAAACATCTTCATCTAACTGGTGGAAAACATTAAAAATATTCATTGGCAAAACAAGATTAGACACCCCTACTAAAGCCATTTAGGCAATCTTTATTCAACTAATCTCGAGAAGGCAGAAGTGTTCAATGAATATTTCTGCTCTATTTCTACCCTGGATGAGACGACTGCGTCCTTGCCAGGGTCACCCCAGCCAGCCCCGGCACATCTTCGGAAAATAACCTTGGAACAAACAGAAATACTCAAGGCAATGAAGAATATCAAAGTGTCCAAAGCGTCTGGACCAGACCAAATAAGCCCACGACTTCTGAAAGAATGTAGACATTCGTTGTGTATGCCATTAACAACTCTGTTTAATGTCTTACTGGACAATTGTTATTTCCCTAAACTGTGGAAAAAGGCCAATGTATCCCCAGTATTGAAAAAGAACCCCTCTAACATAATTACCAACTATCGACCGATATCACTGATTAGCTGTACTGGTAAGCTGCTTGAAAAATGTGTTTTCAAGCGGTTGTGGAAGTTCCTATGTGACAATAATATACTGAGCCAGTTCCAGTCCGGCTTTATCCTACACGTCCGACCGGTATCAAAGGGTAGTGCTGGGCTCCGAGTCGTCTCCCTGGAGACCAGTAATGACTGGTGTTCCGCAAGGTTCAATCCTTGGCCCTTTACTATTTCTGATATACATAAATGACATTACTGATAACTTGTCCAGCAGTATCCGTCTCTTTGCCGATGACACATCATTATACCTTATCGTCGAAAATCCTGACCAAGCTGCACTCATAATCAATCGTGATTTGGCAACAATCGAACATTGGGCCAAAACATGGTTGGTTGAGTTCAATGCTCAAAAAACGGAAACGATGCTAATATCACGTAAAGTAAATGCCCCGGTTCACCCAGAATTATATTTAGGAAGGACCGAAATTGCCGACGTTACTCGTCACAAGCATCTAGGTGTAATTTTGAACAAAAGTTGCACGTGGAACGACCATATCGAACACATAAGCTCCAAAGCCTGGAAACGCATTGACATGCTGAGGGCCCTCAAGTTTACCCTGGATAGGAAGATTCTTGAAAAAATATATTTTGCTTTCATTCGTCCCCTTTTAGAATATGCTGACTGTGTCTGGGATAATTGCTCTTTAACGCAGTCTGCTGAGCTAAAAAAAATTCAAATAGCTGCAGCGCGAATAGTCACTGGTGCCACTTTGAGCGCCAGTAAGAATCGTCTCTATTCAGAGACTCAGTGGGAAATACTACTGGAACGACGCCGAAAGCATAAACTAATTCAGTTCTTCAAGATGTACCACAAACTAACACCCACGTATATCTCGGCAAAAGTTCCGCCTCTGAATACAGCCATTAACCAAAATCACAATCTCCGAACTGCAAGTAATCACCGTGTCCCATTTTGCCACACCAACTTATATCAATCATCGTTTATCCCGGAGGTAACCAGTCAATGGAATAGACTGCCCCTTTTGGTCAGGGAAAACCCTTCACTCATAGATTTTCGAAAATTCCTCAACAATTCAACCATTCGGCCACCAATATTTTACACAGGGGCCAAATCCAGAAAAGCCCAGATATATCACTGTCGACTGCGTTTGGGATGCAGCAACATTAACACACACTTATATGAAAACCACTTATCGGCAACCCCACTCTGTCGATGTGGCGATTTAGAGACAGCTGAGCATTTCCTCATGCATTGTACATTATTTGATGTTGAACGCGACTTGACAATCAATACATTGCCGTTTACACTGGACCTATCTACACTCTTGTTTGGATCCGAATGGCTGTCTAATACTGAAAATGCTCTTATATTCAGTGCTGTACATGATTATATTATATTGAGTAAACGCTTCCAGTGACAGGTTGCGCACGCTCAAATGGCTGCGTGATGTGGTATCTTAACCACAACGGGCAGCCGTGAATGTGGGCGCACCCTATCAACCGTGCGGGAACACATACAAGGTTTGGATACGGTATAAATTGAGAGATGTCCATCCTGTAGAGATACCCCCCAAGTTCCTACTCTAGGTCACTACGCTCATACAATGATACTCCTGCGACAACGGACCTATCTGCACTAGGGACACTGAAAGCCAAGCGTCGCTGAAGGTTGCATCTGCCGACTCACGCCGGTTGAAAACTTTGAGTCCAGGTTGGTTGGTAGAAACTTCCTCTTCTCGATCTTTTTCTATTTTCTTAACTTTCGTGTATACTTCCCTAAGTCAATCAAAATTTTAACTCAAATTCGTTCTTCTTCCTTCTTTCTATAACAAAACAATATTTACGCAGTACTTGCATCCACCGCCTAGTCATTTTCGTTATTATGTTGCTTTGGGAGACGGCTTAACATAAGCTCACAGCTTTCTGCCGAATCCCATAAATTTATTCTTGTGTTAATTATTTCTATTCCTATACATACAACTGTTCGTGTAGTTGTAGTCATGTGTGCTTGTTCTTTTTTTTTATAGTCTTGTATGTATAGCTCATGTACTTTTTCTGAATAAATATTGTTTAAACTAATTGCATGCAACTACCAAACACAAAACCATTTGCATTACCTTTGGTACTAATTTGATCTGGTGATTTCATATAGGCTATTGAGTAAACTCTTTGTAGTAACCTGTCAAAATATTTTTCCACAGATTTACAGACGTGCTAGACTTCAGAGCCCATTAGAAATATTTCATTTTCCCTTTATAATAATAACACTTTGGCCAGCCGCTGATTTGTTGTGGTTCTCAGACGAGAAGGCCTTGGTTACCCTGTACTCCCAACTGCCTCCCTATTCCCACGCTTCTCCTCTCCTCCCAACACTCGGAGACGAACTGCTTGATGACATCCCTTGCCCCATTCTTCCCAATCTCTCCGATTAGCATATTAACCCTCTCCTTTGAGTCTCCCCTAACCACATATCCTTCATTCTCCCATCCCACTTCCCCAATATACTCCCAGTGAATCTTATTCTGTTGGACTGGTACTTAGGGCATTCTAGAAGAAAGTGTTCCAAGGTCTCCACCATGCCCAAATTACACATCTGACACTCCTTTTCACTGTTTTTCCCAATTTTACCCCTCAGCTCCAGGGACCGCAACCTCAGCTTGAATAGCAGTGACCCCACAAAGGTGCCATCAAGGTACTCTTCAAAACCTGGCTTCTCTTTATCACGTAGGCCACCCAAAGACCTCTTTGATTTGACCCCCTCTTGCCAATTACGGTTACAATCCTCCATGACCCTTTCTCTGACGATTTTTTTACCCTGGTTTGCCCCAACATCCAGGTCCAAGATATCCAATGAGTAGTTCTCTACTAGCTCCCTCACTTGGACCATCCACCCCGTCTTGATCTTTGAGTTGAAAATTCTCAGGAACATTACTTTACACCATCGGCTGTCAGGGAGATTTACCAAATAATTAAGATAACCGAGTTTCAACAGGTCTATCCTGTCCTTGATCCTCATCCACCCAAGCTCACCCCTGATTGCTTCTAGTGCTGCGGCATTACTCGACCCCATTATCCATCGGCCTGCATCGTTCTGCAGGATTTCCAAGCTCTTTACGGCTGTCTGGTTTAGGGGTACCACTTCCATACCGTAAGTTATACTTGGCAGACCCACCATTTCCCAAATGGTTTTCCCCACGAAAACCTTATTGAAACTGTCTCTCCCTATAAGTTTCATTTGGTTGAGGATTCGCTTCCCCTTCAGAATCAATTTATTTGTGTGGTTTCGGTAGATGCCTCTTCCTGTAATGTTTATATTTACCCCCAAATACTCGTAATCACCTGTTTTGCCTACACTGAGAAGTTTGCTGATACCTTCCGGAATGCAGAACTCACCCACTCTCCACCTTCAAATGTGATCCACTTTGCGGCCCACAGGTATAACTTTGCTCTTGCTTTCATTAAGTTCGAGTCTCCATTTGCTCCCATATTTCCCAACAATTCCCAGCATTTTCGTTAGCCCCTCTCCGCTTTCTGACACTAGCACCACATTTACCTAATATGAACGGCAGCTGACACACGCAAACAAAATTGTTTAATAACTAATTTTTTTTTATTTTTCATGTCAAAAACATAGCTTATGACCCCACTTTGGAATGAGAATTCCAATCATGGGTCATAAGCTATGTTTTTTAGGTACAAAATGAAAAATAATGAATGGTAATTTTTAGCTCTCCTGACTTTCAATCAGGTGAGCTGTAGTGATCAGTCATCGTCTGTGAACATGTTGTTTGCATCTTCTCCTCCAAGACCATTGAAACGATTTAAGTGAAATGATTGTTTGTTATGACATCGCATTTTGATGTAATTAAAATCAAGTTGCCCCACCCCTTGGTACAGCCATGCCCAAAAAATGTGCCTAAATCTTTAAAGATTTTCTTCTCATGAACCAGCAGAAGCAGAGACTTGATATTTGGTGTGCTGCTTTCTTTTGAGGTGTAGACACAGATTTGTTCAAGAGGTGTTCGAGGGGCTATATTTGCCGTCATTATGGGAGGGGCAAGAATTTTGGCCCCACACATAATTTCTATTTTCCAAACCGAGAGGCTGATTTGAAACAAATTTGATATGAGGGCTTATTGGGTCATAAGTACTTAATTTATGCCAAAATGAATTTTCCCATTTCCTCATGGGAACCACGGGAGCTAAAAATATAAAACGCCCATATCTCCAAAACTACCTGACACTGAGAATTCTTATTTGGTGTGAAGCTTCCTTAGGACCAACAGAATGTAATGGTCAGAAAAATTGCTATTGGTTTTAGGCAAGCCTGAATATAAGCAACGTGTCATTTGCAAAATGAGGTCCCCAGAAGGTAATTTGCTGATGCTATCCCATACAGTAGGCCAATTTATCCTGTAGGTACATCTTTCTGTTTTGGCTTGAGACCTTGATTCAGACAGAGGTTCCCAGAGGGTAAATTTTGTGATGCTACCCTGCAGTGCAGGGTAGCATCACCAAATTCACCCTCTGAGGACCTCATTTTGCAGATGACAGTCTGCTTATTTTCAGGCTTAGTTTTAGGGTACTTTTTCAGGACTTTGAAAAAGTGCTGAGTCATCATTTTTTAACACTGTGGGTAATGGGAAAAACATTAAAGAATCTTCTTCTCCCAAACCACTGCTCCAAAAGCTTTCACATTTCACACATATAACATCTTTGAGAGATTGATGCACATATTTGTTGAAATCATTTCCCTGGGTCCATATTTGGGCTCTCTATGGGAGCGCAAATGTTCAAATTAATCCAATATGAGGAATACTCTTTAATAACCTTTTTCTGATCCACCAATCAGAAACTTTTGATATTTGGTGTGTAGCATCCTGAGATGTATGAGATTCAAGTTTGTTCAAGCCAAGTCCCTGGGTTTTTATTTGGGCTCCCTGTGGGGGCCTGAATTATTACTTAGTTGAATATGAGGAATATTCTTCAAGAATCTTCTTCACATCCACCTGTCAGAATGTTTTGATATTTGGTATGCAGTATCCTTAGGGAGGTGAGATATAAGTTTGTTAAAGCCAAGCCCCTGGGTTCATATTTGGGATTCCTGTGGGAGCCCAAATTGTACCAAATTTTGTATTTTCCGAACTGAGAGGCTGATTTAAACGGGAGGTGAGATATAAGTTTGTTAAAGCCAAGTCCCTGGGTTCATATTTGGGCTTCCTGTGGGAGCCCAAATTGTACCAAATTTTGTATTTTCCGAACTGAGAGGCTGATTTAAACCAAATTTGATGTGAGGGCTTATTGGGTCATAAGTACCTAATTTATGTAAAAAAAAAAATTCATGTCGCCCCATGGGAACTGCAGAAGCTAAAAACAGAAAAAATTCAAGATACCCATAACGCCAAAACTACATGGCACTAAGAATTTTTATTGTGTGTGAAGAACAACAGAAAGGAATGGTCCCCAAAAAATTGCCATCGGTTTTATCATAGGGTACTTTCCCAGGACATTGAAAAAATGCTGGGTCGTCATTTTTTAACACTGTGAGTAATGGGGAAAACATTAAAGAATCTTCTTCTCCCATACCACTGCTCCAAAGGCTTTCATACTTCACATACAACATCTTTGAAGGATTCATTCACATGTTTGTTAAAAGCAAATCCCGGGGGTTCATATTTGGGCTCTCTATGGGAGCCCAAATGTTCAGATTTGCGACACTAAATGATGAACACGCTACTCTTCCTCCTCTACCCCAACACGATCGCCCTACTTTGAACGCTATAACAATTAGTCAAAGCGATGTACGTGTTTCACTCAAGACTTTGAAAACATCGAAAGCTACGGGACCAGATCTTCTGAGCCCACGTATACTGAAGGAGTGTGCAGGCTCATTGACAGAACCTCTTACTGGCTTATTTAATTGCCTCCTCAGTTACTCATATTTTCCACTACTGTGGAAAAAAGCTAATGTAATTCCAGTCCTAAAAAAAATCCTTCTAACATTATATCTAACTATCGCCCAATTTCTTTACTTAGCTGTCTCGGTAAAGTTTTCGAAAAATGTGTCTTCAAACAAATGTGGGAGTTTTTAGACGAAAATAGTATAATCACTACCTTCCAGTCAGGCTTTACCCCGCATGACTCACCAGTACTTCAACTCACTGACATTTACGACCCGTTTAGTTGTGCTCTTGACGAAGGAAAAGATGTAAGGGTTGTATTCTGTGATGTCAGTAAAGCCTTCGACAAGGTCTGGCACAAAGGCTTACTTTATAAATTGAACAGAATTGGCATTACTGGTAACCTGCTTGAATTCTTTAAATCCTATTTGAATGAGCGATTGCAATGAGTAGTAGTCAACTCGGATACTTCATCCTGGAAACCAATTAGTTCAGGTGTTCCCCAGGGATCACTCCTCTGGCCTTTGCTTTTCCTTATATACATTAATGATATCACTTCTAATCTAATAAGTAGCATACGGTTATTTGCGGATGATACAACCCCTGTACCTTATAGATGATCACCCCGATAGGGCTTCCACTGTCTTAAACAACGACCTAGCCAAAATCGAACAATGGGCACAGACATGGCTTGTGGAATTTAATCCTTTGAAAACCGAATCTATGATCATATCTAGAAAAACTGAACCTGTTAGGTATCCACCGTTAATACTGGTAAACACCCCCATCAAGGAAGTCAACATGCATAAACACCTTGGTGTCTTTCTTAACTCGCGATGTACGTGGGAACAACATGTCGATCATATCTGCGGAAAGGCTTGGTCACGTTTGGACCTCATTAGGAAGTACAAATTTATATTTGATTGTAAAACACTGGAGAAGATCTACTTTGCTTTCATCCGCCCCCTACTTGAATATGCTGACACCGTCTGGGACAACTGTACTGAACATGACGCTATGAAACTCGAAAGTATTCAAATCGCTGCTGCACGAATAGTAACAGGTGCCACACTAAGCGCTAGTATAGCTTCCATTAATGTCGAAACAGGGTGGGAAAGGCTTGCAGCAAGACGAGATAAGCACAAACTGGTGCAGTTTTTTAAAATGTTCCATAACATGGTCCCCCCCTTATATATCTAATAGAATTCCTCCTTCTCTATCGAGTAATCAAATCCATGATTTACGCACAGCTAGTAACCGGCGTCTCCCGTTCTGTCGAACCAAAAACTATCAAACGTCCTTTATTCCTGCAACAACTAAATTATGGAACGATTTACCCGTTAGTGTCAGAGATAATTGCTCCTTGGCTGAGTTTAAAACTTATCTAAACCAAAATGTCAGACGGCCACCCAAGTTTTTCTCACATTCGAAATCTCGCAAAGCTCAAATTTATCACTGTAGATTACGTCTTCGGTGTAGCAATCTGAATGAGCATCTTTATGTAAACCACCTCTGTGGACAGATGGAGACTACGGAGCACTTCCTACTAAATTGTCCCATGTATATTAATATACGTAATGAGACTTTAGGCCATCTCCCACACACAATTGATACAAATATATTGCTGTTTGGGTGCGAATTTTATAATAGTACAGACAATCGAATAATATTTGAAGCTGTTCACAAGTTTATTCTCAAATCAGAAAGGTTTCCATGAGACCTGAGTCCCAATTAAAGTCACTTTAGGTGTTTACGTGCCACTTTTTTCAGCTGGGGGCACCGTCGCCGGAGGCTGGGGTCAGGGGTCTGCCACAACTACCAAATCAACGTCATTCCAAAGGACAAGTTTACCTATTCCACTTAATCCTCTTCTCAGACAAAGTATTTTGTCTTTAACCCTATACTCAATCCGAATGACGGGTGACTTTCTCAGCATTCTGGAATGACTATAGATGCTTCTTTTGTCCCGTAAGCGTAGCCCCCCCCCCCCCTCTCTCTCTCTCTCTCTCTCTCTCTCTCTCTCTCTCTCTCTCTATCTATCTATCTATCTACATCTCAAGATTACTGTGATCATTCCAGTCAAATTGTGGCAGTTCTGAACCAACACTTATAATGTTGTCTGTGAAGGTCTCTCATTTTAGAAACTGGGGCCTGTCGCATTTCCTCAGCGGGAAATTCAGCCCAGCGACCTCCCTCTGCACAATCATAAATCAGAAAAAGGTGGAAGATTGGAAAATGTTTTGAAAGTACTAGCCGTAGAAATCACTCCGTTGTTGGTCCGATTTCCGGTTGGGGTAATGCGGAGGGCTCGCTAAGTCAAGGTCATAACTTTCTCTGTTTACCCATTCTTCTTTCTCTTATATTTTGAGCTCCATTCACATAATTCTGTTTTCAACTTATGCTTATACTCAGCTGTTTATTGATAATTTATTGAACTCAACAATGTGTACATATGTTAAAAGTTTGAATCGAAATTTTGGATTATCACAGCTGTATGACTGTCATCTCGTATCTATTTATGTGTAATTGCAATGCGAGTGGAAACGACCTTGTATAAGCTACCAGCTTTTTGTCGAATCCACATACATCATTATACTGTTTCATGTATATTCTGAAAGTTGGAAATAAATATTGTTTAAACTAAATGTTCAGATTAGTGCAGCTTATGAGGAATATTCTTTAAAAATATTCTTCCGATCCACCAATCAGAATCTTTTAGTATGCAGCATCCTTGGGGAGGTGAGATTCAAGATTTTCAAGCCAAGTCCCTGGGTTCATATTTGGGCTCAGAATCTTTTGATATTTGATACAAGCTTTTCTTAGGAGGGGCAGATGCAACTTGCTCAAATCAATTCCCTGGGTTGATATTTAGGCTACCATGTCAGGTAAGCACCCTCAAAAGGGGCCTTTTTTAAAATTTATCAAAATATTTCAACAAAATCATATCATGTGCCCCCTCCCCCTTTATTGGAATGAGCTTGAAAAACTTGTTCCATGATATGGTTTTTCTTGACTATATTTTTAAAAAAATATGTGTATTTTTTCAACTGCTTAATTTATAAATTGCACAGGTGGATGTGGATGGTTCGGTTGGTAAAAGGTTAATTAAGGGCATAGCCATGCTAGATGTAGTTGGGGTCAAATACCCCACCCCTCCACGCACGCACACACTTTATTTAATCTCGTGCTTGGTTATGAGTATGTTCTCCCCATAAATGAAGGTCTAGCACCCCACCCCCATGACTACACCGCTGTTTTCGTCCATTGGAAAGAAGCAAATCCAGATACCATTTACTGGGTTAGTACAAGCCCAGAAACGATCAAAGTTTCCATAACTATCCACCCCCCCCCCCCCCCCCCCATTCCCAGCCAAAAAGAAAACCGACTACAAAATTACAGTGGTGGTACAGTTGCCAGTGGGTAGGGGTATTTTTAGTGCGTTCCAATCCGGCGACGTCTTTTTAGTCAATACTGTTTCTCCGAAAAAAACCCACTTGGGCCAATATATTTTGTGCAGGGGTGTAGATCGTGTCTTAGGGGTTTATCGCAAAGGTTATTTTTCCTGTGCGATAGCCATGTATCGACAAGGAATGTCCAGACCTTTTCCGGTCCGTCGTTTCACCCAATTAACACCCAATTACACCAATTAAACCCGATTAACACCCAATTAACACCCAATTAATAAAAAATGTCAAAAAATTGTTTTTTCGGGTGAATTCAAGGCAGAAGACTATAGTGCGTCGATGGAACATGTTACTTCGTCGGACAGTTTTGTTTTGAATACACAATATTTCAATATCTGCACAAGTCGAAACTTGGCCTCAAAGGCCGTGATATAATGTTTTAGTTTGGTAGGCAAACATTCTATGTGCCAAACCGAAACATTATATTAGTTTAAACAATATTTATTGAAAAAGATAAGTTAACTGTATACATGAAAACAAGTGTAAACATATTGAATGTTTTGTACATAAAATTCAGTGAATACATTTAACACCTGAAATGTCAAACTAACTTGTTGTAGTAGGGGATTCGGAAGAAAGCTGAATGCTTATGTAAACCGTCTCCCAAGTCTGCAAGATTACACAATTTCAGTTAGACAGATAGAACGGGTGGGTCTGTTTCGATATTGTTTAAACGAGAAAAAAATGAAGAAAGTAGATCGAGAGGAACAGTGATGAACAGTGAAGGAGACGGACGACAATTGAAAAGGGCCAACTTGAATGCAAAGGACATCAACATTGATCGACAACAGTTAGGGAACTGACTCACTTGGAAATCGCAGCCTAACGCTAATATAAGACGAGGGTATTCTAATGGATGGGGTGGGGGGGGGGGGGGGGGGGGTGCGAGCGCTGATAACATTTTTCATTTCAGTAAGGGACACGACTCCGGAGGACCGCCGCCAGCACCATGCACCGCCGGGAAACGAACAGTGTCTTGCAACTGGAAGACGCATTATTCGTTAGCATGCAATGTCTTGTTCAATAATGTACAAACCACCACTCGCCACCCGCAGCACAGAGCGCGGCAACATTAACCCGGAACCCTACCCCCCCCCCCCCCCGCCCCATGAAAAAAACCAACAGTGTGAGAAGCTAATAACCAGGCCCTCAACCCGCAGATATTTCATTTGATGTAGGCTTTTACTAAAAAAGAAAACTTACGTAAGACAGACAATCAAACCCCCCGCCACCGATCATCAGGTTAGTTAGATGGTCCACTAACAGAAGAGATAATTGGATAATACGATAGGAGCTCACTTGAAAGAGATGTTGTGTTGAGAGACCATCCAGAAGCGACTAGACCCTGATTCCACCGATTGTAAACTATAAGGTGAGCAGCGGTAGGGTCGCAATTATTGGAAGCGTTTACTAAGTAGAATTAAGTCCTGCACCTTTATTGGAAGCGTTTACTAAGTAGAATAAAGTCCTGCACCATTTCAAATACAGACAAATTTTTTTCACTGCTAAGGAATTCGGAGCCAAATAGGAGTGTTGTCACATCTGGTGCAAACGGAAGTGATTTTATTGTTGACCTGCGTGCCTCTTCAAAGACAGGACAGAACAAAAGAAAGTGTTCGCTTGTCTCGAGGGCACCACACTGACACAGGGGCGAAGGCGACAGGTGGTTATTGAATAAATGGGTGCTCACATTACTGCAACACAACCGCAATCTGCAGTGATAGATTTGTCCTATTCGTGATTTTGCATGGCCATAGAAAGACGGGGGTCGCAGATTGACCCTGTTAAGATAACTTGCGAAATTACTCACTGATGAATTTTCTCTGATTGATAAAGGTATGTCGTTCCATAGGCTTGTAGTTCTCGGTGTAAATGAAGACTGGTACCGTTAGGTGTTGCAGAAGGGAACTCGGAGGTCATTACCTGACCAGAGATTGAGACATCGGCTGGTGGTGGAGACTGTTGGAGGTACCTTATTAGCAATATATGGGGGCGTCGCATGGTGGAACATTCGGAAAAATTGCTTCAGTTTGTATTTGCGACGTCTTTCCTCAAGTGAGTCCCAGCGGGTTTCATTGTACAACACAGAAGTCCTAGCACTCATGGTTGCGCCAGTCACTATCCTTGCTGAAGCCAACTGTACTTTTTCCAAATCATTTTTATTACACGCCGTGCAATGGTCCCAAATTGTGCTACCATATTCAAGGAGAGGCCTAATAAAGGCAAAGTAAATCTTTTCAAGGACACAGCGGTCAAGAGTAAACTTTTGCCTCCTCGGTAAATCTACGCGAGACCATGCTTTACCGCAGATATGTTCAATGTGGTCATTCCACGTACATGCATCATTTAAGATAATTCCCAGGTGCTTGTGATTTTTAACTTCCGATATCTGGGCATTACCAAGAAACAGTGGTGGGTGCACAGCAGGGCTAACCTTGCGCGATATGAGCATGGTCTCAGATTTTTTAGGATTGAACTCAACCAACCACGTCTTGGCTCAATGCTCTATTGTAGTCAGACCCTGGTTGATCACAGTTGCTGCTTGGGTTGGATTCTCGGCTATTAGATACAATTATGTATCATCAGCGAAGAGCCGAATGCTACTCAAGAGGTTATCTGTTATGTCATTGATATATATCAGAAATAATAAGGGGCCAAGTATCGACCCCTGAGGTACTCCAGAGTTTATCGGTCTCCAGGATGAGGTCTCGGAGGCAATTACGACCCTCTGGACCCTGTCGGAGAGGTACGATTTTAAAAATGCGAGTAGATCACCTGACACTCCAATTTTTTCCAGCTTGCGAATGAGACCAACATGCCACACCTTATCGAAAGCTTTACTGACGTCGCAGAAGACTACGCGAACCTCTTTTCCGTCGTCGAGGGCTCGGCAGAATTCGTCATAGAGGTCAGTTAGTTGAAGTATAGTCGAATCACCAGGGGTGAATCCCGACTGAAATTGACTTAGGATGTTGTTGTCGCTCAAGTACTTCCACAACTGTTTGAAAATACATTTTTCAAAAACCTTACCAACACAACTAAGGAGGGAAATCGGACGATAGTTCGTTACTAAATTGGATGGATGCTTTTTTAAAACGGGCGTTACATTAGCCTTTTTCCACATAAGTGGAAAGTAATTATTATTTAGGAGAATATTGAAGATTACTGAGAGAGGTTCACAAAGGGATAATTTACATTCCTTCAGCAACCGGGGACTTATAAAATCAGGTCCTGCAGCCTTTGATGCATTAAGGGATTTTAGCCCTTCGTATACATCACTGCTCTGTATGATTATCCTGTCTATTGAGTAAGGGGTGGGTGTGGCCAGTATAGGTGGGGATGCCTGAGAGTCATCCACTGATGAGATAGAGCTAAAGTATTCATTAAACACATCAGCTTTTTCCCTGTTTGTGACGTACGTTTTGTCCAAATGACTGATAGCCGGAATATCTGAATTGGTGTTGCCAATGAACGTCTGAAGGGTTTTCCACCACTGGGCTGGCGTAGTTGCACGACTGGTGAGTACTGACTGTACGTTCGCAACATAAGCTGCCTTCGCCTTCCTGATGGCCGAGACCACTTCGTTTCTCTTCTGTTTGTATTTTTCAAAGGACTGTGGGAGACCATTGCGTTTGGCAACGCGATATAACCCTTTCCTCTGTCTTATTAGTAATCTTATTTCGTTATTCATCCATTTTGGTTGATACTTTCTAACAGTGATCCACTTGTTGGGAATATGACGGGAAGCAGTGTTAAGTAGCTCTTTAGAGAACTCAGAGACAATTATATCCAGACTCGATGCATTGAAAATAGTATCCCAGTTTACACTAGCGAGCGCGTCATTCAGTTCGCGATAGTGGCCCTGTGAATACAAATAAATTTGTCTCCTAAAGGAGATGCGCGATGGTTTGATAAAGTCTATCTCCAGGACAGTAGGATAGTGGTAGCGGATCATATCAGGTATAAATGGATCTAAAATCTCACAAGTCTTCACGTTGACTATCTTGCTAACGGCGAAAATGTCAATCATTGAAGAAGAGGATTCCGTGAAACATGTTGGCCCATCCACAAGCTGTCTAAAATTAAAATATCTAATAATATCTGAAAGTTGCCCTCTGGAACCTGCGATTTGATTGTCGTTGAAATCGCCGATAATGACAAGGTCAGAAACAGATGTATCCGTTGCTTTGTCAATCGAAGCGGATATAGTATTCCATGTATCAACAGGACTGTTGGGTGGGCGATAAAATACTCCTAAAAGAAGCGATTTACCCCTTTCTCTTA
The DNA here is from genome assembly GCA_031216915.1 of Pictodentalium vernedei. Classification (NCBI taxonomy): domain Eukaryota; kingdom Metazoa; phylum Mollusca; class Scaphopoda; order Dentaliida; family Dentaliidae; genus Pictodentalium; species Pictodentalium vernedei. The sequence continues at coordinate 298,579,433 of CM062293.1, read as the reverse complement.
TTAATTCCACCCATAGGCACTCGACAGGTGTCATTTGTAGGTCAGGTCTGTGCCTAAATGCAATGCCATCCTTAATGTATACTGCTACCCCGCCTCCTCTTGATGAACGATTAAAGAGCAGCGGCTCCTAGAATCCACGTATAATAATTTCATTAACTGGGTCATCATTATGTAACCACGTCTCAGTAAATGCCATAATGTCATGGGACGGGGACTCACACTGTATAATGTCAAGTTTGGGCTTTAGGCTTTGTATGTTAAGGTGGAGGATTTTAAGCGTGTTATCGATTTGGTGAAAGTCCTCGTTAGTTGGTCCTGGGTTGGGATGAATGTCTCCGCAAGTTAACAACAGAATGGCCAGGAAACACGGAAGGAGGCACAAGATGAAATATATTACGTTTCTGTCCAGAAAATTGTTAGGGACCATGTAAGCAAGGTCGTTGGGTACGATGGGTTTCTTTGGACTCTTTGGCATGTAAGATATATTTGCCCGAACGCTCTTCCGCGATGGCTGCATTGTGAGAAAGAAAACATTATATTACCGACTGTAAGGCCAGGTTTGGACGAAATATAGCCTATACAAGATGGGCACTCCCATTAATTTCAATAAGGACCCGAGAGCTGATAGAGAGTTGGTGTTCAATTCAGTGGAAAGGACATTTCATATGCACAGGTCGAAACTAATGCCCTCACAGGCCATAATATAATGTTTTGGTTTGGTTGGCCAACATCCTACCTACGAAACCACAAAATTATATTACGACCAGTGAGGCCTAAATATAGGCCTACACAAGATGGATGAGAACCGATCTATTGTTTCTATATGTGTTTGTGTACAGATTTGTGTTTTGTTACAAACGTGTGCTTCTGTGAATAATGTTGCTTTTCTGTACAATAAGCCCCTGCTGTATGTCCTCAAATCGTTATTTGTCAAGGTTTTACATTTTATGAAATAAATTAATAAAAGAAATGGTTGTTCTTGTTTCTCCAATACACTGATACGATGTCTTCCTAAAGGCACTATCTCTGTCTAGGCCCACGTAGTAATGTGTCATGTTACTGAGTCAATGCTACTGCACGGGCGGCGAAAAGTGTCAAAAATAGTGTGGGGGTGGGTAGTGAGGGGGTGGGGAGTGAGCTGTCACTAATTCCATGAATTAAAGTTGAGAGAAAGAGTGGTTATGGGTGGCACCATTTTGATTTCATATAAACTGGTCCAAACTTGACATCACAGGCCGTAATATAAGGAGGTTTGGACTAGATATACACAAAATTTACAAAAACCATTTCACATTAGTGGGGCGGGGGGGGGGGGTTTCTCCCAAACTAACTGAACGATCTCTGCCTGTTCCGACTTAGTTAGTACTAATGGGTCAAGTTCGACTGGCGCGCTGTAGTCTTGCTTCGAGAATTTGTCCCAAGAAACAATAACTTCGCAATTCAGTGGACATATATATTAATTGGGTGTTAATTAGGTGTAATTGGTTGAAACGACGGACCCGACATTTTCGTCACTTTCTGAAGTACATCATTTACCAATAGATAAAATCAACGGTTTCTGACAAAATGCAATGCGATCAAGAAAGTATGTTTCAAAGTATATCCAGAACTTTTCATCATCTTCTGAAGTCCATTATTTGCCGACAGACATGTATGAAAGGGGGAAAAGTCGTTTTGGGTTATTATCGAGGGATCCCTTTTAGTAGCAACATTGGAAAAGTTTTCTGTAAAGTCCTGTATGTGAGATAGAGGCGGTGATTGGAGATAAGGGTTTTGGGGGAGAGATTCAGAGTGGCTTCAGGAAGGGTAGGAGATTCACTGACCATCTTTTCACGCTATCCCAAATTATAGAATCCGCGAAAGCAACAAAAAATGTTTATGGCCTTTTTGGATGTTAAAAGGGCATACGACAGAGTATGGAGTGATGGGTATGTGACGAAAGCTGAGGGGGGGGGGGGGGGGCTCTGGGCTTGGGAGGTGGGTTTGTTGGAATTCGGAAAGCATTATATATAAAGATGTACAGAGTGAACTTAGTCTGGGTAACATAACAACAAAACGTGCGCCTATGGAGATGGACCTGAAACAGGGGTGTATCGGTTCGCCAATTCTTTTTGCATTGTTCATCTAAGGTTTAGGAGGTGAACTCCTGCGTGGCGGCGAGGTGGTAGCAGTTGGGGACTTGAATTTCCCAGGACTATTTTATGCAGTCGATATGGTGCTAGTGGCAGAAAGCGAGGTGTGTGTGTGTGTGTGTGGGGGGGGGGGGGGGGGTGGCTGGCGAAAATGCTAGGAAACATGGGAACAAATGGAACTCGAACTAAATGACAGCAAAAGCAAAGTTATACTCGAAGGTGGAGAGTAGGGGAGTTCTGTATTCCGGAAGGTAGCTGCAAACTTCTTAGTGTAGGAGAGACAGATGAATACGTGTATCTGGGGTAAATATAAACATCACTAAGAGACAACTGCCGAAACCACGGAAATAAATTGATTCTGAAGGGGAAGCAAATCCTTAACGAAATGAAACTAATAGGGAGAAAGTTTCAATAAGGTTTTCGTGGGGAAAACCATTTGGGAAATGGTGGGTCTGCCAAGTATAAGATATCGTACGGAAGTGGTACCCCTAAACCAAATAGCTGTAAAGAGCTTGGAAACCATGCAGAACGATGCAGGTCGATGGATAACGGGGTCGAGTAATGCCGCAGCACTAGAGGTAATCAGGAGTGAGCTTGGATGGATGAGGATCAAGGACAGGGTAGACTTACTGAAACTCGGTTATCTTAATTATTTGGTAAATCTCCCCGGCAGCCGATGGTGTAAAGTAATGTTCCAGAGTATTTTCAAGTCAAATACCAAGACAGGGTGGATAGTCCAAATGAGGGAGCAATAGAGAACTACTCATTGGAGATCTCTGACCTAGACGTAAGGGAAATCCGGGGTAAAAAATCGCCAGGGAAAGAGTCATGGAGGACTGTAATCTTAACTGGCGAGAGGGGGTCAAATGTAAGAGGTCTTTGGGTGGTAATGGAACGTTTCGGCCTCGAGACGATTCGGCATCAAGACGTTTCGGCGCTGGACGTTTCGGCCTCCTATATTAACAGTCAGTAGTGAAGGGGGTTATCTCATCCACCAAAATAGATAATAGAGGATATTAATAGGTGTTAATTGATTAGTATTTTTCAGTTTAACAACCTAATAACCTCTATTATCTCACTATTGACAAGAAATACATTATTTACTAACTAAAAAATGGTTTTAGCGCCCCGAAGGCGCGCTGGGACGTTTTGGGGCAAGCCCCTTTCGACCCTCCTTTGCAGTATGGTATAATTCCATTAATTTGAGACAGCGTCATCTGCATCATGTTTGAGCGGTGTATAGGCGGAAGAACATGGACGTTGATGTTTCTTGTTGGTATTCTTCGGGCAAGTATAGTCTGCCGCTTGTGGTTTTATAGACAAGGTAGGCCTTCATCGGCAAGTATAGTCTGCCTTGGGCTCTTTGCTGGCGTGTACGATTGAGGCGACTTGACAAGCGAAAGAAACGGACCTTAACAAGGTGTCACCCAACCTGAACATTCCTGGTTCAGGTAACAGGCCTACTATTTTCATTGAGTCGGGACATGCTGTGCGCTAAAGAAGCGCCTTACAAAAATTGGCCAGGAAATCGGGGCGCAGGACCAACGCTCGCCTCCCTGGGGGTGGACGCCCACCTCCGGGGATGGAGTGAAGGATGTGCTGAAGCCATAGCGGTTATTGAATCGCCAAAGCGGTTACTAATATCCATAGCAGTTATTGGGGAGAAAGGTAGAGTCTGAAAGATAGTAAAAACAACTTAGAGTTAAAGCGGCAAAAGATTTAAAGCGGCAAAAGATAGAGTGGAGTAAGGAAGTATGTGCATTTGTTAAGTCTTTTCTGGATGTATTTCTGTTGAGTGTGTTTTTCAGGCAAGTGTAGTCCGCCGCTTAAATCGCGTACAAATGTGCTCGGACTGCTATAGCACCAGTGGGATTGGTAACGGCTACCAGCGTTATTTCATTTTTCTTTTGTTCGGAGCAGACGGCAGTTTAACACACAATACCACACCCGAGGGTGTTACTTTCCTGTTTTTCTCTCTGTTTAGTGGTTAGGCCGTTTTGTTTATTCGTTTGGTAGCTCTCGCGGCTACATTATTTACAAACATTGAATACATTATTTATACACAAAAATATCTGAGCCCACTGTCGTCGGTAGATCAGAAGTCACCAAAGATACCACATCGAGAGTGCTGTATCAACACATACGAATGAATGAAAGGTTTTAGCGCGCCGAAGGCGCGCAGGGACGATGTGGGATTTACAAATCCCTTGCGACCCGGTTAGCCTTATTTTATTTCACTTGGATCTTGGATCACACAGGCCTAGCTTTCCTATTGCCTCAAATGGGGTCTGAAGGGGTATGCACGCGGTTAGAATTCCTGGCAGTTTGCATTGGAGTGATAGATTATCAAAGACCAAACCCCCAAAGCCATTAAGACTATTGGAGAGTGGGCTCTATTCGGTTCCAGCTTGGCGATGGTAGAGGTTTGAGTCCCACCATGGTGGCGAGCCAGAATATAATGTTGTGCGATGGCAATTTCAAGGGAAAAGGAAAAAAGAAAACCAAACAGCAACGCCGGTTTGGTAGCGGCCCCGGTATATGACCATAGCGGTTACAAAAAAGGAATGGAGAAAGCTCCAACAGTTTAGTTTGAAAAAAACCGGGAGTCATCCATCAAGCCTTCTGGGAGATAGGATGCCGTATGTGATTTTGAGGTATCTGGTTATCCTTCGGGAATTCCAAATGACCTCCACCCCCCCCCCCCAAAAAAAAAGAAAAAAAAAAGCCCTTAAAAGGGCTGTTTGCTGGCAAGATTGTTTCAATCCTTGCCTTGGTCTTGTTAGGTTTTCTGCACATCTTTGCTTGAGGATTGTTTCAATCCCTCATAGTATGTCATTCAGTTTGGTCGTGTGTCTGATGAGATAGAGGAGGGAGAAAAGATAGAGAGCTGGAAATTAGAGCAATTCGGTTTTTAATTTACACCTTTTCCGTCCTTTTGGATGGGGAAGCCAGCATTTTTTCCCCGAGATTTATATCTCAAGGAGGGGAGACCCGGCAGCAGGTGGAGATTTTCCTCGCTGTTTGCAACTCCCACTGGTAACAGAGGCAAGCTTTCGTGCGTATCGTGTCACCCGCAGCCAGTTCTAAATTTAGGTCACAGAATAACTGGCTCACCCCATCACAATGATGTAATCTTCAACCCTTTCGATAGACATGCCCCAGATTATTTAGTTTTCCTATTGAGGACGCGATGCGCATTGAGTTCTATTATTAATTCGCTGTCTTGAAGTCTATTTAGAGTTTTGCTTTGAAGATCTTTTAAGCGCATTGCTATAATGTCTATTTTTGCTATCTCGTGAAGTTGTTTTATCGATGTCCACGTGGGCATGCGCAGAGCCACGCGCAAGGCATGATTTTGGACCCGTTGTAGTTTTTCAATGTTGGTTTTATTCAGGTCACTTGTTATTATGGCCCCATACTCTAGTACTGGGCGTATATATGATTTGTAAAGATTGAGGAGAATTTCTTTATTGGCTCCCCAATTTTTACCTCTGATCATTTTCAGGAAATTGATGCGTTTAGTGGCTTTGACGGTGACTGAGTTTATGTGATTGTTTAGATTGAGACTGCTATCCAGGTTGAATCCCAGAAACTTTGCCTCATTACTAGCTTCAAGTTTATGATCGTAAAGCTTAAGCTCAATATTAGGGACAGGCTTTTTCCTTTGTTTTTTATAGAATGTGATTCTTTGTGTTTTCGTGGCATTTAGCTTGATGCGCCACAGAGCGCACCAGTCTTGCAGGTCGCGGATGGTATCCTGCAGGCGGTTTTGTATTATGTTTCCAGACTTACTGGCCGTCCACATTCCTTTGTCGTCTGAGAATTGAGATAGCTCAACATGGTTCTTCCCTAGTTTGTCAATGTCATTCACATATATTATAAATAGAAGCGGGCTGAGGACCGAACCCTGTGGAGTGCCCGCTTCGAGTTTTACCTCGGCTGACACTTCGCGGTTGACTCTCACTTTGATTTTTCGATCAGATAAAAATGATGATATGATCCTTAGAATTTTGGTAGGTAGCCCCATTTTAGCTAGTTTGTATCTCATGCCATTGTGCCAGACAGAGTCAAACGCTTTTTCTACATCGAGTAATAGCGCGGTTCCTATTTCATTTTGACTGAACGCCGTTTTCATATAATCTACCAGTCTATAAACATGCTCTATTCCCTCTCTTTGGCTCCTGTATGCCCTTTGCCACTTGTTGAAAAAGCTGATTGATTCGAGATGGCTGCGGAGTCTAGTCGTGAGAATCCGTTCGAAAATTTTTCCAATACAGCTGAGTAGGCTGATTGGGCGGTAATTAGCTGGGTTGCTCAAATCCTTGTCGGGTTTGGGTATCATGACTCCTGTAGCTACTTTCCAACATTTTGGGAAGTATC